>JAEQBH010000222.1:0-2400000 GCA_016808115.1 Tetrastigma voinierianum | reverse complement strand
ATCCATACCATGCCCTCACACTCATGTCATGCAATGTTCCCATGCATAAATGCAATACGATGCGCCATTGCATGTTATATCATGCAACATATATGATGAATGCTATATAGACAACTCTACTCATGCATATCACCAATGCAGCACGGACAACATAATCCACACCACTCACCGGGTGTCATGGACAATCACATCACCTGCATATGACTTTCATACTTCATTTCATTCATGTCAATATATCATGCACGCATATATCAACACCAACACACAACATGTCATTCTATGTTCAAGCAATAACACACACATAATCAATCCATGTAATGGCCATTTGCACATACAAATTTATCACATGTCAATACATTAGAACACACATATTATCATCTCATCACATCAGCACAACCAAGCAGTTAATACACTTGGTGCAACAATCAAATTTTCAGCAAATATGTGAGCACCAAATGCCATTCACTAGCACATGGTCATATTCTATACTCAAAGAGCTTTCCATAGAGTCCAATAACTTACAAA
Source organism: Tetrastigma voinierianum (assembly GCA_016808115.1). NCBI lineage: Eukaryota > Viridiplantae > Streptophyta > Magnoliopsida > Vitales > Vitaceae > Tetrastigma > Tetrastigma voinierianum. Next base: position 2,399,475 of record JAEQBH010000222.1, on the reverse strand, counting down.
TTGGAGTTCAGATGAGAAAGATCTAGCTGTGCAAAGTTGGAGGCTTGAAGGTGTGCAAAGGCTATGCAATTGCGCCAAAACCCACGCAATTGCGTACCCGAGGGCTGCAATTTCGAAGCCCAGCCACGCAATAGCGTACCAAAGAGCTCCTTGGCAGCTCCAGTACAAGCCATTTTGACCCGAAACCATCCCGAAAATAGCCCTTTTCCACCAGCCACAATATCCTCCCAATTGAGGTCACAAACACGGTACAAAACATGCCATAAACACGACATAAAACATCCCACAATCAATCCCAAAATCAGCCCAAAAGTAGGAATAAAACCAAAGTAGGAAAAACCTCTACCTCTTAGAGCATAGAAAACACAGTTAGGAAACCTCAAAACACCTCCTAAGTCAAGACACTTTGATTTCCCCAATCCACTTCTTGGATCTTCTGAAATCGTTCGTGTCTACGCGCAGCTCCCTCATCGATAACGAACTTTAGTTTACCGACGAATTCCAATCGATGAAAACCTCGAGATATCGCTTTTCAAAGCGGTTCTGGATTCTCTTCTCTCTCTCTCTCTCTCTCTCTCTCTCTCTCTCTCTCTCTCTCTCTCTCTCTCTAACGTTTCAAAAAATTCGACTTAAGGATATATTTTCCCAAAAATCATATTTTTTTTCCTATTTATACATTAATTCAATGGCTCATGTTGCACCACGTGTCCCCTCTTACTCAGGTCCGTTTTTCCCTTAAGTGATTTATTTTGTCCTAGTTTAAGTTCAATTTATTTTATATGAACCTTCTTTAAATTGTTACCCAACTTTCGAAATTTTCTTATAAATCTAGTTTTTTGGGTTTCACTAGGGTACCCGTCGTCCCAAAAAACGTGAAAATCCGACTATCTCGGAATTCAACGAAATTTTTCTGGGTAACTAGATTTTGCAAGACGAATACAACCGTGGGGTCTGTTTTGTTATCCGAGATCTTGAAAATTTCCAGGTTTTCAACTTGTACTATAGCAACAAATTACCGTTTTACTCTTTTTCATAAAAATTCAATTTTTCTCAAGTTTTACAAGTAATATCTCTATCAATAAAAAAATTTACCTAAAAAACGTGAAATAGTAGGTAATTACTTACAGACTCATTGTAGGTAAATAGTAGGTAATTTTCCATGCCTTATTTTGTCGGGAAAATGACTTACCTACTGTTTTGTTGTTGGAAATTTTGTAGGTAAATTAAAAGCTTTTGTCGATATATCATCGGTAATCTGTAGGTAAGGTAATTGTCTAACTTGCAAATTTAGTAGGTAATCTACAGGTAAGTTGGATGTCTAACTTGCCAATTAAGTAGGTAATCTGTAGGTAAGTTAACTAGCTAACTTGTCAATTTAGTAGGTAATCTGTAAGTAAGTTGGTTAGCTAACTTGCCAATTTAGTAGGTAAATTGGTTGTCTAACTTGCCAATTTAGTAGGTAATTTGTACGTAATTGTTGGTAATTACACATATTTTTATAAATTTAATTTAATTATAATCCTCATAAAAACATAATAAATTTCGAAAAAACCTTATATTGATATATGATTAAGAATGCTAATAAAATCATAACAATAGTGCAATTAAACTATTCAAATTACATAAAACCTATCTAGAAAGTGAAGCTAAAATATAGTCTTACCTAAACTATAAAAGTGACAATAATAAAAAGTCACAAAACATGTTCACAATGTATAACATCATCATCATGAACAAAGTCGGAGTGAAGGCAAGTAGGAGCTAGGGGTGGCCGCTTAGCTCTTGGCATTTCATCAACACGTTGTACTAAGCGTTCTGTTAGTATTCACAAATCATTGATCACCTCCTCTTGCTAAGTAATCTTCTGTCTCAAGTCTTAAATTTCGTCTACATTCTGTTGAGAATAAAGGGACGTAGTTGAAGTTGAAGCAACATTAGTCCCGTAGTACTCACTAGCTTGGGACCCAAACCATAAATAGTACTCTTACATTTTCCACCCACAATATTGAAAAATAAGTCATTTTCATCTATTGATTCACTTGATTGTATTAACTCCTCTCTCCTAAACTGAAGAGCATCCTGGTAAAAATTTAAAACAATTAGAATATCATAATAAGGTAACTTCAAGAAAGGCACATATTAATCAAATTAATTAACTTATGATAGATTCGACTTTAATAAATGTCTTCTCCCATCACCCGGTGTGTGTATAGAAATAGCTCTGGTGCAATGGGCTTACGTTCGAGTTTCTGATCCTAAATATACATAAATATAGCAACAACAACATAAATTTCCTGCTACATACAATATACATAAACATTGCTTCTAAATACAATTATTCTACTCCAGATAAATAAAACAATAAATTAAAAAAAATCTTACAGCTTTTTGATCAGTGTGAAACTCATCTATGTTTTTAGTTCATTTCACATGTTATTTTTTTAGTATTTTATATCCATATTCATGTAAAACTCATAAAATTTCCTCTAAACTTGGTTTTGTAGGACTCTTTAAGGAAAGCAAGTGATTTGGCAAGAAATGAGCAACATGTTTCCAAAAGGAGAGTCAACCGGGTGTCTCACAACGAGTCATTAGGAAGATGAATTTTTCTGTACCATCTGGAATATCAAATGTGACGCCCCTATTCCCGGGGGTCCGTTGACAACTCGTCAACTGAGGAATATTTGTGATGCCTGCAACCACACAACCCCCATCGAGTCCCCTTTTCCGTGACTCAGATTTATCCAGTAAAATCGCGCAGTCTCCTTGTACAGGAGCTCACCCAAAATACAACCCGGCCCCAATATCATAACCACTCCCCACCTGGTCCACATATACGAGTAAATGAGTAAAATGGCCATCAGCTCCATACATCAATACTCACCAAAATATATCCAACCAACTATATTACATGGTTCAAGAGTTAATAAATCATTCTTAATTCAAACATATATTAAAATTTAAAATTCTAATACATGTTATACAAAATAAAATATCAAAGCCACAATCCGCTCTCGGGTAATCGGCCCGTAGTGAGCTCGTCTCTCCGAACACTTTCTATACCCGAAATAATGATCCACGTGGTGAGCAATGCCTAGTAGTGATAATCTCCTACTTGGGTTACTCCCCACCTAAGTGCACATGTAATGGCAACCAAACACACTCAAGAAAATACATGATCCTACTTGAATGTCTACATGCCCAATCCCATATCTCGAGCCCTCACCGACTCCCTCACACATGCCTAAGCCGAATGTGAGAAAAATACAGTTTTCAAAACAAAAGGATTTTGTTCTCGAAAACTTACTACCAAATTTCGGTAAAATCTATTGGACAACCGTCCGAGACGAATTTGTTGGATAACTCTCTGAAACAATTCATGGGCCCCTCCGACGTGAATTGTCGACACCCCAACTCACCCTCCTAAAAATCTTCCATTGAAATTCCTTCACAACCATTTTCCTTTTTATTTTCTTTCATGTCATACACTACCTATCGCTCTAGTGGTACCCTTGGCATATGGAATGCATTATGCCATTTCCAAACAATTCATGCTAATAAATTTTACATGCATATATTAACAAAAATTAATTCACATACATCATGTTATTCAATTCATGGCAATAACAATTCAAGCAATTCATTTTGAATCACCCAACAACACAAAAATTCACACACAAATCACGTGAACGGTAAAACCCTAGGCTCGGCACTGTTCACGGCCACACTAGAGATTTTCTCACTCAATCCCAATCGTTGAACCGAAACACACCCGCTCATCTCTGGCCGTAACATCCCTATCCATTCACATGGCTCTACCAAAGAATAACAAAGCAGAAAAGATCCCTTTACCTGGAGTTGCTCCTGAACTCCACAAAATCTGTCCATGCCGTAGCCCTCGTAGCGCAGATCAACTTTGCTTCTCGCCCGACGAGAACCGACTATCCGAAAGCTGGAAACCCAGAGAAGTCACACTTTCTCTCTAAACCGCCTCCCTCTCCCCCTTCACCCGCCCGCTTCCGCAAACGATAAAGACGAGGTCTGTTTTGTCTTTATTTTCTAATCTTTTCACTTAATTCCATTTGTGTCATTTAGTTTGATTTTAAAAAAGCTAATATTACGGCTTAAATCTAAGTCATTAATCTCCATCCTCTCACAAATCATGCAACATGTGTCAAGCATGGTACATGTAGTAGGTGAATTTTTGTCACATCACATGTCTCTCATTAGTCGCCATACCCAAGACCCGACACCCTGCTCGAAAAGTAGAAATTTCGACTATCTCAAAATTCGACGAAATTCGACCTGATAGCTAGATTTCATGAGACGATTCCAACGGTGAAGTCCGTTTTGTCATCCGAGATCTAGAAAATTTTCATATTTTGACCGAAATTACCATTTTACCATTTTTCAGAAAATAGAATTTTCTCGGGTTTTACATTCTCCCCTCTTTAAAAAGAATTTCGTCCCAAAATTCTGTACAATCACAAAAAATCACATGCATATGCAACGTGCACTATGCCACACATGTAAACTAGTCATTTGAGTATTAAACGACTAAACCACGTACCTTCATCCCTAAACAAGAAGGGATAGGTGGCCCGTATCGTGTCCTCGCGCTCCCACTGACTTCCACTCCACCTGTTGCCATAGCACCCCTCACTCAAATTTCTCACAAATTCAGTGGTCGCAAACCCGATCTCAACCATCCCATAATGCATAATCGGTCCCTCCTCTAAGGTCACATCCGTGTCAACCTCAATCTCTCTCAATCCACTACATGTCGGATCTCGATCAGACCCGAGCATGGAGATGTGAAATACCTCGTGGACACCTGATATGTTTGGTGATAAAGCCAACCGATAAGCTACATCAGCTTACCCTCTCGAAGATCTGCAGGCCCAATGAACTCCTGCGATACCCCTCGTCTTACCTAACTCACCTCAATTTCTGCAGCATCACCTTCCCTCAAGAAGACGTGATCTCCAACCTCAAACTCTAAAGGTCGACGCCGTGATATCAACATAGCTCTTCCGCTACCATCCTGAGAAGATGTTATCGTGATCAAGCTCACCTTCCTGAGGTGTCTCTAATCGCATCGGGACCGCTGATGGAGCCCCTCCACCCTATCCAACAACCTGATCCGCATGGCCTCCCACACGCCTCATACGGCGCCATCCGTATACTCGCCCGACAACTCGGCCTGTAAGCTAACTCCACTAAGGGCAAATGCTCTTCCCAACCTACCCCATGATCCACGACGCATGCTCGCAAAGATGTCCTCTACCACCGTATGGTCCTCTCCGACCAATTCATCCGTCCATAGGTGGAAAGTTGTACTCATAGTCATCAGAGGCTGCCCATAGCCTTTGAAACTTCCAAAAGCTGCCAGAACCCTGTCTCTATCCGACACTACGATACCGATACTCCATGTAAATAATCCATCTCTCTAATACACACCCCAAGATAATCTCTCCAAGGTGAAGGTCATCCGCACCGCTAGAAAATGTGCCGACTTCGTGAGCCGGTCCACTATCACACATACCTCATCATGTCCTTGTCCGTGGGGTGTGCTGGTCACAAACCATCGTGACATGTCTCACTTCCACTCAAACACCTTCAGCTATCAAGTAGCCCTCGTTGTGCTTCTGGGTTGTTCTCTTTAACCCCGCTCTAATAATGCGAAGACATCGTCGAACAAAGTCCCCTATGTGTCTCTTCATCCCGGCTCACAGTACCGGGCGACTAAGATCCCGGTACATCTTCGTGCCAATTCCTGATGTACAACAAATCAGAGTGAAATTCCCGAGAATCTTTCTCTCAAATCTGGCCAATCGGGGAACCACTACCCTTCCTCTATACCGAAGACTACCATCCGCGTGATTCGCCCAAATTTCGTCACATGTACTCCGATCGTATTCTGGCCCCTAACGGACACTATCTCCACGTCTCCGTCCCTGTGGACTCGATCACTGGGCCAAAAAGAGAGACTGCAGTAGCTTACTAAACCCCTAACGCACTCGAGCCTCGGCCGTTGTAATCGCAGCCCAAACTATCCCACAGTCTCGAGCATCCGCCATTCCCAGGAAGCTATACTAGCTAATGCTCCTCGTGACTTCCGACTGAGTGCATCAGCCACCACATTTGCCTTACCAGGGTGGTAATGCAAAAAGGAAGTCATAGTCCCTCTCAGAACTCCATCCATCCTGCCTCATGTCGAGGTCCCGCCGCGTGAAGATATACTTTAATTTTTATTGTCCAGCACACTCCTCGAACCGCCGCCAGCAAGTAAAGGGGTGCCAAATCTTCAAGGCGGCTTCACGCCGCCAACCTATGCGCGTCGTGTGTGGGGTAATTCGCTCATGATTCTTCAACCGACGAAACCATAAGCTACTAACCTCCCTGACCGCACAAACACATCCTAGCCCGCCTCGAGGCATCAAGCAACACATCAGGTACCCCTGTCCCGTCCGAGACTATCAAGATAAGAGCAAATAGTAAGCCTCCTTTCAACTCTCGAATGCCTCGCATCGATCATCCCAATCAAATCCTCGACTTTCGTCAATCTCGCCATAGCCGCCAATCGAGAGAAATCCTCAATGACCTCGTAGTGACCCACCAATCCTAAGAAACTACTTATCTCAAAGACTGACTTCGGCCTCTCCCAACTCATCACGACCTCGACCTTCTCTGGATCTACTGACACTCCTGAAGCTGACACTACGTGTCCCAAAAATCTCACCTCAGTAAGCCAAAACTCGCACTTACTGAACTTAGCATACTGTTGATGGTCTCTCAGCAACTGTAAAATGATCCTCAAGTGATACTCATGCTCCCTCTCCAACTGGGAATAGATCAAGATGTCATCCACTAAGACCACGACAACTGATCCAAATAGGGTTGGAACACCTTATGCATGAGGTCCATGAATGCCGCTGGCACATTCGTTAATCCAAAGGGCATCACCGTAAACTCAAAGTGCCCATAACGTCCCAACGCCGGCCTAGTGGATATCCGCTCTAAACCTCACCGATGGTAACCAAAGGCGAAGGTCTATCTTAGAATAGACTGCTCCTTCCCACCGGGTCAAAACAAGTCATCAATCCTCAAGAATGTGGTATCGATTCCTGATCAACCTGCTCAACTCCGTCTCAGAATCAATGCACGAAGGGTCTTGTCCTTCTCTTCGCAAATACAACCGTAGGGCCCCATGCGGCGTTCTGGCCTAATGAACCCTCATCCGCAACTCTTGTAGCTGGACTCGAAGTTCCCCGTAACTCAATCGGGCGTCATCCTATGCAGAGTCATAGAGACGGGCGGTACCGTGGTGTAAACTCAATACCAAGTCTACAACCTCGACGAAGGCAATCCTTGTGAGGCTCATCCGAAAAACATCCTCATACTGGCAGACTACTCAAGGCGCATCCGTGTCTAGCTTCACTCGTCCCTCCGTAAGGCTCGCTAGCTAACTCCGCCAACCGCCCATGACACTTACCAGATACCGGCCTCGGGGGGGCAAAATACCATGCTTCGACCCTCAAACGTAACTCCGAGTACCGTCCCGCGGTGTAAGCGTAACTCTCGCTTTCACAATGGGATGCATTTAATTCAGATACGCCTAATCCATCCTGCTGATGACGTCGAACTCTAACACGTCCATGACCCCAGTCCACCGCGAGTAGAATCCCCGAGATCCCTAGCTCGCAACCTCGACATATCATCCCTATCCTAGCCCTAATCCCTAGGGGAGAACTCACATACAAGGGCTCCTCTAAGGCCTCAACCTCTAAGCCCAACTTTATGACAACCGATGCAGCGATAAATGAATGCGATGCACCATAATCAAATAATACTCTTGCCCATAGGCGAGATAGCAAAAATGTACCTTGTATAACCTGGTCGACTACCGACTCAACCTGGTGGCCGATGGCATAGACATGCCCCTCAACCCCGACGGCCCTCGCGAGGCCTCGGGCCCCTCCGCCGGCCCATGACCGGCCTCGTCACTCGTGTAACGAGGTGCCCGTGCAGCCTCGACCAAACTAGCTCCTCTCGACCCATACTAGGTGCAGGAATATACCGTATCCTCTCCCCGTCCCACCGCCGACTCGGGACCGCGCTTGTCAAACCCTGGGATCCCTATCTCTAAGGACAATCCCTACTCATATGTTCTGTCACGCAATGGCAAGACACCATCTACCCGTACTCGACTAGCAACCCCCGATTTGTCCCTCGACCGACGCATCGCGCCTGAACCCACGTGAACTAGAAGCCCTCTTCTCTTTCCCCGAAATGAAAAGAAGACCGACTCTCCTTCCTCGCTTACTCAACACCTTCATCCCGAAAAGTGCTCCGTGCATCCTCGGGATTCTCTTCTATGGTCGTGGCGCCTCCCAACCATGTGAGTCCATGTCTCAGAGGCGAAGTCCTATAATTCCGCCCCGAATGGACAATCTCACCCCATTCTCAAACCTTCCCGACTCAAGGCAGGCCCCAGGGCCACATAATCATCGCAGCAAGCTAACCCGTGAACCCGGCCATATATCAACCCGCGCCATACCCCTCCTTCAAATTCTAGGAACTCCCGAAGCCTCAGACAAGCCGAGCAGTCGTCCCGAAAAATACTTCTGCCCACGAATAGCCTCCCGGAACTCGCCCATGTCATTGCTCTCTAGATCCTCAGAGGTCTTGCCCAATCCCACCACACTTCGATCTCGCCCCACCGGAATAATGCAATGGGCCTCGATCCTGGGCCAGACAGGTAATCTCCATAGCCTCCAATACCTTCTCAACTCCGTATGAACCAATGGTCCCGCCACTACTCCGGATCTCCTCCCCTTGTGAATATCGGAGGATGATGTGCCTTGAACCTCTGGAGGTTACTCGAACCTCCCTAGCTACCTGCTGCACTAACCTGTGCAATGGCAGCAGCCGTAATCCCTATAGCCTCAACAAAGGCCTGCTGGTCAAATACTGGTGGTGCTTGGCTAGCACCTTGCGGACGACCTCTACGTCCTCTTCCACGACTAGTCATCTACACATGTCAAATGGCAAGTTAAGTTTTAATGCAGCATCTTTAAGGTGTAAACACAACTCCTGAGATTATTTATATATATATATATATATATATATATATATATATATATAGCAGTATATATATATATATATATATATATATATATATATATATTTTATTTTTTTATTTTTATTTTTATTTTTATTTTTTTTAAACCCCATGAACAAAGGTCTCATGAACAATGCTCCAAACAAGCATCGTAAATGGGCAGACCGGGGTCAAAACTGGCCGAGCAGCACAACCCAGCACACCCAAGTGCCCAGCCGTGCGCACTACGCCTGTGCCGCGCCGCGACCGGGCCGTGCTGTCAGTGCTCATAGTCATGTCACAGGCGCACGCGCACGCTGGGCGCTGCGGCGTTCTGGCTCGCCGTGGTCGCAGCCTATCGCGGCTACGAGAATCGTGGTCGCGATACAAATTCATACCACACGCGGCTACGCCTGCGGTCGCAGCCGTTTCCCGCAGACCGTGTCGCAGGTATCGGGCACCGTGGTCGCAGCCTCGGGCACTGTCGCGACACCGCTTCGCGCCTCAGGTCGCTACATCGCCTCGCTTCTTCCCCCGTCACGACATATACAAACGATCAGACGCGACACACCCCAACGACCAGGCCATAGCGCCGCACGCTACGCACCGCCCGCGCGCAGGCCGCGTGTCGCGGGCCCCTTGCCATCCGCGGTCGTGGCTCGCGGTCGCGACGCCGTCGCCGCGCGTCGCCCGCCATGCGCGCCCCCGTGCGCCCGCGGTCACAATACGTACCTCACGTATCATGACTCAAACTCGCAGTCGGGCAAGAGGCCCACCCAACCTCCCCGTAGACTTTTCTTTTTTCACTCATCATTTTTTTTTCTCCTATGTTCCAACTACTGTAAGACCAAAAAAAAAAAAAAAAAAAAAAAAAAAAAAAAATTCATGTCTTCAGTAGAACCAAATAAATTCATTATAATTTTTTTTTTTCCTGTTTTATACACTATAAAACCTCGGAAGAGAAAAAAAAAAATTTTTTCCTCAACATTATTTTTCCTAAATGCTATTCACCAAGCATACAATTCATACAACCACACATCAATCATCAAAATGCACAAGGAATGCGTGATCTAACCCGTGCCCATCAAGTCCTAGGTAATCGTATACCTAACTTATTGATACTAAGCTTGACAGACCCCCTTCTTATTTATAGGGAATATGCAGGCAACTCCACAGTAACCTCCCAACCAAGCTCGCTCGACTTATAATTTATCATGAAGCTGCCGCTAAAACCACGGAATCGTTCCTTGGAAAAACTAATATAAAAATTTTCACTTTTCTATCAAAATCACACCTTTAGATTTAAATCGAAAATCCGACAAAGATATAATCTGGGCTACACGGTGGTTAAGCTCGAAATACAGAAATCACCTGTATAAAGAAAATACACTCCCAATATTTTCCAAAAATCCAACTACCACCATAAAGGACCTGTGGTCCTCATCAAAATATAAGATACGAATCAATCCAACATAATTTCATCACAACCTGTTTTTCTCAAAACCATGCATGGTATATTTTTACAAAAAAGATATTTACATATACAAAATGTCACATTTAACTTTTACTACGTTTACTTTACACCTTATCTTATATATATATATATATATATATATATATATATATATATATATATACATAACACAAATATTTCAGGGACCGAGGATCCCGAAAAGGTCTTTTCTACTTCAGCACCTGCACTTGAAAAATTATTTAAAAACAGAAAACTGTGAGCCAAACAGGCTCAGTGAGTATTATAAGTTCTACATGTTGCTGTCTACTGTATGTACCTCCCAATATGAAATTTTGTAGATAAATGGTTGTAAAAATGTTTATGAGAAAACTGATTTTTTGCTATGAAAACCACTTCTGAAAACTGTTCTGAAAACTATTTCTGCTACTAAAAACTGTTTCAGTGGTGGTTAATATCTGAAAGTGCTATACTATAAATCAAGTACCAACCATCGTACTTCATTTCCAAAACCGTTTCGAAACTATTTCGTTGTCGAAAACTATTTCTCGTAAGACCGAGAAATTTAAATTTCGGAAAAATGGCAAAATCATAATTTCTTGCTATAAAATTGTTATTTCGTTAAAAATCCGGAATTTATTCTCTAGATCTCTGACGATGAAACAGATTTCACCGCTGAACTGCCTCACGAAATCTAAGCAAGACGTCGAATTTTCGTCGACCCGAGACAAATGAGTTGGCACGCTTTTGAGGCATCGCGATTCGTATAAGCCGTAAAAGATTTTCGATACGACGAAAAATCACATATAACACGACCATGTGCCATAAGTGGCACGAGTAGAGAAATGATGAAATCACAAATGAGATAGAGGCCGAATGTCAAACCGGGAAAGAAAGACATAAATGTCATTTTTGAAAAGTTTGCTATGGTAAAAGACAAAAGCTACGTGACTATCTCCCCTCCTTATGAAATGAGGAGCAAAAAACGTGAGAGAGCATAAATTAGATGCAAGAGTTAAATAATGGCATTTTGCAGAGAGATTACCTCGACTTCTCTGCTTCCGACAACCGACCTTGGAAGTCTTCAGGCAAGCAGCTGAAAGCCGCCCACGCGAGCTGCCACGCTGCGGACACCGGGATTGAGGCTTTGACAAACTCCGTGAGGTAAGGGTTTCTCCTTTACTGGGTTTTAAGCACTTCCTTATTTAAGTGTTTTTCAATGTTTCGGATGGTTTGAGACCTTAAACGGCCGTTTGATCGGTCCCAAAGCTTGGGACTGAATTATTAAAAATTTTTGAAACTCCATTTAAAAGTCAGCTCCATCACTCGGGCACGGGCTGTTGGCTTGATTAATCGCGGTAATTTGTGAAATAAATCATGTGTCTGATTGAATGAGGCTCTGAATGGCCATGAAATTCGGGTTCACAAAGTGAACCGACGATTGGTGATTTTCTAGGAATAGTAACCAAGGGTTTCACTATTCCCGAGAATAATGTTCACAAAATAAATTTTGTGAATTAATGTGTTTGGTCGAGTAATTCAAGTAGAATTGCTCGTGTTTGATCATTAGCCCATGTGAGCTAATTTTGATGTGATGAAATGAGAAATTACATAAATACGACAGGTGATTTAATTTTTTAAGGTGAATATATGCATGTTTATATATTTGCATATGTTATAGACTCGTAATGGAATTGCATCATGCATTCCATATGTATCAGGACACCCTAGGACAAGTAGGAGGAGTGCATGACATGAGCTCCAGAGAAATCTATTTCTATATCACTCCAAAACCAAAAAACGACCTGAGGCCATACTAAAATATCAACGCTTCCGGGAGACGCCAATCGATATACACTCCGAGGGTAGTCCATAAATAATATCAACGGTCGAGACGGGCCCAATTGATATATACACATCTGAGGGTTGTGTCCACAAACAAATAAACATAACATTTCTACTACGAGGTATTTAGGCGAGTGTGAGGAGCCTATGAGGACTCTGGGTACTAGATGATCGGGCTTAGACATTCATATAGATCATGCATTTGCTTGATTGTGTTTATTTTTAAGCATCAGACCGCACTTAGGGTGGGGAGAGTAGCCCACTTGAGTATTCCAATTACTGAGCATTAGCTCACCCCGTCGTAGGGATATTATTTGCTGTGCATAGGAGCGTATGATAACTGGCCATCCTAGAGACCTAGCTTTAGAAGAAAGCCGACGTGGGTTGTTATGATGTATGACATGTATTAGAATTCTAATTTTTATATATGTGTTGTATAAGAGCAAATTTGAAACCCTTGAAACTATTGGATATAGTTGGATATAGATATTGTGATGAGTATTGGCTTATGAGCCCAAGTGGCCGCTTTTAATCATGACTATTATGCTGGATTGTTCGGGACAGGTTTTATACATGTGTTGTATTTGGGTAGAGCTCCCCGTATAAAGGAGACTCGCCTGATTTTCGTGAGAAATGCTCGTCACCGCACATTCACGAGTATTCCATGCAAGTTATCGGTAGTCAACGGACTCTGGCCTCAAGGTCACAATTTCAATTTATGGTTAATATCCGAAAGTGTTATAACAGGAATCAAGTACCAACCATCGTGGCCCATTTCGAAATACCCTGCACGTGATGCCACTTAACCCTGAACCCCGCATCGGCACGAACTCCTAACACCACCGTCTAATATGGTCCGGGTTGAACACGACGATCTCTATAAGCATACTAACCTCTAACTAAAATGCCCTATGATGGAACCCCGAACCAACACCTCATCACCATGTACTATGCGTCACAGGCATAATCCATTCATATACCCCTTCGAATGCAGAGGGCAACTCACTATATAAATATATACTATATCTAACCCCCAATTGCCGACCAGGCAATATAGTTAGTCATAATGTCCTATAACCCTGCCATGCACAATTCGAGATACATCTTACTGGAAACTGAGCTGTGCCATCTAAGGGTTTTGCTAAATCAGGTCAAACTGTTTCTTAAGTACTAAAATTGAAATTTTACAGCATAACAAGTGAAGGTAAAAATGCTTTTTACTAATTACAACATTGTATTTTCAAAGCACTTTACAAACTTATAATTTAAACACTGCTAAACGATTTTGAGTATCACCTTTTTCTCGACCAATTTCTTTCAATTTCACAAGCACGCTAGAATTATCGTCGTATGCTCCAATCGCCACACAATCCATACAGCACGAAATGCCCTTCAGCTCAACGCGTTTTAACCATAAACATACAAAGGGCTCAAAACGACTATATCGAAACGAACTCGATTCTAACAAAACTTTACGCATACCACATTCGATAAGGACATTGATAATAAGGAGGCAAATTGACCAAAAATGTCTCCCTACACATAATTGCCCCATAAAAACCATCCGCTTTAGCAATTTTTCAAACGACCTCATGCTATTCGATGTATTGCACCACACGCCAAGACAATCAAGCACTTCAGACACTCGGGTGCCACAATTAAATTTTTTTCGTAAATCGTGGTGGCACCAAATGCTCATCGATGTGCATATGATTAAATTCCACAGACTCGAGGGACTTCATAGGAGATCAAAACACTAATATCTTATTATATTAGTGAATAAAATCTGATTGTTGTCCACCTGTCAGAAGCAGTCCACAATTCCAGCCGATGTTCAGCGATCCGTAATTCTAAATTTGTTTCAGTCAGTTTGATTAGCCTCAGTCACCTGTTCTTAAGAAAATTTCAAGTCATTACACATAGCATTTAGGCTAAAGCTAACTCCGTAGGAAAATTCCTCTTGAGTTTGACTGAAGTACTAAGCTTTTGTACTACGTAGCTCTCGTCGCAGACCTAAGCTTTTGTTTTACTGCCTCTAGAAAATCTACTGATCAGATTTCCATATAAATATCAGAGAGAAAAGCGAAAGAAAGGAATAAAAATTTAAAAAAAAAATCTCTCTCCTCCTTTCCTCACGATCTTAGGTAATACGTCCCTACCTGTACGACTTTATTTTTTTAATTTATTTTTATTATTATTATTATTTGGATAAATGATTTCTATTGCTTCATTCGGGTCCATTTCTGTCCCGAAAAATTTTATTTCTTTTCAGTTCACTTTATTATCATGTAAACTTTAGATCAAGTCATTTCACGACTTAAGATTTTGTAAATCTAGTCACAATCTAGCGTGACTTATCACTAGAAATTATTATAGAATATCATCATTGTCAAATTCAACGAAATTTTTTTGGGTCACTAGATTTCGCGATATGAATTTAACGGCCTTGAGTTGTTTAGATCATCAAGAGATCTAGAGAATTTTCTAGAAACACTGATAAATTCGGCAATTTATTATTATTATTATCCTTTGAATTCCATAATTTGTACTTCACCCTCACTTTTCCTTAATTGCAAAAAGTGCCACAATTCTTTGAAAACATTATAATTTCACTTTACATAAAAACAACTTTCAAAAGTCTATTATGACACTAAAATAATTAAGGGAAGCCCTTGGTGCACATATCTGACCCCTACGGTTGTACCTGTACACCTCTCGGGGCCGGGGCGTTACAAAACTATATACTTTAGTATCAGGCATTAAGCTCACAGGTATTTATAAACCTAAGCTCATTTCTGATTAACAGTGCCCTATTCCCAATTCTAGTTGACAACCCGTCAACCGCGGAATATTCATGGATGTTGGGTAACCCGACACCACCCCCATTGAGTCCCCCTTTTTCCCATGGCTTCGAGTTTAACTAAAAATCGAGTAGAGTCTCCCTTTGTATGGAGACTCACCACAGAAATCATCCACTGTCCGTATTACTTGTGGCGACATCTGGCACCAGTTAGGCTCATTGGACCAACCCCTCAGAGGCCGAATTTGGATAACTCTAGAAACAATTCATGAAGCCTCAGAATTGTTGGACAATCTCTAACCCTATGATTCTCAGGAAAAGTCTCCGTTGAAATTCCTTTCACAACCATTTTTTCCTTTTTATTTTCTTTCATGTCATGCACTCACACCTATCGTTATAGGGTGCCCACAGGTGCATATGGAATGATATGTCATTTGGAAACAATTCATGCTAATATATTTTGTACATATATTAACAAAATTAATTCACATACATCTATATATTAACATTCAATCAGCAGCAGTAACATCAAATCAGCTCACATTGGCTAATAGAAAACATTCAAGCAATTCATTTTAAATCACTTGACAACACAAAATTCACACACTGAATGCATTGAGCAATTTAAAACCCTAGGCTCGACCTTTGTTCACCGCCTCAGGAATTTCTCACTCAATCCCAATCGTTGGAACTGAAAACACACGGTCATTCGGCCTCGAACATCCACATCCATTCACATGGGTCAGCGAAAAGATAAAGCAGTAGGAAAAGATCCCTACCTCTTGGAGTTGTCGAACTCCACAAAATCGGTCATCACCAGCGTGCCCTGTAGGATAAACTTTGCTTCTCTGCACACATTGAGAGCCAGATGAATTAGAAATTGAAATCTAGAAAGTCACCTTTCTCTATAAACCTAATTCTCTCCCCCACTCATTTGCTTTCCGTTTCGACCGATGGAAGATGAGGTCTTGTTTTTAATCTTTTATTTTCTTATCTTTTTTGTAATTCCATTTATGTCCAGCTTGTTTAGTTTTAAAAAGCTTTTTGACACATGGCTTAATCTAAGCCATTCATCTCTATCCTCTCACTAATCATGCAACATGTGTCACATGGGTATATGTAGTAGGTGCCTTTTATCACATCACATGTCTCTCATAAGTCGTCATATGACACTCGACACCAGGTGCCTCGAAAAACGTGAAATTTCGACTGTCTCAAAATTCGACGAAATTTGACCTAGTAGCTAGATTTCACGAGACGATTCCAATAGTGAAGTTCGTTTAATCATCCGAGATCTAGAAAAAATTCGGATTTTGACCGAAATTATCATTTTACCCTTTTTCAGAAAATAGAATTTTCTCGGGTTTTACATCAAATTGTTCAACTCCACCATAGTTGCATTCTACATTCAAAGATCTTTCGAAAGACACCTCGCACCCAGGTCGAGTTCACTTGAAAGAAGTTATAGCCCCAGACAAGTTAGAGAAAATAAGTTCTTAGTGAACCCCCTTGCTCGCGACCTATCGTAAGTCACTTTAACCACTCTTGTTGTGACCTAAGGCGTTGGGCTTGACCCAAAAACCCCCTAAAAATTGCTATTTTGGCTGTTTTCAAGCCCATTTCACCCTAGGACTTATAAATACTCACTTTTGAGACTTTTAGAAAAAAAAATAGACAAAAAAAAAAGAAAAAAAAAGGGTGAGGTGGGAAAACATCTCTCTTGAGGGTTTCTGTCTCTAAAACCTTCCATTTTTCATAGTTTGGTTTATGGTTTTTATTTTTAGTAAACCTTAGAGTAGTTTTGGAGCATATTTTTATTTGTATTAAAAATTTGTTGTATACCGAGAATTAGTTTCTATTGTTGAGACAAAGATTGAAGCTTCAAATCACGATTTGTTCTCTCACTCCTTATCTCTTGATTTTTTTTTCTTCATTTTCTTGCTTGTTGCTTGATTGGTGATGATTGGAATCCAGTAATGGAACATTAGGCTTATATGTATGTATGCTTTCTATAAAGTATAACTATAGGCGTTTGTTTGGTTTTTTAAGTTTCAACCTTCATCTTTATTACAATATAGTATTGTCCATTTGGAAGCGGAGAGAAAAAATTAAATTAAATATAACTTACAAGTCTTCTTCCATGGTCATCATAATGAGTACTTGGTGCCTCTAGTGTGGTTGAAGAAGGTCGACCATGTCTACTACGCCGACATTCTATTCTTGATCACGTTTCATAAATATTTTTGCTTAGTGTGTGTTACCCTAACCATGACGCCATCTTTCCCACAAATCTAGATCTATATGTGAAGGAAGTTTGGCTTCTTTCCTTTCCTTTTATCTACGATATCATGTCTCGATATCGACATATGTTTGCATCCCATACTATTTGACTAGTGCATGTAGCATTGTCCCACATGACACTTCTATATATATATATATATATATATATATATATATATATATATATATACCAAGTATATATATATATATATATATATATATATATATATAGCCCAGTTTTCCACCATGTTAACTAATAAAAAGCCTTAATTTCACAAGAAATGGTCTTCTATTTCTGTCCATTTGTCTCTTGAGGATCCTGTTGCATATCAAGGCCTTAACTCATTATGGGGGATTCTTCAAACGGCTCCAATCTATAAAAATAATGATCAATTTATTATTACAATTTTAAAACTGAACTTAAAATATCAACGTAAAGCCATACATCTTCAAATATAAATTAAATAATATTGCTAATGCAATAAGTTAGTATATTAATTCAAAACATTGTGTTTTTTATAATAAACTGTACACATCATTCACTAAACGCACAAGTGTCAGTTTTTGATATGTCACATATTCGAGTATGTGTTGAAACGCGTTATGTGCATGTGTAGGTGTTGGTGAAGTCGTATGTAGAGAATTAGCAAGTTAGAGTGGTGTTGGTGCCTTTGTATTCGAAGTAGTAGTAGGTTGGGTTGCCTCTGATGACTCTATATGCGGAGAAGGGGGTGGGAGAACTGTTGGTGGAGGCGTTGCTCTTGACTCTATGCAATGGAAGACGTGGAGGTGAGGGTAAGGATGGTGCTAGTGGTTGTGACACAAATGGAATAAGTTGATTAGATGATTATTATTTGTGCAATCGCACCTTAGTTGCTCTGGTTTGCACATAATAACAATAAACCTAAATATATAAGTGATATAAGCAAAAGTTACGATATTAAACAAATATGGTATTCTTCAAGAAAAACAAACAATCATTACATATTTATCGTAACAATATTCAAAACCAACAACAAACAACATCAATCAGAATTTTCTACAAACAAGATAGTATGATATAAATAAGCTAACAAATCATTATGATTTCCCTGAGCATCATAATCAAAATTGATAATGTGTACTGGGTTGTCCATAAACAACATGATACTGATCTTAAATACGAAAATATTTTTTAATATTATTTTCTTATTCTTATGTAAACTTCCACAACTTCATCTTCACTTTCATCTTCTAATTATGACTCAAGTATGGCGTCATCTGAAATTTCAGCTTCATCATCAATGAACTCAACAAGTTCCCCATGTACATCATTCAATGGACCCAGTTCATCAATCATAATGGATGCTTCATTTAATTTTACTATGAATGGCTCATCTTCTTGGAATGCTATGTTACCATCTATAGTCTTCTCAATAATATTTGGAACATCCACCATTATCCTAACTTTAACTTTGCACAGATTAACTAATTGAACTATCTTTTATATAGCTAGGATAGAGACATAATAAACATGCGACATGGCAAGAATAAAAGGTTCATAAGTGTTGAGCTTTCGCTTGAGGTTGATATCTACAAGAGAATACTGTTTATAAACTTTCATCCCACTATTTATAGTAGGATCAAACCACTCACACTTGAATAGTGTTGTGCCTCGCTGGTAGGTAGTCTCGAATATTCCAACTTGGGGAACCTACGTAAGCGACTATAGTACTAAATATGAATAATAAATTTAAACCTTTATGACTAATACTGAATTTGAGTCGACCTTATTGATCCATGATTCGGTATGGAATTTGTAACCATTATAAAACACATTGGATATGATTCAGCGTATTGCAGACTTTTACAAGATCAGTGGAACTCATTATTAGTAGACATTATAGCATTAACAATAAAACGCCACGAGCATTCGATAGTTGCTATCATTGTTGATTCTAGTATACATCCAATGACGATTTGATCTCATATTTCCTATGTGTTCCTAAATAGAAATTTATTTAGATCGTTAGCACTACTTTGAATAGTCAAATATCACATATGGGAATGCTAAAACAACTTGAAATAAAGTCTATAATAAAGTCTAAAATAAATTAAATCATCATATTTTATAATAAAATTAAATATTATATTCATAAAATATAATACCTCTTATTTATTTTTATGAGAACTACAAATATCTGCAAACATATTGTTCGAGGCGTTAGGACAAAGCTTGCTTAAAAAATTCGATGGTATTAATTGTGACAAAATTTACAAAATAGATTGCAACTTCATTTTTATAACCTTATAAAATGGATAGACCTTAAGTTGGATTAATAACATCTAAACACCGTAACATATAAATAGTTTCCTGTATCCTTTTTTTTTGCAAATAATTCAGCTAATGTAAGTTCTTCTCTTCTTAGTGATTCAAAGTCTTTTGATATCAACATAACTACGTTATCCCGATTACTTGGAGACATATAGAGCGAAATTCAATCCATTTAAATTGGATAGCTCTGAGATGCAAACTATAATATTCAAACCATTTTGGTGAATTAAATTAAAAAGCTCATTGTACTTGTGTAGAGATGAAATAAAATATCAAACAAAACAAGATGATATAAAACAAAGCATTACGGATAAAGAAAATCTTTCTCAGTTGTTTACATTTCCTTTTGCTTCTGGTCGAAACGTGGTAAACTCTATATATTTGAGTTCATTTCACATATATTTGGTCTTTTATATCCCGATTCATAAAACTCGCAGTTCCTCTAAACTTGGTTTTATGAACTCTGATGAAGCTAGTGTTTATGGCAAGAAATGCGACAACATGTTTCCAAGGAAGTAGCGGGCAATGCCATGGCAAGTCGCTGGAAATATGAATTTTTTGTACCATCTGGAATATCAAATGGTTCAACTCCACCCACGGCTGCATTCTACATTCAAAGAGCTTTCCAACAACACCTCACATGCCCAAATCCAAGTTAAAACGAAGAAGTTATGGCCCCGACAAGTTAAAGAAGAAAACAAGTTTTCTGAACAGAACCCACTGTAGCGACTAGAGTCGTGACACCTCTTCATCATGATGAGAATCCTGGCACTCCTTTGCCATGACTGAGATGCCTCCAAAACCACACTCTCTTCTCTGCAGCTATTTCGATCCCCCAAGTCGGCGAATCCACCGAGGAAAATCAGCAATTAGAACTTTTACTAAATCAACCAATCAGGATCAAGGTCAATGAAAAAAAAAAAATAGAATCGCGCGAGAATGGAAACCGACACAGCTTTGAAAGCTTGAATACACAGAAACTCCAAAACTCAAAAGGGTAAAAAGACTCCAGGCTTAATACTTTGTTGCCCAAATCCAAGGGGCCGACAAAGAAATCGAGCTCAAATGAGCAGTCACTCCTCTATAACGATTGAAACAACAAAGAAAACGGCGAGCACAAGTAGGGGTTTTGAGGAAAGCAGCGAGAGGAGTGAATCAGAATAGGGTTTGAAATTAGCGAGGAGTGAAAAAACGGAGGGGTGGAAGAATGGAAAAGGAAAAAGATTTGAAAAGGAAAAAAGATCTGGGTAATTGAGAGGGAGGGAAAATCAGATATTAAAATGTAAGAGATTGTGCAGTTTTGAGGATGTTTTAAGTGGGGCTTTCTTCATCCTCAAGCATTAAGTAGTTTTGAAGATGAAGTAAATTAATTAATTTTAAAATTAATATAAAAAATTATTTTAAAAAAGTTATGAATGATTTATATATATTGGTTAATTCTCGTAGTGTCTTAGCTTTCCATTTTTATATGCAAGGTGTCGCGTATTTATGTTGAGTAAGTAATCTAAATTTTTATTTTTCTATTTTGGTGTATCAACTTTATTTTTGTTCAATTAAGTGCCTAAACTTTTTTATTTTTTCTATTTTTGTTTCTCAATTTTATTTTTGTTCAATCAAGTGTCTAGACTTCTTTATTTTTTCTATTTTGAAATTATCAATACTTTTCAATCATATGTTTAAACTTTGATTTAACAAAGAGCAAGATTGAAGATTTCTGAAAATAGAAAAAGCAGAAAAATTGAGAACACCATTTATATAATCAACCACATATATTTATATATACTATATATATATATATATATATATATATATATATATATTAAGATGCTATTTACCTACAGGCTTCTGACATTGTGTCGATGATGAAAGAACAAATATTTTACCTCTTGGTGTTTTCTGACAAATATTAATAAATAAGTTATGCGTATCTTCATACAAAAATTGACGCTCTATTTACTAACTGAATAATTTTGTAGGTAAATATTAGCAGATAATTTATAGGTAAACTAATTGAAAATTAATTCTTGCAAATTTAGTAAGTAATTTGTCAGTAAATCCTTATTTTTACCTACAAAGTTGTATCAATAGTAAATTAAGTGATGTGCATCAAAATTCTTATAGTGTTAGATAAGTAGTAAATGTAATTGTAATTATTTATTTGGCATAATGGTACCTCTAATTCAAGTTTTGATGATAACAAATTAAAGTAATTAGTTACTAATGGTTAAAATTAAGATGAGTATCAGATTGAAATCCAATATCAAATAAAGATATTTCAAGCTTATGATGGTAATGGTATACTCGAACCAGCTTTTGGAAGACAACTTCACTCATTCAAAGAATCAAGAATTCAAGTTCAAGATGACAAATAACCAAAACTCCAACTCAAACATCATGATAAGACTTTTTAAGCTTAGGATCTTAATGTAAAGCGAATGCATTTGTGCACTTAAGGTATCATCTTTTACATGCATCATATTCAAAACTCGGTTTTGACTTTAGATTCATTAAAATCTTTTAAAACACAAGTTTAATCATCAAACTTTAGTTGTTTAAAGTTTAAAATGTGTTTAAAATAGTCATCTAAGGTTTTAAATCAATTTTGAATGAAAATTTTTGAAAAAACCTAAAATGACCTAAAAAAGGACCCTTTTTTAGGTCATTTAGATGACCAATTGGTCAACTCCAATGACCAATTGGTTAACCGCTTTGACCAATCGGTCGATTGCTTCGCCTTATCCGAACAAGATCCTAGGGATCATTCAAATGAGGTTCCTTTGAGGTCCAAAAAGGGGTGTTTTTGGTTGTTCATCCAAATGAAGTTTTGTTTGTCTGAACAAAAGTTTTTAAAATCAAGACGAGGTTCTTTGTTCATTTGGATGAAGCCAACAATCACCCGCAACACATTAAATGCATCGGCAGCTAGTTATCCGAATAATCGCTTACTTGTTCGAACAAAGGCTTTATGAGACATTTTTAAGCCTGAGACTTCTCACCTATAAATTGATGGTTGAGGTTCATTTATGGTCATGAGATTCATTGTATTAAAACTCTCAATTGTCATTTCTTTTGTTCATTAACTCTCAATCTCATTTCTTGGTGTATTTATTTCTTTTTTGAAAATATTAGAGTGAAACATTCTCTTCACTCTAGTTTTGGGTGTATTAATCATCAAAAGTGAGCAAGTGAGAGGAGTGATTTATTGTACTTACAAACGAGCAACTCGAGTGTGAAATCTTCAAGTGGTGATTACTTGAAGTGCAAATTGTAATGAACCCCTTAGAGCCCAAAATCCATGTGTAAAAAGAAATAAGCTTGGTTTGGAGTTTGAAAATACAGATTGAAGGTTGAGGAGAAGTTAACGTAAGTAAGAAGAGGCTAAGCCACTATAAACTATGTTTGCATATTCTCTCTGTCTCTTTTATTGTTTAAGCTCTTGGATTGTATTGAAATTTCTATATGATTATGCAAACAAATTTTGAGAAGCCAATTTAACCCACCCTCTTAGATTAGTTGCTAAGTTATTTTTTCTTTCAATAATAATATGAAAAATAAGAAATATTTATTATCAATTATGATAACAATTTCATGAAAAATAATAAATTTTTTTTTATTTCTATTTACTTTGCATTGCATCATTGTAGTATTTTGTTCTTGGATTCAAGCATAAGATCTCCCGTAAACTCATTTCGCCCCTTTATTACTTGAGTTGGAGTCCTGAGGGCTAAAATATGTATATCAAACAAAAATAAAAATAATGAAAGCATAAGCCAGTATATTATTAAAAAAGAACTGGCGTGTGAAACCGATACAATGCCAAGAAATTAGGTCTTGCTGATTAAATTATTGGGAGAGCTTCTTTACGATTCACCTGTTGACTCTTGTAATTTCTAACCGTAGAGGCTTCTGTCAATCTTGATAGTTTTTTTTTTTGAAGAGAAAAATAATTTCATTGATTCCAACTTGCAATACATCGATAGAAACATATAATTAAAATCGCTAAAAACCATAAATTATGAAATAGCATCAGTTAATAACATAATGGCGATCTGTGGCCTTAAAACACAGGGTGGTGACAACGAATCAACCGCGGAATACTGATGGATGTGGGTAACCCGACACGCTCCGAAAATCGGGCGAGAGTGCTACTTTGTGCAGGGAAGAAGACTGCGAGTAACCTATCTGACAATTAACAATGACTACAAAGTTCCATGCGAGAGTAAAATAATAGCCCGCCAGGCCCACATGTGCCTCACAAATGCATCTTATATACAGTTGAGAGTTAATAAATTACTCTACTTAAAATTGACGCCTCATTAAAATGTACAATTTTAATACATGTTATACAAAGAGATCTCTACCAAAAGCCACTATTCTTAGGCTTTTCTTTCTGCAGCATGACCTCTAGTGAAACCTTTGTCCTCTGTACACTCTCTATTTTGAAATATTGATCCCTCGACGGAATTAGGCAGCCAGTGTGGTGATTTCCTCGTGGGTTACTCACCACCTAAGTCACACATCATCACGTAAGCAATGCACTCAAGTAAATATGATCCTACTTGAATGTCTACGTACCAAACCCATGTCTCGAGTCCTCACCCGACTCCCTCACACATGCCTAGAGCAATCAAATAAAATCATGATTTCAACAAAGCTTTTTATTCTGAAGAAACTTACTAAAAGATGGGTAAATATATTGGACCCACCCTCGAGGCTGAATCGTTGGGCGTTAACCTTCCGAAGTATTCCATGGGCCCCTCCGACGTGAATTGTTGGATAATCTCCAAACACAATTCTCCAGAAGAAAATCCTGATCGAGAATTCCTTTCTGTATTTTATTTTTATTTTCTTTCGTGTCATGCACTCGCTCCTAATATTCAAAGATTTTTTGACTATATGGAATACATTATAACAATTATAAACAACTCATGTTAATATATAAAACATGTATATATTAACATAATTAATTCACACAATTCATATTATTAAATTCATATCAATAACACCAAAATTAGCTCACATGGGCTAATTAACAAATACAAGCAATTCATTTTGAATCACTCAACATCATAAAAATTCACACCAAAAATCACGTGAACAGTAAGACCCTCGGGTTGTACTTGTTCATGAAAGCCACAAGTAAGGAATTTTCTTCCTTTCGGTTCAAATGTTTTGAAAGGACCGAAATTACGACTAAATCAAGCCTCGAAAATGTTCTAACCATTTACATGAAACCTTAGCCAAAGAATAACACAAGTAGGAAAAGATCCTACATCTTGAAGTTGTCGAACTCCGCACGAGTGTCCGGTGTCACAGCGTAGCCCTCGCGCGTGGTCGACTTTGTTTCTTCATGGGCAGAAAATTCCAATTTTCTAAAAAGGGCAAATCGTAATTTGATAAAAATCCAAAATTTTCTAGATCTCGGATGACAGCAGGACTTCACCATTACTGGAATCGTCTCCACGAAATCTACCAACCATGAATTTTGTGAATTGAGACAATTTAAATTTACCGTTTTTCGAGGCCTTAGAGTATCAGTGATAAAAACGACATTTGATGTGACAAAAGTCACCTATAACATGTACTCATGTGACACATGTTGCATGAGTAGAGAGATGATGGAAATGGACGGCCTAGATAGTGCCAAGTGTCAAAAATCCAAGAAAATGGACATAGATGGAATTAAGTGAATGTTTAATGAGATAAGACAAAATAACCAATAGTGCTCATCGTCTCCATTAATTAAAGACCAAACGTGCAGGGGAAGGGAGAGATGTGCAGAAAGTTAGGTTTTTGAATTCTAGAGAGAGAAAATGTAGCCTATCTATGTTTAGGTCGATCGGATAGTCGGGATTTGTCGGGCAAGAAGGAAAGTTGTTCTCTGGCGAGGCAGCGCGTGGGCACCGGTTTTGGGGAGTTTCGACAAACTCCATGAGGTAGGGGTTTTATCCTACTTGAGTTACACTTTGTTTAAGTGTTTTGTTGATGGTTGAGTTGATTGAGGCCGTGAGGGGCCATTTGATCGGTCCTAAAACTTGGGACCGAATTGTTGGAATTTTTGGAGCTCATTTGGACAGTCCACGGACTGTTTGGGCTGCTTGTGGTATAAATTATGCTACAAATTGTGTGTTGGTGTGTAGGAGACCGGAAATGGGTATGGAATTCGGTTCCACCAAGAGGAACCGACGTTTGGTGAGTCGTTTGCCTGAATGACCTTGTTGATACATTTGAGACTATTAAAAGTCCGGGTTGTGTGAATTGGACCAAAAACGTCCATGTGTTGGGTGCTTGAAATTATTGAAGTAAATGGCTTGAGTTGTATGGGAATTAGTAGGTTAATGCATAAGCTTGAGGTGTTAACATGATGTCACAATTATATGGAATATAATTGTGTGTATAGGCTATGGAATATAATTATGCGTATAGGCCATTGGAGATGAAGTTATGTTTAGCTCAAGTAGGCTAATTTTGGGTGATAGTTGATATTGTTGAATTACATGTAGTTGTGATTGTAAATTGTGAATATACATATTTGATATATTGGTATAAGAAATGGATTTAGAAATGGCATAATACATTCATATGCACGGGTAACCTCTAGAAAATTAGGTGAGTGCATGACATGAATTAAAAATAAAAGCAGACATGGATTTCTTGAAAGGAATTTCATGGGATGATTTTTGGAGAATGGGGTTGGAGTGGTGTAGATCATTTCGGATGAGGACCATGACTGTTTCGAAGTTCTCCAACACATTACAGCCTCGGAGGTAGTCCAGTATTTTAAAAACTCGGTAGTGTATTTCGAGAACAACAGTTTGTTTGAAAATGGTGTTTTCTCATGGCTTGGAAGTGTGGGAGTCGGTGAGGACTGAGACATGGGAACAGGCATGTAGACATTCAAGTAGGATCACGTATTTACTTGAGTGTGTGTTTACATTGGATCATTGCATATGCACTTAGGTGGGGAGTAAACCCATTTAGGTGGATTCCTCTGGGCGATAGCTCACCTGTCGAGGAATATTATTTGGTCACGAGGGGAGCGGTCGAAAATGACTCGTCTTATAGGTCGATTTGAGCTGGTTGTGGCTTTGATGTTTGTAGTATAACATGTATTAAGCGTAAATTTTAATATGTGTTTTGTATTAAAGGTAATGTAATAACTCTTGAACTATTGGAATATAGTTGGGTATATTTTGATGGTATTGGTGTATGGGCCCAGAGTGGCGCATTTTCAATCATGTGTCGTGACACGAAGGCATTATAGATTCAGCGAGGTTGGCCAAGGGTTGTCAGCGGACACCCTGGTTTGGGCGTCACACTCGGGTCGAGAATGACGATGATCGACCGAAATCTAGAAAAGAAGACTCTCTCTCTCTCTCAAACTCGAAGCCTCGAAAACTCTTTACTTGCGTTTTATTTCGACCAACGCCCTTTTTGTGTTTTGGAAGATCATATTCTTCTTTGTCTTTATTCTCATTAACATTTAATTAATTCCATCATGTCACTTTTTCTTGATTTTGACACTTGGCACAATCTCGACCATCCGTCATCCTTTTCTCTCATGCAACATGTGTCACATGGGTACATGTGATAGGTGACTTTTGTCACATCCATGTCTAGAGCTAGTTTCAAACACCCAGGCGGCGGTGCCTCGGCGATGAAATTAAACATCTGCCAGATTCGATGAAGTCGGCGTGGTATTGAATTTTGCGAGACAATTACATGATGAAGTTCGTTTTGTCATGAGATCTAGAAAATTCAGTTTTGACGGTACCATTTTGCCATTTTTCAAAAAATTAGATTTTCTCGGGGTTTCACAGACTCAAAGCCTATACATTTTATAGTTGAGTCTACACATTTGATATTACTATTATGACTATAATGCCTTTTACTCCAGTTGCGCAGCAACTTTATTAAGGGTAAACAACTCCCGATTGAAAAAAGTTACATATTGTAGCTTTTTCTTAAACTCTCTCACTAAAATATCCAAATTCTTTTTTTTATCCTTATCTTCATATTTACGTAAAAGATACTTTAATTATTTTAAATAATTAATGATTCTCCTTACTTATTATATAAATTTTACATGATCTTCACTTGGTTTTATTAAAAAAAAATCATTTATCATGATAATTTTTATTTAAAATTTGAATTTAAGGAATATTAAAGATTAGGAGATATTTTAGGCTTTATTATAGTAATTAAATTTTGTTAATTTTATTATTAATGGTAAAATCACAAAATATTTTCATTTTATCATAGAAATAAAACAAATATTTTATTAATGATTACGATGTTATATAAGTAATCAAATATTAATCGATAGGGTTTGAAAAATAAGGTTATGACCAGCGCACGAAACCCGAAAGAATTCGACCAGAGAAACCTGAAGGCTGGCTGGTTGAATTCCCAAGGAGAGCATGATGAGGCATTCAAGCCTTTTAGGGCGACCCGGAAGAAGAGAGAGATCGATCCGCTTGTGAGCCATATGAGTCTCCCGCAGTGCGAGAAAATGAAACGGGTCCCCAATAATATATTATTCATGAGTCGATAAATCGCCGTAAGGAAGAAAGACAATATTAGATGGCGTAAATGGGATCCACGATAAGGAAGGAAGATTATCGAATAAACTACTCTTTCTATATCTTATACCAAATCCGATGATTATAATGAAAGCTATCACTCCGTGGAATGATCTAATTACCATCAGTGGAAAACGCTCACTATAAATACAAGGTCACCCGTGGTGAAAATTACATGGCTTAACGTCATTGCGTACTCATCTTGTCATCTGAACACATTGGCCTTCCTAAGCGTCTCATTTTCTCTCGGGAAGCGACGCGGGGCGCGGGCGGCGGCGAAGTAGCGACCTTCTTTGTTTCGGAGGAGTGCCGACCGAGTGTCAGATCGATATTGCGCGGCGATCATGCCCGTACGGTGATCAAAGCTTGCATCACAACCATGACTAATCAGGATCGGCCCAGCGACCTGCAGCGGCTGGAAACGATTCCGGTTGAAAAAGCGCCATCGAGGTTAGCGCCGTCACGGTAGGAGCGACAGTTCGCTTTATAAATATAACTAATTTCGATTCGCGATGGTATCGCCGCGGAACCTGGCAGAACAGCACTAATCTCGAGGATGCAAGATCGAACGCGAACGGTAAAGCCTCGGCGTGTTAGAAGCAATCTCGGGCGAGGCGTGGTGCGACCTCTCGCTCACCCGATCGCGCGTCTGGCGAAGGGTTAGAACAACTCACGACGGTCAGAAGCGACCGGGACGCGACAAGCTCGAGAAGATGTGACATTCCATGAAGAACGACACAATACTCCGGTACCTCCCGAGAGGCTGGCGGAAGCGAGAATTGGTCGAGCCGAAGGGGCGCGGACCAGCGCGCAGCGGAGAGGCGCGAAGCAGCCCTTGGAGAGCACATGGGGAGCAATTGCCATCCTCGGCCAGGAGCAAGGGAACAATCACATGGGATCGGAGGTTCGGGAACCTCCGTGAGAGCTCGGCGGCCGGGGTAGTAAGAGGGCGCTCGACCACTTATGGATGCTGATGCAATGGTGAGTCGCCACCTGCCGCGAGCCGGTACTCCTTCCCCTTCCAGCAAGTTGAATGCCACGGGTGGAAGCGTTCGATGGCGGCGCGAGGATCCGTCGATCATCTCAGCACTTACAAAACCGATAATTTTATGGGTATCGAGATCGGTCTGCGATCGCGAGCTTCGCTATCACCACTAAGGCCCAGCCTTGGCATGGTTGATAGACTTCACGGGTCGTCAATCTTCTCATTCGAGAAGAGCTATCCATTTGCAGTGTCTATAGCTTCATTGGAACCTTGGACATCTGAAAGCCAAGTTATCATCTGCTAACTATCAAGGGCTGTAGCTTTGCAGAGGTCTTATGTTCGGCGATTAAATCAGGAATCTCTAAAGGTAGATATACTGACGAGAATTAGAATCAACTGCGTTCATGGTAACAGGGATTGATCGAAATATTTAATGTTTTCCCATCTCGAAATCCCACGACGAGCATGGCGAGTGCTACCGCAAAGAAATACGTGCCGTGAAGAGGCCCTCTCATTATCGAAAGGCCTTCATTCACAAGAAAGAGCGGGTCGACAAAGAGACGAGGGCGAAGCGAGACAGCGACCGAAGGATCTCCAAGAAAAATGACCCGATCTCAAAAGGCGTGAAACCTCGAGAGATCGTCTAGGTCACGGCCAATCCGAGACGGCGGCGTTATTAAGCGCTTCGCCCCTCTGGCGGTACCGGTATCGAGGTCGGTAGCGAAGTACAAAGCGAGCGGTTCACGAGATGGCGGCTGAATGGTGAGACCCGCGCGAGAGACAACTCTCCAAATGCTGCGAGTTCCATAGGGACTACGGACACGCCTGGACGGTTGCATACAACTCAAGAAGCCGTTACTTATGCGGCGCGAATGCCTCGGACTTCATATCCCGCGAAAATCGGGCTGAAGTCAAGCTTCGAGCCGGGCCTCGTCGGCTGGCCACCACCTCGGTAGACGACGACTCAGCACCAACAACCCCTTGGTGAAATCGGAAGTGTCTCGGGAGGATTTGTTGCGGGAGAGGAATCACTTCCCGTACGGAAGGCCCACCTACGCAGCTTATCGGGCAAGCGGAGGTAGCGGAAATACAAGCGATTGTCTAAACTACCACATTTCGGCTGCATTGATCATTCGACTCGAATCGGAGGGGTGCGGCTTGCCCTCATGGCGACCTTACTTGGTAGTTTGCGGTGGTGGCGACAAAAGCGTTCGCCAGGTCCTAATTGACAGAGATTCAGTGACATCATCTTGATGACAGCCGATAAATAGGCATCGGAAGGGAGGCGGAACGATCAGCGCTCGTCTGCGGGGGTTCTGCAGGGAGAGTATTACCTCTGGGCTCGATACCAGCCGGTACTCACCGTGGGGGATCCTCGTGTCGAAGCGACGATAAACGGTCACCGTGCGTAGGCGCCCGGAATCTGCTACAACATGTTCCTTTGGGTAGACCCTCGATACAATAAAAGCCATCCCCTCCATACCACATGATGATCAGGATTCCTGCGTAAGCGAATTGGGAATGGTTCAAGGAGACAAGCGGGTGGCGAGGAATGCTATAACGTCCATGAAACAAAAAGCGGTTGACAACATATACGGAGATGAGCTCGACATGCGTGACGGGGTATTCATAGGCAAGGCCATCGAGCTGGAACGTATTATTGGACGGCGACCCGAGCATCTGCTTTATCGGATCGAGTTATCGAAGACCTCGAAACCCCTTATCCATTTTAAAACAAAATAAAAGCGTCTTCGCATGGAAGCGAGGCGGATATGGGAGAATCGATCCTACGATGTCCTCACGAATTTGAGCATTGACCGTTCTTGAACCCGATCAAACAAAATGAGAGGAGCTTGGCCTTGGTAACCGTCGAACGTGGCAAACTCGCCAGCGGGAAGCGATCGGGAGAGTAGAATATCTGTGGTTAGCCGTGTAGTACTCGTCGAAAAACCTTGATAGAGTGGCGACTCTGCATCGACTCCTTGACATCGACAAAGCATGCCGAAAAGCGGTTTCCCTACGCCGCAAATTGACTGTCGTAGTGCCTTCTTCGGACAATGAACTACCGACTTTGCGGTGCTTCTCGACTCTGACCGTCGGTATACCCGGCGACCCGAGAAAGACCTGGATTCGTCACGGTCAGAACTTTATTCGTATCGTGTAATGCAGATTCCGGACTCCAGCGCGAGCTACATATGGAAGGTTGGTAGATAGGATGTTTGAGCGGTGGAAACTGACTATGGAGGTGTACATAGATGACATGCTAGTAAAATCCACCTCGGTAGGCTCGCATGAACCGTGCGTCGGCGTTCGGATCTTGAAGGCTGACATGAAGCTGAACCCGACTAAGTGTGCCTTGGTGTCGGCCCCGGAAATTCACAGGTTTCATAGTCGACCACCGGTGAAGCAAATCAGACAGATAAAGTGTACTCGACATGCCTTTACCATCAAGCATAAAGGAAGTTGGTAGCACAGCGAAGGATTCTTTTATGGCCCAGGTCGTATCGAGGGCAAGTGATAAATGCCCGACCCTTTCTTCGAGTCACGAAGAAGGCCTTTCGATGAATCTGAAGTGTAGGAAACATTTTCAGCTTTGAAAACATATTTGAGCTCCCCTCCCATTCTAAATGCAGTCTACTGAAGGGGAACTCCTCTACATACAGTGGTATGAGATTTCTCAACCCGGTGTTGTCGCAAACCGAGAACAAAGAAGCGAAATACGACATCAGGTTTACCTAATACAGTTGAGCTTTGAGAGGTGCGGAAGAGAAGGTACCCAGATGGAAAAAATTAATTTTAGCCTTGTAGCTGCGGCTCGACTCGCCCTTACTTCCAGGGCTCTGGCCAAAAGTTCAGCGGAATTCCCAATGAAGCAGTGTTACGCAAAGCAGAAGTCTCGGAAGGCGTGAAGTGGGCCATAGAGCTGGCGAGTTGACATCGGTCTAAGCCAGAAAGCTGCGATAAAAGGCGTACTTGTAAGCCGTCGCGGAATTCCTTGCAGCGAGCTGTTGAGAGCGCTCGAATAATGAAACGGCCTCCCATCCCGGAAGCTCTCGTAGATGGAGCCTCAAATGCCTGAAAGTGGGCGGTCTAATCGACCTCTCAGGGGAATAGATATTAGTGCCTTTTCGGATTCGGTTCAAGCCTCCAACAACGAAGGGCGGTATGGGGCACTACGTCATAAGCGGGCCTCGGCTGCCCATTCAGCTGGAAGTTGACCGGCTAGAAGTGCGCGGTGATTCCAGTGGTAGTAAACGGATAGAAGGCCTACGAAGCCCAGCGGGGAGGATGATCACTGTGTCTCAAAGGTGCGAGATTTATTAAAGGTCGTGTCGGATTCGGTCGGACATGTCCCCCGAAGCGAGAAAACTCCGGCGACGCCTTGGCAAAGTGCTTAATAGCCACGGGAAGACCTCGATCAGATCGACACGTCGAATGCTGAATACTCTGATGATCTCTGACGTGGAGGTTTCCCGGTCGGTCAGAAGCGAGTTGGATGGATATTTGTAGGATTATATAATAGATAGGGCGTCTACACGATGACTCGAAAAAGCGGATTAAAATAAGGACGAAGTGCGCGGGTTCACTAATCATAAGGAAATCTGGCTTGGATTCTTCCTCATCCTTAAATGCATCGGGAAAAAAGCATGAATACGTGCTAGAAATTTGCACGGTATATCAGAAGTCATATGGGCTGAGCCTTTGGCGGGGAAAGGTCTTGAGACAAGGATACTACTGTACAATTCAAAGGCACCTTAGGCCACAATTTAAGAAATGTGAATGCGCGGGAACACGCGAGATCTCGCGCCTCCCCATCAGGTAACTGGCGGTCGATCAGACTACGGCCCGCCAATGATGGGGTTTGGACATCTTTGAGACCTACGCCCTTGGGGAAGGCCAATGTAAGTTTCCATCATGTCGCGATGAATTACTTCACCAAGTGGGGCTGGCCAGGAGCCTTTAGCCGCGATCACATAGCGAAGATCACAGCGACTTTGTGTGGCTGTCGTATGCGGGGTTTGGTATTCCAAAGCCACGGTGTCGGATAACGAAAAACAATTTGACAACGCCAAATTCAGAGATTTCTGTGTCGAGCTCGGAATTAAGAATTATTACTCGTCTCGAAGCATCCACAGGTCTAGCGGACGGTATAGTCACCATCGGAACCCGTAAGGCGCTTGAAGACCAAATTGGAAGATCTTAAGGAAAGTGGAGTAGAGTACACTCCCGAGGTGCTGTAGACTACTGATTTGCAGAGTGTAACCCAGAAACCCCATTTGCCCCAGCCTTCGGCGAAGCGATGCTTTATCGGTCGGATTAAAATCTGAGGATCGAATTAGCGGCGTTGGGGCATAATGACGAGGCTCTCGGGTCTAAATTTGGACCTCTTAGATGAAAGCGTGAAGCGGGTTCTAAGCGTCACGAAGACGCTACCAGGAAGGCGGCGAAGTCCTCTGACGAAAAGTCGGACAGAAGCTCACATTGCCGGTGATTTGGTACAAAAGCTCGCGTGAGGAAGAATCCAGCACATGAGAAATTGGGCCCCAACTGGGAAGGCCCCTATATCCTTATCTCGAGTCTTCGGACAGGGCAATTCTGAACTCCAAATGAGGAAGGGGAAAATTTTATTATGGAATGGAACATGCTAAAACGTTTTTATCGATGGAGCCTTGGTTTGTAATCTTAAATAGGTGTCGATTTTTGATTGCGAGTCGACCATTTACTAGTTATTTTGTTAGGCGTCACACACAACTCCTTACATCAATGCTCCATAAAGATTACATGCAATAGAATGAGATGACTCATGAGCGTAAAGGAAAATCCTCTCTTTATTCCAATCAGTTACATTCGATTTACAATCGGGCAGTGTCATCGATTACATCTTGGAAGCACTCAGTACAAGCAGTTCCCTCAAAAAAAAAAAAACTTCAGGAAGAAAAGAGGAAAAGGAAACAAGATGGAAATAAAAGGAAGAAGGCCAGACAGGTGGAAAAGAGGAGAAGAAGAAAAAAGGGATGGAAGGAGTTTATGAAGAAGAAACAAAAAGGGAGAATAGTGGAAAAAAAAGTGAAAAGAAGGAGAAGGAGAAAGAAAAAGAGAGAAAGAATAACGAGAGAGAAAATGGAGAAGGCGGCCTTGAAAGTACGCCGCCCTCTCGGGCTTACGTTCACAGCACGAAGCTGGGAATAACATGACTCCCATAAAGGGAGACTAGGGAAAAACACAACTCCCGAGCAAAAGTCAGTGACCGAACCCGGAATCTTTAGGATCCCCGGCCCAGAGGCGACCAGGACTTGGCGTTTCATCTCGCTCGGATTTCGGTCGCACGAGAAGAAGCGAGAATCTTCAAGTATAAACTCCACAATGATGACAGCCATATATAAAGCGAAAACACCCAGAGTCGTCTGACGTTCCAAATTCTCCATAAATCGGTATTAAAAAGGCGGCTCGCGCCTTCCAAAGAAAATCAAGTCGAGCGACCTCGGCGCCGGGCAAGCGGCTCACTGTACGCGAGTTCGTCTACTGCAGATGAATCACCTTGTGAGTCGGATCGGCTCGAGCTGCATCGCGGCTCGGCCACAACGCCGGAGCCCGGCTCACTCCTGCGAGTTCGTCTGCCTGCAGGCGGTCACGCTACCACGAAATTAGGTCGGCTCGAGCTACGCATCGCCACTTCATTACGGTGCGGGCGGCGGCTCACTCGCCCGAGTTCATCTATACGGGCGGAGTCCGCATTGCACGAAGTCGGATCGGCTCAGACTACATCGCCACTTTCGGCCCGCGGCGTCGAGCCAGCGGCTCACTTTGGCGGATTCGTCTACTCTAGGCAGTCCGC
This sequence comes from Tetrastigma voinierianum, assembly GCA_016808115.1. Lineage (NCBI taxonomy): Eukaryota > Viridiplantae > Streptophyta > Magnoliopsida > Vitales > Vitaceae > Tetrastigma > Tetrastigma voinierianum. The sequence goes on along the minus strand of JAEQBH010000222.1, from coordinate 2,364,259 downwards.
CTTCACGAGGAGTCGGTCGGCTCGAGCTATCGCCACTCGGCCTCAGCGCCCGGAGCCCAGCAGCTCACTTTGACGAGTTAGTCTCTACGGGATCACGCTACCTAAGAGTCGAATCAGCTGAGGCTACATCGCCACTTTCGGCCGCGGCCCGAAGCCCGGTAGCTCACTTTGCGAGTTCGTCTACTCGGGCCGAGTCACTTATTACTGATCCATCGCTTCCGAGTACATCGCCCGCTTGACCCGCAGCGCGGAGCCCAAGCGGTTCCCGGCGAGCTACGCTGACTATTCACGCCAGATGAGCTGCATGACGGTTCCACATAGAACGAGCTGCGCGCTATTCACATAGGCGAGCTCTTAGCGACCCAATTCATATAGGCGAGCTGCGGCGGTTCATGGCCAGCGAGTTACGCCCAGATCGCTGCCAGGCGGCTCTTCCCGGCAATTCATATGAAGCGAAGCTGCGCGCCCGGCGGTTCCGCGTGGCGAGCTCACGCTGACTACTCACGCCAGGCGGCTCTTCGACGAATTCATATGAAGCGGCTACGCCCGACGGCTCGCAGCGGCGAGCTTCGACCATTACGCGCAGTCCGCGCGCGGTACGAGGAATGGATTCGACTCAAGCGATGACGTGAAGACGGCGGTTCACATTGGCCAGGCTAAACCATTCACCTCGGCCATGCGACCTAGGAAGCGATTCAGCTTTCGGGCAAGCTACGGCCAGCCGAGCCGGTAGCTACTGCGAGTTCATCCACTCCGACCACGGAGCCACGCGTTCTGGGAGTCATTTCAACCGGTGACTTCGGTGACGAACCCGATGGCTCGCTTTGATGAGTTCATCCACTCAGCACATGCCATGCAGTCTAAGGAGTCATTTCAACTCAGGCAACTCAGCCGTGAGCCCGGCGCCGATGACGAACTAATCCATTCACCTCGAGCCATGCGACAAGGCGGGACTCGAGCAACAGCGGCCAGACGGTAGCTCACTTTGGCGGAGTTAAATCGCTCGGCCACCGGCCACGATCTAAGGAGTCATTTCAACTCGGGCAACTCAGCCCGACCAGACCCAATAGCTCACTTTGTGAGTTCATCCACTCATCATAGGCCACGTGGTCTGGGAGTCATTTCAGCTCGAGCTGGCGCTTCGGTAGACGGGCGGTAGCTCCCGGCGAAGGCCGACCATTCTACATAGGCCATGCAACCTAATGAGTCAATTCAACTCAAGCAAGTCATCTGACGGAGCCTAGTAACTCACTTTGACGAGTTCATCCACTCAGCACAGGCCATGCAGCCTAAGGAGTCAAATGTCGGCTCATCTAATCGTAGTGCGACCACGACGACTCAGCGTCGCGGCTCATGCGCCCCGATTAGGACCATGCGGGACAAAGTGGGTTCAAATTAAGAAAAGCGTCAAGAGCACAAGTAGGCGACAGTAGGGTGCAAAAATGAGTATTCATCAGGACAAGGCTACATATGTTTGGGGCCCGGGCCCGACGAGAAAAAAAAAAAAAAGATTATAAAATCGGGCATCATGCGGGCGAAAGTGGCGTCAGAAGGAGAAGCAGACGGTGAAGAAGGGGAGTGGGCCTCAGAGGGGGTGCCCGGCTCTCCAGGATAATCAGCTGAGAAGGACCCCTCATCCTCCTCGTCACTAGGAAGGTCAAAGTTAAAGTCAGTGGGAATGAGCGTGCTGACCTTCTTACGAGCGAGCCACGACCCATTGATTGAGTCTCGGCTCTTGGTCTTCCAGATAACTTCGTCACGTTGAGCACCAAAGATTTATTTGCTGATGGGAGATCCCCGTAACCAGCGACACTCGCGTCCAGTGGTAGCTCCTGGCGGTTTGCCTGCGATTAACCTCGCGGCGAGCCTGGAATCGATAACATCGTCTTATCACGGTCGTCTTTTGATCTGCAGCGGCTCTTCAGCAGACTCTCGGCTCGGGATGTGAGGTGATTAGTGCCCAAAGAAAGTGCTATTTTGAGCCACTATTTGAGATAGGTTTGAGTGCTTTGCACTAATCATGTCCAATAAAACCAATTGAAGTGTTGGTCTTCTTAGTATCACTTATGCTAGTTTAGAGGTTATTTTTTGGTTGTTTGCGAGGTTTTTACGTGCCTTGAGAGTTCAATATGAGATATATGCTTAACCATGAAGATTGAACCCATTTATCAGCCTTCAAACATACAAAAATTCAATGAAGGAATGAAGGCAAAGTGATGAAAATGGATGCAGTAGAGGAGCAGTAGACAATGCAGTGAAGAATAGCAATTCCAGGAAATTTCGCTATGATTGCGAAAATTTCGCTGGGATTGCGAAAATTTCGCAATCCTAGCGAAATTGAGAAATTTCGCTAGGCTTCAAAATTTCGCTATGCCTTGTTCCCTGAGTACACACTTCGCTATCTCTTAAAGAATTTAGTAACTATTGAAATTTATTGCTTAAGCGAAATTGCCGGTGCGCGATTCTGCAATTCATATCTGCAGTGCCAGTTTCGCTGCCTGACGATTTTCTCTAATAGCAGAGTGCAGCCTATAAGCGAAATTGTATTCAGCGAAATTTCCTACCTTGTCATCCTTTTGTAGTGTCTGTGAGCCTCATTTGGTGTATGTGCTTCCTTGTCCCTTATATTGCGAAATGTTAGGCTTTCTTGTATTTTCATACATTGGGTGGCCTATATAAGCCCCCCAGGTGTGACCTGGCAATCTTGGAAGCAATCTTTGTACATTTTCATTTTATGTAAATATCTCTGACTTTCATTTGAGTTTTGTTTTTCTGCCTGCTGCTCCTCTTTCTCTCATTTCTAGGCTACCAAACAGCCACTGCAGGGATGACAACTCGAGATGTAACTAAGCCTCTTAGCTTTGAGGAAGGTAGCTAAGCAGTTATGGGTGGTTGAGGTTGTCCTCATGTGTTAAATGCTCTGATGCTTTGTATTTATGGTTCCCGTCTTCTCAAACTAGGGTTGAATGTCATTTAATGTCATTGCAGGCCAATACTTACCGTGCTTTGGGATGCAGTGCATACTTATTGCTAGATGCCTTTGTTGTTCTTTAGATGGCCTTTACGAGGAGCCAACGGGAAATGATGTTGAATGTTGGGGTTTCAAGGCGAAAGGGTTGGCAGAAGCATGTTGCTTTGTGTTGACTGAATAGGAATGATTAAGGTTAGGTTTTCCTAGTTAAACAAAGATCGAGTTGTAAACTTGGACTATGGGTGCTTGCCATGATGCGAGATAAAACCCGAGGACACTTGTTAACCTTACATGTTGTCAAGCTAGTGACTGAAGCACTTCCAGTTACCTTTTCACACTTCACTTTTTCGATTTTGCAATTAATACGGCCTACGAACAACTCTGCCTTGTTTTGAAACAAAATCAATCAAACTAAAAGTCACCATTTCCTGTGATGCAAGTCATTCATAGGATGAAAACCCATCCCGTGTTCGACCCTGGGCATTTATCTTTGCGGTAGCTTGACTACGGCGGTGGGAGAACAGGATATAAATTTTGTTGATTAGGATCGCCTGCGTAGCGCGAATCAAGGGCTAGATCCTAACCGTGCGGAGTTCATGCGGGGCGGACTGCAGCCGATCCCCAGCCTCCATCAAGTCATTCTCGCCCAGCCCTCCGATCATCCATAACCTCCAGTTAAGCGCCCGGTGGCTCTCAAGCTATTAGGGCCTCGTCTTCCTACCCTTGGCAGGGCACGAGCGAAGTGGTATGTTGAGATCGGACTTGAGCTTCCGCGGCTTCCTCGGTCATACGTTGCACCTAACCTCGCAGCTCGGCCCTCTCGGATGAGAGGGAAGCCACCCCGCTGCCTTATAAGCGTTTTGCTTTGCCTGACCTTAAATTTGGCCTTTCTATCGAGCCCGCTTCAAATGAGTATCCACACGCATCCGGCGCCAGAATCAACATCAGCGCAAACTCGAAAACTCATCTCAAAATGGAGTCAAATATGACAAGGTACGGGAACTTACGGAGGCTACCCCCTGGAGAGATAAGGCCAAAGCTTCATCAACGGGCAGCGCAACCGACCTCTTAAGATTAGAATCCTTAAGAATAGACGAGACTGCGCCTGCCGCGAGCTCGGCATTGTGAAGTAAAGAATCCCCGTCTCCGCCAACTTGGGGCTCCGGATCTCTCCTCCTCGCCTCTTCCTCCCTTCGAGAATACGACTTAACCTTCTCCGATGGCGGGTTCCAGACGGTAATGGGTGTGATCGCCAGCAGTGCTCAGCGCCCGCAGGGATCCTACTTGCCTGCAGCGGCCCGAACCCGAATGGAATGCGGCTCAAAACTGTAGGAGCCATAATCCGTCCTGATTTATAGATATGAGAGGACGGGGAAGATGAAGATGCCCCCAACTTCGGAACTTTGACCAAAACCGGCCTATCTTCCTCGACAGAGTGCGAGGTTTTTCGTTTCCTACTCCGGGGTTTTCGAGACACCACCTCGGCCCGGGCAGCGGTTCCCCAGGTGGGTTTAGCGACGAAGGGCGGGAGGAACTTTTATAATGGAAGGAGGTGAAGGCTCGGGCTTGACAGATCAGTGGACTTCGAACTCGATGGGCGAAGAACATCGACTTGATCAACTCCGTGGGACGAGAAGGACCTTTCGGCCAGCGCCCAGCTAGGCGTTATCTTCAATCTTGAGATCAATTGAGCACACGAGAAGCATTTAGGCGATCGAGAGTCAGTGCGGTGACCATACATGAGTTATAAAGCGAGCGAACACTCACGAAGATTCTAGGGGTAGTCAGCCACCCGGAGCGCCCAAAGTGTTGTCCTTCGGAGGATCATACTCCCAATTACGGCATGAAGAAATAGCGTCCACTTCCACATTTATGGGAGGAGGGAAGATCGGAAATTACCAGAGGAGCACCGGAACGCCTAGAAAAATAAAGAAAGCCCTCGGATGTCTCCTTCGGGCAAAAAAGGTAAAGAAGCAAGGCTATGCTAGGGACACCGAGCCCCCTGTCCCTGAAGAAAACCAGCAGACTAGCAAAATACTGACCATTGGGCGCGAGTTGAGCGGGCACACGTGTGAAATCTTCCTGAAAACCACATGAAGGGGTGAGGAGGAAGCAAGGCCGGATTATCGAAGGCCACTTCGAAGAAACACCATCTAGGCACAGAGACACATAGAGGTCAAAAACATCGAGGACCACACCCGAACGCGCCAAAAGGGAGGCTGATACTTTGGTAAAAATGGCTATATGAAGGGCCAGACCTTGCTAGTCCCACCCAGGTTAAAAGCATGCTGAATGGAAGTCTCTGGATATTCAGGCCCACCGGGGTGATTTAATCAGGCTCACTGCCCTTGTCTGAGAAGAGGGCACCTCGGGAGCATCTCGAACACATTAAGCGGTTGAAGACACCGCAATTCATCTAGAACCGATAATGGCAGAATCACCATCGACCGTGGCCGGAGAGGAAGAAACGACCGGGACCCGCGTGATGAAGTGGATAATGAAAACAAATTGACGACCCGAACACTTCGTCTTATGCCCGAAGAAATCAAAAAAAAAAAACCAAGGCGCAGCGGACCCGGAAAGACAGCGAAATACTGCACTTTGCAAAAGGCTCAGACCAGAAGACTAAGAGAGAGAATCGAACTCGCTAAAAGCCCGAATAAAGGTCAGGAAGCGATAGCACGCAAGGAGGATGTCATGAAGAAGCAAAGAAGCGAAAGGAATGGAAAATAGCGAAAACCGAAGAAGTCATCATTATCACCAAGACAAGTAATGACGACCAAGCCTAACTAATCCAGCCCGACGGAGACATTGGAAATTGCACCCGATGCGGCGTTACAGCCGCGCTGCCCGTACACCGTGCAAAGTGAGGCAGCGATAGGGTTTGAAAATAAGGTTATAGCCCACCAAGCCCGAAGAGGCCAGCCCGGCCAAAATACGAAGGCCCACTGGTTGAATTCCAAATGAGGAAACGCGCGATAGAGGCATTGACGGCACTACGCTGGCATTCCAGCCCTTTGAGGCGCCATAGAGAGGTCAATCGGCATTTGAGGCGGCTTTATGGAAATGCAAAAGTGCGAAAAATAGAAACAGTCCCTAATAATATATTGTCGCGAGTCAGAAGCCAAATCTCACCAATAAGGAAAGAAAAGAGTAATGATCAGCATCAAATCGGATTCCTCAATAAAGAAAGGAAGATTATCCCCGAATAAGCTACTCTTTCTATATCACATATACCAAATGATCTGGACTATAATAAATATCCATCGATAGGAATGAATCACAATACCATCCAACTAGGAGAGCATCTGCTATAAATCTGAGTCATTGTAGGTGAAAATCTTGTAAAAACTAGCATGCATGCACAGTGCTCATGCGTCGCATCCTAGACACGTGTTCGCTACTGGCAGTCTCTATTTTCTCTCAAGAAGAAACTGACTTAGGCATCGGAGCGACCACGGGCGGGCCTCGCCCGACCCCCTTTCTTAACTTTGTTTTGCGAGGAGTGCTCTGACCGAGGTATATGGTCGATATTCTTGTGATCATGTACTTCAGCCCGAACGGTCAAGCTTGCATCCCGACCGCCCGACAATCAGGGTCCGATGACGACCTTTACCGTTCCATTGGTTCCGGTTGAAAAAAGCATCATCAAAATCTTTATGCATTTAATAAATATTCATGTAAATATCATATCCAAATATTTATTCATGTAATAAATATTCTTTACCATTTCATCTGCAATCATGGAGCTATAACAATATTCATTTATTAAGAACCAAATGATTGCTAAATTGGTGGAAAAAAAATATATATTATTATTAAGAGCCAAATGATTGCTAAAATGGTAAAAAAAAAAGAAAGATATTATTTATTACATTTTATAAAATATATTCACAATATATAAACTAAATCAATCACGTGAAGTCAAGATGCTTAACTCAATTGGTAAAGTGTTCAAAGTTTAAAAATGCAGGACATTCAGGAAGGGGAGTGATCCCAAGTTTGAGTCCCATTGGAAACAGTTTACTATATTGTAATAAAGTGCTTAATTGTCAAAAAAAAATCAATCACTTGAAATTCCTTTAAAAAATGTCAATAGAAATAAAACCTAAAGTAACGATTTGTCTTTTTTATTTAACCTTTAATCAAGTACTTCTAATCAAATATTTTACAAAACAATAATTTACAATCAGCTAACAACTATCAACTACCCAAAAGAAGAGAGCAAAGGACATATATATATATATATATATATATATATATATATATATATATATATATATATATATATATATATATATGCTCTCATATATATATCTTCTATATATATATATAACTATATTTTCTTTATAAAAAAATGAAGAAGATGATCTTTTTATATTAGGGTGTCCTATGAAAAATATTTAAAAAATAAATATAATTAAAATTAGTTAGATATTCATATATATATTAATTATACTATCCTTAAATTTTAAAATAGTATATACAAATAATTTATTAATTTTAAATAGATTTTTTTTTCTTTTTTTTTTCTCCCTTTATGTTACCTCATATTGCTTCAAGGCAATTTTGTCTTTTATATTTTATTTCCTTACATCGATTATACTAAATATATGGGCCTTAAGCCGTTATCAAATTCCTACTCTAAGCATAACTGTCCCTTAAATTTAATATTTAAGAAGATTTGAAATATCATATTTTATATTTTTAGTACTTTAAAATATTATTCTTTAATTGAAAATTATATTTAAGAAGAAAAAAAATTGACAGCTAAACACTTTAGTAACAATGTAGTAAATTGTCTCTAATGAGACTCAAACCGGGACCCCTCCCCCTTATGCCCTGTCTTTTTGAAACGTTGAGCGTTCTACCACATGAGCTAAGCATAATTTGCATATTTAAGGAAATTTGAAAAACTATATTTATAGTCTTAAATCTATTTTGTAAAAAATATTTGATAATTACTTTTTCAATTATCAAATTTACCAATTTTTGGTTATTGTAAATTTTTTCTCCTTTGTTTTGGACTAAGTGTCACGAGTGTTGGGGTTTGGAATTCCCCATTGAACATAGTGATAGTGCGTGCGGATGCAAGAATGCGAATAAACTACGAGGATCTGATTAGAATCATACCTAGAGTCACATTTGGATTGATGCAAGTAAAAAAAATGATTAGCGGCCAGTTGTTCGACCCTCCAAGCCTTCTAGCGTATTCCCCAATGCCAGAACGAGAAGAGGGAGTGGCTCTCTTCATGCTCTCCTTTGGACGGCTACCTCTAGGGTTTTTTTGAAAATGACTAATATGATTTTTTTTTCTCCACCCTAGAGGCTGCCCAATATGACATATAAATAGTGACACACCCCCGCCCCCTACTAGCGGCAGGTGTGTCGGCCCTGCAATCCCACCCGTTACTTCCCAAAAATTCCCACTGAAGCGGCGGGTGTTTGTTTCTTGAAAACTCATATAAAAATTTTTTTCCTTTTCTCGACTTATGATTTGGTAAAATCTCAGCAACATATCATTTGCATAAAGGACCTGTTCCCAAATCCACAGCAGACACAATTTACCTTTTCCAAATATGGCAACCGACAGTATTTGCTCAAACGAACCTCAGGCTCAACACATTTTCACAAAGCTACACTATGTACATACATATACTTTATACTGAACTATACAAATTCAAAGTATCTCCTTACAAAAGATTGTTAACACAGCACTAATACAAAAGTCAGGAGAATCCTAATATGCTCCAACGTCCTACGTGCCTGTACCTAGAAAATAGTTTTTAAAACAGCAAAATAATGAGCTAAACGAGCTCGTGAGTGTATGCTTTATAAAATGTTTGCTTTTTCTGAAAATATCTCAAAACTATAAAACTCTCTTTTTACAAGATTTTTCCCCGGGAAACAGCAGCACTTGCTTTGCTTTACTTTGCTTTAAAAGTTTCTAAAACTTTTCATAACTTCTTGCTTGCTTTAAAAGTTTATAAAACTTTTTATAAACACAGGAGCCTGGGCTCGACCGTGCCGGTGTTGCTTATTTACCAGTGGTTGATTTTCAAAACTGTGTGAAAAAAATGCTTATAAATCAAGATCAACCACTAGAGGACTTTCTTGCTTACTGTACCCTAGTAAACCTTTGCAGAGAGCCTGACTTCAACCGTCTTAGGTGGAAGGACTGAGTCCGCATCACCTAGGTGAAGAGACCTTGGCTCACTTCACCACTTCAGGTAAATATGGTGGAATGACCTTGGTCTACGTCACCATAATCTAGCTAGCACGCTAACCCTACATACTCCAGTACATGCCACGGTCTCCTTTAAATGCCATGATGCATGAACTAAGTTTGCGACCCGAGCAAATCTAAAAATACGTAAATGATGTCCAAAGCACCAGGTGCGTGAATACCTACGGCCGTATGCTTGCTTAAAACTAGCGATTTTCGTTAGGCCTGTTTTATAAAATATACTTTTGTTTGCTTGTTTGCTTGCTCTTTGAAATATGGTTTTACAACTCAAAACCATTGCTTACTTGCTTTTAAAATATGGTTTACAATTAAAACCATTAAATACCAGCGTAAAATAGTTTATAATAATACACTAGTATTTGAAAAATAGGTTTAGAACACTCACCTTTCCGCTTACAAAACTTGAGCACAACTCCACAACTTCTTCGCCTTTGCTTTTACCCTACACACTCAAAAGATTACGGCGAAAACATTAATCGCCTGTGTAATCACATAAACTTAACGTACTTCATAGGTAAGTCACTTTTAGTAACTAGCACTTATTCACACTCAATGAATATCGTAGGCGAGTGCAGTGCGTTTCATTGGAGGATTTCATTCTTCTTTGAACCTCTCTTAATAGTTTATTAAGGTTCCCATACTAATGGTGTATGAATTTGGGCTTAACTATGCGAAATTACAAAAATCTAGGCTGTTGAAAGCTGTGATACCGGTACCACTATGTTTGGTGCAGAGTACCACCATGTTTGGTGCAGGTACCTACTTATGTTTGAAAATCTTGGAAATGCACTATGTTTGGTACCGGTACAAACGCATTATGTATGTTGGTACCGGTACCACTTGTCTTGATATATTCGGTACCAGTGGGTTCCCGATAGGGTACGGTACCACCCTGTTTTGATCTTTAAAATTTACCACCTTCTTGATTTTACTTGAAATGCTGATTTTCCTCTTTTAGTACCAATTTTCTTCATACAACTTCTCTATTCCATAATACCTCAAGAACCAACATGGAAATCATCCAAAACTACACCACAACACTTGTATTGGTGGTTTGGAACTTTTTATAACCAAACCCTAGGTAAAAATCCAAAGAATTCAACCTAAGGTCCACCAATTCATACAAAACCATAGAAATAGGAAGAATTCCTTGTTTATCTCATACCAATTAGGTTTACCAATAATTTCAACAAATCTGGGGTTAGGATGATCTCCAACTCAACCAGAAAAAGATAACTAACCTGGAAACCCCAGAGGAACTCATACCAAAAACATAGCCCGAAATTCTTCCCCTTCTTTCCTTTTCCCTTTCTCTTCCTCTTCTTCCTCTCTTTTTTTCTCTCTCTTTCATTCTCCTTACTAAGTTAGTCTAGCAAAAAAATGATAATCAAACGGTATTAATGGGTCTGCCTCATCTCCTTTATACTCTCATTCGCTTAATTACAATTAGATCCTCAATCACTTTAATATTTGAAATCAACTTTTGTTATTTCTACTTTAGCCCATCATCTTCTCATCTTATGTCCTTTATGTCCCATTTTGACCAATTACAACTTTACCCTTGTTCTAGTACAAAATTTCGGGTTTAATCAATTTATGATTTCACACCATCCCCTTAATAACAACTCCTCAAAATACCGCAATAACACTTGAGGTGAATATATACGTCTTACTAAGCATGATAATGCACCTCTCTCAGACTCAGGCATTACAGTAGGTTGTGTAGGGACCTTAAAGGCAAATAAGATTTCGTGCTTCCAATGTAAATATATATGAACTTATTTACATAATTATAATTCACTCCACTAAAGAATCATAATTATGCTTCCTCACCTCTATTCGTAAAATATAATTCGAGCCCTTGTTATTAAATACTTATTATCTCCCACATTAAGATTACAGATACCCGTTGATTAAATTAAATTACTCGATAGTTTGATGACCAAGACTGGAGCAATTCGCTTGAGACCTTCCACTTAACTTATTTGATATGCTCCAGACAAAATCCACCCGTGCCTGAGACATAATCAAAACTTATAAATATCCTCAAGGGGTATCATCAATCCAATTAACAGGACGTGGATTCCGTTAATAATTAATATTCACTAAACAATTAATGCAGTTATTTAACTCACCGAGATTATTGATCTATAAAGATCTCACTCTTTATGAATCAAATTAACAAACAATAAATGCACATGTCTATTAATTATCTCGAGATTAAGAGTAATGGTATTCAGAATAACTATGAGGTATTAGGTATTTGGCAACAAAGATAAAATATTTACTCTAAAGTTAACCTGTCATCACACACGAGTGTACTAGCACAAGAAGTTGGAACTAAGTCATTCCCCATAGTCACGATAGACCTACTGAAGTCTTGTGCTACAATCTTACCAATGGTGTGTCAAATTACTTAGACCGTGGAACCACAGCTATATTCCCACAAGAATCGATGATTTGATCTTCTGTGCATAAGCCGAACTCTACACACCAAATCATCTACTATGTAGAATAAAAGACACACATGCATGATATTGAAATGCAAACATAGCTCATGTAGATTCTCATTGAAATGAAATAACATAATTTTATTAAAATAAAATAAACATTCATAACAATAAAATGGCTTTTGGTATATATAGCCCTAACAACGAGCTCATTCTCCAAGCCCCACCATCATAGGGGAATGATCTTGTAAGACCCGAGAAATTCCAATTTCTGGAAAAATGGCAAAATCGTACTTTGCATAAAATTTTGGTTTCGTGTTGCAACCGAAATTTATTCTCTAGATCTCGGATGATAAAACGGATTTCACCGTTGAAATCGTCTCTCGAAGTCTAGCTAGCATCGTCACTGCTGAATTCGAGACGCTTTTACTTACATCGCTGAGGCATCGTTGCCGTGCCGTAAAACGCATTTTCGACGCGACGAAGTTCATAACACGTACTCATGTGTCATAAGTGGCATGAGTAGAGAAATGATGAAAATGGACGGTCGAGATAGTGCCGAATGTCAAAACTGGTAAAAGAAAGACATAATGGTCTTTTTAGAATTAGATTAAATGAGGATAAGACAAAACACTCAATAGTGTTTGTCTTCTCCAAATGCAAAGAAAAAAAAAACGTGGGGGAGCAGATTATTAGATCCAGTGGCCATTTTCGTTTTGTTTTAGAGAGAGAACCTCAAGCTTCTCTCTACCCCGCAAACGATCCAACCATCTAAGAATCGTCTGGGACAAGAAGGGAAGCCGCTTCACGCGAGAGGGGCTCGCGGTACCGGATTTAAGGAGTTTAGACAAATCCCTCGAGGTAGGGCTTCTCCCTTACTTGGTTTTACACTTTATTTAAGTGTTTTTCAATGTTTCTGTTGGCTGAGGCCTTGAACGTCATGCGCTGATCTGGCCCCAAAGCTCGGGACCGAATTCGATTTAATTTATCAACCCAATGTGAGCAACCCGTAACCATGAGGGACTGCTTGGTCTCAATAGCGTAAATTATGCTTAAATCATGTATTTGTTTGTATGAGGTCGAAATGGTTAGAAATTCTTGCCCACAAAGTGAACCGATCGACAGGATTTTCTCGAGAATAAGAACCGAGGGCTTCACTATTCCCGAGAATAATGTCACAAAATAAATTTCGTGAATTAATGTGTTTGGTCGGCAATTCAAGTAGAATTGCTCGTTTGATCATTAGCCCACGTGGAGCTAATTTTGATGATGAAATGAGAAATTACATAACATGAGCTGCATTTAATTTTTATGTGAATATATGCATGTTTATATATTTCAGATATTATGCATCAGAATGGAATCGCATCATGCATTCCATATGCATTGGGACACCCTAGGACGAGAGAGTGAGTGCATGAGATGAGTCTAGAGAAAATGGTTTCGGAGGGTTGTCTAAAACTAAAAATGATCGGAGGTAAGTCCATATTAAAATATCAACTGCCTGAGACTACTGACTGAGATGATCTGAGGGATTCCATAACAATATCAATCAAGCCTGGAGATCTGGCCCACTGGATATATACACATCTGGTGGTTGTCCACAAACAAATAAACATAATATTTCTCATACGAGGCTTATGCGAGTGTGAGGGAGCTCGCTAGACTCTACGAGATGATCACAGACATTCAAGAGATCATGCATTTGCTTCGTGATGTGTGTTTATTTCTGGGAGCATCAGACCGCACTTATGTGGAGAGTAGCCCACTTAGGGGTGATTCCACCATCGAGCATTAGCTCACCCCGTCGGTGATTACCATTTTTACGTACAGTGGAGCGTATGAAAATCTAATTCATCTGAAATCGAGGTTTAGAAGAAAGCCGGATTGCGGGTTTCTCAGTTATGATGTATTACATGTATTAGAATTCTCTAATTTAATATATGCTGTATAAGAGTAAAAATTTGAACTCTTGAACTATGGTTGATAGTTGGATATATATACATTGTTATGAGATTGGGTTTATGGGCCCAAGTGGTCGCTTAATCATAGACTGTTATATTGACCTGTTTTGCACTGTGTTTTGTGCAGTTTTGTATTTTGGCAGAGCTCCCTAATAAAGGAGACTCGCCCGATGCTGTGAAAAATGTCGTCACCTGACATTCAAAGCAGATTCCATGCCGATGTGGGTAGTCAACTGACCCCTGGTTTTCATGCCACAGATCCCTTTATGGGCACAAGTGAGCCCTTCAAGGCCATATATAAAAGGAGGAAATGTTCTAGAGACTTGTGGATCTCTTTTGGACCATAATTATGTGGAATGTTTTAGAAGACCTTTGAGAAGTCCACACATGTGTAGAAAATGCTGAAAAAGTTCACACATGTGTGTAAGGATGTGGAAGACTGAAATATGTGAGAATGATCTAAAGTCTTCTATAGTAGTCTTATAAATACTTGTACATATTAGAATGTTCTAAAATATTCTTGAAGTGTAAGGAACCATTCTAGGTTCTAGAGAATTCCTAAGGTGCCTATAAATAGAAAAGACCCTCATTTGGCCAAGGCACAATCCAACCAACCAAGAGTTGAGAGCTTTCCAATTATTGTAAAGAGTTCTTCCATCAATAAAAGTTATTTACTTGTAAGTGTTCTCTTGTACGTTCTTTTAGTATCAAAGTCACGGGCGGCGCTTAGCATAGTAAGCTAGGTAATAAGAAGGTTGACTTAACAACATCTAAGGAGCAAGTTATTTAGGTGCCGCACGAGAGATTAGTAGGAAGACTAAGTCCGTGGCATCATTCTAAACACAATTTATTAGGGGAAAATATATATGAGGCGACAACTTTTAATTAAACACAATTTAAATTAATGAGAAATATTTGAGTTTTCTATTAATCCATAATCAACTAAATTGAAGTCAATGATAAATCGTGTCTTTCAACGATAATTTAATTATACATTTTTACTCTTTCAATTTAAATATAAAAATAGAATAAAAATAAATTATTAAAATATAGAAAATTTTTGTTTTTTTTTTACTTCCATTTATCTTTGAATAATACATTGTAGTCCTCTCTTCTTTGCATATGAGGTTGGGACTTCTCATTCCCCATCCCACATTTTTATTACTTGTCAGGCCTAAAGTCAAAATTTTTGTATTTATAAAAATTTATATATTGGGTTAGTATCTTTTGGTCTTAGTTTGAATGCTTTTTTGTATAATTTATTGGTTATTGAATTAAAAAAGTTACTAAATTAAGGTTTACAGGTTTAACCGAGGTCTAAATCATGATATCAACACAATTATGTAAATCTATAATTTGTATATTAAATTTAATAATAATGATAAACAATAATGACAAAAACAAATTATATGAAGGTAATTTATGAATTTAAAAAAAAAAAAGAATTTTTCTGGAAGTAGGTAAAGTTTTGCTTATCATAAACGTTATCCTTTATAGCTTGTGCAAAACTTCTTTTATATTTTATAAAATTGTTATAATACCAATATTATTTTAAAAAAATACAATGGTGGCTTCAACTTCATCTTCTAACTAAGACTAAAAATATGAAATCGTCCCAAGCAAAACTAAGATGTATCTAGACAAGAGGGGTTTAACAAAACTAAAAATAATAATAAAAAATTATATTAGAAAATATACAATACATAAATATTATACATTTATAACTATAATATATGTTTTTTTGTTGAATAAAAAAATTATTTTTTTTGTTGTTGAATAAAAAAAAGTCAAAACATCTGGTTATTGATATAAACTAATCTAAGCAAAGTGATTTATTATCAATACATTAAATTAAGTTATATTGATTGATACCAATAAGTTGTTTTTAATTAAATAAAAAATTAAATATTTTAACCTTTTTTATTCTTCACATATGAAGTAAGGGCTTTTGTTGTCACATTCTACATTAGATTTTGAGGAAAGTTTTTAGTATTATATAAGCATGAGCCTTTTTATGACCTAGATACGTTTTAACATTGTAAGAGTTCGTTATGCTTAAAACAGATTAAATCTACATGATTGAAAAAAAATTACAATCAAACTTCTTCTTTTTTAATTTTATCCCTAAATCCTTCTAAGTTTTATAAGGATACTAGAGAAGAGTTTACATGCAATCTTCTAGTTTGAAGTTTATTCACTACTAGAAAATCCTGAAATAGCTACTAAAATTAGCTACTACTGTTACTTAGTAGCTATTTAACTACTACATAGCTACTAAATAGCTATTAGTATAAAAGGTGTTAAGCTTCGCTACTAAATAGCTACTATGTAGTAGTAAAAAGTGGTTTTGCCAATGTTAGCTACTAATAGTAGTAGCAAATAGTAGCTAAATAGCTACTATATAGCTAATAAATTGATGTCAATCACTAAATAGCTACTATTTACAAGCTAAAATACTACCAAGCCAAAACCTTGGCTACTAAGTAGTAGCTACGTAGCTACTACATTGTTGGTAGTAGCTGAATAGCTACTATTTAGTAGCTAACATACCAATTTGGCTACTAAGTAGTAGCTATTCAGTTACTACATATCTACTACCTTTTTAGTTGCTAAATAGTTACTATATAGCTACTGAATTGTTGTTAGTCACCAAATAGCTACTATTTAGAAGCTAAAACACTAACAAGTCAAAAACCATAGCTACTAAATACTAGCTATGTAGTAGCTGAATAGCTACTACATTTCTGGTAGTAGCTAAATAGCTACTACTTAATAGCTAACATACTAATTTAACTACTAAGTAGTAGCTGTGTAGTAGCTAAAGAGCTACTATATAGCTACTACATTTGTTTAAGTCACTAAATGGCTACTATATAACTACTGCATTTATGTTAATAGCTAAATAGCTACTACACATCTACTATTTAGAAGCTAAAATACAACCAAGCCAAAATCGTAGCTACTGGTGCAGTAGCATGTAGTAGCTACAGCTACTACAATGTTATAGTTGCTAACAGCTACTATTTAGTAGCTAACATATTAATTTCGCTACTAAGTAGTAGCTATGTGGTAGGTGAATAACTACTACATTTGTTAGTAGTAGCTAAATTTGTAACTTTTTCAAAAATCAGTCATAAAAATTAAAAAAAGTTTGGATTCATTTTTTAAAAATATTTATAACTTTAAATTAATTTGAAAATTAAACTTCTGTGAATTATGACAAGTTTGGATTCAATTTAAAAGATTTATAACTTTCTTAAAAATCATATATAAAAATTTAAAAATAAGTCAATTTGCACATATTGAATTATAATTTCTTAAAAGTATTGTAAGTTTTAAAAATAATATTTAATTAAATGATAAATTCAATATAAAATATAATATTTAAGTGTTTGGAAATTTTAAATATTAAATTATTTTAATAACAAATCAAAGCTTAATAAAGTAATTAGAGTTAGTACAATTATTTAATTTTACATTTTATAATAAATTTTATAAACTAAAAATAACTTAAGTTGTAAAACCAAGGCGAATTTGAATTTTTCTTAAAAATGGTAAAACGGTAAATTGTCGTAATAGTACAGGTTACAAAGCTGTAATTTTTCTAAATCTCGAATGACGAAATGGACCTCATCGTTGGATTCATCTTGCTAAATCTAGTTATCCAGACGGATTTATCACTGAGACGCCGTACTTTACGATTTTCGCTTATTATACGCGGGCGACCCCAAAACGGATTTTTGAGAAAATTCTGTTTTTGAAAATAATTTAAGAATCTCTCTTCAAAAAACAAGGTTCAAAGTCACTATAGGTTATCGACTTGACGGGTCCCCAAAGATATCGGGTCTGAGCATTCGGTCTCGATATCTCAAATCGGTATTGGATGATACACAAGATATATTGAATTAACATTTTCAAAAGCTTTTAAAATTATCACAAAAATCAACATATTTACCTGAATTAAAATTTTTAATAAATATGTAAAAAATTATTATTTCTATTTTGATTAAAGCAAATTTGAATAGATTTAAAAAAAAAATTATTTTTCATTTCATTGTAATAATTAACTACAAAAGCAAATTAAATTTATTTTTATTATATATTTATTCAATTTTAATATTTTATTTAATGTTTATTTAAATAAGCATCAATCATACTTTTTAATTAAAGCATAAATCATATTTAAAATTTTATGAAAATTAGCAAGAATAGTAAAATTGTTGGAATGCCTGCAAAGCCTCTATGTACCCTTAGATTTTGATGACAAAACGGATCGTTTATTGGATTCATCTCACGTAAATCTAGTGAGTCATGTGCTTTTATTGAATTCTGGAGACAGGGCCTACTTTTTACGATTTTTCTCTCACGATAAATCACCAATGACTTTAGGGACCCAGAAAACATTTTTGTTGCAAAACATATATTTTTAGTGATGAAATATTCTTTTTTAATTTTTTTGGTATTGTTATTGATTAGATTGGGAGTTCGGATAATTGATTGACCTTATATATATTATCATCACCTGATATTATTATCAAAAATTATCTTAACTTTTACATTTATTTATTTTTTATTTATCCTTTTTAATAATTTTAAATTGTAATATTTTATTTTAAAATATTAAAAATATAAAATAAAATAAATTTGATAAAATAAATTATTAACATAATTTTAACTACTTAAATAAATAAAATAAATAGTAAAAAGGTTACCCATAATTAATTAAATTTTAGAAATGAACTCTTAAGATTAATTCAAATGTTTTTTAAAGTGTAATAAAACATTTAAAAAAAGTATTTTTCAAAAATTTAAATTAAATAAACTATAAGCATATTAAATGTAAAACCCGAGAAAATTCAAATTTCAAAATGGTAAAACAATTTCTGAAACCGAAATTTTTCTAGATCTCTGATGACAAACTGACTTCAATCATTGAATCGCCTTGCGAATCTAGTTACCACATCATTTCACAATTCCTCGACAAATGAAGTTCACGTTGACAAACACCAGCGCCGAAGGTCGTGAAAACGACCAGGAGAGACATGTGACGCGACAAAGTTTCACATTCTACATTTACCTACGTGGACATAAGCTGCTGATTTGTGGTAGAATGCTGAGATTTAACTTAAATTAAGTCACAGGTCAAAAGTAACTTAAAAGGGACATTGATGGAATTTGAAAAGATTAATTTAATAGCTAATGTGTTATATATCGCTTTCTTCTCCATTGAAAACACAAAAAACAAGAAAGGTGTGAGGTCAGTTTTCAAATTTGTGAGAGGAGTAAAATTTCTCCGATTTCCGCTGCTCGACCGCTTGTCGCTTCGACCAAGAAGTAAAGATGTTCTACGCGGCAAGGGCTACGCGTGGATACCGATTTGGTGGAGTTCCGACAACTCCAAGAGGTAGGGATTTTTTCCTACTTGGTTTATTCTTTGGCTAAGGATCATTTTATGGATGGGGATTTGTTGAGGCCTAGAAGACTGTGGTTATCGCCCCAAAGCTTTTGAACCGAAAGTGAAAAATCCCTATCTGTGTGGTCAGGAACGCTGCCAACCCGGTGGGTTTCACCGTTCACGTGATTGCGGTGATTTTCCAGGTTGCCGAAAGTGATTCAAAATGAATTGCTTGTATTTGTTAATTAGCTCATGTGAGCTAATTTTGGTGTTATTGATGTGAATTTAATAACATGAATTGTGTTAATTAATTATGTTAATATATACATGCTTTATATATTAGCATGAGTTATTGGGATTGGCATAAAGCATTCCATATGCACTGGGGCACCCTAGAATATTAGGAGTGAGTGCATGACATTTAAAGAAAATAAAAAGAAAAATATTGTGAAAGGAATTTTGGATTCGAAGATTTTCCCGAGAATTATGTTGGGAGATTGTCCAACACCACGCGAGGGGCCCATGAATTGTTTAGAGTATATCCAACATATTCGCCTGAGGGTTTTCTCCAATAAATTTTACCAAAACTCAGAGGTGCTTTCGAGAACAAAAGCTTTGTTTTGAAACCTGTAATGCCTCACATTTGGCTTAGATGTGAGAATGATGAGCACTCGGTGCATACTTGGATCTGCATAGACATTCAAGAGGGATCATGTATTTGCTGAGTGTGACTGCTTGTCAGACATGTGCACTTAGCGAGTAACCCATGAAGAAATTAATAAATTTGTCGAGGATCACTATTTCTTCAGTACAGGAGTGTACAGGAGGATGACGCTCACTAGAGGCCGCGCTGCTTAGAAGAAAGTCGATTGTGGCTTTGCATTTTCATTTTGTATAACCTCAGATACTTAAATTTCATTGATATATGTTTTAGTTAAGAGTATTGTAATAACTCTTGAACTATTGGTATATAGTTGATGTATTTTGATGAGTATTGATGTTTAGGCCCAAGTAGACATTTTTACTCATTTTAATTGTATATGGACCCGGTGTGGTCTTTGTAAAATATTGGGACAAGTTGCCATGTGATTGGGACAGGTTTTGTACCTTGGGTAGAGCTCCCCATACAAAGGAGACTCTGCCCGATTTTCGTGAGTGGTGTTGGGTTACCCGACATCCACGAATATTCCGCAAGTTGACGGGTTGTCAACGGACCCCCGGAAATTGGGATGTCACACCTTGGTATCAGAGCAAAGGTAAACGATTACCTTGGGAGCTCGGTGGGTGTAGAGATTAGGTATGTGATTACCAAAAATAGACAGATTGTAACACCGCATGCATTGTTTTATGTGTGAATGGTGTATAACATGAGTCGCAGTATGAATTGTGTAATCATGTGTTGTATGAATTGTGTGATTGTGTGCTTAGTGAATAGCACATAGGAAAAAAAAATTGAGGTTTTACAATGTATAAAACTGGAAAAATAAAATAACTTTTAATAAATTTATTTGGTTCTACTGGAAAATGAAAAAAATAAATAAATATTGTTTTTTAGTGATTTTCCAAGAAATGGAATAAGAAAAACGCTTCGTAAGGCAACCGATGGGCTAACGCCCATTTGAGTCAATGATACAATGGATTATATCGACATGCGCGCCCCAAGCACAACCGTTAGGCCACGATCGACCAGCCACGCCCACGATGATCTGGCCAGTGGTAGGCCACCACAGCCACCGACACGGCCGCTCGAGACGGTGGGCGTATGGCAGCCGCGCATCGCACGCGGGCCTAGCCGTGGGGAGCTACACACAAAACATTATATCATCAGGGGCGATCACAGAACAGCGATACACAGCAGCCTGGGAGCCGCGATGACGGCGCCCCACGCTCGCGACATGGCGCAAGAGCGCTGCGACACGCACGGCAAGCACACCACACGACGCATGGCAGGGGCTAGGGTCGCGATACAATATTTGTATCGTGACCAGAGGCGACACCGCCAAGACGACACGGATGGGTTAGCGCGCCAGACGCAATGATACGGCCGCCTATAAGACGATGATACTACGCTTACGCAGGCGACAATAACCGGAACGCTGGCGCACACCTGCCGCCAGCTTGGCGACATGAGCGCAAAGGCGCCGCCGCAGGCAGGCCGGGCCAAGAGGCACTGCGCACCTCACCATTTGGACTCGCACGCTCAGTCAATGTTTGTGATAATGCCTACGAAAGTCACCGCTCACCTAGGTTTTCAAAATAAAAAATCAAATCAAATCAAATTTTCTAAAATAAAATTTTTGTTGATAAAAATGATTTAATGTGGGATTATTGTCTTGCATTACCTATGAATGCATAGACCTTGTGTATGAAATGTTTTTTGTATAAATAAGGTTCCTAGGCTTCGTGTTTACGCCTTGGGAGACACCGATTAGAATTTAACTTGTCATTTGACATGTGTAGATGGTTAGTCGAGGGCGAGGACGGAGGTCGTCCACCCAGGTGCTAGCCAAGTTAATCACCGCATTTAACCAACAGCCATTGAGGTCAGAAGACAGGCCGCCGCTATTGCATGTGCCAAGGCAAAGAAATAGTGGAGGTCCGGGAAAACCTCCGCAGATTCAGGCACATCATTCTTCGAAGACTAATGTGAGGAGATCCGATGGTGGCACTATCAGTCTACGCAGTCGAAGGTGCTGGAGGCTACGGAGATTATCTCCTATTACGACTAGGATCGTGACTAGCGCATTCCGCCAGAGGGGCGAGGCCTGGGTACGGTGGAATCGGGAAAGACTCCTGTAGATCTGGGAGGCAATGACTCGCGAGTTCCATGATCTTTTCATGGGCAAGTATTTTCCAGATACTGCTCGTCATGCGAAGGCTCAGAGTTCCTGTGAGCCGGCAGGGACGATGACCGGTGATGGAGTATGTGGATAGATTCACCTGAGTCAGCCTCGCTTTGCCGATGACTACGGCCACGTATTACCAAGGTCAGAGATTCGAGAATGGGCCAAAGTCCATCTTCGAGTGATCAGAGGAATCCCCCGCCTACAGACATGGACCCATGGTCGGGAGCCACCACCATAGAGAGAGAGATCGAGATGCCTCGAGAACTCGGGATGTCGGGGTGTTAGTAGCAAAGAGGGAAGGAGAGTCGTCTTCTCTAGCTCGGGGAAAAAGCCAAGGCTTCTAGTTCACGAGGGTTCCAGGGCCGCGGCCATCTGGGGCCGGGGACCGAATCGTATTGCAACAGCCGGGCGCATGGTGTGCTACCATTGCCACCAAACGACATATCGGCTGGATCGCCCCGCAGACAAGGATCCTGTGGTTTCCTCGGGGACAACATGGGCCCCAATCGTGAGGTAGGACAGAGATGATACAAAGATATTCCTCCACGCCCGGCACGTGCCGTATGGCCGCCGCCTCGTGGAGTCGCATCGCACCTCCCCGCTACACTCCGCAGCCGTAGAAGCCAAAGCTAAGTGGGCCGAGGTAGAGGACGAGCCCACAGCAGGACGTCAGGTTCGGGGGCGTGTTCACGCCATCACACCACCGGGCCAGTCACTGACGCCATAGCTGTGCTTGCTATCTCGCCATGTGGGCAAGAGTGTTATTTGATTCTGCAAGCCAGATTCATTCATTGTCGCATCGCTTGTATAGAGCGGCTTAGAGGGTTGAGGCTCAGAGTGCCCTTCAGATAGAGTTCTCCCCCAAAGGATTGTATGCAGGATGTGGGATGATATAGTCGTGGTTGCAGTTAGAGATCTCTAGATTCTACTCACGCGGGACTTGAGGGTCATGGACATGTAAGAGTTCGACGTCATCCTTGGGATGGATTACACGCCAAAGTCAAGTATCGATCAGGAGACAGGAGGGTTACCGCCACACGCAGATCTGCACTTATTGTATTTCGGGGGACATGACATTTTCGCCTCGTACAAGGTAATTAGTCCAATGTGACGCTAGCGAAGCAGCCTAATTCTAGAAAACGAGGTGAGACCCGACTTAGATCTACCGAGTAGTTTGCGAGTATGAGGATGTTTTTTCGGGATGAGCTATCTGGACACTCGTAAAGGGTTGTAGACTTCAGATTTGTAGTTACACCTCGTACTTCCCCCATCTCTATGACTCAAGATAGATGGCACCAGCTGAGTTGTAGGAACTCGTAGAGTCCGCCACAGAGCTACTGATTGTGGTTCATTAGACCGAGCACTTCACCAAGGGGCGCTGCCTATTTATGAAGAAAAAGACACCCCTTCACTGCATTGACATGTGCAATGAACAGGTTACGCCAAGAATTCCAGATTTGTCATTAAAGATCGAAGGATTTGTTTGATCTGAGAGGAGCGCGAGTCTACTCCAAGATAGACCTTTCGCACCGTTACCATCAATCGAGGTTAGGAGACAGATATCCCTAAGACGTTTGAATGCGAGGGCACTTTGAGCTACTTGTGATGCCTGATCGCCGACGCGCCAAAGAACATATTCATGGACTCATGCATAGGGTGTTCCAACCCTATCTAGATCGGGCTTATCATAGTCTTCAAGTGGATGATTATTTTTGATCTACTCCCTACTGTGAGGAGCATGAGTATCACTTAAGGATTGTTTTACAAGCCGCTGAGACCATCAAGAGTATGCTAAGTTCAAAAGAAGTGCGAAGTTTTGGCTTATCGAGGTGA
The DNA here is from genome assembly GCA_016808115.1 of Tetrastigma voinierianum. Lineage (NCBI taxonomy): Eukaryota > Viridiplantae > Streptophyta > Magnoliopsida > Vitales > Vitaceae > Tetrastigma > Tetrastigma voinierianum. The sequence continues at coordinate 2,340,553 of JAEQBH010000222.1, read as the reverse complement.
GGCTTTGGGACACATGGTGTCGTAAGATTTGTGCGTGTCCGTGGGACCCGTAGAAGGTCGAGGCCGTGATGAAGCCGAGAGGCCAAGTCGGCCTTTCAGATACGAAGTTTCTTGGGCCGGTACTACAGAGATTCACGAGATTTCTCCCGTTTAGCAACACCTGCGACGATCGACCTAAGGAGGTCAAGTTTGATTGGATGACCGATGAGGAGGTATTCCAGAGTTGAAGAGGAGGCTTACTTTCAAATTCCTATCTGATAATCCCTGACATGGGACAAAGGGGGTACACAATGTATTGTGATGCCTCGAGGGCCGGATTGGGATGTGTTTTGATGTAGTCTGGGAGGGTAGTATCTTAGGTCTTTCGCTGAAGAATCGTGGAGCAAGATCACCCCCACACACGACATGGAGTTGGCGGCCGTAGTCTTGCCTTGAAGACGGCACCACTAGTTATATGGCGAGGAGCCCGAGGTACCTGCACCACAAAAGTCTAAAGTATATTATCGCAAAGGACCTCAACATGAGGCAACGCAAGCAGATGGATGGAGTTCCTAGAGGATTATGACTTCACTTTGCATTACCACCCCGGGTGAGCAAATGTGGTGGCCGATGCACTCGGCCGGAAGTCAGGAAGCATTGCCAGTATAGCTCGAATGGCGGACGCCGAGACCGGGACGCTGGGCTACAATACCGAGCAGACTCGTGGTACGCTGGGAGTTTAGTAGTGCACCGCTCTCGTTGAGTAAAGGACGAGTCCCGCGATGGGACGCTAAGATAGTGTCCATCGTGACCGGTAGTCAAGTATGTGTGACGAGGGTTTCACCATCCACGCATGGTAGTCTTCTTGTGATAGAGACGCATGGTTCCCGCTTGACCGACGAGGCGGTGATCCGTGGAGTTTCACTACTCAGAGGAGATCTCGGGGGTTTACGCTCTCGATTTTAGGTGCGTCAGGACAGCGCGGTGTGCCAGGATCTTGTCGCCCGGTACTGCGGAGGCGGAATGAGAAAAGACACGTAGGGGACTTCGTTGGCGATGTCTCACTTGTCGTGAGGTTAGAGTGAAAGCACCGAAGCCAGCGGGCTACTTGACCATTGGAGGTGGGTACGGTGGAAGTGGGAGCCGTCCGCGATGGACTTTGTGACCCACCTTGCCCGCGGTGCCCACGCGAGGGACATGATACGGTATAGGTGATAGTGGACCTGCTCACGAAGTCGACACATTTTTTAGTCGTGAGGATGACCTTCACATTGGAGAGATTCTATTGGTTGTACATTCGAGAGATAGTCCGGCTACATGGAGTACCAGTATCCATAGTGTCGGATAGGGACTCGAGGTTTACAGCACACTTTAGGAAGAGTTTCTAAAAGGCTATGGGCACACGGCTAACCATGAGTACCGCCTTCTACCTACAGACAAATGATTAGTCAGAGAGGACCATACAGGTGTTAGAGGACATGCTGTGAGCATGCGTCCTAGATCATAAGGGTAGCTAGGAAGAGCATTTGCCACTTGAGTGGAGTCGCCTACAACTGATAGTTACCGGAGCGAGTATGGATGAAACCATATGGAGACATTGTATGGGAGGCCCGTCTGGATCACCAATATGTTGGATAGAGGTGGGAAAGGAAGCTCCATCCTTTGGTCTTGATCTTATTAGAACACCTCAGAGAGGTGAGCTTGTCGACAACGTCTTCTCCATTTCGATGGCAGAAAGTTATCTTGTGTACGACATCGGCCCTTAGAGTTCGAGAGGTGGTGATCCGTCTTCTTGAAGGTGATGCACAGAGGGTAGTCGGGTTCGACAAGCGTGGGAAGCTATCGGCGGGTTCGTGGAGCCCGCCCGGGATGCTCGGAGGGTAAGCACGGGTATCGTACATGTTAGCTTCTGGCCAGTGTATCGGTGTCAGAGGTATTTCACGTCTCCATGCTCGGGAGGTACTCCAAATCCCGACTCATGTGAGTGGATTGGGGGATGGGTGAGTTGACACGGATGGGACTTTCGAGGAGGGGCCAGGTTGTGCATTATGGATAGCATGGATCGAGTTTTGCGACCTGAGGCCCAGCCCGAAGTGCAGTGGGGTGCTATAGCGACGCAGGTGGAGTGGAGAAGTCGGCGTGGGAGCGCGAGGACACGATGCGGGCCACCTATCCTTCTTGTTTAGGGATGAAGGTCGTGGTTTAGTCGTTTAGCTACTTAAGTAACTAGTTTGCATGCATGGTATAGTGCCGTTGCATATGCATGTGAGTTGTTGTGATTGTGCGAGAATTTTGGGACTGAAATTCTTTTTAAGAGAGGAGAATGTAAAACTAGAGAAAATTCAATTTTCGAAAAATGAGTAAGCGGTAATTTCGGTAAAAATCAGAAATTTTTCTAGATCTCGGATAATGGCTTGAACCGCTGGATTGGAATCGTCTTTGCGAGAATCACAGCTACCACGTCGAATTAAGTCGAATTAAAGTGATTCGAAATTTGGCGTTTTGTTGTGGCCGGGTGTCGAGTCTTGAAGTAAAGCGACTTGTGAGAGACATGTGATGTGATGAAGTCGCATTAAATGTCTTGCATGTGACACATGTTGCATGATTAGAAAGAGGGTGGAGATGAATGGCTTAAATTAAGTCATGTGTCAAAAGTCACTTAAAAAGGGACATGGATGGAATTTTTGGAAAAGATTAATGAGAATAAGACAAAAGAGAAGAATAGTTTTCTTCTCCATGGAAAACACAAAAAAAAGGGGCAATGAGGTGCAGGAGGTTGGGTTTTCAAATTTTAGAGAGAGAGTGTGTGACTTCTCTCTAGATTTCCCACCGTTCGGATGATCCGATTAAGCTTGGGCGAGTAAAGCTATTACACACGGCGGGGGCTACGAGCGTGGACACTTGGTTGGTGGGTTCGCAACTCAAGTTGGGGATCTTTTCTTACTTTGTTTATTCTTTGGCTAAGGGCCATTTTATGGATGGGAATTTGTTGAGGCATAGAAGACTGTGTTATCAGTCTCAAAAGTTTTGAACCGAGTTAAAAAAATCCCTAATTGTGGCCACGAGCAGTACCAACAGGGTTTCAGCATTCCACGTGATTTTGGTGTGATTTTTGTATTTGTTGAGTGATTCAAAATGAATTGCTTGTATTTGTTAATTAGCCATGTAAGGCTAATTTTGGTGTTATTGATGTAAGATTTAATAACATGAATTGTGTTAATTAATTATGTTAATATATACATGCTTTATATATTAGCATGAGTTATTGGGATTGGCATAATGCATTCCGTATGCACTGGGGCACCCTAGAATATTAGGAGTGAGTGCATGACATGAAAGAAAATAAAAAGGAAAATATTGTGAAAGGAATTTCGATGGAAGATTTTCCGGATAATTGTGTTGGGAGATTGTCCAACAATTCACGTCGGAGGGGCCCATGAATTGTTTAGGAGGGTTATCAAGCGGTCGCGCCCGGAGGGTTGTCGATAAATTTTCGAAACTCGGTAGTGTGTTTTTCGAGAATAAAAAGTTTTGTTTTGAAAGAGTGTAATTTTACTACTTGTTGGCTTAGGCATGTGTGCAGGAGTCGGTGAGGACTCGAGACATGGGATTGGGCATGTAGACATTCAAGTAGGATCATGTATTTGCTCGAGTGTGATTGTTTGCCATGACATGTGCACTTATGTGGGGAGTAACCCATGTAGGAAATTATCACTACCCCAGGCGTTCTTTCGCCTGTCGAGGATCCTTGTTCGGTCTGGGAGTGTACGGGAGGACGGCGCTCACTTAAAGTAGGTGTTTAGAAAGAGAAAGAATTCAGTTAATGGCTTTGGCATTTTCATTTTGTATAACATGTATTAAAACTTTAGAATTTTGATATATGTTTGGTTAGAAACTATTATAATAACTCTTGAACTATTGGTATATAGTTGATGTATTTTGATGAGTATTGATGTTTGGGCCCAAGTAGCCATTTTTACTCATTTTAATTGTATATGGACCCGATGTGATCTTTGTAAAATATTGGGACAGGTTGCCATATGATTGGGACAAGTTTTGTACCTTGGGTAGAGCTCCCCATACAAATGAGACTTTGCCCGAATTTCGTGAGTGGTGTCGGGTTACGGAGCATCACGGTATTCGTGATTATTGGGTTGTCAGGACCCCGGAATTGGGCGTCACATTAAATATGTTTTTTTTTAAATATTAAATATTTTTCTAAATATTTACTTGATGTTACCTGCTTTTTTTAATAACATTCAAAAAGTACATTTAATATGTTTCTTTTTTTTTCATAATATTTTAAGCAGATTTTTAAAGTATAAGCATTCAGATTTTTTTGTCCCATTTTGTTTCATTTTCCCCATTTTCTCTTTTCCCCTCTCATTCCCCCTCTTTCTTTCTTCCCCTTTCTTCCTCACTTTCCCGAGAAAACCCATATACATAGCATTTACTCTTGCTGTTGTCATTTTCTATTAAGAAAGCGTCAGTGGTTAGTAGTGCATCTGATCAAGGTGATCGTAGATTGACTGAAATTTATATAGGATTCCTAACTTTTAGGTCTTCAATCTAAATAGTGACGATCAGATTTGGAGCTCGACAACGTCGGTATTTTGCACATGAACAACACCCTATTCTAGTAAGTCCTCTTCTGATAGTCTGTGATCAAACATTTTGATTTCCATTTTGAACCGTTGGATTTGGTTGCTTTTTGGTCACAAGCTTCCTTTCTCGTGTTTGTTAAAACTGGTCGGTTGGATGTGTGATTGAAGAAAATGTTTATTAGTTATAGTTAACTGAACAAAGAAGAAAAGAAAAGAAGAACATAGTTTTATTGTTCTGTCCGATTTTCATCAAATGATAACATGTCTTTGATATGTGATTGGATAGGGCTGAAATATTTTTAGTACATTCCTGACCAACTGATATTTGTTTTGAACGGTGAAGATTGGTTTTGGAGTTCGGAATGATGATATTTTGGTCAATGAACAAAACCTTTGTTTAGCAGTGAAATTTCATCATTTTTATTTTAACATTTGATATTCCAAGTTGTTTTATCTTGAGATTCGTTGATGTATGCTTCTAGTTACCTATAGAGAATTTTTTAATCATGAGATTTGTTGATGTATGTTTCTAATTTGAACAATATTTGTTATTTTACCAAACTTTCCAAATGCATCGATGAAGTATAATGTGGCTTTATGGTATTGTTTGATTCTCATTAGTTTATTTTCCTTATTTTCCTTTTTTTTCTTTTGAATGTTTCTTCTACAGTTTATATATATATATATATATATATATATATATATATATATATATATATATATATATATATATATATATATACTGCTATATATATATATGTAGATATCATCTTTTTCGATTTGTGTTCTTTTTTTTCTTTCATGCGAGAAGCTTGTTTCTTTGTATATCCATCTTATCGTTCTCATTTTTTGGTTTAGATGCCTTTGAAATTCTTGGTTTGTGTTTGTGAAATTAGTGAAGTAGGATCCTCTTTGCCTTTTGGGTTTTTGGGTTAATTTAAGGCTTCAAGAGGTAGTAGAGCTCTTTTACCCAAACTTTGCTCTTGGGACCATTTAAGACTAATTTTATTGGGTGATTCAAGGTTAATATGATTTTTTGGATTAATGTAAGGTTTATCTATGATTTCCCCATATTATGCTTTTGGATTGATTGAAGCTTCAAATTCCCCCAGATCTTTGGTGGCAATGAAAGTTCATTGATTAAGGATATAAAATTTCTTGTAAATTTTGATATTTAGATTACGTTTTGGATTCAATCAAAGTTCTTTGATTGAGTTAATTTAGCAATGAGTTAAATTATATACTAATGGCTTTAACAAAAGAATAAGTTAACCTTGACATAAGAAAAACAACCTTAACATATGTGGTATACTAATGGCTGCCTTGTTTTGACCCTACATACTGTCCAGATTTTGGGACCGATTTTTGGACAGGCAAAAGAGGGAAATTGGACTAGTATCCTTCGTGGAAATTGTAGCTGCATTTGAGAACTTGATGTTAGGCTTTTGAATCACCCAAATTTGACCTCTATAACTCAAGTTATGGTCTATTTTCGGGGGCCTTACAAATTTGCCTTGTTTTGACCTACAGTAATACATGATAGTTTTTATGCCTTAGATTAATTACATACATGAAAAACCTTAGTTCTCCCATTCGAATATCGTTGCGGGGATAAATTATTATATCATGTACTAAAAGAGATAAATTAGCAAAATTATGGAAATGGCTTTCTTGTTGAGCCAATCTTAATTTTACAATTTATATGTCTATCATATGACTGATAATTTGTCTACAAATGATACTTGAATTATCCGTTTAGATAGTTTAGAAATACATAATGCCTACTAAGCGATTTACTAGTGTTTTTTCTATAGTGAGAGATTCAGACAATCATTCCTTTTTGTTCTCTAAGTGCATATTTGGATAAGATGATATAATATTAGCTACTTAGAGCATCTCCAACCACACTCAACAAAATAGCTACTTAAAATATATTTAAATATTCAATTCACTATTTTAGCTAGCAACTTTTAAAATTTACTCCAACCATGCTCAGCAAAATAGATTACTACTTCAACTAACTTTAACTAACTTTCAATAATATAATTAAAAAATGTCACATTGCATAACACGTAAGCGCCATAATGATAACATGTCGTGCCACGTCATCATATTTTAATCTTTAAATTTTTCAATGGTCATATTTACAACGACTATATTTACAACGGCCATATTTACAACGGCCATATTTACAACGGTCATATTTTTAAAAATGTATAAATAAGACCTCCCTCTTCTCATTGTCATATAGCTCAAATTTATTTTACTAGTATTAAACTCATATTTCTTTGTTATGGCTTATGATGTTAAATGGAAGATTATTCTTAGTGATTAGAGCTCCGATGATGGAGGTTGGAAGTGTTGGCGGTTGCTGCTATGGCAATGGAGAAACTCAATACTGAGAATAGTTCATGATACGTCGTGGTTCTATTCAAGGTCATTCTGTTATTTTTCGCAATCGAGTTGAAGGGCATGAGAGACTTTATCGCGATTATTTTGCTAAATCGCCTACCTATCCCCAAGTTTATTTGAGGAAGGAGGTTCGAGATGGATCGATCCTTTTCGTTCGTGACCACATCGACATGGAAGTTTATGATCCATACTTTGTCCAAAAAAAATGATCTTTATTTGGAAACATTGGTTTGTCTCCCCTTCAAAGATGGTACGTTATACGAATCTTGCCTGGGTTGCGCGGATGTTGTTGATGATTATGTGGGATGTGTGAAGGCACTACCATAGAAGTGCGCAAAGATTTGCATCGGCCATAGTAACCCAATTTATTACGATGAGTACCTGGTCACCAAGCGGTCACGATTGCTAGATTATTAGCAATCGGTGAGAGACGTGGGTTTCCGGGGATGCTAGGTAGCATTGACTGCATGCATTGGAGATGGAAGAATTGTCCAACAGCATGGAAAGGTATGTACTCTGGTCATGTTCATGAACCAACAATTATTTTAGAAGCGGTGGCTTCATATGATCTATGGATTTGGCATGCCTTTTTGGGTTACTGGATCTAATGATATAAATGCTAGAAACGCTCTTACATTTTTACTCTTCTTTCAGAAGGTAGGGCTCCTTTGGTTAATTACTCCTTCAATGGAAACGATTATACTATGGGATATTACCTTGCTGATGGTATATATCCAAAGTGGGCCACGTTTGTCAAAACAATTTCATGTCCAAGAGGCAATAAGTAAATACATTTGCGAGCTCAAGGAGTCAGCCAAGAAAGGATGTTGAGAGGGCTTTGGAGTGCTTCAAGCACGATTTGCTATGGTTCATTGGACACCGCGTTGCGAAACGAGTGCTTAAGAATATTATGAGGCATGCGTAATATTGCATAACATGATTGTCGAGGATGAGAGGGACAATAATGATGGACTTTTAGTTATGATGCATGGATGGAATTCCTACTCCTACATTGATGCTCCCGAACCAGAGTTCAGAAGCTGCTTCAATTTATTCATACTCAACATACGTATTCGAGACCAGAGACACTCGTCGATACTCCAAGGCCCGATTTAGTCGAGCACACATGGAATATGCTTGGAATGTTTTAAAGCGATAATATGCTATGAAAAACTTAATGTAAATTTGAACTATTATGGTCTTTAATTCCAAGTTAGGCTTCTTTTTAGTGCTTGTAATTTTCTTTTCTTTTATTAAATTCTTTGATGTAATTTAATTCAAGTTGCATCATAGTCATCCCTTTTAAATCAATAACATAAACTAATAAGAAATCGCGATTATTTGCACTCAAATAAAACAATTCAAATAAAAAAATAAAACCAAATATTCAGTCATAGTTTCCAAAATACGAATCAATAACATAAGTTGCCGGTCGATGAATAAGAAAAAACTACATTTTCTTTGCCACGATTTCCCATGCGGGCGCTTAAAATATTCAACTTGAATGGAACACTTGACTTTTCCATTATCTATCAGCATTATTTTCTGTTCCTCCTTCATTTGCTCAGTTGTACCTTCTCTTGTTCAATAGCCACCTTCTCTTGTTCAACACTTCTTCTCTTGAGTGATAACCACCATTTTTCCATGTAAGTGACTTTCTTCTCCACCCGTCTTCTTTTCTCCTCCTTCATTTCTTGAAACGATTTCATGAAATAGAGTTGAACTTGAATTGTGTCTTGAAGAGTTTGCTCTTTGACTTTCTTGCTAAGCTCTTTGTGACCTTCCTTCCAATCGGCCTCTCCGAATTCCCCCACTATCGATATTACATGTTTGCGATTACGGTGTTGAAGGATTAGAATTTCTTTAGGAGTTCTATACTTTTTGTTTTTTGTTTCTTTAATTTGAGAATCCTCCATGTTTAGGTTATACCGTAACTCATTCAATGATGTTCAAATGGAAAGAGGATTTATGAAGTTCTTATACCTTTGCCCATCGGACACGAAAATTGTACAATAATGCTACCTATCATAAAAGAAAATTGTACAATAATATTATGTATCATAATAATATTTTCACTCTTGTAATTAAAATACACCCATACCTTGTCTTTCTCAGTTAGTCCACTTTGATTCAACCTTTCAATTTGGTCAGAAACAACCATAAGGGTATTGGTGGCTTGTTAGAATAATGAATAGCGATTCATCAAAGAAACTTGATTTCGATTACAATCTGACTCGGGTTTGTATTTGTTAATTGCTCCCGAACCCTTTACTTGATACCTTTTAGATCTTTGCTCATTCCCATGCACGGCATCCATACTAATATTCAGCCAACCCGAGATTAAAACTAAGTCCTCCTCAATTGAAAAGTTGCCGCCTCGAAACTTTTTGGTGGTTGATTCTATTTCAGGTGATATTGGTGAAGACTGACTTATTTGTTCTACTGATTGAGTGTTAAACTCACCTACCTTTGTTCCCTCATTCAATAGATTGGTAAAGTAATATCCATGTTCATCCATCAAAAAACCTACATTGTTGATGAAAAAAGGTGCATAAATGTTAACTACATAAAAGTAATATCTATATACATGCATAGAAAGAATTGACACCAAATCCAACTAGGGGGCTTAAAGTTTAATAATAAAAGTTTCTGATAGATCTCAATAATAAAAATCTCAATGCTGTTATGAATACAACACAAAAAAAAGCTTCTCATTCTTTTGTTATGAATACAACAAAAATCTCAACTAACTACCTATCAGTGAAGACAAACCTTAAAAAATAAGCTTTCAATTTTTTCAAACGAATGGTTTACTTAGATGCTCCTCATTCTTGTAAGATTAAGATTAAAAACTGTAAATCCTGTGACCTAAACTTGGAGAACTATGGTTTCTTCCGGCTCATTAAAATAGGAAATAAATTATGGACGGCTGAACTTCCTTCTGAGAAAACTCACTAAAAAGTCAGAACAATGGCAAGGAAATAAATTCCACAACAAATGTCTATTTTGAATTCATGTGGCCTATGATGTCATGGCGTTAATTTCTAACTTCTAGGTGAAGTGGTATTCCAAAAATTTGTTTGTCTAATACCCTTCCTATATGGATTCTGATAAAAACATTTTGGCGAAGCATTACGATGCAGTAAAAGAATGCGGGAATCACAGATGGCTGAAATGACTGCCATTCAATATCATCATAATAAGCATGCATCCTCTGAGCATCAGCACTGAAATTACAAAGATTCAAAAAGGGTAAAATTTGGATCCATGTCCAAGGGATCACAACAACAATCAAAGATACAATATGGCCCTCTTTGCGGGCAATATGAGATTTCATAAAATGTTAACAAGTAAGACTTTTAATCATTTCTCTTCATAGGTTGTTGGCTTCAACTCAAATTTCATTAATTGTGCTTTGCGATAAGCATGCCCGAAAGAAAGATGGTGTGCAATTATACCAATAGCATTACTTTGGATATATTTCACTCTTCTGAAACAAGACATCATTCATTCACTAAAGCTGTATGAACCAATTTGCCATGAAAGATATAAAACAAAATTAGAACCAGAAAGTTTCCTGGAAGCTTATAAACAGTAGGAAAAAGATGGATATGTCAAACAATAACTGTCCAGAAAGACATCATGAAGAAAGAACTGGTTAGTTAGTGAGAAAGCATCTCATTAGTCCACAAAATTAATCCTCATAATATGGAAATGCATCAGGAAAAGCTCTAACCAGTACCCGATGACATACAAAATTCTTTTGAGATCCTCGTGGCCCAATTGAACAAACCCAACCCATTCTAAAGTAACTACTTACTCCAAGATGAAAATAAAATATAACATAAAGGAATTTCTAGAAATCACTACTCAGTAAAATCACAAATAGAAAAGAAAATTCAGCACTGATATAACACTGAAATCAGATTGAAATGAACATCAACTCATCAAGAAAAACGGTTCTTTCCGGATTTTCTTTTAAAAAAAATTTTCATTTGTTTTCCTCTAAAACAAACAGAGGCAAAACAAAAAAAAATTCATAACAATCACCTCCAAAAACTCAACAAAAAATGACATTGACAAGCATCAGAAAACTTTTCCTGACGAGCAAAATCAAACTCCGATCAATCTCCTTCAAAACTGAACACTGGAATCGTATTAAATCAAACATCCAAAACTCACCGAAAAGCGTTTTTCCAGAAAGAAAAAAAAACAATAATTTACAGGGATTCAGTGAAGAAACCTCTGTATAACCTTTTTCCCGGGAAAATTTTTCGCTCCTCTCAAACAAACAGATGGCGCGATCAGGTCGAAAGCAGGTGAACTCTATAGAGCAGGAGAGAGATGCAAAGGCCCAGAGAGAGATACCTAGGTTTTTGTGGCTGCGGTGTAAACTGAATAGGTGGATCTAGAAAGGAAGCGTTGGCGAGGATTTTGGAGATGCTCGGAGATCTCTTTGACGAGCTTCGCTACATTTGTTGAGGGAGAAGGTGAGAAGGCAAAATAGCGAGCGGGATAACGAGCGGATTGGAGCCCTAGTTTTTTTACTTGGCTCAACAAAATAGCTAAAAATAGCTATTTGTTGAGCCCGTTGGAGATGCTCTTAGCTAAGTAACTAATATTGTGTTTATACCTTAATCAAATCATGTACTTGGAGAACCGAGGGGAAATGATGCTGGAATTTTCTCAAAATAGAGGATAAAACACTAAGTAATTGACTAGTAGGAATTATGCATTTCTAAATGGGATAGGAACCACCACCTAACTTGTAGTAAGAAGTTCAATGACATACTTGTAATCTACACTAAATGTTTCATAATTAAGTTTTTCAATTTTCTAGTAGAGTGTGTTACATGCAACAATTGCTTTTCATGGATTTATTTTCTTATAAAATATTGACTTATTCCCTAATGTTGTCTACAATTGTGAAGCTCAACATTTAAAATGGCTTCAAATCGAAGTTGGATGTATTCTAGGCTTATAAATGGTCTCTTTGTAAAACTCGAGAAAATTCAATTTTCTGAGAAAGGGTAAAACGATAATTTCAATGGGAAAATCTGAAAAAAATTTAGATCGTATGTCGAAATAGACGTTACCATTGGAATCGTCTCATGAAATCTAGCTACCACGTTGAATTCCGAGACAGTCAGAATTTCACGTTTTTCGAGGCACTAAGGATAGTACGGGACACTTGGCACGTGATAAGTGGTTCACAGTGTGCCACGTGTCAAGTGCAGGGAAAGTTAAACAAAGAGCTCAAGTGGGACCCATAAGAGACATGTGGCAACACATGATTAGAGAGAAATCCAAGGTAGATGGATAAGGTGATAAGGGTAATCCAAGGAGCCAATGGGGTATTGACATGTGGCAAAAAGTACTCTCCAAACTTAACCATCTTAGACCAACCGGTGGGATGGAGGAGGAAGGAGGAGAAAGAGAAAAGAGAAGAAGAAAGTAAAGAGAGAGGCTCTACCTTCTCTCTAGATTTTGAGCAATCGGACCATCGAGTTTAGATGTGAGTAAGGAGAAAAATCCTTCCTCATTTTGCAAGAGTTGCAGTAGAGACCGGAAGCGAGGAGTTTTAACAAACATCGAGAGGTAGGTCTTCTCCTACTTTGGTTATTTTCTACCCTAAGGGCTGTGTGGTGGTGTCTTGCCCCAAGGGGAATGTTTGGTTGCATTTTGAACCAAGGGAAGCTACCCTATTTTGATCATACGCATTAGCCGAACTTTAGGACTAGTTTTCGGGTGGGAAATAAAGGGAATTTGGCAGTAAGTCCTTTAGGTAAATTATAATCACATCAGTGACCTTGATGTTAAGCTTTTGAATTACCCAAATTGAACCTCTAGCCCGAGTTGTAATTACATTTACCCCAGATAGTCTAAGTGGAAGAGGTGTAGGCTGGGGTCGATAAGTGGAAATTCATGTGAGGCCTCCAAACTGCGACCATAACTGGCCGTCCGAATTCCGTTTTGGGTGTTCTTGGACTCTATGGAAAGACCATTGAGTCAAGATTTCATCCATATTCCTATGGAGAATATTGGGTGATAATAACTCTACTGAAATCTATGTTTTTCTAGGGCTGCTGGCCGATTAGGGCTAGCCTGCTGGGCTGGCTATTCATGTGAGGCCTCCAACTTCGAACGGCCATAACTTCTTCGTCCGAACTCCGTTTTGGGTGTTATTGAACTCTATGGAAAGCCCATTGAGTCAAGATCTCAGCCATATGCTTGTGGAGAATAGTAGGTGAACATAACTCTACTGAAATCTATGTTTTTCTAGGGCTGCTGGCCGGCTAGGACTGGCTATTCATGTGTGACCTCCAACTTCGGACGGTCATAACTTCTTCGTCCAAACTTCGTTTCGGGTGTTCTTGGACTCTATGGAAAGACCATTGAGTAAATTTCAGCCATATTCCTGTGGAGAACAGTGGGGGAGCATAACTCTACTGAAATCTATGTTTTTCTAGGGCTATTGGTCGGTTAGGGTTGGCCGGCTAGGGCTGGCTATTCATGTGAGGCCTCCAACTTCGAACGACCATAACTTATTCGTTCGGACTTTTTTTAGAGTGTTATTAGACTCTATGAAAAGCCCATTGAGTCAAGATTTTAGCCATATTTCATTTGAGAATAGTGGGTGAACATAAATCTACTGAAATCTATGTTTTTCCAAGGCTGTTGGCCAGCTAGGGCTGGCTATTCATGTGTGACCTCCAACTTCGGACGGCCATAACTTATTTGTCCGAATTCCGTTTTGGGTGTTCTTGGACTCTATGAAAATCCCATTGAGTCAAAATTCCAACCATGTGCCTGTGGAGGATAGTGGGTGATCATAACCTTGCTGAAATATATGTTTTTCCAGGGCTGTTGGCTGGCGAGGGCTGGGCGGCTAAGGCTTGCTATTCATGTGTGACCTCCAACTTCGGACGGCCATAACTTCTTCGTTCGAATTCCGTTTTGGGTGTTCTTTGGCTATATGGAAAGCTCATTGAGTCAAGATTCCAACCATATGCCTGTGGAGGATAGTGAGTGATCATAACATTGTTGAAATCTATGTTTTTCACCGAGTGTGCAGGTTGCTTGGTTGTGTCATTGTGAATAGCCGAGTTTTGACATGACCATTGCATGGCATGTTGTAGGCTATTGTATTGGGTAGGAATTTCCATGAGTTAGCCTAAGGAAGGCTGTATGACATCATTTGTTTAGTCATGATTGATGAATGCTAATATGTTTGATACAATATTTATATATATTGGCATGAAATATATAGAACTTATATGTTTACGATATACGTTTGCATGGTAATTGACATGAAGTGCAACTGATGACAATGGTTCATGTCGTGTGCATCATACATGTAACATGAGAAATTGCAGTGACATTAGCATTGCATATGCACGGTAACATCACGGCGAGTTGGGTGTGGGTGCATAGTTATGGTAAATTCACCATTCTTGGTGAATGTGTGGTGAGCTCGGAAATGGGACAACGTCCAAGATCGAGACTCACAGGTGTATAAATCGAAAATCACAAATAAATCACTTGTGTTGGGCGTAGCAAGTTGGGGTAGATCTCCCCCTATGGTGAAAGTCCCAAATTCATACGTGGTTAGACATGATCACCGGCGGTGCAAGACCATAAAAATGTTGGGAAGGAATGCGACGATCCTACGGTGAGAACCTAAAAATACGCAACCCATAAACACACACGCGATTAAATGAAAATTTAAATGAGTATTGGAGGTTGGTCCAATGAGCCAAGTCTTTGGGTGAGACACCCATGACTGGTTTGTCACAGTTAGCATAGGCATGTATGAGGGAGTCAATAAGTGACTCAGGATATGGGCATGAAGACATTACATGCATGACATACGACATTCATGTAGACATTTTCACTTGGATGTATATGGTTTGGTTTGATCACTACATGAGCACTTAGGTGGGGAGTAACCCTTGTAGGAGATTATCACTACTGGGCTTTGCTCACCTCGTCGTGAGACGCCCTTTTCAAGTACAGGTCTTGTGCAGGCGGCTGACCCGCATATGGGATGAGAGCCGGACACGGCTTTGTCTTGTTTTACTTGTTTGTATTATCTTGTTAAACCTAGAGTTTTTGGTTGGTTTGGAGGAATTTATAGAATTCGCATGTAGTAAACCCGAATGGATGGATGGTAACAAGATAAAGTGTCCACGTACACTTACGAAGTGCTGAAACCGTAGTTATCATCAAATTGATACTATAAAGTATCACTTGATGAAGAATGACTTTATACCGGGGTATTATGTTTATGAAAGATACTTGGCTTGAGGAAATGGATCCAAATTCAGGAGTTCAAGAGTGATCTTGACCAGCATGCGAGTTGGTTGAAAATGCATACCATAGTATGGTTATGGATGCTGCTGGGCCTGATTTCAATCATAGTGAAATATTGGATGAACCTCCCAATCTAGAAGCACGGGAGTTTTTTGATATGCTAAGTGTTGTGAATAAAGAATTGTGGCCCGGTTGCCAAAAACATTTGCAGCTATCATTGGTTGCTAGAATTTTGAATATGAAGGTAGAACACCACATGTCTCAAAGGGAGTTTTGTGAAATCCCGAGAAAATCCTAATTTTATAAAAAATGACAAAATGGTAATTTCGATCAAAATTCGGAATTTTTCTAGATCTCATATGATGAAACGGACTTCACCGTTGGAATCGTCTCGCGAAATCTAGCTACCACATCGAATTTCGTTGAATTCCGAGACAGTCGGAATTTACACATTTTTCGAGGCAATGAGCGTAGTGCGGGACACTTGGCACATTTTGAGTGGCTCACAGTGTGCCACGTGTCAGGTGTAGAATGAGTCAACTTGAGCTCAAGTGTGGGGCCCATGTGGACATGTGGCACTTTCTAATTGGATGGAAATCCAAAGTTGGTGGAATAAATGGATAAGGAATCCTACCAACCAATGACAATTTGACATGTGGCAAAGAGGAGAACAAAATGAGACTTCTCTTCTCCATTTTTGCTGGAATCTAGCAGTGGGAGAGGGGAGAACAGATTTTGAGAAAATTGAGGGGTTTTTAGAGAAAAGTCAACTTCTCTCTAGATTTCTAGCTTCAGATGGTAGTTGGCATTGGGCCGTAAGGTATTCTATATCTGAAGTTCAGCATAGATGATTTTGTATTTGGCAACTCAGTATAAATCTTCTCCTTTCATTCTTTGTTACCAATCTTTATAAATATTTGATATTTGAGACATAAAATATACATTTAATATTAAAGCTGTTATTACATTTGGAAAGAATTTAGGGCCCGTGTTGAATGATTTAGGGATTGTTTGGGTGGTTTGTGTGATAATTTAGCCAAATAAATTATGAACACTGTGTTAGGCCGAAAATGGCCATGGATTTCGGTTCCGCTAAGTGGAGCCAGATGCTGAAATGAGGTTGTCACGGACAGCCTTTGCTTTCGTTAGGGAGGCTGTTAAAAACAGTCCCGGTTTGCTTGATCGGACCGAAAATGGTCCATGTGTGTTGTAAGCAAAATATTGCTTGAATTGTGTGAAAGAAATGTTAATGCATGGAATTTAATGTGTTGACATGAGGTTGAATTATATAAAATATAATTGTGTGAGAGCCATTGGAATTAAATTGGATTGTTGATTGGCTTCGAGTGAAATTTGGTACGATGTTGTACTAAGAATTGAATAACATGATGTTGTGAGTTAATTTATGTTAATATATGCATAATTGATATATTGGCATGTGTGGTTTGGAAATGGCATAATGCATTTCATATGCACCGGGGCAACCTAGAAAATTAGGTGTGAGTGCATGGCATGAAAGAAAAATGAAAGAAAAATGGAAAATGGTTGTGAAATGAATTTTAAGGAAGATTTTCCGAAGAATTGCCTTGGAGAGTTGTCCAACAGTTCATCTCGAAGGCTAACCCATGACTATTTCAGAAAAATTACCCAGCAATTCGCCTCGGAGGGTAGTCCAATATATTTACCGAAACTCGATATGATGTTTTCAATAACAAAAACCTTTTGTTTTAAAAACGATGTTTTCGCGTTGCTTGGGCATGCTTGAGGAGTCGATGGGGCTCGAAGTGAGGAAGGGTGGTCGCATTCTCATCGTATCACGTGAACATTCAGAGTAGTATCGTGTATTTGCTTGAATGTGTTTGTGTTGAATCATTGCCTGTGCACTTAGGTGGGGAGTAACCCATGTAGAATAATTCAACTACTAGGCATTGCTCACCCTGTTGAGAGATCATTATTTCAAGTACAGGGAGTGTTCAGGAAGACGGCACTCATTAGAGGCCGCTTGAGAAGAAAGCCGACATGTGGCTTTGGTATTTATTTTGTAAAACATGTATTAAATTATAAATTTTGATATATGTTGTATTAAGAGTGATGTAATCAACTCTTTAACTATTATAATATAGTTGGTTAGATTTTTTGTGAGTATTGATGTATGGGCCCAAGTGGCAATTTTTACTCATGTATGGGTCTCATGATATGAGACCAGGTTTTCTGCGGGTTGACGGGTGGTCAACGGGACACCCCGGGATTTGGGGCGTCACAAGTTTGATGATATTGCTCAATTGATAAAGGAGGTTGTACCATATGAGAATCTCATGACCAAGAACTTTTACAGCGCTAAAAGGTTGGTCAAAGGTTTAGGCTTACCAGTTGAGAAGATCCATTGTTGTAACAATGGTTGTATGTTGTTTTGGGGAGAAGACAATGATCTCACAATTTTTAAGATTTGTGGCCATCAATGATACAAGAGGCGGCTCGACGAGAAAGCTGAAATACAAGGAGAGAAAAACAAATGTACCCTCTGAGAAAATGTACTACTTTCCTTTGTCTCCTCGACTACTAAGGATGCTTCTAAGGATTCTTAGCTAATGATATGGTGTACGAGGTTGTAGAAGGAGAAATGCGGCACTGCTCTGATTCCATTTCTTGGAAGCATTTTAATACAGTACACCCCGATTTTGCAGTTGAGAGTAGAAATGTGAGACTAGGGTTGTGTACTGATGGGTTCCAACCATTTGGGCAGTTAGGGCAACAATATTCATCATGGCCAGTGATTTTAACGGTTTATAATCTGCCGTCATGGTTGTGTATGAAAGAGACATCTATGTTTCTAGCGTACTTGTGTGGTCCTGAGTCGAACATAAGCTAGATGTTTTTGTAACAGCTTATAGCCGAGTTAAAAGAATCGTGGGATGTTGGAATTTTAGCATATGACATTTCAACGAAACAAAATTTCGATTCGGGCCCGGCATTAATGTGGACCATCAGTGACTTCCACACGGTTATCTGATGTTATGGAGTGGAGCACAGTTGGTCGATTGGCATGTCCGTATTGCATGGGTCACTCAAAGGCATTCACACTTATAAAGAGTGGAAAGCAATCTTGGTTTGACACTCACCATAAGTTTTTACCTGCAGACCACATATTTCGAAGGAATAGATATGCTTTTCGTAAAAATATGGTGGTAACAGCCACGACACCTCCTATATTGAGTGGAAACGAAATTTAACACCTAATTACTAACCTTGGATTGAAAAAGGTAACTGAAATTGGAGCCTCTAATATTAATGATCCGATATGTAAAGCTCACGGATGGAAGAAGAGGAGAATCTTTTTAGGATTTACCATCTTCAGGCATTTGCTCATTAAACCTCTTAGATGTCATGCACATTGAGAAAACTATAGTTGAGAACGTGTTTAACACGGTTATGAATGTGCCTGGTAAAACTAAAGACACCTCTAAGTCTAGACAAGAATTGAATGAGTATTGTCGACGCCCGGAGTTGGAGAAGGCAGAGGGGATGACCAAGTACCCTAAAGCTTTCTACACGCTTGATAAGATCGCAAAACAAGTGTTGTGTGAATGGGTTAAAAATCTAAGATACCCAGATGGATATGCATCAAATTTGGCTCGATGTATGGACATGCAAAAGCTTAAGTTGTTTAGGATGAAGAGTCATGCTTGTCATGTTTTCATGCAGAGTTGTGCAGTTACTTTCTGTGGTGTTGCCCGCAGTGTGGAAGGCACTAACAGAGTTGAGCATGTTTTCAAGGATCTAGCCTACCGATTATCAAAATGATGACACGGCTCAACTAGAGGAAGAGATCCCAGTTATTCTGTGTAAGCTTGAGTGCATATTCCCTCCTAGCTTCTTTGACTTGATGGAGCATTTGCTCGTACACTTGCCTCATGAAGCGCAACTTGCTGGGCCAGTGCAATATCGGTGGATGTATCCTTTCGAGAGGTAATTCTTTGTTACTATGATTACTTACTTTTCACTTATGCAAATATTGTCGAAGACATATAATGTAGGTACCTTCATAAGCTAAAAAATAATGTGAAAAATAACGCACGTGTTGAAGGTTCAATATGCAATGCCTATTTAGTTGAAGAAGCTTCATTATTTTGTTCATATTATTTTGAGGAGCATGTACACACAAGGCATAGAAGGGTGCTGCGAAATAATGATGTTTGTGGAGAGAAATGGGAGGAAAACGAGGAGACATTGTCTATTTTCAAATATCTTGGGCTGAGCATTTGGACGGGCCACATCAAGACTATCATTGGAAGAGAGCTTAAGCGATGAACATAGCACATATATTTGAATTGCTCAAAAGTGGATCATATAATAAGTAAGTATTCCTTGTTGATTAGATAATGTGTGTAACTAATCAACTTTGCATTTTTTATGTAGTTATCTATAATGACTATGTAAATTGTTGGTTTATAAAGTTTATCTTGATGAGCTATGCAAAGTCCCAGTGGACATAGCGATACCAAAATAGATACACTCTTAGAAAAGGAGTCGCCTTGGTTGTCGTATGTAAGTAATGGTAGTATGCCACTTAAAAATTACTCTTTATATATATATATATATATATATATATATATATACCAATACTTATATTAACGAATCACTTTAATTTATATAGGTGAACAATCCTTGAATAATATCATGAACACCTGACTTCGAGGATCTTGCTAAAACGGCCTTTAGGGTATAAGAACATATCAGGGAGTGTTTTGTAAATGGATATAAATTCCACTCAATGGGACATGGAACTAGAAGAGCCTGATGAATAGTGGCGTCTGTCGAAAATTTGCTTATAGTGATCATTATGAGAATGACTACTATGGTCAGCTTCAGGAAGTTGTCGAGTTAGAATATCATGGTTGGCCGGTCTGGCCCGAGCGATGTTCAAGTGTGAATGGTTTGATCAACAGATATTGAGACAGGGTTCATCCTAAATATAACATTGTAGAGGTAAACCACCGACGTAGATTTAACAAGTATGAACCTTTTGTTTTGGCTCAACAACCGACTCAGGTGTATTATTGTCCATATCCTAGCTTGAGACACGATAGAGCTGATTGGTGGGTTGTTAATAAAATAAAAGTGCAGTTTTATTTATGGAAATTCCTCAATCATCGGAATAATTCATCTACCACTTGAAGCCCGACCATTCGAAGATGATATACGATGTCATGCGATAGAGTTGCCTCACAATGAACGATGTCCTTGGCGATCTAATAGAAGCGATATCTGAATTGATTTGGAGTCGGGCGAAATGAAGAAGAATCGGAAATTTGAATCACAGGTTGGAATCTGATTCGGAAAGAACCGGATGATAATGATAATGATTAGTAGGTAATTTACATCATGTTCATAATTTTTCACATATGTTTGTTGTTGTTATTTCATAAACCCAGGCCAACATGTTTATATATATTCTCACTGGAGCGTGCGAGATCGAGGATCAAATGAGGGGAGGGTCGGTGGTAGAGGATGGGGCGGGAGCGTCACGGGGTACACTATCCCGATGCAAGTGCAGCTGAGTACCACTGCATGGAGGAATTGCATACACCTTATCCTCTGACCATCATGGAATCATCTTGATTGCATTCGGCTTTGTCGACACAAGCTCTGAGCATGCCTTCACTGCAGGTTAGGTCTACACCATCGACCATGTCTATGGTTATGACCTCGGCATGCAGTATGGATTTCAGTTGATTGTGGAGAATGGGAGGTAAGTGAACATAATATATTGAAATATTTTAGATTATTGTTCTTAATTTTTTTTTTATGTGTGAAAATTGATATTTGCATGCTTTTAGGTTTGTCGATTCTTACCGATGCGCGTCTCACATCACCTCCATTTTCAATGAGCGGGTTGACATTGAAGGGTATAAATGGAGCACCATCACAAAAGAGATAAAACGCTTTATTGGGAGGAGGGTTAAGGAATTTATAACTCATTCACTTATAGCCTTTATATGTAAAATGTGTACATGAAAAATTGGATATATGAAGTGTTGTGTTTGTTGGTTGAGATGTTGGATTAGTCAAGTATTATATAAGTGTCTTATTATATTGCAAGTACTTAATATGTATGTTTTATTAGGTTAGATTGTTTGATCTGAAAGAAACTCTGCTAGGGAATGGCTTAGAGATATCATTATTAATTATTTTAACATTTATTTCATACTTATATGAGTAACTATTATCTATCTTTATAGAAATATTTCTCATGGGATGCCGAGATGGAGGGTAGCATCAAAGCAACTTGGGAGGTGCTTGCTAAGTCTAGGTATACAGATAATTTGAATAAGTGGAGGAAACATAGGAAGTGATACGTATTCACGAGTCCATCTAGGCTAGGTGGAATTCGCATGGGAGTCTTGCGAGAGTTTCGGACTCGTCGGAATGAATGTCTACAGGCAAGCCCAGAGGCAGAAGAGTGGACCGGGCTGAGACCTTCAAGACACACTGGGGGTTCCATTTCATTCTCAGAGCATGTTAAGAGGATTGTAAGTACTTAGAACTCTTGCTTTAATTTTATTTTGATTTGTAAGATCCTAACAAATATATCTTCTAATTTTACTAATATTTCTATATAGGAGAAAGAGACTAGGAAGAAGGCATCCCTTATCCAGATCCATCAGCAACTACACACTTCTAAGACCACTCATATGTGGGTTGACGAGAGGGCTCGCCAAATCAGGGTAAATAAATTAAAAGTATATTATATCACTTCAAGTTTTTTTTATTATATATTCATATATTGTCTGAATATCTATTCCAATTTTGTAGGAAGCTGTGCATCAAGAAATGCAATGCATGGTACAAATAGATGAAGGTTCAGGAGAGAACACTGCATCTATCGATGAAGATGCAGCATCCTTACGAGTTGTGGCAGTTGATAAAAAAAGGCTAACGACTCATATACGATTAAGGTGACCGATCTTCAGCATACACGAGTGGCCCATCTTACCATTCCACTGCATGCTCATCCAGGAATGATCTTGAGGCGCATGAAGCGTGGGGCGAAGGTCGACGAGGAGGTGCGAGAGAGTGGATACTAAGGTTAAAAATCTTTGCAAGATCAACTTGATGAGGTTAAGGCTCTGCGAGGGCTTTAGCTCGATCGACCGCAGTCTCCTCATCATTTCTGACTCACATGTGGATGACCCTTACGGATGACCCCACCATAGATGATCCCATTGGTGATATGTGAAAATTCCCCATTGTTGAACTTTTTGGTCACATTTTTTGTATAGCTATACAGAACATGGGATTTAGTACCACGTTATTTTTGGTTTATGTTGTTAAATGAGCGTTATTTTCTTAGGTAATAGGATCTTATAATTTTTATTTCATTTAATTTTTTATTATTTATTCTAAGGTTCTAATAATTTAATAATTAAATTAATTAATTACTTTAATTATTTTAATTATAAATTTAGCTACTACCTTAATTTAGTTACTAAATAACTATTACTATTTAGCTATTAACTTAGTAGCTAAATAGCTACACTACATAGCTACTACAAAAATTAATCACTAAATAACTATTACTATTAAGCTACTAACATAGTAGGTAAATAGCTACTCTGCTTAACTACTAAATTTTTTTAAGCATAGCTACTACTATTTAGCTACTAACTTAGTAGCTAAATAGATACTAACTTAGTAGCTAAATAGCTACTTTTTTTAGCTACTACAAAAAATAGTTATCAAATAGCTATTACAACTTTGCTACTAATATGGTAGCTAAATAGCTACACTTAGTAGCTACTACATTTTTTCGTCGCTAAATAGCTACTCCTATGTAGCTACTCTGTTAGTAGCTATATAGCTATAATACTTAGCTACTAACTAGGTCAGTCACTAAATAGCTACTACGTTATGTAGTAGCTAAGTAGTAACTATAAATTGTTTTAGTAAACTACTGCATTCTCAATTTTAACTACTATTATTGTGAGTAGCTAATTAGTAGCTATAAATAATCGTCATTTTCACTTTGTTAGCTATTACATTCTTTACATTAACTATTACTATTTTTGGTAGCTATTTAGCTACTACGTAATATTGTAGCTAAGTAATAGCTATATATAGTCGCCTCCTTACCTAAATTAGCTACTACATTTTTCATTTTAGCTACTATTATTTTTAGTAGCTAATTAGTTATAACATCTTGTAGTAGCTAAAGCAGTAGCTAATTTTAGCTACTAGCTAATAGCTAAAATTAGCTTAGCTACAAGGAATTTTGCTATTACGTCTGTAGTAGCTATGTAGTAGCTAAAGAAATTTAGCTACTAAAATAAATAGTTTAGCTACTACAAAAATTTAGCTACTACTTTTTTGTAGTAGCTAAAATCAATTTTTCTAGTAGTATTGTTGAAGCTTTATCAATGTTGGAGTTACACACACATATTTGTAATATTGAGTTTAAAAAAAAACTTCTTTAATAGAGAGGCATTCAATATATTGTGGACCTCAATTTTCACGTAAAATTCTATTGTTTTAACAATAACAAGTTTGGTTCTTTATTAGAAAGGAGTTGAACTATTTTTTAGATAATTCCAATTATTCTTTGACTTAATTCATAACTAAAAAGATAATCTAAAAAAATAAAAATTTTAATTTTTTTTTTCCTTTTATAATTTATGTGGGATAAAGTAAGAGCAAAAGTATTATATAGTGAACTTCTATATAATGTTAATGTGGTCCCTAACTAGAGCTTGTACTTGAATGGTCTACCATTTCATTTATTACATACATGATTTTAGGCATTATAATGGCTACTAACCAAAAAGTATTTTGAGGACAACTTTAGGTTCTTCCAAGAAAGTCAATGAAATAAATAAATGAAGACAAAAAGGGTTGATCTTCGTTCAAGTTTTTTGAGTTCATCTTCATGTAGAAGGAAAATACTATAGTAATACTTATTTGACAAAGATAGATAAATGTTGAACCTCAAATTACATGAAAAACATGTGTTGTTTGTGTGTTTCCATTTGCATGAGTTTTTTTTTTTCGTCTCATCAAATATCTATGAGGCTGTTTTTTAAGTTTGATTCAAGCGGTAAAAAGATATAAATGAGTTATGAGATATCCAAATTCAAATCCTTATAAGAATAAACTACGATAATGTAATATATATATATATATGTATATATATATGTATATAAAAGACACTTGTGCCTCCTTTCCTATCAATCATGTTATAGTAGCTATATTGAAATAAGGACATCCATTATATGGATTAATGAATAGGATATAATTCTGTATCTTTTAATCTAATCTTTCCCTTCTACAACTAATTAGTAAATTTGAAAGCTTTGTCAAATGCTTGATCGAGCCCTAAGTATTAATTAAAAGCTAGTTTCCTATCAACATGATCTCATATTTATAATCATCTATCAAATTTATGGATTAATGAATAGAATATAAACTCATATAAAAAACATAGCTCACTTCATAACACATACAACTCTTCATATATAGATTGAATATAATTTTCTAGCATAGATAAAGTATAATCTTCAATTATTGAGTCAGCAATGATTATGCCACCAAGAATTTTCAATCATAAATGAAGGCGGCTCTCATTACAAGTATGAACATCATAATACATGTCATATGCCTTTCTAAAACATGAAGTATACAAAAGGAAGAATTAATAAACTTACTTGAAGCTCTTTCATGAAAGAGTCGTTTCATCCTACGTGAATAAATTGATGTAAACTTAAGCTTTCCTTTTTATAATGATCTCCAAAAGCTTATGAACCTTAGGGTAGATGATTTTCAATGTATAGATCCTTTCATCTCAATTCATATATTCTTTGTTGTACTAAAAGAAAAAAAAATAAGACCCACATAAATTTAGTTTGAAATTTTCCAAACTTGTCTTAAACTTAGTTTGAATTTGAATTAGAATTGATAGATCTCACCATTCTCTTCAAGACCTAAGTTGATATATATTACATCATGTATGTAAGGGCAGGGATGGAGCTAGAGAGGGCCCAGGGGCATCTAGCTACCCCAAGAAAATTCTAGAAATTTCTTTTGCTTCCAATAGGATTCAAACTTGTGACCTACTTCAATGGATGACAATTTCCTTCAAACCCGATGAAAAATCCAATACCCGATCCAAATGAATGAGGATATGGAGGAACATTTTAGACTCAATTAAATATTAGTGTAATCTAGTTTTGAAGTTTTTAATTATGGGGAAAGGGACAAGTTTGAGTATATCCTACCCATCCCAACCCGAAACTCAATTAAATATATAATATATAATTATTTATATTAAAAAACCTTAAAGATAAAAACAAGCCGAATTTTAACATTTTCTTTTGACGTATCTTTTTCTTTAATTGATCATAATAATTCTTATTATTATTATATGACAAATTATTTTTAATATTCTTGATTTTTTAAAACAACTCATTACACAAATTAGAATAGGTTATATGGGTAAGGTATTGGTACCCAATCTTCAGATGAATATAGGGATGGAGATAAAAAAAAAAATCTAAATCCGATGGGATGAAGATGAGAAGGAGATTGAACTCAATCTAATATTTATAATCCAAGTTTAGTAAAGGTATGTTTAGTTACAAAATTTTAAATTAAAATTGGATTAAATTCAATATAAAAGATCATACTATATTCTTTTCAAAGAAAAACAAATCATACTATATATGTGTGTATAGACTTTTGCATAGAGAAGCAAATACAAGTCATATTTGATTTTTAGTTATTCTAAGATTTTAAAATAACCCTAAAATATAACTAAAAATTATTAAAAAAAAATTTCTTTTAACATCATAGTATTATGTTTTTCATAAATTTATTTTTACTGATATTCAAATCTTAGACCTTTCCCCTACCTATATCCGAGCTCTTAATCATTTGAGATATATTTTATTAGCATTTTTTTTTTTTAATAATTTATTTGAAGTAAAATGAATCTAGATTTTTTTGGCTTTCAATGTTATATTGTGATCCCTAGCTAGGGCTTTCTATACGACAAACATTAATGTGGACATTTGTCCAAAGGATTTTCTTTTCTTTTCTTTTTATTTTTTAAACATCCAATTAAAAACGTTAGGAATGTTATAAATAAATAAGGATAATCTATCATGTCTATTTTAAATAATAGAGTTTTAAATAGGTAAATGTCATAAGGAGAGGGTTCCAGATAATAAGTTCTATTGGCGAAAATTTAATTTTTTTTTTTAAAGAATAATTTATTACCTTGAAATTAAAGTATATTAAAAAAAAAGTTTAGTATTTTTTTAAAAATAATAATGTATTACCTTAAAACTATTGCATATTAAAAAGAAAACAAATTTTAGGAGTCGTGTAAGTTGGAAAAACGTCTAGAATTACCTTGTTTGGTCGTGGGTAGTAGATTTTAAACACGTAGCTGCCTGAAGAACATGTGTTAATTATAATTGTTGAAAAGTTAAATACTTTTACCTGTTGGCACAAGAGGTCACATATTTCTCGTGTAGAACTATTGTTACCTTGATCGTTTGAATCCCTGAGGATGGGCGGCACAATGTAAACTTATAAAAAGAGTGATTCAACGATAATAGGTCAATCGTCTCTCCGATGATTAAGTCAACCAAAATATAGAAAGGATGAAGAAGAATAAGAAGAAAGTATGCGCAATTAGAATTGCTTACCTTACCCTCGTGAGGGGTCTTCCTAATTTATACACAAACCTCTCCTTGCTTTCAGGAAAGAAAATCTCGTAATTTTAGTGATAAAATCTCTCCTTCCTTATCAAGGATCAATTCTTCCTTATTAAGGATTAATCCTTTCTTATCAAGGATTAATTCTTTCGGGAAATAATGGATTTTGATACTGGGAAATCCGCTGATAAATATATTTTCCGTATTTTCCGCCTTCGTATCCTTTTCCATATCGAACTTCCCATAAGCGAAAGGACGGTCGGCTAGGGGACTTAAAACTCTAGACGGGTTGCCCTAAAACTGGCATCTGGGAAGGCACCTTAGCTCTCTTCGACGGGCTTTCGGATTCCCCCGTCTAGGTAGTGTCCTCCAATTCTAATATGGTAGGTGAGCCTGGGCCACTTCGTATTACGGGTCAAGCAGGCCTTAAGCCAAACAAGCCCTAGGCCCACCGAGTAGTAGGTCTTCTAAAGACCTTGGGCCCATCGAGTAGTGGGTCTACTGAAGACCATGGTACTCACAATGCCCCCATTTTCCCCGATTGAATTTTTTGTGCTTTTGTAGTTGGGGAAAATATTGTGTTTTAAATCTCAAGTGTGGAAGGTTGAAAGGACTAAAAAATTAATACGTACATCGAACGCGTTAGAAGGTGAAGTGTGTTTGGTCACAAAGCGTGTTGGTAGTGCACATTTCCCAATATGTTTGCGGCACATGATGTTCTGGCGGCACATTTAATGAGTATGTTGATGTTTCTGTGATGCCCCTAACTCGGCACTCGGTGTCAAGCGAAGGTGTCATTTTTTTTTTCCTGTTTACTATAAACTTATAAACTTTAAGCTTGTTAATTCATATAATGTTAAACATTTAACTTGTACTATATTTTGTAGCAGCAGATTACAAAATATATACAAGTTCCATATATGGAAGTGTTCAACATTTATAATATTTACATTGCTTACAAAAGAAACAAAATATATACATTGTAATTCAAATGGTCTTCTAAAGGGGTACCCAAAGGATGTGTCGACTTCTGATTGTCGATGCATTGTCATGTCCTCTAGCTTCTTCCAGACTCACACCTGACGAAACATCCACAGCAAGCCTTATAGCTGTTTTAATAATACTCGTGGATCTAATTCCTAATATGATCCTCTAACTTTGTGACACATGCATATACTTATAAATAAATATAACATTTACATATACTTATCCATTTCTCATATCTACTTTTTCATAACATGCTTCATTTCCTTATAATATTTCATATATTTTTTTCAGGTCATCTTTACACTTACTTCGTTTCAGAATCGTATACTATCATCACATACAAAGGTATGCTTCTCATATCATGTCATATATCATATACATCCTTATCTGCGTATACTTATTATTCGCTTATGTTTTATACCCGCATAAACCTTAAGCCGATAATGAAAGAACTGGTATGTACTCTAAAGGCTTATCACCGCCTCGAGATAGTGATTTCTATTTGTATGACCCAAACGGGGCCACTATAATGATCCAAACGAGATTTATGTCATCGACCCAAACGGGACCTCGATATTTGTAAACTGTATCCCAAAGAATCGTATCCCTATAAAGTATGTCTACCTATCCTCAGAACACTTCGAAATATACCCTACCGCTTTCTATTACAAGCTAGGTAGAATAAAGTAAAAGTGTAATTATCCCAATAAAAATAAAAGATAAAAATAAAATAAGAAAAAACTTGGAATTAATACAATAGTTAAGGGTAAATTAATAAATTACCAATTCATAACCCAAGGGTCATAATATAATAAGTTCATATGTCAAAGTAGGAATATGCATAAGTTAAATTAAGAGTAAAAGAGAGTTGGAGGACCAAAGAGTAATAAAAGAAAAATATCATAATAAAATAAGGAAGAAAATCAGAGATTACATGTTTATTTAAGGAAAGAGGGAGTAAGCTTCCTCCCTCGAAAGTGAAATAAAAGGGATAAGATCAAATATGAGAAGACAAAAGAAATATCTCATTTCGTCTTGTGGAGAAAGTGAGAGCAAAAACCTGATAAGAGAGAAGCAGTGAAGAGAAAGGAAGAAGAAGTTAAGAAGAAGAGGAAAGAAAAGAAGAAAGAAGTGAAAAGAAAAGAGAAGATCACAGTGCATGGAACTGATTTTGTGTAGAAAAGTACGGATACATGTCTCTTGGGTTGTATGGGAACTATGAGTATTGGTATGGAATTTGAGTATAGTTTTCAGAGGAAACTATGGGAGTATGGAAGTCTGGGGCTGTCTGGGATAGCTAGATACATGGCTTGTAAACTCTATCTTATGTACTCGTTTGGTCTGGGAACTCCTAAACTCATTTCATGTAGGGCTGAGTTGAGAAAAGTCTCTACAAGGCTCCTATAGTCATGGTTTCAGGGATAGGGTCAGCAATTGTAACCAAGTAAATTTTAGTATTTTTGATCCTACGTATTATCCCACCTTAGAACTTCTTTTCGGGGTGTGAAATAAAGGAATTCTCGAAGTGAGTCCTGCAATTGTGTCCACATCAATGAACTTGATGTTAGGCTAATTTCTATTTGGACCTCTCACTCAAGTTATGGTCCCATCAGGTCACTAGCTAGATCTCATTTACGCTCTGCTCGGGCCAGGTCAACTAAATCGACCTGGTAATGGGCTTTGGGTCAGAAATAAAGATACTTGGCAGTAAGTCCTCTAGGAAATTGTAGCCACACTGCTGAACTCGATGTTAGGCTTTGAATTTCTCACCCTGACCCTCGTAGACTAAGTTATGGCCTTTACTCGAATAAATAAAACGGCGAGAGTGGTCACCATGGGAGGCTGGCCCAAATAGAGCGTGAGACCTCACGCAATTGTAGGTCGCAGAGGTCGGCCAGACCTCACGTAGCCAGAGGTCGCAGACCTCACGCAGCAGAGGTCAAGATAATTACGCAGCTGAGGCGCCACGTATCTCGCAGCAGGCACGTACAGACCATGCAACAGAGGTCAAGAGACCTCATCCTCGTGAGGTCAAGCAGACCGCCTCGTAGAGCCCACCGGTCCCTAAGAGCTCACCGTCCAGCTTCAGTCGCCCCGTCGATTCACACTACGCACGACCTCCAACTTCAAGGTCATAACTCCTTCGTCCGAACTCCGATTGCGTTCTCGACTTCTATGGAGTTTCCCATTGAGTCAAGAATACATTCATATGACTGAGGAGGATATTGGGTGTCAGACCAAGGTGTTAGAACAAGCTCAACCAGGTCAGCTCGGGCCACCACCAAGCCTGTGTCACATTGAGACCACGTATGACTCCTCCAACTTCTAAGGTCATAACTCCTTCGTCCGAACTCCGATTCGGTGTTACTGGACTCTATGGAAAGCCCATTGAGTCAAGAATACATTCATATACCCGAGGAGAATATTAGGTGTCGACCGAGGTGTCGACCAAGCTCACCGAGGTCGTCACTCGCCCACGCAGTCACCGTTTGAAGCCGACTATGTATGACCTCCAACTTCGGAAGGTCATAACTTTTCCGTCCGAACTCCGATTTGGGTGTTCTTGGACTCTATGGAAAGCCTATTGAGTCAAGAATACATTGATATGCCTGAGGAGAATATTGTGTCGCACTGTTGCTCTGCATCGAGCTCACCGAGGCTCATCACTTTTCCAATGCGTCACCGTCTAGGTTGATCTGCGTATGACCTCCAACTCTGGAAGGTCATAACTTCTCCGGGTCCGAACCCGATTCATTGGGTGTTCTTAGACTCTATGGAAAGCTCCATCAGTAAAAGAATCCATTGATATGCCTAAGGAGAATATTAGGGTGTTCATGTAGGTGTTAGATCAAGCTCACCCAGTCGTGTCTGGTCTGGGCTTCAGGATTTGACTACATATGACCTCCAACTTCGAAAGGTCATATCTCCTTCGTCCGAACTCCGATTCGGGTGTTCTTGGACTCTATGTTGATATGCCTGAGGAGGATAGTAGGTTTCAAACCGAGGGTGCTGTAATCGAGCCTCACCGAGGTCGTCGCCGCCTAGTTCAGATTTAACTACGTATGACCTCCAACTTCTGAAGGTCATAACTCCTTCATTCGAACTCCGATTCGAAAGTGAACTTTTGACTCTATGGAACGCCCATTGAGTCAAGAATCCAGCCATACATAGTATGATAAAAGTGGAACTCATATTAGGTCTATAAATAAGGAAAACAAAGAAGTGATTTGATAATCATAAAGATATCTTCGTGATAATATAAGATAGATATGAACAAGAAATAAAGAACATAAGTAGTTTTTATATGAAAAGGAATATAGAAGAAAAGAATAAAATGATAAGCTAAGAGAACACGTATAATCGTATGAGCTAAGATCTGATATCAATGACAAGACATATATGATCGCTGCTTCAACACTCCCGCTGCTACTGCGCTTCTATCACTGGGCAGTACGCATATGATCGCAGCCAGACGATACATGACCGCTGCTTCAAGACTCCCGCTAAGTTCGACACTTTTATTGACGTAAGGTGCACGTCTGCTTCCGCATCACATCACCTTCCGCATATATCAGACCGAGTCTCGCTCATCTTTATCCTGGCCCATAAAGCTAACAAGTTTATAATGCGTGTGTATCCGAATAAGAAATGATAAAAAGATAAATAGCTCGACATGAAGGTACCTATGGGTATTAAAGAAAAAGTTCAGTTCTCAGACTCCTACGGGAGATGTAATGGGCCCGATAAAGCACAAGCAAACGTATTAAGTATAGAAATGTATAGGTATATGTCATAAGATATGATAAGATAATAAAGTACATGAAGATAGTTAACAAGATAAAAGATGTTACTGTGAATGAGTACATGTAATGATGTGCATAGATGAATATAAGAATGAGTAAACAAACATGCACACAGATAAAATATGGGAATATATGTATTATAGAAAAAATATGAGAACTTAATATGAAGCTACAAATATGAGAACGAATACGCATTAAAGTAATGATAAGATATATCACATATGCCCGTGTAAATTATATGTATGGAACATATATAAGTAATGGGTATACGATAAGTATGTATCATGACATAAGTATATGATCGGGCTATATGTAAATGTGTAAAGTGAGATATGAGATATGAAAATGCAAAGTTAAGAATAAATAATCAGATATCTCACATATGATTACCGAATGACAATAATGATTCTGGAATGTGGAGATATGTAATCAACATAAAATATACATGGATCATTCGGGCTAACCTAGTAGTGGATGACAGTACGCTCATTAGGGAAAAACAAGTTCAAAAGATACAAGTTCTCGATATCGAGGCCCCGTCAGGGGTCGATGAGATAGATCCCGTTGATCACTGGGTGGGCCCCTAGTATCACCACGCCTTCCTGGTTCTTGATATAGATGGTCAGCCTCGCACAATGATAACAATACGGCCCTTATATCACTGCTTCACACAAAGGAGGGCAACGCCAAATTTTATAGTTTCTCTTTATCCACTTCTAAGGTTTACGCAGTGTACGAAACATAAAACAAATGATTTAAATATGACATGTGAAAAGATATGGATATGATAAGGAGAAGCATAAGATTGCTATGTGATGATAAGTTCTCAGACACAGATTACGATCCGACATGATATATGAAGATGATCGAATGTAAAATGATCCGAAAAGTTAATATGAAAGAGATAGTAATATGAAAAGTAAAACAGAAATCTGAGATGAAATATACATGAACACAAGACATGAACACAAAGAATCAAAATAACGATATGATGACAAAAGACATGATAACAAGAGCATGAAAATAACATAACAAATGGTATAAGGTATATAACCATGGAAAGTAATATACGTATAAGATATGACATGCACAGACAGATATGTAATATGAACCATTAGAAAGATAATGTATCAAATGATAAGTACTAGAATAAGCAAATATATGATATGAATATATGATGTATTATTGCCCGAATTAATGAGGGAACATGCTATGAACACATGATAGAAATGCATGTTGCTAAGAACGATAGAGAGATAAGTAAAGATGACAAAGACGTGAATATAGTAAAAGTATAGATAGAGATATGTCAAAGATTTAAAACATGTAACTAAAAGATCGATATGCAATAAGAATGTAAAGATGATAAGTAACCAAAAGAGCGCATGAATATGTATAGATATATGAAACGATACGATGCTCGAAGACGGTCACCATCGCTGTCATTCATGCTTATGTTCCCACTAAGCCGCAAAGCTTAAGACGCGCTCAACTCAGAAAGATGTGTTGTACACAAGGATAGAGGGACGGACATCCCACATCAATAGAAAGGTGCCACCGTAGATAAAAGTTTTCACCGTGATCGCTCCGCGATCTCGATGATTCGTATTAGAAAAGAAAAAAATGTACATGGCGCAAATTGACTCAAGATACGTATATGATGCCGGCGACACCACTCCGGCAGAAGCCGCTTATATATGAAAATGATTTTGTTATTACGTAAATTGTTCAGATAACTACGTACAAGTTCGCCCCGAAAGAACAGTCAATGAGTCCCAAGATATGGCCTCGCACCGGACTCGGGCCGATCTACCACGGCCTGACGGAACTGGGCGTGACATATCCAACTACCCTGGGCCATAAGAAGACAATCGCTTTATTAATTAATGTTCGTGTATTTAGAAAATATTTCATATACATGAATAAATTATTGATATCGTGTATACTTATGAGATATCTATATTATCAAATAATCTCTTATAAACATTTAACTGTACTTTTTATATAACAAAATTATACGTGTATTCTCTTTAGCTTTCATAACACATGTTATCATGATCATATTACTATGATGCATTATTACATATAACAATACATTTATATAACCTTTATACAATTTCAATTTCCATAATCAATTCTGCTTGAACAATTCGAAGTAACTCCTAATTCCATTTTCGACTACAATTTTTGACCCTGTAACCGGGATTGTTAGAGAAAGTGATCTTTAAACTCAATATACCCCAATGTCTTAAGTTTCTTATGGTTCAAACATCATAAACATTCTGACTTTTAATTGGGAGATATGGTCTAAAATGATTTCAAACTCGTTTCCTCCACAAACAATTTCCAAGAACAAAATATGAATTATGTCCTATATTTGAAAATTCTTCAGGAACATTGTAGAGATACAATTTGATCATACTTTCTTCATGAACGCTGTTTCTCCCATGTCTAGTTTGTACATAAATTTGAATCGTCTTCATTTAGATGAGAGCAATCTATGTTATATTTGAACAACCGAAATTACCTGGCTTCAAGGGACTGCTTCCGGCATGTGATTTTTCGCTGGCCGTACTGCCTCTTTGAGTTCATTTTAGTCTAACGGGTCCAAATTTGGATATACTTATTTCGTAGAAGATTTGCTCTCCTGTGGTTCTGGGGCTTTCAATTTAGAAATTTGAATCACCTAAATTTAAAATTGTCAAACTCTAAACTTATGGCCTAAATATCAAAACTGTTTCGAAACCCAAAATTGTATCAAAATTTATCCGAAAATAGAGTCTCACTTTGACGAATTTTCTATGTACACTGGGGTCCAAATTTGAATACACCCATTTCAAGAAGATTTTTTCTCCTAGAAGTCTAGTTTACCCATGAATTTGAATCACTCAATTTGGATGAGTGATGGTCAAGTTATGGCCAAAAATAAAATATGAGTTTAAAAAAAAATGGACAGCATCTCCCCTAAAACCCAACATTTTCTCTATACAATTTTTTCCTCCATTGAGAACCACAACCAAACCAAACAACCATTCCAAACAAAGATTCTACACAAAAATAGGTATTCCAAACCTCCAAACAAGTTCCATACACAAATTCATACCAAAATTCCTTACATATATCCATACTCGATTTCTTCTTCTCAACTTCTCTTTCCTCTTCTCTCTTTCTTCTTCCTCTCTTCTTCTCTCTTCATCTCTTCTCTTCTCTTTCTCTCAACCGATTTGGTTCCTAACAAAGCAAAATGACTCATCTTAAAGCCAAGTTTGGCTTTATCCAATTTTGCCTAATTTTTCCCCTTTTTGCATTTTGGTCCTTCATTTCATTTTATTCTCAATTTAACTTATCAAAATCCTACTTTGGCATACAATCTTTTCTTCTTAAGTCGTTTGAGTCCTTAATTGGCAATTTACCAATTTACCCTTGACTTTTGTATTAATTCCGGTTTTGCTTATTTTATTTTTAACATTATTTTATTCCGAAAAAATATACATTTACTTTTATTATACCCAAATATGCCAGAAAAACCAGGTATACTCAAAGGCAACTTCCCCCTTAAAAGAATTTCGTCTCTCACCCATACCCGAATCGAAGAGTCATGCACCGCGATCTCATAGTCGCTTCGTCCCAACTTCTTCCCCGCCATGGTGTTGTCGAGCACTTTCACTAATCGCCCACCTCTTGCCAAAATAGCCTTTGGGCTCTCATCATATGAAAATCGCATGTGCTTCAGACTTCGCATCGGGTAGTATGTGCGACCCATTAGAACGATATTTCCGAAGCATAGACACATGGAACACATCATGCAACTTGGCTAACTCTGGAGGGAGTGCCAACCAATACGCCACTGGTCCGATTCTCTCCAAAACTTCATATGGGCTAATGAATCTCGGAATCAGCTTCCCTTTCTTCCCAAATCTAAGTACCTTCCTCCATGGAGATACCTTTAAGAATACTTTATCACCCACTTCATATTCAATGTCCTTCTACCAAATCTAAGATATGACTTTTCACGAACACCGGCAAAATTTTTAACCTTGTCGAATAACTAACTGGGCTATGTATCTTTTTTGGCTATGTCCTGACCAATCACTTTATGCTCATTCAGCTTATGTCCAACACATGAGTTCTACATTCCCCACTATGGCAAAGTCTCATACTTAAGCCATGCCAACTCGACGATAATCGCATATAGTAAATTCTATCAATGGAAAATACATATCCTAACTTCCGAATTTCACACATCCCTCAAGCATATCTTCGGCACCCTTAATCAACCTTCTGACCGCCCATCCGCCCGCGGTGGAATGTCAGACCAAAATTGCCGAAGTTCCTAAGGCTAACTCGTAATTCCTTCCAATCTCGATGTAAATCGCTGATTCTAATCGACATAATGCATAACGCGACACCATGCACCGCAGACAATCCCATCCACATATAACTCAGCTAGTCAATCCTAACTAGTATAAAATGGGCCGACTTTGTGAGCCTATCAACAATCACCTAGACAGAGTCATGTTTTTGTTGCGTGAGGGGAAAACCCGAGACAAAATCCATGGTAATGTTATCCCATTTCCACGAGAATCGAAGGGGATTCAACAAAACCCGCTGGAATCTGCGTTCAAATTTTCACTTGCTAACACATCAAATATTTAGACACGTAATCTGTCACATATCTTTTTATTCCTTTCCACCAATAATGTTGTTTCAAATCCTGGTATATCTTATTACCTCCAGGATGCATGGTAAATACCTTATTATGAGCTTAAAATAGTAATTTTTTCTTTAGCTCTTTTATCATCCTACACATAACTGCTCTTAAATACAAACTTCCAAATTTTCTTTTACTCGAAAACTCCACTTATCAACCATTCGACAATCTTCATCATTTTTCCGAGTATCTATAATCATTCGCTTTAAAACATAATCGCTTTTAATCGAGCCAATATAGCTCCACGCATACTACTTCCATTCACGCACTATATTAATAAAGCCGCCATTACCTTTCTCTACTTAAGGCATCTATCACTACATTAGCTTTTCCTATGGTAATTCATTATGCATTCATAATCTTTGAACAACTCCAACCACCTCCGTGGCTGAACTCAAATTAAGCTCCTTCACAAATACTCGAGACTCTTATGATCCTGTATAAATTCTACACTTTTCCCATAACAAGATCACCATTTTCAAAGTAAACACTACCGCAGCCCAACTCTAGTCATGAGTAGATACTCACACGTGGCTCAATCACTCGGGATGCATAAGCCACTACTTTCTCCATCTTACATTAACACACATCTCAAACCAATGCCCGAAGCATCACAAGATAAGGTGTACTCTTCCCGAGGTGTCGCTGGGCCAATACGGGTTCTTCAACCAAGATTTCTTTCAACCGTTCAAAACTATTCTCGACATTTTATCTTACCACTCAAACTCTTACCTTCCCCGAGGTAATCGGGTGAGCTGAGAAGCTATGCACAAAGAATCCCTTCTCACAAACTTCCATAATATCCCGTCAGTCTAAGAAACTTCTCACTTCTGAACACTTCGAGGCGCTTCCAATTCAATTACGCCAATCTTAGCAGGTCAACTTCCTATACCTCAAAGAGACACATGCTTAGGAATGAAACTTCCTTAGCCTAAAATCACTTCCGCTTAAGCTTAGCATACAACTTTTTTTCTCAAAGTCTCAGAACTATTTTCAAATGCTTACATGCTCCCGCTTCTCATCTCTGGACTATACCAATATATCATCAATAAAGACCAAGACAAACTGATCTAAATAGGGTCGAAACACCCTATTCATCAAATCCATGAATGCTGCCGGTGCATTAGTCAATCCAAATGGCATTACCAAGAACTCATAATGGCCATATCGAGTTTTGAATGTTGTATTCGGTGACATCGGTATTATCTTCTTCACTCTAGCCGATAGTACCCTAATCGCAGATTCATTCAGAAGACATCCACCTTTTAACCGACGAAGAGATCTTCACTGTAAGACCCGAGAACGCAATTTCGAAAATGGCAAAATCGTACTTTGCCATTACAAAATCAGAATTTCCTGCTAGTAAATCTGAAATTTATTCTCTGTATCTCGTGATGATGAAATGGATTTCACCGGGCTGAATCGCCTCGCTAAATCTAAATTTCTTAACACGCCGCTAATTTCGTCAATTTTAGACAAAGGAATTTACATCGCTACATCGAGCTCTCGGTGTTTAAAACGACTTGAGATGTGACAAAGTCACATATAACATGTACACATGTTATACATATGTTGCATGAGTAGAGAAATGATAAATCTAAGGCCAGATAAGGCTAAATGTCTAAAATCCAAGAGTAAGGACATATATGCATTATAGAAATCGCTCTTAAATGATAATAAGACAAAAGTTATAATAATGTCTTCTCCAACAAAAGTTAAGACCAAAACGTGAGAAAGGGAACTGCAAATACATCGGTTTTGGTGATTTAGAGAGAGAAGGTGTACCTTCTCTCTAGGTTTTCGAGACGGACCGTCTAATCTCGACCTTTTGTTGTAAGGCGAAAGCTCGCTTCACGAGAGACAACGCGTGGACTCAGCTTTTAAGGAGTTTCACAAACTCCGTGAAGTAGGATTTATCCTACTGGGTTTTACACTCATTTGGGTTGCTTTATAATGTTTTACTGGCCTGAGGGGCCTCGAAACGCCGCTTCGACCGGTCCCAAAATCCGGATCTGAGGTGAAAATTACTGAAGCTCAAATGGATGGCCCGTGACAAACCGTGATCGTGTTTGGGGGTCAAGTTGGTGTTATTTCATAAACTATGAAATTAATTGTGATTTGATATGTATGAGGCCGAGAATGGCCATGAAATTCGGTTCCCAAAGCGAATCGGACGATTGGATGAGCGACGAACAATAAACCCGAGGGCTCTTATCGCTCATATGAATAGTGACACGAAAATAATGCTCAGGGTGAAAACGCGTGTGGTCTAGGCAATTCAGTTGAATTGCTCGTGTTTGATCATTAGCCCACGTGAGCTAATTTTCGGCGTAATGGATTGTGAAATTACACACATGCTCAGGTGATTTAAATTATGTGAATATATGCATGATTATATATTTACATGTGTTATAATTGTATTGAATTACATCATGCATTTCCATATATGCACCTGTGGCAACTCTAGAACGATAGGAGTGAGCGCATGAGGTGGCGACGAGAGAGGGTTTCAGAGGTTTAATTAATAATATTTATCGGCTATAGGGCCCAAATAAAATATCAATCGTCGTTTACCAACTGATATACATCGTAGAGCAGCCCATTTAGTGGTGATTCCACTACTAAGCCGATACTTACCCCGTCGGCGGATATTATTTATTGCGGAGCTCGAGTGAGACGCCATCATAGAGGCCGCTTTTAAGAAAGCCATTGCGGGTTGAGTTTTAGTTTGTGTATATATTAGAATGTTTCATTTTAATATATGTCAGATAAGAGTAATTTATTAACTCTGAAACTATTGGATGTAGTTGTGATATATTGTGATTTAGTACAGACATACCCAAGTGGCCGTTTTAATTTTCATGGATCGTTATATCGATCAGTTGACAAAAGTTATGCATACAAGTTATGTATCCCGGTAGAGCTCCCCCGCATTAAAGGAGACTTCATCCGATTCAGAGAAATGCCTGGTCACCCCGACATTCACGAGTGTTTCCATGGTCGACGGCAATAACTGACCCCTGGATTCGGGCGTCACAGCCCAGACGTGAGCCTGTGCATACCTGGCCACCTAGGGCTTCGAGGGGACTCCGGGGCTTAGCCATAGTCTCTTTGAGGCGTAAGAACATCGCCACTAGGTGTGGTCTGAAGGTCGAGTTTAGGTATGAGATAACCTAGGAAATCACTTCCGACAAAAACTAGACAATCGCATGCATGTGTTCGGGTGTGTTTTCAGGTGGATTTGATAATTTTGTTGGTGAAAAAATACGCATAACATGAATGATGTGTGATCATGTATCAGGTATGGCTCAGGTGCTTAGTAGATAAAGACATGGAAAATTTGAGAGTTTTTACAATGTGTAAAAACTGGAACAAAGAGGAGAAATAAAATAAAATTGAATAAATTCATTTGGTTTAATGGATAATAAACTAAAATGTTAATAAATTTTAAGGTTGAACACGATCAAGAGGTTCGAGGAGATATTTTACTAAAATGTCCAAATTTAAATGAAAAATGAGGTGAAGAAAATAATTTTCTAAGGTTATACAAAGAAAATCAAGAAAATCGATTAAAATAAATATTTATAAATTTATTTGTGTATTCTGAAAAAAAAAAAGGTATATATATTTTTTTTAGTGCTTTCCAAAGAGTTGAAAAAAGTGCAAACTAATGGCCACGCCCATTTTAATATATCAGACGCCAACATGCGATTGTGATCGTGACTAAGAAGGGCTCAAAGGCTTCAAAATTTGCATCAATACTTCAGACATCGCACATTCAGACAGACAAATCCAGTGGATGAAGCAGGCCGCCTGGTACTATATTGCAATACACAAAGTCAGACAGAATGAGTGGTCGGATGGTCGAAAGTAGTATGGTGTCACGATACAAATTTTCAGACGCGACCGGTGGTCGTAAGGTCAGTTTGAGGCAGATCAGACGCAATACAGAGTATCAGACCGGTGCGGCATCAAAGTCGGGCATCAGATTACGATACAACGCGCCAGCCTGTGCCACGACAATTCACACGGCGTAGCCGGGCCGGGGCGATGGCGCAGCAGCGCACCGGCGAAGTGGACGCGCAGTGGCGCGCAGCAGACGCGCAGTGGC
Organism: Tetrastigma voinierianum; assembly: GCA_016808115.1. NCBI lineage: Eukaryota > Viridiplantae > Streptophyta > Magnoliopsida > Vitales > Vitaceae > Tetrastigma > Tetrastigma voinierianum. The sequence goes on along the minus strand of JAEQBH010000222.1, from coordinate 2,299,925 downwards.
GCGCGCCGCACGCCTAGCCGCCGCCGCCAGTGCCGTGCACCCTAGTGCACTCACCGCTTCACCCGGCCACTCGCACGCCCCGAGTCAATTTTTTTTGACACCGCTCATGAACCCTGCTCACGCAACACCATCACGCAAAGTTTTCAAAAAAATTATTAAATTAAATTAAAATCAAATCAAATCAAACAAAGTGGGACAAAATTTTGAAAAAAAAAATGAAATTTTCGAAAAAAAAAAATTTGTTGATAAATATGATTTAATATATTGGATAAATGATCTTGCATTGCTTGTGAATGCAAGGACTTGAAATATACACTGATTCTCGTATGAATGTCTCGGTCAGGTTTATGCCTGTAGGATATCAGACAGATGGAACGCCATTTGAAATCGGTAGATGGCGCAGAGGACGAGGACGCAGGCCCACTGTGGCACCGGGGTCAGCACCACCCAAGATTTGATGCTGTGCCTGCTGGAGGCTATAAAATACGGCCACGCTATCACAATGTGCTAGCATAAACAGTAGTCGTGAGGTCCTGGGCGAACCCTCCGTAAGTTTGGGGGCGCATCATCCTCCGACATTCACAGGGGGAGGAGATCCGACGGTATGCACTACTGTCTACACAGATCGAAGGTGTTAGAGGCGGGCTGAGATTACCTCTCCGACACTACTGGGGATTAGACTACCAGTTCCACGAGAGAGTGAGGCCCAAACAGGTGGTGGAAATGGGCAAGGACCTCAGACCTGGGAGGAGCTTTCAGATGAGTTCTCTCCTGTGTGGATTGCGCGAATAGTATGATATGTCGCGGTAAGTTTCGAGATCTCGCTGACTCTACCACAAGTAATTCCAAGGATCATGATACGTCGGAGTTCGGTCATCCTCGTATGATTACAATACCATAGGTCGTTATCGATCAGGAGCGTAGAAGGTTATCGCCTGCTACGCGTGACTCGCACACGGTGGTATCAGGAACAAGATGAAGACGCCTCCTGCACAAAGATAATACCCGTGTCGTGGATGCTTAGCGTCACAATGGTGCCTACCCTGTAGAGGATGAGGAGACCATACTGGATCTACCGAGTAAAGGTGCTATTACGTGGGATGTTTTTCCGCATGAGCCACCCCGACTACCTCCACAGAGGGTAGCAGACTCAGATCGAAGCTACACCCCGTACTTCAACGATCTATGACCGCACAGATGCCACCAATCGAAGCCGTAGATCCGCAGTCCAAGCATAAGAGCTAACGGGACAAGGTTCATTGCATCGAGCACTTCACCAGCCGGGCTATCTTGCTCGCTTAAGTAAGAAGAAGGATAAGACCCTTCGGATCGCAGACGACATCGACAGCTGGAACAGGTTACGATCAAGAACGCGCATCCATTACCGAGATCGGCGATTGCTTCGATCGGGCCGAGAGGAGCGAGTTCACTTAAGATGTATCTTCAGACCGGGTTACCATCACCGAGGGTCAGGAGATGATATTCCTGCCACGTCATAGACGCCGCTACGCACTTTGAGTTTACTGATGCCTCTTTCGATCGACACGAACGCTGCCAAAGAAGATTCACGATCTCTACGATGTAAGGTTCAACCGGTCTAGATCGGGCTTTGTCTTAATACTGTGGATGACATTTTGATCTACTCCTGGACAAAGAGGGAGCATGAGCATCACTTTGAGGATTGTACTCGCGATTGCTGAGAGACCATCAATCAGACGCCAAGTTCGGGTGAAGTGAGCTGGCCATCGGCGCGGTACTTTATTAATGCGGTGTTAGCATCAAAGCGGTCGCGACCCAGGTTGTCGAGGCCGTGATGAGTCGAGAGACCAAAGTCAATCTTCGTAGATACATGGAGCCGATTGGTCGTTATTACAGAGATTCACTTCGAGATTTCTCCCGAATAAGAAAGACCTATGACGAGGTCACCTTAAGGAGGTCAAGTTTGACGGATGATCGATGAGGAGGCATTCCAGAATTGGAAAGGAGACTTAATACGCCTCCTATTCGATAGTCCTGCATAGGGGGCAAGGGCACACAAATGTGTCAGGATGGGGCTTCGAGCCGACCTGGATGTGTTTTGATGTGTCCGAGGGTAAGGGCTTACGGTTCCCGCCAATTGAAGAATCATGAGCGCATCAATTCCACACACTACTTAGTCAGTGGTCGTGGTCTTCGCCTGGAAGATTCGCGCCACTACTCTATGGCGAGGAGTTCGAGGTATATCTCGCACCATAAAGTCTCGAAGTATATTTTCACGCTACGACCTCAATACGAGGCAACACAAGATGGACGAACTTAGAGGGGTTATGACTTCACCCTTGCATTACCATCTTGGTAAGGCAAATGTGGTGGCTGATGCACTCGCCAAGTCAACAGGAGCGCCGGCTAGTATAGCCTTCCCTGGGTGGCGAATTTCTAGACTACGGACAACTGACTATAGTACGCTGGAGCGCACTCGTGGTACGCCGGGAGCCTGCATACACCGCCCGCTGAGCGCAGGATCACCCTCAGCGGCGCGAGCGTGAGATGTTGTCCATCGTGACCGCACACAAAATGGGTGATTCAGGGCTGTAATTCATCCAATACGCATGGCAGTCTTCTTTGAGATAGAGGACGAGTGCTGGAGCCCCCCGGGGCCAATCGGATTCGAGAGAGGAGATTCCTCAGGAGTTTCACCGTCTCGACTACCGCGGTGATCCGTGGCACAAAGACGCACTCAAGATCTTCGCCATCAAGACGACGGAGCTGGATGAAGAGACACGTAGTGGGGACTTCAGGCGACGATGTCTCACGTGTCAACAAAGTTAAGGTCGCACACCGTAAGATACAGTGGCTACTTCAAGAATCGGAGGTGGTCGAAAGTGGGAAGGGAGCACGTCACGATGGATTTTAGACCACTGCCACGAACGCCGCAGAAGACAGACAGATAGTGACCTGGCCACTGCCCAGACATTTTCACCGCGGATGACCTCACATCGAGAGATTCGCCGCTGTACATTCGAGAAATGAATCCGCTACACGGAGTACCAAGATCCATAAGGCTCCGACAGAGATCCGAGGTTTACCGCGCACTGGGAATAGTTTCCAAAAGGCCACTGGCACATCTACGACTATGAGTACAATTCTTCCAAATCTCACAGAGATTGTCACCAGAGGACTCAGACAGCTTTAGGGACATGCTACGAGCACGTGTCCCGATCATAATAGTAGCCGGGAAGAGCACTCGTCTCTACGACCACACAACAACAGCTATCAGCGAAATGCATGACACCATACGAGGCATCAGACGGGAGGCCGCAGATCACCGTTATGTCTGGACCGGGTGTGGTAGCCCATCAATCGGTCCCGATCCTACAGAGACACCTCGTATATGAGCTTCGATACGACAAGATCTTCTCACGGCTCGAGCCTACAGAAGAGCGGCACTCATGTGCGACGTCGACCTTAGAGTTCGGGAGGTCGGGATCACGCCTTCGGGCGATGCCTGGGAGAGAGTGGTCGTTCTAAGCGCGAAGCCATCACGACCATCGCCTTCGAGATACTCGAGAGGATAAGCACCGTTACAGACTTGCTGGCGCGTCGCCAAGATGTCGTGCCCACTTAGGTATTTCACGCCTCTATGTTCGAATATACCCAACCAAATTTCACGTGGTGGATCGGGACGGCATCGAGGTCGACACCGACGCCTTCTCGGCGGCGACCAACAGGCATTTTGGATAGCCACGATCGTTCACACGCGCACCGCTGGTACTAGCCGAGGGTGCTACGGCGCACTATGGATGGTATTAACGGGAGCCGCGAGATTACCATGCGGGGCCACTTATCCCTTCTCGCTTAGTGGACGGTGCACGTGATTTAGTCGCTATATTTAACCCATTAGTTTACATGCATAAGGAGTGCACGTTGCATATGCATGTGTTTGTGGAAACAGATCCCTAATTTCTAAATAAATTTTTACAGGGAATGTAAGTAATTCAGAGAAATTCCAATTTCGAAAAAAGGCAAAATCGTGACATATAAAATTGTACTTCTAAGTTAAAAATCCCAATTTATTCCTCTAGATCTCTGATGACAAATCCGATTTAACTGGTTGAATCGCCTCGCGAAATCTAGCTACCACTGCCGACTTCGTCGACCCGAGACAGACGGACTTACACGCTGGTTACGAAGCTCTCGTGCCGAAAACACTTCGAGATGACAAAAAGTCACATATAACATGTACACACGTTATACATGCTGTACGAGTATAGAGAAATGATGGAAATTAAGGTTTGTGATAGTGCCAAATGTCGAAAATCCAAGAGTAAGGACATATATGTATTATAAAATCATTCAGCTGATAATAAGACAAAGTTAGAATAAAATGCCTTCTCCAACAAAAAAGAAAAGAACAAACGTGAGAAAGGGTAACTGTAGCGGGCTAATGGTTTTGGTGATTTGTAGAGAAGGTGTACTTCTCTATAGGTTTTCGAGGATCTGACCGCCTAATTCGACTAGATAAGAAGGAAAGTTGTTCTACGCGAAGAGGACAAACGCTGCGAATCCGCTTTTAAGTGAGTTTCCCACAAACCGCGGAGATAGGATTTATCCTACTCGGGTTTTACACTTTATTTAAGTGTTTTATAATGTTTTGGCTGCTCAGGCTCAATGGTTGTTGACGGCCCCAAAACTCGGGACCTAGTGTGAAAATTGATGCTCAAACTGATGGCCCGTGATGTCCAAATGTAATTATGTTTCTGGGTCAAGCTGGCAAGTTATCATAAATTATGAAATTAATCAGGTTTTGATATGTAATGAGGTCGAGAATAGCTGAGAAATGTCTCAAAGAACTGATGACGATAGGACGTGAACAAGAAACCCGGTGGTTTCCACTGCTCATAAAGAATGCGATGCCCAAAATAATCGCCAGGTGAAAAAGACAAGACCCTACCCGAATACCTCCTGTGATTCCCGTGAAACCACTAGTGAAGTCCCACTATACAACCCCTGAGGAACATCCAATGGAACCCCACTTTAAGAAAGAAGTAAACACATGCATTAATATAATACCTCAAATATATAAAAGATTCACAACAAGCCAAATCCACAACCGACTCATCTTACTATCTACCATAACCACAAACACACGTAATAAAGACTCATACGAGTTCAATACTAAGATCAGAGCATTCTAAGAGTGTTTCATAACTGGTGGTACCAAGGAAATATGATAAGTCCAATAAAATAAAGACAGATAGTAAGGTCAATACTGCACCGCCAAGTAAAGAGTGATGTAGAGTCGGCGCGAGGTGGTCCCAACACCGCTTTGACCTAAGGAAATGTATTTAAAATAATAAGCGTGAGATAATAACCATGAGTGACATAATTTATAAGGAAAATAATGTTTTTATTTTTGAACATTTCTTTCTCCTCAAGACCTCACTTCCAATTTCAAGCGTTCCCCTTGTAAAAATCATTTCACAAACCCAAACATATACCCAAGTCAACACATGTAAATTCATGCTCAAAATTTAACCGACATCTTTATCAAGAACCTATAACCTAGATTTATTCACAACATAAAAATCAGAATAAGATATATATAACCATCATGTCGTGAAAATAATCAAGTGAGTACAAAATAACCATAATGCCAAATGGTTATACCTTACTCAGAACCAACAATGTACCGCATCATATAATTATAGTAAACCATCTAAGAAACCCAACCTCACGACAATCGCTGCAACTATCAAACCTTCTGCAAACCCATCAGATGGCAACTAATAAACCTTCTGCAACCCGACATCACGTGGCAACTAATAAACCTTCTGCTAACCCGACATCATGTGGCAACTAATAAACCTTCTGCAAAACCTCAAAGATCACGTGGCAACTAATAAACCTTTCTGCAACTGACATCACGTGGCAACTAATAAACCTTTCCAACGATACCAAGATTATAATCATTTCATTGTGTTTCCTCAAATCCATTTCTTAAATCAATAACTTTTCAAAATGGTTTAAACCCCAATCCATGTACCAAAAAAAAATGCTCAATACCACCTCAATTTAACCCATGAACTCGCAAAAATTTCCAAATATTTAAAATGTCGATAAAATCCACATTTAAACGATAACTTTGCTTATATAAAAACAGATAATTACATTTACGCATAATCAACTGTCATCTAAATAGTTATATATATAATAATTAACCACAATTATATATCATAATACCCCAAAGCATTTAAAACATTTAAACCACCCACAAATCAGCAGATGCTCTACCCGCCTTCATGCGATCGCTCCGCTCGTGAGCTCGCACATAATAAAATAACATTTGTGCCCATTAACTAAACTAAAGACACGGACGCCCCAACATCTAAGATAATTTTTAACTATGAAACTATCTCACTGGACTGGTCACAGTCCACTATACAAGGTTTCCTAAGACTAAGACTCAAAATTGGGGCTTTTTACTCCTGAGCTAATTTTTTCGAAATCGGAATCCCCTCCAACAAATCAAGGTAAAATATTCAATTTCAATTAATCCATCTTCACTACGACTCACCAAAACGTGCCCAATTTCAAATTAAACCTTTCTGTGAATTATCCTAAATGACCCAAAAAATGGAAAAACTAACCAAACGACGTCCAAAATTTACAAACTTTATATCAACTGAAAAGCACAAGAGATCAGGAACACAATAGCACATTACCTCGGGTCCAACAATGATGTGGTGGCCTAAACCTCGATCCAACACTACCAAAGTCGCTTTCACCAGATCTTCAAACGGCGGAGGAATCCGCGAAAATGACCACTGAATTAGTTCGTGAGGGTCCAAAATGGGGAGAGGGGCGGGTCTACCGAATGGCCTGGAATAAGAAAATCCCGTGACTCCACCGCGCAAATGGCCGTTGCCGCCGCCCGATCCGGCTCGTCACATGGCCAAGCCAGAAATTCACCGGCGAGTCACCTCGCCTCCTCCTCCTCCCGACTGGGCGCTGGCGGTGCAAGGGGGGTGGCCGGATCGCTCCCACGCCTGCGTAAACCCATTTGGCCTAAAAATGGTTCAAACGACTCCGGCCGGGGTCCGCCAAGTTTCGAGGATTTCTGTGGCTTTCGAGCCCAAAATGAGTGTGTGTTTCAAGGTTCTATTCTGTAACGCAAAAACTAGGGCTTATATGCAGCCTGTGGTCGCCGTAAAAACCCTGGGGATCGAGCCTGGGATTAATCGCTTAAACATCGTCAAGCCAACTCCCAGTGTCATAACTTTATCCGTAAGCCTGATTTTAACGTTCAACCCGTCTATGAACTCGTATCGATGAGGCCTACGAAATGGTGTCTTAGTCAACCCAAAATTCTTCATTCTTGAAAAAGTCAACTTTGGCCCACATACTAATTATTGGTCAAACTTGGTCAAACTTGATCAAACGTTTTAAAAACTTGTATTATTTAGTACAAAATGCTATTAAAACGTTTTGGGTCGAAAGTAACTAAGTCAATTGCTCGTGTTTGATAATTAGCCCACGTGATCTAATTTTTGAAGTGAATTTGGACGCGAAATTACAATTTATACGTTTCATATGACAAACATGCGAATATATGCACATTATATATTTACATAAAAGTTATATAATTGTATCGAATTTATTATCATGCATTTCATATAAAAACGATCAAAATCTTATAAAGATATGAGTGAGTGTATGAGGTGGTTTATCGGCAGTGGTTTTTGAGGTCGAACAATAATAATATTTATTGGAGGGTAGTCCAAATAAAATATCAATCGTCGGAGTAGGCCCAATTGATATACATCGAAGAGTGGCCCATTTAGGGTGATTCCACTACTAAGCGATAGCTCACCCTGTCGAGGGATATTATTTTCAGGTACAAGGAGCGCCGAGGACGCGCCATCATGCAGGCCGCTGTAAGAAAGTGCCTGCCAGGGCTTGAACCGCTTAGCTTGTGTATATATTAGAATGTTTCATTTTAATATATTGCTGTATAAGAGTAATTTATTAACTTCAAACTATCGATATATTGATATATTGTGATGAGTATTGTATTATGGGCCCAAGTGGCCGTTTACCTACGGATCGTTATACTGATCAGTTGGGACAAAGCTATATACGTGTTATGCATCCCTGGTAGCTCCCGCACAAAGGAGACTCGTCCGGTTTTCTTGAAATGCCGTCACCCGACATTCACGTGTTTCATGTTAACTGAAGCAGCCAACCGACCCCCTGACGTGCCACAAATTCTCACGGGTATTTGCTTTACTCGGGCCACTCATGATTCGCCGATAATCAATGCACATCCGTAGTGTGCCATCTTTCTTTTTCACGAATAAAACAGCACCTGAGAAACATCAAGTCGATAGTTCCTTTATCCGTAAGCCTGTGAGTCAATCTTTAACTCTTTCAACCTCTGGGCTGAGCAAGCCTATATGGTGCCTGTGGCAGAGTTGTTCCATAAAATCTAAATGTATAAATCCACTTCTTCAAGTGGAATACCGTAACTCTTCTGAAACACACATCCGGGAAAATCTTTCACAACTAGAATATTTTCACCCTATTCGACCTCTTTAGAGTCAAGCACCAAAGCCAAAAAGGCCTCACATCCTTTTCTCAAAGAATCGTCTGCTTGCATGCATGAAATCACATTGTATATCGACTGCACGAACACCATGTACTATTACTTCAGATCACCAACATCTAAGACTAATGGCCTTTTTATCACAATAATTATAAATTTCTGTTTAGACAACCAATAAATTCCCAAAATCAAATCAAATTCACGAAATGGTAAAGCAATCAAATCAACTAACATGAATAATTTTTCAGAGTGATTCTTATACACTCTAATCACATTGACCTGCCTAAGGATTAAGTTACATGCATATCTTATGATAGCGCTCACCCTCACATCTAATGTTCATAAGACACACATATCAATGCATACATATGAATGATGAGTCCGAAATTTATTAATGCATGTGTTCTTCACCATAAAAGAAATTCATATATATCAGTGCACTTACGGTGCATCACAGTTCACAGGATGTCAATCCTGTCTCTGACCTTTGTGCCTCCTGATCCTCTGTTAAAGGCCATCAAGCCTCCACATATCTGATGAAATGAGTGGGTGTCATGGACCTCCTCTACTATTACTAGAATTCTGTGTCCCTACTCCTTTAGATGTTTGTAAATGTTGGTGCTTTACATAGAAGCACCTCTGTCAACAATCTGGCTCCCAGAATGTGGTTGAGTGAAGTAAGAAAGGCCTCTGGTTCTCTGGTCAGAGCCCCTCTGCAGTACTAGGTACTCATGTTCCATGTCTTCTTCCCTAGAGTGGCATAACTATGATGTGACTCAGTTGGGCTCTCTTGCTCTTTGTGGAGGAAAAAGCTCCTCTAGCTTTCTCTTAGAATCTTTCTCCTTCTCAGTTTCTATAAAGCTCCATTGGCAAGACCAAGTGATGAAATTTACACTTCATTTTGGGTGTCTTTGTGCGGTGTGGATATCTTTATGGACTCCATTTAGTCCATCATAAACTACCTACCACGAAAGGCCTCAGTGGGGACTGAGTTCGAGTGCGTGCCCAATTACAGATAAGCTGAATTCTTTCTCATGTCATAACGATAAGTTCCTTACTTCCGGATTAAAGCCTTCCACTTTATTTCTGTACATATCAGACATATTTGGCCTTTTGAACTCTTGGTAGAAAAAACTCCCCATGAGTATGGAATCTAAGCCTCGGACTCCTCTTTCTTCCACAATCATAAACATTGCCTTGCAATGAAAGCGCACATGTCCACTTTTTTGATGGAGGGCATCTGCATCCTCAATATTCTTTGCAACTTTTCTAGCAGAGTTCATTTATTGGACTCTTCTATGTTTGACCATGGGTTATAACTATAATGTTTATATCATGTCTGGAGCTGGGAGGCTATATCAATCTTTCCCATGCACAGACCATATCACAGGAATAATCTCAATTAAGGCTTAGATTCCATTCATTTGGGGGCATGACTCTCTATGCATGAGATTTAAACCTGGATCTGACTGAGTAGCCTTGATCTAAGTTCTGTAAACCTCATTTCAGCTATTGTTTGAGATTGAGGCAGTCCATCTATACCACGAACATATAAGGACATCATCAGGCTTGACATTACTAAACGTGGCACCTCATGCTCTATTAGGTCCTGCAGCCTAGGCTCACAGTCCATAAGCCATGTTCCCCCTAACATTTTTGGTGATCAGCGGGGTGTCATTTTTCCTGTTTACTATAAAGCTTATAAACTTCGGCTTGATTTCAGATTCATATAAATATTGGACATTTTAACATACTATATTCTGCCTTGTAGTTTTACAATATATCTAGGCTCCAGTATGTAAAGTGTTCAACCATTTACAATATTTACATTAACACAAAGACAAAATACATATACATTCTGGGCGAATGGAGGATCTTCCAGTGGGTGCCTAGTGAGTGTGTTGAGCTTTAATTCTTGATCTGAGATGTGGTCCATGTCCCTGTGGTTTCCTCCTTTTGTGCACCTCCTGGATAGAAACCACCAGTGCTAACCTCATTCAGGTGAGATAATACTCATTGAGTGTGACCCCTAAATAAGGATCCTCTCACTTTAAACACATGTCTTGACCAAAATATAAACAGTTACTACTTTAGCTCCATTTCTCTTATCTCTTTTCTATAAGCATGTTTCGTTTCTTAATATATGTTCATATATTTTGTTGTCATCTTAGCCTTTATTGTTCTTTAGCATCATATATCATCACATAGCAGTGCTATGCTTCTCATATCATGTCATATATCATATACATCTCATTTGTGTATACTTGTCATTTGCTTTTATGTTTCATGTCTGCATAAACCTTAGAAATTGATACGGGAAATAACTATATATACCCAAAGGTACTATCATTGTACGAGATAGTGATTTCTATATGTATGACCCAAATGGGGCCGCTATAATGATCCAAACGGGATCTATGTCATCGATGACGAAGGCTTATATCGTAAGCTATATGATGCGCTGACTATATCTATGGGCATGCCTACCTTTTTGTGTCATCTTACACTTACTTCTTGTTCTTGTAGCAGAGTATACTATCATCACGTAGCAATGCTAGTAAGCACAAAAATATCATGGCATATATCATATACATCTCATTTGTGTATACTTGTCATTTACTTTTATGTTTCATGCCTGCATAAACTTTAGAAATTGATATAGGGAAAGAGCGTATATGCACGAAAGATGCATCACTACGGGATAGTGATTTCTATATGTATGACCTAAGCGGGGCGTATAATGATCGAAGCGGGATGCATGTCATCAAACAAGCGGGACCTCGATATACGTAAAATGTCGGCGTATATCTATAGGCATGTCTACCTATCCAATGCAGATCATAAGCGACGTCCGGTTTCATTATGATCTTTTAGGTATTAGAAAGTATTTCTTTTATGCCAGATAACTATTGATATTATGTATACTTATGAGATAATCATTATCAAATAATCTCTTATAAACATTAAGCTGTACTTTTCATATAACAAAATTATATGTGTCTCTTTTATCTTTATAACGCATGTTATCGCAGTCATATTACTATATGCATTATTTCATTAACAATACAGTTATATAACCTTTATCTGTTGATTTCCATAGCAGTGCTGGGCAATTCGGCGACTCCACAAGATTCATTTTCGACTACAATTTTGACCACATGTCGGGATTGTTAGAGAAAGCGATATTTTAACTTAATATACCCCTATGTCTTAATTTTCTTATGGTTCAAACATCATATCATTTGGACTTTTAATTTAGGAGAAATGGTCTAAACATTCTGAATTGCTCTTAGACAATTTCCAAGAACAGAATCTAGAATTATGTCCTATATTTGAAAATTTTCTGGGAATATTAGAGGCATAATTTGACCATACTTTCTTCATGAAAGTTGTTCTCCCAAATGCCTAGGTTGTAAAGAAATTTGAATCATCTCATTTAGATGAGTATAACTCAGGTTATGATTTAAACAAGATTGCTCGAGTTCGAGGGATTTGATGCGAGACAAATTTCGAGTAGAATTGTTCCCTTACTTTGATGAATTTTTTAGGTCTAATGGGGTCCAAATTTGAATATACTTATTCTAGGAAGATTTGTTCTCCTAGAAGTCTAGTTTACCTAGAAATTTGAATCATAATTAAATGAGTGAACTAAGTATGGCTAAATACAGCGTTTGAAACTCGCGTATCCAAAATTTATCAGAAAATAGAGAGAGCTCAAAGCTTTGTGAATTTTACGTGTACCTTCAGGGATCCAAATTTGAATACACCCATTTCAAGAAGATTTGTTCTCCTAGAAGTCTAGTTTACCCAAAAAATTGAATCACTCAATTTGGATGAGTGATGGCCAAGTTATGGCCAAAAATAAAATATGGGTTTAAAAAAAACATCTGACATTCCCTAAATTGATATTTTTCTCTGCTCTGAATTTTCCTCCATTGAGAACCACAACCAAACCAAACAATCATTCCAAACAAGGATTCTACACAAAAATAGGTATTCTAAACCTCTAAACAAGTATCCATACAAAATCCTAACAAGTTCCATACACAAATTCATATCAAAATTCCTTACATATCCATACCTGATTTCTTCTTCTCCTTGAACTTCTCTTCTTCCCTTCTTCTCTTCTTCTTCTTCCTCTCTTCTTCTCTTCATCTCTTCTCTTCTCTTTTCTCTCAACCGATTTGCCCTAACAAAAGCAAAAAAATGAATTCATCTTAAAGCCAAGTTTGGCTTTATCCAATTTTGCCTAATTTTTCCCTTTTTTGCATTTTGTCCTTTGTTTCATTTTATTCTCAATTTAACCTATCCAAATCCTACTTTGGCATACAATATTTTCTTCTTATGTCATTTGGGTCCTTAATTGGCAATTTACCAATTTACCCTTGACTTTTGTATTAATTCCAGGTTTTGCTATTTTTAACATTATTTTATTCCGTAAAAAATATATATTTACTTTTACTATACCCTAAACATGTTATAAAACTGTCATGGTATAATTTGGGGTGTTACAGTTTCACCCCTATATATCATAATGCCGCTTCTTTTACTATTTCACAAAGTCTTTTACCTGTTGCAATTTCTCTTCTCTTGTGCTTCTGCTAACCATTGCTTCAAAGCGATCATCGGAGTCCCCTCGACGTCTTTCAATTTTTTGGTGAGTTTTTACAAACCTCGTTTGCATTGCCTCTATTGTATTTTTCATGCCCCCATTTCTAGAGTATTTTTGTGTTTAGAACATTTTTACCTCTTTAGAGGGTGTGTTTATCGTTCAATGTTGGGGTTCTTAGGTTTGGTTATTAGTGGGTTGTTAAACCACCAAAGGGGGATTTCCATCGTCTTTCCAGGGTTTTGACACTTTTACTACTTTAAGATCCTTAAGCTAGTCCTTTTTTTTCTTTTTTTTTTGCATTTAGTATGGCAAGAGGTCAAGAAGAGACTTTTATTTGTCAGGTTGGGCGTAAGAGGGAGACCCCTCGGGAATCACCCACTGCAAGCAGCCTGGTTGTTGCTATGTCTATAGAAGAGTTAAGATCCTTTGTCAAGTCCCTACTAACATTAGTCTAGAGTTTTCAAACGGAGCAACTGTCTCAAATATAGAAGGGGCAGATAATGTTGTCTACTTCACCTAGGAGAAGTTTCCTGCCGAACTTCGCTTCCCCCATCTCGTCATTGGTGAAGCGATTCCTACACTTCACCTGGGCACCTCCTACTCTCATACATCCGAACGTCTTTCAAATCTTGATAGGTTGCAGTATGTTAAACTTCCTCTATCGGTTGGATATTTCACTGGTAGAGAGGTTTGTTTTATTTACACTTTGAAGTTTGGGATTGGGGGTCGACTATCTATGTCGGCCCATAGCCCCCCGCTGCAATTTGTAACCAAGCTCCCCAACTCCCCTAAGACTGAGGCGAAATGGGTTGTTTTAGTGAAGGGGTCATGTTATGAGATGCCAGGCTTTATTGAGCTCCCATTTGACCTAAACTAGTCCCTCACGTTTCTAGGTTTGTCTCAACTTGATAGTGGTCATTCTTTCCTAGATCGCTCACACTCTGATATGCCTCTTTTCTTTGAGGCTTTTGTAGGTAGCGCGAGTGTAGGCTAGTTAGGCTAGGTCGACGGACCGAGTCTGGCGTATCGAGCGTCTGCTCGATATTACGGAGGCGGATCACTTGACCTGGCTCCTCTTGTCGGTGAAAGAGACTTACACGGAGTTAGGCACTGGCCCTTTCGTTACATGGAGTCCCGGTCGTTCCTGCTCCTTCTTGGAAGAGCCGTCGAGGGGAACGCCGTCACTTCTTGTGGTATAAAGTCTATCGGATAGCCCTCATAAAGGCGAAGTCATTGAAGAACCTCGGGCTAAGGCGCTCGAGAAATTTCGGCTACCTTTGCTGAGCACGGCCAATCGCCTTTGCGAGCCAAGTTCTCGACATCCCCGGGTGGTGAAGAAGAAGAAAAAGGTAAGATCATGAGGCTGCCGGTCACGGGGTTCGAACTGTGGATTGGGTGGATCGAAGCGTTAGTGACCCATTGAGAGAGGGAGGGACGGCTTATGTCTAGCCTTTGTTCTTGAGGTTTGCGCGGATCTGTGACGACGGTGTGAATGCTTAGGAAAGCCTCCCAGCTTTCCCAAGAGTATGTGGCACCCCCAGCGGTCGGCTACAAATGAAAGGCTCGGAAAGGCACGATGGTAATTGCTTGTGGAATTAGAGGCCCCGGGTGTTACGCCGGCTTTAGACGGTGTCTTTGAGATGCCTTCGAAGAGGCATGCATCATTGGAGGATGGGGTTCCAATTAGGGGGCCTCGATGCTACTAAAGTTGAGAGGGAGGCTGTCGGACTATGGTCGTTAGGCGAGTCGTTCGACCCGAGCTTGCGAGCATGTGTGACCTACTGCCACGCTGCCAGTCTTAGGTTGCGACTCGTGCGAAGTACTCCATCCCCTTCATGGTTATTTAGATGAGGTCTTTCGACATGTGACATAAAAGGCCAGGTGCTCATCATGACCACGACTTTAGCAGTCGAATTTGGTACAGTATGTTTTAACCTTTAGTACCTGAATGTGAGTTTGGTGTTGTGACTTTCTTCTAACATCTCCTCTTTTATAGTTTGTCCATTTATTTGGAACAAACAGCGACATATGAAATTCCATGCCGTTGGACTATGCTGCATTGTGGCTTTATGCTCGATTAAGCGATTCTCTTAAGCTCTGGGAGCCTTGGGCCACTCCAGCGAGTCGAACTAGGCCCCAAGCATTGGGAGGGAGAAATTTAAGAGGCAGTGCGGAGAAGATTACGAGGGGGCTGAGAAGAAGAAGAGGACGAGGCTAAAGGAAGCCCGAGTTGTAGCATACAGAAAATACCTAACAGTTTTATAGCATGTTCGAGGGTGTAAAATAAATTAAATTATATTTTTTTAAGTTTAAATGGCTAAAAGCAGAAAAAATGATAAAAACCTGGAAATTTTATAGGGGTCAAATAAATTTGGTAAAAATGTCAAATGAGGACCTAAAGGTCATAAATGAGTAATGTAAGTGCCAAAGTATAAATGAGATGAAATGAAAAGTAAATGAAAGTGAAATGAAGCTTTAAAATGAAAAAAAAATGATGAATTAGTGTGTAGCCAAACGTGGCCTTAGTTATGTAATAGACAAAAGACCAATTTTTGGTCTTTGAATGTCATAACCCACATTTTAGGCAAAGGGGAGAAGAGAGTTAGGGCACACTACGATTGAGGAAGAAAAGAGGAACTTGGTGATTTTCCTCCATAGGATCAAGGATTTAGGTGATCAAAAAGATAAAGAAGAAGAAAGAAGAGTATTGAAAGATATTTTAGGTAAGTAAACCAAACCCTAACCCCCATTTTCTTGTGTTTGGATTGGGGAAAACCCCAAATTTGAATAAAAGTGTTTTTATTGATTGCTCTAAGTTGTTTTTGGTTGTTTGATTGGTTGTGGTTCTCAAATGAGGAATTTTTGTATAAATGAAATGTTGGGTTTTTAAGGGAGATGCTATCAAAATTTTCCCAAAACCTTTTTTTTTTTTTTTTGCCATAACTTGGTCATCACTCATCCGAATTGAGTGATTCAAATTTTTAGATAAACTAGACTTCTAGGAAAACAAATCTTCTTAAAATAAGTGTATTCAAATTTGGACCCCATTGGACCCAGAAATTCATCAAAAGTGAAAACTCTGTTTCGAATTGAGTGCAATTCGGTTACGATACGGTTTGGTGTTTGGAGGCGATTTCGGTATTTAGGCCCATAACTTGGCCGTCCACTCATCTTGAATTGAGTTATTCAAATTTACGGATAAACTAACTTCTAGAGAACCGTCTCCTTTAAATAAGCATATCAATTTGGACCCCAGGTGGACGAAGTGTCGAAAGTGATGCTCCACATTTTGGTCAATTACGTTGGATCGATACAATTTTGGTGTTTGGAGCAATTTCGGTATTTAGGCCATAACTTAGCCATCACTCATCCGAATTAAGTTATTCAAATTTCTAGGTAAACTAGACTTCTAGGAAAACAAACCTCAGCAGGGAAAATAGAGTGTATCAATTTGGACCCGAATTAAACCTAGAAAATTAGTCGAATAGAGCGTATCGTACTAAAAAGAATGTCTAGGATGAGGAAATGGGGAAAAATGAAAGGAACAATGTCTTAGGAAGGAATTCAGTAGAAATAAGATCTAAATAGAAACCTTAGAATATCCAACTAATATATGATTGTCATTTGTGATGGATTAGGGTGATGGATTAAGGTAGCAGGGAGAAAAGCCCGAGTTGAGAATTCGAATTAGGACGAGGGAATTGAAGGACGACAATCTTTTTGGTTTGTTCTTCACTTCTCTCTCTCTAATTCCAAAGTGTTTGAATGATTACAAAATGATTTGAATTGATGAAATGATTTATAAGAAAAAGCATGTTGATTTGTTTTAATTGATTTGAGGCAATTGATTATGAAATGATTTGCATATGAAAAATTGTATGAGTATTGAAAATGAATTGTTTGTATAAATGTACCTACTATATTGTATTTTGCTATGAATGATTTGAACGCCCTTAATAGAATGTTAATCGTTAAATTCGAGTTAATCATAGATTGGTATACGATAAGAGTCAAGTCAGCGGTCTGCTTGACGAGCGTAATTATGTGTCCTCCGTCCATAGCCAATCAGGTAGCACTTAGCGGGTGTTATGATAGTGTTCACGAATTGATTTTTAATAACTAGTCAATAGCCTAGTGGGACCGTATTGTGTTATAAAACAAAATGTTTTTATCACCCAGGCCTGCGACTGACGGAACCTTGCCCGAGTGATTTAGTTATCCTTTGTACATAAATAGGTTAAATTCGTTTAAGAGCAAATTGAAATGATAAGAAAATTGTGAAATGCATGATTTGTGTTTTGAATGATTTATTGCATATGAAAGTGTATATTTGGAATGATCAATAAACTGTAAATGAATGTATATAAATGAATATATATGCGCTATTGCGATCATTCGAAGCGGTTAAAAACATTGTTTAGAAAAATTGCATGATTTGTATTAAAAAGAAATGGAAGGAATAACTATATGAACCCACTAAGCATGAAAATGCTTAGCGTTGTTGTCATCATGGTATTAAGAGAATAGGTGAGGGCGTAGACCTCGGTGAATCAGTCATCATCAAAGTCACCACGGAGGATAAGTAAAGCTAAATCGGTCATACATGGTGTCGACTCATTTTGTACAACACTATTATGAAAGTGAACTGATTATATTTTGTAAATATTTGGATGAAACGGCTAATAATGTCGCATTGTATAAAGGTGGGAAATGGGCAAATGGGACAAATATATATAGAATGAAAATGAGTTTTGTGATCAAATGATGGGCCCCTTTATGTTAAAGTTGTATTTACGTATATATATTTTCATTGAGTATTTGAAATGTGTTTAGAAAAGTAATTATATTTGGATTATTTGAAATGATTAAAAAATAAAAAATAAAAAATAAAGAAGAGTGTGGTAGCATCCCACTAGTCGGGGTTAAATGTACTCAAGAATAAAAGATGAATGCTGGCGGCTGAGGCGATTCTGCAGTTCTTTCGGTTGGATCTTTACATTGCGGTAGTGATGCGAGACGGCGAAGGATGACTGGCTAGGGTCCTGAGGCTCCGGTGTAGAGGAGACGGCGTGGGTGAGGCTGGGACATTCCCGCACGGAGGTTGAGGGCGGACGTCACTCCTACTTGGGAGCTCGAGGCGAGGCTGGGATGGGGTGTCCTCCTCCACTCTACTGTGACGAGGATAAAGGAAGCCGTGGAGGGAAGATTCTTAGAAAGCCATGAAGTGATTTTTTCTTATGGCTCGCATGGTATGTGTTGAGCCACGACATTTGTGGAGATCGACCAAGGTTCCGGATGGTATGCAGGCTCCTCAGGCCCCTGGCTTTCTCCCGGAGTTCTTCTGCGAACCTCGGGTGCCCAAATCTGGTAACCAGGGTCTGTTATGCGAGAGGTAGATCGGAGCGGGTAATGAGGAGCTGAGAAGCGCTTATTTGAGGCTAAGCTTATTTTTGCCTTTGCCTCTCTCCCCTCTTTTTATGTCATTTCGTTTGGCCTTTGAGGATATTTATGTATCGATGCTATTGGGCGTGTTGTGAAATCGTTTTATTTCTTATTTGTTTCTTTTCTTTAAACTCTCTTTCATAGATCATTCAGGGATACTGAGTGCTTGGGACATGATGTTAATCTTTTAGGGCTGAAGCTAGTAGGGGATCTGCATGAGCGTTCTCACGAGTCATTATCTAGGTTTGGCTCACAGTACAGGCGGGTCTTTTGAAAGTGTGTCGGGAAATTTAGACCCTGAGAGTCTGGTTTTGAAAGTGCTGTGGCATAAAGCCGTAGTGTTTTGAAAGTGCGTGGCTTAGAGCCTGGTGCAGTCTTTTGAAAGTGTTAGGAGGCTTAGAGCGCAGAGTGCGGGTCTCTTGAAAGTGCGGCGGCTTAGAGCCACAATTACGTCTTTTAACAGTAATGATGGAGTCTTAGAGTCACAATTATGGTTTGAAAGTACCCGACAAGCTTAAGAATTTTAATTAAATTCTTTTAAGTGCAGCAGAACTTAGAGCCATAAGTCTGGTCTTTTGAAAGTGTTAGCAAACTTTGAGCCACAAGTTTGGTCTTTTGAAAGTGTCAAAAGGCTTAGAGCCATAAGTTTGGTCTTTTGAAAGTACCCGATGAAGCAAACGATAATTTTGAATTAACTGAAAGTGTCAGTGGCTTAGAGCCACAAGTGCGGTCTTTTGAAGAAGAGTGTGTGACTTAGACCTGATTACAGTCTTTTGAAAGTGCCGGAACTAGAGCCACAGTCGGTCTTTTGAAAAGGGACAAATAGGCTTAAGCCCATGATGCAGTCTTTTGAAGTGGATTTATTAAAGAAAATACCTTAAAGGAAATTTAATTGATAATACCTTTAATGAAAACTTCATTGATAATATTCCCAAAATTGGAAGAAAAGGCTTTAAAGGAAACCTTATACCTTTAAAGAAAACACGTGATAATAAGTATTTTGGTCACATAGCATTCCATCCTAGGCGGTGTTCCATCCGGTTTATTGATGCGTATGATCGGTCATTTTTTACTCTTACTATCACATATGGCCCTTCTCAATTTGGTTGGAACTTGTTGGATGCTGGGTTTATCGTGTTTTCAAATACCCTCCTCAAGACTAGGTCCCCAGCTTGGAATGTACAATGTCTTACCCGCATGTTGTATAAGTTTTTTGTTCTTTGCTGGTATGATGCCACACGCGCGACCTCTTGCCAGAATGATGCAGCAGTATCTAAGTCATGGCGAGGGCTTTTTAACATTAACCTCTTTAGTAAATTTTTGGTGAAGTGTAGGCATTCCCAGTTGCAGCAGGGTTATGGCCTCCGTCCCAGTGAGGGGGTTGGTGACACTCACAGTTGGCTTCCCTCTGGGTTGTTATAGGCAGGGAGCTGGTAACTCTTACCCATTTTCCCTTAGTTGAATGTAGACGCTTTTTTAATGCCATCAAAAGAGTTTTGTTGGATGCTTTCGCTTGGCTATTGCTCTGTGGATACCATGGGGTTGAGTCTGGTTCTGATTTTCAGCTCATGACAAATTGTATACGGAGCTATCAAGTGCGGCCCATTGTCGATTCACAGTCGACTAAGGTGTTAGAATCGCGGGCAGTACTTCTCAATCACAATTAGGCGTGGCATCTACTCGTCTTTGATGGAAGGCGACTACATCGCTTACTAAAATAGTTGGTGGCGACCGTGATAACTTCTTAAGATAGAGGCGGTAGGCGATGGTCGACTATATCAATTCCTCATTGAGTAAAGGGTTAAGGGCTCGTGATGGTGGTAGATCTTGTGCCGACACCCTTGAGATGGGGGCTTGTCGTTGGCAGCGGTCGCACTTTCTAACGTAGGCGGCATCTGCTCTCATGGTAAGCCAATAATAACCTTGTATATAGGCCCTGTGAGATAAAGTTCTGTCGCTTGGATGATTTCTGCATATCCCTTCATGAAGTTTGGTCAATACATACTGTCCCTACTAAGTGGTAAGACAGTTAAGATATGGCCCGTCTAGAGATCTCTTATATAATTGCCCGTTCACAAGGAAAAACCTAGCCATTTTGACCTGAATCTTATGGGCTTCAATCCTATTATCCGACAGCCCTCTCGAGCTCAGATAATACATTATAGGGGTTAGCTAAGAAGAGGATTCTTCGTCTATCTAACCCACCTGGTCGATCGTAATGGTTGACGTAGGCTGGTAGTAGACAAGAAGGAACAATGTTTCTTTTATCGAGATGGATCTGGCCTTGTGCAGAAAGCGTTCGCGCTTTTCATTTGAGTCCTCGAGATAATGGCAAGGCTTCGGCGTGAAAACTTCCGGTGTTGCTTGACCCGGACCTGCGTGCTTGACCGTGAGGCGGTCCACGTGTTTCGTACTCTCAGTTCACCTATCCACCCTTGGCGAAGTGCGCTATGTATGATGAGTTTTTCTAAGGATCTGGACTTTGCGAAGCCAGTGATATTGCTTCATATTCGGTCGTTGTGAGCGCGGGGAAGCGGTGTGCCTGGCATGTTCGATCCTTTTCCCCCATTCGGGGCTTTAAGTTGCAAACTGCTCATTGCTATTTGGCGGCGTCGTCCACATTGAGGATCCACCGGTCGGCGTTACCACTGGTGGCGTCCGATTAGGCGTAGTTACCTTCAAAAATTATGCGATATACATTTAATGCGAGAGGTTTATCTTGAATATTCAGGTCACTTGGATTCGATTGCCGCAGGGCCGTCCTTCACTAACTTGGTCGGGCTTGTGTATGGTGTACAGTGGGAGGTTGGTCGGTCTGACGATGGAATTGTGCTGGAAGTAGAGGCGAAGTAGCTACCACGTGCGGGCTAGTGCTCCATTTGTTCGAGAAGGGTATACCTTGTTTCTGCTTCAGATAAAGATTTGCTCATAAAGAATATTGGTCTCTGCTTTTAGTTTTCGTCTTCTTTGAACAAAGTTGTGCTTACTTAGGCCTCCAACAATGTCAGGTAAAGGTAGAGTGTATCACCTGCCTCGGGGTTGACTAGGATTGGCGGTTCGATAAGATTTTGTTTGATCGTCATGAAGTCTCAATCACATTCCTCGTTCCAGCCAACCCTTTTAACTCCCCTTAGAGTGATGAAAATTTGTTTCTTAGGTGCAGTGAAGCGGGATGTAGGCAAGCCAAGGCCACCCGGTAGGCCGGGTTAATTCTTTGCACTCGGCCTAAATTGGTAGGGCTTAAGAGTCCATTATAGCTTTGAGTTGAATGGATTGCCTCTATCCTTTCTCAGAGTGCCGTAAAGCGTACAAAACTTTACTCGAACCCAACTCCGAACACACACATTTCAAAGGGTTGAATTTCATGTCATACCTTCGCAACATCTCAAAGGCCTTTTGTAGATGATGGGTGTGGTCGAAGCGTTCTTTGGATCTCATAAGCATGTCATCGATATAGGCCTCCATTGTGTTACCCAACGGCTGTCGGAATATCTTAGTCACTAACCTTTGATAAGTTGCCGACGTGCTTTAAGTAGAAAGGCATCACGTCATAAGCGGTATGGCAGGTGCGATGTAATGAAGACCCGTTTTCTTTGCATCGGTAGTGCATGTGAATTTGATGATACAGAGCGATCCGGTGATAACGATTATTAGGTGCTTTCATTGCGGCATCAGCGAGTTGGTGTATGTCTCACGGTGAGTATCTTTTGGGCATGCTTTGTTGAGATCACTGTAATTCACACATATTCACCATTGACCCCCTTTCTTTGGAACCACCACCATGTTGGCTAACCATTCGGGGTACTTTACTTCCCTGATGAAACTTGCTCTTAGCAAGTTGTCTACTTTCGTGTGAATGATCTGATGGCAATCTGGGTGGAAACGCCTCATTTTCTGTATTACTGGTCTGGCCGCAGGGATAATATTTAGTTTGTGAGAGGCTACTGTCGGGTTAATCTCGATCATATCAGAGTGGCTCTAGGCGAATACATCTATATTGTTCAACATCATGAGTCGTAACTACTCATTTTCTTCATTGGATAAGAGAGAGTTGATTTAAGTGAACTTTTGGCCCGTCGACATTACTTCTCGAGGATTCAGTAGTCGGATCCTTCTCATCCCATACGATCACGAAATGAGCTATGATTGTTGTATAGGGGTTTGATCTTCGAGGGGAGGATTTTCAGCATTCCTCTCCCCTATCTGTTCTTGTATAGATAGTTAATAACACTGTCGTGCGACCGGTGGTATTGCTTAAAGGTCGACCTACGAAAGTTCGTCGAATAACTAACTTGGATTTGGTGGTAGGTTGAGGGGATCTTTTTCATCGAAGTCTGGCGGGCTCTCCACCATTATGGCATTGTAAGGCCACAAGTCATCGACGATTGAGACGGGGAACTATTTGAGTCGCGCTCAGGCTTTTACAAGGAGCGCGACATGTCCTAGAGTTACGATAGTTGCACCATTAAAACCATAGAGGACTACTTTGGTGGAGTTCAGAGTACCTAAGGAAGCTTCATGCAGCGGGCGGTGGTTGCGCGAGTTTAGTAGCATTGCCAGGATCTATCAGTACCCTCTGCACATCAAAACCATTAATACAGAGGGTGAGTACTAGTGCATCATAGTGAGGCATAATAACCCTGTTCGGGTTGACAAGAGGAAAGGATATGGGGTTGTCTATCGGCTTAGTTTCTTCGTACGCCCGTCATGTGGATACTCGTTTATCGAGGCATGATGTGACTCTCGAAACCTCTTATGTTGGTAAACCCCGGTAGATCTTAGTCGTCGAAGCGGTCGCTTGGAGTAAATAGTTAATGAATTAGGTCTAGATTACGATGGAATTCTTCTGACGGTGTAACTGTTTCAGCGGCTTGCCTGATTCCACCTCATTAATTCGATTTCTACGATATACCTCTTGAGGTGTCAGTTTTGATAAGCTTTTGACCATAAACTTGAGGCTCAGAGCCACGTGTCGGTTTTCGTAATCCATGATCTACATGATAATCGCACCCAGCAAGGATTTGTTTCTTTGGGAGGGATCTAAAGTCACAGATCAGTGCAGTCATTTAAACTTTGGCGAGTCAGAATGGTGGGCGATGGCACTCTGTGAGCGTTGAATGGGGTCAAGTGCGGGGCTCTCTCTTTTGTGGCGATCCACGGGATCGCTTTCGGTCTCCTCTTTGGCCTTCCTTGGACTCGGGGTGGCTTCTTTTTAGAAACATTCCCCTCCCGGTCGGCTGGTTCGTAATCACTTGAGCATTTGGGTTATCTCCATGGATATTGTCTTCCAGGATTAAATCCCTATAAGCCCTCCTGTAAAATTCCTCATTGTCGTGGTGGAGTGCAGGATAGTATTTGTGTAGCACACCGGCTCCGACGGAGCTGTTTGAGCGATTGACGGTAAAGTTGCTCTAATGTCTTTCGATCACCTTATCGAAATCATTTATCAAACACGTAAGTAGCGTTACATGATTGGCATAAAATCCTTTTCAAATATCTTTGGCATTTAAAGAGGTAAGCCCGTTAATTTCATTCATGCAAAGTCTGCAATTACTATAAAAATATCGAGCCTTTTCAAATGATTTACAAAATATAGATGTTCGAGTTGAAATTGTTTTTACAAAATATCGATGTTCAAAGATATAAATTGAGAATGCGCAATAATGGAACATACTGCAATTCTTTCTTCTGACTCATTATCGATCTTGCTTTTAGCTCTGTTCGATGGTACTTGCGCATAGATAAAACTACACGCTAAGCATTTTCATGCTTGTGGTTCCTATACAATTCCATTCTCGGTTTGGGGTTAAAATCGAATCCTTGCATTTCCACTTGATACTCACTTTTCATTTTAGTTCGTAATCATGCTTTTGTTCGATTTGCCGCAAATCTCGAATCAATTCCAATTCGATTCTGCCTTATCTGATTTAGCATGTTTTAGATTAGGAAACGAATATGGAATCTTGCACACGGTCTCTTGGTGCAAGCCGATATAAAACGGTTTTATAAAAGCGATGCGGTCCGCGTAGGGCTACTACTTGATTAGTAAAAAAATCAATTCAGTGGTGCTACCGTCACGGTCTATTTGAGCTAACGATCGGATGACACATCAATACAATCGTTTGCAGTACTACTATTTTGACCCATATTGGTATACCAATCTATCTTTCATCACGAACTAAGCGGTTTAACATTGATTAAGGCGTTCAAATCTTTTATAGCAACATGAGTCTGATATGTACATTTTGTATAGCGGTTCATTTCGATACTCATGCGATTTCATTTGCAAACATTTCTAATCAATTCTTCCAAATCAATTAAAACGAGGTGATATGTTTTGCTTATGCATTTAGAACAAATAGTTCAAATCTTGAAAGCGAGAATAAGAAGATAGAACAAACGAAATCGTATTTAATTAAATCTTGAATCTCGACTGTCGGGCTTATATAAATCATTTTGTTAATCTGATGTGATCACATGTTAGTAGGGTTGATGCAGGAGTTTTTGGTCGAGTTTATGCACCTATGCCCTTCACTTGAAAAATTTTATGGGGATACATGAGCCATAATTTGCTCGTGCTTGCTCAATATTATAGTTACATGAGTCACATTTTTAGTAGATTGGAATCATCATTTTAGATCACCCAATGACTCGAGATTACGGCATTTGTACGAGCGAAATCGATGTCTTTCATTTCACTCCGATTACCTACTATTATTCCAAATTTAAGGGGTCTTAACTCCATAATTTGGTAATAGTTCCTTCTACTCATTTTAAGCTATGATTCTAAGGTTTCTTCTCCAACTGGAATCATCCAATTTGGATAACCAAAACTCAAGTTATTGCATTTTACATCCAGACTACTCCAATTGCAAAGCAGAATCAGACTGTTCTTACACATAGCTCCACTTTGACAGATTTTTGGGCACTTTGGGGTAATAATTTTTATACACTTCCTTCAAGTAAATTATTCCCCTAGAAGTCTATTTTACCCAAAATTTTGAATCACTCAATTTGGATGAGTAAAACTAAACTTATGACCAAAACACAATAAAAAATACCCAAGCGAGCATAACAGTGAAATTTGCAGGAGCTCACCTTTAGCCGTGTTGGGAGCCTTAGAGCTATAATTTGCTCACAGTACCTTATATACATTTGTATCCCTATTTCTTATGGTTCTTTACCAATTGGAATCACTCCATTTTGATGATTATAACTTAATCAATAGCCAAAACAAGAATAGGGTTCTTGACAAAATTTTGACAGCATTTCCTTTGAAAACCCAACATTGATCCTTTTTACAAACACTACACAAAACCAATCCAAACCAATTCCAACCAACAATACAAAACAACCTCAACACAATCCCAAAACTCATTTACAACTAAAACAAAACTCTTTTTATCCACATTTGGGGTTTTCCCCAACTCAAACAAAACAAGGGGTTTGGGTTTTATTTCTTACCTCAAATCTCTTCCAATCTTCAATGCCAAGCTTTCTTCTTGTTTTTTAGCATTTTAGGCTTTGATTTTCATGGAAGCGATTCACAAATCTCCCGTTCAAAAGTACTAGCTCTCTCCTATTTCTCAAAAGCGGGTTACTTTCAGAATGAGCTCCCACTTAGACCACTTTTGGTCTTAAAACATATTCTGTAGGCCATGTTTGGCACCGAAATGCATTCTTTTGACTTAAGTTCTCACTTAAATGCTAGCTTGCCACATTTTCTCTATTTTCATTTTAAATTCTCCATATTAAACTCTTAGACCTTTATTCTTTATCACAAATGACCCTTAGGTCCTCATTTTACAAATTTCAAATTTGCCCTTTACACTTGGGTAAATTTTCGGGTCCAATCAATTCTTATTTAGCATATAATATTTGCATTTGGCTCTTAGCCATATAATCATTTATTCAATATTCATTTAACAATTCCAGGAAAATACCCAAGTTGGCTCAATTTATACCCAAAATATATAATAAAATTATAAAAAAAAAATTTCTAGGGTATTTTTGGGGCGTTACAGACTGGAAGAAAGGAGTCGATGACCTAAAACTTCTCCTAAAGTTTTGGAGGACCGCATCCATGCTATACGACTCCATCTGTTGGATGGCTTGCCCGAATCTCCTTGTGAAGTCTCGAATAGTCTCTTCTTCTTGCTTGAGAATAGTCTGTAAGGAGCTGATGTTTCTCTTTTGCCGCACCAAACAAAGATACTGCGATATAAATGCGACCCATAGTTCATTGAATGAATTTATATAGATAATATGATGTGCAGTGTGCAGTTAAGTATCAGGATGGTGGGTGGATAGTTTGTGGGAGACGATTATGGTTGACGTAACGATGAGTGATGATGTGTGGTGAATGACGTGTGAGCGACGTCAGTCTTGCCGATGAACGTCGTCGGGTGCGATTTGTTGTGATGATGTGACGTTGTGCTCATGAAGTGAATCTGTGACGCGTTGCCGACTCGAAGCGATTGATCGATCGATCGGACATTATAACATATTCTCTCATGCATGGGCGGGTATCCAGCGAAGTGTCCGGGGTGGTGGGTTTCTGCTGTTCTGGGTGCGTATCGGGGTGATTGCTGCAGCAGGGGACCGGGGTGGGGAATGTCGGTGGTTCTGCCGTGGTATGGGTATGGGCGTGGTTGGGCGTTGAATCCGCCCTGCCTGTCGCGGGCGTCGTTGCGACGATGGCGCTCTCTCGATCTATCTCAAATCGTCTTCCGTTTGCGTTCGATGTTCTCGAGTTCGTACCGACTGCGTATTACGCCGGACGTGCCGTTGGGCGAGTGATGCGATGATGATGTTGATGTTGTTGCGAGTGATGATCGAGATTCGACGTGACTCTTGACCGTGTTGATGCCGCGCCTGTGACTTGTTGTTCCGATGATGATGTTACCGATGTTTAAAGTCGCCGACGTTGAACGCGTTTAAAACGACAATGACAATAATCGACGCTCTCGATCGTTAATAACCAAACTCGCAAGGAGAAATATCTTATAGGTAGATATCTTACCCTTCTATAAATCATGAGTCTTCTTAATTTATACACGAACCTCTCCTTGCTTTCAGGAAAGAAAATCTCATAATTATAATGATAAAATATCTCATTCCTTATCAAATATTGATTATTCTTTATCAAGGATTAATCATTTCTTATCAAGGATTAATCCTTTCGGGAAAAAATGGATTTGGACAGCAGAAATCTGGCGATAAATATCCTTTGTATTTTTTCCGCCATTATCATTTTCACCTCAACAAACTTCCCATACGCGAAAGGACGATCGACTGGGGGACTTAAAACTCTAGACGGGTTACCTTAAAGCTAACCTTTGAGAAGGCACCCTGACTCTCTTAGACGAGCTTTCGAATTCCCCCGTCTAGACAGTGTCCTCCAGTTTTAATATAATAAGTGAGCTTGAACCGCTTCGTATTGCGGGTCAAGCGGGCCTTGGCCCTTTGAGCAGTAGGTCTACTAATGACCATGATACTCATAATAACATTTTTTTATAACGAAATATTTGGTTAAAAGACATAAAATAATTCAAATTTTATGATTCTCACCTTCACCAAGTTTTTTGTTGAAAAATAACATATTTTGGATAAAAATAAATATTTTTATATTATATATTTACATTATTTCTTAAAAAAAATTATTTTTGTAATAAAACAATAAAATAGTTTTTGTTAAAATCATACCCAAAAATTTGATGAAAAGTCAAAATTTCGAGCTTTCAAAAGATATTTTTTTAATCAAATAGTCCTTTAAGATTGCAAGAGTTGTCCGTTACTGTTAGTGCCCCAAAACCTTGTGGCTATATTTGAAACCATAAGTCACATGGGGAAAAGAAACAAAAAATAAATATTTTATGATATTTTGATTTTATCATAAACATATATATATATATATATATATATATATATATATATATATATATATATATATAATTAAGGAAAAAGTACGGGTTAACAAATGAGAATAACTAATTATTAACATGTAAACTTCTCGATTATAATCCTAATGTAAATAAGGTATAGGTTCTGTTTGGGATTGTGATTAAAACTGCATTGAGATAGCAAAATTGTGTTTTAGGTTTAAACGCAGTTTTAGGATATTTGGTTAATTTAAAAAATCTATGGTGATTAATCACAATTTGATTTTAAAACTCAGTTTTATAAAAACAAGTAAGACTTGCTTTTTCTAACGGACAAAAAATTGAAATTGCGCGTCACAGTCTTTTTATTTTATTTGGACAAAAATAACCCCAAATAACTTTTATATTTACAATGAACATGATGATGCCTTTTCAAGCTGGGCCCCGGGGTACGGAGCGTGTGTGGGCTTCGTTGAGGTGGGATCGAGGCTATTAATTAAGAATTTGAAGCGATGGGATCTTCGGATGCCGGCCCGAAGTAGGATCCTTCTTTGGGAATTTTGGTTTGCGACGGGTTTGAGAATTATCGTTCCTAAAACAAGAATGAAGGGGGTCGCGAGGGCTTGCCGGGTGGCGCTCAGATACTAAGTCGGTTTCTTTACGAGGAAAGAAGAGTGCTAGTATTGGCGTATGTTTTTTGTGTACACTTTTGATAGGGTGACCTTGTATTTATAGTAGATGTTCAACCAGTTGGATGGTGATTAGGATTTGTTCCCATTGGATGGGGTGTTTCTTGTTATTATCGATATCAGATTTGGTGATGGATATAGAAAGAGTAGTTTATTTGGGATAATCTTCCTTCCTTATTGGGGGATCCGATTTGACGCTGACCTTGCGGAATAATATATTATTAGGGACTATTCTATTTTTTGTATCTGTGGAAGACTTCCCATAATTGGTCTTCGGGC
The DNA here is from genome assembly GCA_016808115.1 of Tetrastigma voinierianum. Taxonomy (NCBI): domain Eukaryota; kingdom Viridiplantae; phylum Streptophyta; class Magnoliopsida; order Vitales; family Vitaceae; genus Tetrastigma; species Tetrastigma voinierianum. The sequence goes on along the minus strand of JAEQBH010000222.1, from coordinate 2,270,441 downwards.
CAATCGGGCTGGGCCCTTATTATGGGCTAACACCAAAGACTTGAATGTTGGCGCAGAAAGGCCTAAATGCTCCAATAGGCATGTCTCTCCCCCTTGGGGTTAAGTGAATGGAGCCTCATTTTGTTAGGTTGGCCTCTTTCTTGGGCACAGCGGTGGAGCTGTGAGCCTTATTTTGAACCACATTAGTTCCCCTGACCCTTGTGTACGGTGTACGTGGGCAAGAGTACGTAATTCCCTATTCGCCAGTTACGCTTCCACGTGCGCTTTCGAGTGGATTAGTTAGGGCTTGGTGGCCGAGTCATTTGTCTTGTGATAATGATGACTCTTCGATTTCCGCGCTCATTTCTCCTATTCCTTTTAGTTTCCTTTTGTTTCTTTCGTGGACATCCTACGTCACGTATTGTCCTTTATACGGGACCTTTTCTTTGCCTTTAGCGAGGACTTTACTTCTCTCTTAGTCTTACGTAAGGCCTTTTTGTGCGGGTCTTTCTGTTGTCTTTCTTAGGATAATCTTTTAAGCCAGTATTGCAGGTCCACTTTGCATCTTTGTTTTTCTTGATTTCTATCCGAGGGCGACAAGACGAGTTGTTGGAGTTGGCTGAATTTTGTTTCATTATCCACTTTCATTATGGGTAGAATTAGTTCTTCTTATACCAACGTATATATGGTGATTCCTTGGCTGTGCTGGTTACAGGCGATTTTGAGGTGATGTCTCCCAGCCGTTTGGTCGTGTTAGAGAGGCTCAGGGTGCCCTCTTGTGGACGAGGCTGAGAGAAGTGAACTGGTCATCTCTGAAGTCGGAATATCTGAGATCTGTCGTTCAACATGCTTTAACTGTGGGACCTAGCAAGGTCGGTCCTTCATATGGGGCCATTTTTGCCAGGCGTTATCAGCCTCCCTTTGGCGTTCAGGTGTGGTCCCCTGATGTTTTGACCCTCTATGTGGTCTCTGTGCCTAGGATGGTGTGTTTCTTCGAAGTGGCCTTGATGCTTGGTCTTCGACTTCTCTGCCCCTTCATAAGGGTTTGCGGCATTTCAATGCGTGTCGCTCAGCTCCACGCCCGATGGTTGGGTATTTTAGTTAGTCTCTTTGGTTTTTCTTTAGGGACGGGGGCTCGGTGTTCCCAGTAATAGCCTTGGCTGTCTTTACCTTTTTTGCCCGAAGGAGACATGCGAGGGCTTTCTTCAACCTACGGCGTTAGAGCTCCTGCGAGTGATTTAGATCTTCCCTCCTCTGTAATTTGTAGAAGGGACGCTATTTCTTCGTTAGCCGCCGCACCGGGAGTATGATCTCTTCGACAAGGACGACACTGGCGTTCCGGCGGGCTCGACTCACCCCGAGGAATCTTCGTGAGTGTTCGCTCGCTTTGGTTATAACTTGTGTGTGGTCATTGGGCACTCGACTATGTATCGTCTATATGCTTCTCGTGTGCTCGAATTATCTCGGCCAGCAAAGATAACGCCGTAGTATCAAGGCTGGGCTGAAAGTGTCCTTCTCGCCCTTACGCTTATTTGACAAGCCTGATGTTCCCGCCCATCGAAGTTCGAAGTCCACTAATCTGGCCAAGCCTCGAGGTTTCACCTCCTTCCACTATAAAAGTTCCTCCCAGCCCTTCACAACTCACTGGTGGGGGAATCATGGCCTGGGCTGGAGGTGGTGTCTCGAAACCCCTGAAAGTAGAAACGAAAAACCTCGCACTTGCCGCAAAGATAGCCATTGGGTCAAAGTTCCGGTTCGGGGGCATTCTATCTTCCCGTCCTCTCATATCCATAAATCGTGACTGGGACATGGCCTATAGTTTTGAGCTCGCGATCCCATTCAGTGGTCTCACGTAGGAGGCAGAGATCTTTCTAGCGAGGGCGTTTGATAGCCGTTGGCGATCACACCCATTACCGTCTAGAACCCGCCAATGGAGAAGGTTAAGTCGTCTTCTAGAAGAGAGGAAGAGGCGATGAGGAAAGATCCGGAGCCTGGCTGGGTGGAGACGGGGATTCCCTTACTCACAATGCCGAAGCCGCGGCAAGCGCAATCTCGCCATTCTAAGGATTCTGATCTTAAGAGGCCGCGGCGCCGCCCATTGATAAAGCCAGCCCTATCTCTCCAGGGCCGCCTCTCGTAGTTCCCGCATCTTGTCATATTTGACTCCATTTTGAGATGAGTTTGAAAGCCATGTTGGATGTTGATTCTATGCCGGATGTGCGTGTGGCTACCATTTGAAGGGTTTGGCCGTAGCGCCAAAATAAACGTAGGGTCATGCTAAAGCAAACGGCTTATAAGGCAGCAAAAGCCTCACATCCGAGCGAGCCGAGCTGCGAGGCTCCGTGCAACGTATGACCGAGAAGCCAGCTCAAGTCCGATCCGAAACATACCACTTCTGGCCGTGCCCGGCCGAGAGAGGGAAGACGAGGTCTTTAATAGCTTTAGGAGCGACCGGGCGCCTTCGGAGGTTCGGGATGATTTGAGGGCTGCGCAAAATGACTTGATGGAGGTTAGGGATGGGCTGCAGTCCACTCAATATGAACTTCAGATGGTTAGGGACGAGCTCCTCACGTCCCAAGGCGAGCTTCGAGAGTCTAAGGAAGAGCTGCGTGTGATCAAAGACGATCTTCATGATAAGACGACGTTGTTGGACGAGGCTCGTCGCGAGGCTAACGAGGTGGTCACCCTGGCGGAATTGAACGAGGAGTGTCGCTGGTCATATGGGGATCCTTCATCAAAGAAATAACTTTAGTGGCTCGCCATGACGCTATTGGAAGACTGACGAGGCTTCTAATCAATGGGTTTTCGTGGCTCGCTTCGTAAGAAGGTTGTTAATGCCATTCCGGTCCGGACTCTAACTTGACCTTCCCAAAGGACGAGGAGGATGAGGGAACTTCTCTCGATTATCCCTGAGAGCCGTGCACCCCTCGTCGAGGCCCACTCTTCTTCACCGGGTCTCCGCTCCCTTCCGATGCCTAAGGCCTCGCGCCGGCCCGAAGGCCCGCTTATACTTTTTTTTTGTGGTTGCTTCGGCCTGGCCCCAAAACATATGTAGCCTTGTCCTCATGAATACTCATTTTCGCACTCATTTCTGCCGCTCTACTTGTGCACTGAATTTCTTCTGAATTTGAATCGACTTCTTGTCCGCGTGGTCCGACCGGGCGCCCGAAGCAGATGTTGAGCGCTGGCTGCATCTACCGACGGCTCGAGTTGAAATGGGACTCTAGGCCGTACGGGCTCAGGTAGAATCGCAGCTCGCCAATGCGGGCTGTCAGTAGCCCGCTTCGCCTATTCGCTTGAGTTGAAATGACTCCTAGGCTTCATGGCCTGCGGTGAATCGCATAACCTGCTAATGCGAGTCGTATTCCGCTGGCTGATTTGCTTTGAGTCGAATCGATTCCTCGTGCTGGGCGTGACCTATGTAGAATCGCCAGCCTGGCCAATGTGAATCGTCGGGTCTGCTGGGCTAATTGGCTCGAAGCAAATGACTCTGTGCCGCATGGCCCGTAGAATCGCTGGAGCTTGTCAATGTGAGCCGCTGGGCTCCGCCGGCTGATTTGCCTGAGTCGAACTGATTCCTCAAAGGCGTGACCGGGCGTAATGGCTGAGCCTGCCGCTGCGGAGCCGCGCTCCGCTGTTTATTCCGCCGAGTCGAATCGATTCTCAGCGCGTGACTTCTGGCATCATCGGTTGAGCTCGCTGCCATGAACTGCTGGGTCTGGCTGGCCGACGGCCCGAGTTGAAATGATTCCTCGTGCTGCATGGCTCGTGCGCAGTGTATTTAACTCGCCAAAGTGAGCCGCCGGGCCCGGCGTCAGGGCCGGTGGCGATAGCCTCGAAAGTGATCCGACTTCTCGCGAAGCGTGGACTCAGGGCAGAGTGTACGAACTGGCCAAAGTGAGCCATTGGCTCGGCGCCGTGGCCGAGTGGCGATAGCCTCAGCCGACCGACTGGCACGCGTGGATTCCATGCAGAGTAGACGAACCCGGGCCGAAAGTGAGTCGGGCCCGCACACGAGCGGCGATGTAGCATGAGCCGATTCACTGTGCAGCGTGACTGCGGCGCAGTAGACGAATCCCGCCGAGCGAGCTGCCGGGCTCGCGCCGCGGGTCGAGCATATAGCCTGAAATGACCACTCCTCGTAGCGTGACTCCTCAGGCGAGACGAACTCGCCGTAGGTTACCGGCCACTGCGGGCCGAAGTGGTGGCGATGTAGCCCGAGCAGAGATGATGACTCCTCGTAGCGTGACTGTGCAAGAGTAGATGAACTTGTCGGGAGCGAGCGCTGGGCTCGGCACAGGGTTTGCGGCGATGTACCGAGCCGACCGACTCTCGTGGGGCCGCGACTGCGGTAAAGTAGACGAACTCGCCATAGTGAGTCGCGCCGTGGCTGAAAGGGCGGCGTAGCCTGAAATGATTCGACTAACGTGACTGTAAGTGCAGTAGACGAACTCGCCGAGTGAGCTCCTAGGCCCGGGCGCCGCGCCGAGTGGCGATGTACCTCAGCCGATCCGACTCCCCTCGCAGCCGTGACCTAAGGGTGAGGACGCAACCAGGTTAGGCGAGCCACTGGTTCTCGCGCCGGGCCGAGCGGCGACGTAGCCCGAGCTGTCCGACTCGTAGCGTGACTGCGCAGACGAACTCACAGTGAGCCGGGCTCCGCGCCGCACCGGAGGCCGCGATGTAGCCCGAAATGACCGACTCCCCGTAACGTGACTCCAGGCAGAGTAGACGAACTCGCCGGGAGTGAGTCGGGCTACGGCGCTGTGGGGCGAAGGGCGACAACCCGAAATGATCCGACTCGTGCAAATGGTGACTCAGGCAGAAGCAGATGAATCGTCATTGACACCAAAACACTCCTGTGATTAAATCATTTTCAATATTGGTTTTGGCCTAATATACCGCAAGTGCACAGTCGACAAGTAATAAATGGATATAAGTCCGTGATATCATCCTACGTAGATCTCAAGAATTTTAAATCAATTCACCCCGACTACTCAAGCTTCGCATTATTCGACCATAAAGTGATACCGAACTAAAATTTTGCTAGTTGGAAATTATACTAACACGAGTAAAGTAAATGAGCAATCAAATAAACTGGAATATAAAGAATAAAGAATAGTTTAGAAAACAAATGGATACTGAATAATTATCTTTCGTAGAGAACACATCAAGTATAATGCTATATGGGTACCACCCCAGAAGTAATACCGATAAAACTTTTAATATTTCAGTGCTTTAAAATTGGCCCAAGGCGTTTAGCAAGAAAGCCGATCTCTCCACACTCCACATTTCATTATCTAATTTTTCCTGATTCTTTCGAAGACAGGGAATGAGATAACTACTTTAAAAGGATTTCGATCCGAAAGTATTTTTCTTTCAAGTAATACTCATACCCATTTTATGGATCAGAACCTTAGCTCCTGGGTTATCGTCAAGCAAGGATATACAACTTCCAGATGTTTCTTCAAATTGTGGAATAGATCACCTCTCTTGATTAGATCTCGCCTAAAATCTGATCGGCCTCACTATTCGACTGAGGTGAATCTCTCTGCTTGTTTAAATTAATAACCTATTCAACTCTTTCTTTTGATTTCCAAGTGAGAAGAGATTTCCATCGAAGTAAAACTTGGTAAAGCTCATTGGATCTCAACAGTGTGCTTAATATACCTCTACAATTGTTCATAACTCTAGATCGCTTCTCGTGTCACTCAGAGGGCCTCTCAATTCGAGCAATGAGACAAATCTTATAATCTGCATAAGAAACCGATATCTCGTATCGGGGGAACAAGAAACCCAACACTAAGTAAATTCATAACCGAAATTCAAGAGTCAGCTGAAACGATCATGAAAGATAATTTCGACTATAGCATTCACTTACCTAAGTCGGATTCCCACTACCGACTACACCCTACAAAGATTCCTCCGATCATGTTAATAATCGCAAATGGAAATCGGGAAATTCGAATTCCGTAAATTGTCCGAACTTCAAAGATTCCAGGTAGTAATTTGAAAAGAACGGAATTCTACATTCAGCTTCTGCTCAGAAACATACATCCAATTCCAGAAAAGAAAACGAAAACTAAAACGATAAAGCTAATCTAATCTCTAACTACCAATATTGAAGAAAAGAAAAGAAAAGAAAAGAAAAGAAACTAAAAGAAAAGAAAATAAAAGAAAATGAGCCTTCGCCTACCTGCATCTCTCGTCAGGTCGCTAAGCTACTTTTATGAGCCGGGTAGTCACAGATTTATAGGCTTTTTCTTTTTCTTTTCTTTTTTCTTTTTCCTAGTCAGCCCTAATCCCAATGTAGTTTTTGCGGATTTCCGCGGGCCGCCCATGTTAATGTTCGTGTCGACTTCACTCCTCGCCGCGACATCATCCATGTCGCGACATCGATCTTACGCCGCGACATCGTAATTAAGTCTTCGTAGGCCTCAACTTGTGTTCCCCGACGTCGTGATATCAATCTCACGTCGCGACATCACTTCTCGCTCTCAAGTAGGTTTCAACTGGCGATTTCGATAAATGCGGACCTTCGATCTCACGCCGCGACTTCGCCTTATGCTTTCGCAGGTTTCATCATTCTCCGATGTCGTACATCATATTCTTGTCGCCACCTCGCCATTTCGCGTTCTTCAATCGTATTCCCGGCGTCGCAAAATCAATCATACCGCCGCGACCGTACTTTTCGCCTTCGCAAAGATTCAACGAATTCGTGTCGCGACATCAATCTCTTTGTCGCCACATCGCCTTAAGGATCTGCTGTGTTTTAATCGTTTCTCATGATGTCGCGATATCAACTGCGGGTCGCGACAAATGTTCTATTCTCGCAAATTTCAACTGAGTTTCTTATGTCACAACAACAACCTACGTCGCGGACATCAACCGATCAATGCGATGCTTCAATCTTGTCGCCACTTGTATCTTTCAACCGGTTGCTCTGTTGTCGCAACATCGCCACGAATCTCGCGCTTCCATTATTGATTGCTCTGGCGTCGCGGACATCAATCTCGCCGCAAATCGCCTTCATGACCTACGCCACTCGATGGTTCCCGCTGCGGACATCCATCCCTTGTCGCTAAATCACCATGACTCCAATACGTGTCTCAACTGCCTCGATGTCGCGACATCAATATCTTGTCGCGACATCATTCATGGCTCTCGCAGCCAACCGGTCCTTCGTGAGTGTCGCGACATCGATCTCGCGTTCCGACATCAACTTTAGCCTCCTCGAGGCTTCAATCGGGTTCCCGATGTCGCGATGATCGATCTCGCTGCATAAATGGGCCATTTCTTTACGCCTTCAATCGGGAAAGAAGTCCATGTCGCGACCGATCTCACGTCGCGAATTCACTTATGCTGGAGGCCTCACTTGTTGCTGTCAGCGATTTAAATTCTCCGTCGACAAATGCCTTCCAATTAACTCAGCTCATCCTTCCAAACATGTCATAGCTTCAAGCTTCCATTCTTGTCACGACTCCTATCCCTTATCACATCACCTTGTCGCGACATATTACGATGTTTGCCGCGACATCACTTCTTATGTTTCGTCTCAACTCACCGCTCTATCTTGTGATCCCCATGGCGACCGCATCAAATTTCCTTCAATTTTCCTGATGTCGCGACCTCATAACTGGAATGTGTAAACCCCAAAACTTGCAACATTAGTTAGCCATTTGTTTATTTCTCGCCTGCTTATTTTCTCGATTTTACTCCGCCGCCATCGTGATTTTCCACCGCATTTTCTTCTTTCTTTATACTTCCCCGCAAATAACAAATTCGTGAGTTTCTTCATATTTCTCGCATTCTAATTATTCCTTTACATTAAAATCAATAAAAATGGACTAAAATAGATGACTTTAAGCTCATCAAACTCCCCCCAACTTAAAGTTTTGCTTGTCCTCGCTAAAGAAAAAGAAAATTGTTTGTCCTCAAACAAAATAAAAGAAAATTTTTAAGGACATTTTTCCGACGACTCTGGCAGCGGGTATTCAATTTAATCAAATACAAGGCATGATTATTTTCGTACATCTAACTTCAAGTCCAAATTTCAAGGTTGGTTTCTACTTTATACTATACAAAACTAAACTGTTGAAATTGTTTTGCCAAACAACATAATCATTGATCCTCGTTGAATAATAGATTATTTTCCTTCTCTTTTCATACCAGTCATTTAACTCCCAAAGTCCTTCACGCTTTGATTGCTTTTTATATTTCCAAATTCCATAGGTTTGTTTTTCATATTGATCTCCACTATCAGGTGATTTTTAAATTTTCAAGATCAATCAGTCTTTGGGCTTATATTGTTAGCCCGGGTAATGGGTGATTGAAGGAATTTTTAGGTTAAGATTACCCCGAACCTTTTTCTCCTCTTTCATTTTTCTTCCTTGTAGTTTCTCTATAAACTCCCTAAACTTCATGTTTGGGACATCTCTTTGATTTCTTCAATCTGCACTGTATGCCCCTTATTTATCACTCTTGAACACCTAGGAAAATTCTTTGTTTGTCACCATTCGGATATTTTACTTTTTGTAGCTTTCTAACACTCTTAGCTTAACTTTGGGTTAGTAGCTCCCATACCATGGCATTAGGTACTAGGTGTTGAAACACCCCTAATTGTTCAAGAGAGTTAGCATAAGATAAAACTTATCCTATGTTGTTTCTTTTCGCTGTATTTGTTCTTTCGTTTTTCTTTTCATTCCCTTTGAGTTCCTCAAAACATATACTCCCAAACTTCAGTTCTTTCTTCCTCCTGAATTCCCGGGTAATCATATTTTATCAAGGATTGATTTTTAGAATGGTCAGTTTTATCAAGTTATTTTTGAAAAAATAAGCTGTTGGCTCAATTTCTGAACTAATGTATATGCATCAAGATATGAGTAGATGGCTAAAATGGCTCAAACCATCCAAGAACGGGCCCGCATCATCTCTCGTCGCCTGTATCACCATGAATTTCGTCTGTCCAATAATCTAACAAATTCTAATTTGGTTTGGACAAGCTAGACTCAACCATAGGGAGGTAATTCTCGACTCATTTTTGTTGGTGAGTATTTAAATTGACTTATATTCAACAAAGTTCCGACTTATTTGCTCATACCACAAACTCAAAAATATGTTTTGTTCCTTCTATTGTATTACTTTCCTCAATTCTGGACTTATCACACTTAAGTAACTTTACCTTGTGTTTCAATCAAATCGTATTCATTCGCCCTTATTCTACATTTCACTTTATTCCTAATCTTTTAATCGTTTCATTCAATTCACTATCAGATTCTCACGCTTTTATTCGTGAACTAATTTCTACTTTAATTTCCTAATCATGCAACCACAAAGCAACACAACATCGTAATCAACAAATTCAAATAAGACACAACACCAATTTAAAATTTTCATTTTATTACCGATTCAATTGCAAATAGCTTGACAAGCACGTATGGGATAAAGATGGTAATGAAAGTTAGCGGGTCTATTTTTCTTTGAAATAGCCAGAGCAAAGATGTTTGAGGGATCTAGGTCTAATGTACCTAAATGGGCTTCCCCGGGAATTCAATTTTCATTTCTCTCTTTCCTTTCTCTTCTCGTTTCCTTCTCCATTTGTTCTTCAATGAAAATCTCATTGTAGAGATCAACCTTTTGCTCAACTCATCCTCGCCTCTTCCCAAGCCATTCATTGTATTCTTCTATTTCGCCATAACCCTAGGAATTTGGCAAGATTGTTGTTAATCGTATCTAAGTTTTCCAACCATTCTTTTGCCCGTAGGATTCTCAGATCTTTTCGCTCTTGTCTCTATCGTCCACCTATTTTCAAATCTTCTCTCAGAGATCAGAGCAAAAACTTGAACTTTGACATTTAATTCCCAAATTTGGCTTCTGCTCAGATTCTTTCTTTCTTTGGTCGCTTTAAGAGTCGAGAATCACGCCTCAAACCGGTTGTTATAAAAAGCTTCATGACTGTGCTTGAGTTTCAATGTATCGTGATCTCTTTCCTTCATTTCTTTCTTAAACTCTTCCTCACGCCTAAAATTTTTCTCATATGTTCCTCTTTTCTGTTCAACTCTTCTCCCCACTGCTGTTCTCTTCGCTGTAGCTCCACCTCATGCTCCTTTCTTTCTCGTTTAGCTCTTCCCACCGCCGGCCCTTCTTTCACTCCTTTCACAAATGCCTTCTCTCGACTCTGGCCGTAGCTTCCACTCCTTCTCTCATCTATTCTCTTCGCATGGCATTGAGAGCTTCCAAGATCAACCTGCTTCCTCTCGTGCCCTCAGCTCCATGTTGAAATTTCGTTTCGCACAGAGGAGAACCGGCTGCGGATGGAGAAGTCTATCGGGGCCGCCTTCATCCGCCTTCATCAGGTTCCAAAACATATAATCATTGTTGTCGTGATTTTGGTGCTCGCTCCTGATCGCTGAACCCTCCGGAGTCTCTTTTTTTCTGTTCTTCTCGCTAGTTTCATCTCTATTCTTCACCAAGACTCCCCTTTCTTCCTGCTTTCGTCCTTTGCTAACTCCTCGTCGAAGGAGCGGTGAAGCTCGGGTGCTTCTTCTTCTCGATTCCCAAATTCCTTCACCCCAAATTCTTCAAGCATAGAACGTTGATTGTTAAGCCGGGTGATAATAAGACCTCTTTGTTCCCTTCATGATACCTCATGATAGAATTCTCTACGACAACTCCTATATCGATCTGTATCCTTTGGGATAGCATACAAGAACACAGCCTTTCTTTGCTTCTCTCATCACACACATGTTTTCTATTGAACCAAAACAGTAGTTTTTGAAGCAAAACCATACCTTCGGGGCTTCTGAGTTTCCCTCGTTCACCGTGCCTTCCTTCTTCTTGGTTTAACTGCACTTTACTATTAGTGAGCTTCTCAGCAATCTTTCCAAAATCTGGTTTTTCCAACAAGCCAATTTGGAGCCATGTCAGGTAATCGCATGCCATAGCCCCTGGCTGATGGCCTTAGTTTCATATGAAAAACCCACTCCTCTAACATAAACCGCTCCATCCTTCCTTCCCTACTAAATTTGTAATAAAACTCTTACCAATGTCAGATAATTTCGATTTTGCGGCGCAGAGACTCTCCCATCCTCTCCTATCATCTCCTCGAAAGGAGTACGGTGGTTTTCGAATCTCCTCTCTCATGACAAACCCCTTGTTAGCATAATATTTCTTCCACTGAGCACGCTTTCTCGGCTCGACACCTAAATCTTCTACTTCTTCTTCTTCTCTCATCTTTCCTTCCTTTCTCGCTCTTTCTCGAGAAGTCATTGAGCTTCTGCAGCCGATGGCACCTCTCCTGATTGTTCTTCCCGACGAATCTCATCTAACTGCTCTTCTTGGCGAGTTTCTTCTTCCGGTTGTTCATGTTCCCTCATAATCTCGTCTAGGTTAGGATTAGGATGGGAATTTCAGCCATTGGAAACGGAAGACAAGTTTTTCGTATGGTTCAAAAGCTGGTGGTTTTCGTGGGTCGTAGATCTCGTATGAGGAAGTTAAGGTGAATAGCTATGTGTGTTGGAGTGAATGAGAAAGTTTCCAACGCTTGCAATTCTGATTCAATGTCAGGCTACTCATCGTTTCTCTTATTAAACACGCCGCGACTTCACTTTTCGTCTTTATTTGAGGTCATTGAATTTAGGGTAGAGCAAATAATTGTTTATGTCTTATTGATACTAGGATGTCGCGACAATACAAGGTTTTCTAGGAATTGCTTTCATGTTGCGACATCCTTTTCCATTTTGAAATTTAATTCTCTCTGCTATGATTTCATTGCATGGTGTCACGACATATACCTTCTTCCTTCAAAACTCACTGTTTTTCAAAACAGTCACGACATCAATGTTTTCACGCGACATCATCTTCTATGTCACACATAACCTTCGGTCGCGACTCAGCCCTTAACTCAATGATCTCAAGAACCTTTTTTTTTTTTTTTATTGCTTCTAACCCTTTTAGACATTACTTCTGGCATCTCCAAGCAAAGATTTAACAAACAATTCAAGTGATATCTACAGCACCCAAGTTAGGTTAAGGTTACCCTTTCCTCATGTCGTGACTTCTCTGCAAAGTCTTGAATTGCTCCTCGTGATCGCCTCACATTCATGTCTTTTGAACCTTGCGTAAGCTTACGCAATATCCAAGAAATCTAATTAAACTACAATCGATTTCGAAAAATTAATTTATCCTTATAAAAAACAAATCCGACCTAATTTAAGCAACTAAGCAAAATATTTCAAAACCAAACCGTAAATTAAATCCTTACGGGTCATTCCCATTAATACTACCTTGAGTCCTTAACTAGACTTGTCGTTGTGGTATTTCTTCTTTTTCCTCAAGAACCGCTTGAGTTCTTCATTTTCCTCTTCCTGCTTAGATAATGCTTTAACCTTGGTCTACTGACCTTGAATTCTTCGCCGTATTCCTCGTGTCACGCTTCCAAATGTAGTACTCTCGACACCACCGTACGGCTCCACTCCAATCGATTTTAATTTCCCCGGAAACAATTTCAGTCTTGAATTAAACAGCAGAACCTGTTCCCCTGCTCTGAACTCTTTTCTCAAAATTCTCTGATCATGTCATTTCTTTCGTTTCGTCTCAGATATTCTAGCATTATCATAAAGCCATTTCTCATTTCTTCCAATTCAGACAAATGGAGTAATCTTTCTTCTTGCACTTAAATCGAAATTTAACTTCGATGGCCCACATTGCCTTGTATTCTAATTCAAGAGGTAGATGACAGGTTTGCCAAACACAACTCGTACGGGACATTCCAACGGGGTTTTGTATGCGCCCCGTAAGCCCAAAGTGCATCATCAAGTTTCAGAAGACCAATCCTTCCCCGCTGAGTCACGCCTTTTCAAGTATTCTCGATCTCCCGTTGGAAATTTCGTCCATTGGTCTGATGATACTAAACTACATGTCGATCCCCATACCGCTTCTCATGAGTTTTGCAAAGATTTTGTTTGGGTAGCGGGTTCCCCCATCAATGATAGTTCGGGGTGTTCCAATGGCCAAGATATTCTTTTCGCAAGAAATTCACAACCGCATTAGCATCATTCCTTGACAAGTTTCACCGCTTCCACTCATTTGGAACGTGAATCTATTGCTAGCGCAGATGTATAGGTTTCCAAATGATGGTGGAAAGGGTCCCATAAAATCTATTCCCCATACATCAAAAATTTGTATCACCATAATACCTTTTAGGGGCATTTCATTCCTGCTGCTGATATTTCCAATCCTTTGGCATCTATCACACAATTTAACCTTAATTCTCAAGACACCTTCAAGATCAGGCCAATAAAATCCGATTGAGTATCTTGAGCCGCTCTTTCTCCAGAAAATGTCCCCTTATACGTAGACGCATTTGCATTCATTTAAAATGTTGCCTCTGTTTCACTTTCGCACACACATCTTCTATTATCATGTCGCACCTCAATAATAAAGGTCATCCCAAATATAATATCTCGTCGCTTCGGGCCCCGAAGCCCCTTCTCGTGGTAGCCGACCTCACAGACATCTACTGCCGATAATCTCACAATATCGCATACCATGGAAGTCGGGAAGGAAACCTTAAACAATTGCTCATCCTGGGAAGTTCTCGTTAACATCACATTTTCTTTCTTCATCCCCGCTTTCTACTCTTGACAAGTGATCACCACATTGTCACATCCCTTTATCCTTGATTTCCAACAACCCCGCAACAAATATTAATTCACCTTATCAATTCGCTTAGCCTTTTCGACATCGTATTTGATTACCGCATGATCGCAGGAATTACCACACGTGGATCCCCAAAAAGACGCTTAAATTTTTCACAAGCAAATACTATGGCTAGCATTTCCTTTCTTGGGCTTGTTGAGGTTCTCAGGCTTCATTAGCTATCTTAATTAAAGCATAGTATACGGGCCCCAATACTTTCTTTCTTGCCCCAACACAAATCCCATAGCAAAATCACTCCGGCATCACACATTATTTCAAATCCCCTCGATCCTACTCTGGGTGCAAATGATTATAGGTGCTTGTACCAATTTGATTTCAAAAGCATCCTCAGAGTCATCAAAATTGAACCTCAGGATCTTTTCCGCAATCCGCATAAGGTCCGGCTATTTTTGAGAAGTTCGATGAATTCCGAAAATCCAAAGACGCCCTAAGAAGCTTCTTACTCCTTTTACTGTAGTAAATGGCAAGAGTTTTGATAATGATACCTTTGACTCCGGGGTCAACTTCTAGTCCAAGAGCAGAAATTTTATGCCCAAGAACAATACCTTCCTCGTCACCATAAATGGCATTTTTCAATTCAAGGCTAATGCTTGTCTGCATCTTTGACTTGCCTTGATTGTTTAAGCATCGATCAAAAAGTCGATCCATACACGCAAAATCATCCACGAAAAATTTCCATCACTCTTCAATCCAACCAGAATATAGACACCATACACTGAATGGGCCTGAGCACATAGCCCAATGGCATCCTTCAAGGCAAAGGTACCATAAGGGCATGGAAGTGTGTCTTCGATCTCTTCCTAAGTAATAGCAATCTGATTGTATCCCGAATACCCATCCCCGTAAACAAAGTGAGTGCTGGTCCCGCTAACTCCGTCCAACATCTGGACACCGAAAGCGTAAAGTAAATGATCTTTTCGTCACAGATCTCAACTTTCTCAGAATCAATACATACCCTCCATCCTCGTCACTGCTCTTGTTGGAATCAATTCGCTTTTTTCATTTCCGGGACACAAGAAACCCCCTTTCTTTGGAACCACACTGACTGGCTCACCCAAGGACTATCCGAGATAGCATAGATAAAAACCAGCATTTAACACCTCAGTACCTCCTTTCGACTACTTCCTTCATCAATCGATCTCAGCCTCCTCCTGTGTTCTTACGATGGTTTTGAAGTCTCTTCTAGCGTAATCTTATGCATGCAAATCTCGACGGATCGATACCCTCTGTACTCTTCACGCACCAAGCTAGCGATTCCTTATGCTTCCTTAATATTTTGCATGGTCCCTTGTTCGCCTCACTTACCGGCTGAAATGATCAACGGTTTTTCTTTGCAATTCTAAGTAAGCATACTTTAACTCCATGGCAACTCTTTCAAAACTAGCCCTTCAGACTGTTTCTTACGAATTTCCTTTTCACTATTTTCCCATCGTTGTTTCGCTTTTTGTTCGTGCTCAATACGCTTCTATAGAATGAAATCGGCCGTATGGAAATCGTATTGTACATCTTTAGTATACCGAATTTATCTCTTTTTCATTGATAAAAGCCGGAGTATTACAATCATTGTTAACATCGTGGTTTCGAAGTATAGACAAAATCGCCTACATTGCAACTCGTCTCAAGCCTATCTTTTCATACTTTTTACTCAAGTTAAAAGTAAACGCTTTTCTCCAACCCTCAAGGTAAGAACTCCCTTTGCATGCTGAATCAAAAAGCCCAAGAGCTAGGAATGGTCCCAATAGCAGGTACTCAATCTTCTTCCATGTCCGCACGATTTAAGTCTAATGGGAAAACAAACTTCCCATCAAAGGACTGCCATATCTTCAATGACTCCTTCCAGGTTTTTTCCATCGACTGTCTGCCATTTGAATAGTAACAAAGAGTGGGAGTAAGCTCCCCAAACTTGGGTTTCTGGGCAAATGCAAAGAGCATCAAATTGATACTACTCCTCGAGTCACGTAGAGCTCCTCGAATTCAATTTCTCCAACAATACAAGGAATTGTGAAACCTCGGGTCCTTCATCTTTGATCGGCGCTCTTTTTCTGACAGTCGTGACCGCAAGTGGCGTTGAGATTCACTATCTCTTCCTTACTATTTTTCTTTTCTTGCTCGCATGTCCTTCGTGAAATTTTACAGAGAGCATCCGAGTCACCACTTCGCAAATGCATACCATTCAGTTTTCCGAAAGTTTTCAAGAACCGCAACCGCTTCCTCCATCTCGACTTCGCTCAGGAAATGGGACTGGCAGCTTTGATTCTGGATGTTCTTCCTTTCTACTCTTTCTTTTCATTCTCCGCTTCCTCTTCCCCTTCTGCCTTGCTACTTCTTTGTCGTCGTCATCTTTTCTTTCATCTCTAACTCCTCTCACTCTAAGTCGCACCCATGCGCCTGGGTTCTTCAGGTCACTCGGGAAGGCATCTTCCTCTGCTTCAGGTTAGGCCACCGCCCTACTTGTGTCTCCAAAAATTCTTCAGTGGATGCATTTCATAGAAATTAAAATTTGAGAATTGGTAGCGCTTGCTTCCTAATCCGCAAACTTTGTTCATGGAGGTTAAACAAATTCTTCTTATTATCCCCTACGAATCGCAAAGACTGTTTCTTCAAAAGATCGGCCCTCCTCTCGACTCGATATTCATTTCTCGTGTTCATTTCCGTCGCCGCTGTTAACCTTGGTGGCCGTTGATAACCCCGTGGAGGGTTCTCGTCTGCCTCGGGGCCTCAGGAAGCCCCCCTCCACCATAAGAGAAATTCTCATACTGCCGGGTGATAAACGTGGCCGGGCAGGTTAAGAGATTAGTTTGAAATGGTAAGCTCGCTCACCCAAATAATTAACCCTCTCTTCAGCATCATAAAGTTCTTCGCCGCTCTCTCGCACTTCCTTCAATAACTTCTTCAATTGCTCCTATTTCATGAGCAAAGTGTGTGTCTTTCCTTTCGCTTGTCCAACCCGGTGCATAACGGCATCCAACTTAGCTCCATGGCTGTCATCTCAGCTTCGCCTCCACGATCCCTTCTCTCGGGTCAAGTTTCCTCCTTGAAAGCCTCTGAAGGAGTTTTCATATTACATTTAGCCGTCTTCAATCGCCTACTTCAAGACTTTTCGTTTGAATGCTCCACGCATGAAGCATCAATGATCCCTCGATATATCATTCAAGGTGACGCATACAATGTCCATCCTAAGATCTTCTCAGATCTATCCCATGACTGGACATCTTCTCAAAGAACTCGTTTGAATCTTTCCCAAGCTACATACAAAGCTTTCATCTTCCCCCGTCTGAACACAATGATCTCCTCCTTCTTCGTGGTGAGGGTCGAAAAGACCCACCTAAGATTTCACAACTCCTCCTAAGTAATGTAACCATACGGTAAAGACCATACCATGTAGTCATGGTATCTCTGTATAGAATGGAACGTATGTGCTTTATGACTTCGGTCTCACCCCATTTAACTTCAATCGATTAGCCATCCCGAGGAATCTCCCGTGCTCGCTTCGATCTTCTCGCTGGGATTTTAATTCGGGCAACGATGTCGCCGATCCATCAGACCGGCCGGGCTTCGCTCGTACCATTAGCACTTCAACCGCAGTCAGCCTGGATTGCCGAAAGTATTCTTCCCGTATTCCGTGTCCCCACACGTTGATCGAGGCCTCTAGCTTCTTCTATATGTACTAAACCCGATCCGCTCTTTCATCTCGCCATGGTCGAAGCGCTTTCTTATCTTTCTCAAGCTTCAGTGTCTCTAATTTCAGGTTCGTCGGAATCGACAAGGTTCTGCTTCCTATGCATTAAACTTTGTTCCCGAAATCAAAACACACTTATATTAATAGGGATTAGTTCGGGTCAACAAATATTTTCAATATGGTTTGTTAAAGGTTAGTGGCTAAAATTAACCACGCTGAAAAGCTATTTTGCTCTTTTTTTTTTCAAAATGTCCAAATTAAGATTTCCTTCTTTCGTCTAATATTGATTTACTAAATTTTCGACTTAACGGCGCCTACATAAAACTTGTTGACTCGACCAAAACACCCCTAAGATTAAATCATTTTCAATATCGGGTTTCGCCTAATATACCGCAAGTGCAATGCGTCGACAAGTAATAAACGATATGTCCGCATATTCCATCCCACGTAGATCTCAAGAATTTTAAATCAACTACCCCGACTACTCAAGCTTCGTACTATTCGACCATGTGATAATGGAATCCAAATTTTTAAGAAGTTGGAAATTATACTAACACGAGTAAAGTAAATGAGCAATCAAATAAACTGGAATATAAAGAATAAAGAATAGTTTAGAAAACAAATGGATACTGAATAATTATCTCTTCGTGGTAACACATCAAGTATAGATCGCTATAGCTTAAGTACCAATTCTCAGAGTTAATACCGATAAACTTCAATATTTCGTGTTTTAAAATTGTCCAAGGCGTTTAGCAAGAAAGTTTCTGATCTCTCCACACTCCACATTTCATTATCTAATTTTTCCCGATTCTTTCAAGACAGGAATGAGATAACTACTCTTAAAAGGGGATTTCTCGATCCGGTATTTTCTTTTTGCAATACTATACCCATTTTATGGATCAAACCTTAGCTCCCAAGTTATCTGGCCAAGCAAAGGATATACAACTTCCAGATGCTCTTCCTCAAAATTAGAATATATCACCCTCTCCTTGGATTAGATCCTCGCCTAAAACAGGATCGGGCCTCACTATTCGAATTGAGGAACAGCTGTTTAAATTAATAACTCATTCAACCCTTTCGATTTCAAGTGAGATGATCAAGTAAACCAGAAGCCTATTAGATCTCAAACACAAAGTTAATATACCTTCAATTGTTCATAACTCCTGGGGATCATTTCTCTCTTCATACAATTCGGGAGGGCCTCTTTGAATTCAGAGCAATGAGACAAATCTTTATAACGGGTATAAGAAAATCGGAGATTCGTATCGGGAAACAAGAAACCCAACACCGTAAGTAAATTCATAAACTCAAATTCAAGAGCCGGAAACGACCACAAAGAAAGATAATTTCCGATCATAAAGCATTCACTTAATGGAAGCTGGATTCCCACTCATCGAATTACACCCCACAAGATTCCTCCGATCATAAGAATAACCGCAAATGGAAATCGGGTTCCACCTTTAAATTGTCCGAACTTCAAAGATTCGTGTAGTAATGAAAAAGAACTGACTCATGATTCACTCTTCTGCCGAAACATACATCCACCTTAAAAGAAAACTTTAAAACTAAAACGATAAAGCTAATCTAATCTCTAACTACCAATATCAAGAAAAGAAAAGAAAAGAAAAGAAAAGAAAACTAAAAGAAAATAAAGAAAATGAGCCTTCTCGCCACCGCATCTCTCTGCTCGTGGTCAAGTTACTTTTACGAAATAGTCCTGTAGATGATAGGTTTCTTAGTCATCCTAATTCCAATGCGCCAGGATTTCCAAGTGGTCGCTCCATGTTAATGTTCAGGTCGCGACTTCACTCTCATCAACATCATCCACGTCGCGACATCGATCTCACATCGCCATACCACTTAAGTCTTCGTGAGCTCGCACCAAATTTCGACCGCGACATCAATCTCACGTCATGGCAGATCGTTTCGCCTCTCGCGTTTCAACCGATGATTTGATGTCGCGGACTGATCTCACGCCGCGACCTCGCCTTATGCTTTCGCAGGTTTCACCTGGTTTCGATGTCGCCGACATCGCTATCTCTCGTCAGCGTAATTCCCGCCTGGGTCATTTTGCGCTCTTCAACCGGTAATTCTCGATGTCGCAAAATCAATCTCACGTCAGGACCGCCAAGTCTTCTCGCAGCATTCAACTTGTCTTCGTCGCGACATCAATCTCTCGTCACGACATCGCCTTAAGGATCTCGCGTGTTTCAATCGTTTCATGATGTCGCGACATCAACTGCGGGTCGCGACAATGCCCCTATTCTTGTAAATTTCAACCGAGTTTTCGTCGCAACAACAACCTACGTCGTGACGATCAATCGATCAACAGATGCTTCCACCCGTCGCCATCAGATCTTCAACCGTCGCTTCGTCGCAACATCGCCCACGAACTTACAAGCTTCCATCGATTGCTCTGATGCTCGCGACATCACCCCTCACGCTAAATCGTACTCATGACCTACGCTTCACTGATGTTGTCTCGCCGCCGCGGTGACATCCACTTTCGCCAATCGCCATGACTCACGTCTCAACTGTTCGCTCTCGATGTCGACATCATCTGTCATGACATCACTTCATGGCTCGCAGCCTTCAACTGTCCTTCGTAGTGTCGAAGATCGATCTCATGCTCCGACATCAGCCTTTAGTCCTGAGGCTTCACCTGGGGTTCCTGATGTCGCGACATCAATCTCAAAGGCTTTAATAACAGCCCATTTCTTTACAGCTTTCAACTGAGCAAGTCTCATGTCGCACCCCATCTCATGTCGCGACCTTAGCTTATGCAAGCCGAGGCCCCACTCATGCTTTCTTGTCGCGACTTCAAATCCTCCTGTCACACAACAACTTCGCTTAACTCAAATTCTCATCCTTCCAAACATGTCATAGTCGTCGATTCTCTTGTCACCCACTTACTCCTCGTCAGCGACATCAACCTTGTCGCGACATTACGATTGTCAAGCGCGACACTTCTTATGTTTCGCCTCAATCCTCACCCGCTATCTTAGATCCCCGCTGCGGACCCCATCAAATTTCCTTCAATTTTCCTGATGTCGCGACCTCATAACTGGAATGTGTAAACCCCAAAACTTGCAACATTTGTTAGCCAGTTGCTTTCATTTCTGTCCTGCTATTTTCTGCATTTTTACTCCGCTGCCATCGCGATTTTTCCACCTCCAGATTTTCTTCTTTCTTTTATACTTCCCAAATAACAAATTTGGTGAGTTTCTTCATATTTCTGCATCTTAATTATTCCTTTTTACATTAAAATCAACAGAAAAATGGACTAAAAATAGATGACTTTAAGCTCATCACTCGCCAAAGGAACACACAACTGCACTATTCGACTTGATTTTCGAAAGGTGCGGTGATGCTGATTTATAAAGAATTTGGAACGCTCGGGTGACTTTGAGTGCTTTATTTTATAATGGCGGTTTACTATGGAGTTTATACTTTGAATATTCGGCTTCTTCGTGCATCACTCTAAACTCACGAGATGAAGCGTCAAGTCCGGTCAAGCCACGGGGATCCAAATCAAGATCTCTGGGCCGCTTTGTCGACTGCTTGTGGGAGTTGTGTTTTTCTCCTAGTCTCCCCTTGTGGAGTCATGTTATTCCCCAGCCCGTGCTGAAGAATGCTGCCTTCCAGGGAGGCGGTGCATTTCAAGCACAGCTCTCCATTTTCAGAGTTCTTTCTTCCTTTCTCCCTTTCTCCTTCTCCTTCTTTTTCATCTTTTCCACACATCTCATTCTCCCATTTTTGTTTTTTCTGCACAACTCCTTCCATCCCTTTCTTCTTCTCCTCTTTTCCACCTTTCTCGTCTTCTCCATTTTCTTTTCCTTTTTTCTTCCCGAAGTTTTTTTTTTTCGAGGAACTCGGCCTCAGACAGTGCTTTCAAGATGTAGTCAATGACACCACTGATTGTAATTGAATGTAATCTGATTGGAATAAAGAGAGGTTTTTCCTTTTATGTCTATGAGTTGTCTCATTCTATTGCATGTAATCTTTCTGAGCATTGTATGTATGAGTTGTGTGTGACGTCAATTACTGGTCAATCGTTAATCAAATCTCCATTTAAGATTACAACCAAGGCTCCATCGATAAAAACGTTTAAGATGTTCTGCGTATCCTGCATGTCAGAAATTTTCCTTCCTCTACTTGGAGTTCGTAATTGCCTGGTCTGACGACTCGAGATATGATATAGGGGCCTCCACTGGGGCCCACTTCCCATGCGCCGGATTCTTCCTTGCCGGGTAATACTTTTTTAGACCACCGACATGTAGCTTCCGGGTCTCGGGCTCAAGTTGTAGTACCCGCCTTCCTTTGGTAGTCTTCTGTACGCTTTAGAACATGCTCACGTTTTTCATCTAAGAGGTCCAAATTTAGACAAAGAGCCTCGTCATTATGCTCCACTGTTGCTAATTCGATCCTTGGGACTTTAATCCGACTTAATGGGCTACCGTCTAATGCCGAAGGTCCGAATGGGGCTTCTGCGCCGACTTCTCGGTAGTCCTCGTAAGCCCATAGCACCCTGGAGGTACTTCACCACTTTCCCTTAAGATCTTCCAATTTGGCTCAAAGCTACTTACACTCGATGGTGACTTCGACCTGTCCGTTAGACTGTGGATGTGTTGGAGACGAGTAATAATTCTTAATTCCGAGCTCGGCACAGAAATCTCTGAATTTGGCGTTGTCAAATTGTTTTCCGTTATTCGACACCAAGGCTCTTGGAATACCAAACCTGCATATGATGCCTCGCCACACAAAATCAGGTACCTTCGCTCGCGGATCGTGGCTAAAGGTTCACTCACTTCACCTGGTGAAGTAATCTACTGCGACAATGATGAACTTACAGTGGCCTTTCCCGCGCGTCCCAAGATGTCCAAACCCCATTGTCGGGAAGGGCTAGGCCTGGATTGATGTCAAAGGCTCGATGGGAGGCGTGAGATCTCGGGCGTGTTCTCGCGCATTCAGATTTCTTAACTAGGCCTGGCCAAGGCCTTTGAATATCAGAGCGCAGTATCCTTGTCTTTCCTGCCGCTTGTTCGAGCCCGATACTCTTCGTGATATACCCCTCGTGTACCTCTTAGCACGTATTCGATGTTTTTTCCCAGCGATGCATTTAAGGATGGGATTTCAAGAATCCTCGCTGTACAGTTTCATGATTAGTGAACCCGCGCACTCGCCCCATTTTAGTTGCTTCTTTCGGGTCGTCAAGTAGACGTCAGTCTATTATATAATCCCAGATGGGGTCCATCCAACTCGGCTCACTGACTTCGGCAACCTCCACGTCAGCAGGATCAACAGGCTCACTGTGTATTCTATAGATGTCGATCTACTCCAGGTCTTCCCCGTGAGGTCGCCGCTAACTTTGCCAAGGTCGCCGGGGAGTTCTCTCGCTCTAGTGGACATGTCCCCGACCGAACCCGCATGAATTTTTTTAACAAATCTCGCACTTTTGGAGATATAGGATCATCCTTCCACTTTTAGCCTCGTAGGTCTTTCTATTTAGCCTAACACCACCGAGTCACTAGCTGCACTCCAAATTCCGGGTCAACTTCCAATGAAAGGCTGAGGCCTCGATGACGGCCTCATACTCGGGCCTCGTTGTCGAGGCCCTGAATCGAACTGAAAGTGCGCGTACTCACGTCTATTCCCTTCCTGAGAGGTCAAGATTAGGCTCGCTTCCGCCTCCCCGCGCATTCAGGCTCCATCTACGAGAGTCACTCATTGCTCGAGCTGCCTCGAGTAGGTTCCGCCGAGGTGAATTCCAAGACGAAGTCGGCTAAGACCCCGCCCTTTTATCGCAGCTTTCTGGGCTTATCCGATGTCGACTCCACGCCCTATGGCCCACTTCATCAGCCCCTTCCCGAGACTTCTACTTATGTAACACTTGCTTCACCTGAATTCGTTGAACTTCTAATGTGTGAGCCTGAAGTAAGGGCGGATTCCGAGCTGCGCTACTAAGGCCAAAATTAGTTTTTCCATCTTGGGTACCTTCCGCACCTCTCAAAGCTCTACGCAATAGTAAACTCGTCGTACTCGCTCTGCCTCCGACAAGGACAAAGACCGGCCGAGAAATCCGATACCGCCGCATGGTGAGGAGTTCCCCTTCCTCGCAGGACTTACTAGAACGGAGGGAGCTCAAATATGTTCAAAGCCGAGAATGCTTCCTCGCACCTCGTATCCCATTGGCGCCCTTCTTTCAGACTCAAGAAATGACATTTATCACTCGCCTCGATACGACCTAAGGCAAAGAATCCTTCCCCGTCAAGCCGAACTTTTATGTTGGAGCATGAAGGCATGTCGAGTACAAATTTCTTTATCTTGTTCCTGATTTCCTTCAATTCCTGGTTGACTATGAAACCCGTAGAATCTCCCTACTGATAATCCAAGGTACACTTAGCCGATCTCGCTCATGTCAGAAGTTTCTCAAGATCTGGAACGCTTCGGACGTATGGTCTATGTGGAGCCCAGCTGAGGTGGATTTTACTAGCATGTCATCTATGTACACTTCCATAGTTGTGCCTAATTGGTTTTGAAACATCCGATTCACCAACCTCTGATATGTAGCTCCGACGTTTTTGAGCCCGAATGGCATCACACGATAGCAATAGGTTCCCTGCGCTGTGACGAACGACGTCTTTTCTTAATCACCTGGTCCATACCGACCGGTTATAATGAGAAGGCATCCATAAAACTGAGGAGTTCATAGCCGGCTGTGGCATCTACGATGAGGTCGATTCGCTTACGCAGGAAACTCGTCCTTGCACGCTTTATCGATGTCGTCAGGTCGACGCAGAGTCGCCATTTGCCGTCATTTCGACGAGCACGACATCGGGCTAGCCATTCAGTGGTATTCACTTCCCGATCACTTCGTCAGAAGTTTGTCGACTCTCTCGGCATGGCCATTTTCCGGGCGCCGGCTTCTCCTTTTTTTGTTTGATCGGGCTTAAAGGGTTGACCTGGGTGATTACGGTAGGATTAAATTCCTCCGTGTTTGTGCGCTTCCATGCAAAGGCGTCTACGTTTGTCTTAAAAAATAGATAAGGTGGTTTGAGGTCTTCCGCTAGTTTAGGCGATATGGCGAGATGTTCAGGAATTAGATCATCAACAATACTGGTTCCAGCTCTTACGGGGGCTCCGGGTCGAATGATGCTGATCACGCAGTGTCGAGCTCGATCCATGTATCGTTGTCGACCATTTTTGTTTCATGGATCTTTGAGTAGCATTCACCGCCCTTCATTGGTCTCCTCGAACCATTCTACCCGTTCGGTGGAAATTTGATTATCATGTGGTACGCGGAAGGGATGGCTTTCATTGCATTGAGGGAGAGTCTGCCAAGCAACATGTTATAAGCTGACGGGGCGTCACATGGCGAGGAATCTTCTTGTGATCGTGGCAGCATGGGGATCTCCCGATGTGAGCACCAATTGTATTGAGCCTGGGGTAATACTCTTTCCCGGAGAACCCGTAGAGAGGTGTGTTGGCGGGGTTCTAGTTTTTTCCCTTAAGGTGCCCATTTTATCGAGGCTACGCCAGCGAAAGATGATATAATTTGAACTCCGTTGTCGGTGCTTTTAGATGAAGCTGTTTTGTTGGCCACGGTGCATGAGCTACCGGTGAGTGCCGTCATGAGAGATGTTAGCATCCTCTAGATCACGAGTCGGAGAGCGTGATGGATGTCGGCAGCGGTAGTTTAGACCTTTGCTTGAATTTCCGCTATCTCTACGATCTAATGTTGCGTAGATGGGCCTTCGGTAGGCGAGTTCCCCTCACTCCTGCGAATCCTCTGAGATTACACACGGATTTCACTAAGATTATTGGTCTTGATCGTCGTCTCTGTGAGGTGGTGTGGATTCTTTGGTCGAACAGTTCGAAACGATTTGGATACGATTTTCGGGATATATTCGGAGTATCCGTAGTATCAGAGTATTCTATTTCTCTTTTAATTTGTATGCGGAGTCATCAGGTGCGATGTCAGAAGTAGTCCCATGGAACTCGATGCCCAGGTTGTCTCTTGTTGTGAGATTTCGGCTTCATTTGGGTTGGCCACCTTAGGAACTGCTTGTTTCGTACTTCGCGCAGAACCTGTGACATGGAGGCTGTTAAGGGGGTGAAACGTTGGAATTGAAATTAGCGTGCGTCGTCTTCCCGATTGCGATGGACTAGGCGATCTCGGGTTTCCACGCCTTTGGAGATCGTTCTCCATTTTTCTTTGAGATCCTTCCAGGTCGCTTTGTCTCTTGGGGCTTCGTCTCGTCGTTTGTCGACGAGCTCTTTTCTTTGTGAGCAGGCTCTCTTTCTTGTGAATGAGGGCCTCTTCACCGTTAATATATTTCTCTGCTTTTGCGAGCACCTCTGCCATGCTTGTTTGGGAATTTTTGGAGATGGAAAACATTAAGTCTTTCGACTGAATCCCTAAGCCAGCCATGAACGCAGTGATCGCGAATTTCTCGTCGAGTATATCTACCTTTAGAGACTTGGCATTGAATCATTGGACATAAGACATAGGGCTTTCTTGCGATCCACAGCGATAAGCGGATGATAGCGAAGCTGCGTGCGTCTTTTGGAGTAGTGAGAGGCGAATCGCGATAGATAAACCGCGAATGAGAGGAGATTGATGACGGTAGGAGTCTATTGAACCATGCCAAGGCTGGGCCTTTCAGGGTGATAGTGAAAGCTCTGCATCGCACCGGATCTTGATACCCATGCAACTCCATTTGATTTTTGTAAGTGTTGAAGTGATCGCGGGATCTGTACTTAGTCGAGGCAGCTTACTTTGTGGCATTACGAACGGTTGGAAGAGGGAGTGGAGTACCTAGGATGTATAGAGAGATTGTTAAGTTTGTTATGCAAAGTGTCGTAGTGTCGAGGGCGCGTCGCTGCACCTCCTTCCCACCCAGCGGCCACGTATTCTTCTTTGGAGGTTCTTGAACCTCTGTTCCCTGTGATTGTTCCCACAACCTTCTTGAGGATGGCGCAATTCTCCCAGTTCCAGACGTGCTCTCCAGGGTTAGCCGTTGCCTCCCCCTCAGAGCTAGATGTGGTTAAATTGCCCGGGCTCGGCGGTCACGCTTGAGTTTCGACCCTTTGAGGGTATCGATATTGTGTTGTCCTTCATGGGGAGATGTCGCCTTCTGATTTGTCGCCTCAGGGGTCGTTGGATACGTACGGTGAGTTGTTATCTTTTGTCGGTGGTTGATTGGTGAGGCGGAGTGCTTCCACCTCATCGCGTTAGCTGCGTTGTTTCTTAGCAGCCGAGGTCGGTACATCTGCGTTGCCCGATGGATCTTGCATCCTTGGAGGATTAGTGTTCTTTCTGCTTGTGTTAAGGTGTTGATCACAGCAAATGGCGAAATCGATTATATTTATAAAAGGAATTGTCGTTCCCGAGGCAGCGGCGCCCAGCGATGATGCCTTTTTCAGCTGGGCGGGGCTGGAGCGTGTGGAGAAGCCGTTGGGCGGATCAGGCTTCGTGGTGGGGTGGGCAATGGATCTGAATCGCCGGGCCCGAAATAGGATCGTTGCTTAGTTGGTTGCGACGGGTTTGAAGGTATCGTTCCTAATAAAAATAAAGTGAAGAGTCGGCGAGGGGGCCGCCGGTGTCCCGGCCTCCCGATCTAAGTCAGTTTCTTTCGAGGGAAAGAGGGCGCTTAGAAGCGCATGGTATTGGCGTATGTTTTTTGCACCACCTTTCACCGATGGGGTGGCGCATATTTATAGTAGATGTTGACCAGTTGGATGGTGATTAGGATTTGTTCCCATTGGATGGGGTGTTTCTGTGTATCATCGAATCATGGTTGGGGACGATTATAAAATGTTTATTGAGATCAATCTTCATATTGGGGATCCGTTAATGTGACATATAGAATATTCTATTATTAAACTATTCTATTCCCTGCATATCATGGGAGGCATACATATTAAATCTTAGGCCAATAGCCTCTTCATGGGCAGTCTAGCAGATATTATGCGAAGAAGCTGCTCATCCGATGAATATCTGCTCATGAAAGTTGGCGGGATGGGCCACTCTCGTGTTTTGTTGAGTGGCCTCTTTAACTGGGCATGGCAGGTGGGCCTGTGAGTCTTATTTTTCGAACCCTATTAGAACCAAATATAAAAGTTAAACTTTTCTACGTATCCTCACCCTTCTGTAAAACTTCTCTTACCCTATTATTATTTTTCAAGGAATTTTCATCTCTAATATTTGATGTACGGTTACAAAGCTTTGGATTCTTGCTCGATTCACTGCAGTGATTTTCTTCATAAATATTTAATTATTAAGTTGTTTATTCCCATTATTTTGTTCTTGTTATGAGCATGACAGGTGGTGAAGATGTGACTTATGAATTAACTAAATATAAGAAAAATTTAACGATGTAGTTTATGAATAGATTTACAAATTAACCTAATGAAAAATCTGGATTTTCATGTTAAATTTTCAATCAAAAGTCATTAGCAGAAAAATAAATTACTTGGGGCTTATTAACAGTAAGATTTACAAATTATTTTGTTTTTGTTATAATTGTAAATATTGGAATGTTAAATTAACAATTTTTATGTTTTTAATTATTTCATATTGAATATTATAATGAATTTTTGTGTCCTTTATTATTATTTTTATTATCATTGTGTATTCTTGACAGTAGATTAAAATTATTAACATTAACGTCAGAAGAGAATCACACACACACACACACACACTTTTTACATATATGGAAACTATCTTTTTGATAATTTTATATTTGAATCGCACTTTTAATCGCGGTTCACAACGCGTGCTTAAACGTGATTTTATGTCGCATGCTTTGCAAACGTGTCTTCTTGTTTGCAAATACGGTTTATCTTGCGGTTGTTAAGCATGTCTTTCATGTAGCTTTTTCGCCATGGCGCCAGATAGAGCGGCAAACCATGCTTGAGCCAGCGAACAAAGATCGTAAGTTCTTATAATAACAAATTTAATCGTTTAATTATCATTCTGTAAGTAAATTAGATCACTAAGATTCGGATATGAAAAAATTAGGAAAATCATCGAGCTGGCTGGGATTAACTAATTCTATATTTAAAAAACGGTAATAAGTTACACAATTATTAGCATGTATAGTGTAAGCTTCTCCATTATGATCATGGTGTCAGAAACGTACGTATTTTTTTGCAATTAAAATTCAATAATGGAATTCAAACATGAAAAAAACAAGAAGGGTTTTTATGTAGATCATGTTATTTAAAAAATAAATAAATAAGCCCATTAAAATTAATCAATTAATTCTTCCGCTGAAGAAAGTTATGGATGATACCAATTGAAATAGATCTAATATTTATGACCGATTTTTCTATCTAGAAAAACTATAAAATTTGTTTAAAAGCTTCAAATTTAAGGTTTACATTAAATTTATAAAGATCTTAATACGAGGTTAAATATAAATAAAACTTAATCATTTAACATTTTATGTCATTTACTTATTTGTTTTGTATTGATTATATACATTTATTTTTGGTTTTTTTTATCAAATATGTAAAATTCATGGATGAAATCCATCAGGATATCTCACCTAGCTTTTTTATAAATAAAGAGTATTTAAATTAGATTTGGGCAAATATTTCCAAACATGCAACTTTCGTATTCGATTTCTTTACCCAAAAAGGGCTTTCTATTTCATTAATAAAATTTCCATTTTGCAATTAATTTACTTAATAAAAGGGGGGGGGGGGTGTGTGGAATCATTATTTTATGATTGATGACGTGGCAAGATCGCAGAGCCAAACTGCATCGAAACCGCATTCAAAGCCACTGCGGAGGATCAAATCCTGATTCCCAATTTGAACGAACATCATATCTTGTCCGTCCGTTTCAGGAATCTCGTACAAAAAACATATCTGGACCGTCCATTGTCTTCCAAGTTTTTCAAACCGCGCCCGAATTCTGACACTTCGATCCGATATGGCATTTAACTCATTTAAAATCCGGATTTGAAGTCCGCACTATAAATTCTCCCCACCAGAGGCCCTCACTTCGAAGAGGAAAAATTTCCCCCTTTTCTCCCATTAGAGGGAAAACGCGAGAAAATCAGTGAGAATTGAGCTCCAAAAATTTTCCATTCGAACTTCTGAATCTTCGAGTTTGCTTCGAACACTATGTAAGTTCAAATTCTCATGCTTCTGTCTATGTTAATTTGCAAAAGTTTTGGTGGATAAACGTACACTCTTTCTCCAGGTGCTTTAGCTCCGAAAATTGTGCTTCTCACCCTAGGGTTTGTGCAAATGCTTCTAAGGAGTTTGCATCTCTGTGATTATGTCTTCACGTTTTTTGTGTTTCGTTCGTCAAATTCGTTTCTTTTTGGTTCATCTCTGTGTTTTGTTTGGTGTACATAGATCTTACTGAGCTCAGTTTTGTTTCTGATTTTGTTTGTTTGCATTATATGGACAGTGTAGCTGGTTCTTTTGTTCTTGCTGGTTTAACTTGACCCTGAGTGCAGGTGGATTTTAGTTTTGGTTTGGTTTGCACTCCGTTTGGTAGCTGAGAAAATCGAGGAGAAGAAAACAAGTGAGGTTTTGGAGGTTGTGCTCTGCGGTGTTGTTTTTCAGACTTGAAAACTATCTGTGTCAAGATCAAATAAATAAATATTAAATCTGTTAACTCTGTTGCATGTTAGTAATCCCGCGATAAAAACTGAACATAGATTTTGAAATCTGTGTTTCTTTTGCAGAGAAGTCATTGTGTTTCACTGTATCATTCTCTTCTTTGTCTAAATTTTCTTTTATTTTAGTATAATAATATGTTCTTTATCCTGATTCTTTGTGCAGTCATGTCTTCTCTCCTGTCTCTGTGTGTGGGTTTGTGTGCCCGTAATTTTATGTTTGCAATACGATATTCTGTATGGAATCACTTAATTAAAAAGATAATGTATTTTTAATTGGCTGCTGTTTCGACACCTAATGAGTTTGAAGAAAAAGGGAAGAAAGTTTCAAAAAGGCCTGGTACCCTTTGAGATTTAGTGACCATGGAGAAGGAAACAGTGTGGAGACAGGTGAATTATACTGGAAAAACTTTTAAAGGCTGTTATGGAGAAAAGGAAGGGGATAGATGGATTAGAGATGAAGAGGGCGACACGAAAGATGATGAGAAAGTCGAGACTGAGCAGGTGGAAGCTGAGAAAATGGATGAAGACCTATCAGCCAAGGAAGAGAAGGAAAACAAAGAAGCAGAAGAAAAAGAGGAACCCAAAACTGAGGCGATGGAAGAGGATGATGCGTCCAAAGAAAATGAAGCAAGTGAAGAGAAGGAAGAGAACAGAGAGAATGTGGAAGAGAAGGTTGATGGTTCAGAGGAAAAGGAGAAGGGAGGAGAGGTAAAAGATGGAAAAGGGTCAAGGAAGCGAGGAAAAGGGAGGGGCCGTAGAGAGAGAGTCAAAGATAAGGTGAAGGAACATGTAGAGAAAAAGGTGAAAGAACCAAGGACTCCAGCAGCTTCCACCATTGCACGACCTGTACGGGAGCGGAAATCTGTTGAAAGACTTGTGGCATCCATTGAGAGAGACTCAACAAAGGAATTTCATATTGAAAAGGTTTTTTTTTTTCTTTTCCGTTTAGTCCTTTATTTCTAGAAATTAAACTGCTGGGCTTTTTATATTTAACTTATAACTTACCTTGGAAATTGCAGGGTCGTGGTACTGCACTGAAAGATATACCTAATGGTATGGTTCTTAATTTTTTGATTATTTTTACCTACCATATTATCTGGTTTACTTTGGGCATTCTTTTCATACCTGAAGTAATGATATAGAATCTACTTGCCTGTTATTCCATCTGTTTTTCTTGATCCTTCTACATGTAATCTCTGTAGCCTGACATAGAGTAAAAATTATTTATGTAGCTTCTGAGTAAGTAATTACTGATCTTTTGAGTTTTAAGGAGGTTAGGGCTCTCCGAACTAGGTGAATTTGATGGAAGATTTTTTTGGTTCTCTATTCAGGCTGCTACCCGACAATTTTGAAGCTTTCTGTGTGATTGTCTAGTTCTTTATATTGTTTGCCTTATCCTTGATCTCTTTGCATGTGTTGCTCTTTTATGATAGTGCAAACTTTGATTAAATTGTCTCATGCATGGAAAACTTGAATGAGTCTAAAATGGAAATTGTATCAACATTTATTAAGGTGTTCTGGATTTACTACTGAATTTTTCACTCCATTTTAATTATAAGAGTAAATTCTTTTTATAAGAATTATAAAAGTAACTTTATATTGTTGCTTAATATGCGATATGGGATTCTCCTGTTTGTGTGGTGTATTGAAAAACATACCATGCATGATGCAATTTATATGCCAAGGATCATGCTAGTATGCTACAACACTGTACACTTTTTCTGATCAACTTTGAATTTTCTATTTATACTAAGGGTCAAGCTATGGCACTGTAGCAATGCATTGCCTCCTTTCTACACTGGAAGCATGGTGCCTCCTTCTCTTTAGCCATTGTATTCAATATCTAAACCATTGAAACTATAATGGTCGGATTGTAAGTACCAGGACTAAGTCAACTTCCAAATTTAAAATTCCAAAAGGCTAAAGGTGGTCTTGAGGTGTTTGGCAAATGAGGTGAAGGTTAAGCCTCACTTGTACAACTTTGTGTCTTGCCTCATTTCAGCAAGAAAGAATGAGGCATAAACCTCGACTTAAACAAATGAATAATTATAAAAATCTCAAAAATCAGAAAAATAATGATAGTCACTAGAAAATTGAATGGTAAAAATGACATCAGCTTCATAAGTTTTAAATTAATTGTTTTTTTAATTATATTCAATTGTAATATTATCCTTTCCGGAGGGTTAATGATTTCCCTACTCTTTTTTCTCGATA
The DNA here is from genome assembly GCA_016808115.1 of Tetrastigma voinierianum. Lineage (NCBI taxonomy): Eukaryota > Viridiplantae > Streptophyta > Magnoliopsida > Vitales > Vitaceae > Tetrastigma > Tetrastigma voinierianum. The sequence continues at coordinate 2,238,209 of JAEQBH010000222.1, read as the reverse complement.
TTCCCTTTTTTTTTTTATCCATTTAAAAGGTGATTGGAAAAGTCAGTTAGACTCTTATTTTGTAGAAGGTTTAATCAAGTCAAGACCCAATAACAAAATTCATGAAATCTATATCAAAAGCTTAGGAAAGTAGAGATGACAGGAACTATTAAAACTTGTCTGAAGGCTTAAGCATTTTATTAAATTTATACGAAAAACCATAAAGACCAGTAACCCATTGGATAGCCAAGGCTATAGCCTCAAAGCTGTAAAGCCTTGGCAGCAAGAGGCCCAAGCCTCTCACTAGCCATAAAAAACACTGCCCAAATGTGATCAAGTTACTTCTGCATGTGGCCCTGTGATATCCTGATATGTCAATTTATCTCTCTAAAACATATACTTTTTGATAAGTTTGCTAAAATATATTTTTATTGGATGTAATAGAAGATTCTTCTAGTGTTATATGAAGGGAGTAGGCTTTCGTGCACCCTGAGGACCTACTTCTGTCACATCACCAGCCTGCTGCATCACCTACCTCTTATATTTACTCCTATCATCTCAACGTCATTCTGTCCCAATCTTGTGGTCCTACAATGCCTCCCTGAACCTTTGTCACCCATCACTTTTCCCATTAAAAATGCTTACTCTAACTGTACACGTATTGATAATGACACAATTGAATGGCCTTGTATACATCGTGTTTACTTTAGGCACTTTTAATACAAATGCTTCACTTATCGATAGAAAAAAAATAATATACACTATTGGAAGTTACTGTAAAGTTAGATCTGATTTGTGTGCTTCATGTGTACTCTGATGTTCCATTTTGCAAGTGCTTTTAATAAATTATCCTTATTTGGCGATGAAGAACGTTAGATTTGAAATTTAAAAATGTAATTTCATGTTAAAATAGAAATTTGAAACTCTATTCTGTTGCTGCTACAAAGAATTCTTTTTGTAGTACTTAAGATCTAACTTCATTCTTTAGGAATAATAGTATTTATTAGTGGATTTTTTTTTTTTTTTTTTTGATAGGTAAAAAGGAGAAAAAAAACCTTCATTAAAACAGAAAAGTATACAAGAGGGGGAGGACAGAGAAAAAAAAGAACAACACAAACAAACCACCCCACAAAAAATAATAGGACTAGCTCCTAGGCATAGCCATAGAATTTGCACAAAAGCAGCCTAACAAAATAAATGTCCGCATTTGGAATGCACCCAGCCCAAGTTAAAAGGGAGTGGATAATTGAAAGCTTTAGTCTGTGGGTTCAGAAAACAGCATCTTTGAAGATTACTCTATTTACTTTTTTCCAAATAGCCCAAAATAGGATTAAAGGAGCTGCCATCCACAAAGCTTTGGTTTTTTTCTTGACCGGAAAGTGCATCCAAATGAGAAGGAGTTCTTTGACCAAAAGGGGGGCTGTCCAGCTTGCACCAAAAGCTGAAAGAAGATCAGTCCACGGCCCCCAAATTAGAGGTTAGTGGATCAGAATATGCTCCAGCTCTTCTTCCTTCCTTCCGGAAAAAGGACACTTACTTGCTAAGTGAAAACCTCTTTTCTTCAGCTGAGAAGAGGTAAGGAATTTTCCCCACCAAGCCTCCCAAGCAAAAAAACTGATTTTAGAAGCAACATGAGGGTTCTAAAAGATTTTTGTGGGACTGAAACAGAGGCTGCACCTTCCAAATTATTGAAATAGGCTTTCACGGTGAAACCCTCAGAGGCATTGCCCTTCAGATTAGTTTATCCTTTTGCTAAGGATTAATAAAACTGTTGTTTAATAAGCCTAGGAAAGCTTGGACTGTCTCCAACACTCAATCATTAAAGTATCTCTCAAACTTTGGATTCCAAGCATCAGACCCCCCTGAATTCACCCACAAATATGCAGCCAATGCCCCTTTTGTACCAGCCAGACTATAAAGGTCAGGGAAAGCTACACTTAAAGGCGTCCCCCCACACCAATTATCTTCCCAAAATCTTATCCTCTTGCCATCCCAACCACCGGTTCACAGTCTTGCTTTAGATGAGCTGCTTCTTTTGCAATTGCTTTCCAAAGGCCAACCCCAAAACTTCCTTTGGGGTCAAGGGTGAACCAGCCCCCTACCCCTGTGCCATACTTTGTGCTAATACAGGATTTCCAGGTTGAATTCTCCTCCACAATGAATCTCCAAACCTGCTTTCCCAACAAAGCCCTATTTAAGAGACCAAAATTTCTAATGCCCAGGCCTCCTTTACTCTTCCCTTGACTGACAGTTCTCCAGTTAATCAGGTGGATTTTTCTAACATCCGAGCTACTCCCCCATAGAAAACCAACCTGTTTTTAACACATTTGGGCATTCGGAATAGGGAGAGGACATAGATGGGCAGGTTGGAGAGAGTGCTTCTGATGAGTGGGAGTCTCCCCCCTTTTTATATGTGCCGTCTTTTCCAAGCAGGAAGCCTTCTCTTGAATTTTTCTTCTATTCCTTCCCACACCCTGACCAAATTGTGTCGTGAGCCAAGCAGGAGGCCTAGGTATTTATTAATGGATTTTATGATGATTCGAGAGAATCATACTGTCATATTTTGTTGGTATTGGGTGGGTCTTTCCTTTTTCAGTTCGGCAGGCTCTCCTTGCTTGGCAAGGAAGCCCAAGTGGGAAAGAAATGTAAGAAAGTGTGGAGGGCAGCTCGCCTTTGCCTCTTTTGGACAATGTGGCATGTGGCGTGAAAGAAATAGAGTGACTTTTGATAATGAGGAAGCAAGGAGAGCCCAAGTGGGAAAGAAAAGTAAGAAAGTGTGGAGGGAAGCTCCCCTTTGCCACTTTTGGACAGTGTGGCGTGAAAGAAATAGAGTGACTTTTGATAATTAGGCATTTTTTGCGTATAGATTAAAGAGTTCTTTCATTTGTAATTTTTGGTCTTGGTCCAACGTGTGTAGTGGGGATAGAGACAGGTCTTTGCTGGATTTTCTTACTTTGATGGGTTATAGATGATTTTTTTTGGGTTGGTGGGGTTTCTTGAGCACTGGCTCCCCTTTTTTTTCTGTTCCCCGTTAGGATACCTCCAGTGTACTTTTGGGCAGCCTTGTATTTTTTTGTGGTTAATACATGTTTGTTTACCCATCAAAATTTTTTTTGTTAAGGTTTTTTTTTTTTTAATCAGAATATTTTGTTAAGTTGATACGGTACAGCTCTTCTATACTTGGTTATATATGTACTATATTGACATTAATTATCTGTTTCTCAATATGAGAAAAAAAGAGCTTAAAGTACATGATATATAGAAGTTAATTCTCTTATGTCTTTAAAAATCTATAGCTGTTTCTTGTATATTCTAAAAGTTATATGCTTTTAGTGTAATGCTTTTGGGAATGAAATCATTTATTAGTGGGTTGATTGTGTGGATCTTTTTATCAATCTCTGCATTGAAGTCCATGCTTTGTTAAGATGATTTGGTATGGTTACACAAGTGCTACATTAAAATCGATTATCTATTGCCCAATATATGGGAAAGAAGCATCATTGATAACATGCAAAAATGGGAAGATGATGCTCATGCTTCTGGTTAATGTGATTATGGTAATTCTTAGTATGGTATAGAAGAAGTATGATGGTAAGTTCATGTCATGATGGATGTCATCGTACTCAGTCTGTGGCTGTTCAGAAATAATTGGACTGTTCACTAGTAGTGGTTGAATTTTTTATAGTTTGTATCCGTGTGGTTGACATATTAGGATACCACTCACGAGGGCATGATGTAATAATGCCTTCTTGTCTGGTGTCATAAGGTGGTGCAACGTCTTGTCTAGTATCATGGGAAATCGTGTAACACCTGTGTTTGCGAATTCTTCATGGTCTACAAGGGATGATGTGCTACAGAACTTTGTAATATAATCTGTTTTGGATTTCTTTATTCCTTTGCTGTTAGATCCTTTTTCCTTGCTGGATCCTAGGTTTTGATAGTTGTAAACTCAAACATAAGTAATGGATTATTGGAATTTGAATTTTGATATATGATTGAGATGTTGGAATTATATCATTGGGAACCTTGGAGTGGGAAAGGGAGAACATTTTGAGGGTCACAGGTGGATTTTTGTGGAGATTGTAAGAATTTTCCCCAGTGTCTACATTGGTAGGGCACTAAAGGGCCTACTGTAAGGGAAGTCAACTGGAGTCCCCTTTTCGGCGAGAATATTTTATGGCTTCAAAAGGGTCTTTCGAGGAGGAGATAAGTAAAATTTTAGATGTGCAAGGAGAAATCTTAGGGCATGTGGGTTTGTTACAACTTTGTGTTAAGAATGGTGAGATATATCAATGAATTTGTATTTCTAAAAAATGTGTGGAAGTGGGGGAAGAGTGGCAAGCCATCATTAACTGCTCAAAAAAAATTCAAATGAACGTATTTCTAATTTTTTTTATTTGACAGATAATAATAGATTCCTTTATATGACTTGTTATTCCCATTAAATGTCAGGCAAAGTTTATTTTCAGTAGGTCTTATGAACAGCATGAGTGATCACTATTAAAGCCATGCCTCCCCATTTTTAGTAGTCTAAGGTAAAGGGATGGGCTCACATCACTCTCAGTTTGTTTTGCTAGTAGTTGGGATAAATGCCTTGCTGTCAGGGTGGATCCTCATTATCGAAAGATAAACAAAATGTTACTAGGCTTGTTTTACCACGACTGTTTCTGTATGAAAAGTTGGGCATGGTGATATTCTTTTTGTAGTTTATGGATTGTTAAAAGTCACGATTAATCTTTAAATGCAGGTATTATGTGTTTTCCTGATATTTCCAAGAAACTTGTTCTTTTGTGTTATTTTTCTGCGGCCTTATTTTTTCTGGATCTTTTTCTAGGTTCTTGAATAATAACCTGAAGTTTTTGTTTTTACTTTTCATTTTGATTGATGTTTGAGACCCTCGATGGTGAATTATTACAAACTTTCATTAAAAAAAAAAAGAATTATGTTTAACCTTCCGAAATTTGTCTTGTTTCAGTGGCTTACAAACTATCAAAAAGGAAGAGCGATGACACTTTTAAATTGCTTCATACCATTCTATTTGGAAGGAGAGGAAAGGTAATTCAAAATTTTTTAATGGCCATTGATGTGTTAATTGGAACACATTACATGAAACTGTACCTTTGACATGCTTATTCCATCCTAAATTTTATGTTCTTTATATGTTAATAATCCCTCTGGAGAAGGGATGACCTTTTTTGTTGGAAAATTGTCTTAAGTATTGATCTTGAAACCTCTATTGAAATTATTGTTGCAACTTTCCTGCATTCCAAATGACATTTGAAAATTCATCAAAGTTATCCTTGACTTTATTTTGTACGGTTCACCTGAAATGCTTTTGATTGATGTGTAATGTGAAGAAATTAATGTTGCCACTATCCTGCATTCCGAATGATGTTTGAAAATTCATCAAAATTATCCTCAAATTGATTTTGTATATTTCCCCTGGAATGCTTCTGATAATATGTAAAGAGAAGTGTATAAGGTGCATGGTGTTAATAAATTGATGAATTGCATTTTTGCTGATTTCCCTTTAATGTCTCTGGTTATTGCCATCTATGCATACAGATGCTACGGTTTAATCTTTTTGTTGCTGCTGTGTTGGATTACATCTGCTCCCGGTGATCATTCCAATTTCTTATGTTTGACTCCTCATTTTTTACTTTTGCAGGCATTTCAGGTTAAGAATAATATATCCCGGTTTTCTGGCTTTGTGTGGCATGAGAACGAGGTAAAAGGAGAACAAAAATACATTTTTGAGAAAGGAACTTAGTAGATTATATGTACAAGTCTTTCCCAGGCATACTGTGTTTTATATAAAGAATTTTCCTTGTATTTGGTTGTAACCACTTGGTTTGAAATAGATGGCCATGGGTAGTATGGAAACAAGCCTTGTTGGCCTTCCATCATTAAAATTTTAGGCAAGCCTTTGACTTTCCTTTGTTCAATTTTAATAATTGCAGGAAAAACAAAAGATTAAAGTAAGAGAGAAATTTGACAAGTGCGTAAAGGAGAAGTTGTTGGAGTTCTGTGATGTTCTTGACATATCAATTGCCAAAACTACAACAAGGAAGGTTCGTTCTTTTGTTTATGCTTCATTTTAGGTTTGGAAGGTTTCTATGGCTAAAAGATTTTGTACTTTGTTGATTTTCTGCTGTAACTCTCTTTAACTGAGAAAATATAGGCAGTTTCCCTAGGATTGCCTTGTGTATATGCACAAAAAGCTATTAACATAAATAAATCCACCAATTAAATAGGTTGAAATGCTCATGCACTATGCAGCATCAAGGATCAAACTATTAGGTTTTGCTTGGTTCTTAGAAAGTATCAAGGAAAGAACAAAATGATACGATCTCACATTGGTTCCACATAAGGTTGTGGAGTGGTACTTAAGCTTGATGGGTTCTCCCACCAATCAGACCGGTAATTTGGGTTGTGCTTTTCTATTGGGCTTGGGTACCTATCTTTGGTGCTTTCATTGAGAGCTGATACGTAGTTAGAAAGGGCTACCTGGAAGATGAATACTTGAGAAATGGCTACTTGGTGTACCAAATGTGGGTTCGGAGTGAATGCTAGCCAGAGTGTTAGACACTTAGAATGAATGCCGTCTACAGACGTCTGGTTTCTCAAGGGGTATGGAATGATACGATCTTACATTGGTTCCACGCAAGATTGTGGAGTGGTACTTAAGCTTGATTGGTTCTCCCTTTTATCAAACTGGTCTTTTGGGTTGGGCTCTTCGATTGGTTTTGAGGCCCCATTATAATGTGGAATTGATGTGGAGTACCACTTCACAATCTTATGTGGAACCGATGTGGGATTGTATCACAAAGTGTTAGAGAAAATGATTTTCTAAAATTTGGTTTCACTATGGAGAATATGAAAGAAAGTAAAATATGATTAGATGTTTAAAGTTATTTAATCTTTATATAATCAAGGAAAATGAGTGAATTGAATTCAAAAAAGTATATAAAAACAATATATTGACTTTAAATCTTTTTTTTTCCTTCACTGTTTTCTTTCTTTTCACTTTTCCTTTCTATTTTCTTCCCCTAATAATTTCCCCCTAATTTTCTGGGAACCATATATAGCCTTAATCTAATATCTTCAAAAGAGGGAGGGCCAAATAATCTATTGCTGTGATATGCAGCCTACATTGAAGTTTTGTTTCCCTTGAGATGAGCATGTGAGTGATGCCACTGTAATGATTTTGAGATGCACATGCAGGAAGATATCGTTACAAAGCTGATAGAATTTTTGGTCGCTCCTCATGCTACAACTACTGTGTTACTTGCAGAAAAGGAGCAGGTTGTTCAACTTAACTTTAAGTTTTTATCATCGCAATGTCATTATAGGGAATAATGTTTTCCTGTGGCTTCTTTCTTTTAATCTGTGTTCTATATATCAGTCAAGTAAGGGCAAAAAGCGCAAGAGGGTGGTCAAACGGAATTCATCCATGTCTGGGAGTGCATCTTCAAAACGCTCAGCAAAGGTATCATTTTACTTTTGGTATAATGGGAAACTTAGTTTGTCAGTACATTATTATTTGTGATATGGTTCCAGATAGCCTACTGGCTTCTCTGTGGAAATAGGGTAAGAGCTTGAGTATGGTTATAAGTGGTTGGATTTTTTGTTTTTTTGTTTTTTTTCTTGTTTTTTGATAGGCATAAGTGGTTGGATTTTCTTTCCTCTGAATTCATTCTCTTTTCACCACCAGTTTGTTATGCACCATTTATAGTTGATAGTCGGGAATCACTCTTCTACATTAGTTATCTCTTTCATCGAGGCTGGAGGTGTTATAGGTTATTAAATTGTTCAGGCATGGTTTTGATATTGCTGGTATAAGTTAGGCATTGTGCCATCTGAAGATTCCCATCTAAAATATGTTGATGCTGAAACATTCAATTATGTGTCTTTGATCCCTTAATTTTTTTTATTATTTTTTTGCTAGAGATTGAGACTGGGAGAACATGAGACTTTTATTTCGAGGTTTCTTTTTTCTTGGGGTTTCCCCCCTTCAAACTCCTCATTTTGTGGCTCTAGTTTTCAGGGAGTGAGGGAGGAAGCCCTTTTTAGTGTCTATCTCACTTTATTCATTTTTTTATTGTATCTTATTTGTTTTTTTTTTTTTTGCCATTCTCTGGCATACATTTCAGAGTCGAAGAAAAGCTGAGGATACTACTGCAATGGAGGAGAAAAAGAGTATGCATGACTCTGAAGATGACTCAGAAGAGGAGGATGACAAAAATGAAGAAGAAAATGAGAACGGTGTTCCTGAAAGATCTGAGGATGAGGTATCTGAGCATTCTGAAAGCGATGAAAAAGGAAATGAATCTGAAGACGAGTCTGAAGAAGAAACAGTAAAACGTAAACGAGATTCGAAGAAAACACCCGTGAAGAAGGAATCTGCAGGAAAAGCAAAAACCAAAAAAACAGCTACACCAAAGAAATCACTTTCTCCTCCAAAAAGGTCTAAGAAATCATCATCAAACCACTCAAAGGCTGATGATGACAGTGATACGAGTCCAAAGGTGTTTTCAAGAAAGAAGAAAAATGAAGTAGCTAAAGGAAGGTCTTCGACACCAAAGAAATCTGCTTCCAAGGAAAAACCTGGTAAAACCATAATGTCTTCTTTTCTTATCCCTTGTGTTTATGCTGCTGATAAGAAAGTTCAAAATGGCTGTTTCTGTTAAAATTTGGGATGGGGGAAATTTTTGATAAGGTTGCTTTGTTCAACAGTTCCAGCTTTTTTGCAAAATAATAATCATCAAGAAACTGACTTACATTCTCGTACTGAAGTTTGGTAGAACTTTTTCATAATCAGCAATGCTGTGAATATTTTCTGTTTTTGTGAAGGGAAAAAGGTGGTGAAAGGGAAGGACAAGCCCAAAGGAGATAAATTGAGTCCAGGTGATGATGAATTAAGAAATGCAATATGTGAAATCCTTAAAGAAGTTGACTTCAATACGGTAAGAAGCTGATACCCATTATTCTCTGAGGTTTATAATGGTTTTGGGGGTAGTTGAAGGATCTTTTGTGAATGCGGTTTGCCCCCAATTATACTGTTTGCTCCAAAACCCTGAAGTTTATTTAACACCAAAATTGCAGTCCTTTGGCCTAGTTACCACATCTATTTCTGCTGAATTTTTCTATAGAATCATTCTGCATTCACCTAAGGATCATAGTTTCCTGCCTCTGTCACAGGCACAAACCCATCCGCCTACACTCTGGCACATATTGCATAATACATTAAGAAAACAGTTTTTAAACTTTACAAGATCATATATGTAGGCGTAGTAGAACCACAGGAAGGAAAACATGTTATCTGTTTGGGGACATTTCTGAAAACTATTACTCTCTAAATACAGCGTCTATGAACAGTTTTGAAGAATAGTTCTCTAATGTTTTCATTTAGACAATGTCTGGGAAGTGTTTTTGAAAATAGTTTAAAAAACAAAATATTTTTTGATATTTTGCAGAAGAAACGTTTATTTGAAAATCTGAAACGCTCCCAACTTGTTTTTATATTTTTAAATGTGTTTTGAGTATAACCTTTATCTGTATTGTTTAATTTTTTTACTCAATTCTCCATATTGATATGTTTAATTTTTAGAACATCCCTCAAAACAAGTTGTTACGGGAATTAGTAGTCAGCAGTCAGTGCTCAACCTATTCAAATATTGTTTCTAATCTTTTTGGGTTTTTTTTTTCTTTTTTTCCCCCTGCAGGCTACATTTACTGATATTCTGAAGCAACTTGGTATGCACTCTCCGTTGCTATTGATTTTATAGATTCGATAGTTCTTGAAGTTGGGAATTTTTGGGTGCTTAAAATTGGCACTTCCAATGCATGGGTGATGAACTTGTTCAAGTTTTACTATGCAAACTGATCACTTTTCCTGTATCTGTTTCACTTTTTCCTAGGATTTTATTTGGCTGGGTGGATAATTGATGTTTGTGGATTTTCACCCATGTATGGAATACATTAAGCAAGTCATTTGTGTGCCATTGGAATCCTTAGAATGTCCTGAAAGTTCAAAAAGTCTATTGTGGGTGTTTGTTGAGGCTGTGGCACGTTGTCGACAGACTGTCTTTAGATTTTATTAGGATGAAAATTTTCATCCACTTTTTATTTGTAGTGGTTGCTGCTAAGGTGAGAGGCTTAGACTATATTTTCATCCTGATGCCTGACAGAAACTTTCTCATGTCTCAGCTCGGCAATTTGAAACGGATCTTACTGCCAGAAAGTCATCCATAAAGCTCATCATCCAGGAAGAGCTTACGAAGCTAGCGGATGAGGTTGATGACGAAGATGAAGAAGGTGATGCCGATAAAGCCGAAGCCCAACCTGCCAGCCAAGAGGTGGAGGCTTGACTTGACCCCCAAAGATACATAACAAGCACCAGGCATGTGAAAAATGATATACTTAATTCAGGTCTCTGTCAATTGCCCTTCACCATCTCTTCTCAAATTCTGTTTGTGCACCAATGTACTGTTTAGTTATCTTCGAGAACAGCCAGCTGTAACTTATTCTAATGTTTCATTTCCTGGCAACAGACTTAGTGTTTGTTAGAAAATATAGTGGAGGTTGAACTGCCCGAGCTATGCTGCAGTTTTGCAGCCTGTTATGTACACATTAACATTATAAAATCTTTAGGGAAATTTTCTTCTATCTTTAATTTAACAGACTTAAAATAGGGATAGACGCTTCAGTTTTGTTTCCCATTATATATGGTAGTCCCAGTGTTTATTATATGTCATACTCTTTGACCCTTCTTGTATAATTTTAATGTTGGATGTTATATGGTTTACTAACTTTTTATGGTTATTGATATGATGTGGGAGGGGGGAGGGGGGGGGGGGGCCTCATTTTTCATTTTGGATTCTAGTTTTTGTTTTATCTGTTGATTAAAAATATCGAACCGACAGCACAATATCTCACCCGTACTGCTTTTCCCAAACTGGTACAATGCAACAGGGGGGACCCTACCGAGCAGCGACTGATCGGTGAGTTTCTTGGACCCCATTTTATTTATAATGGGATTGGGTATGGATTTCGTTGTGTCAGGAGGATCTGGAATATGGTGCTTCTACAACAGTTATGGACCTTCTTGTCGGACAAGTTGGTAAATGCACTTTTGGTATTTGCTTTCTCTACAATTCGCGTCCATTACTCTGTAATTTGGATTTGTTGCCATTTCTGAAGTCATAATATTTGGTTCATTTTGGATTGGATTTTCCTTTTATATAGTGCTAGTGCTTTGATGGAGATGAAGTGTCGAAATGTTGGGAGGTGATCCCACCGGATTCCAACGGCTGTAGAATCAAATCTCAGCCTGCTTCTCTTGGGAAATTATTCAAATGATACATGCCACGTAAATGTTATTGAAATCGACGTCAACACTGGTTAAGGTTTTTGCTTATGATTAGATCCATCTCAAGCCACAAGGCAGAGTTGGGCAAGAGCCTCTTTGGAAAGAAAATTTATACGGCCCACCTCTTCTCACTCTACGCTCATCAAATTTATACAGCCATTTTAAATGTCAGTCCTGCGGAACATATATTTGAAAAGTTTAGGATAAGGGGGCTGGAAACATATATTTTAAAGGATACAAACATCAGTGAGTATTTTTTGCCTATGTCCAATTTTGCCTGAAATTTTTCTTTTTGGCCCATGATACTTTTTCTTTTTGGTCCCACAATACTTCAAACATTTATTATCGCAGCTCTCTCATGCCCTTGGAAACTTTGACATGTATGTGTTATGAGCGTTTAAACATTTGTGACATTTTGTAATGGGAGGGTGTAAAACTCGTGAAAATTTGAAATATTCAAATATTGTGAAAAAAGGCAAAACGATAATTTGCCAGAATAGTCCAAAAAAAGAAAGTGGGATTTTTATAGATATTGGATAATAGCGGATTCTGTGGGTTGGAATGATGCTGAAATCACAGAGACACCGGTTAATTTTGAAATTTGTCCCGAATTCCGCGTTTTGAGAAGCGGAGATGGAGTAGAGGAGTCTTGGAGTGTCGCACTCACAACACTGCATGTGGTAGAATTGTTGAGGAGGAGATGTGGGGGAGTGATTCACCCCCATCGATCAAAACGATAAGAAAAATAATAGGAACGAGAAGAAAGCCAAGGGGAGAGGGGGGCAGTTCGTGGGGGGAGGAAAGGAGGTTGCTAGGTCAGTTCGTGGGAGGAAGAAAGGTGGTGGCTAGGTTAGTTCAAGGGAGGAAGAAAAGAAAGAAAGGAAAGTAAGAAAGAAAGAAAAATGAGAAAAAAAAAAGAAAAGGAAAAAGAAAGAAGAAAGAAAGAGAAAAGGAAGGAACGGGACGGCGCCATGTAGTAATTCGGACGGATAAACGAATGGAGGCTGCGGCTACGAGAAGTAGGTGTCTTCCTACCTCGGTTTTATTCTACACCTAGGGGCCGCGTAATGGCCTACGAGTTTCGTCCGGTTTTAGGGCAAATTTGTATATTGTGTGGTTTGTTTGTGATGGTTGGACGGTCATGGACCGTGTATATGAGTTCTCGGGACCACCCCGAGGCCGAAACACGGCGACCAGGCGAGCAAATTTGAAATGAAATGGAAGCGGGCGTGCGAGTTCGCCCCACCCTACGCGTGAATCGGCGTATTAACTTGAGCGTCATAACTTTCTTTGTCGAACTCCGATTCGTGTGTCGCGGACTCTGGAAAGCTCGTAAAGTCACAGAATTTAATAAAATGATGCCCAGCTAAACCGTGGGCTGAGGCGGTGGGCTGGAGTCGCAGACCGGTTGAGAAAATTAGTTTTGGTTTTAGGAACTTTTGTTTCGGGCCCGGGTTGTATCTGAAGTGCTTCGAGTTTGTATATGGCATGGTAGGAAGTGCGTGTGTGCTGGAATTTTGTGTGATATTTAAAAATTTTGGAATTTCTGGACTAAGTCTAGATTTTTCTAAGGCCAAGTATGGTCGGACTTATGGCCGGAAATGAAAAATTTATGTGAAATGTTTTTGTGTGTTATTGCTAGAAATTTAATAACATGCTATGTTAATATATGTGTATATAAATGTATTAACATGAATGGATGTGAATTGTATATGTTTACATGGTACTTGGCATGAAGTGCGATTGAGTAGAATGTTCCATGTAGGGGGCATCATACATGTAACATGAGAACATGCAGTGGCATTAGCATTGCATATGCACAGGGACATCACATTATATTAGGTGTGTGTGCATGGGTATGGTCATCCATCATCATTGTTGATGAATGGGTAGTGAGCTCGTACTTTGGATGACGTCCAATGGATGTCTCATGGTTTCAAGCATAAAAAGAAATATAAATAATGTGTGTTAGGCAAAGCAAGAAGGGACCGTTACCCCCCTCAGGTGAAAAGCCTAGAACATTGGTTAGACAGAGTATCCATCGGTTAAAGCCCGTAAAAATATTGAAAGGTGTAAGAGACTTGCAATGTATAGGGGTGTAACCGAGCCGAGTCGAGCCAAGTATTAGGCAGGCTCGGCTCGGCTCGGCTCGGCTCGGTTTTAAAGGAGTAGGCTCGAGCCTATTCATGAGCCTGTTTATGAGCTAACGAGCCGAGTTTGAGGGTGTTCGGGCTCGGTTCATTTAACTTACGAGTCTCAAAATGATGTATAGGCTTGACTCGTTTAACTTAATAAACGAGTTTGAGCAAGCTTCTAATGAGCCGAATGCCGAGCAGCTCGCAAGTAGATCGGCTTGGTTACAACCCTATTTAAAGAAAATGTTCATCTAAAATAGCCAACATACAACTAAATTAAAAAGATAAGACAATAAAAGTTCAATTAACTTGATTGAAGTTCAAAAGTTAAAATATTCATCATGTTCATTTGTAGGAAAAATTTGTTGTGCATCAAGTCTTCTCTATGTTCACGAGCACATTCTGAGATTGGTTCTGAGCACATTCCGCGGTGGTTCACGAGCACGGTTGAGCTTGCTCCGCGAGCTGTTGCGAACTTATTCCACGGGCTTTGTTCGCGAAGGTTGTGGCCGAGTTTGAGGGTGCTGGGTTCGACTTCGTTCCCAGCGAACCTCAAAATGATGTTGGGCTCGGCTCGTTTAACAACTCGCGTGTTGGCGAGCCTAACGAGCAACGCGGTAGCGAAGCTCGATTATATACAGCGATTATGTCGAAAAGTTCTGTGCCCCCGAAAAGAGACACACTAGATTTTTATTTATCAAATAGACTTGGGTTGTGTGATGAGTCGGGGATTGACGCTGGGATTGGTTGGCCATTGGCACTTGCATTGGGTAATGAAGCCGGTGAGGGCTAGGTACATGGGGCATGGTGAGTCGAGTCTCATTCATGGCATGTAGACATTCAGGTAGACATGTGTGTGTTTGTACTTAGATGTGTGTTTGTTGTGCGACCCATTTCATGTGCACTTAGGTGGGGAGTAACCCTTGTAAGAGATTTCCTGCGGGCTGCTCACCCAGTTGTGGGACCCCTTTCGGGACGAGTCCGGTGGCGACTGACACATATGGGACCCTTATGGGATGAGAGGCCGATGTGGCTTTGTTTGTTTTGTTTTGTCTTGTATTATATTGACGAGAACCAAAACATGTACACCCAGTACATCAAAGGGGCGTAAAGGAGCGTATTTATAGTCTATCATATATTTTTGTATATTTTGAATTAAATATGTAGGAATGGGTCTCGATATATGAGACATATGAGTGTGATATCGGGGCACTCGATATCCACAGGATTCCGCGGGTTGACGGGTTATCAACATGACCCTCGGGATTTGGGGCGTCACAGCTTAGGTATGCGATTACCTTAGACTTGTTGGACGTGGGTCTAGGACACGCAGTTACAGTATAGAGCCTAGGTATGCGATTGCCTGTAGCTCGGTGTTTGGTACAAGCATCACAGCTTGGTGTTAGAGCTTTGGTTTGTGATTACCTAGTGCTCGGTAATTGATATCGACGTCATGATGTGGTATCCGGGTTTAGGTATGTGAATACCTAGGATTAGTGGGCATGAGGTTAGAACACGACATCGTGTGCATTGATTGTTTGTGTGTTCTGATATGTTCCACGGGAGATGTATTATGTTTGTGAATATGCTGCGCCGATGAACATATAAGAGAACACTAGGGTTATGAAACATAACCTTAGGGGTTGGGAAAACAAATGAGCAGCGAATGATTATTTACAGTGTTTGGCATTATGCACCACTAATGTGATATAAATAAAGAAGAGAATCTGGTAGTATCTTAACATGCCAAGTTACCAGAGTTGAGATAAGAATAAGGGGTCATTCACCAGGCGATAGTTGACCTTGCCCCGGCTTTGTCGTGAGGCATTTGGCCAGAGCGTGGGCGGCGCATTTCACCATTACCTCTTAGTGTAGGTGAGCGGTCGAGGGAGAAGTAGAGTGACCTCCCGAGAGATTTAGGCGCATCATCCTCCCCACATTCGGAGAGGACAGGTGAGTACACGATTGGCCATTGGTTCCGGTAGGTAGAGATTTTGGAAATATGGGATTACCTTTGATGTGACCTGGATCAGTGAAGGTTGTTCCATGAAGAGGTGATCTGGGTATGGTGGGATTGGGCAGAGAAACCTCGGGAGGATTAGGAAGCCGTGACATGGGCGGATGCCGAGAAGCTCTTTATGATGCCAGATTTTTCTGGCATCAGTTAGGTATGTCGGCTTGCGTGAGTTTCTAAATTTGCGATAGGAGACATGATCTTGAAGTCGTGTTCAGTTCTTAGGAACGGCAGTTTTGCGGATGATTATGTGGCCGCAGTTTGCTTGAGTGAGAGATTTGGGGATGAGTGCAAGACTATCCGTAGAGCTTGGTGTGGGGCTTTCTTGCGATCATGGAATTTCATAGTTATCACATTTATGGCCGTAGAGGAAAGATAAATGATGCCAAGTATAGAGATGCAAGTGTCGGTAGGAGGAATGAGGTTAGCCTTCTTTGAGCTCAGGAGACGGTGGGAGGGCCATTGCCTAGGGACTATAGGGACAGGCCACAGTATCAGGCCAGAGACGGGGGTAGGGGCATAGACGGGCAGGGGCCAGATGACTTATTTCTTCTATGGTAAGGCTTTGGACATAGCAGGAGAGATTTCCCACCGGGGATCCCGGGGTTTGGTGCTCCTCAGTCCAGTCACCTTGATCAAGACAACACGGACACATTTGTTCCTCCTTACGCTAGTCTGAGACGGGGAATAGGTATCAAGCTGGGAGTCTTTGAGCATTTGCGGCCGTGGCGGGGCGGGGCGGGCGTGGTGAGGCGGGGTCGGGACACGGGGCGCGCCCGGACCCTGGGCGGGTGTCTGTATGCTTACCTTGACTAAACTTTGCGGATCGGTGATTATCTAGAGATACAATTTTGTTATCGCGTGGGCGAGGTGTATTCTTGGCTCTGGTATACTCTGAGCTCATTCATTGTTGCATCATATGTGGAAGAATTGGGCTTAGAGGTTGAAACCTTGGAAAAGTTATTGTATGTGAGTTATCCTCTTGGGACGAGGGTGAGTGTGCAACTGATATGTCGGAATTGTGAGTTAGAGATCTCCGAGATTCTACACCACAGTGGACTGTTAGTGGATATGTCAGAGTTTGATCTTATCTGGCATAGGCGTTAATGACACAAGTCGTTATCGATTGCGTGTGGCGAAATTACTCTCCCACACGGGATAGAGTATGTGTTGTGTTCCGGGGAGATAATGGTGCTTCTGGGCTGTGCTATATTTCAGATGGCATGGACGATTGAGAGTTGGCGTTGCGAAACACCTGGAGAGAGGCGAGCGAACGAGATGTGAGTCTACCTCGGAGTATTGAATCTGAGGATGTTTGAAAACCGTCTAGGATTACCTCCGCCAAGGGATGTAGACTTTTGCATTGAGTTACACCTAATTATGCAGCCCGTTTCTATGACTCCACATTCGGATGTGTAGATTAGTGCAGGAACTTCAGGTTGAATCACGGGAATGTGGATAGAAGATTTCATTAGGCCAGAACACTTCGCAGCAGGCGCTCCCAGTGCATTTGGAAGAAGGACCAAGACCCTTCAAGCGTAATATTGATAAAGCGGATTGAACGGATTTGATATCAGGAAATGAATATCTCTTACCAGATTGGTAGTCACATTTGATATTGAGTTAAAGAGGCGTAGTCTACTCTAAAATGGTACCATGCCGTTATATCAGTAAGGACCAGAAGTGACATCCACACAAAGCAGCGTTGGAACCGCGTGCAGGCGCCAGTTCATATTGATGCTTTTTTAGGTTGTGATATGGCGGCGTCGTAGACCTATGCGCCAGGTGTTCTAGCCACTATCACATATTAATCTCTTTAGTCGGAGGAGGAACATGAGGATCGCAGGATTGTTCTCAGGGCCTCAGAGGCATGCCTTCGCTCATCAGGATTGATGAGTGTGAGTTTTGGCTCAGCGGTGAGATTTTTGGGACATACGCGTGTGACGGGTGTCCGTTAGCGTTTGAAGAAGGTCGACGGTTATGGTTCGGGAGGTAGATTGATGCCGAGATCGCGATTTCTTGGGATTGACAGGTTATGGGGTTCATTGAGGACTTCTTCGACTAGCTTCCCATCTATGATGGGAATTGACCGGAAGAGGGTTGTTGACGAATTATATATCGCTGAGATTTACTGACTATTACGAAAGATATTCATTAATCCCATTAGCGATTACCCAACTTCTGTTGGTGCATTGCTCAGACCAGCGTTTTCAAGCAAAGTTATGACTGTATACTACTAAGGACTAGCTAAAGTCAGGCAGCAGGCCTTAAACTGATGAACCATAAGTTGTGCATATTCAAATTTATGAAATCATTACTAGAAGACTATAAATTAATCCCAAAGCAACTGGCGCCAAGCATGACAGCCATATATAACTTATGCTCATAAGAAAAGGGTATTTTTAATCAGGCTCATTTAAAGATTTAGTTAAGTGCTTAAACAACATGAAGTGCCGCAGTGCGATAAATAAACCAAATGGACTATAAGTCAAAATATAATTCTCATGGATTGAAAATAATTTAAACTTAAATCCTTTCCAACTACCGAGTTTCACCACTGTTTGACTTTCATATGGATTCATTGTAACCTAATAAAAATTTTAATAACGAAGTCGTGCATTTGATAAAGGAAAAATTTAAATCTAAATATAGCATTGCTAGAACGAGGTTATTCTTTGAGTGAACTTAGTGGACTATACATAAATTATAGTTCTGTCTCGTCTCCATTACTGTTTTCCCCACGAGTTGGAATTTGAATTTGTCAGAGGCAGGTGTATAGTTTGGATTCCTCCTCCCAACCATACTTTTCCTTTGATGAGATTCATGTTCATTTCTAAATCATGATTCATCAGTTACTTTAAGTTGAATTCCTGCAGCAGATCTAGGTATTTTCTTTTCCAATGCCATACCATTTCTTATGATTGTAGATTTCTTCCAGGCAGACGAGTTTCTAGATTTCTACAAAATGAATGATGTCATCATAAAATCACGAAAAAGTTTTCCACCTGCCAGGTGAATCTCATTGGCACCGTTGATGTTCCTCCCAGACGAGGAGAGATCTCCCAATTAGTTGAGTGATATCATCAGCCTTGTCAGGCCATGTGGCAGGTGAGGATTTATCTAAGTAACCTTTCGAGCTCATTGATTAACAATATTGAACACCGCACCCCTGAAGTAACTACGCTCCACCATCTTAGTTCTCATCTCACTTCACTCTGGCGGGGCCTCTGTCGAGCGGACAATGATGCTCATGGGTGTGCTTCTGCAGTTAGAATAATTAATTTCTGACATCACCATCGAATGATTGAGGCTCCCGACTCGGGAAATTTTCTTCTTTCATTTATCAGAAAGACCATAACTTCTGTCTCTCTTTCTATGAAGTTATGTTTTGAAAACTAGATTATAGTATACCATTTGAAATCTGATGGGGAAAATTCCACTATAAGCGCAACCAGTGAAGAAATGAGTTCAACTTTTGTTTAGATTTATTGAGAATTCAACGATATTGTAAATAATTTACAGATTTAAATTAACTAAAACTTGAACAATTCTTGTTTACTGGTCAAGGTAACAGAATTAAAGCAGTCTTATCTAAATCTAATCACGAAAAAAAAGAAAAACTGTAAAAAAATATAATACCAAAGAAATCACCAGGCTCCCCAGAATTTATAAGTTAATGCGAATAACTGGAGTTACCTCGCTTTCTACGATGATTTATTATAAGAAGTACCAAAGTTTAGGACATGAGATTTGAGGGTTATCTTATGAATCTGGAAGATTAAAATGGTAAGGATGATAAGTTCAATAAAATTTTATAAATAATTCTCTACCACCACACCTTTGCATTTCCACCACAATATAGTGGCTCTGATTGAGTGGTGATAGGTTTCTTTGTGATGGTCATGTTAAGTGCCAATGGTAAACTTAGATTTTGATTAGGGTTTTGGTAAAACAGTGGACTGCAGTGAGTGGACCATAAAGTGAAGTAAATGAAGACTCATTGGCTTGTCAGTTTATGGTTTGGGTTCTGAATAGCCCGGGGTTCTTGAATCCATTCTCACATTGGGGAGGATGTATTTGCGTTCTCGCGGGATCATTCTTCCTTCCTAAGTTGGACTTTGTCAAACATTCTTTTGAAAGATGCTTTACATTGAACATTAACCGCTATGTTGAAACCTATCGCCGGTGACCTCTTAGATGACTAATACGCAGCGATACTGATCCGGATCCTTGGCGTGGCTCCACCCCGGACTGGTGCGCATCCGGTTAAGATGTCCATCTAAGGTTGAACTGAGTTGAAGGCTTCAATGACGCATTACCGTTCAGACGTGAAGCACAAAGGCCTCTCGATAACATATCTTCCCGAGCATGAAGGGGTTTAACCCTTCTCTGGGTTATATCTTGGAAGGACGTTTGAAGTAAAAAGTGGAAGAAAGGAAAGTGGACTCACGGGAGGCGGGAAGGTGCCATAAAAATGATGATCAAGGTTTAAGATAATACATTACACAAGAATCCATACAGGGCTTATATCTTGAGAACAACGTTTACCCAAAATGTGTAAACCTACTATGAAGAACCCAGGAAATTACAACAAAATTAATTAAAAAAAAAATTGGCAATTGAAAATAATTGAATAAACAGTGATTAACGAAAATTAACCTAAAATTTCGCATTGCAAGCCCTAACGAGTTGCAAAATTTATAGCCAACTCATTTTCTTCTACTTTACGTTTACTCTTTACACCTGCGAGTTCCATCTTCATGGATTAATTATTTAATAATTTTAGAGGCGATTAAGCTTTGCAAAAACTATAAAATTTGCCACACAAAATGTGATCAAATAATATAGCAGGAATCCACAAATATTTTGAATGGTTGATAGGATGAAATTCATAATGAAAAATTATGACACGTCAAAGAACCAAAATAACTTTGTTGTTATAATCACTCTTGTAGACACATTGCTGATCGCCAACGTAGAAGAAAAAAAGGAAAGCAAACAATAACAACATCAGACATGTTGCTTCAAAAAAAAATTTGAGGTATTTCAAAGAGATGCAGATGGTGTACTCATTTCGATAAGAATCTATAGACCACGCCCCGATATATCTTCAGAAAGACAGATAAAATGACGAGCTCAAGGTATAGTGAAGGTCAGCAGATTTCCACGAAACCCTAGAGTGTTCCGGTTGTTCACGACTTTAATGATAATTACCGCTGGCTTGCTCTCACAGTATAGTGATTGCAAGCCTAACAACTAAATAACAGATTGGGGCGCGCCATTCGATTCTTTTTGTGTTGCGAGGTGCAATGTTGAGGAACGAATTCCACGAGTCCGCAACGGGATCTGGGTGACCCGACCATTTAAAGAGCGGTGCATGAGTCGCGGGATTTTCAGCGTAGCTCTTTTACGTTCCGGACTTTAATCAGTTGGTTCCTTTACAATTTATTCAGCTACACTTTGTTCACTATGCGACTTTGGTAGGTGGCTCGACGAGATTGACGGGCGCAAACTGACTCTGCCTCCTCTGGTGACCGGTTTCAATTAAGCGATCGAATTTTTTAAAGTATTCGATGCTTTTATTGAGTCGACGTATTAAAGGTGTTTCAGATTCAGTGGTTGGACTTGAGGCTAGGTTCTCGACGTGTTATGAAACCTAATCGTGCACTGGTGTGGTTGGTTGGTGGAAGAAAAGATTTAAACAATAAGTTTGGCGATTGCCCTTTCGATCAGCATGGAGGCTTCATCCTAATCGCGTGGAGTGGACAGTGCTGGCGCCTGCGGCTGGGCGACCAAAATGGATCACAATTTTGAAAAATATAATTATGCGTGCGCTAGTGTATGCCATAAAGGACTCGCTATAACAGCTGAAAACTCACGACCACGAAATTATGACAAGCCTGAATGGACGCTCGATAATATTAAGCTGCTGAGCTCAAAAGCCACCCTTCGGCACCGCTCTTGACGGACTCCTCTACATTGCAACCATGACGGAACTCAGATTAATTTGCGGGAAAGGTCTGCACTCTCGATGGTCATGCATTGGTGGGATCAGTCATCTTGGCGGGAGTGGGAAGCCTCTTGTAATAGCGGAAGATTATCACCTGTATTCAACTTCTTCTTGCGATCAGCGTGAAGCCCCAACGAAGAGAGTCGGATCAGAATGAAATTATTGCTCTGTTGGAATGTTGAAGGCACAGTGATGCTGTCGTGGGTGACCAGTGATCAGATCACACGAGATGATATGACCATAGGTGATGGCAAATGGCAGACCTCAAGCATATCGCCTCGGCGTAAAGGCATCACCGAACAGCAAAGATCTTCAAATGTGGCAAAATCACAAATGCCAAACTCTACTACTCATGCCGAGAAGTAATAATCTTGGGATATATTGATGATGTCTAACATCATGGATCAGTGGGCGACAGATGAGGGATGGGCGGATAAGAGGGTCCCGGACGTCTGTCTGGAAGCGCGTGGATCTTTGAATCTGGACTGGTAAAATGTTTGGAGAAAGTGGGCCTCTGCGGGGATCGATCGTTGCCCGCAAGCTCAACCGCTAGATCTGCGGAGTGAGGTAGTGAGCCGACGCGTCACCGCCGTAACAACACAGCTAGAAAATGGCTTTCGCGGATCTCAAGCGAAGGCTCTGGTGGGCTGTGGAAAACTATCTATGGCATTGATTCAGTGCCACGAGTGGGGGTCACGGATAACCATAACTATAAACTAAATTCCTCTCTGTTTGCGCCAACCACATATCAACTCGAATTAAAACCACAGAGGTCAGTTTCTTGTTGAAAATTCACGGTGATCCAATGGTAATTGGTTGGATGCTGGTTGCTAACGATGAGGTTTGTGGTGGCCGAAAATAATTGAAGTCAAATAGAAAAATAGCCTGCAAGAGGTCTCTGAAGTATAGAATCTTCTCGACTTGGATTCTGAGGCGTGGGAGGATCTGGGTTCATTTCACCGGCGTTGGATGACGCTATAGTCATTGGCTGGATCTTGTTGGCACAAGCCAACCTGGTGCTGCTTTGAAAACGACGACTCGCGATCATTCGCGGTGGCGGTGAAAATGTTCTCTTTGATCACGCGCCGTGGCTCTTGAAGGCAGCTAACCGAATATCGAATGGAACTCGTGACCGGCATCAAACCTGGCAGAACTGGCATTACGGTATACGGATGATCACGGGCGCGTGGGGTTAAACTCAGTGAAGAGAAGACCGAAACCGCGATGAGACTGCGATTGGCGATACTAACCACCGCGCGGGATCATTGCCACGATAATAACAACGATATTAAGGATTTCGCTGTTGATACTGAGTTATGCGGAAGGATGTTGTTGATTGTTATTTGGCTGCACGAAGAGTATTGAAAATGAGAAGCGAAGCGGAAGAAGCGGAAGGCGAGAAAACTTCTCGGTCGTTACTGTGGATGGATTGGATCAATCTGGAACGGCTGAGGACTATATCGCGCGAAGTAAGAAGTGAGAAACCAACCAGTTTATTAAAGGATAATATTGGAAGAACAAATTAAATCGCGAGCGAGTCCGAAAGCGGACGGATGGCAGGAAAGACCGAAGGATCTACTGCCGAACGGTGAAGGTCGTGAGCGATGGTGTTAGCGTTCACTGCGGATGCTCCGTTGCCTGCCGTTTGCTCTTCTTTGTCACGGATCTAATCTGCGACGATGATTCAACGGTTCTCGTCGTGGATGTTCAAATGTTTTTGACGCGTTATGCGAAAGCTGGTGGCCACGAATCGCGATAATAGATAACGAAGGCCTTAATGTTACCAAATTAGATCGTCTTAAACGTTCATTGCAAAAGTCTTTGAAAACCAAGTAGCGAGTTGAAGACAACATTTTAGACTCTAATCTGCAGATAGCCTAGAATAGGAGGGTATGGACAGCTTAGGGTTGGGTTCTATGGTGGAGACTTATCTATAAATGAACAGAGGGTCATATTAACAGCTATGGACTACAACAAAATCTACAAATCATTGTCAGGAAGCCAAAAATGCGTCCTCTCATTGAATATAGGAGGGAGGTCTGGTTGGTTCCTAGATATGAGGTTCTTCAGATCACACTAAGCTTTGGGAGGATGACCTATAGTATTCCAGAGAGCCAGGGATCTTAAACCAATAGACTACTCTAAAGATTGGATTATCATAAATTTCTTTTAAGCTCCTTTGACTCAATTATAACAACTATTGTGTGATGAACCTATCTCTGCTATTCTCTTCCCAAATTATTATGTGACATGGATCTCCGTGGATCTGTAATGTTTGTGTTCATTTAAGATTCACGAAATACAATTATCGATGCCCTATAAGTTCTGAACCTAGGGTTTGAAGGAAACTTTGCAAAAATGTTCAAGCTGTCACTAGTTTAAGCTGTGAAACATAACTTCTATAGGTAACTTTATCACTGAAAGCATGAAGGGAGTTAGCACCATCTCAGTTATCATCTCATATATGATTGTTTGAGGCGAAAAAATAGAAAATGAGAGAGAGTGAGAGAAAATGGAGTAGAGAGAATTAGCCCAACATCATATAAAATGAGTCAAGGATTCAGATGTTATCTGAGTCTTGTCTGAAAGGCTTATCTCTCCATGAAGATAAACGCGTGCAAAATGCTTTCCTTAGACTTCTACTCTATACACTGTGAGAAAACACAGTTAAGAATTTATAAATTAATTGAAAAAAAGATGTGATTAACAAGATTGAAATTGTTAAATAACATTACAAATTCACTTGCCTCGGGAATACTGCGAAGGCATTCTTGTACACTCTTCATGCAGCTGCATATCTTTCTTCAGTTCTGACCTTAACTGGGGTTCTTAGCTTCTTCTGATTGGTGACTCGATGTTTTGCGGTTAGCTTCTGAACTTCAAAATTTTCCTAAATGCGATCTGTGCGTATAAGCCCAGGGACCTATCTTGCCAAATCAGTTCAATTAAGTTAATACATAAAGGTATCAAGCCTAATGGAAGAATTTCAATAACTTCTTGGAGTACTTTAAATAAATCACACAAAATTATGGCCCAGTTGCAGCTTCTGCGTGTGACTAGAAAAGTTGTGTCTGTAGTTTCATATCTTTATTAGGGATATCTGGTGTTCTACCTTTATCTGACTTGAGATCACATGTACCCTTCTTAGTTCAACCAGATATGTTTTTGTTGGGATGCTGTACTGGTATGGTAATGTCACCAGCGGTTTTTTGCCTGTCATCATGACGACACGTTCTCAGTAGATTGTATGACATCGATGAAATCACGCCATCCGCATTTGCCAGTTTGGTCCATAACCGAGATTGGATTAATGACGACATCCACATTGGGTTAATAATTCGCGATGTCACTTGTTATCTGCGTTTTGTAGACCGGAAAGATACTATGCGGCGGGGCTTGCCATCAGGCTTGGAAGCTGTGACTTTGACTTTTGTGAATCAACGACATGACTCTTTGATTCTGTTGTCTTATTCTTTGGCTCATGACTCGTTTCTTGTGACAGAAGACTCTCACTAATTTAACACTCATTACTATGATGACCTGGTTTTGTTATATATGCAAATAGATATTCATTATATTAGAAACAACATTGCCATTAAGAAGGTTGATAATGGGCGTATAGTTTCCTCTGTTCGACGGCCCCGTGTTGCGACATTAGAATCATGGCGACATAACGGCTTATCTCCTCAGAACGCGGTATGTTTTTGGTGGTTCATTTTTCAGGCTCAGGCGATTCAACAAATGGAAATCACTGGTCACAACTATAAATTTTCTTTGTTCTGTTGTTCCCTCTTCGGGATCTTTTTCTCCCCGCCCAGCCGGCTCTCATGTACGGGATCGTTTTGTGTGAGTAGATTATCCGGCTGCGATCTTTCTCCAGTGTTCTGCTCACCACCCTTTCTTTGCCACTGCTCCGACCCCGACTTCTGTTCTGCATTGCGACATCTGCTGTCTTTTGTTCACGGCAATATCTCTATGCCAGTTGCAGATCTTGTGTTGCAATGAAATATTATGCATTCACGTTCTCATGGAAGCGGCTCTTGAATGTTTGCTCATTAGGAAAATAATCGCGACGAGACTCTTTGATATTATTTTTCTCATTCACGATGATTGCCGGAGTCTCTATTTTGATGTTATACATTAGCTAAGTTATCAGTGTTCTATAATTTGGCATTCAAAGCGACTTTGAAAATTTTCGACGTCAGGAAAAATAATTCAAATACGGATGTTTGGGCTATCAAACTGACTTTAATCTTTGCATACCCAAACTGAAAATAGTGCATTTGTCTCAAACAAATTGCTTTATCTTTTGGGACGTTTTTGTTTGCCCCGATATATTTCTAAATCGCAACGCGTTAAGCTAATCCCCAAGTGCGACCCAGAACCAATTTTCCAGTTAGGTTTCAAAAATTTCAATTATTATGCGACCATTAATAATTAGAAATATAATGATTGAGTCAATTAGTCTATGATCCACATATTATACAGGTGGTTTCAGACTCATCTTATATGGTATTACCTAATCTTCAGGACTCTGGGTGACTACAATTTCTTTTTGTCTTGAAGTCTCGTGTGTTTTTTATATTAGTATCCACTAAACCTTGATATAGTACACCCAAAATCAATTCTTCACCCGACACCACCGGTTGTTGCGTGTGTGGAACAGTAGTGTTTAAAGTTGGTAAAATTGAATCCATCTTGGCGATATCTGTGTGGATTCAATAATATATGTTACTCAAGTGTTCATGCTTGAAAGAAGCGTCTTTGAATCTAAAGCCCAGTGACCTAGATAATGTTGGATCAGATCTTATGATGATTATGACTAAAGTGTCTTTAATTAGGAAGAACTAATATCATTAAAAATTCCCAGTTCAACTGTGGAGTGACAGGTTTTTGCCTTTCTTACACGATAGTTTCTTTGATATCTTGCGTGTTTTCACTTATGATTCGAGTTGAGTCGTAACCACAGATCTTCTTGAATATTAACCTCCATGTGGCCGGGATTACATTATGCTGGCTTCACATAAACAGAATCATAAATGTACGACACCAGTGCTACGTAGAGCAGTGGATATCTCGGAACTATGAGATGACCAGTCGTGGCACCTGTGTCACTATAGGTCGCATCACCAGTGCGCAGGACTCACCAACATTGTATCATATATTGGCGAACTAATAACATGTGATTAAATTAAAGCGAACATATCTGGTCTTTATCTCAAATAAGCCACACTGGTATCAATGTATTAATCATTGTAATAGTGCAGTCAGGTTGACCAAACAGAAAAGATTAGATCCACTGCATCAGTTCAAACACATAATGAAAGTTTTCCAACAAACAGATTGAGAAAAAATACGGAAGAAGCTAGTCTTAAGCGATCTATCGGAATTATCTAATGATCTCACCTCTGTTATTAATCTGGTCTTAAATCATACCAGTCCCCTACGCTGAAATTCGCTGGCACACCTTTAGATGGACCCATCAGTGACTGAATTTTGGTTTTAACGCTCAGTGGAAAGACCTCCCATTCATGGGGAGGTGGCTGCATCTTGACCCACAAACTCTTGGGATATACCTCACTACAGTCTGTTTGATTACAAAGTTTTCTAATCTTCTTTGACCACTCAGTATCAGTGGATCTGTGAGTACCTGTAGCTCTCTTTGCTTTTTTATAATATTCTCTGCTTAGGTCTTTCTTGTCTTTTGACCTTTTACTCCTCTTTATCATAGTATATATCAAACATTCTGTGCATCAGAGGTCTCTATTTGTGTCATTAAACAATCTGAATGGATCATGGATTCAATTTGCATAATATACATCCATTTATTGAAGTATCCTGTTCGCCGGTCTTTGAAAGCAACTACGCGTCCCCAAGCAGTGAATCTTTGAGCTGCCATGAAAGTGGCAGCCAACTAACGCGAAGCGATATGGATTAATTATGTTACCAGTGAAGAGGTCAAACATCGTTAAAATTGATGATCCGGAGATTACCACAGGTTTGTTGACTTTAGAAATCTTTTTCATGGATGATCTTGGATTGTTGATGGTGACCCTTTTTGCGCTCAATAACCTTTCCCAGGTGTGGTTTGGTGATCTCGATCTGGCTGCTTGGTATCCCCAGACTTAGGTGCTTTTTGTTGAATAGTTACCTGAGAAGATTGAAGAACCTTTGATTATTATATTAAACCCAATCTGGGAGTCTTTCAGACAACAAGTACTAATTAAGAGGGTTTTGAAGTGTCAAAGATTTCTGGCGGGGATCCATTTGGTGACTCACAGTTGGTTAAGGAACGCTGGGTTGGTTCCTCGGACCGCGAACCTGATCGAACTGTACAGGCGTGAAATCAATCATCCTCTGCCATATGGCGGAAGCGGTGAGTCAATCATTTCCGGCGTTGACCGGGGCGTGGGCAAGGCCTGAAGTATTTTGGTGATTAAGATGGATGATCTGCTTGACTAAGCTGTGCTCACTTCTTTTTTAATATACCATATATATATATATATATATATATATATATATATAACTATATATATATGTATCTTCTATGTATTGGAGCTCTGCAAGATCTCTTTTCTGCTGGTGGATGGGATTGAGGCACTTCCGAAGATCATGAAGTGTGTGTGATAGCTTCTTGAAATAGTTTGAGGATACAAAGGGCGGCCAGTTGTAGTTGTCTCAACTTTATTCAATGGTCGGAGGATTGTCTAACATTCAACTGCCCGATTCCCTTTGTGGAAACCGCGGACTCTGGTTTACTGCTGGCTCCCGCTGCTGATCGCTGTGGCGGTCAAAGCCGGGCAGAGACCAGTTAATAAATCGAAGGCGCCGCCATCGCCAATATTACCGTCCGACGTCGGTGCGCCAATGGTCGAATGGTGGCGCGGGCATTAACTCAAAAGACATTATTCCATCGCGGATGCGTTCCGACCGCTAACGCGTAAAGATAAAAATAAAATGTAACGCCGCTAAAAACGTTATTCACGCCACGCGCCGTTCCGAATTGCCAATATCTGCTCGCCGAAATGAGCGCCGGGAATCGTGGAAGTCGCGGTGCGTTGGCGTTGGTGGCGTACAGTCGTAAAAGAAAGAAAAGACTCAGCATGGCTGCTTCCGTGATACGCCAGTCGCTTGGCGACCAGTAGCCTCACCAGCGCGATGGCGTCCATAATGCGACTTAAAAGCGATTATCCTGAGACTCAAGCCAGCGCCATCAATCGCGTGATGGCGCGCGATCGTATCAGGGTAGTGGCCGGAGGGACGCCGGTCTCGTCGCAGGAGTCCTTTGCACGCAAGTGCGCTCTTCTGGCCTGTTGTTGATCTCTCCATAGAATCTGCCGACTCTGCTGACTCGTTGCCCGTGAAGCGGCGGTGGCGCTATGCCGCCGTGGTCAACGCCGGGGACTTTCGGCGATGGCGCCAGCCGATGGCTCAGTGAGGGTAGTCCCGAGGGCCGTGCATTTCCGCCGGTGTAATAATGGCCTGGTGTGGTTCAGATGTGTGGCTTCTGATGCGTGGCGTATGGACCATCTTGTCGCCCAAATATGTGCTAAAGTGCAGGAGCGACAGTTTTTCGCGTCGCCAGAACGCCAACCACGGGAAGTGAGAATATCGAATCTTGCAGGTAAAAATCGTGATGGTTGGCGTTTCCACGGCCTTCAACCCTGGCGATGACTCTCGTCTGTAGCCATAACTAAGTGTTCACGGGAAATAAGACTTCGTCTTTCGGCGTTGCGATATCGGTGGCGTTAAAACGGTTGTTGGCGAAGGCGCCAAACTCGACGCGCACCGGTGACTTTTGGTGTCGCCGACGCGGCGAACCACGGTGAATTCCCGCCTGATGGGCGCTGAGCTCGGCGCTGGGTCTACCGGCCCGCGATTCCGGATCGACCAAGTCAACATTGAAGCGAAGCGATGCAGGATGCGAAGGATTGAGCAGGATTCATGGCTGAATCTTCTGGCCTCGGGGAAGTAATTCTATGGATCTGCGGAAGAAGGTCGCTTCGCCGGGTGAATGGATCCATTATCTTTATCAGATGAGCTCCACGTGAACCATGTTGATTTAGGTTAGAATACTGTCTAAAACGAGAAGAAGGAGAGGAAAGAAGAAAAACTTAATATTCTTGGGGGAAAAAATGAAAGCATGGATTAAATGTTTAAAGTAAAAAACTTTGCATCGCATGGTGTAGGCATCTCCTTCATGTGATGTTCTTCTCAAATGACGTAACTCTGTGTTCAACACAAAAATACTAAATCAAACTCTATGATGGCATGGGTTCCAACACATACCTTTCAAAGGTTAGATAACAAAATTTTGTTTTCCTATGCAGTGTAAATATGTCGTGGCATGCTAGAAAATGTTCTTGACTGATTTGCCACACCGCTCCGCGGTTGGCTCACATTGTAATTAATGACTGGTGCTGGTCTGCCCGCAGCCCGGGCGTAACGAACTAACAAACAAAGGCGAAAAAGTCCAGCGATAAAAATGTACGAAAGCAGATAAAGATTGTAATCGCGGTTGAGAGAGAGGATCTGTGCCGGAACAACATCGGCGCTATATTATGTGGTTGACATTGTGCAACTTACAACACTTAGATCGGAAAAATTCTTTGAGCGCTAGTGACCTTCCGCGCGCCCGCTAACATCACGCCCCGGTGTGCCCAAAACAATTATCCTATCTTCTTGTAACCGTTTCTCCTCCACTGACTCGTTCAAATATCTGGGCGTGACTTGGTGTCCACTTCTCGGATGCGATATCTCAACCCTCCGCCCAGGAAATATGGTGCTATGTGACAGGTTGCATTGTTTTGGCTTAAACTTGCGGTGTTCCGACAGGTGAACAAACGAAGACTTGTGGGCGGCCTGAAACTCCTTTCCTTACAATATGTTTATCATGCGAGCTTTAATCTTCTTATAGATTGAGGCGAACTCTCTTAACTCATTGAGGAATTCATCTAATTCTGAGTTGCCTTTGCATCAGCACTCTCAGGCTACCTTACTATCCATGTTGGAAACATATGAATTTGCCAATAAATCTATGTTGATTCCTTTGGCAGTGGCAGGCACTCATGTGTCGAAATAGCGACATACGAATGGGATTTTAAATGTCATTGTCTGTCGCTTGAGTATCATCATCTTCTTTTGGATCAGTCTTTCAGCCAGGCTGACAACGCTCTCGAGAATGAACGATCTCAGAAGGTGGCCACCTGGCTGTCTGTTGCTTGCGAGGGTGATGGCGAGGTGGATCGATGCACACCATCTTTGGGCTGCCCATCTACCGGCGTTGCATAAATGAGTACCACCATCGTGATCAATACTGTGAGTCATAGAGCGGTAGCAAGTAATAATGGTACGAAGGAACGTTGACCACCTTTGGCATCATTGTTAAATATGAACATTAACCATTACTGTTGGAAATGATGCCAGGAAAGATACCTGAGATTCTTGAATGAAGGAAATGGACCCATAAAATCCATACAAATCAAATAGCTCGACGCCTTTTCACGATTATGCGCATGGGGTGGTTCATCACGGCGAAATACCACCGATTCTTTAGCGCTATCGGTGATACAAGCAGCGTTGATCGCTCTTTGACGAAGCCCCAGGCGATGGGCTTTGATTGAATTACGCTGCTGTTGTCAGCGCAGCCTCTCAAAGACCATCCCCACATGGTAAGGTGTGGCGGTGATTTAGATACTGCATTCATCTTCATTTGCTCCCTTGTCATGATCCTTACGATGTTTGTGGTAGCTCCGGGATTCTTCAGTGGTAATTAACAACGAAAATGTGCGAACCTCTTTGTTCAGTAGCTAAAATCGGGAGGATAGCATAGCCCACTAGTAATTCGCAAATAAACCATGAACCAAGCTTTGTGTGTTCAATTATAAGTTGCTCTTGGAAATATCTAACATTACCTTATCTACCATTCTTGATAAGTGATAGATGAGTGCGTGACTAGGTTCTCTGTTCCCCTTCTTGTCATGATTTCGTTCTTACAATGGAGCTATATTGGTCTCGATTTATCCTTTTTAGTCATTAGGTACTTAATGAATTCGGTGGTTTAGTGTGCCTTATTCTTATTGTTACGATGGCATTTAGTTATAAAGAAAACAACAGCCAACAAGTACTCACTTTCTTTGGTGGTAAATAAGTTTAGCGGGCATCCATTTCGAAGTCAGGATAGCATAGTGGATAACTTTGAAATACCCTCTCTTTTACGCCCTATCAACAGATGTGTGCGATTATCACATGTAATAAGCAGGAGATAAAATAATTCTTTGCTGTGTCAGGGTGAGTACGATATCTTCGGGACGAAAAACTTACACCTGCGCGCTCATCAAAATCAAGTAGTGTCCCTTGAACTGATAGATGGACAAAGGGCTTTGCGATCAGAAAAATCATGGTGACACTTTACTTTGAGCCTACGTGCCTGAAACTATAAACTTCTTGTGATGATAATTGGGAGGTAGTTTCTATTGTAATCTTTACTTTATATGACTTATCTTCTCTTGAGGATCGGTTTTTGAAATATACGCTTCTTGTACCGTAGTGTTTTCTGTTAAACTTCAGACAGTTTCTTCATCTCGCTGCCTGGAGCCTCAGTTTCCAGACAGTACAGGAGCTCCCAATCTTACGAAAATGCGATCATGATACCTCAATTCTAACTCTTTTCATATATCTGAGAATATGTGCATCATGGCTACCAAGGAAATGTTGGTGCATTACACATTGCAAGGGCATCACTTTAAATGCGGGTATTACCATAGAGCAAGTCGAATGTTGTCTTACTCTTGATCTTTGAACTCTGATGATCAGGTTATGGAGTGGAATACCATCAGAAAGCGATATGTTCATTTACCAGCACATCTAACGACTTTGATCTAGAAATGGCGGTGGAAAATGGTGCACCCCGATTTAGCACCTTCCATTTCTCATCAGGTAATGCAGAATTCCCATATGTTGTAAGGTGTGCTCTATTCATTCTCATGCTTTATCCAGCGCGTCGTTCACTCCAGCTTTTTGAAACTTTGTTTGTCAGGACTCACCATTGCTGTGGAAATAGGATAAATAACCCGAGCATCTAGCCATGATGCTTCTGCGACTACTTCTTTCATGGTTGGATTCGGTCTCCTGTATTGCGAGCATGGCCATCTTTAAGCGGTGATGCATACATGAGAAGGGCTGATCTTTGTCGACCATAGACTTGACCCAGCATGTGATCCACATTACTTTCTCAACTCGCACCCATCTTTGCTATTGTTTGCTGGGATGCGAAATAAATCCCTTTGGTAAAGATGTAGGCATCCTGGAATAAAGCGCTACATAAATGGTACGGGTGGCGTGGCTGCTCCATCTTGGGTGTTGTTCGAAGGATGTCATGGCGTTGAAGCGTTTTCTGGAAGTTCAATAATGCATTTACCATCTATTAAATTTGGAAGAGTCATCATTTCTCTCTTTGACTCTTTTCTCCCAGTCCTTTTGATTCACTTTGTACCAGGCTAGTCTCGAAAGGGTGGGTGACCCGCACAGCTGTTTATATAGCCTCTACGGTCTACATCACTTGAAACCTGTAACTCTCTCTGTAGAATCACAACCTCAAACAGATGAGCATAGCCTATCATCACTCTCAGTTTAACTCCTGTACATTCAATATTGCCCTACAGGTGTGAAATAGTCTGACTCTGAGAAACCCAGTGGATATTTAGAAGGCTTTTTTGCATCTTCTTTTCCATGTCCTACGAAAACGGGTGTTATGCTGGAAGATAAACTTGTCTCTTAACTACGGGCGAATGTTCTATCCTTACCCCCACTGGATAATTTTGTGTGAGATATTAGCGGGTATGTTTGCTTTGGCGTTGGCGAGCTTCACCCTATTCGATGATAAATATGGACTAACGACGTGAGGTTTATCTGGCGCTCCCAGGTCACCTGAGGCCTCTAAAGATGAGTTCGATGATGCAAAGATAATGCGCCTGCCCGGGTCTTTTTCAGCTTTTGTGCGATTCCTCTTAAGGATGGCTTTATTCATGGTGAATTCAACGCCAGTTCAGCCCAGTCTTCTTTTCTTCAACCGATATATCCTTAAAGCGACATAACTGGCATATTCACGCCGTATTTATCCAAATGGAATGTTTATCTCTTCGTTTCGAACACTTCCATAAACTTTTTGTGAATTTCTTGTCCAATTTGTCTTCTTACGGGCGTTGAGGAACATGAATTTGGATCAGTGGATTTCGGAGTGGTGTTGATGATCTTTAGCCTCGGTTTCTTCTTCCCGAAATTTTTGTTGGGGTTGTTCACCTCCTCTTATCATCCGGCGGTTTGATTGCTCTCGTTTCACCTCTCCCATCCTTGGTGGCTGCCGATCTGCTGTTCTATACTTCATCATGACAACTTTATGTTCATTACGCTTCTGTCTCGGAGTTCCTCTAGTTGCTGGGCAGCCAGTCATCACGCCTCTCGATCCAACAATGTAGCGTTTAGCTTTATTACTCAGTTTTAGTTAGGCCTTGATTAAGCCTGGAAGTGGATTGGTTTTGTGTTTGCTAAGCCTGATTTGGAATGTATTTGTCTCCATTATAGATAATGAACGCTCAGAGGTCATCATATGGCAGACTGAAGCACAACCACCCGGGATCACTTTCTTTGCTCAAGTGGTGTGCTGGCGGAGGTGGTGGCATCTTATTACGGTTGTTCTGCTCACGTTACCAGTTAGTTACTCTAAATCATTTTGATTACTCTCCAGCGGCGCTACAGTTTTGATTCGGATTGCGTTTGCATTGTTACAATGCGTATTACCTGCCACTATCACCTTTATTGTTGATTCACATTTGATTCACATCTTTGTGCTTTACTCTGTGTCATCGCCCCTTGTGACGATCATGATAAATGTTGTCCTCTGAAGTAAGACTCGCTTCGGATCTGGGATTATTGAATCACAGCATTCATTGTACCTTCTTTATACGTATTTGTTTTAGTTAATTAAGCGACATGATTTGTAGGGTTTTCGAACTTACGTAGCGCTCTTCACACAGGACTTTACAGTCGATTATCTAGTCCACTAGATTAAAAATAATAGTGGTTGTATCTTTAATCCTCTATAACCGATGTAGTCACTGTAAGGAACATCTCAGGGCGCTCAAATGATTGTCACATTGGCGTATTGTGCCGAAGCGTGTTCTTTTGCATTCCCACAATTAACTTTGTGATGTGGCGACATCTCTCAGGTAGCTCATGAAATCTACTCTGTGTTCAACCAGTTCCCTGCCGATTGTTTAAAATATGTGTCTCTTTTGATTATGAATCTGCCAGCAGGAAAGATTTTCGATCATAATTTACCATTTCAGTCATTCAGGTATGAGATCGGGTGGATTTGCTTGGCCTCAAGTAATCTTTGCTTCGATTCTTTGATGACAGTGGGAATAGGCACTTAATCGAGAGCTTCCTCTACTCCGTGCGCCGCCCAGGCGTAGCGACTTCAATAAAACTTTCTGTGAATCATTTGGCCCGGATTCTCATGAAATGACCATGGCGTATTGTGGGCTTTGATTGCCAGCGCAGCTCGAGTTGTTAACGAATAAGGGTGGTGTGTATGACCGATGACAAGCTGCAGGTGGCGAACTCACTCGAGTAATATGCGGATTATCGGCATACAACGATACGGTGGCACGATCTCTGATTTTTGTCCATTGATCCACGCTTGCGGTTCATTCTTTTCTTGGAAGACGCCCTTCTCCTCTTGATTATGCGCGATTAAATTAGGTTGGCGTATTAGCTTCTCGTATCAATCAATGTAATATCGAGTTCTAGTCGGTGAATGGAGTAAGCTCATAATGGTGCGGTTGATTGAAAAAACCGAAAGAATTAGTTCATAGTTTACCGGACTAAGATTTTCAGCATCAAGCGAATCGGGAAAGAAATGCGGAAGAAGCGAGTCTTGATCTCTCAGATCGTCCATGATCTCTATCCATGTCCTTGTCTTCAGTATTTCTGGATCCCATACGCCTTGAAGATTTAGCTGTACACATGGGATTCTTGGAAGCCCATCGACAGCGCTGAATTTGCAAGTTTTTCAACTCTAGTATGGAAAGAAGACCTTATGCGGCGTGCCAAATATGGTACACACCTGTCTCAGTTGTGCATTTCGGCATGGGGCCTCCACGCTTCCTTAGCGGCGCGCAGATTTCAAATTTGCGTGCAGGAGCTCTCATTTTCTTTAGTATGCTACCGCCCGGTGTCTTTTCCTTACCATTCTTTAGCCAGCTTTGTTCTACTAACTCTTTTGTTATGCATAAAACGATAAGGTAGCCAGAGTTAACATAAATATCTGGTGAATACAATTCTGAATCGGCACATTGAGTTATAAAGGCTTTATAAATTTTCTTGCGAAATACACTTATAGTCACTTTCAGATCAGATGATTGTGGTGATGAGGGATGAATTTGGGGCTAAAATTTACCTGATTTGCTCTTCAGGGTGTTATTGTCCTTTTGCCTCATCTTACATCTTTTCTTTTCTGCTAATATTTGAAAAACATATTCTGACTTTGTCCCAACCCGATATCTCCTTTACTCTTCATTGGCATCTTGAGAGAATCTCCTTTTTGCTTTCTTACTTGTAAAAGTTGGATGGTCTGATGTCTTGTCATTCTGGAAACGCTCTACCGCTCGCAGAGGAACTTTGGTTTGGCAACTCATACCGGGTTAAGCATTAAATTCTTTAGATGTTGAAACTTACCAGACTTAATTGTTAGAGAGAGGAGCCACTGGCGGGCCAAACTTGATCCCAATTAAACATTCTGATTTGAAACTATTCTGCTGCATTCTAATATACTCATTTCTTTGTTTAATTCTTCTTTTTCCATCCTTCGTTGCTTGTTTCTTTCAGTCAACCATAACATTTGACATCTTTCATATGTTTGAAGAGTTCTTGTCGCTGAACTTTCAGAGTAAATAAAGGATTCATTTCTTTTTCAGTTAGATATAAAGGAAGGTTGAGGCTTCAATGCTAAGCTGACTTACGAAAAACGAACTAGACAATTTGGCTCAAGCCATGGCATTCAAAACTACAGCCGCTTGTACATATCACCTGGTGAAGCGAAGGCTCAGAGCTTCCCGGATAGGCTATATCCTTCTGGGACTAGCGCCTGATAATAATCCTAACAGTTCTGAAATAACCAGGCTGGTAATTTATTAATTGCATTACTTCAGAAAGATATCTCTTTAAATCTCTTGTTTATAAGACGTTTTGACCATGTTAAATTGTTTTTGGGGTTTCATGAACCTTGTGTTTATACACATAGTTTCAAAATTCTTGATGTGTTTGTCATTTAGTACTTTTCTAATCTGGAACCTTAACTTCCGATTCTAGCTTATATGCGCTTCCTTTTCCGTTCTTGAGGCTTTCTTATAGTTTCCATTCTACTTATTATTTGGATTATAACCTCACATAACTGGATTCATACATACTGACATTCTGTTATCATTTATCATTATTGACCAGAATATTTATTACCATTAACAATTATCATTTGTCATATAAAGACAATTATATCAGTCTACATTCTTTCTGTTTTTCATATAGATTTAATTCGTTTATTCCCAAAACCAAAATACCATCCCAACTAATGATCCTTACAGACAAAAGGTTGACACATAATCATTGGAAAAAATTGTTATTGATCTTTTATAAGAAGGGATGATTATGATTGCGGTTTGGAGGAAGAAAAGGCTAGAAGGTTCATATCCTTCTTTTTGTGGGTTGAAGTCACAGTTCGGAAGTTGAAGTGTTGAAACTATTAAAGATGAAGAAACTTGAGACAGTGGATGTTTAGTTTATCTTTCTCACCAGAGGGTTTTCTTTATACCATTGATGTGTCATTGTTATATTCACACTTTGAAGTGATCGATTAAATGTACCTCAAGCCATATCATGATTCTTAGTTCACGTGATTCTGGGTGAGCATAGTAGTAGCCAATTACTTTCAGTTTGAATTCACGATCCTAATTTAGTCATTCACCGATTTTTAATGCGTAATTTTGTCCACCTTCCTCCACAGCTCATGTCCCTCTTTACCATATCAAAAAATTCGGCTTTCTAGTTCATGAGGCTATTCTTCAATGCGAATGCTTGAGACCCTGTATATGCTCATGGGCCATCACCTATATTCCCATCTTCCTTTCTCTTTCTCAAAGAAAGATGAGCACATCCTTCATCCTTTTGATTAATTCATTATAGAGAAATTGTTCATCTTCGAATCTGCCTTCACAATTAGGTGCTCTTTCTTGCCTCATCAGCGTTTATTCCTTCCGATCTTCAATCCCTCTTGCTTGGGAAACCCAAGTTGGATTTCTGTCTTTGCTCACTATCTTCATGCAGGATTAAACTAGGAGATTCTTCCCTGATCCTCTGGTGTTTGCTCTACTTTGTTTTTTCTCTACTATCAGGTTCTTATTACCATTGACCTATTCAGCATGTTTCTGTCCTGCCGTTTTCATGGTGTCATCTGAAGGTCATGCTTGATTCTGAAAGTTCCATACATGGGAGGAGAGTTCAATCCAGGACTCATACCATGTTCGCGTTTTAGTCTCAGGATAGTGGTTGGCCTATCATGGGTTTGTTCAAATCATAGGTTATCATCCTTCGCCTGGCCCGGGGGCTCCTCCCTCACCCTTCCATAATTTCCATCTCTTCGTACTGCGCTCAGCGCAGGTGCCAGATCTCACATAAGAGTTGCTGAAATCGGTCAGGACTAGAGATTTGGACTCGTAGGACAGAATGGATGGGAAGTGGGATTGGACAGGATTAAATTAAGTTTGGGTCCTCCAGTGTCGTCAGGTTTTTAAGTTAAGGTGGAAATAACTTAAGAATCATTGGGTCAGACGGTGACAGTCATTGCATACTATTATGGAAGATAAATTCTTTCGTGGATTCAGATTAGTGTTAAATTTATTCATTTTCATTTTAGTGATCCCCATGAGGAAACTACACGTCTTTAATGGGATTATGATTATTGCCAGTTGACAGTTGTTAAATATATTAAAGTAACTCAAAAACAAGCAACTTTACTAAAACGTTTTAGTTCCAGAAGGTTCTGAGATTATTAAGTATGGCGCTGCTACTCAAAAATTCTCTGCCTTCTGAGTTGGCAGAACCACATTAGAAGCAGGCAATCAGATTTTGCATTGCCTATTGAGCTCAGAGATCATATCAGATCAAGGAACATTTCTTGTCTTTCTCTGATTGCTCTTTCTTTTTCTCCTCCTTTTATTTTTTCCTTTTCCTTTCTCTGATTGTGTGGCACTACTAAAGGTTTAAGCAGCCATCTAATATGTTTTACTGAAGGATTAAATCCAATATAATCTCTTTCATTTCCATCTGGTGGGGACATCTTGAATCGCTGTTTTTTTCACAACTCAAATCATTTTGTTTTCAGAGAAAAAAAAAAAAAAAAAAAAAAAAAGAACAGGGCATATTTGGCAACAAACGCAAAAAGCGTTTTTAATCTTAAATAACCACCACAATATTCATAAAAATCTTTTAGTATTTTCATTTTTTGGTATATAATAAAACAGAACACGATCACTGTTTGGGAAGTCATTCAGTAAAGTCACTAATGTAATATATTCTTTGAGATCAATTATGTTTTTCGTTTAAAATATTTAAAACTTCACCAAATCTTCTATAACACTATTAATAGAGTAACCAGAAGAATTTAATTCAGAAAATAAGGTGATTTGGATTAGTTGAACATTTTCATCATCTTGATTTAAAGTCTTAAGAGAAGCTGACTCTTAACAGATATAAGCACTAGGCTTTATTTGGAGTTAAGAGAACATGAATTAGGTAAATTCGAACTTGCACTGATGCCATACCACTATACTTTTGTTTCTAAACGGTCTATAAATACTTTAATAACTGGAATTCATTATTTTCAACTTCATTAAGTGATAGTTTCACTTTCAACTATAAAAATCGTATTTACAGTAATACAGATTAAAATGAGAATCATATAGCCACATGCTTTCTCATCTTGAGATCTAGCTAAGTTAGATATTTAAATTTGGACAATTACTTTTTCTATCATAAGAATCATTTGAATGGTAAGTCCTTTAACAGGAAGTCTGTCATCATATACA
Organism: Tetrastigma voinierianum; assembly: GCA_016808115.1. Classification (NCBI taxonomy): domain Eukaryota; kingdom Viridiplantae; phylum Streptophyta; class Magnoliopsida; order Vitales; family Vitaceae; genus Tetrastigma; species Tetrastigma voinierianum. Next base: position 2,198,563 of record JAEQBH010000222.1, on the reverse strand, counting down.
ATTAGCACCAAACAACTTCAATAGTTATCTACCACTAAGGTGTTTCTTGGATTCACTGGAGGTTTTTTGTGGAATGTCATGAACTTTATCCTTCTTGAAAAAAGTTGATTAATAATTATCTCAAGAAGTTTCATTGTTCTTGCTTGTTTCTTATTTCTCAGGAATCTTAGAGAATCAAATGGTTTTCCGTACATTATCATATATAATTCTTCTTTTTCCTTCGGCTTTTTAGATATAAAATTAGTCGTTTCTTAATTAAGCATCATTTTTGTTTTGATCCTTCAGGTTGCTTATCTTTCAAGAATATCACTACTTGCACTCTAGAACTCTTAATATTGATTAGGTTTTTCGACAGTATTAAATTCTCTTACAGTTTCTCTTATAGAGATTATAATGGGATTATGTTTTGTAAATTCGTTGTACAATTACCAGTCTTGGTATTGTGTGTCATGTGATATGGGGATTTAATTTAGTGAATCAGCAGGCTCGATCAAAGATTGGGTAAGTCTAATTCTATCAGGATAAGTGCACCTTAGAACCCTTATCAGATCTTCAAGTGGATGAATATTGAAGAATTTAACCCAAATCCATATATATGGGACTAAAAATTCATCCGGAAAATATCGTATTGTTAGAAAAAGCAAAGAGAAAGCATTATTGGGGCATTACACCGTGCGAAAATGGAAAACTAATTTAGAATATAAGTTTGCCGAAAAAACTTTAATGAGTAATGATCTGACGGATCAAATCATTAAAATAAATGGGAAAAATATTTGCGATACCATGTAGATAAGATAAGTAAAAAGCCCACTTTGTTGTTATTTTTCAACGCTGGGGAAGGAACGAGGATAGTGAGATAATTGATGAAAATTAAATATATTAATGATTGAAAGAAATTAAGGAAGCGTCAATTCATATGATCTGTTCGATGAGCTTCCATTCAATATGAACTACAGTTTTAATGTTGAGTGTGCTGCGTGTTCCTGTAGTTTTACGTTCATCATTCACCAACTTGTTGCTGTGATTATAACTTCTCTGATGAAAAAATAAGTTGAAAAAATTGAGAATTGTAAAAATTTGTAAATATTTGATGCTTGGACCTCGGTTCAAAAATTACTTCGTGTATATCTTATCGCTATTCAAACAATGATTAAATTGCAAAAATTCTAAGGCATGATTTTCAGTCACAAAGGTGAAGGTGTTAATTAGCCAGTTGAGGCGCATTGTTTGAATCTTGAGTGAGGACTCAGCTTTAACATCTGAGTTGAGCCAGTACTCAGTTCTAATAATCATTGCCATTACATAGAAAAAGAATGGATTTCAGCAGATTGGATGTGTTAGTGATGGAAAGTTTCTCACATTAAGTCTGTTATCATATTATAAATCTCATTATTGGGATGTATCAGAGCATGATGTGTTGTGCCGATGATAAAAAGTTTAAGTATTCAGTATATTAAATTCTCATAAATCATGGGTTTAAAGACCTTGTTGAAAAGCTAATATGAAAGCAAATCTTCCCCCGCTGCTCTTTGAGTGTCCCCACCCAGATGGAACTCAACCTACGATATTGGATTGCATTTGAATTTCATCTGTTTTATTGAACACTCTACACGATAGAGGTAGATTACAGAAGAACTAAATAAAAAGGCCTCTGAATCAACAGTTGGAAAAAAAATGTGAGATTAGTGGTAATTTTTTGAGAAGGAGTTTACCTTACCAGCTAAATCTTACAGTTCTCTTATGTTGAATAATAAAAGTTCTTATTATTATATTATTCATCTTAGTCTGATGGGAAAAAAAATGTGGATGAAGATTTTAAAGCTACTTGCTTATCTAAATGAAAAAAAAGTATAATCAATATAGAATCATGGAAAATAGGCATGTTGATTTATGTGTACTTGATTCAACGATCCTCATTCTAGAGTGACTAATTGTTGAAGACATAACACGACATGCCAGAGCAGAAAGGGGCGTGAAGCTTTATAATGATGTATGAAAGGCTTTTCTTATTCTTTATTTGATGGCGATTATAAGTTTGTATTCTTCTTTGGATTCCTCAAAGTGAATTAAAATTGGGATCCCATGTCGTTGATCCAATAAGGATGATCATATAGGAGGGCTTTCTGAATTACATGAAGATATCTTAGGATAAGCTAAAGGTTGAAGGAACGGTGGATATCGGGAGTGAGTTTGAGGTGCCAAATGGGCTCAGCGTTCTAAGGGAAGGAAGAAGAAATGGATGCATTGTCTTAGGGTAGATGTATGGGGCATCGGCTTTAGTTGTTTCAGCGCATGTTATACTAACCAGCCAGCCATCTCTTGTTACATCGGAATCAGAAAACAGTGCGGGAGGTGACCAATGCTGATCCATTTAGAAGGAGTTTCCATGACCCTGGAGTAATCACATTTTTGTCAGTACAACTTATTAGACCATTTATTTATGCATTAAGAAAACAGCGATGTTGGATTTACGATTTGTGTTCCATGAAAAGATGGTAAACTCTTATTTTATTATGAGACAGAAGCCAAACAGAAGGGAATGTCATAGTGATGAAGGAAAGTTGCAAGGATTGGAACTTGAAAGGTATGACAAATACATATATATGATTCTTCGGCTTTTGTTTCAACCAATAATCTTTTCCCTTATTATGATTTTCAAAATAATTTGGATGACAGTCCATTATATGTGGACTCCATGATGTAGTTCTTATGATGTTTGGTGACATCACGAATGTGCCTGGTGTGAACTCTTATCGAATTTTAATATTAAAATTTGTATTTGGCAACTGTGAATAAAGTTATCTTCTGAAAGAATTCATGTAAATTTGGCTTTTAAGCGCAAATGTTGAAAAATGCAACGAGGTCAGCGACATGTCCAAAGCGGACGGATTTGGGTGCTGAGTCGAGACAGTACGGACGAGGCATCTCCCAGTGGATCTCCGTCCTTAGCGCTGATTGGTTCCGGTCAAACCGGGTCCGGTCGATCGGTGGTTTTGGGCAGTCACCACGGCCCTACTCTGTCGTGTCGAAGGAGAAACAACCGGACCGGTTTCCCTCCTGCAACAAATATCCACTTTCACTCGGCAAAGAACCAGTCAGTGATAGTTCTGGATGAGAGGGATGGTCTTTACAATCTGTGGAAGATTGATCAGATGTTTCAGTGTTTTCCCATCAAAGCTTGCTTTATCCCCACTTCAATAGAGCATACAAAAAGAATAGCTTCATTCTCCCTTGTGTTTGTGCTTGAATGCTTAGTAGTAATGATAACAGCGATAAGCAAAACCAGGACACCAGCTTCTGCGGCCAAGGATCCCGGCAGTGGATTCATGAGTTTTTCTTGGATTGTGAGTTGGCACCCTTTTCTCAATGAAGTAAGATAAACTCTTGTCATGATTAGGTTCTCGAATGCTGACAGCTCAAATCAAATGGATCTTTGGATTTGTAAAACCTCGATGAGATTCTTTCATGATCGCGGACCCTGCTCTCAGCGTGGCCGGAGTACTCCTCTATATCCTCATGTGGGGCGAACTCGAAGCCCTGTAGCGAAGTGGTTTGTGCTTGCCCGAAAACAAACTCGAGCCACCAATTATGGCCAGCAGACGGTGAACATCTGGACCAACACCACTCGTGTGGCATGGCGTTCTTTCTTACAGTAGGCTTCCATCGAAATGAAGCTTAGTTGTCTTATCTTTAACTCTTGCTCTCCACACTAAACTCTTTACTTTTTCTTGAAAGGATTTGTGCCTCTTAAGGTGGGATTTTGTGAAAGTATGAGTGATATGAAGCAATGGGAAGGGGTGACTTTTCAGTTTTGGAGAACTTCTTCAGTTTATGGCTCAATAAATGAATGTTTCTCTTCGTGGGTCGCGACAATTAATGATTAGGTCACAACAATATATTTTGAATTTACTTGTGGAATTTATTTTGTGACCCTAAAATGAAAATTTTCACCCCATTCTTTAAAATTCCATGTCGTGACACACTTTAGGTTTTGTCGCAACAATGACTCGTCCTGACAATAGAAAATTTTGTTGCGACACATGTCATTGGACCCAATAAATGTTTACAGGTTATAATCTGGGTCGCGACAAGAATTTTCCTATCGCGATAGAGATTGGTTCTGCAAACTGAAAAGTGGGTCACGACGGTGTTTGAAGGTGGTCCACTGTTTCTGTAGCCATTTACTTTAGTTTAAATTCTTTTGCCACAATAGGAAAAACAAAGTCACGACATCATATTTCAGTGAGTTCTGTCGTGACCGAACTTTTAATGTCGCGACCTAATTTTCTTATAAATTGTCTTAATTAATCAATTCCTTGTTGCGACAACCCTTTTTCCTCACTTATAAAATAGTGTCGCGACACAGATAATTTTTCCACGACTAAGAATTTGTTTCCCCAAATTGCTGCAACTTAAAAATGCCTTCCAATTCAGTTAATCACCCACAACTCAATCAAAATTTTCAATTCAAGCCTTGTGAAGACATATTTAGCAATAGAAAATCATCAATTCAATCTTAAACAATTATCTCATTAAAACACATCAACATAACATTCAAGCAATTGGCAGCAAACTCTCCCAAACTTAAGATATGTATTATTATTACAAATAAGTTTAGGGAATGAGAAATACTCCCCTTGTAGTCATTTTCTCGCACAAAGCCTGGGCCATGAGGTAGTGCTTTACAATAAAATCGATTCCAATTCATCCCCTTCCAGCCAAAAAAAACTTCTAACCAAATCAAATTTAATAATCCAAAATCAATAAACAAAAATAATCAACATCAATCTAAGCAAACAAGAAAAAATAAAAATTCGCTTGGGTCAGCTTCCCAAGAAGTCTTTCAGCTTAATGTCCTTAGCTAGACACAGTCGCAGAGTGTCTTCATTTTTTATCATTTTCTTTCTCTTTCAAAATCCGATCTACCTCCTATATGCTTCCTCTAAGATAATGCTTTAATCTTTGACCATCTACTTTGAATTCATTTCCAGATTCAGTCTTTAGTGTTACTGCTCCAAAGGGTATACTTGTTAACACTGTATATGGACCACTCCATCTTGATTTCAATTTCCCTGGACAGAGCTTGAGTCTGGAGTTATATAAGTGAACTTGTTCTCCTGCCTTGAACTCCATCCTTAGAATTTTCTGATCATGCCACCTCTTGATCTTTTCCTTGTAGATTTTGGCATTGTCATAAGCTTCATTTCTCAATTCTTTCAGTTCATTCATTTAGAGTAATCTCTTTTCCTTGGCAGCTTGAAAATCACAGTTCAATTCCTTGATGGCCTACATAGCCTTGTATTCCAATTCTAAAGGGAGATGACAAGGTTTTCCATATAATTTGTATGGGACATTCCACTAGAGCTATGCAGCTCTATGTCCTGATAGTGCATCATCCGGGCTTATGGACCATTCTTCACTGCGACCCAATTGGAAATTTCAGCTTGTCCATTTGATTGAGGGTGATAAGTCAATCCCATCATATGTTTGATTCCATATATACTCATGAGTTTTGCAAAGACTTTATTTGCAAAATGGCTTCCCTCATCACTGATGATTGTTTTAGGTGCCCCAAATATGCTCAAAATGTTTCTTTGTATAAACCCAACAACTGTGGTGGCATCGTTTCTAGGACAAGCTATTGCCTCCACCCATTTGGATACATAATCCACAACTAGAAGAATGTATATATTGCCAAATGATGATGGAAAATGTCCTATAAAGTCTATTCCCCATACATAAAAATCATGACCACCGTAATCTTGGTTGGGCATTTACTTTCCGCTTTATGTTCCCATTTTCTATTAAGCATCACAATGTTTTACCCATTCAAAACAGTCTTTGAATAAAGTAGGCCAATAAAATCCTAATTGAAGAATTTTCTAGGTTGTCTTGTCTCCTGCAAAGTGTCCTTCATATGGTGATGCATGACATTTTTCTATAATACCACCTTGTTATGTTTTTAGGACACATCTCCTTATAATCATGTCTGCTCCTCTTCTATACAATAGTGGGTCATCCCATATATATAATCTGCAATCAGTTCTCAATTTCCTCTTTTCTTGGTAGTTGAATTCGCATGGCATAATTCCACAAGCTAAGTAATTGACAATATTAGCATACCAAGGTGTTTGTGTTGACAACATCAATAGCTGTTCATCAAGAAAAATTTCTGTTATTTCTGCCCCTTTTTCTATTTCAGCGGTCTCTCCAATCTTGACAAGTGATTTGCTATCACATTGTCACTACCCTTCTTGTCTTTGATTTCAAGATCAAACTCTTGCAGCAGTAGCACCCATCTGATCAATCTTGGCTTTGCATTCTTTTTTGCCATTAAATATTTAATTGCAGCCATGGATTAGTGGCACTACAAACATGGGACCCTAATATATAAGGCTTCCGAATTTTTCTACAAGAAAACCATTGCCAAAGATCTCCTTCTCTGTGGTGGAGTAGTTTTCAGGTCCCTATCAAGGTCTTTGGCTAAGATAGTATATGACCTTGAATATCTTCTTTATCCCAATACAGCTCCTATTGCATAATCACTAGCATCACACATAATTTCAAATTTATTGCTCCAGTCTGGTGTCAGCATGATGGGAGCTGATACTAATCTGGATTTAATTTCCTCAAATGCAGATATGCATGATTCATCAAAATCAAAATTTGCATCTTTTTCCAGCAGTCTTCACAATGGTCTGGAGATTTTTGAAAAATCCTTAATGAATCTTTTGTAAAATCCAGCATCTCCCAAGAAGCTTCTTATGCCCTTCATTGTTGTAGGTGGCATGAGAGTTTTTATAACAACAATCTTTGCTTGATCTACTTCCAATCTAGCGTTATAAATTCAGGCCCCAAGACAATACCTTCGCCATCATGAAATGACATTTTCCCATTGTTCATATTTTTGTTCCTGGGCACCTCTGAAGTACTGTTTCTAAGTTTCTTAAACAATCTTCAAAACTGGATCCATAGACTGAGAAGTCATCCATGAATATTTCTATAACCTCTTCCATCAAGTCAGAAAATATAGACATCATACAGCTTTGAAAGGTGGCAGGAGCATTACATAATCCAAATGGCATCCTTCTAAAGGCAAAGGTACCATAAGGACATGTAAATGTTGATTTCTCCTATCCTCTCGGGTTGTCGCAACTGCTATGTCCGCATCAATCAAGAAAACAAGAATGGGAGGCCTTTGCTAACCCGGTCTAACATTTGGTTAATGAAAGGTGTATGATAAATGGTCCTTTATAGTAGCAAGCTTAGTTTCCCCCGTAGTCTATGACACTTCCATCCCGCGCGCTCAGAGGGAATCAATTTATTCTTCCTACCGATCACAGCTGAACTCTCCCTTCGGGGAACCATGTACTGGGCTCACCCAATGACTGTCTGAAATTGCATATATGAAGCCTGCATTTAGCTATTTCAGTACTTCTTTTCTAACTACTTCTTTCATTACTGGATTCTTCCTTCTCTGATGCTCTATAGAAGTTCTAGCATTCTCCTCCAACGTGATCTTGTGTACAAACCGGAAGGGACCGATTCCTTTCTTCTCAAATCTTCTAGACCAAGCATGTTTCCTTATAATTTTTTGAGAGTCTCCAAAGAAGTGCTATTTCACTAGTTAATCTAGCTAAAATGATAACTGGCTTTCCCTTTTCTGGTTGTAAGAAGGCATATTTTAAATGTTCAGGCAATTCCTTTAGTATTAAACCTTATGAACTTTTGTTTTCTTCAACCACTTCTTCTTCATAACTGCTGGATTTTTCTGCACTATTCTCTCTATCACTGAATATTGAATCTTTATGTTTGAAATTGGAGTTCAGAAATTCAACTTCAAGATGCTCAAGATACTGGAAATTCATCTCATTCCCATTCATCGAATTATGAAAATTACAATCAAGAAGTCTGTGCCTTAATCGACAGAATTTTTGTTTCTGCTAAATTCACAACAACACTTCCCGAGTTCAGTTGTTTCGCATCACACGAGATTGAATGAACGCTCATCTCCAACCTCAGAGTCGGTCTCTTTTTACATCAATCAATGTTGCTCTGCTTCTAAGAAGGGCCCTTCCTAACAATAGTGGGATTTGGGTTTTGTCTTCCTCTACATTTATGACTACGGTCCACTCGGGCATGCCCTTCCACCTTGATCAACACATCTCTTCAAGGATACCCTCGTGATGGGCTTAATGTCCTGCCCGCCATCTCAGTGTCATGGCCGTAGATAAGCTCCCCAACCTAGTCTTTTAAAGGCGAATTGATGCGCATCAAGTTGATGCCGGGTCTAAAAATCACACACACAACGCCCTGCATGTCAAGATTCCCAAATCTCATGCAAGTGTACAGGAAGCCGCTAGATCCTACCTTTTTCTTGTATGGACTTCAAACAATGCACTACAGGCTGCATTTAGGCTCACTATCCCTTCTCGCTAGGGGAACTTTCTTTTGCTCAATAGACTTTTCATGATTTTTTCATAATGAGGCATTTGAGTTAATGCTTTTGAGAAGGGAATGTTGATATTTATCTTCTTAAACATGTTTAAGAATTTAGAGAACTGCTCCTCCAGTTTTGCCTTCTACAGCCTTTGAGGGAATGGAACTGGAGGATTATAAGCTTTCACTCTTCCCTTCCTCCCGGTTACTTCTATAGGGATGCACCGCCGACTTCTCCTTCTCCGTAGCTTCCGAACCGCTTTGCTCATGTTCTTCCAATCTCATCTTGTTTTCTGCATTCCTCCTTCTACTCTCTCCTTTCATCTAACCCTGCTACTTCCTCAAAAGTCACCGTCTATACAATCCTTAGATTCTTTCCCGTGTCACTTGAAATGAACTCAGGGCTCTTTTACAGCTTGAGTCACTATGCACCAAGATCTCCGCATTCTTCTCAAAGAAGCATTGGTGTTTGCCTGAAATATTGTTGTGTTTGCTTGGAAATTTTCAAGGTCAAAAAATTTTTTCTCATGCAGATTCAAAATCATTTTGTTATCTGACATTAAATTAAGCATTTGATCTTCAAAGGATGGAGTCCTTTTTTACTCCCGATAATCTCGCTCCGCTTCCCTTTGTCGCCAGCTGGTTGTCGCCACAAACCCAAAATGAGTATAAGCCTCGATGGTGGTTCGTTTATATCCGTTCCCTATTGTGCCTTCCACCGCTATGAAAAGCTTTCGCGGTTTCGTAGTAATAGACCGTAGCGTGTAGTGGCAGTCGGGGCTGGGCTTAGCGGTAATCTCTACTCATTCATATACTTTGTTTCCTTAACTTGGTAGGGCTCTTCTTCCTCATACCCCTCAGTACTATTTCTCCTTCCTTCTCTTACTACTCCAACTTCATATGTAGTGTGCATCCTCCTCTCATTGCTACTCAGTTTGTTCATAACTGCATCAAGCTTGCCTTCTATGGCTATAGTTCTATCCAATCCAATCAGACCATTTCTCATCCCGCCACACCCTTCTTGAAGATTTAGATGGAGTCTTGTAGTTGCATTTAAGGGGTCTTCACAACTTGCCTGCCTCTCCCTCTCACTTCTTCTCTTTAAAACCTCCACAACAGATGCATCAATTATAACCTCGAGGTATAATTCATGGCATGGTAGAAAATGTCCATCTGCTGTCAACATATCCCAAGAATAGGCACCTCTCGCAATCTCAACCTCTCCCCATGCAGAGACTCATCCTCCCCTTGCTTGAACACAACAGATTTCCTCCTCTTCTCTAGCAAGGAGTTGGAGGCACTGCCATGAATGCCTCCACCAGTTCTTCCCAAGCATTCACTAATCCCACTAGTAGTGAGTCAAACCAGCGTGGCGCCACACTTTGTAATTGAGCATGGGAAGAGTTGAAGCTTATTTGATCTAGTCTTACCCATTCATTATTGTTTGCCATCCTCATAAATCTCCCTAAGTGCTCATTTGGACTTTAAGGTGGCCAGAATTAAGTGCTGCCGAACCATTGTAATCAAAGCCTGGCCGGCTCAAAATTGTTTGCTTCACAAAGGTTGTCTCACGCAGAGTATTCTTCTATGATGATGGGCCCCAAAAAATTCCCTCCATTGTAAAAGAAATTTCCAGGGTCTCTCCGCTTTCTTCTTCTGAATAGTCTACACCTTCTATTTGATTAACCATATTTATCTTCAAAGATCGTAGCCTTTCTCATTTTTATGGTTCTTTCAATTTCAGATCTAAAGGCAAATAGCTCGCTTTTTGATTTTCATGCATTTAATACCTTCCCGAAAAATGGAAACACACTAAGATCAAATAGAGTCAAGAAAACAAAAATCATATATCTATTAAGTTTTCCAAGATCAGTAGCCTATTCATCCACTGCTTAAAACTGTTTTTGTTGATTTTCTGAAATTTTTGTAAAATAAAGAAAAATGTCAAAATTAGCATTTCTCTCTTTTGTCATAATATTGATTTTTAAATTCTTTCAATCCCCGGCAACGGCGCCAAAAACTTGTTGACCAAATTATATATAAAAATTTATGACACTATTACCAAAGGAATATTATTACTACTCCCGACAATCCAAGGCCAAAACTTTGTTGACCGACTCAGATAGAATTAAACTGCAAACAAAGTTATGACTCTACTACTAAGGACTAAACTAAAGTCCCCAGCAATGGCACCAAAAGCTTGTTGAGACCATAAGTTGTGCAAATTCAAATTTATGAAACCATTACTAGAAGACTATAAATTAATCCCCAGCAACGGCACCAAAAACTTGTTGACACCATATATAACTTATATGCTCATAAGAAGAATTGTTTTGTCACTAAACTCATTTAGTTGATTTATCGTGTGTGTGGTCTAAGCACAAACAAGTGCATAGGTCAAGATAAAGTAATAAAAGTGGACCTGATGTCCATTATCGCTCACAATGCAGATTGGAAGAGAATTTAAACTTCAACCACCCCAACTAATAAGCCCTAAATATACTATTTGAACTTCCATTTCAGAGTAAATTTATAACCTAATAAGAAATTTTTAAATTAACGGGAATTTTGCCATTAAAATGGGGTGGAATCAAATTCTAAATATAAATCGATCGAACCAGACATACCGAAGTAGACACTGATTTCACTATCGTGAAATATTTCACTCCTCGTGATTACAATCTCATTTTATTTTCCCCGAGTTGAATCAATTTGTCAAGATACGCGTAGTATAGTTTGACTTCCTCTAACTGCTACTATTATTCACCGAGTAGAGTTCGTTCATTTCGAATCATGATTCTAATCAATTACTTTTAATTAGAATTTCCGTAAGATCTCGTATTTTTCTTTCCAATACTTCACACCATTTCTTTGATTGCGTATTTCTTGCTCAACATAGGTACAGCAGATTTTACAAAATGAATGATGTCTTGTCCTTAAAATCTGAAAGAGTTTTCCTTTTCGATTAGATCTCACTAAAACTGGTCAAGATCATTCTCCAGCCAAGAGAGACTCTAATTGATTAAAATTGATTATATCACCAACCTCTTTGTCAAACCATGAGCAAATTGAGGATTTATCTAAGTAAATTCCTTCGTGAGCTCATTGTCACATTAGTCTAGCATACCTCAAGTAACTAATCTATGTCGTCAGTAACCTGTATCTCGTGTCACCGGGAGGGCCTCGCGAAAAATTAACCTAAAACAATAGTCCTTTCTCATGGGATTAGCTACTAAGATTGGGAACAATTAATTTCACAAATTACCATCCAACTAAATTCAAGACCCTCAACTCAGGAAATTTTCTTCTCATTGTGCAGAAAAGACTATAACTAACATCAGATCTTTCCTAGCAGAAGTTGTGTTCTCGAAAACTAGATTATAGTATACACTGAAATACTAATCGGGAAAATTCCACTGTAACTACAATCAACTGAAGAAATGAGTTCCAACTTTTGTCTAGAGTTCATTGAATTCAAATAGTAATCGTAAATGAATTTCTGGATTTGCACCTAACTTCAAAATCTTTGAACAATTTATCGCTTTCAACCAAAGAAACAAATTAAGTAGTCCTACTCTAAATCTAATCTACGAAGAAAAGAAAAATAAAAAATATAATACAAATGAGTCCTCAGCTCCCCAGGTACTTTGGTTCGTCCGATGCTGACCGACTGCCTCGCTTTCCGCAGTCATTTCTATTTATAGAGCCCCAAAGCTCAGGGTCTCTAAAATCGAGGCTATGTGTGGAATCCTCAAAATTATGGCCCATATTTGCCTTCTTTGTTCATTTACCTAAAGCCGTGTCACGACAGAGTTTTGTGTCTTGCTGCGTATGCAAAGAACCGGTCGTGACTAAGATCTTGTGCTCCTTTGCTTAGCCATACAACGTATTTTCATGCTGCGCCTTCTTTCTTTTAGTATGATAACTCCTCGCTGCGACGTAGCCTTTGTCGCGACAATATTATGTGCATTCCTCAAACAGTTATATCGCAACATCGTTAATCATGTCACAACACAGTTTTAGTGCAGCTTCTGTAAGTCAGTGTCGCGACCCAAGTTTTCATGTCGCGACAACATCCGCTCGTGCTATGCTGCAACACCGTCTTATATTATCCGCATTTCTCGTCGTGACTCCGCAAAGCCCATCGCCACAGAGGCTTGCTGCCACCTGGGCCGACTTTGCTGCGCCTTGTTCTGATGTTGCGACATGACTTCTTAGTGTTGTCATTATTTGCTATCACGACTCAGTTTTTTATGTCGTGACCGAACTTCTTTGCATTGTGTTGAAACCTCTCGCGCGACTCTAGAAGTTGTCGCACCGCTCTCTCGTCGCTTATTTGTGTGTTGCGGCATTAAGATCTTGTTGCGACATGTTGTCCTTTGTTGCGACATAGCTCATCTGCCAATTTTTAAATCTTGTGTTGTGACACAGAAAAATATTGTTTCGACATAGGTCTCTAGCCATTTGCTTAGACGTTTGTCACACCAGAAAAGTCTATCGCTACGACTGCCGCAGAATTGTCGTTTTCTTCTTTCTTGTCGAAATCTCCTTTGAATTAACTCCTGCAAAACACAAAGTTTGTAATTATTTCATAATTTTGCATTAAAACAGCTCTGAAAATACTACAAATAAGCCAAAAAAATGGATTAAAAATATATGAGTTTAAGACTCATCAGTGGTCAAGTTTGAGTGGGATGACTTGTGTGAGCGAGCATTCTAGGAATTGAAAAGGAGGTCGACCAACTCCATTCCAGGTCCCAAAGGGGCCATGTAACACAATGTACTACGACGTCAAGGATCTGACCGGATGTGTTTGAGTAATTCTGAGGGAGTTGTTGTGGCTTATGGTTCTAGATATCTAAAGAACCACGAGCGAAATTATCCCACGCATGATATGGAGTTGGCAGCCATAGTCTTTTCCTTAAAAGATTTGGCGCCACTATCTATACGGTGAGCAGTTTGAGGCGTTTTTAGACCATAAAAGTCTGAAATACATCTTCACACAACAGGACCTTAATATGAGGTAACGTAGATGGATGGAGTATCTAGAAGATTATGGCTTCACTTTGCATTACCATTCGGGTAAGGCAATTATGGTGGCTAATGCACTTAGTCGGAAGTCACAGGGACACCTGGCCAGTATAGCTTCCCGAGAGTGGCAAATGCTCAAGACTATGAGATAGTTTGGGCTACAGTACAATGATCAAGCTCAGGAAGATATAGGGAGTTTGGTGGCTATGCCTTCCCTATTGAGCAAAGTGATTGAGTCCCAAGGACAGGACACAAAGTTGGTGTCCATCAAGGATAAGGTACATCCTATTAAGCGACGCAGGGTCGCCATTCATACAGATGATACTGTGATAGGGGACGGGCTGAGTTCCCAGCTGATGTGATTTTAGAGAGGATCCTTAGGGAGTTCCATCGCTTCCTAGCTTATAGCAGTATCCGTGTGGCACGGATGTACCATGATCTTCGGTCGCAAGATACCGAGTCGGACGAAGAGACACTGGGACTTTGTCTCGGACGCAGTGTCTCACCGCCGCCAGCAAAGGTCGAGCACCAGAGGCCAACGGGGTTACTCCAGCCATTAGAGGTAGTAGAATAGAAGTGGGAACATGTCACGATGGACTTTGTGACCCACTTGCCACGGACACCGCGGAGGCATGACGCGGTATGGGTGATAGTGGACCGGCTCAATAAGTCGGCACATTTTCTAGCGGTGCAGATGACCTTCACACTAGAGGAATTCTACAGGCTGTATATACGAGAGATAGTCCGACTATGTGGAGTACCGCCCCTATTGTGTCGAATGTGAGATCCCGTGTTTCATCTCACTTTTCGGTAAGAGTTTCAGAGAGTCAGCTGGCACGCTAGCTGATGATGAGCATCGCATTTCATCCACGCATCGATGGTCACGCAAAGAACCCGATACAGATGTTAAAGGACATGCCGAGGCATGCGCTCCCGATCTTTGGCGGTGAGCCGAGAGGAGCACTTGCCCTTGAGAGAGTTTCGCCTACAACAACGCTATCAAGTGAGCAAATGGCACCCTATGAGGCATTGTGGCCGGGAGACCACGATCCCCGCCTCCTTGCTGGATGGAGGTGGGAGAGAGCCTCCACCACAAACCGACTTGATATGGACGCCTTCTCGCCCGCTTAGGATCCCAAGAAGAGCAGGCCGATGTATCTACGCCGACCCCAAAGTTTGAGGCGTGTGTGACTATGTCTTCCTAAGGTGATGCCTAAGAGAAGTAGTCGATTCGCGTTTTAGTAAGTCGTCACGAGATTTATTAGGCCCTTCAAGATACTTGAGATGGTAGGCACAGTTGCATATCAATTAGCTTTACCGCCCAATTTATCAGGTGTCCATGAAGTGTTCCATGTCTCCATGTTCTAAGTACACTCCGCATCCGACTATAAGGATCATTGTAGCTATCAGATACTTATGGGACCTTCGAGGAGGGACCAGTGTGTATTTTGGACAACCGAGAGTAGGTTTTGCGACGCAAGACCATGAAGCTAGTAAAGGTGTTATGGCGACACCAAGGAGTAGAGGAGGCAATGTGGGAACTAGAGGACACGATGCAGGCCACTTATCCCTTCCTATTTGAGGATGAAGGTACATTGTTTAGTCATTTGGTAATTCAATGACTGTTGCAGATATGCATGTGCTTGTGTATGGTTGCGTGTAGGAATTTCAGGACGAAATTCTTTTAAGGGGGAGAGAATGTAAAACCCGTGAAAATTTGAAAAATTCAAATATTGCAAAAAATGGAAAAACGATAATTTGTAGGAATAGTAAAAAAAAAAAAGTGGGATTTTTCTAGATCTCGAATGAAAAACTTGATTAAAACGCTGAATCTGCCTGGAACGAAAACCTAATCGAATTCCGAGATCGTTGTACTTCAATGCTTTTCGAGAAAACTTGAAGATGGAGTAGAGGTGTCACACTCACAAACTGCACGTGAGTAAGCTACTAAGGAGGAGGACATGTGGGGGGGGTTGATCCATCCCTCATCGATCAAAGATGATAAAAAAAAGAAAAAATAATAGGAAAAGAAAGAAAGCCAAAGAAAGAGAGGGAGAGGGGGGAAGTTCGTGGGAGGGAGAAAGGAGGCTGCTAGGTTAGTTCGTGGGAGGAAGAAAGGTGGTGGTTGGGTCAGTTCGTGGGAGGAAGAAAAGAAAGAAAAGAAAGAAAGGAAAGTAAGAAAGAAAAGCGGAAGAAGAAGAAGAGAAGAAGAAAGGAATCGGACCAAATACTGCAATGGTCGATCTGACAGTCGTAATGGAACCAGGCCACAAGAAGTAGGTGTCTTCCGTACCTCGCTTTATTTACACCTAGGCCAGTATCGGCCCAAGGGTTTCGGGTCCTGCTCGGCAAATTTTATGTCAGGTGGTTTGTTTGTGATGGTGGGACGGTCATGGACCGAGTATATGAGTTCCCGGTACCACCGAGGCTAAACACGGCATCCCAGAACTGAGCAAATCTGGGCAGAAAGGAAAACGGGGGCGTGCCCGAATTTCCGCACCACCCCTACGAATCAAGAGCCAACTTTGACGACCACACCTGCTCGAACTCCGACTCGTTTTAATTTCCCATAAAGCCTGCGGAAGTCTAGAATTTTAATAAATGAAGTGATCACCAAACCATGGGTCGAAAGAAGGGTCAAGTCACTGATACTGAGAGCGGTCCGCCTTGGCTTCCGAATCCTATTTTAACTCGGGTTATATCTCAAGTGCTCTGTCGCATAGTGACGCCCCATCTCTGTGTGGGTCCGCTGACTATCCTTCAACCCTCGAATACAAGCGGATGTTGTGCCATCTCGACGCAATCCTCTCAAAGTAAAAATCGGGCGCAGTCCCTTTGTATCAGGAGCTCTACCCAAATAAAACACCCGGCGATGAAACCCGTCCCAAGCAAAATTCCAATATAATCACAATGATAAAATATGGATTGATTTGATGAGGCCTGAAATGGTCGTGGAAATACTGTTCAAAAAGTGAACCGATGAATGGATGTGTGTTTTGAACCAGAAACTTGTGTTTTTACTGTTCCTAGGAATAGTGACACGAAATATATTTTTGTGTGAATATGTGTTTGGTTGAGTGATTCAAGTGGAATTGCTCGTGTATGATCATTAGCCCAAGGGAGCTAATTTTGATGTATGAATTGATTTATTTCATGACATGATTGTGTAATTGGATATTATGTGGATATGTGCATGTTTACATATTTGCATGTGATAGACTGTATTAGAATTGACATACATGCATTCCATAGCGCACTCTGAACATCTTGGTGACTATGTGAGCAAAGGTGCATGAGATGAGTCTAGAGAAAATGGTTCTGAGGGCAGTCTAAAATATTAATTATCTGAGGGTAGCGTCCAAATGAAAAATATCAATCGCCGAGCTCCCAATTGATATTCATCAAATAATATATCAATCGCCGGAGCGTCTAATTGATATATATATTCATCGGAGGGTTGCCCACAAACTAATAAAACAATAATTCTCATAATGAGGCCTAGGCGAGTGTGAGAGAGTCGGGGAGGACTCGAATTTGAGTTGAGCCATGCAGATATCCAAGTATGATCATGACGGTTGAATGTATGTTTATTTTGGAACATTGCATTGCACTTAGGTGGAGAGTAGCCCACTTAGGGTGATTCCACTACTGAGCATTAGCTCACCCTGTTGAGGGATACTATTTTTTACAGGTACAGGGAGCGTGCGAGGAGACCGCTCGTCCTAGAGGCCGCTTTAGAAGAAAGCCGGATTGTGGCTTTGGCTTTGATGATGTTTACATGTATTAGAATTCGAGTATTTTAATATATGTTGTATAAGAGTAAAACATTTGAACTCTTAGAACTATTGGATATAGTTGGTATGTTTTTATGGATATTGTAGTATGGGCCCAAGAGGCCAAGTATCCATATTTGTATCATTGTGATTATATTGACCCGCTTGGGACAAAGCCATGCAGAGTTTTATTTGGGAGCTCTGCACAAAGGAGACCCGCCCGATTGAATTATGCTGCACCCGACATCCACTAGAGCTCACGGCCGGGACGACAATAACTCCCCTAATGGGCGTCACACCGTGATATGGCTTATAGAGGAAATTGCGTGTTGAATTTGTGTGATATTTACAAAGTTGGAATTTCGGACTAAGTCTAGATTTTCCAGGCCAAGTATGGTCTTGACTTATGACCAGTAATTATAAATTATGTGAAATGTTTTGTGTATTATTGCTTGAAATTTAATAAACATGCTATGTTAATATATGTATTTAAATGTATTAACATGAATGATATGAATCTGTGTATTTACATGGTACTTGGCAAGAAGTACGATTGAGTAGAATGTTCCATGTAGGGGGCATCATACATGTAACATGAGAACATGCAGTGGCATTAGCATTGCATATGC
Organism: Tetrastigma voinierianum; assembly: GCA_016808115.1. NCBI lineage: Eukaryota > Viridiplantae > Streptophyta > Magnoliopsida > Vitales > Vitaceae > Tetrastigma > Tetrastigma voinierianum. The sequence continues at coordinate 2,180,691 of JAEQBH010000222.1, read as the reverse complement.
ATAGGGACATCGCATTATATTGGGTGTGTGTGCATGGATATGGTCATCCATCATCATTGTTGATGAATGGGTAGTGAGCTCATACTTTGGACGACGTCCAATGGATGTCTCACTGTTTCAAGCATAAAAAGAAATATAAATAATGTGTGTTGGGCAGAGCAAGAAGGGATCAAGTACTCCCTTCGTGAAAAGCCTGGAACATTGGTTAGACAGAGTATCCATCAGTTAAAGCCCGTAAAAATGTCAAAAGGTGTAAGAGACCTGCGGTGTAATCCGAAAAGTTCTATTGCCCAAAGAGACAAATTAGATTTTTACATTTATCACATAGACTTCGGGTTGTGTGATAGGAGTCGAGATTGACTCGGGATTGGTTACCCATTGGCACTTGCATTGGGTAATGAAGCCGGTGAGGGCTAGGTACATGGGGCATGGTGAGTCAAGTCTCATTCATGCGATGTGTATATCTGTAGTGTATATGTGTGTGTTTGTACTTGGATGTATGTTTGTTGTGCGACCATTTCATGTGCACTTAGGTAGGGAATAACCCTTGTAGGAGATTTTCACTATTAGGTTTTGCTCACCCCGTTGTGGGACCCCCCTTTTAGGTACGTTCCAGTGCAGGCGGCTGACCCGCATATGGGAGAGAGCCGGAGACTTTGTTTTGTTTTGTTTTTGTCTTGTATTATATTCCAATAGAACCAAAACATGCACACCTTTTTGGTATCAAAGGGACTGTAAAGAGACTGTGATTATAGTCTATCATATATTTTTATATATTGTGAATTAAATATTCAGGAATGAGTCTCGATATATGAGACATGAGAGTGTGATATCGGGGCACCCGATATCCACAGGATTTCGTGGGTTGACGGGTTGTCAACACGACCCCCGGGATTTGGGACGTCATAGAGGGGCCCTTGAAAAATGACATGTATGAGGTGTTATGAGCGTTTAAACATCGGTGACATTTTGTAATGGAAGGGGCGTGAGTGAGCTATGGTAGTAACATAAGGGCTATCCTATCATAGGACAAAAAAAAACAGTTCTAGGATAAAGTGGGACAACATATGCCAAAATCTTAGACATTTGTGTATCTTATCCCATATGTTCAATGTATTAAAAATATATTTCATCTTATTCTTTTTTTTTTAAACTTTCCCCCCCTTCCGTTCTCAATTTTTTTGCCTTATATATATATATATATATATATATATATATATATATATATACTTACGTATAAATTATTTTTTTTAACTTCAGAGTATCTTTTTCCAAAACTTATTTTCTAATAAAATAAATTCAGAGTTTGTAACATGTTTTAAATATTTTTTAAAATTCATATGCTAATTTATATATATATATATATATATATACCATATAAATATATTTTCAAATGAATAATTTGAAAATGTTTTTTTTTTGTGAGAAAAATAATTAAGAAAGGTTTTCGAAATGAAAAACTTTGAAAAAGTGGAAGAAATTTTAAAAAACATGTTTGGAGTATAATTCTACTATAAATGACAGAAATAAAGGAAAGAAGGGTTTTTAAATTATTTAGTGACTTCCTTCAAAAAAAAATTATTTAGAGACTATTTGTGAAGATTAGAAAGATAATAATCCTCTCTTCACAACAAACAAAGAATATATTGTCCACATGCTCAATTTGTAGAGCGTTTAAAGTTAAAAAATGTAGGACATCTAGGGAGGGGAGGGGTCTCCTATTCAAGCAAGCCCCATTGAGAATAGTTTACTTATTATAACAAAGTGTTTAGTTGTCAAAAAAAAAAAAAAAAAGGGAAGGAGTCACAGAGGTCCATTAGAAACAAGCATTACATCAGAACAAAGTACTTTGTTATTAAAATATATATATATATATATATATATATATATATATATATATATATATATATATATATATATATATATATATATATATATATATATATATGTGTTGTTTTGTAAGATTGTGTTTGATTTCCAAAAAGTAATATTGAAAAAAATATTAAGAAAAAAAAATGATTTTATCATGTTTTGTTGTTATTGAAAAATTTTAAGAAAAATTTTCAAAATTTATATATTTTAGATTAGTTAATCTTCATATTCATGAGTAAAAATAAATACAATGACTTCCACATACAAATAAAAATAATTTATTGACCTTTAATATGCTATTTTTTTTTCTCCAATTTTCCCTCAAATTTTTCAAGAACCAAACATGACCTAAAAAAACATCATAATCCTCTCTCTTGAATTTTTTTTCATATGCTATAGAAAAGAATGGTTCTACTATTATCGTTTCATTCATACCTTGAAATGAAGAAATTTGACCAATAAAATAAGGAATTAAGTTTTTAGACATTTCAAAAGATGACAAGGTGTTATTTTTCCTTTGGTGATATCAAAGCAATTTTAGATTGTTTTCTAGATTTTATATTTTTCTGTTTGTTTATTTATGGGAATAACTTTTTTCACATGTGTCCTAGTCTTTGGACGTTCTAATAAAAGTAATAGAGAAAAAAAATTCAAATATTTTTTTTTAAAATATGTTTTTTTTTATTGTGGTTTCAGAGAATGAAATTAGGTGGCCTTTGTTTGCTTTTTATTTTTTTTATTTTTGGATTTTTGCTAAAAGCAAGTTGCTCTTGGCATTTATCCTTTTTTTTAAAAAAAAAAATTTCATGATTTATCATTAAATTTTTAAAAATTTTGGCTAAATAGAAAAGGCAAAAAAAATTGATTCTTAATGTTTTTTGAATGTTTTTTCTATTAAGAAAAAACTATATATTCAAATATGAGAAAATCATATACTTTATGATCTAATTGAAACTCTCATCATCCGTTTTATGTTAATTAAATAAAGACATATGTATTCTTAAATTTTATTATCTCCTAATTTAAAAAAAAATAAAAGATTGATTAAAAGCAACTAAATGCTTAATTCTTTTAAGCGTGCGTTTGAGAAATCTTATTTACAACTTATCTTCTTATAAAGTACTTTTGATAAAAATTATAGGTATTTTGAATAACTTATAAAAATAAATTATCCGCTATAAGTCAATTTTAGCTAATTTTAATAACCTTCATGGAGAAGTTTATCAAAAAAAGATTAAAAAGGCTTATATGGAAACCTCAAAATCGATAATCTTAATGACAAAACTGTCATTATGACAAATTATGTAAAAAAATAGGCAAATTTTTTTAAAAAAAAATATGTAAAAATAGGAAAATAATAATGAAAAATAATTTTAAAAATAGAAAACAATTTTCAAAAAATTATGTAAAAAATGGGTAAAATTTTTGAAAAATTATTTAAAAATAGGAAAAAAATAATGAAAATAGAAAACAAATTCCAAAAAATTATATAAAAAATAGGTCAATTTTTTGATAAAAATTATGTTAGAAATAGGAAAAAATCTTACATATGATTAAAAAATAGAAAAAAAAATCTATTGATGATAAAAAGAATAATATTGATAATGATTATTTTATTGATTTAGAATTTAATGCAAATCCAAAAGTGTTTATTTTATTTTGGAACTTAGAATTTTTATGATGATGAGAAGCATTAATTATGTTTGTTATTTTGTTTAGTAATACTTGAGATGATAGGAAGCAATAGTGATGTTTTCTTTTTATGTTTTATGTTTTTACTTTATTGTATTTTATTATTAAATAAAAACTATAAACAATATTTAGTGGGATATCTAATTTTTATATATATTTGGTAGGGTGTGTATCACTTAAAAAAGTCGACCCCTCAAGTGCGTCTTGCGCCTCAAGACCCCAAGAAGCTTTTGCTCTTTGATACGTCTTAAATAACTATGAGTTCATGGTACATCACGTTCCAATTTATAGAAAGCATCCCAAAAAGTTTAATGAAGAAAAAAAATCTAAAATAATTTAGTTTTCATAATCTCTTCGATATATATGAAACAAACATGAAGATGAGATAATGATTCGTTATGGTTGCTTGTTAGGTCTAATGAATAAGCTTTAAATCCAATTCATACAAAAATTTTATTATTGATAAAAACATAAACATCCTAAGTAATACATATGAAGATCATTGAGGGTCATTTTTGCCACGTCAGAAAATTCTCAATGCTTTACCTAGAGATATTTGATAAATAAAAATACAAACCCTTTCACAAAAGAACTCTTCAAAGAACTTGAAAAAAAAAAAAAAAATTCTTAATGGAAATAGTCTTTTAAACTTTTGTTTTGAAAACATGTTGTATATTATATTAACTTTTAAGATGTTCAACCCTTAAAGTTTGGAGATAAGATTACGAGAGATCCCAAATTCAAATTTAAGAACAGAATAATACAACGATGTAATGAAAAATTAATAAACAAACAAAAAAACTTTTAAGATGTGTAAATAAAAATTAAGAAAGCTTTTATTTCATGAATAAATAAGTCAAGAAATATCTAAAAATTAATTATTTAAGTTGAGTTTTGAAATTATTAAGAAATGATGTTGGGAAATGAAGTTGAAGTTGAATGGAGGGTTAAAGTTGTCATGTGGTGGTTGATTTGTAGCAATGATGACCCAAAATCCAAGTATTGTATTGGAAGGTTGAGATTAAGGTTGAGGTTTCCCACTAGATTAAGAAAGCTCCTAAAATTTCCACGTGGGTTGATGCTAACTAAATCATTAAGAATATAATTAATAATAATATAGAAGATGTCAAAATCCTGTAAGATAAAGACAAATCACACTCCCCACCCCACTTAAGCTTAGTGGAGCACTCATTACATTTACCACTAATCACCTCACTCCCCCATGAGAAAAAAGAAATATTAATTAATTTACAAAACCCTTTGTGCATGAGGTATACGTGTTTTGTGTTGAGCAAGTATTAATCATAGATGGGCCTACCTTTTTTATTTTTTTATTTTTTATTTTTTTTTATATATGCCACCAAATACAGAGGGTTTGGGGGTCAAAGTATTTTCAAAGGATCGACTCACCTTTCCAAATTCATTTCCCTCTTCTTCTTTTTTTCTTTTTTATTTATTTATTTATAATTAAACACTTTTTTTTTTTTATAATCTAGTAAGTTATTAGGACTATTCCCTTATTGACTATAGTATATTTTTAAACTTCGAACGTTTTATAAAAACTAAACATTAGGGCTAGTACCCATTTACTTATTATTGATAGGACTTGCATAAATTTTTTTCCTCAAACTATTATTAGTTACAAAATTCGACTTATATTTTGATATTATAGTTATGAAAAAGTGTGTTTGATTCAACATGAATACGATTATAATAAAAAATCTTAGATTTCAATCAATTAAGCTTTAGATATTATTACCTTAATGAACATGAGGAAGTATCTTAATCAATATAAGGTACTACCATAATAAACTTTCAGGCTTTAAATCAATTTTTTTTTTCTCTAGCCTTACAAACCTACAATGTCATTATTTGTAAATCAATGGCCAAAATCACATTTTTAAGTTTTACCTAATGGTTATACGCAAGGACGAATCTAAGCATTGCCTAGTGGGGTGCACTTGCCCCGTTCAAACTTTTTTGATAACAATTTTCTAATTGTATTTTAGGAAATTCAAGTTCAAATGCTATACTTTGTTCCCACTAAAATTTCTAAATATTAAGCTATTAAGTTGAAACCTAAGTTTAAAAAATTTATAAAACTCATATTACTTAATCTTGCTATCATTGAAGTCGAATCCTAGCTCTACCACTGATTATACGATCATATACAGGATTTTATCTACAAGATATCGATAAGATACTAATGTGATATGTAGATCATTTTGACCCAAAACTAGAACCAAAATATAAGGTTATATTTGGTTACAATTTTTGAAAAGTGGTTTTCAGAAAACAAGAAAAATATAAAGAACACGTTTGATTTTTATTATTATTTTGTTATGAAAAATACAAAAAATATAATAAAAATATTAAATTTAAATAATAAGAACAATTTTTAAAGAATACCAAAACAATGTTTTTCTATGTTTTCAAAAATCATTCTCAATAACAGTTTTCAAAATAAGAACAAATCAAGCCTAAAATCCTCAAAATAAGAAGCGATAACTTGAATTTAAAATTCGTAATTCTAGAGAAGGAGCAAAGAGAAATTTGGCTTTTAAAAAAAAGTGAAAGAGTAGAATTTATGGAATTTGGTGACAGTCAATGAAGTTACTCATATAATCTTGAATATCTCAACACCCACTCTAATGCTATGCAAAAGTCATTGCTACTGCGTACAAATTACAATGACAAGAAAATGTTCTTTTAAGACACTTTGTCTCTTATTATTCTCTATTTAGTAGTAATAAACCTCCAACAGGGCCAACACTATTTAAAAAAATAAAAAAAAATGAAGGGGCTGGGTTTGGGGTTGGAGCCGACCACGTGCCAGATGCTATTTGAACGGTGCAGATCAGGCGTGTCGGGGCCAATCAAATGGCAATAAACTCGTCCTTCGGAATGCATACTTATCGACAAACAACGGCCAATAGTCTTCCACGTGTACCACTCGATGGCCTTTTTAGAGCAACTGATCCAACGGACCCGCCATTCGCTCCCCTAAACAATAAACATCTCATCTCCTCCCTCGCCTCCGGTTTCGCCGGCGACTTTCCGGTCGCTCTGCCACTTGTACTCCGCATTTTTCGTCTGTTTTTCGGGCATTGGACATCCGATTTCGGTCAATTTCTGTGAGTCAACAGCTTTTACTTTTCTTCGTCTGTTCCTTGCTTGTAGTGAACTTGGAGTGGAAGATGTGCAATCTTCTTCAATCTTATCTCTCTAGTCTCTACGACTACTAATACTACTACTGCGTTTCTCTGTTCAATTTTATTTTCTTTTTCTCTGGGATTTCAATCTTTTCTGCTTACTTAGAATTCTATTTAATTGAAATTCTGATATCTTCTTGTTTTTGTTTCAGTGTAGTTGACGCTGTTTTCTTCTCGCTGACCGAGACTCCAAGTCGTCACCTCTGGAATCTTGTATTTCATCGCTATGAATTCAACGTGTTTTCGTTGAATTCGGAACTAGGTTTAGTTTTATTGCGTTCTTTGCCGAAACGCTTATCAAATGAAGTTTGTATGAGGAACGGGCATCCTAAAAGCTAACACTGATGTTCGGCATACCGGTTCTTTGTGTGGCAAACCAGTGTCATTCCGCGGATTGTTCCGTTCATAGCGGCATATTTTATTTCAATTCAGAAGAATTCGGGTTATTTTCGTCGGATTCGATGGCGGTTCAAACAACAGCTCACGGCACGATCATAACGATAACGTGACGACTTTCCAGCGAAAGCAAGAACGGAGTTCCTGCCGGGTTACCGAGCGTGAGCCGGATCTGTGAAGAAAACGCATCTACGGCCGATGAAAAATTTCAAAGGACGCGAAGGAGACAGTACAGGAGTGCGTGTCGGAGTTCATCAGCTTCATCACCGGCGAAGCATCCGACAAGTGTCAAAGAGAGAAGCGGAAGACGATCAACGGCGACGACCTGCTCTGGGCGATGACGACTCTAGGGTTCGAGGACTACGTGGATCCGCTGAAGATTTACCTCCACAGGTTTCGCGAGATGGAAGGCGAGAAGACCTCCATGGGACGGCAAGGCGAAAAGGATGGTCCCGGCGCTGTTGGCGGCAATGGCAGCGTCGTGAATCCAGCGAACACCAGTAATAGTGGTGGTTACGGTTACGGGGAGACTGGGATGTATGGCGCCATACCGTCAACGATGATGATGATGGCCCAGCATCATCAGCATCAGGGACACGTGTACGGCGCCAGTGCCTACCATCAGGTGACCGTGGCCAATGCCAATTTCGGGTCGGGCAAGGCCAATTCGGGTAATTCCGGATCTGGATCTTCTGCAGGCAGACCCAGATAGCTCTTTTATTGTTGATGATGAGACGGAGGGTGGAAGATTATTGTGACGGTAAAAAAGGAAAAAATATATATTAAGAAGATATACTTTTGAGTTTTGAGTTTTGAGTTTGATTTTTCATACTGTTACGGTATTCTGTATAAGCTGGTCGTACTCAGAGAGTCAGAGTCATGCATTCATTTCCGCTATACTCATCCTTTGCATTATCTAAAAATAGGCGTGCTCAACTCAAGTAAGTTTTTGTTTATAGTGGGTTTTTTTTTTGGTGGGGTTGGTTGTTGCTTAATCTAGGAGGATTTTAGAGTTCAGTTCATAAATGTGCCATGAGTTAGATTGTGGGGATAGTTATTAGCTTTGTCTATTTTACCGGTGGGTGAGTGCAGTAAGAAAGGAGTGTGTGAAGAGGAATGTGATATGTATGTCTCGCTATATCATAATCCCCTAATGAATGTTTTTCTGTTCTTCTAGATTTTGTTTTCACTTTATTTTTTGGCATACAAACGATTTTGGAGGGTTTAATGAATCTCATAAAAAAAGAAAAAATAAGACCCGGTGTTTCGGAGCCCTGGAAGTATCTTTGATTTCATACTTTTTTCATTCCGCTATAAACATGTTACCACATTTGAAGAAAATCAGATAATTTACGAAGTCCATCTATTATATATATATGGAAGAATAAATGTGAAAAAAATATCGGCAGTTTGCATCAAATGGAAGTTGGAAGTTTTGTATCTGATTTTGTTTTCACTTATTTTATCTCTGACAGTTGTTGGGAAGATTTGTGAATCTTCTAGAAAAAAAGTAGACAATTGTTCAGGGGAAGCCTGGAATAATATCTGATTTCATAGCTTTCATTCCAGCTTTGGAAGCATGTCATTTGCGAGAAAAAGAAAAAATCCAAGCTAGATGATTTATCTAATAAGAGATTTCAGAATTTCGTAAGATCCAGGGTATGCGTAAGTATTGTTTACGATCAATTTATTATCATTAAGGAGAAGAATAAAAATGTGAAAAAAATATCAGCAGTTTGCATCAAATGGGTGTCCCTAATAAGTTCAAAGAGTTAAATGTTGTAGGGAGCACACTATTGTCTATGGGAGGGCGGTAGTGCACTAGGAATTAATACACTAAATCTTCTGCCTTTAATTTTCAAACTTTGAAGAGACTAGAAAGGGCAAATGCATACATAAGAAAAATTAGAGGGGACTTGTGGTACCATCTCTAACTCTCAACTATCTTGACCTCTCACCAGCAGAAGAGAGAGAGAGGGGCCGCCCTATATCTTGGTCGCTTTAACAGTGTCACCTCTGGAGGACTTTGTGATTCACACCACATGACTTTCTCTCTCTCTCTTTAAAAATAAACTAAATAAAATAAATTTTCAAATTCAATGTATTGTATTTTTTAACTTTTGTTTTCTATGGGGAGGGGAGAGGAGTTGACTTGGAAGTTAGAATGACAAGTTCGGCATTTCTCCGAATTATGGTAAGTTGGTTGCTTATTCATGGGTAACAATGTAACATGTGAGTGACCGTATACTGAGATAGTATAAAAATGGGAAAAAGTATGCATCAGTACACTTATACAAAAATAATTGGACATTAATTATCAAAAATGAGAAATAGGTACTTCAATACATATGTTTAAAAAAATAATTATTTTTTAATTAAATGCTATTATAGATACAATCATAAGTGTTATGTTATAATAATATATATAGTAAATTATGATAGTATTTAATCAAAAGATAATCATTTTTGTATCAATGTATTGATACATACTTTTCACAACTTATTAAAAGTAGAAGACGTTCAATTTCAATCAATTTGATAATGATGGGTGATATTGTTTCTTGGGCGTGAATCAAGGAATCCCTTAGATATTATTAGAGTTGGTAATTTGAGCCCCACCTGTCTAGAATTAAAGTTGGGTTGAGCTGTTATTTTATTAGCCTGAAAAAATTGAAACTAAATTTTACTCGACCTAATTTGGGCTCGGCTTGGTGTGAGCTTAGTCCAAATTGATAACTTCAAATCTTTATAAGACAATTTGAGCTCGATCCACATGAAATTAGGATATGGCTATTTTATTGGTTTAGCTGAGCCTGATTTGGATCCGACCCGATATCGACACAACCCGTTGGCCCAGATTACCAACTTAAGATATGATACGAAAAATAGAGAATGGGTACTTTTTGCCTATAAAAATGGGAGAAGAGTAGTAAGGCGAGTGTGATAAAGGGAAAAGTGAAGGGGGGGATTGGGGGGCAGAGAACAATATCCGAAGCTTGTGGTGTTGGAAGAGATTGAGAATTGACGCAAAGATTGTCAGAAATCAGTCTTCAAAAGCTTCCTCCTGCCTCACCAATAAATAATACCAACAGGATATTTGTCAGTTTGATGAATAAAGAGAACCAAATCAAATTCAAGAATTTTTTTCCATAGAGAAAGTAAAGGGGGTTCTTTCCACCCATGCCTCTCTCTCTCTCTCTCTCTCTCTTTCTCTCTCTCATTAATAGAAGCATCTTCTGGTCTAGCCTCCACTTTTTACCAACAACTTTTTAGACTCCCTTCCCCTAACAGCATCTGCCCTCTACCTTTACCCCTGATATTTTCTTCAGTCATGTCCCAAATTCATCTTTTAACAAAAATAATTCCCAAAAGTAATTCACATTTCAAAATAACTTTCAAATTAGGTTTTTTTTATTTATTTTTATCATATCACTGAAACCGTAGTTGATGATTATTAAAATCATAGTTAATAGTTGATAACTACAATTTTAGGCTTAAATTAAAACCGTGATTTATGGCTACAGTTTAATTTTTTTTAAATCTTAGTTATCAACTAATTAAAATTATAGTCATGAATCATGATTTTAATTTTAAGCCTAAAATAGCAATTATGAACTACCATTTTAGTGATGTGATAAAAAAAAAACTCTAGTTTAAGTATTATTTAAAAACACGAATTACTTTAGGGATTTTTTTTTTTTTTGATAAAAAGATTATTTTGGAACATCACTCGATTTTCTTTAGACACTTTTGAAGTTGCTTAAATGAGTTACAAGCACTACTTTTTCAAAAAGAATATTTTTAAGTAAATTTAAAGCTGCAACCAAACATATCTGAAACCCCCAAAGAATCCAGTTTCTCAAATTTTCATGGGGGACAGCAATATGCAAACCAAACTCAGCTGCCATTCCCTTTAAAATTAACTAAACTAGAAAAGAGAAAAATAAATTAATGCAAGTGTATAAGTGAAGACATCATTCAACATACATCCATATACAAGATCATTGTTGACACTACCATCCAACATCCATATACAGGATTACTGCTGACCCTACCATCCAATCTACTCTGATAATCAATAATAGGATGGGAAACAAAAAAGATAAGATATATAAATCTTTCGTGATGTTGAATGTATAATTGATTTTGATCAACTTCAAAAATTTTTAGGTTTAATATTATCATGCGTTTGTTACGAGCAATAAATCTGATGATCGTGCAGTGAATGGCTTGTAGCTTATTATGTAGTTGAATACCGCTATCATCAGCGAGAAGTGTTTGTTTAACGAAATGAACCGATAGACAAATGAATGTGAAAATGCCGAGTTTTAGGCGTGTCGCCGATGTCGCAACACATTAGCAAATTATATTGTGTGGGTAACACATCAACAATATTAGACACTCATTTACTCATATATTCACTCCTTGAAAAAAGGGGCATAATTAAGGCGGAATTGTTGGCGAAATATTTAAGGGTAAAGTTGGAAGCGGCTGTGAGAATTCGAGCGTAGAAAACATTTACATATCTTTGCACATATCCGAAACAAAAATGAAGTCATAAAAAACTACTAAAACCTCAGGGCACAACAACATTTGGCGGAGAAAGCTTCATTAGGCTTCTCAACCTGGACTACAGAGTTCAGATCGACGCATAAGCGACCAAAATCATTCGCCATCTGAGGATGGAGGAGGATGGAGTTGAAGAAATTGAAAATCTTCAACGAAGCTATGATCAGGAATTGAGGTGGCAATATTCTGGTATGTATCACAAGAAGGTATGCTGTGCCGCAGTTGCTCAGGTCCCAGAAACAATTTACATTCATTTGTGGAATGCAGGAGATTTCTCCATCAGCGTAAACACTGAGGAAAAAAAAAACATTGCTCAGAGCATCCTCGGTGCTAAAAACATTCATGGTTCGCTAACTACCAAGGGGTTGGAAGTGATGCAATAAAGATCAAACCACAAGCAAATAAGAAAGCAAGGAGAACACACATTAGTAACTGGCTTGCTCAGGTAACTCAAATCCCACTGTTATCACGATCGAAAAAGCAGTGGTTCTAAAAAAATCACCACATCACTCAGACGCAGCCGGTTTCAAGCCATAATCATCACAACATTGGTTTGTTCAGATGCTAAATAAGTAAAACATAAATGCAAAGGAAGTCTAACAACTTAAACAAAATGTTCCACTTCTAAATCAATGTTGGCTAATGAGTGTGATCCGTCAGTCATGCAAATTAACTCTTCCACAAAGGAAGCTTCCGGATCCTTTATAAGAGGAATTTGAATTCTGCTCATTGACTTTCACGGTTTCAAAAACTGAAGCTAACAAGACTAGAAGCTACCTGGAAAACAAAGCCAAATATAATAATAATATTTTGCGATTTGGCTTTGAGTAAGCCTTTAAGACAATCAACAAGTGAAGAATCAAAAGAGGCATCAAGATCTTTCATCTATATTAGTAATATTTGCAATTGGATTTACACTTCTTAATACAATCATCAATGTGAGGAAGTCTAAAATCGCATAAAAAAAAACACCCATATTTTCCAGAAGTGTATGTGTCATTCGAGGGTAAAACTAGGCGTAATTGCAAACATAACTGCCGAGTAGGGTGACTAGTTAATCTACCAAAAACTAGATAACTAGCTAGGCATTCGGGCCAGAGAAATGCAACCTTGGCTCCACGAGGTCCCGGATATGAGCTCACTACTGATTATCTAAGTTGGAACAAGAAAGTTACGCTCCCTATGATCCACCATTTTTATTCTTTGTTTTTCCCACCAGGAAAATATTACAGCTAAAAACTAAGCCTTATGAGGTGGAATTTTCCTTCTTTTATTTGCACTACCATACTAATGCAATACGGCCGATAAACTGATTTGATTACTGTTTGACAGCCATGAAGCAGCAATAAAAGAGAATGAATCTAGTTAAGGGTCTGCAAGAAAAAGGATCGGTATTTTGTTGGTTTAACTTAGCTACATTTTGGCATGCGGTATTACTTATTATCTTCACTCCAAATCAGAATCTGACTGTGACCATTCTCCTCCAGTCTGATGAAACTAAGCTGATGGGTTTTGGGGCACGCAATGAGCTGAGTTTTAAAATCTTGTGGTGGATACAATAACCGGCTATGTACTTGGGATTAATTCTAAAGTAGAAAGAATACAATGAAGATAGGGCTCATGAAACAATGTTACTTCAAGATTTATGAAAAATTCAAAATTATATGTGGAAGACCTTTATAGTGATTGTTAATTTATCATCCAACTTCAGATGGAGTATATACAAATGATATAACACAAATCTTGAAAGAATGGTAAAGCTTCAGAAGATCTTTGATACTATTATGCATATTCTTTATAGTCAAACTTGGCCAAAATGAGATAAGCTGGAACGATTGTTTAAACAACTTAGGATACTTATGTTTTTAAAGGAAAAATGATATGAGGATGACTATCAATTAAACTACATGAGAATGCTATCAAATATATAATGCTTGACAGTTCTAGGCTTGTATAAACCCCAAAAATAAAACTTTGACTGTTTAATTATTATTGTTAATTTTTTTTCATGACCCTGAAAACCAGGCTTCGTAGCGGAAGTAAACCCGAGAATCTCTAGAGTGAAGCAAGGAAGACCGAACCTATACAAAAGAAAGGTTAGCAAAATCGGCTGGCTATTTTATGGTGAGAAAAATCCTACTCAGGAAGTATTTTTCACACTTTAAAAGTTGTTATATTTTTATTTTTAGCTAAAACTTAAAGATCGGTATAAGCTTCTTTTAGTAATTAGGCTGCTTATTCCCAAGGAAGATATAAATTTGAACCCAGAAGCTTATGTATTTGCTCCTGAATGGAGTAGATTGACTATTTTAGGATGACGATGTGATAAGACTTTTAAGACTAAACTGTTGAATATATTAATCTTTATTCTTTTTTTTTTTTGATATGCTGCAATTTTTTGTATCTCCATTGGGACTTAGACTTGGTTATCCTTCCTATATATGCCTGGCTGCATAACCCGCAGGCGGGGCACATGTGGCGTATATTGGGCTACTTCTTATTCATTCCACCATTTATTCTTTGAAGTGCGACGTGAACTTCAAAACTGAACCTTTTTAGTACTGCACGGTATCTACGCTTTATATCTCAAGGCATCTTCGCGATTACTTTATATGGGATCATGCTGCATTAGTAGAATATGAAGGAACTTGACACTATTAACATAAAAATAAATATTGCTCCACAACAGGCTTGTCGAAGTTTGGGATTTAAAATTGAAAAGACAAGCAAGTGTACTTTGGATTATATGAATTGTGCTTTAAAAGCCACTTTGAAAGGTGATGACATCAGAAATTTAATCTTCAATGCTCGCACATGTTCGATATCAAAAAATGGTCATATCGATCTCTTTTACCCTCACTGTCAATTTTTTTTGTCATACCATGAAGTGTTCTGAGCAGGTCCATGTATACACGAAAGATACTTTTAAACCATACCACACCCAGACTAACACCCTCACTGTCATTTAGGACATTAGTTTTTTTATTCACAAAAATGACATTAGTTATAAGTTGCTTTATACCTGAACCTTAGATATTATATATTCTGACAGGTAAAAACACTTCTAATGACACTTATTTAATAGAGGCAAAAAAATACTTCAAGTACATGACATGGAAAAATATGAAATCAATACATCACATGATTTATTAATGGACAAGCATGTCCAGAACTAAATAAAATAAGTCGGTATCATTAAGTCCATCAAGCCATCAAATAAAGCAACATTTTATGTAACCTTGATGGTAGATGATTCAAAAAAATAAGTATATATATATATATGTGTGTGTGTGTGTGTGCACGCACGTACTAACTGGTTCAAAGCCACAAAGTATGAACTACCATGTGTACTATACATGCCAAGAATGCAGATTAAAAATCAATAAAAAATTTGGCAGAAAGGGACTGAAATAACAAAAATTTCTTAGCTAAAAGAACTTACCTTCAAATGCCAGGAAAAAACCATGCTCCTAAAAAAGAAGCCATCAAGATATTCTGGGTAATGCATCGACAAGTGGGAATAGCCATTCAACAAATCCAGGACCAGATGAGAACAACTTGAAAGAGTGTTCACACGAGCATGACGAATCCACATTCTTGTGTTTCTTTTTTTTTTTCCTTCCTGGAAGAACATGCTCCAGAAATAGAAGAAACATCCAAGGTTACTCAGAGGTTAGCCGGCGCCTCTTCCCATAATCGGCATCCCTAGATCTTGATCGCTGTTCTTCCCCTTGGGATAATCGCGATTTGCTGTGAGTTCGTGACGATCGTCCTCTATCCCATTCATCATCATGTTCTGCCTCACGGTCCCGGTACCTATGATGATCAGGATATCGGTCCCTATCTTCCCTGTATCGTTCACGATCACGGTCACGATCCCTATCGATCCACGGTCCTTTCCGCGATCTCGAAACGTTCCGATTGGTTCTTTAGTTCCGCATCGGTCCGTTGTATCTCTTCGCCGCTCGATTAACGTTCAACGTTGTTCATTTCGCGGACGGATCTTCCGAATAACCACCATCGACCATCATTCTTCTTATATTCTGTTTTCCTCGGAGATCGAACTGATCTCGATTGGGCTCATCTTGCTGCGCAGTGTTTTATGTACTCACTATATGCTGCCTATATACTGATGATCAGATCCTGCTTCCTCCCCATAACTAGACTCCCCTGCTCTCCCACCATGCTCATCACCAGCCCATCCAGCCATATTTGGATCTGACCACATCCCCATACTATGTCCCTCAACACTTGTCGCCGGCATCATTCCCATTCCATTCATGGGCATCCCTCGTCCAAAGAACGCTGGGTTTACATGAGGAGCTACACCAGGCAAACCAACTCCTCCAACAGGTGGGAATGAAGACAATATTCCTGAAAAGGGCGGTGTTGGTCCACCAGGAAAACCTCCATAACCACCCATTCTTGCCATAGGAGCCCCAAAAGATGGATCGAAACCCTGCCCCATCATTGTTTGAGGGTGCAACAAAGGAGGTGTTGCAGCAATACCCTGCCCAAATCCATTACCACCATTCCCCATGATACCCCTCCCACCCATTCCTCCAGACCTATTTCTCATCGGACCAACCGGCCCCCTGCCTCCCATCCCCTGTGCATTGCCTCTCCAATTACCCCTACCGTAACCCCTATTATTATCCCCACCTTGAAAATTCCCACCTTGTTGAACATTGCTGCCACCAGGTTTTCCTCCACCATCACCCTGCCCCCTCCTCCCTTGAGAAATGCTATTCTGGGACGTCTGCTGATTTCTATTCACCTGGGCCTCTCCCATTCTCTTAACACTATAAGGTGATGCAAATGCAACGACACAAGGTCGCCCATTAAAGAGATGCCCATTCATTCCCTCTTTACAAGATGTGGCTGCAGCAGGATCATAGAACTCAACTTGACAAAAGCCTTTAGACTTCCCACTCGCCTTCTCATCAAAGAACTTGACCTCCTTCACCACCCCATACTTACATAGCTCTGCCTCCAGCTCAGCATCTGTTGTCCACCAATGCAAATCTCCAACAAAAAGTATTGTCCCACCACCACCACTACCACCTCCACCACCTGCTCCTGCTCCTGCTCCTGCTACTGCTCCTCCTCCTCCTCCTCCTCCACCCACACTGCCACCAATGCCGTTGTTTCCAATGGCATACCCACCCGTAGTTCCATTCACATTTCCCCCTCCTTGCCTTGCTAACACCTCGTTTCCAACACTCCCGACAACACCACCATGTGGTTGTTGCTGCCCCATCCCTTGAACCCCTACTGTATTGTTCACAGTCTGTTCCTCAAAGTCACTGGTTTTCATGGACGACTGTCCTAATTGAACCCTCATCCCACCTCCACCAACTGGAGCTCCCCCTTGCGACGCACCAACCGCTCCTTTTGCGCCTATCTCATTACCTCTATACCCCATACTCTGATAACCCTCCAATCTCACAGGAGCTCTAGGCCCACCCTCAGAAACGCCTAGCGCCACATCCTTCTCAAACTTCCGCTCTGCACTACCGCCAACATCACCGCCCACTCCAGGTATTGTTATACCCGCGGCTGGGGACATATTCGGGGGAGCCGGCGGAACCGTCGGATCAATCTTGTTCTCCTCCACCTCGCTCCTAAAGGCTAAATCTTCATTTTTACGGAGGGATTGAAGAAAACCTTCGCCCACATTCACATCATTGTAAAGATCCTCATAGTCATCGTCTTCCTCGCCGATAAAACCCTCGTCGGTAACGGCGGATATCGCCTCGTTCCGGTGGAACTGATCACCTGGATCCCCGCCTTCGCCGAACCCACCTCCATCGCCTTCCTCCCCACTCATCCTCTAGGTTTTCACCAAATATTGTAAGCGTTTCTCAGAACTCAATCCATAGCATATTGTACGAGACAACAAAAATACAGAAACAGAGATGATCCAAGGAGAGATGAGTTTAGAGATCTTACCAGGAAAAACGAAGAAAAAGGAAGAGGTTTGTAGAGAAAAAAGAAACCCTAATCTGGAAACTGATATGAGAAATTGAATTTTCTCGCCTAATCTACCAAGTCGATAAATTGTTAACATGCGCTGGGCGCGTGATACGCACCCTTTGTTTTCTTATAGACATGACTAGGATGCATTTTTTTAATATATATATATATATATAAATTCCAAGAAGAAGAAAAAAAAATCAGAATTTTAGAATAATAATAAGAAAACCATGAAAATAATTATCATTATTAATTACAATAAATATGTTTTGGGCTACAATCTAATCATAACTAAAATAAAAATAATAAAATTTCAAAATAAAAGAACCACAATTTTATTATGAATTTTAAAAATAAAAAAATGAACCTTAAAAAATAATTAAAAAGTTACATTCACAATTTTCTCTTCATATTAATGGCTTAATATTATTTAAAATCATTAGTGTTCAAGAATTTTAATATTGGATGACAAATGTTCAAATTCTAAAATTCCCCCGTATTCCACAGTAAATTACATGTTTATAACTCATTAATCTTTTATAAGGTTTAAAATTTTCATCCAACAAGGATTTTAGAAAATATTTAAATATTTTAAATTTTTATCAGAAAAATTATTTTCAAGTGTAACAAAAGATAGTCATGTTTCCTAAAATTTATTTTTATATTTTATTAAAAGGTTAAAATAAAAAATGTATAATTTATTCCAATAACATTTTTCTAAATATGTTCTTCAAACTCGATCGGGATCTCTTGTGTCCTGTAACTCATCTCGGGAGTGAGCCAAGTCTAATAATATTCCAATAATGATTTAAGATATTTTTTTTAGAAAAAAAAAAAATAAGTTTATACTAAAAACATATCTTTAAGACTTAATTCAAGTAATAAATAAGAGTTTTTATAAGAAAAAGCTCTATAATGAAGCAATGCAAAGTGATGTTTAAAGAAAAAGTTTAAAATAGAATATATAATTAAATAAAAAGCCGCACTTATTGGATAGTATTGTTACCTTGATCGATTGGGTACCAGTGGCGTAATATAAACATGTAAAACAGGTGATTCGGTGATGGTGTCTTAAAACTCTTGCCGATGGTCATCAACTGAGAAAAGGAAGAAAAAGCGAGGGGGGTTTGTGGGTTAGGTGCATGCTCTACTCGCCGTTGGGGATCTTGCTTGATTTATAGAGCGGTTATCGAGATTTTCCTTTTGTCTTTGGAATGAATCTCTTATTTTTATGAATAAATATGTTTCTTGCTCTAGGTGATTTTGACATCGATGGTAATTAACTCTTGAGAAATCTGAGATTTAGAAATTAGGAAGTCGCGGATAAATATCGTTCACGTATTTTTTCATCACCCCGTATGTTCCTCCGATAACAAAACTTGTATGAAGGATGGTCGATTGGGGGAGCTTAGCTTCTTAGGATCGTCTTGGAGTTGGCGCTGGCGGCCGCGCGAAGCTTCTGGCGGGCACTGGTCACCACGATCCCAAGTAGTGGCTGGGTTTTAATATGATATGAACTTGGGTCGCGCTACATTTATAGATAGACGAGTCGTGGCGATTAATTAATAGGTCAAGATCGTAGTCTTTCATATATAGGTTTATCATTTTTTTTTTCAAAAAAAAAAAAAAAAAAGATGGCGGCTGACTAAAGACAGACATATACGTCACCATTTTTCTATCGTGCGCCTTGTGCACATTCGTGAGGGGACAGGTGTGCGGCTTACGAGGTGGCGGTAGTGGGCCCCAGTGAGTCAGTCTGGTCCTCATAGTTGGCCCAATAACATTTGGGTCGGCCCATAATTAGACTTAATCCCTTTTTTATCGTGCTCATAATGATACTAATAATTGCAGATGACTTTATTTCCATCCTCACCACCAACATACCTACATCAAACCATTCAATTAATTATTTTTAATTTTTCAACAAATAAATATCAGGAAAAATATAATTAAAATAATATCAACAAGAGAATGCTTTTTACTGGTGTCATATTTTTTTACACTAAAAAAAATGAACATTCACATCATTGTGTGAATTTAAATTTAAATTTAAAATAGAAAGAAAAAAATGGGAGGAAAATATAAAATAAATTTAAGGTTAATATATTAATTCTATATGTTTATTCAAACTTTTTTTTTTTATAGTGTAAGGACTAAGAATTTAACAATCTGTAAAATTACAAAAAAATTTAATTATATTTTATTTTCTATTAGACATTTGAAAATATTTTTTGCTAGTAATTTTTTTTTTCTTTTTTCTTAGTACTTTTCACGGAGCCATAATTGTACTATGATTTCACCAAATACTAGATTCTAACTTTTATAAAATTTTAAAATTAGTGTTAAATATTTAATGTATGGGTGAGAAGTTAAGATAATCATATATTTCCTATAAATTAGGACATTAATGATCAAATTCTGTTTAAGAACTAGAATAATATTTAAAACATTTATCTTTAGAAACCCTAGTCATCGTTTTCACTATTATCTCTTTCAAGTCTTTGTTTGTTAGAGAAGATATGTGATTTTTTGGTCTGAAATTATCAATTTCATCGTTTTCTTCCTTAGATTTGAGTTTTCTTTTATAATAAAGTGGTTTTTTTTTTCATACTGATATGGATTTGTCTTTATTTTTTCGTGTTTTTATCGTCGATCTATTGAGATGAGTTTTGTCGTTGACTTATTGCAGTGGGTAGTTGTGTTATCAACAATTGTTTTTTTTATGGGTTTTCGCATTGGTAATTTAGATGACATAGTTCGATCCGACAGTATCATCATATCAGATATGGAATCTTAGATATTCTACGTATTTTTTTATTATCAAATGTATAAGTCTTGAGCCATTTATTTTTCACATAATTCTCTAAAGTTTTTAGCACCGTTGATTATTTGTTTTTATCAATTATATTGTTAAATTAAATCAATAAATTTATCTATTTAAAAAAAAACCATTATATTTAAATTATATCTTTTTAGGTGATCCAATTGGCATACGTTTAATTTGTAGTAATTCCTTTAGTGGAATTTGACATATGATCTTAAAAAGATAAAATTTGTTAAATTATCATAAAACTGAGGATATATGATTCAACAACACAACAGTAGTGATAATTTTAAGATTTTTTTTTCTTTTTTGAGAAAATATAATTTTAAGATGTTGATGGTATTCATATAATTGTTAGTTGTCATATACCCAAGTTTTTTTTATAAAATATTAGAATGTAATAAATTTATATAGTGGGGTGTTGGCTTTATAACCATGAGACAATTAGTATTTTCTTTTAGGTTTTTTTATTCATATTTATGTATGAGGGCGTTATGGTAAATATGTAAAGTAAAACAAGAGCTTATTAGTTGAACTTCTTTCAACTATCCCTTTAAGTTAATAAAACTTCTTTCAATTAATTAATTAATAGAAGTTCCGTAGGCGAACTTCTTTCAACTAGATTAATAAATTAAGGGGCACAACGTTTATAATTAAAGTCTTTACCTTTAAAAAAAATAAAAAATAAAAAAATTAAGGGAAAATAGCATAAAAAATCTTGAATTTTCAAGATTTTTGCATATTAAACCTGAATTAAGAAAATAACATAAAAAACTTTGAACTTTGATTTTTTTAATAAAAAGGGAGTCTCAAACAACTCCGACATGTATCAAAATCTGGCCTCTATTTGCAATAAAAAAAAATTAAAAAAATAGAAAAAAGGGATAGAAATACAGAATAAAAAATGTTAAAAATATTAGAGGATGACGCAGGTTAATATAAAAAATGATCGGTTCAAGACCTAGATATTTGATAATTTAAAAATACTTAAAATTTCAAATTTACACCCTTCACATGCTCCAACGTGATGAGTCATCTCAAATCAAGCTTTATCTCATCTGGTATCAGTAGCCGTGAAAAAGCTAAATGTTTAACAACACAACTACTCTGTTACTCTTAGTCGACGATAAATAAATGTATTAATTATTGTAAGCGTGTAAGTAGCAATTTGACGACAAAAACCTGGCAATGAGCAGTATTAGTATTGAAAGCAACTTTAGTAAAGAAACTGGGAATTTAGGAAGCGATGGAATTAGTGATTTTAGGTTAATAATGGTCAAAAAATCATCTCTCATCTCTAACAAATAAGGACATGAAAAAGAAAACAGAGGAAGGGGTGGCCGAGGATTCCATATAGAAGTTTAGTTTTTGGTAATAATGTTACTTGTTAACAAAACAAAATATAAATTATTACCATAAAATTAATATATAATTTTTTTATAAAAAATTCTATGAAAAAAAGACCTTGAGAGGAGTGCTTGTAGTTTGAAGCTCGAAAAAGAAACTCCATAATAGATTAATTATATAGAAGTCGTAGAAGGACTTAATACATCTTTTTCAGATGTAATTACAATTCTAAAGTGTTTTCTCAAAAAAAAAAAAAAAAAAAAAGATTTCAAGTGTTTGAAGCAAATAACTTATAATCTTAAATAGCAAAAATAATTAATGATATACTAAATATACCTTATGTTAAATATACTTTATGTGGATAGAGAGTTTCGATTTTCATGGGATTTTAAAGACGATTTGAAAACGGGAATGGGAATACCCTATCCCGCCCTGCCCTGGATTCCGTATGAGTATGGAAAAGTGGTTTATATTTTGGAATGAAAATGGAATAGAGACATCTTGTCTCAAACCCGTCTAGTTGTCATTCATAGTAATTAACATGTCCCGTTGTCATTCATAGTAATTAAGGCAAGTCTCAAATGGATATAATTTCTTAGTAAAATCATAATTCCACAAATTCTCATTATCATCCAAGATTTCAAATAGATAGTTGTCACAAATGATAGTTGAAATATAACACTTATGGGCAATAATCATCGAGAGGCATGACTCAAGTGATAAAGGGATAGAATGAAGTTATGAGAGGTTTGATATTCGAGGTTCGAGTTCCAAGGTGGACAAAAATGAAAAAAAAACACTAATCTATCTATTAAAAAAAAAGACAGTCTCAATTGCTATAATGAATATCTTTGTGACTTTCTATCAAAAGGGAGAGCTACTAATAAAGTTAATTAAATCAGATTCATTAAAATAGGGGGGTTGGGGGAGGTGAGCCTGCTGAGAGCTGGGAATATGGGTTGATTCGATGGACTGACCCACTTTAGCAAGATATTTTGGAGGATCGGTAGTAGAGTGCTGGCCTGAATAGAATCGGCGTGGCCTAGATCAAATTGGCATGCAACCCATTGGGGTTAGAGATTCGGTCGGCTTTGATTAGCAGATTTTCATTTTCATTTCATTTTTTTCTGTATTATTACAGTCACCTCTCATTACTGTCTTGCATCGTCTCGAAGCCTAGAGATAGAGCGAGCTAGCGACTACATTTAATTGTTTACTGTTGCGGTACAAAATAGGTTGAAGCTATTTATTTTTCGAGCCACTTTTTAGTGAAATTTTGACGACCTACGTGGGTTGCGAGAATTTAAGCTTATGGTCCAGCAGGCTAAATTAAAATACTAAAAATGTTTCAAAAACTCTGAAAAATATGTATATAGAGAGTTTTTCTTATCTAATTCAATATTATCATTTACTAAAAGTCTAAAAGCCTAAAACAACCCAAAAAATTTTTAATCATATTAATATATATAAAAATTTATTCTCATCAATGTTATATGGTTAAAGAAGTTAAAACAAAGCCAAAAAAATGCGCATACTTTTAATTACACAAGAAAGGTAGAAATGGGAATGAAGGGAATTTCTTTGGAGGATGGAGGAATTGGGGGGCTGGCAGAGTGGAAGAGGCGTGAAGTTGTGGTGGAGCCAAATGGGTTTGTGAAATGTAGATTAAGGGTTTATCTTTTAGGTCATAAAGGTAATATTTACAATTTATCGTATTTTAAGTATAATTCCAAAAACAAAAATCGAAGTGGGCCCGAATGGGTTGGCGAACAATTCGAATGGCCGCGGTATTTAATTCGAATTTGGTAACAAACCGAAGTCCTATTGGACCTTGATTTTTAAGGCCAAACCTCTAAATTCGGAGCCCGACCCTGCATTTGTAATTTCAGCCAATATTCGATCTACAATCTCAATGACACTCTCTCAGCCACCTCTCACTCTTTCTTGCATATTAGCTCTCCTATTCGCTTTCATCTTCTCCACAATTTGAAGTATTTTGGGATCAAAGAAACGGGAGCAAACATATTTCCTCTTTGGCCTACATCTCCTTGATAGCACTAAGAGGTGGTCTCTTCTCTTGAAGACGGGCAATTTGCTTAAGTCGAACTTGTCGGGATGGAAGAGGTCAGTAGTGCGATAGAAGTTAGAGAGCAGGACTTGATGTTGCAGAGGAGGAGAAGCGGGTGGAATCGAAGGAAGGGAAAAACAGAGTGAGAAGAAGGCTGAGAAGGTAGGTGGGTCTCATCTCTAAAGAATGGAAGTTTTGAAAAGGGAAAGGAGGGATAGGTGGGTGAGGATTTCTTAAGGAGGATGACTAGATTGGCCCATCCAATGTCTTTTATCATTTATACAGTTTGTAATTTCTATTAATTATATTGTCTAAGCTCCATTATTTTATGTATTAATTATTATTTGTGTATCATCAATTACTATTAATTATTTTTTATTTTTTATTTGAATAATGACAAAATTAGGAAAATATATATTTGAACATTTTTTTACATTATGGTCCGTTTTAACTTGCAACAGCATAAAATTGGGTTGGACTAGCCAAAATCTGGCCCGAATAAAAATAAATTGTTATGATTCGGCCCGTTTTGACCCACGACCCGAATGGACACAGCTCATTTGGGCTGAGTTGGCCTGTTTCCTAGCTGGCGTGGGTGGGGAGTGGAAGGAATGGTATGAGTACAAATACACAAATCCATACACATAATAGTGGCTTAGGATCTCCCCAAGCTTTCCCAAGAAACTACTTTTCACTACATTTATGTAAAGAGTTCAACATCAGCTGAGAAATAATGAAATATACAAGCCGTTACATCAATTCTACAATTTTTGTTTTTCCAGAGTATGTAGCTGTTGATGATCTTCCTAGGCTCCTCTCAAAATAATGATGACCATATATATATATTCATGAATATAATCATTTAAATTAAAATATCCAAAGTTTTTGGACAGGGTACTAACCAGCACCTAAGCTTGTGGATTGATATGAAATGGATCCTTCCATGTAAGTTGTGACACCCATAGGAGAATGATTATCCTGGGGGTTGAGTCCTGTCTGGGAGCTAATCTTCACCATAGCCCCCATCGTCTCCATCACCGTCTCCGTCTCCATCACCGTAGTCATTTTCCTCTGCTGCATGTGCTTGTTCTGCATCGCCCATATTGCTATAGATGTTGGGTGCATTATTGTCCACATCCATGGCACCCTCTGTGCATTCTGGCACTGATTGCTCCTTCACTGTCATAGACTTTATGCTCTCATCACTGAAAAATCCTGTATAGGGCTTGGAGACCTGCAATAACATCATCTTAGTTAGTGGAGTGGTTTAAGGAATTTATTTGCTGCAAGTCTTTTAACTTCATCACAAAAAAAAAAAAATGGAAATTTGATGAATAATTATTCTGAGAAGTCATGGACTTAAGGGGTTAAGAAAATTCCTTTTCTGTTTAAAGGGAAAAAGAAAGCATACATTTTTCATTAGGATCATCCAATCCGAAAGACTTATTTTCAAAAATTCATCTTGCTGCCTAAAAATTCATGAAGAAGGCTTTAATCAGAGGGCATGTGCCTCTCAGAAGCATAAAGAATATTCCAAAATAACATCAAAGTTGGAGGTAGGAAAATATAATAAATCGAGATTTATCTGGAAAAGAAGAAAAAACTAGAAATAGCCAGTTAAAAGTTTGGGAGAATTTGTGAGTGCATTCAAGGGGAATTAAACTCTCAAATTAACAGGTAGGAGAGATACACCTTCAAAAGACTATTTCGCTTCTCCGCACTTTCCAAAAGGTTCTTCCAATGCTCATCTTTCTTCAATGTTGAAGCAGACCCCACAACCTACAGGCAAGCAGGGTTTACCTTTTGTGAATGGAAAGTGCAGATTGTAACTTTATTCACACTGCCAGAAAGCACAAATAAATATAATAAATAAATCCTTCAAAAGACATCATACCAGAACAGAAGCCCTTGCTCTTGTTATCCCAACATTCATTCGGCGAAAATCAGCCACAAATCCAATGCCCCTATCTTTGCTTGCCCTGACACATGAAAAGATTGCAACATCTTTCTCACGTCCCTGCAAGGATAAAATGGTTTTTCCTTTTTACCTTGTAAGATCTAATATACGTTATAGCAAAATACAAAAAAAACATTAAATAAACAAATGCCATTCTTAGATTGTGTTCCAAAAGATTTTCTCAGCTTAAATGATTTCATTTAGATTATGCATATCATTCTAGATAGACTGATAGAGAAGCAAAAGAACATTCAACTACAAGCTAAATTTGGGTGAGGCATTTGATTAGTCTCCCACAATACATTCTTTCAGATCGCTTTACAACATTTTTCCAGGATGATATTGATTAGGAAATGTTATTAGTGTATGAGAATCCAACTGGGGATTAATTCAAGCAATAATTTCAGCAATATCACAACTAGCATTTGACAAAAGTTAAATTCGAACACGTGATTAAAAAAAAAAAAGATTCATAAACTGGATTTTAACAAGAGAGACACGGAAGCCATTTACCTGGAAACCATCAACAGTATTAACGTCCACTACTTTATCTGACTCCACCCCAAATGTCTCCCGAAAACGCTCGCGGAAGAGCTTCACTTGGTATCTATATGGAGATATAATTGCAAGTCTAGAACTTGACTTCAGCTCTGGGTATCTAGTCACCAATTTATGATACAGGAGGAGGACAAAATCAACCTCATCGACATTTATCCAAGAGCCACTACCTGAGGGCTGGGACTCTTTCCCCTCATGTACATCAAAAAAGCAAAATGGCCCAAAGCAGCGATAATCATGCCATGGCCGCACAGTCTGATCTTTAACATCTGGCCCATCTTCAAGTGCCTCATCATAGAATTCCTTTGAAGGAAAGCTTCGTATCTGTTTAAATTGAAGAATTTTTAAAATTAATTACATCGAATGTACTAACAATAAGCAATAAAATAAGCAGAACTTTGATGCATTGGGTACAGCATGGGCCTAACTATGCTTATAGGACCAGATTAGTATAATCAAAGGGTATGGAACTGTATATGAATGATGCTGAAACAAAATTTACAGAGAGGACAAAGAAAAAGATAATATATTCCTACAAGTTTGACACATGAATGTACAACTCTGAATTCACATCCTTATCTATCATCAATCTTATGAATAAGAATAGCAGTCATCACTAATATTCTGATAATTTATCAGCATCATCAGTTACAAACTTCCAGCTTTTACAGACTTGGCAAAAAGCTCAGGCCTAACCTCTGGATGCATGCGGTATTGTGTTTTCAACATTTGCACCGGATAGCCAGCTCTCTGGAATCTCTTAAACAAGCTCATGCCATATCTACAGTTAATGCAACAACATTAAGTTGAACTCAAAAAATGAGTAAGATATAAAATAAAAAGGCATTATTAGCACAAAAATAGTGTGTTTTACCCAAATTTCTCAGCAATAGGAGAAATTACAGTAGCAGGCAATTGAACCGGATCACCAACCTGAGTATAAGGGGAAAAACAATGACACTGCATCAGGGAGGACTTAAATCATTTCTTCTAGTAAAATAAAGAATTAACTGTGCATTTTACCAAATAAATCTAGTTTCAAATAAAGACTTAAAACAGTGGTTATTGATCATATTAAAAAGAATTAACAAATTAAAAAACAAGGACAAATTAACTGTGCATTTTACCAAATAAATCTAGTTTCAAACACAATTATACTATTTTACAAATATAAATTACATTTCGCACAAGTTAGGTGGTCTGCCAAACATGCATAAAAATTGTGCTAATAAGATCCCTGAGAAAAGAATAATCTAAATCTTTCTACCATGTCAAAGATCTTTTCCTTTTCTTGTCAATTTGATTGTTTTCCTTGAAATCAAATAAATTTTTGCTCCATTTCCCTCCCTAAGACATGCCTACACATATTATTCAAGTTACCCTCAAAATTGGTCAAACAATGTTAGTCTTTTTACCATGTCAAAGATATTTTCCTTTTCTTGTCAATTTGATTTTTCTCCTTTTAATCAAATAAATTTTTGCTCTATTTCCCTCCCTAGGACATGCCTACACATATTATTCAAGTTACCCTCAAAATTGGTCAAACAAGGTTTGGTAAAAATATTATCCGACAACAGCCTAAAATGATGCTCGAAGTTTTTCTGCAAGCAACTAAAACCAGAATACAACTCAAACCAAATTTAAATTCCCATTAATCTCATTCTTTCTGGATGTCTTTATCCGCATGCTATAGAGATAAAATGTATTTGTCACTAGAAAGGGAATAATACAAATCATAGCACAGACTCAAATCTGTAAAATCAAGATGCAGAACGTACCTACTTAGTAAAAACAACTTAATATGATAAAACAATAGGGATCTTTAAACAAAAGAAAGCCACATACTAAGCAGAAGGTTCATAATATAATTAATATAAGATACACACCAGAAATACTTGTTTGCATCCATTTGCCAGTGGAACAAGAGTTGCTGGTTCCACCTGAAATAGAAAAGTATCACATGTAAGATACATGTGCAGGTGTAAATATAGGAACTAGATAACCATCTTTTGGCTTTATTAACAAAGAAAACTGCAGCCACTAAAAGACATCCATGAAATTAGCAAGCATCTGAATCACCTGAGAAGTGTTCTCTCCAAATGAATTCAGGAGTATTCGCCATATACTAAATGTAACCTTATGCCATACAGCATTATTTTCTCTTGGGAATCTACATAGCCAATTCCCATGAATTTAGGAGTATTCCCCATATATTAAAAATTTTAAAATAACCTTATGCCATAAAGCATTACTTTCTCTTGGGAATCTACATAACCAATTCCCTTGCAAAGTTCTCCCACAAACCCATGCCCCTTTCCTCATTTAGCTTGTGCACTTATTCCCAATCAGTAATGTAATCTTATCCCTTCTGTAATCACCGGCCAAAAGAGATGTAATCTCTCAATCCTAAAAGCCACTTTCATTAAAATTATGAAGGCCAACAGGAAGTAACCGAGAATTGATACAAAAGAAATTGCACAAAAGTAATTCTACCAGCTAAAGACGTAGACTTTCTTTCAACCCTAATGTGAGGAAGACCCGAGTACAAAATATGCCACACTGACACTCTACACTCTAAAGTTGAGGCTAACTTTGGAGGTCATAACTTAGATTGATACCTAACAGGCTAAATCTCCTTGCCTGACTAGAAACTCCACTCCTAACATTCAGCACTGCCTATCAAAATAAATAAAATTAAAATTAAAAATCTGCACTAGCATATCTTATGATGACAAATTGAGAATAAATCTATTTATTATGTTTTTAAATTCTTTTTTTTTTTTTTTTTGATTAGTAAAAATCAAGTATTATAAAAAGGAAAATTCCTAGGTATATTATTATCAAACCATTATTTTTTTATACAAAGAAAAGCTACAAAATAGTGAAAATAATTCTCTTCCTCGTCTTTCTTTTTGTCAATTAATTTTCCACAAAATCTTAAATTTCTTCTTTCTGTTTTTGTGTTTTAAGGACATGCTCGCAGTGAGTTTATCTGTGGTATGCATTACCATCTGGAATTCCATGTGTAAATATATCTTCAGTGCATGAACCTCACAAGCTAAAGTCATAAAATGGATTATCAGTTGAATGGGCAGTAAGAACGAAGAAAAAGAGCTATATTACAAGATCAGAAAGGGTGAAGGTCCTTACAGCTTGAGCAGCTTCATCTATTATAACAACATCAAACCCACTATTCAGTTTACTGAAAAGACTTGAACCACTGAAGCTAAGGGTGGAGAAGACCTGCCAATCATATGGTCACTATGGTAAGCAAAATGATTCTGGCTTTCACTTTCAACTAAGATTACAATCACATACAATTGCTGCTTCACTCAGAATTGATGAACGAATACTGTCTCTATCCCTTCCAGCAGCCCCTTGTTTCTGTTTATCAGCAGTCGAATTCATGCTGGAAAGTTTTTGCTCCACCTGCAAGGGCAATTCCTCATGTTAATATGTCCAATCATCAAACAGTTTTATTATAGGTGTCCAATCATCAAACAGTCAATAATGATTCAATCAAATTCAGGGATTTTCCTTAATTGTTACCACATACAAGATAATCCATGGATACTGCCTGGACAGAGTGGTGCGGTTTAAGGCCAATACGCACAATTTTAGGGTTATATGCATGGTTGTTTTCATCACGAACACCTGATAGCAACCATAATAACAAGGGTGCGCCTTTGTCAGAAAAGCATAATATTAGGAATACTAATCAAACAGCATGGAAATGCATTTTATTTTGGCTGCGATCAGAAGAAATGGTTAATTGCCATGTTTATCAGAATAGTTAAAAGGCAACAAACTTCTATGAGATCAGGGAGGATTAACCAAAAGATACCTAAAAAGAAAATGAAGTGGAAGAATGAAAATAAAGGAACATTAGAACAAGAGGAGGATGATAGGATGTCATCTTTTTTAGGTAGAGAAGGGTAAATGGATGATCAACAAGAAAACAAGATGATTAAATTGGTGCAATTTGCAGCAATGGAAATGGTATAATCAGAGACAGCAGACAGGAGGTAAACTATTTCTAAGAAAGTCTCTAGTCCCTCGTGTTCTTTTCCAAGGTAAAAGAAAAAAAACTAAATAGGATATAAGACAGAATCAGCTGTCACCTGTAAACATCCCTCTATTGGTACTAGACCTACAGAAGAAAGAGAGCTGTCTAAGCAGAAGCAAACTCAAGAAATAGGGATTGCAACCATATTGTCATCAAGTATGAACAACAGGCATAAAGTACTGGGGATGACAAATTAAAGAGGAAAAAGGTTGATGGTGATGTGATAGGTTCAGAAATTATGATAATTTTTTATAGGCAATAAACGGGCTTAAATTAGAAACACCTAAAAGATGGTGAAACAAGTACACATGAAATGTATGAACAACGCCCTAAAAAAGCTAGGTAGAGGATCAGAAACTATGATTAGTTAGCTAAGAGCTTCATTTTTGTGGATGCAAATTTTAGCTCAAGGGGTTTAATAGATAAAGACTGCATACCAGCATTCTAATTCCCCTTTAAGGATGCTCTCAAGAGGAAGGGCAGGTTCAATTTCTGGGGGGTCATGGCCCAACAAGATGAATGAAAAACCATCTTCCAGCCTTTGGAATATTATTTACATAAGAATCCTAGAGACAGATTTTCTAACAATCACTTCAAATTCCAGGTTAGCATTACATGGGGGTTTTTTAGGTGAACTAATACTCAACTTGCCGCTTTCACATTGCCACAAATTAGTTGTTGTTCTACCAGGACCAAATCAACTATGAAATACTTCAAATGTAGACTCATAGTTGCACAACTTATCTTGAACAAGGGCATCCCAATTCCTCACTATTCTGTTTTGCTTTTTGGTGCTTTCTTTTACCTCAAATCAGGAAGCTAATAAAAATATTATAAAATTTATGAGGATAATCAAACTGCATCCAGATACAGATTATAACAAAAGCAAGAGAAATAATGTGAGGGAATGATAAACGCATGGCATACCAGTATTTAGAAGGCGCAACACAATTTCATCAAGTGCAGAATTTGATGGAGCACATACTAGTACCCGTACACGATATTTACGACTGGAAGTAACTATTTCTGGTTTCTGCAAAACATATCTAAGTGAGAAGATCGTCCAAATTAGCACAATAAAATAGGAAGCCTCAGACTTACCAATTCATTTCCAGTGGTAGGGAAAAAGCCATCATCACCATCCATGGGCATGATTTCATCTCTAGGATTGATACTGGTTAGCCATGGAGATGCTTGCCCCCACGTAGCATATCTGCAAAATTTTACAATGTTCAGTGCAAGAGCATGTATCCATGCTGTAGATCCAGGTATTAAACTCCAACTTCAAATAAATCTATGGTCAGAATAACTATGAAACTAATTAATTCCGACAATTTTATAGGAGTTCAAAAAATATAACTCTGTCAGACTGATAGAAAGTTGTAAAATCAACTTCAGTTGAAAGTCACCCAGGATTAACTTGTAAAATAAATGGAAGTTCACAAAATTTTAGGACAATTAGAAACATTTTGTACACTCATATTTATCCTTGTCTCCATCCGAAACAACCACTTTTGGCTCCATACTCCACTCAAACAAAATAACCTTCATTCGCATCATTAACACACAATTGGATGTGTCTTAAAATCCCATAGATGACCAAGATGTGAACAACAAAGTACAGTAATGTTCATTCACTTTGCCAAATGTTATTAATATAACTTTCTACTCAAAATATGATTCAAATAGCTAACTATTATTAATTATGACTTTAAAGAACTATAAAATATACAAAATTACACAAAAACCCTTGATGGGGGTAACTTAAGATGTCTTTACTCCCTTTTATTCCTTTCTTAAGTAAATCAGGGAGGGCTCATTCCTACATAAGAGATTTTGTTTCAAAAGATCAATCCAAACAGGAGTTTAATATCCTTGCATTTTCACAATCACTACACAAAGAATGTCTCCTCTTCCTAGTTGTAATTTTCACTACATGGTTTATTATCAAACCTGTTCCAAGAACACATGATCAATGCAGAGTTTTAAGATATTAAACCTTGAAGACCCAGTCTCTTTCTTCATGGTTAAGAACTTGACACGACTGAAATTAAGATTCCCCATGAGTGCTAGGCTGCCTGCAGGATTTCAGCTGACTGTTCTTTATGCTTGACTTGTTCCTTACCCAACAAGTATGAACATAGATTGCAAGTATATACCTTCCAAACACCTCGTAAAAAGTACATAAAGATTTTAAAAATATATTTTGAGATATCAAATCTGTAGGGTCAGGAATCTAGTGTCTCCTATTCTGTTACACTTATCTATCTGTTCACAGATTTAAGTTCAATCTTAGTTCTAAATAGCTTCAAACTAAAGTATTCTATTAGAATGAAAAAAGTTCATAGTGTGGTAATGATCAAATTCTTTAAGAACACACGATATAATAAAAATGTGAGTGACATCATAGATTACAAAAACAAATACCCAGGAAACTATCAAGTTGCAAACACTTCAAATGGCTAACATCATCAGGAGGAAGAAGAATGTAAGATATCGAATACATACTTTTCCTCAAGAGGTAAATATGGCCCACGTTTTATTTCACGCAATCCACCCCTACATGAGAAGGAAACTAAATAAATGATATTGAACAGAGGATAGGATGCCAATGCCAATGCAAATCAAATCTTATTTTGCATTTATCATGGCCACAGCAACAACCAGCCAAATATATATATATATATATATATATATATCAGAAGGCATTTCACTAGACTAAAGATAAGACTGTGTAACTAGAACTTCCAAAGTTCTTACTTGGAGTGCACTCTTGCTGGAGTTGCATGCAAAATGGCACTGAGAAGCCCAAGGATAGTCTGTGTTTTTCCAGTTCCTGGGGGGCCCTAGAAGGAAGCATGCCCTCAAATACCATATTTTGGGTAATTAAAAACAATATAAAACAGAGATAAAAGACAACAATATAACATAACAATTTGAGCATATTAGCAATTAAGTCATATCAAAAAACATATATGAGCACTGAATTTCCAGACTGTCAGACTGAGACAGTATAGGAACATAGGAGAAACTTTTATTTCTAACTTCTCCTTGCTTAAATTCATAAAATCCAATATGGATATTTCCACTACAATCAGGGAAAAAGAACAGAAAAAAATGAAGAAAATAAGTCCTCAATAAAGTACTACTTAAAGGATGCAACTTACACGAGCTGTAGGATATTTGGCTCAATGAAACTAAAGCTTCGGCCCTCCCTCAGGAAGCAATCCTAGGACAACTTATAATCCGGAACCTTCTTGTTGAGAAGATATCTATGAGGTTAGATGACTCTACCTTCTAAATCAGTAAAACTTTAACAACAGGCTTGCCAAGAGAGGAGTTCACCAAAAATAATCTATTCCATTAAGGCATCTTGTCATTGTTTAGTTAGGGGCTTTCTATAAGCTGGTCCTTTTTTTCTTTCTCTTTTTTTTTCACTTTCTGCCTGCTAATTTCTTTTCCTTTCTTATAGCATAGCTTCTTTTTCGAATGATCCA
Organism: Tetrastigma voinierianum; assembly: GCA_016808115.1. Lineage (NCBI taxonomy): Eukaryota > Viridiplantae > Streptophyta > Magnoliopsida > Vitales > Vitaceae > Tetrastigma > Tetrastigma voinierianum. The sequence continues at coordinate 2,146,657 of JAEQBH010000222.1, read as the reverse complement.
ACACCATTATTTCGTGAATCATTCCCTAACAATAGAATGGTCTTCTGATTTCTTATCAGAAAGAAGGTGGCTGCTACTTCAAAACCTTCACTAGGTTGCCCATTGTAGAATGAAGAAAAAAAACTGATCAAGTCCAAGCTGTTGATTAAACTTATCAATACTGTACACTTGATCAATTTGTTAAAACCTTAATAATAAAAAATTTAATACTCTTAAAATAAGTTGTGTATTGGAGGGCCCATGCTGTTAGACAACCATATTATGGGTGTTATCTATCTCCTCCTCCCATATTTTGGCAAATGTTGGAGGATTCAGGGTTTACATTGATCACCATTGTAAATGCCGCAGTTTAATTAGAACATCCCTCCTCTGATGAGAAATTGAAGAGAGCATGTTTCAATTGGATAAGCAAAAACCTCCAAGCCTAAAGTTTTTCGATATCTTTTTATCAAGATTTTTGGCTGACTTGAAAAGGTGATCTATCCGAAGGATGTCATGAATCCCACACCAGTGGGTTATGAAATAAAACTCTAATTTAACCTTAATTGTCTCTACTCCAAAAAGATCTGCCATGTGATGTTACAGAATCTTAAGTTCCAATTTTAATCTTTATAAAATTATTGCTGATGTCCTTCCTGAACACATCACGGGTGTCCACCATGAGCAGGCTCTCATTGAGGGCAGTCACATACTGGTGATGTTGATAGCTAATCCTTTGGTGGATAAACTGACGATGAAAGAGGAGGGTGTTGTCTTTACAATTGATTTCCAAAGAGTACACGATCATCTAAACCAGGATATCTAGGGCCATACCTCTACGAGGGCTTCAATACTAAATGCATGGAATGGATTTGTTTCCTGTAAGTTTCGCAATTCTTGTAAATAGTTGAGCTAGGGCTTGACATAAAGCCTCTCATAGTTTTCTTTTTTTGATAGATAAACGGTAGTATAATTACTTGCACTTTTTTTTGGATGGCGGTATAATTACTTGCATTTTTTTTTTATAGATAAACGGCAGGATAATTACTTACACTTTTTTTTTATAGATAAACAGTAGTATAATTACTTGCACTTTTTTGATAGATAAATGGAAGTATAATTACTTGCACTGTTTTTTATAGATAAATGGTAGTATAATTACTTGCACTTTTTTTGATCGATAACAGACAGTATAATTATTTGCACCTTTTTTTTAATAGATAAACGACAGTATAATTACTTTTACTTGCACTTTTTTTGATCGATAACAGGCAATATAATTATTTGCACCTTTTTTTTTTATAGATAAACAATAGTATAATTACTTGCACTTTTTTTTTATAGATAAACGACAATATAATTACTTGCAATTTTTTACTTCCATATAATTATACTATCTTTTATCTATCCAAAAAAAAAGTGCAAGTAATTATATCGTCGTTTATCTATAAAAAAAAGTGCAAGTAATTAACTTGTCGTTTATCTATCCAAAAAAAAGTGCGAGTAATTATATTGTTGTTTCTCTATAAAAAAAAGTGCAAGTAATTATACTGTCGTTTATCTATAAAAAAAAATTGCAAGTAATTATACTGTTGTTTATCTACTAAAAGAGGTGCAAGTAATTATACTGCCACTTATCTATAAAAAAAAGGTGTAAGTAATTATACTACTGTTTATCTATAAAAAAAAAAAGTGCAAGTAATTATACTACCGTTTATCTATCAAAAATAAAAATTAAAAAAATAAAGCCTCTCATAGCTAGAGAATTTTATTCCTTATAGCTCACAATTACAGAAGATGCTTTGAGCAGAGCTATGATAAGCACTGAGGGCTGAGGCTACAGGTTTCATGGCTTTGAGGTCAGGAGAAATAATGTTATAATCTCCCACCTTCAGTTTGCATATGATACTACTTTTTTTACCTTAAGGAAACATATGAAAACATTGGCTCTTTCCATTAAATTTATCTTATTGTCAAGAAATAACATTTAGATAAAAGCAGTCAAAAATCTATACGGATCAAGGTCATTTTAGCAGGCTTGCCACAGCCATTGGTTGTGGGCCTTGTAGGTGGCCACTATCCTCTCTAGATCTTCCCATAGGGGGTAAACCGATGGTTCTCAAATTCTGAAACATGGTTTGAAAACCTGTCTGATCTTTAAAAATAACCTTGCAAACATAAAACATCATGAGCTGAAAAGAATGCAGATCAAGGTACACAAACAAGCACTTCAAGAAGACAAGTCAAACCTGTATCAGGACAAAGGCTGTACGCGAAAGACTTGCCTGCAGCAAATCATCAATTTCAATGAGAATTGACCGAACCCTAAAATATAAAATAAAAATAAAGAAAATGGAGAGAGAAAGAGAAAGATAGAAATGGGGGCTGTGGTGTGTTGGTTGTGTGGTCCTCGGATTCATATAACTAAGTATTAACAACTATATTAGATCACTTAAGTAGAAACTCACATATATTGCTGCTAGCTGAGATTCATTGTGATTTGTCTCAATGAACTCCATCAACGGTCTAGGAATTTTCCAGGACTGTTCACCAAGACCAGGACTGCTGTCGGTTGCTTTTAATATCAAGTCCTTGAAGGGGAGGAACACAATTGATCGTAAGCCAATATATTCACGAACAATAGTTGATAAACTGCAAATCTGCATAAATTTGCATCGTTAGCTGCTAATCTAAATTAATGATGATAGATGGGTTCCACATCAAATTACCTTCCAGGTAAATGAACTCGCCAAGATCCACTTGAGATAATTTATGTGATGTATATTGAAAACATGATTCACTGATTTCTTTCAGTCACTACTCGTGCAACATTTTAGATACTGGATGCTTAAAAATGCACTAATATCCTTTGTATTGAGAGATTATTCTGAAGGATATCAGGATCAAGGAAACTAAGAAAGAGATTTTGCTCTTTTCATTTTAACTATTTATCTAGTATGTTTCAGTTTATGCCAAAATCTTCAAGTATTTGGGGAGAGCAATAGTTAACAAAGAACAGAATTTACTGTAGAAGGTCTATCTTTAAGCGTCTTTAACAAATAAAAATATTTTTCACAACGATATACTTTTACCGAAATATAAGTCCAAACCCATAGAAAACAAAATAAATAAATAAATAAATAAAATTTCAAGCACTACCAATTTCTCAAGGAAAAGCTTACCTTCAGAAAATACAAACCTCTATTTGGATCATTAATAAGTTTACTAATAAGGGAGTGCATGGCCGACAGCCTTGGACAAGGTACAACTTCATCTGTATTTATTTGCTTGACCTCTCCATGCAACCACATTCTAAGTCTAAGTAAATCTCCCTGACGATGCTCTGCCAATGCAAAAGCATATGTAGTCGGCAGTCTTGTACCCTCTTGAAACTGCAAGAGAAACCCCTTACAAATGCTTAAACATTCCCGCTAACATTGATCACTTCTGTTAAAGAATGCCATTCATTTTGAAAACAAATTCATTTCTTTCAAATCCTAAGCACGCAAAAACTATTAACAAATTATTGTGCTTACATATAACTGAAAACAAAAAGGAAAAAACAAAGAGAACAAACGTGCATTTAATTTAGCAAGTAAAATAGGCACTAAATTTTTAATAAAATTACAGAACTGTCTTTGTCTTTAAAAGCTGAAATACATCATTTTTTTTTTAAAATTGATCTACCTTTGTTGTTGAGAGCAGTAATAGATCATTTTGCGAAATTGATTCGCCCTCCTCGGATTTATACCCAACCACCGGTATGCTAAACCCATCAGTCTCACTGCATTCTCGGACTATCGCAAACTTCCACTCTGCCACTGCAATGCACATTCAAAATTTTACCTTAATTTCCATTTGACTTCAATGTAAACTTCAAATTTATATTCTATCTAGAGCGTTGCTATCTGGGTCATCCACTTGGAAGCCCAGAAACCATAGGAAAATAAAAAAATAAAGGTAATCAAAGGACTGAAAATCTTCAAATTTTCGTTGTTTTCTCGAGTTCTCAGCGAAAGAAACATACTCTCTTCTTCATCCCTGCCCTGCACGATCTGGGCTTTTACTTCTTCGAAAAGAAGAGGCTCGAAAATCGCCAGATAATCATTGACGTCAGTGTATCTATCCTTCACCTTATTCAAGCCGAGAGCACTTCCATCACCAATGTTTCTGCTATTATTCTGCTACACGAAAACACTTCAAATTTTAATTTTTCCTGATTTGAAAATCAAATACCGGAATTTTGGAAATAAAAATTAAATTATTGACCTTGGATTCTTTGAGGAGTCGAACATAGTCCCAACCCAAAACTACTTTGCAGAAACGAAGAATACAGGCTTCTTCTTCAAGCAACTTCTTGTCGACAACAGCCATCACCCAGTCTCTGACAGAAGAAAACTGCAGAGTTGGAGTCGAAGGGTTTAAGAAAAGACTGGTTTAAGAAAATGGGCCTCTTTATACCTAAATACAAACGACGTTATTTTGCAATGAGTCATATGGTAATGGGCTGAGCTACGCGAGCCCAAATTTGATTCATTGGAGTGTTGGGCTGAGTTGTGCTGCTGACGGACTCGATATAAACTACCGTCATCACACTCACTTAACTCACCGTAGAAAATACCTGTAAATTAATTCGCAGCTTTAATCTATCATACTATTAATCGAAAATTGTTATCGCGCCAATGCACTGAGTTATTTGAATAAGTCGAACTGCTTTTAATATTTTATTAATGAGTCGTATCAGAGTTCGAAAGCATAATTGTTTATAATCGATTCGAAAGATTGTCGAAATAATAATAAATTTTTACTATTTTTTTATTCGAATTTCGAATTTTTGAAAAAAAAAAAAAAAAAACTCGATTGCGTTTGAGTCAAGTTTGAGTTTCGAGTTTTTTCAGCGAGCTGAGTTTGAGCTCGACTCTATATCAACCGGACTAGACTTGATTACACCACCAGTAATGGGTTGGTAATGGACTGACCTAGGCGAGCCCAAATTTTGAACCACTCAAGTGTACGTGGGTTGGTTTCTATTATGGGGTCACACGAATCATATCAATATCAATACCTCATATAGAAATAGAAGTACAAATTATTATTATGGATTGAAATTTCGGAATAAATTCGTAATATTTTGTGGATATATCAATTTTCGGCCGATCTCGACACGATATCGTCTATCGATTATGAGTCAAAAGATATTATATGTCTATTTGGTTTGTATTTCGGAATAAATTCGTAATATTTTGTGGTTATATCAATTTTCGGCCGATCTCGACACGATATCGTCTATCGATTATGAGTCAAAAGATATTATATGTCATTTGGTTTGCATTTTTGAAAATTGTTTTTGAAAAGAATTTTTTAAAACACAAAGAATATCATTTTTGTGTTTTTTAAAATTGCATTTGTCTCTAAATTTAGTGTTTTTTTTTATGTTCATTATGTTTTTCAAGGGAAAAAAAAAAGGAAACCAGAAGTGTTCTCACCGTTTTTCTTATTTTCCTTGTATTTGAGAACAATAAACAGTTTTTTGAAAACATGAATCAAATAGTCTTAAGTGTTTGTTTAGTTTCTGTTTTTTAAAACACTTGTAATATCTTTTCCTCAAGCCAAGAAAAATGATTTTTTTTTGTCATTCTAATCACCCCTTTACACTTCTTTTTGTCATTCTCTTTTTAAATTAAGCTAAGATTCTACAATGTATCATGATAGATCTTTGTCATTTATTTTTTTCTACGATTTTGTTATCGCCTTATTATAATATGCGACATATTGCCTTATTACTTGTTGATTACGTTATTCATTTATGCGACGCGATTATCGGGCCGTTTTACACAAGATGACAATAGATTTCATCTTCTAAGACGACGTTTTTTTTTCCATCGTTTTCTTTCAACGTTTATTTTTGTGTGTACAATTCAGGCGAACAAAGCATATTCGATCAAAGAAAACAAAATCGAATCAATCACCGTCAATACATAACTGAAAGTATAGATATTCTAGTCACAATAGCATATCAAATATGTAAACTTAATTATCAAATATATAGGCTTTAAGCAGATTCATTGTATTATTAATCTATATATTTTTTCATCTTGTATGATTTTTAACAAATTTGATTCTATATTTATATCCGCTAGCTAGTTTGAATCAGTAAAACATTTTCCTTTAAAAAAATATGTTATAACATTATTTTGATATTCTCTAACTTTACTCTTTGTTCGAATCAGTAAAACATTTTCCTTTAAAAAATATGTTGTAACATTATTTTGATATTCTCTAACTTTACTCTTTGTTCTTCGAATTAAATGTTTCAGTGTTTTTATTAAAAAAAAAAAAAAAAAAAAAACCAAACGTGCTTATCTTTAATTTTAGAATAAAAAATAGTTTTAAAAAATTGGGACATTTCTTTATGTTTTTCAATAGAAATACTCCTGCAATTTCGGTCAAAGCTGATATGTTGGTCAAAAGAGGGTCAAACCTCTCAAAATTTTGACTGGTGCATGGGGTATTCGAGCCAAGCCGGCTATGGACCTTACAAACATGCTACAAAATTTTGAAATCACTTTCAAAATATTAAATTTTATAGATATAATTTTATTGAAAATTTTGTAACAAGTATTTTTTATATTTATTGCATCAAAAAAATCATGAATACATTGAAATCATAATTTGTTTTACATTATTGAATAAATTTAACTTAATTGAATTATAATTTTATATTAAATATTTCATTTGTTTCATTATTCTTTTTCTTAATAATTACTGTCACCTTATTTTTAATTCTTTTCATATTAATATGTTTAATTTTTAAAGAATACTGTAAATATATTTATTAAAAATTAAAATTCTTCAATAAGATAAAGTATTTATATAAATTTTAATCATATTATTAAGATCAATTAATGTTGCCAATGAGGCATGACATAGTGGCTAAGGATTTGATGGGGCATAGGGAATCACCAAATTCGAGTCTCAATGGGAACAAAATACTATAACATTGAGATGCAAAATGATTAGATGTCAAAAAAAAAAAAAAATGTCAATATAAAAACATTGCCACTACAAATTAAATAAAGTACTTTACATAAATCATAAAATTAATTTATTTTTTGTATTTTTTTGAAGAGAAAAATAATTTTATTGATCTCAAACCAAGATATTAATAAACATAAAATTAAATCGCTTAAAACCATATGCACGAAATAACATCGCGCACCGCATAACGACCTACATGAAGCACTCCATGGTCTTTAGAATCTGACACCAATGGGCCTCGCCCGTTTGGTTCACCCACTTGGTCATGAGCATGGTTTCACCTAAACACACCTACCATATTAAAACCGGGGGGCACTACTAGACGGGAGAATCCGAAAGTCCATCTGCGAAAGCCGAGGTGTCTCCCCAAATGCTAGATTCGGGGTGCCCCATCTAGAGTTTTTAAGTCCCCAGGCCAACCATCCTTTCATATATGACAAGTTCGTTATTGATAAATAGATAAAGGTGGAAAATGTGCAAAATGTATTTATCCGCAAATTTTATAGTTTCAAAATCCCATATTTCTCGGAGAAATAATCTTTGATAAGGAAGAATTAGTTATTGATAAGAAAAGCTAGTCTTAGATAAGGAAAAACATATTTATCCCTAAAAATAGAAGATTCCTTCCTGATATAGGAGGGAGATTCGACAACAAATTTCTATAAATTAGGAAGATCCCCTATGAGGGAGAGGTATGCAATTCCAATTATGCAAGCTCCCTTCTTCTTCTTCTCCATCCTTTTGCTGACTTAATTATCGGAGAGGCAATGACCCACCTCATTGCCTGGACGTCTTTTACAGTTTGTATCACACACTGATAATTCGGGCGTCAAACGATCAAGGTAACAACAATTGGCACTGTCTGTGGGAACCGAACAGAAAGTATCGTTTACAAGCTGCAAGGACTTGGCTTCAACAGCTATCTAACAGCCCTTCGCCATCGGCAACTTTATCAATTCCCCCTCCCACATTTGAGTCGTCCGAGGCAGTTGCAATGTCAAATAACCCGATGATCCAATTGCCAAAAGATCAATTCCTCCATTGGCGCCAGGACATGGAGAAGAAACAGGAGGAACAGGCGAGGCAGATGAAGGAGTTACTCCCGCTGAATGCTTGCAGCTTGAGAACGACCGGTTGCAAGCCTAGGTAGAAAACAATGCTATCTTGGTGGAAGGGATGTGCAAGATATCGGTCGGGCTTTACATCCATTCCCTCGCAACAGATGGAATGAGCCCATTATCTCGGACGAGGCCGATGCCCCAGCAGATGATGAGTTATCCTCAGGTAGTTCCCCACCTTTGAGACAAGGGCCAAATCGCGTAAGAGGAGCTCGCATCGCCCTGCCTTCAGCAATGCCATTAGTGGTGTGTCTTGTAGGTTAAGGAGAGAAGCAGGCAAGGGGAAGAACCAGCTAGACCGGCCCTCAGATACGCGTAGGTACTACCTACGGGTGTGATGCCCTAAATGTCGTTTGTACACCCCGCCTTCGGTACAGGGTTGACATTTTACATGCCGCAAGTCGCTCTAATTTGAGGACTCAATGACATGCTCTCCTCGCTCCTAGGGCAACACATTCTTGACTACGAACCACCTCGTGGGTTCGTCATACCCGTTTTTGCCATGTTCGATGGCTTTGTTAACCCTTACGACCACATGCTCCACTATAACCAGGCAATGATACTAAACGCCGACAATGATCGTTTGTTATGCAAAGTGTTCCCGGCAAGCTTGCAGGGGCCCGCGTTAGCCTTGTTCCATAAGCTCCTGTGCAACTCAATAAACTCATTCAATGACTTGTGGGCTACATCCGTATTGTAATACCTTTGTTCGGTGTGACAAAAGAGGAACATTAGCTCCTTACCAGCTATTCTCAAGCAAGAATCAGAATCTATTCGAGACTTCATGAGATTTGGGTAAACCATTTAGCAGATAGAATCTTACTGCATGGTTATTGTCCTTTAGAACTTTAGGAGAAGCTTTGGGTTGTCTACGTTGTTCTTCTAATCGCTATCTTTAAACCCACCAGAGATAATGGAAGAATTATACAGGTGGGTCGATAAGTATTCAATGTTGGAGGATAATGTCCGCGTAGCAACCCAAACTGTCATGATCATGAGTCAACTGGCCAAGGGACATAAGTCGTTTAGAAAGAAGCCATCCGAGTCCAAAGGGGGACAGAGCATAGACTGAAAGCAATCCCGTGACCAGTCACAAAAAAAGGCCCCCGTAGTTCACCCCCTTGAACATCTTGTATGAAAGGCTATTACCCCTCATTCGTGATTTGCTAGAGTTTAAATGGCCTGCACCGATCCAGATAGATCCTTCCCAAAGAAACAAGTCTTTACGATGCGATTATCATAAGAATCATGGGCATGAGACCGAAAAGTGCCAAAACCTAAAGTTCTTGGTAGAAAAACTGGTCAAAGCTGGGCACCTCAGGAGGTATATCAAAGAAGTAGGTCACATAGAGGAGTTAAGGCTGATAGCAGACATAATTGCAGCTGGAATCGCAACTTCGTCAAAACCTAGACCTGTTATAAATTATATATTGGGCAGCCTGTCTGACAACTAGTATTAGTCGAAGCGCCAATAGAAGAAGATCTTAATAGCTATCATAGTGAAAGCTAGAGTAAATGCTATCCACATAGAAGGTAGCTGTGAAGAAACCACACCTATGGATGACCCCATATTCTTCCCTTTTGTCAACCTAAACAAGATTATTGTGCCCCACTTTGTTGCATTAGTATTCACCCTTTGTATTAGCGGTTTTGATGTGCGCCGTGGTATTGTGGATCTTAGCAAAGGCATCAAATTTCCAAGGTAACTACCCTCCTTCAACCGATGAGTTTTCCCAGTGGGTAGTCGAATCTGGCCGAGCAAATTCCTTCCAGTTTTAATGGTGCGACTATTGTAACCCTAGGAGATGTCACGCTCCCTGTAAGGGCCGACCTAGTCATTTAGGAAGTTTTGTTCTCGATCGTTAGAGACTTAGGTCCTTACAACGCCATAATGGGGTGGGCTTGGCTACATTCTATGAAAGTTGTCCCTTCGACCTACCACCAAATGGTCGCTATTCAATTAACGCATGGTCAGTTGGTGCTTTTTAGGCAAATACCGTCGCGAGGCAAAGGTTATTATCGCTATCTATGCGGAAACGTGCACAGGCGTAAGAGCCTTAAAAGTCCTACTCTCAAGGATCAAACCCCCGCGTAGCAATCACAATTCGCCACCCAAATTAAGGCGGAGGATCAGGATCCGTCAAGGTCAGAGACCCTTGAAAACATACGTCAGGGAAGGGCGTAATAGGTTCACTTTTATGCTAGTTCTCTTTTTGACCGATGACTAAAAGAACAAGCATGACTGCGGCCGCTGAGTAACATAGATGTGTTTGCATGGAGCCACTCGGATATGGTTGGAATTAATCCAACGGTGGCCTCTCACAAACTAAACATCATCTCCACGACCAAACTAATGAGACAGAAAGTAAGGCAATTTCACTTGGATCGCCATCAGATCATCCAGATGGAGGTAGACAACTTAATAAGAGCAGGTTTAATAAGAGAAGTAAAGTACCCTAAATGGCTAGCCAACGTAGTGGTGGTTCCAAAGAAGGGTGGCAAGTGGCGAGTATGTATAGATTACACTAACCTTAACAAAGCGTGCCCAAAAGATAGCTTCCCATTGCAGCATATAGATTAAATTGTTGACTCCGTAGCTGGGCACGAGATACTGTTGTTTTTGGACGCCTTCTCTGGATATCATCAGATTCCCATGCCCTTGCTTGACACAGAGAAAATGACCTTCATTACACCACACGGGCTATACTGTTACAATGTGATGCCTTTTAGATTGAAGAATGTTGGGGCAACCTATCAAAGGTTGGTAACCAAGATATTTCGACGGCTGTTAGGCAACACCATGAAAGCTTGTATCGACGATATGCTTGTGAAATCCAGAGAATGCTTAGATCACATCCAACATCTACAAGAGGCCTTTGAGCTATTACGAAAGTACGACATGAAACTCAACACTTTCAAATGTGCGTTTGGAGTCAGTTCAGGCAAGTTTCTAGGCTTTATGGTGACCCATAGAGGAATAGAGGCCAATCCCATGCAACTCAAAGCTATAATGGACTCTCAATCTCTTACCTCTAGGAAAGGAGTACAACAACTGACTGGCCGGCTTGCAGCCCTCAAGCGGTTCATATCCTGTTTCACATATCGCCTAAAGCCATATTTTATCACTCTAAAGGGAGCCAAAAGGGCCGGTTGGAATGAGGAATGCTACAAAGCTTTCATGGCAATCTAACAATATTTGATAGAACCACCAATTTTGGCTAGCCTTAAGGCAGGCGATAAACTTTATCTCTACCTAGCAGTATCAGAAGTCTTAATAAGTACAAATGTGTTCAAAGAAAACAAAAACTAAAAAAATAAACCAATATTCTTCATAAGAAAATCCTCAAGTGTATGTAAATTTGATACACCCGTTCTCGAACAAGCAAAGACTAGTCCTCCACGTGGCGCCTAAGAAGCCGCTCTACTTCCAGTACACCCTATCGTCGTATAACCAATCTCCCTCATTTAAACTCTATACATGTTTCCAACCTATCTGGGCGACGACCGGCCTGATCGAGCCAAGAGAGTTCTAAGATTCAAGATAAACCTTGTTTCGCATTGAAGGCCGTATCAAGTGATTTTTAGTAGAACTACCCCAGCCGGATGTGGATCAGGATATTGATGGTTGGTGGATTCTTAATGTGGACGGCGTTTCTCACCATACGGGAGCTGGATTCGGCTTGCAGCTTAAAGCCCCAACTAGGGAAAGGGTAGAGCAAGCCATATGGCTAGACTTCCCCGCGTCCAATAATGAGACTAAATATGAAGCAATCCTAGCCGGAGTAGATCTCTCACAATCCGTATCATCAAAGAAACTCCTCAAACATAGTGACTCTCAATTGGTAGTAGGATAGGTAAACGGAGAATACGAAACGCGAGACCAGAGTATGGCTAGGTATGTGGGTCCGGTCAAGTAGCGACTAGGGAGTTTTACGGCTTAGAGGCTTGAACATATCCTAAGGGACTCGAATGAGAGAGCAAACGCATTGGCAGCAGTGGCCGCATCCATCCTAATAAAAGAAATTGTATTCCTCCAAATCTACTACCAGCCGACATCGTCTATTACAACCGATCAGGTAAGTTAGATAGATGAAGCAAGCCTCTCTTGGCCGACTCTTATAATGCATTATCTGAGCTTAGGAGAACTTTTTGATAACAGAGTTGAAGCCCACTAAGTCCATGTCCAAGCGGCGAGATTTTCCTTGGTGAACGGGCAATTATACAAGCGGTCTTTGGACGAGCCATATCTTAAGTGTCTCACCACTCAGCAGGGATAGTATATACTAGTAGAACTCCATGAAGGGGTAAGCGGAAACCATTCAAACGACAAAACTTTACCTCACAGGGCCCATACACAAAGGTATTATTGGCTAACTATGAAAGCCGATGCGGCCGCCTATGTTAAGAAGTGTGACCACTGCCAACGATAAGTCTCCTCGTGGTCAAGGAGGCCTGGCCAAGACGAGAGCCACTCATCAAGCCCCGGCCCTCGCTTTAGTGGGGAATTGATATAGTTGGACCGCTGCCTATCGCCCTAGCTTAGAAAAATCTATTGTTGGTTGCCATCGACTATTTTAGTAAATTGATAGAAGTTGAAGCCTTCACCTCTATCAAGGATAAGGATGTCGTCCGATTCGTGTGGAATTATATCGACTTCCGGTTTGGAATACCAAAGTTGATTGCAATTGATAACTGGCCACAGTTTGACAGCGACATATACATAAATTTCTACTAGGACCTGAAGATCAGAAATTGCTACTCAACCCTGTAGTACCCATAGAGCAATGGCCACGCGAAAGCATCTAACAAAACTTCATGACTCGCTTTAAAGCCGCCTACATTCCTACTAAGGGAAAATCGTGGACGAGCTACCGTGAGTTCTTCGGGCATGCAGACAACCAATGAAAAGCCGACCGGGCTTGTCACCATTCACCCTCACCTATGGGATAGAGGCCATCATTTCTACATAAATTGGGATGCCCACACTTTAGACTGAAATCCTTAGAAAGACTAATATTGAAGTCATCACCAAAGACCTAGATATGGCAGATGAGCTTCAGGAAGCAGTTGCCATACATATAGCCTTGTACCAACAAAGGATGACGAATTTATTTAATAGGCGGGTAAGGCCGTGTACATTATGAGCTAGAGACCTAGTTTTGCCATGGTCTTTGAAAACATAGTCGACCCGATGAATGCAAGTTCCAATTTCAATCGAGGGGCCGTACATGATAGTGAAAGTGGGGCCACTCATACACACTCAATAAATTATACGGGACTCTAGTACCTAGGATGTGGAATGCTACGCATCTTAAGAGGTATTATCAATAAAGTTCTCTTATTTAAATAAAATCTTCCTTTGAAGTGTTTTCTTTGAATCTTTACAATTGCCCCATGTAAAAGATCAGACTTGTGGCTCTAAGCCTACTAGCACTTTCAAAAGACCAGACTTGTGCCTTCTAAACCTGTTGGCACTTTCAAAAGACCAGAGATATGGCTCTAAGCGTGCTAGCACTTTAAAAGGGAAAGCCTTGTGGCTTATATCCCGTTGACACATGTTTAAGCACAACAAATAGCTCTAAACCTGCTGCCAAAGCCTGCCACGGTGCCTTGAGCCATAACCCGAAAGGTAGTCTCCACCCACTTTAGCTTCTTAAAAGACTTAACTATCTTACCCAAAGGGAGGGAGCCCGCGAGCAAAATCAGCTCTAATCCATAACGGAGGCATTCTCCTCAGGGTCCTTAGTCTACTGATCAGATCCTCCCATCGCCACCGCCAAGAATCGCTGGATAGAGGCACTTGCTCCAAAACCTGAGAGGCAAGGGCTAGAGGAGTTGGGCATGTAGTCTAGAACCTTTGGTTGGCTTCCATAGATGTTGTGTTTGAACATACAACATCCGTAGCCGTAGGCGAAGATCACCTCCGGTACTTTGGGTAGTCCTCCATGGCTTCTTCATTCTTACCAAATTGACTAAAGTGGAGGACACTCTCATCTTTCGGGCCGCCCTAAGCTCCAAATAGAAGAATCGCTGTTCAACTCTCCAAGCAGCGGTTCCTAACCTCGATCATTGCTTCCTCTATAACCGTCAAGGCGTCTCGAACCCTAGCCAAGTCATCCTCTGCCCATGCCCTTATGTCACCCATTGCGACGGCAGCTAACCGAGCAATCTGAGCTTCCTCCTTAGCCTCATCCCTATCCTTCTTTCTTTCATTGCCCTCCTTGACCTTCCGCTCCCAGCAGACTTAGCGCTCCACTCGCCAGGCAATTATTTAGGCATTGCAGGTTAAGACGGCGGTGAATCGAGGCATAGCATCACAAATCGCTTCGACATCGTCTAGCCGAAATGAAGTTCTATGCTGGGCGCCCATGGTCGTGGGATGGCGTTGATAGCTTGCAAAAGAGGAGGTAAAGAAGAAGCATTAAAAAAAATATGAATGTTGACAGCACAAGAACTCACGTTCAAAAAAAAAGAAAAAAGAAAAAGAAAAAAGAGGAGAGGTCAGAACATACCAACTCTATCTTCTCGTTGAAGTCATGGTTGCGCATGTGCATTCGCCTGGCCCCTAGCCACGCGGCCGGTAGGACTTATTGTCTAAATAGCTCGGGAAGTGGGACAGTACTTCCTTTCGAAGCGCCACCACCAAAGATGCGATGGTCAGGTAAAGGTCGCAAGAGATGTTAGTGATAAAAGCATCCTCCGGGGTTGAAGGATCCAACTACGATGATTGGATCTGGCTAAGACGGACCCTGACAGTGCTCCCATCGAAGGCTTCTCCTACTTTATCGAGATGACGGGTGAGTTGAGCACCAACCTGCCAGGACCCTTTAGCCTACTAGGGTTGACATTTGCACGCCTAGCCGAGAACGACAACTCAACGGCTATATCCAATGGAGCCTCCCCTACAACTCTATCAACATCGGGAGGGCCCCCCCGTTTGGAACCCCATCCTCCAGCGATGCACAAGCCTACCAGGAGCCCCTTGGCCGCACTTAAAACCCAGACGGGGCATGTTATGGAGAATCTACGTTGAATACCGCCGGTCGTTTCCGAGCCTTCATCCGTACTAAACCGCGAGGGCGCTTGCCACCAAGACTTCAAGGCCAGGTGGCCCCCAGAGCTTCTCGCAGCTTGCTTGCGCATCCGTGCGGCGAACCTAGTAGCAAGGTTAGGCATATCATCCTCCTTCTCCTCAACTGGCTAACCAGCAGTTCGATCCATCCAATCCACGAAGGCCTCTAGTCCCGCACCGGCAGCCTTGGTATGTCCACCCTTTCGCTTCTATTCTTCTTCACGCTTGTAAGTGTTGCGGATCTTACCGACCAGCTGCACTGGGTCAAGTCAAACAAATTTCACCTGGGTCTGGGTACTCCCGACTGGAGCGTGAACCCTCGCGAAGAGTCGCTCAGGATCGACTCAAAAGGTCGGCAAGAACAAAGTGATCCCCCTTAACAAAGCCTCGAAACCAGGAGCTGACGACGGGGACAATGTAGCGAAATGGGCTAGTGCCTAACTCTCGCAAATTCTTCACTAACAAGAGGAGCTCATGATCAGGCTCCACCTCACACCCTCGGAAAGAACCGCCCGACACCTGCACTGGCCTCTTTCTCCACCTTTTCGACTAGCACCTCACCTACGCTACTGCAAGATTCAAGAAATGGCCATGTCAAAATATAAGAGATCTAAAAAAAAAAAAAAAAACCTGGGAAGGAGAGAGATTGGTTCAGGTCAAAGGGAAGCCTTGGAGAGCCCGATGTCTCGCACTAATGACCCCAACCAAACGCCCTTTCACTTTGGGTCTTATGGGAGTCTCGGGAGCCTGTAAAGAATCAGAATGGATTGTGGGTCGAATTCCAGATAGAAGGGGTCCCTAACCTAAGCTTCAAAGTGTAAATGAAGCAAATATCTACCAATGAGATATCCAATTGGTAGAGTGAGTTTAGCACACTACAACCCATAAGAATCCGAAAGACATTTAGATATATGAGCGCAGGAGGTGCCCGAGTCAAGTGAAGGAACTGTTTCACCAACGACGTAATGGGAAAGCTAAGTCCCTCAGCAAACTGCTCTCGGGTGAAGTAGACACTATTATCTGCCTATCCTATAGTTGAGATAACCGCTCCGTCTAACAACTCCAAACTAATTTTAACCAGAACTTGACAAAAGAATCTCAACTCCTCCACAAACACAGCAGCAACAAGGTTGCTTGCAGTGGGCGATTCCCGAGGGGCTCCCCTTTTACCCCCGACCCGACTGGTAGAAGTCTCTTCTCACCTCTCACCATACTATAGACAAACAAACAAAAAAAAAAAGGAAAAGGAAAAGAAAGGGATCAGCTTGAGGACCTTAAAGGAGTGAAGGCGTCAAAACCAGGGAAGGATAAAAGGAAACACCCTTTGGAGGTTTGACAACACACGAACAACCAAACCTAATGGGATGACCCCAAACTCAATCTTAGAAACCACCTATATCTTCGTCACCAAAGCCCCACCAATGAATGGCACCACACACCCTCAATAGAGGCAATGTAAACAAAGTTTGTAAAAACTTACTGAAAAATTAAAAGACGTTGAGGAGACTCTGATGATGGATTTGAATCAACGATTCGCAAAAGCACAGGAGAAAGGAAATTGCAACAGGTGAAAGCCTTTGTGAAATGGTAAACAAGCATTGGTTAGTGGTGGGTTCTTCTAATAAGAGGAAGGAAATCTGTCTTGCCCACGGTCTAAGGGCATGACCGTTATTTCACATCTCAAAACCGAAAACTCGAAATGAAATTACACCAACCTTTATAATTATAACTAAATTAATTCCAATCACCAGTGCCATAATTTAAAGCCATTAGTTCTTATATTCAAAATTCCATACTAGCAAAATTATTGTAACTCTTAACATTCACGTAGAATTAACATAAAAGTCCCAAGATAAATATCCATACACTTTTGGTTAACTTCGAAACCAAATAATCCAAATAAATATAAAATCATCAACTAAACAAAGACATAGCAGTTTTAAAAATTGGAATCCTAATAATAACGAATCCTTAATCTAGCCATCATTCCTCATTAGAACTAGGTGTACCTGAAAGATAGTCAACAAATGGGAATGAACTTAAAACCCAATAAGATAGATTAATGCAGTTCATGGATTAAACATTTTCAATCACTTACAAAAATAGGAGATATTATCATTAATTATTTCCATAATTTTTTTTGTTAATACATTTAAATATTCAAACAAAGTTCTTTCATTCCATATCCAAACACTTTCATATCCATTCATTTAAACATTCAAATCAAAACTTTAACTTTGGTCACAAATATGGAATGATGTCCAACCATGTGAGACTTTCAAATGGGTTTCTAGCATCAAACTGTTCAAATGTGTTGAGAAAGTCATAGATACCTGTGTGTGTGGAAGTTGCCCGCACAGATTCTCCTTTTGGCTAATGCTATGGCGGCATGGTGGAGAATGCCTACAGCTTGATCTCTTCCCTATAAAAATTGAAGCTTTCTCAAAGAGGTGTTGGTTGCTCTTCCTCAAATACGCTAATCCCCTATTGCCGAAGACCCCCCCTTTTTTTTTATATACTTAGGGTTTTCCTAAAACAAATTACTCTTCTACTCTTATTTTTATTTAATCACTTAGTTGCCCTTATAGAACTTATGGGTGTTACAAAATCACAAAAGAAAAAATAGTCCTTGCACATACCCATCCAGAATCCAAGCTTGACGAACTGCATTTTTAGAATACCTTCATGGAACATCATCAAGACCTCCCAATGGAATCAATGGATGAGGGGTTGGAAGCAACGGAAGCAAAAAATAAAATTACATACTAACCTAATGGAATCAATCCATGAATCTCCACACCGATTTGCGTGTCTTCTGGACCGCATAAATGCGGGCTCCAAGAGCAATCCAAGGCCTTTTGCTTTTCAGATCTGGGACAAAGAAATTCTCTTCCTCTGAAAATAGTTTTTTTGTTGTTACCCTAAACCTAAATATAAGTTATATTTATAATAGGGTTTAGTAGGCCATTGAATCCACTTACATACTTGGGCCTATAATTAGCTCATATAAGTTCATTGGTCTAACTTAATTCAAACTCTAGTTTGCTTATTTGGGATTAATTATAACATTCTCCCACTAGCCCTAAAGCAAACTTGAAGGCTCATATGGATCATATATTGCTCATAACACTGGCCACTTACAAATGGGTTTGCTCGTGGAAGATTACCAAGCCCTACTAATCACTCACACCACCTCCCCATGAATCAATCTAGTAATTTAAGACATTATATTATAAAATATTGAAATTACTGATTTTTTACCTTATACAAGGTTGAACCTTTGACTTGGATCATGACTCAAGTCCGCCTCTAAACTCGCGTGGGGTCGCCCGCCAAGGACAACTATGATCAATCACCTTTGCTACCTCAAAGTTGTATCGCCTATAATTAGGGCCATCATGGTTCCCATATCTAGTCAAAGCAAGAATCTATGAACTAGAGCAAGAAGTCATCCAAGATCACTTTGAGTGACTATCACTAATAGATGGTCACAAGGAGCACCTCAAAATGATAACGTACTCTCCTCAACTCTCCAACGACCCTTAGGGTTAAGAACCCATGTGAGATAGTAGGTAGGGGCAAAACTGTCCAAATATAGTTTATGACGATTTGCACTCCTAAGCCCCATTCAATATGTACCAAGTACATATTGGTATGATATCCTGGAGACCCACTCTAGTAGCGTACAAACTACCCCAATAACTGGGGTGCGATATCATACCACAACTACTTACGATTGCCAACATCCATGAACCGTCAGAACAACCTCAAAACACAATAACGTGATATTATGTCCTCTGCAGATTCACATGCACCATATGCTGGTACAGGCTGGAACTATGCCTGAATGAACACAATAATATGAAGTAACTGAAACACCAATTTTATTAATGCAAACTAATTACATTATAAACCATGGAAACCAAAACCTAGAGAGTACATCTGAGACCTATGTTGTATACATGAGAGTCAAACACTTTAGTCTTAAGTGCTTTTGTAAAAGGATCTGCTAGGTTAACCTCAGATGCAATCTTTTCTACTATAATATCTCCTCTTTGTACAATCTCTCATACTAGGTGATACTTTCTTTCAATATGCTTGCCTTTCCTATGATTCCTTGGTTCTTTTGCTTGAGCAACAACCCCACTATTATCACAGTATAGTATCATAGGATCAACAAATTTTAGCTAGCATTCTCTAATTCCATAAGGAATTTCGCTTCATACCGCTTCCAATGCCTCGAAGCCGCCACATATCTTACCTTCCATAGTTGAATCAGTTAATACATGATTTGCTTGATACCTCCAACTAAGAACTACTCCACCCAATGTGCAAACATATCCAAAGGTGGATTTCAAATTTGCATCCGACCGAAAGCTTCCAATCGTAGATATCCTAGCCAACTCATCACTATGATAAACTAGCATATAATCCCTCATTCTCCTTAAGTACTTGAGTATATGTTTCACAGTGGTCCAATGTTCCCTACCTGGATTAGATTGATACCTACTCACCATTCCAACTAAATAGCATATATCTGGTCTAGTACATAACATCACATACATAAGACTACTAATCACATATGGTACCGCCTTCACGTGATTCTTCACGCCATAGACACCGGGTCCTGAGAAAGATTGATTCCATATCGGTGCAACCTTTCTTAATTCCTGCATGTTGTACTTAGACAATATACTATCACGTGTTCTTCTTGGAGAAAGTACAATAATCTTGTTCTTTCTCGTGGTCGTGACATCTTAATACCCAGAACATGATGCCCTCCCAAATCCTTCATTTCATCTGAGTAGCTAACCGATCTTTACCTCGACAACATCTCAAAGTCAAGTTTCCAATCAACAAAATGTCATTCACATATAAAATTAGAAAACCCAATTATATCATCATGCATTCTTCTTATATACACAATAGGTTCCTCTTCATTTTGATTAAACCAAAAGATTTGATTATCACTTGATCAAAACATTTGTTCCATGATTCGACAGCTTGCTTTTAAGTCCATGTACCTAATTATAACCTGTGATACCATGTTCTCGACTTCGACATGAAACTATCCTGCTTGCATCACAGATGCTCTCTTCAAGATAGCCACATGAAGGTTGTCTTGACATCCATTTGCTATATCATAATCATAATATGTTACAATTGATAGAAAGACTTCTGATAGACTTAGCATGGCCAGAAAAATTGCTAATCAAAACTTGATTGGACATAACCTTACACTAACTGGCTTTATATGCCTCAACCTTTCCGCATCTTACTCATTTCTTCTCAGACACCCATTTACAAATCAATGGGTTTTACAACCCCCTTGGGTAAATCCACAAGAGTCCACACATTATTAATACATGGATTCTCACTCGATTTCACAGCCTCTTCCAAAACCCAAATCCCTTTATCACACAATTGCTTCGTAGTAATCTCAGGTGGATCATCTTCGCGCACTTGGATTGTCAGACAGATTCTCCATCAATGTGAGCTAACGGTGTATTCAATGACCCTCCCACTACACGAGGTATATTTGGTGTATCGATTATCAAGTATTAGTGGTTGTGGGTCAATATAAGACAACATTATCTTGGATCTTTAGGGAATTGAGTCTTTTCCATCCATTCATTCATATCCTTAATTATATGATTCATGATGTATTCTTCTTCCATGAACTTATCATTTGTACTCACAAATACCTTCATGTCAGTTTACTATAGAAATTGCATAATCCTTGTACCTTTTGGATATCAATGAGCCAGCTGATTTGACTTCGCATCGACTTGTCGGATGGCTGCTTTAACACATAAAGCGGAATGACCCGTATGTGGATATGACTTAAAATAAGTTTAAGACACATCCCACATTTTCCATGGGTGTCTTTGAGTGCGACTTGGATGACACCATATTCAGGAATGTAAGTTGTTGTATCTAGGAAATCCCGAAAGGATAAGGTAATGTGGAAAAGAGGTATCATTGACCTTACCATGTCTAATAGAGTTCGATTTCTTCTTTGCACCACTCCATTTCATTGTGGAGTTCTGGGCACTAGGCGAGATAAAATCCCATGCTCCCCTAGGAAAGAAATAAATTCAATAAACATGTACTCACCACCTCGATCAAAACGAAGTGATTTAATGTGTCTCCCTAATTGTTTTTCTGACTCAGCCTTAAATTCCTTGAATTTATCCAAGGCCTCAGATTTCTTCTTCATTAGGTACACATATCTATATCTTAATTGGTCGATCCCGATTAAAAGTGATGGAAATACTCATAGCCACCTCTTTATGGACACTCGCAGCCCACACACATCTAAGTGTATCAAATCTGAAACATCCTAAGCTACAACTCCCTTTGTGATAAATGATCTCTTAGTCCATTTTACCTTGAATACAATTTTGACATAGTGGTAGTTTATCTAGGGTCGAGTGGAGCTAATAGCCCCTGACTCACTAGTCTTTGTATTCTTTTTAAATTTATGTGACTAAGCCTTAAGTACCATAAATTTGAGTTTGGTTGATACTAAACTCTTTTCTTTTCAATCGACTTGAGATAACAACCTGATGATATGATATAGATTATTCGCAATTTGCCACATGTAACAACTTCATTTTCTTTCATAGAAACATAAGTTTTATTAAAAGAAACTGAATAACTGTCATTACATAATTTAGAAACCGAAATTAAATTCTTTCTAGAGTCTGGCACAAATAAACAATCATGTAAAACTAAGATTGAATTATTTGAAAAACTAAGACTAAGATCCCCTACACCTATGACTGAGATGGAAGCTGAGGAAGCCATTTTTAACTACATCTCTCCTTCATTGAGACTTCTTGTCACCTTGAACCCCTGTAAAGAGTTACAAATATGGTCAGTGGCTCCTGAATCTATCCACCAAGAATTGGTAGAATCAACCACAAAACAAGACTCGATAATTTGCGGTAGAGTGACACGATTGCCCTTTTAACTTAGGAATGATCCTTGCTCCCATCCTTTTGTCATACTTGGAAACACTTTCCTTTTGGTTTCCTATTAGGATCAAAAGGTCTAGCTTTCTTAGCAATCTTAGGTTTAGCATGAACACCTGACTGATTTGATTTATTCATTTTCTTCCCATTGGGAGGCTTAGAGGATTCACATGAAACAAAATTAACATTTGGCTGGCCCTTTACAATTGTCTCAGCTATATGAAGCTGTTGCATCAGTTCAGTCAAAGACCATTCTAATTTATTTATAGAATAATTCAACTTGAAATGATTGAAGGAAGGAGGCAATGTCTCAAGGACCATGTTATTTTGTGTTTCCAGTCGATATGCTTTCCTAGGTCTCCAGTTCATTAAAGAATTAGATCATTTTTATCATATGATCTCTCACTGGAGTACCTTCTGACATTCTAGTGTTCATTATCTGCTTCATTACCATTTGCTTAGCTGATCTACTTTGAACTCCAAACATCTCTTGAAGACTCAAGAGCATTACACTGGAGGTACTCATGGATTGATGCTAACTTCGCAGCACTTCATTGAGAGAAGCTAAGATATACCCTCACAAGTTAAAACAATGTTTAGATTCCTCTTCCAACTCACATAGTTGGTTCCATCTAACCTATTGTTCGAAAGGATTTATGCTAATGGATTTAAGGCATACTTATTTATCTTGAGAATCAAATTGGTGTTCATCAATATGTGTTCATTACTAGCATAAGACATGTATAATTATATATACAATTTGCATTGATAGCATATAATATAACACTCAAAATTACACACATCAGTACAAGATAAATTAACTTTCATGAGAACTTGCTATCCTACTTTAGTGGGAATTCTTCTCAAAGTTAATAAGATATATAATCTAATCATTCCCAAAAGTCACTTATCCTTTGATTAGGTGATTGACTTACCCTATAACTTTAGCCTCTTGAGAAAATAAATAGGGACAATTTTAGATAGTTTATTATTTTCTTCAAGTTAAGTGTATGCACCACTGATTTTATTTTTAATATTTCTTAAGTAAAGAGCCTCAACTTTAGGTTGATTGCTTTCACTAAAATATTTTTTAACTAACCATAAGGAAGTCTCCTAACTAGGATCCTCACATTTGTCCAACTTTAGGCTGATCCAAACATGAATCCCAAGACTCGTTCAATGGAAGGTCGTAGGCTTGCTAAACCTTCTCCCACTCAATTATTTTAAAACTTGAGTGTTTTGAATTAATGTCATTAATACTTATTCTTAAAATTCAGTAAATTTGATACTCTAAATTTCTCCTAATTTAGCAAATTTCTATAATCAAACTAATTCTAGAATAAGCACTATAAACATACCACTTATAATTTTTGAACATGTAAGTTGTTTACTTTAATTTAATAATTTAAATATCTTAAAACAACAACACGTCTTAATTAAATCCATCATTTTATAAATAAATTAAATTATATATCTATTTAATAATTATCCATTAAAGGATAATTCTTGTTAAAATATAATTTAATTCCTAGTAATATAAATTAAATTATATATCTACTTAACATTTATCCTTTAGAGGATAAGTCTTATTAAAATATAATTTAATTCCTCCTCATCACAAGATTAATTAAATTAATTTATCTAGGATTTTTCTCACAAAAAAAAAAACTCGAAAGCAAAGAATAATCCAAAATAAATAAAATTCATTTTATCTAAGATATTCAAAAGTGGATTATCATGCTTTCAAAAAAAACTTTCAAACCTAACAAGTTGGAGTTTTGAAAATTCAGCAGTCTTTTGCATTTTTATTTATTTTATATAGCACTTCTCTTGTTAGAGAACCTGAGAACAAATAATACTTAGGCTATCAAATTTAAAAAAAAATGATTTTTCATTTTTATTAACCTATGAAATCTCAAGATCTCAAATTTGGAATCTAGGATTCCGAGAGAAGATATATTGGTAGATAAAAAAAAATGATTTTTCATTTTTATTAACCTATGAAATCTCAAGATCTCAAATATGGAATCTAGGAAACCCACTCTGATACCGAATGTTGGAATCCCGAGACATCCATCCAGAAATCTATGATTTTATATGCAATGGAAGCAAAAAATAAAATTACATATCATAGGAATGGGCGATCCATGAATCTTCACAGCGGTAATCGATTAGCGGTCTTGGCCAGCGAGTATGGGCTCAAAAACAATCAAGGCCCTTTTTGCTTTTCAGATCTGGGACAGAGAAATTCTCTTCCTCTGAAAATAGTTTTTTTGTTGTTACCCTAAACCTAAATATAATAATAGGGTTTAATGGGCCATTGAATCCCACTCACACATACTTATGGGCACATAATTGCGTATAAGTTGATAATTACAGCTTGAATTATTTCTAGTTTGCTTATCAAGGCTTAATTCTAACATGTGAGAGATTCGAGCAAGAAGAGCCTCGAGAGGGCTTCTCCACTTACCCAAATTTGAGGGTCCTTCCCTTGGGGGGTGGCCAGCCTCGTCCCAATAGAGATGCATGAGCTCATGTGATTTTTCATGTAATAATATAGTGTTTTAATGACTAACATGTTGATTAAGTCTTCCAATGGTTAGGAGGATTAAGTCCTCCTATTAGTGGCCTATTTTGTGGCCCATTAATTCCATGTTAAGGAATGGAATAAGTGGTAAGATCCACTCTCTAATAAGTAATAACGGTTATATAGGGTGATGGCTCCCTATATATATGGTGACTTATCTAATGAGTCTCGGATTTACCCACGTTTGAGAAATTCATTATTTTCATCAAGAGACAAAGTGTCTGGGTGCCGAAAGA
Source organism: Tetrastigma voinierianum (assembly GCA_016808115.1). Taxonomy (NCBI): domain Eukaryota; kingdom Viridiplantae; phylum Streptophyta; class Magnoliopsida; order Vitales; family Vitaceae; genus Tetrastigma; species Tetrastigma voinierianum. The sequence continues at coordinate 2,121,650 of JAEQBH010000222.1, read as the reverse complement.
TTCCCTCGATTCTCTATTTAAGATTTAACAATGCATGGTTGGAGAATGCGATCAATTGAAACACGCATTTAATATAACTTGCCTGCTCTTATAATGATATTCTAAATTAGAACATTTGGTATCATAGCCAATGACTCTGTATTCTCTGGCTGTTTTGAGCGATTTTCTTCCAATTTGGTTATTCCATATTGCATGCTATTGTTTAGGATTTATTCATCCGAATTTGCAAGTGTTTTATTTGGAGATAAAGATAAGGATTAATATGTTTGAATTAAAGCTTTTCAAGCATATTAATGTTTCGGGATGATCTCAAAAAATACTTTTTTTTTCTCGGTTTTACTAATTTTTTTGGAGATATTATTTCATTATCTCTATAATTTTAATTCATGGTGATAAAGATAAGGATTAATATGTTTTTGAATTAAGGTTTTCAAACATGGTAATGTTTTGAGATAATCTCGGAAAAATACATTTTTTTCGATTTTACTAATTTTTGGAGATATTATTTCATTATCTCTATGATTTTAATTTATGGATTAATATTTGAATCAAGTTAATCAAATATTTTCCATATTTTGATTCCTATAGACATGTAATAAAAATTAAAAAAAAAAAAACCCAAAGGGCCTTGTTATGACCTTTCTGTATATATAGATCAAATTTCTGCTACTGTTATTAAAGGAATATTATCTAATTCCCAGTAAAGGTATCAAAAAATTCTTAACCAAAATTACAACACGTATGTTCACAATAAAAATGATTTGTAATTGAATTCATTGAAGATTTAGTTTGGTCAAAATGCTACAAGTGCACAAGTCGTAAAAGTAATAAAAGTTGGCCTATAAGTCTGGATATCATTCCCATGGAGATAAAAAAGAATTTAACGTTCAACTATCCTAACTACTAAAGTTCCACACTATTTGAACTATCTTGTCATATAATTTTTAGTAACCAAACTAAAATCCTACTGTTTAAATTTCTACATCTATAATAAAAGGGAAATTTAAATTTCTAGACCTAAACTGGACATGAACTAGATTATTGCTAGAAGTAGACACTAGGATTTCACTGTTGTGAAATTATCAATTCCTGCAACTTTATCTAATTCTATTCTTTCATGAATTGGAATCTAAAAATGTCAAGAGGCAAGATAGTATAGTTTGGATTTCTCCCTTAACCATACATTTCACTTATTAGAGAGTCATGTTTATTTCTAAAACATGTATCTAACCAATTACTTGTAATCTAATTTTCTCTGTAAGATCTGGGCATTTTTCTTTTCTAATACTTCATACTCATTTCTTATGACTGCAGATTTCTTGCTTCCTAAGACAGGGCCATTTTCCAGATCTCTACAAGATGAATGATGTCTCATCCTTGAGATTTTAAAGAGTTCTCTCTTTCCTTAATTAGATCTAAGCTAACACAGGATTAAGATCATTCCTCAAGACCGAGGAAATCTACAATTGATTAAATTGATAGATCCTTGACTAATTCTCAAACCATGATAAATTAGCATTGATTTATCTAAGTAATCTTGTCACGCCCGAATCCGGCCCAACTAGTTTGGCGGATCAATACAGGATCGGGGCAGCGCGAGACCATATCTTTAGGACTCTTTGATTTTTTTTTATTTTTTATTTTTTTAAAAGCCCAGAACTTATGCATGGGTTATGGGCCACATCTTATAAACTGAATCAATTATCGTATACATATCAGAACACTGCCCAAGATTGGTGTCCTAAAAATCTATACACACATTTATCGAGTCCCATTTACAAATACAAAGCGTACTTTTACATTTACGAGATCGAGCACGGAACCTACATAGTGAACTCCTACAAGTGTGCTGGCCTAACAGTATACGGAAGTCTTCAGATGTCTTCTTACGTACCTACGGTTAAGAGCCGGAGTGCTTCAGCTTTGCGGCAGTGGGAGAGCATATGTCTTATGCATATACACATTTAACGCATAAAACAATAACAATTAATATAAATTTCATGCATTTATATTATGAACTTATCTGAGTACTTCTTCTTATAACGAGGCTTACGCTTGTCGGATCTCAGTAGGGATTCTGAGCTTATTCTTATCACGGAACATACTTATAACAAACTTATGTTTGTCGGGACTCAGTAGGAACTACAAATCTTATCCTTATTCAAAACTTATACCTATAACAGACTTATGTTTATTCGGGACTCCATGGGATTCTGAACTTATCCTTATTCGAGAACTTATACTTATAACGGACATGTTTTTATTAGGATCCCAGTAGGATTCTGAACTTATCCTTATACCACGGAGTTTACCCTTGTTCAAGGTACGTAGGTATGTGAGAAATACGGGCATTATCTTTGGTATTTGGAACTTAGACATGTATTTCAGATCTTATACATGTTCCTACGAGGACATACTTATCTTCTGAGGCTTATACTAGTGATACGAACTTATTCTTATCTTCACGGATCTTATTATTGTGCGAAAGGTACGTAAGTACGATAAGTCGGAACTGAAGCCAGGACTTATACAGGATATATATCAGGTATGGACATTAGTCCATGCGGTCTCGAGATCATAACGGATACATATGCTTGTTTCTTAGATCTGAGGTATAGGTGGTGCTACGGAGAACTTATACTTATTTTACGGATGCGAGAGTACCCTTAGGTACTGCCCGGACTTATACTTATTTCACCGTCACGGAGTGCCGTAAGTCTTCTTGGACTTATTCAGATGCGGAGTGCTAGTAGGTGCTACGAACAATCGGAGGCGGAGGGACAATCGGAGGCCAGACTTATTCGGATAGAGGAGTACGTGGGTACTACGAGAGACTAAATCAGAGGCAGGGATGCAGTAGATACTACGGAACTTATTCGGATGCGGGGAGTACGTAGGTACTGAGAACCATCGGATCTGAGGGGATACGCGTGGAGTGCTACGGGGAACTTATTGATGCGGGAGTACGTAGGTACTCTGAGGAACTTAATGGGAGGCGGGACTTAATCGAGACGGAAACACCGGAGACAAAACTTATTTATTCGGATACGGGATGCAGAAGTAGGTCACTACGAGAACTTCATCGAGAGGCAGGGAGTACCGTAGATACTACATAACTTATTCGGATGCGTACGCGTAGGTCTTCTGAGAATAATCGAGGAGACGGGATAATCAGGAGACGGAACTTACTCGAGCCGGAACTTGTTCAAATACGAAGTTGCGGTGAGTCTTCTGGCCCAAATCGAGCCAGGGTGCCATAGATGCTACGAGGAACTTATTCGGATGCGAGAGGAATTGCGTGGGTGCTCACGAACTTAATATGATCTGAGTACGTGGGTACTACATGGCTTATTTAGATGCGGGAGTGCGTGATGCTACGAGAACTTAATCAGATACATGAGTGACGTAGGTACTACGGAGCAGTCTGGGGATACATTCGGATCTTTACTCTTATTCTTTATTCGGGGGTCTTATCATATAAGCTGTTTGACTTCCCATACCGATGTCTGAATGAGTAGGACCTGACCTGATTAATTGCCCGGAAGATGCTATCACCGGTCTGGAAGTCTTAGTAGAACTAATCGGGCCCGAGTCTTAACCTTAGCAGGGTGCGAGTACCTAATCGAGGTCTTGGGAACGCTCATCGGGAGTCTGCAGGAAGTCTTGTCGAGTCTTGAGACCTTGTCGAGAATCTTAGAAGTGCCCTGTCAGTCTTGGGAGCACTGTCGAAATCTTAGAAGTACCTAATCCCCGGGAGTCATCGAAGCCATGTCAGGAATCTTAGGAAGTCTGTCAGTCTTGAACCTTAATCGGAGACCGGGGAGTCTTTGTGTCATTTAATGTCTTGGTCTTAGATGGTTCTGATTATATGATTCGATAACTTACTATCTTATAATAGGCATTCTTAGCCCCCACGTTATGTGTTCATGACAGATGGTGATGCCACGTTCATGATCACGTGTGAGTTTTTCATATTCCATATCGGTTATGTTTCATGAACACAGCTATGCATTTTGCATTTCCTATATTTTTCATGTTACTATTACATATGGAATTTCATATACTTATACAGTATAATGCCTATGTATTCACACATGATTCATGTATTCTAGTCCCTCTATGAATCTATTTTACTTAGAAATTGGAATCATTCCAATCGGATCATTCAAACTCAAGTTATGGCATTTTATACCCGACTACAGTCGATTTCTGGAATTTTAGGGACCGGTTGAAAATATTTATTTTCCGATTGCCTTATCTCCATATTTGACACTGGTTCTTTGTACTCCTTTAAAGCTAAGGTGCTAGGTTCATCTCGATTGGAATCACCCAAATCGGGCGGGAACTCGATTACGTTCAAAACAATTCGGACTACTCTATGATCAAAACTGATGCTGGAATTGGCTTGCACATAGCCTCACTTTGAGTGGATTTTTCAACAACTTAGAATCAGAATTTGACGATTCCTATTTCTTTATGTTTGGTTATTGGTGAAGTCTATTTTAATTGGCCACTTAAATCACTCAAATCGGATAAGAAATGAGAAAGTTATGGCCCGAATCGTAGTGAGCGGGAGCAGAGCATCGGGTGTGCGGTACACCCCTAACGTGTCTTAGGTGCACTTTACAACCAAAAATGACTAGAACCCCGAGTGTGCGAATTACGAGGTTCAAAGTGTACCGATGCAGGTCCTCTGAAAGTCTTACGAATGTGTATTTACTCGTTTTTTCATGCACTTTTCCATCCCCAGAGCCAAATCTATACTTCATATACACTTGAAAATCATTTCAAATTCATCTTGTATCCTCGATTATACTCGAATCATCTTTGATGGATATCTTTCTTCCAAATTCTTTCATGAATCACTTCAAAAACCATTCTAATATGGGTTATAACCATACACAAACCAAATACAAGGTTTGTTAAGGTTTGTTCTAAACCATAACTCAATTACTTTGCAATTTAACATGAATCCATCCTCAAGAGGATTTCATGATCTCCTTTATCTTATTTGAGTTTTACCCACCTTACTTTCCATAATTTTGGGATTAGATGAAACTAGCAAAACCCTAGGTTTGAGCAAGTTAATCATCCTCCTGAGCAAAGATCCATGCGAATCATAAATTCATAATCGGGTGAGTTTCCGTCAAAATCGAAGTTCCCATACCTTGGCTTGCTTGGCTTCTCTTCTCTTCTTCTCTTCACTCTTCCTCTTCCTCTTCTTCTCCCTTCTTTCTTCTACGGTTTCTCCCAATTTGAGACCAAATTTGGTCTTAAATCAGTTTTCTTAGGCGCATTTGGCCACTAAAAACCATTTTTAGTTAAGTTTCATTAATTGCTTTTGGTCCTTCATCCTTACAGGAATTACACATAATTCCTATTATTTATTCTTTGGCCCATAGTCCTTTTCAAATTATGACTTTTAAGCCCCTTTTTGGCCATTTCTCTCACAAAACATTTAAATTATGCTTACAAAATACCCTAAACATGTCAAACACTGGTAGGGTATATTTCGGGGTGTTACAAATCTTTTAGAGCTCATTAGTTCTTCAATAATAGTCTAGCAAACCCTTAAGTAATGCATCCATGCTCTTAGGAATCTCCAACTCTATGTCACTCAGAGGGCCTCTTGGAAATCAGAGCTAGACAATAGTCCTTAATTGGGTATAAGTTACTAATATTGGGAACACTTTACTTCATGAACAACTCCATTCAAATAAATTCGAAATTCACAATCCAAGAAATCTCTCTTTCTAGGTATGTAGGAAATACCATAACTGACATAAGATCTTTCCCAACGGAAGTTGGGTTTCCAGAAAACTGAATCGCAGTAAACACGGAAATACTAATTAGGAAATTTTCAATGCAACTGTAATCACTGAACGGAATAAATTCCAGCTTGTCTCTGGACTTCATTAGATTAAGCGATGTCGAATTGATTTTCAACAATTTAGCTTAACTTCAAAACTTCTGAACAATCCACTGTTTCAAGTCCAGTAAACAAATTGAAATCATACACTAATCTAATCTACGAAGAAAAGAAAAATAAAAGAAAATAAAAAGAAAGAAAAAGAAAATAAAGAAAAATCTAATACAAAAGAGTCCTCAGCTCCCTCGATTTCGTTGGTTTTCCGCCGACTGACTACCTCGCTTTCCTCAAATGTTTCTATTTATAGAGCCCTAGATGCTTGGGCCCTAAATTCAAAGTATATTGGATCCCAATTTTGGCCGTGCATTCTTGGTCGCGACACGAAATTGTTGTTGGGACCGAGTTTTAATTCTTTGTTGCAATTATGCATTTACTGTGGCGGCGTGTCATAGCACACTTTTTATTTCTTGACGGTTTCTTTGGCTTCGCGATGAATCTTTCTTTGGCTCCTTAACGCTGTGCGCAGGTAATAGTTACGTTCATTCTATGTCGCGACACTCTCGTAGTTATTGGAACATTTTATGTTGCGACGGTGACAATTGTGTTGTGACATTGTCTGCGTGCGGCTTCTTGATTTGTCGCGGCTGGTTTTAATGTCGCGGCCCGGCATTTCCCCGACCAGTTCTTGTTGCCGCGAGTGTTATTTATATGTCCGGCATTCTGTCATAACCCGGGAAAGTGCGTCGCGACGAGTCTTGTCTCCATAAGCGGTTTCTTGTTCGCGACTTCATTTTTATGTTACGACATAGTTTATTGGTGTAGTAGATGTCTTATCGACCCGAGTTTTTATGTCATATGGACTTTGCCTTGACTCATCTTTGTGTGTATTGACCTAGTTACGTATGTTGCGACAAGACTTCTCTTCCTTGTGTTGGAATCTTTGTCGCGACCAGGAAAGTCAATGCGACTTTGTTTCTCTGTGTTCAGCTTATTTTGCATTATTACATGACACGAGTATTTGTGTCGCGACATCAAACCTCTCTTGACTGCGTTATGTCGCAACATTAAACTCTTGTGTTGAAATCAAGTCAGTTCACTAAGTCAGCATCTCTTGTCGCGACTTTGTTTCTTTATCAGGACCAAAAACCTTGTCTTCTAGTGTGAGCATTCGTTTACTTTGTCGACATCCGCTTCTTGTACTGATGTCTCGACGAGATTTTTCAAAAATTTTAATGTCCGGTGTCGTGATAGGATATTTTATGTTGCGACAGGTTCCTCCTGGTTTTGACATCTAGCATAAGAAACCTTGTCCTTGACATTATCTCTCTCTTTGTCTTAGGCCGACTTGTACTTTCTTCTCATGTTATCGCGTGGCGTCTTTTGTCCGCGACCTGACTCTTCTTCCCATATTAGGTCCCTTGTATTACGATAGAAGAAATACTGTCATGACATATTTCCTTAGCCATTTGCTTGGACGTTTGTCGCGACACACAAAACTTTGTTACAACATAGATTGCTGCAATTGCTCTTTTTTCTCTTATTTCTTACTGGATTTTTCTTCTTTTTGAATTAAAACCTGCAAAACACAAATTTGGTGAATAATCCATAATTTGGCATTAAAACATATATGAATATACTAAAAATAAGCCAGAAAAATAGATTAAAAATATATGAGTTTTAGACTCATCAAATTCCCCCAAACTTAAAGTTTTGCTTGTCCCCAAGCAAAGAAAAGTAAATTTTGTTTGTCCTCAAACAATTCAGCTTTATTTTTAGGGACATTTTTTAACTGCACCACAATCCTTTTAATCGACCTCTAAGTGAAACTAGTTAGTTGTAAGTGGTTTCAAATTTTAGTTTTTTCAATTCAGTCTTAGGAAAATTTTCAATTACTATCACAAAAACAAAACTAATTATTTCTGAAATGTAAGCAATTTAGCTTGAGTGCATGCAAGCGTGAGTGTGTGATAGTCTTCTTTCCTTTTCTCCTTATTTAAGTCTAGCTAATCTTAAAGTGCGACGACTACGTATATCATTTTAAGTCTCATATGCTGCTTGTTTTCATATTAGTCTCCTTAATGTAGGCAAATACAACCTTGAATCAATTAGGTCTTTTAAGGCATAAGTTGGCTGAGTTATTGGGTGGATAATTGGAGAAATTTAGGCTAAACTACCCGATTCAACCTTCACTTTTTGCATCTTTGTCTACATCCTTCATCTCTTTCTTTTCAGCGATGTCGAGAAAAGAAAATTTTCCCCCAAACTTGATCTTAATGTATCATATACATATCATCTTGGTAATTTTATTTACCCCTTTGTCATTCTTAACAAGTCGAGTTCCCTTAGGCCCAAGCCCTTTTGGCACTTTCCTTTCACCTGCAAAATTTTTTTAGGAATAGTCTGATGTTTTCTCTTTTAGTCTTCTACTCTTAGAGAACTTTGGGTTAACGACTCCCTTTTGATTGGTATTAAGTGCTTAGGTGTTGAAACACCCCTATGAACTTAATTGTTCAAGAGAGAAAGGCCACAAGACAAAACTTATTCCAAATTGACAATTTACAATCTTTGACTTCTTCTTTGCATTTCTTTCCTTTCCTTCATTTGTTATTTTCTTTCTTCCATCCTTCATTCTTGTTTTTCCCTTCAATTCCAAATAACATTCCTATAATCTTGTCATTTTCTGCATTTTGAAGTTCTTTTCCTGAAATCTGGGCAATAAAGGGTTCTTTACTGTAGGATTACAATAGAGGAAGGATATGAGGTTTCTAATTGCTGGTTAATTGAAGAAATTAGGCGATTTGGTTCAATTCTGGAACTAGAGTGTATGCTTATGCATATTATGAGGGTAGGCTTGAAAGGCTCAATCTTCCAAGGATGGCCTATATCACTTCCTGTTAGTGGTATTGCCTAGGATTTCGCCTTGACTAATAATCTAACAAGTTCTAGGACCTTGGACTATTTGATTGTGAATGAACCCAGCAGATGTCCGTAATTTTTCACAATTTGTTAAGGACTCACTTTGACCATGTGCATTGTTTTTCGAGATTTTTTCTTGAGCCTTAATGTTTTCAAAAGTCTCAAAAGTCTTATTTGTGTTTCCTATTGGTACATCTTCCTAAATCTAATCATTAACTTTGTCGGTGGCTATGACTTCCTTTTCCAATTAGGGTTCTTTACCCGCAATCATCCTCAGTGGTTATTTGGATTTGAATTTTTGTTGTTGTGTTATTTTAATCAAGTAAAGAAGTTCATTTTGATTATGCATTCATCTCACAACAATACAACCTAACCACAATTGTTCTCAAGTCATTTCACCCAAACATGCTGCAGCAAATAAACTATTTGATCCAGGTAGTTGATTTCTTCTTTATTCAACCAAGTAGATGACAAACATGAAGTAAAAGAAACTAATAAAAAACACACCAATCAAACAAAAACACAATTGAACACCAAAAATTTTGCTAATTTTTATTTTATTTTATTCAGAGGAATGGGCTTTGAATACAAAGAGGATGATGAGGTGGTTACAGATTTAGTTTGGAGAGGAAATAGAGTACAGGGGTTTATCTTCTTCTTTTGTAGGATTTGGAAGTTTTCAAGTTTGGAGGTTCAAGGTTAAAGGTAGCTAAAGATGGAAGGAACTTAGGAATGGAGATGTTTGACTTTTCTTTTGCTGGTGGTTCTTCTCTCTGAAAGAGGCAGTAATCATTTGTATACTCCACTTGGGTGACTAGTTGATCTTGCCTATGAGCCAGACTGTTCATGGATCCTTTAAGTTCAATGAGCACATTGCGTATGTTCACTAAATTTGAATTCACCTGATCCAAGCTATCATTCCATAATTTATGTCTGTAGTTGTTATCCATCTCTAGCTCCTTAACTCTCTTCTCCATAAGCTTTCCAAATTCCTTGAATTGTTCTTTGTAAAGATATTTAAACCCCTACCTTTTTGCGACATCTTTATTCCATTCTTCCCTCTCTCTTTTCTAAAAAGGTCAGCACATCTTCATCCCTTTTTAGCTGTTCATTGTAGAAGGTGTTTATTTTTTAATCCAACCTTTGCATTAGTGTTATTTCTCTCCTTTTGATTTTCTTTTTCCATTCCTCATCTCTTTGTTTGACCATTTGTTCCCATTGTTGTTCTCTTTTTCTGAAGTCAGCCTCTAAAAATTCCTCTCTAATCTTCTGTTGTTGCTCCCACCTTTTCTCTCTCTCCTTCATCTCCTTCTTCATTGACTTCGGCACATCTCCATGATTTCGACATTTTCATGATTGCTCTGAGGCACTCTCTTCCAGTTAAGAGAAAAAGTCTCACCATTTAGGAGGTGGCGAAGATTTGGGTTCTTACATCTGCATCTCCTCCTCGGTTGGCATTTGACTCTCCTGCGGGATTTACATCCCGTCCACTGATTCTTCATTTTCTTCTTCATCAAGCCTCTCTGCCACTTCCATAATCTCCATTTCCTTTCTCTTTTTGTTCTTTGGGCCTTTAAGCACCCCTGTCAAGGTCAAAGGAGAAACCTTAGGGCAGGTTTCTTCCTCTACCCATACTCTATGAACTCCAACCAAAATACAGAGCCGAGTGATCATTGTCGGATGGGGGATCATTCCCCTTTTAACATTTTTATGGAAGTTCTTGATAGATGACTCAATTATCTTCCCACGACATTAAACTTGTGTATCCCTTATTGGGGCATCTGAGATGATGGCCTCTGCTCCCACTGTGTGCTTTAGATGCTTAGTGGGTATGATGATAGAAGCAATGAAATAAAACCGCACCTTAGCTTCTTCTGTGAGGGAGCCTATGTTAATTGATTCGTGGGGGTTCTTCCTTATTGAGCTCCATTTCCCCTTTTTGGCCGTTAAGAAATTTACAATCTTCTCATAGTTGGGCTCTTTAAGTAGTTTCTTGTACTTAGATCCATTCTTGGGATCTTTGATCTGGAGCACCTCATTGATCCTTTTATGGCCCATGGGAATCCATACACCCCTAACATACACTGAATCTTCTTTCATCCCTGCCATGTTGGCGTAGAATTCCTTAATTTTACTCTGACAAACCGGTTGGTTTTATGCGTGTAGAACAAACTCGACACTCTCGATTGTCTTAGCGAAAGGTGAGGCAGACTTGCCAAATCCTTTCTCCTATAAATCCTCACATTAAACAATTCTCCTACAGAAAAAGTAGGCTTCATCCCGAGGATGAAAGCTTTGTCGATCTTTGATTCTTTATTTTACTCATTTACACTTTCATTTCGGTTCTTCTGCTTTTTTCTTTTGGACTTGGTTTTGTTAACTCTCATACACTTTTGGCTCTGGTGGGGTTGTTTCAGTTTGAGGTTCTAGATGAATCTCCGCTTCACCTGCTGCATATACTGCCATCATCTCATTGAGATTTGGGACCAAGTTCTGGGGTTCTACCATTTATGAGCTTTGGATTTGGGATTTAGGTTCTTTGAAGTCTAAGGTTTTGAGAATTCAAAGAGAGGAAGAAAGTGGGATTTGTGTGAAAGTATGACTTATGTGAGGCAATTGGAAAGAAATGGCCCTTTAGTTTTGAAAAATTCTTTAGTAAATGGCTCAATAAATCAATGTTTCTCTTATTAGGTCGCGACAATTAATGATTAGACTTAACTGTGGAATTTATGTTGTGACTCCTCAATTTAAAATTTTCACTCAGCCTTTATTTTCAAAACATTCATGTCACGGCCAGAAATATTGTCGGCGACATAAGAACGATACGTAGACGAGAAAAGTGTCGCGATATTACGAAATTTTGTCCGCAACGTTCTTTTCACTCCTTGATTTGGGGCGTAGCCATAACATTCTTTGTGTCGCGACATAAAGTTGCTTTTTCAATTCGATTCTCAAATTATTTATGTTGTGACATAAAGAAAGTATGTCACGACATCCTTTTCAACATTGTGCCTAAAAGTTTGTTGCAACATGCAAATCGAAGTCCGCATGAGCTTGCCATCTTTTTGAAGTAAGTGATGTCACGGTAGATGTTCAAGATGTGCCAACCAAGATTTGTTTCTCAAATGTCTATCGGTTACACCACTCGATTGACCCGATTACCAGCGATTTAATTATGGAATTGGGCTTGTGAAAACAATTATAACAACGAGAATTTCATTCGATTCAATGATGAACAACAATCATTAGCATCGAGAATATCGATCAAAGCATTTAGCTTTTCGACACTTGAAAGTGGTCTAAGTAAATAAGCTCTAAAATTATCACAAATTTCTCAAACTTCAACTATGCATTGTAATCTATCAAAAATTTAGAGAAACAAAAATACTCCCCCTTGTAGCTAATTTCTGCACAATTCAGTTTGAGGCAGCCTGCTTTAAAATAACTTATGATTCCAAGTCATCTTTCCTGTCCACCATCAAAAACATTTTAGCAAATGATAAAATTTCCAACATCAAAAGTAAAACTTTAAAATCATAAAAGAAATCATTATCACTCGAAGTTAACAAAAATAAAAACTCTATTTGGGTTGCCTCCCAAGTAGTTGCTCAATTTACTGTCCTTAGCTAGACACGGGTTGCAAAGTGTCTTCAGTTTTAGTAATTTCCTTCTCTCTTTTCCAAATTTGGATCTGCCTCCTTCATGCCTCCTCCAAGATAATGTTTTAATCTGCGGCTAGTTTTACCTTGAATTCACCTCGGTCGGTCTTGATGTTATTGCTTTCTAAGGGTGTACTTGCTACCACTGTATATGGACCACTCGATCTTGACTTCAATTTTCTTGGAAATAACTTTAGCCTGGAGTTGTATAAGAGAACTTGTTCTCCTGCCTTGAATTCTCTCCTTAAAATCTTTTGATCATGCCACTTCTTGGTCATTTCTTTGTAGATTCTGGCATTGTCGTAAGCTTCATTTCTTAGCTCTTCCAGTTCATTCATTTGGAGTAGTCTCTTTACCTTTGCAGCTTAAAAATCACAATTCAATTTCTTGATGACCCACATAGCTTTTTATTCTAGTTCTAAGGGGAGATGACAAGGTTTTCCATATATAATTTTGTATGGGGACGTGAATGGGAGTTTTTAAGCGGGTTCTATAAGCCCGCGATTAAATCATCCTAACTTTATAGACCCGATCCTTCTTGCTTGTATATTAGCATTTTCTCCATAATTTTCTTGATCTCCCTGTGGAAATTTGAGCTTGTCCGTTTGATTGGATAGACCAGCCCGATCTATTAGATGTTTGATTCCATATCACGGCTCATGAGTTTTACAAAATTTGTTGTAAAATGGCTTCCTTCATCAGCGATTACAGGTGCTCCCGAATCTACACAAAATGTTTCTTTGTATAAACCCAACCACTATGATTGCATCATTTCTGGGAAAAGCTATTGCTTCCACCCATTTGGATACATAATCCACGGCTTAGAGAATGTACATATTGCCAAATGATGATGGGAAAGGTCCCATGAAGTCTATTCTCCATACATAAAAAATCTACACCACAAGAATTCCTTACAGGAGCATTTCATTTCTTTTGCTTATGTTGCCCATTCTCGAGCAAGCATCCTGATGTTTTACCCATCGAAGCAGGTCTTTTTGAATAGAGTAGGCGATGAAATCGATTGGAGAATTTTACATTTTGTCTCTATGAAGTGTCCTCCATATGGTGATGCATGACATTTCTCCATAATACCATCTTGTTCTGTCTCTGGGACACATCTCCTTATGATCATATTTTCTCCTCTTCTATACAGTAGTGGGTCATCCCATATATATAATCTGCAATCAGTTCTCAATTTCCTCATTTACTGGTAGTTGAATTCAAATGGCATGACTTCACAAGCTAAATAATTCATAATATTTGCATACCCGGGTGTTTGTATTGATAACAAAAATAGCTGCTCATCAGGAAAAATTTATGCTATCTCTGTTCCTTTTTCCCTGATGTTCTAGGAGTTTTATCTTTTTGTGTTTTTGTACAAGGTGTAGAAGTGCTTACCCCAATTGAATCTGGGTTGGTATAGGGTATAGGTGGGTCTGTGACACCCTGGGGGACTATAGTATAGGGTCTATAGTATGAGATTTGGATTTGTGGCAGAGGTATCTTCTTATTGCTGGAAACTGTCTTCATAGCCCAGTCTAGGATCTTGGCATTGCTCTCTGTAAGTTCTCGCTCCCTCATAGCTAGAGATTCCAGGAGTGTCCTGTTATTTTAACCTCATAGCTCATCATGCAAAAACTTTGTTTGTAGTGTCCTAGACTGTTCATGCAGCTGTTATCTCTTGAATCCATGCTTGCCTTCAAGGCATTGTCTCTATCTCTCAAGACTGTTCTCCACTTTGCGTCCCTTTTCTCTATTTCTATCTTCCATTCTTCATCCCTTTTCTTCAGTGCATCCTTTAAATTCTGGTCCCTTCTTCTAAGCTTTGCATGAAAATACTCATCCCTGAGCTGAAGTTGTGTCTTTAGCTGATTGTCTCTTTCCTTTATTTCCTACCACGATCTGCTCGGCAATTCTATCAGTGTATGATTGCGGTTAAACACTGAGAATTTGTTGTTCATGTTGGGAGCATCTCGGCTTTGGGGGTGCGCACTCCATAATTCTGGCTTTGACTCTGCGAGCTTAGATTCGCGTGGACGTTGGTTTTCCAAGCGTTTCTAGCTCGGTCGCACCCTTCATTCCCTTTTCTGGCTATACATTTCTTTTTCTTTGCCCTTTCCTCTGTTCTTTGGTCCTTTAGTTATACCAATTAGGGCCAGAGGGGAGGCTATGGGATAGGTTTCCTCGATCCCCCATTCTTCTCTACTCCCCCTTGGATGCAGAGTTTGATGATTGTGGCTGGGTGTGGAATCATCCCACATTATTTAACTCTTAGAGTGTCCAGATGGATTTTCAATAATTTTTCCTACATTTTATCTTGTAACCCTTGACAACGTAGGGCGGATTGCTTCCTCTCTTCTCCTTTGTACTTAAATGCTTAGAGGCATAAGGACAAAGCGATAAAATGAGGAACCATGCCTTGGCTAGCCGGGTGAGGTCTCGCCCAGCGATGGATTTAAAAGGGGTTTTCCTTATCCCCTTCAATTTTCCTTTTCCAGCCATGAGTAGGTCTACTATTTTATGATGTTATGGTTCCTTGAGTTGTTTCTTGAACTTAGAACCATCCTTTTTCACCCTCATATTAAACAATATATTTATCTCCTCTCTGCTGAACTCTACCCACTAACCTTTGACATATACTCTTTTTCCGTCTTTTTCTACCATATTTGCGAAGAATTCTTTCACCAAATATGCATAACTAGGTTCTCTATGTTCACCCAATAACTATCATCCTCTATTTTCTATCATTTCAGCAAAAGGAGAGATAACCTTTTTTAAACCTCTTTCGGCGGTGAAGCCTGCATGCTTTGACTTCTTTCCATTGAAATTTATTGCTTTTACGAAGCCAAGCTCTTTGCTCTTTATTTCATCTGTTCTGTTATGGCTTCATCAGCTCCCATTTTTCTTTTTCTTAACTCTTCTCCCTTCTACTGTTGTTTTTCATTTTCATATTCTCTGTCCTCAACTTGCACAGTTACTTCATAAGAACCTTGTTTTGTTTCATTTTCCAGCTTAGTGTACTCTTCCATGAGTTCGTTGAGGACGAGAATCAGGGTGGTATAATCAGACATGGTGGGGTCAGGGCTTCGAAGCTCTAGGGTTTTAGAGAATGAGAATGTGCAAATTTGAGTGAGAAGTTGAGAAGGTTGAGAGTTTATTAGAAAGGTGGCTCTTTAGTTTTCAAAAAAAATTCTACTTATAAGCCAACTGGTTGATCTTGCCCTTCATTTAATGTTGCGACAACATTGCCCTAGGGCTTGTTTTACAATTAATGCTCTGTCGCGATAAGCAAAAATAGTTGTTGCTACATATTTTTAGAGACAAAGTCGTTCGATTGTGTCGCGACACAGAAAAATATGTTGCGACATTTTTCCTTAACCATTTGCTTGGATGTTTGTTGCAACACAGAAAAAGTGTGTTGCAACATAAATCAAAGTTTTATGAATTTTACCTTTCTCTTTCTTCTTTCATAAAACATTCAAAGCAATCTACAACCACTCATACTCAATTGAACATAAGTATGAACACTTATTATTTATCAGGCTTTTTGATTCAAGCACATGAAAACTCATCTGTTTCTTAATTCAATATGTCTTTCATACGTTTCGGACTATATTTATATTCTAACGCATGCTAACATTCCACCAACTTGGATATGCATTGTCATTAACTACGGGTTTTAAGGAATTAAATTACTCCCCACACTTATTGGTCATTTCTACATATTTTCTTTGTGAAACAGTGTGCTTCTTAATAAGGATCTTCTTGAATTTTTGTTTCATTGTCCTGAAAATCAACAACACTAACATAAAACTACTAATAGATTAACTAAAACTTCAAATACAGATAATTCTACTAAATCAATTAAATTATTTAAAACTTTAAAAATTAAAAATTCCTGCTTGGGTTGCCTCCTAAGAAACTGCTTAGTTTAATGTCCTTAGCTGGACTTAGGCTGCATGGTGTCTTCATTTCCAGTGATTCTCTTTGTTTGCTCCTCTAGTCTGAGCTATTCTTCGTTAAACCAGTTTCTAATCATGCTTGTCCTACATCTTCTTGCTTCCTTGCAATCCATCATTGCCTCTCAATGTAGTTGGTGTGAGATCTTTTAGATTGATCCCAGTACTGCTAGGAAATGCATTTCTGGATTGGCCTTGCAATCTGCCATTATCTGCTTGGGTTTCGAGTTTCTCGTTAATGGCATTGGTGTTTGAAACAAGTGTGTTTGCTTGGAAATTTTCAAGGTCAGAAAGTCTCTTTTCATGAAGATTCAAAATTCTTTTTTTCGACATGAAATGACGCGTCCCGATCTTGAAGGATTAGTCATTTACGACCTTGATACTCTCCTCTGTGTCCTTCTTTGACTGTTGTTCTTGGAACTGAGAGCATAGGCTTCTTTGGTAGTGCATAGGTCATGGCCTTCATTGTGCTCCTCCACCATATGAAAAGTTTTCATGGTTTCTTAGTGCTGGTGTATAGTGTGTAGGCAAGTTGGGGTTAGGCTTGAAGTGATAACTTCTCTAGTCATTCATATACTTGGTCTCCTTAACTTGGTAGGGCTCTTCTTCAACAAGTCCCTCAACACTTCTTCTCATTCTTTCTTTTACTACGCCCACTTCATGTGCAGTGTGCAATCTTCTTTCATTGCTTCCCAGATTGTTCAATACTGCTTCCATCTTTGCTTCTATGGTTGTCATTCTATCAAGCCCAAGAAGACCATTTCCTTTCAACTTGTTGCTGCTCCCTAAAGCTTCAGATGGAGCCTTGTAATTGCATTTGGCGAGTCTTCAATGTCCAGGTTCCCTTGCCTCCTCGCACAACTTCTTTTAAAAAGTTCCTGATAGGATGCATCAATTATACTCTTAGAGGCATAATTCATAGCATGATAGAAATATCTATCTGAGTTGTCAGATCTATTCCATGCGTAGGACATCTTTTCATCAATCTTTTGAACCTCTCCCATGCAACATAGAGACTCTCATCTCCCCCCTGCTTGAAGACAATTATTTCTCCTCTTCTCTCAATAGTGAGAGCTGGTAGGAAAAATCTACTCATGTATGCCTCCACCAGTTCTTCCTAAGTGTTCACTAATCCAACTGACAGTGAGTCGAACCAGGTTGCTGCCACGTCTCTAAATGAAAATGGGAAGAGTTGAAGCTTGATTACATCAGGTCTCACCCCATTCAGCTTGATTGTGTTTGTCATCCTCATGAATCTCCCCAAGTGCTCATTGGGATCTTTAGAATTGGCACAATGAATTGATGTCATTGCACCGTAGTATTCAAAAGATAACCATTCAAAATTATTTACTTCATTCAGAGGTTGTCTCTGACCCAGGGTACTCTCTTGGATAATAGGCCTCCCAAGGAAATTCTTCTGGTTTGAGCCTTTGTGAATTCTCTCTACTTATTCTTCCTCTTACCAGACCAACTGCGATATTTCTCTCTGATTTGCCATATTTCTGGATTCTGCACTAGTAACTCTTCTTAGGTTCTGCAATGTTCTTTCCAATTTCGGTGTGCAGGGCGACGAGATCTATACAGTCTTATGCATTTAAATTCTTCTGAAAGTAGAAACACACTAAAGATCGAAATGGAGTCGGTGATATCAAAAATTATATATCTGTTTAGGCTTCGAAAATATCGTGCTTTATTCGTACTTCTTTATTCACTTGTTTTTGTTGTTTTTTTACGAAATTTTTGTAAAACAAGAAAAATGTCAATTAACATTTCTCCATTTTGTCGAATATTGATTTAAGTTCCTTTGATCAAACATGACGCCCAGCTTATTGCATGACCTTCACATTATATAGATCAAATTTACACTCTTATTACTAAAAGACTATTATCTAATCCCCAGTAAAGGTATCAAAAACTTGTTAACCAAAATTAGAATATGTATGTTCACAATAAAAATGATTTGTAATTGAATTCATTGAAGATTTAGTTTGGTCGAAATCTTTGTAGAGTATTTATGTGTCTAGTAATAAAGTGGACCTATAAGTCCGGATATCACTCCCACAGATAAAAAAGAATTTAAAGTTCAACTACCTATTACTTTCGGGATTTCACGATTAATTTGAACTATCTTGTCATATAATTTTGTTAACCTAACACAAATCCTTGTTTAAATTTCTAATCTAATAAAGGGGAAATTTAAATTCCTAACTAGTCGGACATGAACCCAGGATTATTAACGAGTAAGACAGCAGGATTTCAACTGTTTACGTGAGTGTCGATTCCTATGACTTTATCTAATTCTATTCTTTATGGTGGAATACGAGAAAATGTCGAAACGAGAATCAAATATCAGTTTAGTTTATCCCTTAACCATACATTTCACTGATTAGAGAGTCATGTTCATTTCTAAAACATGTATCTAACTAATTACTTGTAATGTAATTTTCTCTGTAAGATCTGGGTATTTTTATATTCCAATACTTCATACCCATTTCTTATGACTGCA
The DNA here is from genome assembly GCA_016808115.1 of Tetrastigma voinierianum. Taxonomy (NCBI): domain Eukaryota; kingdom Viridiplantae; phylum Streptophyta; class Magnoliopsida; order Vitales; family Vitaceae; genus Tetrastigma; species Tetrastigma voinierianum. The sequence goes on along the minus strand of JAEQBH010000222.1, from coordinate 2,102,741 downwards.
GATTTCTTGCTTCCCAAGACAGGGCTATTTGTCATATCTCTATAAGATAAATGATGTCTCATCCTTGATATTTTAAAGAGTTATCTCTTTCCTCGATTAGATCTAAGCTAACACAGGATCAAGATCATTTCTCAAGACAAAGGAGAAATCTCTAATTGATTAAATTGATAGATCCTTGACTAATTCTCGAGCCATGAGTAAATTGATGATTTTATCTAAGTAATCTTTTAAGAGCTCATTAGTTCTTAAATAATAGTCTAGCATACCCCTAAATAATCCATCCATGCTCTCGGGAATCTGACTACGTGTCACTTTCGGTCTCACGGAAATCGAGTTAGGCAACTGATCCTTAATTGGATAAGTTACTAATGTAGAACACTTTACTTCATGAACAACTCCATTCAAATAGGTGAAATTCACGATCAAGAAATCTCTCTTTCTAGGTATGTAGGAAAGAACCCATAGCGACATTGAATCTTTCCCCGATGGAAGTTGGGTTTAAGAAAAGCGAATCGCGATAAACGCGAAATACTAATCGGAAATTTCCATTATGGCGCAATCCTAACGAAAAAAATAAATTCCCGACTTGTCTATGGACTTGCATTTAGATTGAGCAATAATACGAAATGATTTCAGCAATTTTAGCTCGACTTAAACTTGAACTTAAATCCTTTGTTTCCAAGTCGATAGAAACAAATTGAAATAAATGCGCTAATCGATCTGAAGAAAAGAAAATAAAGAAAGAAAGAAAGAAAATAGAAAAATATAATGCAAAAGGAGTCCTCGCTCCCAATTTCACTTTGGTTTTAAATGTGTTATTTGCCTCGCTTTCCTCGAATCTTTCTATTTATGAGCCACAGGAAGCTTGGGCTAAATTTGAGGCTTATATTATGGATCCCCCAAGGTACGGCCCCGAATTGCATTCTTGATTACGACACAAAAGTATTTAATCTGACGAGTTTAATTCTTTGTTGCAATTCTGCATTCTGACATGACGTCCTGTCATGGCAAACATTTCTTCAGCCGATTTCTTTATGCGCGACAAAGTTTCCTTTGTCATGAAAAATCTTTCTTTGGATCCTTAACACTTTGTCTGCAAGGTATGTCGTTGTGTTCATTCTATGCCGCGACACTCTCATGTGTAGTTACTAGAACATTTATGTTGCGACATTGACAATTGTGTTGAATTTTCTTCAATTTGTGTTATACTCAGTTTTTACGCGTCTCGCTACAGGATTTCCCCTTCGCTGTTCTTGTTGCAACAATGTTTCTATTGTTGCGATTCCGCCGCCGATTCAGAAAGTCTGGTCGCTGTATTAGCCTTATCTCCACTTAACCTAATTTCGTTATAACTTCATTTTATGTTTGGCGATGAAGTTTATCGGGTGCAGATGCCCTATTGCATCGAAGTTTTAGAAAGGCTAAGAAGACTTTTTGTCGTAAACATTCAGGTTAGCACCGTTCTATTATGCTGCAAACTGCTTTTAGGTTGTAATAAGACCTTTTTGCACTCTCAGCCGATTCTTGAAGTCAGTTACTCAGTTCTATTATGTCGACAAGACTTTTCTTCCTTGTGTTGGAATCTTTGTCGTGATCCTAAAGTTTTATGCCTATGACTTGTTTCTTCAGAGTTCAATTTTATTTCATGTCGCACCAGGATTTTTAATAAGCAGATCAAAACTTCTTCACTATGTGATGTCGCAACATTAAACCTATGTTGAAATCGTGTCGGCTTCACTAAGTCAAGATCTCGTCGCTTAATTTGTTTCTTCCGGTCAGAACGTAAACTTTAATCTTCAGTTGTCACTGACATCATCCTTGCTGGGCGGCATCGCCTTCCAGTGCCAAAGGTCTCAACGGGATTTTTCAAGTTGCAATAATCAGTGTCGCGACAAGATATTTTATGTCGCGACAGGTTCCACATGTTTTTGACATCCAGCATAAGAAACCTTGTCGCAACATTATCTCTCTTTGTCTCTGCTAACTTGTTACTTTCTTCTCATGTTTTGTCGCGACAAGCTGTCTTTTGTTGCTACACAGCTCTTCTTCTATATTCAGTCCATTGTGTTGCGACAGAAGAAATACTGTCGTGACATTTTTCCTTAGCCATTTGCTTGGATGTTTGTCACACACAAATTTCTGTCATGACATAGACTGCTGTAATTGCTCTTTTTTCTTTCACGGATTTTTCCTTTTGAATGAACCAGAAAAACATTGTAAATTTATGAATAATCCATAATTTGACATTAAAACATATCTAAATATACTGAAATAGTTTAAAAATGGATTAAAATAGATGAGTTTTATATTCATCAAAGTCTTAATGATGATTTATGTGTGCTCAAGGATGCAAGTAGATGATGGGGTTTAGAGAGAGGAAGCATAATGCACACAGCTCCAAGTTCCTCGCATGCAAAGAAACTAAATGCTTCGCATATAACAGCCTGGTGACAACATGAATCCAACGAGCCAAGGATCTGTCATGTGGCAATCTCAAGGGCCTGGCCTTCAAAAGTCCTAGCCAACCTAAAGAAAGAATTTTTTTATTTTTTTTTATTTTTTATCTTGTTGGGTGATTTGCATAATTTTATTAATTAATATTAGCTACAACACCTTGATTAATAAAATTTTACATTTTAGAAAAAATAAATGTTTAACAAATTGTAATTAATTAATTAATTTTATATATATATTTATTAATTAGGATAAAATATTAGCCTGGTGTAATTCTCACCTCCAATTACAGTGAATTCAGAAGAGGAATATTCTCAAGTAGTTTTATCAGTAGAAGAGTCATACTAAATTCATGTAGTGAAACTAATAGAGTGAAACTTTAGCCCACATGCAAGATCTACGCTCATAGGTTAATCTATAGTGTGTTTAAACATTGGTAAGACATACATCAAGGCTATAACCTAAAAACAATTATTGATAAAACCTTATTTATTTTATTGCAATTACTCAAACCCCAACTTATTTTGAAATCAAACCCTAGGGTACTCAACTTATGGTACAACTATAAGAGAAAGAGAGAGTCTTGCTCCAATTAGGTCATGATGGATATAGACTATGCCATTACAGCATGAGGGTCCTGCTATCTGATACAGCACCAAAGTCATATGAGTCATGAAAACTCGAGAGATTCAACTAGATTCCATTATGTTCACTAAAACTGATTTTCATCGGCATATCGTGGTTCTATTGAGAAAAATAATATGTTCAGTGACTGGTTAAAGGCAAATTTGATGATTTAAATTTTTCAGTCTCCAGTTTTACAATAACCTTATTATTTAGTTCTCCACCCTTAGTATAAGACCCTTAAAATTCTAACTTTTCTCAAATTAGAAATGTGAATTTTTACTAAAAACTGGGAATTTTTCAGATCCTGATTTATTAAACTAATTTCCACTATTGAATCTGGTTTACAAATTCGAAGCACGAAGGTTTGACGTTAAATTCGGTCGCCCGACTCACGCTTTTCGAGGCACCGAGAGCGATGCACTTTCTACGCAGAATCATACAAAGAGGTCGTGAACCCACGCAATATAGCTAAGGAGGATTTTTAACATCACATTAACTCCGTAGTAGGCAGAAAATCTCTATAATCCACGTGACCTTCCAAGCTATTCTCTACGCGGATGATCCGGTGTGGGCTATCTAATCACAAAAGAAATCCAGAAGGTTAACTAAAAACACTTTAAAACCTTACAGTTTCTGTTTCTCTCTCAAGGTGTTTTTTTTTCTACTGAGATTCTCAATCTCTAAACCCTGGAGGCTAGTAAGCAGTGTATTTATAGACTGCTAACCCTAATCCTCCTAGGGTTTTATAACACCTTGGGCCCAATAAATGGGCTCCTTCTTGTATCTTAATAATTAGTTAAATGGACTTTGTCATCTAATGAGCTAGCTTGGGGATCCTATGACCCATTATTAATTAAGGCTCTTGATCAACGGTCTAGATTGCTTTTGGAGCATAAATCCAACAATCTCCCACTTGCTTAGAACCAAGTCTGGGACCGTAATCTTTATCCTGTGTGCTATCTAATTAAAAGCCCATATGTGAATTCCAAAATTAATAATGCTCTTTATATCAAATGTATTTTCCTTCTTTTGTAAAATATCAATAATCGATAATTTTTCAGAACTAATTATTTATTCTTCTTAACTTTATCAAATTTTTTTCTTCTTAATGATCCCGGGTGGGACCTGCCACATTTTCAATATCCGAGTACCTGAAACATGTCAAGAGGATATTTCAAATATAAATTCCATTTTTGTATATTTCCATAAATTACTTGATAAAGCAATCAAAGTACCATAATCCCAAATTATCAAGATATCGGGTCAGATAAATGTGCCACTTATTGATAACTCACAAAAAGAACTATAGTAATCCAGACTATTCATTATATTATACTGTGGATTGGCTAAAAATATATCTAATATCGCTCAGATTTAATTCCTTTCACAGAAATTTATCCTCTTGATTAAATCTTCTTTCGATCCTCTCGCACGACCATAATTCATCTTTAACATTTTATAATAACCAAGATTGATCATTTCCATAAAATATTGCAATGCAGTCAGTGCCCAATCATTTAACAACCGTGAGACACCATTAATTATGAGAACCCTGGACTATGTCTCTATGGATCGTATCTGTTATTATAATCGCAGAGACAAGAGAATATACAGGGACCTGCGCGTAAAATATAATGTGTGCAAAACTTCATATTATTATACGAAAAATGAATTACAACTTGTCTTGCTCCTAGAGCAATAAATGTAACCAACTCTCACTCTAAAGTAAGCCCGGGACCCTTAAGACCCACAATTTTATGGTGTTTTCTCAAACATAACGCTCAGAAGAGACTTAGTAAAAGGGTCTACTAGATTCTCCCCGTGTTATTTTAGCAACCACCGTATCTCCTCTATCAATGAAACTGGCATCATGGCAATTTTAATAATACTGAGATTTATGAGACCTGGTTCTTGATCGCGCTACGTCCCACTATATCACAATAGCGGTACAGCCGATTGCACTCGTATCACATGAAGATCCAAAAGGAATTTCTTAAGCCATACAAATTTCCTTTGCACTTCGCACGCAACCACATATCTGGCCTTCACTGTGGAGCCAAAGAACACAAGTCTGTTTAACACTCTCCAACAAATGGCTCCCCCATTTAGGGTAAACACATATCCTGATGTTGATTTACTCGAGTCAATATCCCCTTGAAAATCTGAGTCCGTATAACCAAGTGTTTTAAGACTCCCACCGTGAAGCGAAATCAAAGATGAGAATCTTGCTCTTTTAACATTTATGGATAGAGCCACCGTTGCCCACAGCTCATAACGGATCTCGATTGGTACGGCGGATAATTTACGCATATATGGTCTGGGGTTCGCGTACATAAAGATGCAGCGACATGAGATCATAACAGCTGAAGCATAAGGTTTCTACTATGAGTTCTTTCTCTTCAGAGTTTTTATGATTGCTCTTGCAAATGATGAATCTATGTCTCAAGTGGGCAAGTCCTCTTTTGGAATTTTCATGCCAAACTCCGTCAAATATTTTACCAATAGGAGGCTCAGATAAAGCCAACACCTTATTCTTCCAAATTAGTGAAAAGCCTTTGATCCACAATGATAGTTACTTCACCCAAGTCCTTCATCAAACTGCGCCAGTAACCCTTTACGCCTGACAACACTTTCACACTCGTTTCCACCAACGTAATATCACCCCACGTAAAGTACCAAAAAAGACTACCACTATTCCTTGAATTTCTTAGTACACACATGGTTCATCAGACTGCCAAATCCATATAATTTGATAACTTGATCAAACTCCGATGTTCCATGACCGATGCTTGCTTGCCTACAACAGGACCTATGCAACTTGCAAACCATGTGTTCTCGACCAGAAAGGCTATGAACCCTCGTTGCCGCATAGATATCCTCTGATTTATTTGAAAAGTCGTTGACATCCATTTGCCAAATTGCATCGAGAGCCGCTGCCACAAATTTTTAGAGAATCCTGATTTATTTAAGCATGGCCATCACAAAAGTTTCACTGGCACCTATGCCCCTTTGCGTAACTCTTGCCACTAATCTAGTTCTTAAGTTTCAACCTTCCTGACCGTCCTCTCTTTCTCTTGTAGATCCACTTACACCCAATTGGTTTTACCTTTAGGTGTTTCTACAAGGAGACTAAACTGAAAGGAACCATGGATCTCCATCTCACTCATTCATTGCCTTTTCCACTCTTTGCACACTCAAAGATCTCTCCAATGCCTCTTTCCTATGCGGTAGTATCGTCATCAAGATTATCCAAAACAACTTGATAAGTCTCTCCTAACAAGGCATACCTTGTAGGTTTACGTATCAATCTCCCACTCACTTAGTCATCAGATTAAGTTGTTGTACATGTATAGAAGGATCCAAAGTGTATGTCGTGTGATTACCAACTTTTTCATAGGTCTTGTTCTTCAGTTTTTGAATTCGCCTTGAGCCGCTTCCCAGGTTTGATCACCTTTCTAAGACATTTGTACATTTTCCCTCTTTGAACATCAACAGAAACATATTGTAAGAGCAGGGGTGGATCTCGAACTCCGAGTCAAGCTCCTCAAGAAACCAGATTTAATTTAGTTTTAAATTAGTTCATATAATCCTTCTAAGAAAGTGGCATATACTCACTATCACCTTTCTTTCCTGATTATAGAATATTCCACCTCTCGCTCCTTAGGGTAGCCAATAAACATACACATTCGTTAGAGATTCCAACTTTGTTGTTTCTCAAGAGTTAGATCTTATACCCTAAATTCAAGAGTACTAATGAACGATCTATATCTCATATATTCTGAATGATTTCAGATTTGAACCAAAATGAAGGAATACACGTTTGGTGCGAACTCGTAACGATCAGGTGTAATGAAGATGAAATAATCAGGTCTGATCTCTATATCAGTATCTCATCTGAGACTATTTGCTCGTCTAGAGATGATAATTGAGATATCCCCGAGCTTTCGCCAAGACTGAACCCTCCGTGACAAAGTAGTCACCGCCTGGCTAATCGGTCGCTGATATGTGATGTCTCCCAATTGTTTTTGTACTCAAATTCTTCATACTCTCGAATTTACTAAAAAGTTTCATAATTTTATGGGGTATTAGATTGTGTAAAATACGTTATAACCATATCTTGAGTAGTCATCGTGAAATGCCAGAAGACATTCATTCTACATCAAGTTGAATGTCATTGGTCTAATGATGTAGACGGTAAAAATAATTCCAACTCTGTATAGTGGCATCGATTTCCTTTTGGCTTGAAAGGCCTTTGTCATTTTACCTTCTAAACATGATTCACATATCGTATGGTTCAAAGATTAAGAATTGAAACTCCACTCAACTAAACATGAATTTACTAGAATTATTACTTAATCTAATCAGAATGCCACATATAGGTTTCATTTGAAACCTTCCTTTTCTAGATAAAGGAAATCGTCATCATCAATATTTTCAATAGCATTAATACTATAGGTCATAGAGTTAAAAATATATACCATTTATTTAGTTAATCCAGTAAACAAATAAAGCGTTATTACTTTTATTGAAATCGAGAATTAAATCAAGACCGTTAAACCATGTTCAACTAAACAACTAATAGAAACCAAATTCTCTTGAATAAATTAGTTAGCTCGATAAACATAAAAGTCTTATTATTAAAACATAAATCCACTAGTCCTACCGCCATTACTTAGACATACCCCGCTTTCCCAACTTCAAGCTTCTTTTGTCCTTTAATCGAGTGGGTCGCTTAGTTCTAAACCACTGCAAAGAGTAAACAAATATATTAAAGCCCTGAACTCCAAATGATCCGGCTTTATCATTTTTATTCTCCACTAAACAAGCCTCAACAACATTTATACTACCTAGTACCTGGTCGGGGCAATCCTTCTTCCGACTTTTCTGGCCTCGCATTCTCGCTTAATTTGCCTTCGCTTCTTCATTGCAGCTTGGTTTGATAGTCAGACATGTTTCCTTCTCTTGTTTTTCCTACTCTTAGGCTTTCTTTAGGTTTTGGAAGGAACTTTCAGCATGATAAGCACTTCCCTGCCTACGAGACCTTCAGTACTCTCAAGCTCGTGCATAAGTTCAATTGTGAGTAAGCCTACTGTTCATATTATATCCATTTTGAATCAGACCAAAGCTATCAGAGATTTGCAGACTTAGGCCTAATCTTCATCTCTCGATCCGGGCCTTTAGCCCCTTCATCATCTCACAGGTACTCACAAGTTCCATCATTTTTGCATACAATGGTCCCGCATTTCCTCCACGGCATTTTAGTGTTCTCATTAGTGCCCCTACGGTCATTAACTAGCAAAGATCGCTACTTTAGTAGAAGATTCATCTAGAAGGCCTAATTATTTCTAATACACTCTCCGTATCACACTTGCTTTCAGAGATTAATCACTGGTGCAAGAATATAAACAAATGAGTCGTCAGATTTGCCCGGCTGCCATCCGCAATTGCTTCAGTTTCCTCCAAGCATTGAAGTAAATAGCTTCTGCTCGAGTGGTTGCAATGAATTTTATTCTCTCAAAATCATGACAATGTAAATATTGGTTTTCCATAGGATCGAAGTTATTTCATCCAATATTTTTGACTCAAAATTAGAAGTGAGATTTCAAAGGATGCTAGTTTTTCAAATTTAAAAAAAAACACATATTAGTTATTGAATCCACAACAAAACATGTACAAATATGTGGTGATCCCTTAAACTACTTATTATTAATGTTTATTGGAACAATAATTTATTTCCATTACAAATACTACGTTAGCAAGACATTTGTATGAAACTTAACTTTGATGATGGAGGTTTTAAATATTCCACTGGTGCCACCCTGGCGCAGGGTCTCGCACTTTAAAACCCAATTTCTAGACGCAGCCTTCCTAGATAACACTAACACACACCATTCAAAATTGATTTTTTTAAAAAACAACCATTGTTTCTTAATATTCTTTTTTCATTTTTAATAATATCACTAAAGCCTCATAGAGGGTTATTAATATATTAAAATTAATAATAATTTCATTAATTTAATTTCAAAAAATTATCTTTAATATTCAAGCATTATTACAAGTGAAGCTTGCATAACCTTATTAAAATTTTGAAATTATTTTTAGATCCAACTGACAAAATCCGCCATGCTTATCCGTTAAAATACAGGCTATTTTATTATTGGGACTTTTGAATGAGCTCTGCTACAGGTTTCGAATTAATTAAATTAATTTTTAACTCACCCATTCAATATTTTTATTATCAATTGTCAGTGGTTTTCCATAATAATATTATCTAGGATAAAACAATATTGTATTAGTAATATATATATATCAAATGATGCAATTATATGGCACTACCTATTCTTAAATGGCATGTTAAGCACTATTATCACATGTTATGGCCCATATAATTTAAACAATTATAAATATAGAATAATTAATAGACCATAATCCATGGTTTCTTAGAGGGGGAAGAAAATTACAAGCCCAATAGGGGCATAGCTTCCAACTTGATATCCGCCCGTATTCTTCTTCTTCAAATGAAAGCTCCATGGGGAAGAAGAATTACTAGTATGGCCTAAACACAAACCCTAACACGCCCCCATTTAACCCGGGACACAAAACAGCCGTTGACCGGCCACGTTAAAACTCGATTGTTTGCAAATTTTGCTAAGGAGGTAGAGCACTGTCGAGAAACCACCCTACATAAAATCAGCCCATTCTCACAATTCAGCGCCCTTTTACATTTTTTTAATAAATCGAATTTACATATAAAAATAAAATTCAAATAAATAAAATTGTAGGAAAACAAAGAAATAAAATAAATCAAGGAGGAAACCTAATTCATGATTTTACCTTCTGTTACATCCCCAAAAGATATGCGAAAATCAGTTTGGCATTAAGGCCAAACCAAATCATTCGATTCATAATACAAAAAATTATAAATAACATAAATAATAGAATCCTCTAGGTGTCATATATCTAATAGAGAAAGATCATGAGTATATGATGAGGTGCAAGAGGATTCCAATCTATCATTACACCAATTCAACTTCGTGCCCGATACTAATTGCAGGAACTGGCGCCACCGGCCGTGAATCGACGCTAAATGGGTCAAGATAGAGATGAATTTAAATGCTGGCTACTTTGAACCTGGTAGTAGTAAAATCTCTTCTGAATCCACAAGACCTTCCAAGCTATTCTCTAATGGATGACTGCAGGGCGCACCTCGATCACAAAAGAAACTAGAAGGTTAATCCGAAACACCTAAAACCCCTGCGCTTTGTTTCTCTCTCAAGGTGTTTTTTTTCACTGAGATTCTCATCTCAAACCCCTGGAGGCTAGTAAGCAAAGGTATTTATAACGCTAACCCTAATCCTCCTAGTGGTTTTATATCATCTGGGGCCCAATAAATGGCCTTCAGATCTTAATAATCGCAAATGGGCTCATTATCTAATGAGCTAGCTTGGGGATCCTATGGCCCATTATTAATTAAGACTCTTGATCAATGGTCTAGATTGCTTCTGGAGCATAAATCCAACACTTAACACATTTTGAGTGGCTCAAGATGAGACACGTGTCAAGTGGAGAGCTAGTCAAACATGAGCTCAAGTGTGTCAAAGAGATATGGTGGACCTTTGTGAGGATGGAAATGGCTAGGTAGATGATATGATAGGTGTATCTAAAGGAGCCATCTAGAATTGGACATGTGGCATAAGAGGATGATCTCATTTGACCCATATCTTCTCCTAACCGGTTTGGGAGGGAAAAAGGGAGAAAAGAGAGAGAAAGGAAGAGGATTTAGAGAAAGGGAAGAGAGAGGAGTCTACCTTTCTTTTGATTTCTCGAACACCTTCGCTCCGGTCGAATCCCGACTTGAGACAAGACGTGCCGATCCCCTGGCTTATGGCTACTAGGGTATCGTTATTTGCGGAGTTTCGCAAATCCAAGAGGCAGTGGTCTTCTTCTGCCTTCATATTCTGGTTTAAAAGGCCATGAAAATGGTTTTCGGGGTGCTGTGAGGCCTAAATGGCCATGGATTTCCCTACTTAAAGAAGTGGAACCCATAAGGATGAGGGGGCTATCCATGAATGTGCCACGCATCACATGGGACCGCAAACCTGATTGATGGTTGACTGAAAATTTGTCCATGTGTTTTGCTTGTACAAGGCTGTTTAATTGAATGATCAAAATGTGTATGGAAATGATATGTTAACGCATGCTAATTGATGTCTTAACATGATTGTTCTAGAATTATATGAAATATAATGTGTATGAGCCATTGGAATTGGATATAGAATGGCATCATTGCATTCATGTGCATAAGGCAATTTGCTATTTAGTCAGTGAGTGCACTGTATGGTTATTCACCATTCTCGTGAACGTGTGATGAGCTTCAGAGCCAGACTCCACGCCCAATAAACGACTGGTTTAAATCATAAAGTGAAGTAGAATTTAGGTGTGAGTTATTGGGAGCAAGAAGGGTCAATCTTCTTGGTGGGAAAAGGTCCCAATGGGAGGGACCATGAGATATCCAAAATTTAGTGCTGGGGTGCAAGAGACCCGCAGGCTAAAGTTCTGTTGTTCAAGAAACACACCCACTAGCGGTTTTTATCACTTAGACTTTGAGTTGGAGCGGGGATAGGAGCCTGATTGACTTTGAGAGATGGTAACCCATTAATTGTACTCAGGGTGCTGGTGTTTCGACAGCGCTCGGCATTCAAAAGTCACTGCATTACTAAGAACGATTGCCAATGACTGGTGTGGGCACGTGTGAGACCAAATGAGTGACCGGGGTATGGGCATGGAAACATTTCATGCATGATATAACCATTCCATGTATGCATTGTAAATTGTATGGAATGTGATGTTGTGGATGCTACTGCATGTGCATTTTAAGCCTGATCAGGGCTTGATTCGATATTTTTAGCAGAGATGAACTTACTTAGTTTTGAATATGATGTTTTAGCCAAGAGTGATGTAATAACTCTTGAGTCTATAAAAATGTATGGTTTTGTAAAATATATGAATTATATGAATGATATCCTATTGGGTCATTTACTCATGCATGGGTCTCCATGATTATGAGACACAATAAAGTTTTCCAGGTCGGACAGTAATACAACTATCCCTGGAATCACATCACACTTAAGCCATCAAGTGAAAGGTGTGTCACATAATGCTTGTAGATAATATAGCTTAATTAGTTAGTGAACCTAAAAGCAATCATATCGAAGTCCTTCCTATCTAATATATTCTATGTACTCTTCCTCCCCAAGATAATCCATTCAAGATCTCTATAGATAATAGACATAAGGAAAGATTACCCACTAGATAACTTTCTACACCATGTGTGTGCAAGAGGAGGAGCGGCTACTTGTGGAACAAAGAGAGAAGGTGTTTTTCACTCTTCCTGACAGTAAAGGGAAGAATAATGCTAAGAACAAGGAACACAAGACTCTAACTGGTGGTAAACACTTAGCTGAAATCCACATGTTTCTTTTCAGAAGAAGAAGGACATATGAAGAAGGATCAAAGCACGACAGCTCAGCTTCGACAAGAAAGGTACTTCTTTTTCATTTGTATGTTGTGAATCAAATTTCACAAATGTTAATCATAAGACTTGGTGGATTGACTCTGATTCTACAATCCAGAGCCAGTCACCTTGCAGAGAAAAGAAACCTTTAGAAGCTTCATGGGCAATGAGCCATATGATCCATTCTGAGGGAGTCAAGCTCATGCGGAAGCCATCGACTTTTCTGCGCTTTGCTGTCATGGTTTTGTTTTTGCGCAGAAAACACCCCATGTATTGAAAAGTGAGAATTGTTTTCAATTTCAACACCGTGAACTTTGGTGATTTGTAACTTTAAGGCTACTAGTTTTACGTTATTAATAAAATGAGAGGTTATTGGATATGGTATTTTATGTGATGGTCTTTATTTTGTATAGTTGCAATATAATAATGCTTATAACTCATTAAGTCTAACTACTGGTATTAAACGAAGTGTTATGAATGAAGAATCCTCCTTTTATGGCAATGATTGTAATGTTACTCCATTCGAAGATTAAAAGGTTTAGTAAACATGTAATAAAGTCTTGGGATTCTATCAGATTTATAGATGGCTGTTTGATTAGTATTAGCTAAAAACAAACCAATAAGTCTTGTTGAATACATAAAAGTGCAACATTTATAGGATTTTTAATAATCGCTCAAGGTTTTGCCTCCTCACCTGTGTAGAATAGGTGCCTCGACTGTTTCTAGTGTTTTTATGCGAAAAAGTTTTTGAGTCCCGTGCAATAATTTTTTTAGAGGTTTGACTCTAGAACAAATGGGATTTGATGGCACACCCGCCGTCGATAGCCACGGTAGTGCCTACTGAAGAGGAGCAAATAGGAGCAAAGTAGTACCTAGAGATTACATTTGATTAGTACCGCATTCAAGCATGCAGCTATAGCAAAGGTATCGGTACCCAATATACCGGCATCACATACACTCTGCTATCGAGTACCAAGACATCTTTTCGGGTACCGGTACCACTTCATCGGTACCGGTGATTTGGAAGATGTAATCATGACCTGAGCAGAATTTCAACCCGTGCAAGGGTACTCGCTGCCGTCTTAGTGACCACCACTTCGAGACTGCTTCAATGAAAGGATGATTACGTCATTTGGCGTAGAGTAGAGATATATTAGATTCAGTGTTTGGTTTTGGGGCCTGAGTGGTTTTCTCTCATTTTTTTATAGGTTTATAGCAAAGTGATTAGTTCTTCTTGGATTCTCGAAGCTTTAATTCTGTAATCTTAGTTAGTTTATATAACTTGGTATTTTATTATGGGATTCGTGTTTTCGATATATCCCAACCTTGCAATAGAAGTGTTATTTCTCAAGTCACAACATAATTAGTGTTTTGTTAACCATGAATTCATTCTGATGAATAGTGTTTTAAATCTCATATAGGGGGTTCTAACGATGGAAACTCTCACCTTCCAAGGTAACAAACTAATTTTCTTTTGCGGCTTCAACGGATTGCACGATGCCAAATGACTCTATGAAACTTATAAACCCTTAGTTTACATCTTCTTGACAACGGTGAACGAGAGACCTTGCATTGGTGCTTGATCAAATGCAAGCCAAGAGTCCAAGTAAATCATCCTAACTGAGTATGATGATTACGAATTGTTTCTTGTCTTAAAAGAGCTTTAATGTTATATCTACAGACCATTCATCAGTTGGCTCTTAAATGAGATTGTGAAAAATGTGGGTGTATTACTTGATCATGTGAGTGAAACTCAAGAATCCTATCATTCGCCCTTCTTGTTTTAAAATAGTTAAGTTAATCGGTTACTCAATTAATCAATCACAACCCCCAGATTTACTTTTAAACGCACATTCTTTGGAGAGCAATCCTATGATCACCTAGAAACCACCGTGGAAATGAATCAGGACTCCCAATAAAGAAGATGAAGGTTGACACTTTTAGTTCCTACGCTTGGGAATAATTTCAACATACAAAATAGACGAAGCAAGTCTAAAAAGGGTGCAAAATAAAGCAACATTTGTTGAATCACACATACATTTGTTGTCCCGATATGGATTCCGGAGTGGGATCCCGAACATTTCATCATCTTCATTGATTACTACTCATTATATGTATCTCTACATGCTTCGTCGAAAGATGAGTGCTGGGGTTTTAAGGTATTTAAGGTTGAAGTGGTAGAAACAATGCGAAGCGGGTGAAAGATAGTGAGGGCAATGAGGTGAGAGTACTAATAGAGAAAGACCAGAATGGACAAGCACCAGTCCATCATTTGCTAGGCTCTTCAAGAGCAATGTGGATTGTCGCCTAATACATCTCATGCCCCGGTTTTCTGTATTCAAATGGTGGTGAAAAGAAGAAACTAACTTTAATGGACACAGGAGTATAAGGAGTGGTACGCTTATTCTCCTCATTCGTGGATCAGGCACTGGGGTATTACGCTTATATATTAAATCTGTTCGACCCCAAGGCTGTCGTCCAAAAGACACCATTTGAGTTATTTAAAGGTTGGAAACCCAGTTTGTGACATATAATCTTATGGGGATTCCCGTCTGAAGTGAGGATTATAATCCACAAGAAAAGAAACTTGACCCAAGGACTCTAAGTGGGTATTTCATTGGATATGCCAAGAAGTCCAAAGGTTAAAGATTCTATTATCCTTCTCACACCATTAGAATTATGGAATCAAGAAATGCGAAGTTTCTCGAGAATGACTTAGTTAGTGGTAGTGGTCAATTTCATAACACCTTGTTTGAAAGAGATCACTATCAAGGTCAAGACCCTAGTCCAAGTCATAGATTAACCATTACACGCATCTACAAGGTGAAACGGGTATAAGCACAAACCAATCATCGAGTTTTTACATACTGGAACCCTTATAGATCACGCCAGAGTAAAACTACAAATGTTGAACAACCGGACGAGGATGAATAATAGTTCACATGTGAACATTATTAGAGATCTACTAGGTCGAAATCAATATTCAGGTGGTGATTATGTCGTGTATATACAAGAATCAAATTACAACATAGGAGCGGAACACATCCGTAAATGTTTTCACTGAAAGGATAAGTTCTAAAGAATCAATATTATGGTATGAATAATGAAAAGGATAGAGATGAATTTATAGTGTCTATAAACAGTTTGGGATCTTGTCTGAAGCTGCCTTACGTGTAAAAGCCATTGGATGTAAGGGTCTCTAAGACTAAAAAGACTCCGCTGATAACATCGAGAGACATAAAGGCAAGACCTTTCACGCCAAAAGGATTCACCAAAGGGAAGGAATCGAACACACGAAGACCTTTCTCCTGTGACATCATAAGAAAGATTCTTCAGTAATCAGGTATTTAGTAGCCCATTTTTACTGAGATGCATTTTGATGGATGTGAAATCATTTTCTTAATGGTGGACTAGAGGAAGAGGTTTTACATGAAAAACAACTCGACGGATTCTCCTAAAGCCAATGAATATTCTTAGCTGGGTGCTTTAATAACCATATACAATTTGAAACAAGCGTCCCGATAGTGGTATCAAAAGTTTCATGAGGTCATCTTTTCAGGGTATTCAGAAAGAATGTCATGGAGCACTGTATACCACAAGGTTAAGGGAGTAAGATATATATCTTGTTTTATATGTTGATGATATTTTTCAGCAACTAATGACGGGGAACACGATACGAGGTGAAATTCTCAAATTCCTCCTCAAAGAACTTTTGATATGAAGGATAAGGGTAAGTGAGGACCATGTCATTTGCATAGCATCTATAGGAGATCTAATGCTTGGTTCGTCTCAAGAGACCATATCAACAAAGTCTTAGAGAGATTTCATAAATGAAAAAAATTGTTCTCAAGTCCATACTCCTGCCAAGAAGGGTGATAGGTTCATTTTAGACCAGCGCTAAAGGAACAATCTTGAGCGGGAAAAGATGAGAGACACTCCATATGCTTCGACTGTTGGAAGTCTCATGTATGCACAAGTTTGTACCAGAATTGACATTGCCTATGTTGTTGGAGTATTAGGCAAATATCAAAGTAATCAAAGGGTCGATCACTGGAAAGCTGCAAAGAAAGTAATGCGCTACCTTCAGGGTACAAAGCACTTCATGCCGACGCATAGAAGACTTAATTCTAAGTTACTGAGGTAGACTCATTATCTACTCCTATGTTTATTTCTGCTAGGTTCACGGACTCTGAAAGTCCACACAGGTTATTTTTATGCTAGCAAAGTGGAGTTTGTGTCTCGATATTAATGAATAACACTGACGACCACTTCCACTATGGAGGCCAAGTTCATTTCCTGTTTTGAGGCCACTTCACATGGTGTTTGGCTCAAGAGTTTCATTTTTGGCCTAAAATCGTTGATTCCATCCAGAGGCCACTTAGATTATACTGTGACAACTCAATCCGCATGGCTAAGAACTAAAAGTGGGAATACAAAGTAAACACATCGACAAGTGCGAGTCATCAGAAAGTGTTAAAGATAACATAAAGTGGTTATTATACATAAGACTGAAAGTTAATGGTTGCAGACCCTCTAAACAGCATGTCAATAAAAATTAAGGATCATGTAACCAATATGGGACTCGGGTATGTTTCAGAATCTTCATTTCATATGTACATATTCCGCTTTCTTTATGAAACTTTATTTAGTTGATGTTTCATAAAGTCAGGCACATTCAATTTATTGTGACAGAGAAATATCATTAAGTTATAATCGTAATAAAACAAAATAGACATAAGATTAAAAGCTCTATATTAAAAGGATATTAAATATATGTGAGTACATGGTAGATAATACTCACTATTAGAGGACTTGTCGCATGATTCATATATTTGTTTACTTATTGAATTGGATGTTGAATTTATGGACCAAGCGGGAGAATGTTGATTAAGTCTTCCAACGGCTAGGAGGATTAAGTCCTCCTATTAGTGGCCTATTTTGTGACCCATTTATTCCACATCAGGGAGTGGAATAAGTGGTAAGATCTTGTATAGGTTGATGGCTCCTTATATATATGGTGACTTGTCTTATGGGTCTCTAGTTATCACATTCGAGAAATTCATCCAACACCATCAAGAGAAAGAGTGTCCAGGTGTTAGAAGATCCCTCAAATTCTTTATTTGAATTTGACAATCATGATTGGAGGTACGATCAATTAGCTTCCGCATTTAATATAATTTGTATGTTCTTATTTAGATATTCTAAATTATAACATAACATTCTTGCTTGGAACTGCAGTGGTGTTGCCTCGAAGAACTTCTTGAGAGCTACAAAAGACTTGCTGAAACATCTGAATCCGAAGATTCTAGGGCTGATAGAAACCAAATACATTGGGAAAAAGGCAAACACTATATGCAATATTCTGGGGTATGATCACTCGTTACGAGTTGCAGCCTTAGGGTTCAGTGGGGGAATTTGGTTATTATGGAAGGAACCCATCCGGCTGGCCATCTTGAAAGCACACCCTCAATTTGTTCATGAATGTCTCCATGCAAAGGTCGCAACCATTGCTCCTATCGGTAGTTTATGGCAGCCTGGCACCCTCCCTACAGAAGTTCCTTTGGTAGGACTTAAACCAGAATGTTCTCCCTCTCACGGAACCTTGGCTAATCGTTGGAGATTTTAACTCAGTTCTCACCGCAAATGAAGTTTCGAACCTTGAAAAAATTGACCAGAAGAGATGTAAAGCTTTCAAAGAATGGGTTTTTGAGCATGGCTTTATTGACCTGGGCTTTTCAGGACCACGTTATACTTGGACCAGAGGCAACTCAAGCTTCGCGTTCAAGGGTGCAAGACTGGATAGAGCTTTGTGTAACACGGTATGGAGCATGAGATTTCAACAAGTAAAGGTGACAAACATCCTTAAGATCTATTTTGATCACCCACCCTCCATATCCAAACACACGGCGAAGCCTCCCGAACTCAACAGCAACAGCATTTTCGATTCCAAGTTGCATGGCTGACCCACCCCGAGTTCAAAAACTTCCTCTCATCCATATGGAACAGAGAGGCCTCCCTTGAAGAAAACAGTGTAACAACTGCCTCTAAATTTACATAGTGGAATAAAGAGTGTTTCCGCAATATCTTCCAACGGAAAAGGAGACTTTGGGTACGCCTCGCCATTATCCAGAATGCATTGCGACTCATCAAACTAACAACCTTCTTAAGCTTAAAAAAAGGTGCAGAAAGATCTTGAACTGGTTCTGAACCAGGAAAAATTGCTTTGGTACCAAAGGTCGAAGGAAGAATGGATCAAGAGTCAAGGGATAGGAACAAGAAGTTCTACCATACTTCTACTCTGATCAGAAAAAGGGGGAACATAATTGACACACTCCTAGATAATAAGGGAGTGTGGATGATTTTAACTTGAAAGCATAATTTTCAGACCCAACTGCCCTTGAAAGGATGATTTTAACTTTCTATAAGAAGCTCTTCCAGCAGGAAACTGTACAGAAGCAAGCCAGACAAGACCACCATAACTTCCCACAACTCCAGAAGGAGCATCTCAATCATACAACCTTTCAATAGGAGGATACATAAAAAGGGCTTTGTTTCAGATAGTCTCATTCAAAGTTCCCAAGAATTGATCAAGATACAAGTAGGTTTCTTTATCAAAACCCTAGGAAGTGGTAAATTCGCTATGTGAATTTGTTCTTGACCTCTTAAGGAAGGGCTTGTGCTAATTTTTAATGTGGGCCATATGAATTAAATTAACTGAATTAGCCTTGCCCCACAGCAGATATATTGATTTCACCGCCTAATATGGTATTTAAGCACCAGAAGGAGTACGGCCCGACTGTAATGAGAGGGCCCGTGGTCGAAGACTTATAAATAGTACTCAAGTCCCTCCCTACCCAGTAATGATACATTTGACTCACATCCAGATCTGTAGAAAACCTCCAGAAGTGGCAACTTACTAGACCCGCTTGTTTTAACGAAGGGGATGTGGGAGAAGATCTGAAGCTTGTGTCATGATCATCGCTAATTCCGCGCAAAGCAGATGATTCCAAATCGTACGACCGACAATTCTCTCCGTTATCAGGTTATTTTCTAACAGGATCCTTATCATATGTCTGTGGTATCAGAGCCTACCATAGTTTAGAACCAAATATGATTAGTTTTGTTCAAGAGGTCTTTTCAATACAAATACTTCACATAAATATAAGCAATACGTCGTATGTTCCGCCAAATTTTTTAACAGATGAAAGTTAAATTTATTACATATTTAATCTACCCGCCGAGACAAGAATATTGATGGGTGCACGTCAGCCGGAGAAGGCCGACGCCACCATCGCGCTCATCGCATCTAGGCGACGACGCAGAACTATTTAATGCTACGGGTCGTTCAACCTATGCCTCGACGCCAAGAATCGCTTGATGACGCCGGCGTCACATCATCGAGGCCCGGATCCCACGACCGATTGACCCTGGCCCCATTGTTATTTCTTTTCTATAACGCTCTTTCATTAGGTAAATTTAAAATTAATTACAATTTGAATTATCAATATTATTTTCATAACGCTCTTTTCATTAAGGTAATAATTAACATTTAAATTAACACATATTTTCATAACGTCTTTTCATTAAGGTAATTAATATTCACTAATTATCACCATCAGAATTGAATAGTATAATTAGTATATGACATGTAATGCAAAAGACACACGCCCAAGCCTATCCGCATTACATATATATAGTGAATGTGATACACAGTTTATATCCTCAAACAGGAGAGATTTTCAAGGGGATTCACTGGTTGTGACCACCAAAGTGGCACACTGACTAGGTTTGAGAAATACGCCCCATATCAGGAAGTGATGTTCCTCTGCTTTAGTTTGCGTGATCATACCCTCAAGAGGTGACTTGTGTTAGTTCATGAGGCACATGTATAGTATGTGCTTCAGAAATGACTGATTATGAGAACATCACCCAAGGTGATTTCACGAAGATTAGAATATGTTCTACTGGGTCACATGTGGAGAGTGTACAACGCATGTCATATTTTTTGCCCTAAAGGTGGATACAGGATGATGTGTAATTCTCAGATAAGTATTCACATGATGTCGATCAGATTGTTTGTTTGTTTTCCAGCCACTTTTTCAGAAACGGCAATTCCATTTCAATCAGCACTTTACCGACATTGAACTTTAAGAAATGGAAAGAGGATTTTCATTTGGAATGGAGCCGCTGATGTTCATCGTTTTACAAAAGATAAGCCAGATATTTCGCCAAACAACAAGATGAAGTCGAAACCGACTATGTCGCTCGGGAAAAGAGCATAGGATTCGCTTATCGACAATGAAGAAATTCATTCAAGAGTACTTAAAAGTGGCTTGTACAAATGACCGTACACTACTATACAGAAATGATGGTTTTTGGTGCCAGAAACCGTGATTTCATCTAATGCTAAGATTGCGTTCTTTCAAAAGCTCTTCAATATAAAGTGCAGGCGATGGTACCGCCAGGTTGCATCAGGTCCTTGTGGATGGCAGACTCCAAAGACTTAAGCCAGTTCTTAATGTTTCACATTCCCATGTCACTGTGCATCAAGCCCCAAACACCCTTCCACTCGATTGGGATTATAAAGACAAATTAAATTCCTAAGATGAGACTCGGTCACTAATGACTTTGATGAAAGTGGGCATGGCAGAGGAAGAGAAACTTGAAGAAAGACAAGGGCCTATATGTTTCTGGGCTCCCACAAAAGGAAAAATAAGAAGTCCAAATCACTCATATAAGGTACCATGACACCACCTGTCAATCCGACAATATGGGTTCAAAAAAGACATCTTCAAGGATGGTGGACCACGCTTTGTAAAGAAGAAAGGGTCACACAAAGAAGGATTTGGGGGTAAAGTCAGTAAAGCTCGTCAACATAAACGGAGCCTACAGTAATGATTCTTCTTAGCACTCGTTTTGTAAATCCAACCTATTCAAGCACCCATCCGGCTTTTCGTGGTCTACAGCGCGCACTTAATCATGTTATGCTAATACACAGACTTATAAACCTAGAGGGAAGCTGAACGATGAATCAAGACTCACCAGGGGAAAGAACGAGAGTTTGTATTATGTCAGGTTTCAGGAGATGTAAATCTTGATTCTAGGACTCGGGGTTTTAGATTAATGTTGAAAGACACTTTTACGTACCTTCATTTAGATGGAACTAGTTGTGATCGTGTTTAAGACAAGTATGACTACTCTTTGAAATCAAGAGCAATGTTATTTCTTTTGTTTCTTGATTCAACAGGTCAGGTGTCAAGTATATGTCCAACTGATCGTGATAAATTGGGTTTATCTCCCACATATACGTCGCTTATACTGGCCAGTGCTGTTGTTCTAAGAGACCATTACCTAAGGAACAATCTTATGCATTGTGGCATAAACGGCTTGGCCATATCTCTAAGGATAGAGTAGAAAGGATGATAAAGATTCAACATCCCGCCCGTCTAAAATGACTTAGAGATGCAGACCGTCACTGTAGATGTAAAATGACCAAGATAAGAAAGAAAAACCGCAGATCTGTCTCCGACTTGTTTGGAGGTCATTCACACCAATATAAGTGGACCTTTATATGGCAACCTTGTGTAGAAAAAATTTTATTTCATCACATTTATCATGACTATTCTCGATATGGTTATCTCAAATTTGATAAAGAAAGCAATGAGTCTCTCGACAAGTTCAAGATTTTCTGACTGTCGAAACAATTGGGAAAAGTCATAAAGGTTGTTAGATCGGACCAGGTGAGTATTATGGTGGGCATGGCGATGCGGACAGCCTTAAGGGGCCATTCAAGCAAATACTTAGAGGATTCAGATAGTGGCTTAGCTTACTATGCCTCGGGAGTCCCGAGCAAAATGGTGTAGCCGAAAGTGCGCACCGCACTCTTATGAAATGGTAAGGGAGTATGATTAGTAGAGATAAATTTACCTGGTTTTCTGTGGGGTGAAACTTTGAAAACAGCTTTGTACATTCTAAATCGTGTACCTACAAAAGCTGTTGTCCGTTGACTCCTTTTGAGTTATGGACTCCATAAGTTAGCTTAAACCATCTTAAGCCTGGGGATGTTCCTGTATGAAGTCAGATAATCCAACATTAAGTAAGTCGACTCAAGAACCACTCTGTTACTTTGCATCTTACCCTAACATCTGGCGATATCATTCTATAATCCCAATGGAGGCACAAGAATCGTGGGTCCAGACAAATGGCTTTGAGTTCGATGTGGGCCGGCTAGGTGCGAATGCTTCATTTGACTATCGAGATACAGTACTGGGTGATATAAGAATTATCTACTCCCAGCGCGTATAATCGTGGAGACTCAATACACCATATTGAACTGCTCGAGGTTCGATCCCGCGTCAAGATTGGGCCCAATGAGTTCACTGGGCTCTGTGTGATGGCTATTGCTACCCAGAAGGGAGATCCATTAGTGAGAGACGATCAACTATACCACCGGATTATTTAAATTCTTATATGTGAGAGCAAGATCATTTATATTTCCGTCTGCGGGGCTGATCCAATAGATTTATGAAGCTGTATCTTCGTCCCTCACGAACTGCGCCGATGCAAATGAAAGAGATGAAATTCAATCTATGAGTCATAAATGGAGTTTGGGAACTCGCTGAATTACCTGAAGCTCAAACACACAAATGGGTGTATAGCACTAAAAGGGACCCTAAAGAAAGATTGAGAAGTTTAGCCGACCGGTACCAAAGGTTTCACTCAGAGAAGGAGTGTAATTATGAAGCCAGCAAACTTTTCTCCTAGCCTTTCTAAAGATTCTTTCGAGTGATCATGGTATTAGTTGCTCATTCTCTGAGCATGGAGCACCGTATGGATGTTAAAACCCGCCTTCTCAACGGAGACCTTAATGAAGAAGTCTATATGATGTGCAACCCGAAGGTTTTGAGGCAAATGATCTGTACGCCATGTAGACGAAAGTCTATTTATGGTCTCAAGCAAGCTTCTAGACAATGGTACTTAAAATTTCATAGTGTTACATTTCCAGATGCTTTATTTAGAACAAAGTAGATCAATGTATAACCGTATACGGGAGGAAATTCATTTTCCTTATACTTTATGTGGATGATATCTCGCTTGCAAAGGCGACCTTGGTTTACCGCATGAGACAAAGCGGATGTTGTCAAAGAACTTAGATATGAAGGACTCCGGGTGAAGCTGCCTATTCTAGGCATTGAGATTCATAGGAATCTGCTCGCTGACTATCGGTTTATCTCAAGAGGGCATATGTTGACTTATTTTAGAAAGATTCAACATGCAATAAATGCCAGAATTGCTCCCTGGCCTCAGGAAGGTGATAAGTCAGTCTCACACAAGTCCCTTATTCCGCATTGAAAGCCCAAATGAAGAATGTACCTATGCTAGTGCACTCGGGAGTAGCATGATCAAGTATGTATTGTCAGTGACATTGCCATATCAGGACTTATATGAGATATCACCAAATCCGTGACACTTATCATCGGGTTGTCGCTAAGAAGGTTATGAGGTACTTAAAGAGGACAAAAGACTATATGTCGACTACAAACATGTTCGGGACCTACAAATTAGTCGGGTATCTGGACGACTTTGGTCGGGCTGTCGATGAAAGAAGTCAACAATGTGTTACATTGTGTTAAAGCAGATAAAGTGGGATCATGGAAAAGTGAGAAACATAAATCAATATCATCCTCTACCACAGTGAGTCGCAGCATGCTTTTCACCATATCAGTAATTTGGCTCGAAACCCATTAAGGAGTCGACCGTATTTGATTTCAAGTGGATAGCCCATAGCAAGCCAGATTGGTGGGACAATAACTCGCAAAGGTTGTTCGTTAACAACAACAGAGGTCTCAAGGGGTCTAAGCATATGGAGGTCAAGTACCTGACTATAAAGGAAAAAGTTCAGACTCATGTACATTGTAGTGGAGCACATTTCAACAGATGATATGATTGCAGATCCGCTAACTAAAGGCCTTCGCCCTGTATATTTGATCGATATGTCATTAACACGGGCTTAAAGATTATCACGATACCGTCAATTAGTGAGCCGTTAGTTTTATGTTGCTTCAGAAGTTTGTATTCATTTCATTATATTTTTGTAATATTTGAATATGTATCAACTTCTTTGCATTCAATGAGGTATTTGTGAATGCATTTACTGCTCGGCACATAATTGCCAAAATCTCGGCGATTTACGGTAAACCTGAGGCAAAGGGGCATTCTCGGTACTAGCCTTAACAGAATATGTCTTGTTACAAAGTACAAGCATAACTATCAAGGTGACATATCCAGTTCGTTTGAACCAGCGATGATATTCTCCTGGGGTGACACTAGGCTCAGGATACTTAAGAGAGAGAATTCGACTAACAAAATGGATAACACATGAAGTATCACTCATTATGAGGTACTGTCCATTTAACACACTTACCATATTGAACGATATCAAGATGTTGAGTTCGTGATTGTTGCAAAGGCCTGAGTACATGCAAGCTACCGCCATGATTCCTGTTCGAGACTTTGAAGGATGGGATCAATTATTAAGAATAATCTCTGCACTACAGGCTGGCACATTAGTCATTTCACTTTAATATCGAAGTGGGAGAATGTAAGAATTTTTAATGTGGGCTATAAGGAATTGAAATTAACTGAATAGCTCGTCTAATAAAGGTGAGACATATGGATCTAATCGGGCCTTAATATTAGTCAAGGTTAGGGCCGAGTACGCCCGCTGTAATGAGAGGGCCCGTGGTCGAAGACTCTATAACAAGGCTCAGTCCCTCCTAACCCTAACATACATTCACCTTTCACATCCAGATCTAGAGAAAACTCTCCTCCCGTGGAGGCAACTTCATTAGCCACAGCCAACTAAAGGGATAAGATCTGAGTTCTCGTGTTCAAGGGATCGTCGCGACCCCAGAAGTACGCGGATTCCAAATCAGGTACGCGAATCGACAATTCTCTCCGTTATTGTGTTTTGTTTTCTAACTATGGTGATCATGGGCATGCCATGTTCGTGGCCTACAGGGTTCTCTTCCAGAGAAATTCAATGAGATTATATTGGTTCTGATCCCCAAGGTAAGGCAGCCAGGATTTGATTTATATTAAAATTGATGCCGATCAGTCTATGCAACGTTAGGTATAAGGTGATAAGACCATCTCCAACCCATAACACCAATATGGTGTAACTTTTGCACCAAAATGGTGTAAACACCATATTTTACACCATTTTCTCTCCAACTCCTTACACCATTTTAACACCAAAAAAGATATTCTTTTTTACATTCAGTTTTTATATTAATTTTTTTAAATCTTCAACTTTTTATCTATTTCACCAAGTGCCCTTACATATAAAAACGTACGTGAGTATTTTTGAGGTGAACAAATAAAAATTATACAAAAAAGAAATCAACAAGAAAGGTCTTCATCTGCTTTTGACAACTATTTTGATGATATTGGAGGATCTGGATCTGATTTACCAGAATACTAATTTGCTAGTCCTAGTCATCTAATATTATTATGCTATAATATGTTTTGTATTATGTTATATTTTCAAGTGTTTAGGTTTAAGTGCTATTTCATATTATGTTACAGTAAGGTATTTGGTATTATGTTTGCCTAAATATTACTGGTGCTTAATATTCATGTTTAATTTCACATTGTATGATTTTTTAATCAATATTATTACATTTTTAATATTAATATTGTTTGTTATAATTAAGATTTTATAATTTACATATTTGTTCATATATAATTTACCATAAATATTATGTGAGATAAAAGTAAGATTTTAATTTCTTTGGCACAAATAAAATAACTTTTATTATTCAAAATATTAGATGGGCATAAATTATAAAAGTTATATTATTCGTTCTTATAAATTTAAAAATAAAAGGAATGACTAAAAGAATTGTGAATGAACAAAGGTAACACCAATTCCAGGATGACTGTCTATTTGCACCAAATTTTGGTGAAATGGCGTGAGAAATGGCGTGAGAAATGGCGTGGGTTGGAGCTAAATTTTTCACCAATTTGATGAAATGGCGTGGGAAATGGTGTTGG
Source organism: Tetrastigma voinierianum (assembly GCA_016808115.1). Classification (NCBI taxonomy): domain Eukaryota; kingdom Viridiplantae; phylum Streptophyta; class Magnoliopsida; order Vitales; family Vitaceae; genus Tetrastigma; species Tetrastigma voinierianum. The sequence continues at coordinate 2,076,091 of JAEQBH010000222.1, read as the reverse complement.
TTGGAGATGGTCTAATGGGGGCATGGAGTAGGTCTATATCTAGGCTTAGACGAGATACGAAGCCTAAGTCCAAAGATGATTTTTATTATTATTAATTATTTATTTAATTATACTTTTTAGATTTATCTATTTATTTATTTATTTGTACTTTTTGGATTTATCTGTTAGGGTTTTCTGTTGATGCCTATAAATAACATCTTATGTTATTGTTTTAGGAGACTTAATATGATATTGAAAACTTGAAAACTTCGTACTATTTATTTTGTTCACTAATGTTTAATTTTATTATTCTTTATAGCCAAGCTACATCAATTTGGTATCAAAGCCAAATTCCTTCTTTGCTGCATATCACACTCTGATCTGTTGCGCTTCAAGAGGTACAAGATAGCGAAGACATCATCGGTATCGACATCAGTATCTGGAAGAATTTTATATGGCCTGCCCTCCACTCCAAAAACTACTCCAATTATCCACAAGGAGGATACGACCACCCAAAGAGAAAATTCATATACATCTGCTCTTCATCCTTTTGTTTCCCATAACATATCTCGCTAACTTTTTACAGAAACAAAAGTGGAGGAATTGAAAAAGAAGAGAAAGAGATTGCTTCCCTATAAAAGGTGTTTTTGCCTGCTGTTCTTGCATCTCTCGTGACGCTCTCTCCGGCCTCGCTATCGGTGGCAATTTCAAATTCTCTAATACAGCCACTACACTGCACTCCAAAGACCCAACCACCCCCTCCCCGTATTGTTTCATCCCGACTCACATGTCTGCCTTTCATCAAGCACGCAGAATCAAACTCTGATTCCTTACAACTTCTTTAAGGAATTGTAGGGATCCTAAAGGTTCTTCAACATAGTACATTTTTTTCTACTTTGAAAACTCATTTAATATTCGTGATATTTAAATATATTTTGTTAAATTGTTTTAGGTTCTAGTTTATTTGATAGATCATAAAGAGTATTAACACACACACACACACACACACACACACACACACAGAGATATATATATATATATATGTTTTAGTTATTCTTTCGTGACTCATGCAATCTGTGATATATACTTTTGTTTTTTTTAGTTATTCTTTCATGACTCGTGCAATCTGTGATATATAATCGCATTATATTTTTAGATTTGTGTTTGTTGCATTAGCATATAGTTTATAAATTTCCTTACTTAGTGAAATTTTATATTCTATCTCAGCATGTCAACCACCAAAAGTGATACTATTGAATCTTTTTCTTTACCTAATACAAAAGATCCAACTGAGAAACTTAATAATTTTGACTTAAGACTACAAGTTTTATCTCAAGATCTAAATGATAATCTAGTTTGTATTACCCGTCATCATGATGCAAATAAAGCACAATTTGATTCGATCATTACATAGGTAAGTAATTTAAATTCAATGTGTGGTCAATTGACTCAACGTCAATCTGCCCTCGAATAGCAAACTTATGCAATAAATCAAAAAATGGATTTGCTTTTAAAACATTTGGGTAAACATAAGATAGGTGAAATTGTTGATGAATCTGTTAGAAAACACGTTGGGTCAACACACACTGGGGGTTCAAGTCCTTCTGAAGGTTTACATCCATCTAATGAATTCACAAATGGTTTGCATGACAATCTGAGTAAAATGCATTTGGGTAGTAATTCAATTGCTTAACCTCACACGAGGTTACCTACAACAGGAGACCTTCAGTTCAACCTAAGTGATCGGTTTCAACCTGCTAATGTCAACTTCCCATTAGATTACCAACCATCAAGGAAAAATTACCTACCAAATCAAGTGAGAAAAGATGTTGCTCGATCTCAACAATACCAACCTAGGGTTAATGGTAATTAGGGTAAAGATCAGGATAGACAAGTTAGACAACCTCAAAGGGACATCACAAAAAAATTCAAGGTTGCTCCCGACTCGATGGTGCACGGATCCTAATGCTTTCTCTTATTTGGTTAGTTGCTATCGAGGAACATTTTGATTGGCAAGGAAATGATTGATAGTGAATGGATTTGGGTTTACAAATGAAATTAATCATCTAATTTAAGATACGCGTAATGCGTTGCAAGACATGATTTGTCTAAGTGAACCACCCTTCACCCAATAGGTTGTTATGAAAGAAAAGTTGCAAGAAAAATACATTTCTCCATCATATAAGAGTCAATTGTTCTCCAACGTGATTAATCTAAAACAAATGACTCTTAGTGTAGCTTAATATTTTGCTAAATTTGAGGAAGCTAGGCTTAGGTGTAGGGAGTTCCATGTTGAGGATCAATTTGCTGTCTGCACTCGTTTGTTAATGGTCTCAAGTTTGACATTCAAAGGATGGTTAAATTACATGCTCCACATGTCACACCCCCAACCCCTGCCTAGGAAAAAGGGGGCGCGAAACTATACTGGGACTCTTTACTTGCTTTTTCAGACATTGGTGGGCCCAAGTCTTATAACTGAATCAAAATATCATATACAAAGATACAAAATAAAAATAACTTAGTGGTGTTTACAAAGGTCAATACATACAGCCTTTTTGTGTCCCATTTACATATACATATACAAAACTGTGACATTTACATTTACATAATCGTAGTAAACCTATCAGAATGGACTCCTTATACTGGGCTTGTCGCTCAAAGAATATGAGGAAGATCGCTGACGTCTCTCCTTTTGTACCTACACAGACAAAACCCCGTATGTTTAACGCTTAGTAGGAAACATATGACTTATACAAAACACATGCACTAATATTCATTTAAGGCATATAACTGTACGATATACAAGATATATAACGGTTCTTTCATGAATTTACATATAACAAACTTATACACGCGCCAGGCTTTATAAGAGACTGATATTTGTTTAAATCTCTCGTAGGAGTTACAGAGCTTATACTTGTACAGAGGTACCCGTAGGTACCATAGAGCTTATACTTGTACAAAGGTGCCCGTAGGTACTATAAAGCTTATACTTGTACAGAGGTACCCGTAGGTACATTCAGAGTAGAACGATGTACATTACTTTACTCTTATTCATTATTCAGACTCTTATCATATAACTGTTTGACTACCTAGACCAAGAATAAGAATGAATAGGACACAACACAATAAGCACCGAAGGCATGGTACAAGACCGAGGTGTCACTCAGAACAGCAGGAGTGCCGAAGCACTACCGCAGAGTGTCGCCGCACTAATCGAGTACCTATACCATACGTGTCTCGCCCACGTGAACAGGTGTCGTGGTCATCTCAATATCCGGCCTAGTGCCTTACAATTATATGTGTTCACGAACTTACTATCTTATCATAGGGGCATTAAGTTTGCCAACTTCAAACTTTCGCTTCGTCGAGGCGGCAAGGTACGGTCTAATTTTTCCTTTACCTTACAAACATGAATGGACCATTTCATACTCTTATAGGGTCCTCATTAGTCTAATAGACAAGTCCTCAATAACGGAATAGCAAAACATCCAGGAACAAAGTAAGGCGCCTGGCCACTCCAAGGCTTATCTAAACCTCCTCACGGCCGCCCTGGGCGCAAGATGACATGCCACGCCTCGGCGGTGGACCATCGTCGCAGATCCCCTACGCGGCAGAACCCCAAATTGCCCATATTTGCGATTGGCCTTATTTCCATAAATCCAAACTAAAACCCCAAAATAATCCAAAGGCATTCAAAAACAACTCCCAAATGTGTTATAACCCAACCAAACCAAACACGTAGAATTATTCAGTGGTTTTTCCAAACCCAAACTCAAATTTGTAAGTTAGTTAACTTCCTAACACCCAAACAGTATCCATACATCATAAACCTCAAAAATCCATACCAAAGGGGAGGATTCCATACTCATCTTATACAAATTAGGGTTTTACCAACCCAACTTTCAACAAATCTAGGGTTAGGATAAATTCCTAACTTTACCCTAGAAATGGAACAAACTAATATCCATACAAAAGTCCAAAATCCATACTAATCCATAGTAATCCATACAAAACCATTTCAATCCATACTTATCCATTCCTTTCTTGGCTTTCTTTCTCTTCTTCTTCTTCTTCTCCCTCACTCTACGTTTTTTGCTCTCCCAAAATCCCCAAAATGAGAGACCCTCATTGGTCCTATCCCAATTTGGTTTTATTTTCCTTTTATTTCACTTTGGTCCTCAAACTCTCTTCTATTTGCACCACAACTTATGCCATTTCTATAATAGCCTCTCATCTTCTTATCTTATGACTTTTATATCCCATTTTAACAAGTTACAAATTTACCCTTGCTTATCTTGTACAAATTCCGGGTTTCGAAATTTTCACGTTTTGAATTTAAATTACGAAAAATTTAAATTATACCTACAAAATACTCTAAACATGTTGAAAATGACTAGGGTATATTTCGGGGTGTTACACCACACACAGTAGAGGATGCATATAAAAATGCCTTAGAAGTCGAGAAGTTCAATAGACCTTCCTCTTTTGCACACACGGATCAGACCAAGTCACAGTCCATGACATCAAACGGTAATCCTAGGCCCAATAACATTAGGAACTAAGAGTCTATGCCTAACTCTCTTCCCTGCTAAGCCCCATCAGCCCATACACAATTCATCGATTGTATGTCGTGAAGTGTCATCATTGCAATAAGTATCAATCTCGTTGTCTCAATGTGTATCAGCATTAGATGTTTAACATAGTAGTTAAGAGGATGAGGAAGACCAAATTGTTGATCCTTTAGATTATTCTGGTGATAAAGATGATCTTCATGAAGATTGTGATGATGATGCATGTATTGGTGTGGTTAGATGTGTGCTATCCACAACTGTAGATAATGATAATTGGAAACGCATTCAGTATTTTCTACACAATCATATGTATGAGATAAGAAATGTAAGTTGATCACGTAGTTCAATGAATGTGGTTTCTAAGGATGATGTTAAATTGTTAAACCTGAACGTAGAACCACATCCAAATCCTTTTAGAGTGACTTGGGTGAATGACCATACTTTGCATGTCGCTCAAAGCTGTCTAGTCTCTATTCAAATGTTGAAATCTATTGTGATGTGCTACCCATAGATGTTGCCCATGTTCTTTTAGGTCGCCCTTGGCTTTATGATCTTAATGTTACCAATTTTGATAAAGATAACATTTATTCATTTAAGTACAAGGGTAAGAATATTATTTTGAGACCTACTAAGCCTAAAGGTTGCATTGGTAAACGTGACATCTCTAAACTTCTTGAACATAATTTGCATATTTTAAAATGTAAGAAGTTTGAGAAAGAGAGAATTGAGACTGGTATGTGCTTAGCATTTGTGGCAAAAGAAGTTCCATCTGATTCTTTGATTGTCGATGTTTCTTTAGAAGTGAAGAATTTGCTAGATGATTTTTTTTTATATGGTGCCCAATGAATTGCCTAGTGAACTACCACCCTTAAGAGACATCCAACGTGCCAGGATTAATCCGTGTTCAACCCGCCTAACCTTCCATATTATAGATGAATCCTAAAGAGAAAGAGGAGTTAACAGGGCAAGGTATGACTTGTGAGAAATGGAATTTTGTTAGATGCTCATTCTCGTGGCGATGTCACTTTGTTACACCCCATAGAAAGATGGATCTTGGAGAATGTGTGTGGATATGTTGGATCTATTAGCCGGTTCTAGCTGGTTCTAGTTGGTTCTCTAAGATAGATTTGTGTAGTGATTATCACCAAATTCGTGTTAGGCCAGGAGATGAGTGAAAAACTGCATTTAAAACACAAGATGGTTTGTTTGAGTGGTTAGTCATGCCTTTTGGTTCGGTTTAATGTCTTAGTACTTTCATGAGAGTTATGACCCATGTCTTGCAGCCTTTCATTGGTAAATTTCTGCTGGTCTACTTTGATGACATATTGATCTATAGCCAATCCAAAGAAGAGCATTTAGAATTATCTTTCTCGACAAGTTTTTCTCACTCTTCAGAGGCTAAGCTTTTATGTTAACCTTAAGAAGTGTTCTTTATGCAACCACTGTGCTTTTCTTAGGCTTTATCATGGTTCAAATACGGCATTTCAGCCGATCCCTAAAAAGGTTAAAGCATATGAGTGGCCTCGAACCAAAATCTATCACCGAGACTCGTAGTTTTCTATGGTTTAGCTTCTTTCTATAAGAGATTTATATGATTTAGCAATTATTATGGCTCCTACTACGCACGTTTAAAAATTGGGAGTTTCAATGGTCTAATGTTGCTAGCTAGGCATTCAGAGAAATTAAGGTCAAAATGATTAAGGCACCTGTTTTGAGATATCCTGATTTTACCAAAGTTTTTTAGGTTGCTTGTGAAGTATCAAGTGTAGGTATTGGTGGTGTCTTGAGTCAAGAAGGTCACCCTATAGCTTTTTCTAGTGAAAAATTCGATGATGCTAAAAGACGATATTTTACATATGATAAAGAGTTTTATGCTATAGTGCAGAGTCTTCATTTTTTTGAGGTTTTATTTGTTGCCTACGAAATTTGTGTTGTTTTCTGACCACCAAGTTTTAAGATATTTAAACTCACAAAAGAAATTGAATGCTCGACATGCTAAGTGGGTTGAATTTTTTAATGAATATTCTTTTGTGATTAATCATCGTGCTGATATTGAAAACAAGGTTGCTAATGCACTTAATCAATTAACTGTTACCCTTCATCATATGAGTGCTCATGTCATTCGGTTTGATAGATTAAAAGATGAGTATTCTGCATATCCTGACTTTGGTATTATTTATGAAGAGGTTAGTAATGGTAGTAACCTTCATGAGTATGTTGACTTTCTTATTGAACATGGTTATTTGTTTAAAGTGACTAAATTGTGCATATCTCGAACATCCTTTAGGGATTTATTAATTTGGGAGATGCATGTAGGTGGTTTAGCTCGACATTTTGGGAGGGATAAACTATTGCATCAATAAGATAGATTTTACTGGGCCTTCTCGAAAAGGATGTTGCTGTGGATAGCTATATCACGAACATGTCGCTTAGCTAAGGCTAAGAAACACAATATCGTTTATATACTTTACCCGTTCTCATGAACCTTGGAAGGATGTTATATGGACTTCACTGATCGCCAGACTACTAGAGGACATGATTTATTTCGTTGTCATGATGCTTTTCTAAGATGACACATTTTATTCCATGTAACAAAACCAATGATGCTTCACATGTTGCTAAATTATTTTTTAGAGAAGTTGTTAAATTGCATGGTCTACCTTCCACCATTGTATCTTATAGGGATGTGAAAATTGTTAGTTATTTTTGGAAAACTCTTTGGAAATTGTTTAATACATTGGAAATTTTCTATCCAAGCTATTCTCAAATTGATGGTCAAACTGAGGTTGTTAATCATAGTTTGGGTGATATGCTTAAGTATTTGGTTGGGGTAAAACAAGGTGTTTGGGATTTAATTTTGCCAATAGTTAATTTTCTTATAACAATTATGTTAACCGTTCAACTGGTAAAAGTTCTTTTCAAATTGTTAATGGCTACTCACCCCGCACACCCATTGATCTTGTTCCTTTACCACCTCACATGCATGTGTCTAAACCTGCAGCAAACTTTGCAAAACACATCCATGACATACATGCTGAGATTAGGCAAAAGATTTCTCTAAGTAATGAAGAGTATAAACTGGCTGCTAATGTGCATCGTAGATCTAAGGAATTTAATGTTGGTGAATATGTCATGATTTGCATTCGTCCTGAAAGAATTCAAAAATGTTTTCAAAAAAACTTTATGCAAGAGCCATGGGCCCTTAATCTATCATTCGTAAACTGGGATCTAATGCATATCTTCTTGATTTTCCCAATGACATGGATATTAGCCCTGTTTTCAATGTAGAGAATTTGCTACCTTACAGAGGCACTTTTGAGCCTTCTACTTTGCCTTATAGTGTATCTGCAGGTAAAGCTAGCAAAGGTGCACCCATTATGCCTTCGTTCAAGTATTCTAAGGAGATGGTGGATAATATCCTTAATAATGAGTTTGTGACTTCTAAAGATGGTGGTTTTCGTCGTTTCCTTGTCAAATGTCATGGTCGTCCTGATTCCGATGCTACTTGGATACAGGAGGATGATCTTCGTCTATTGAATCCTTCGTTGTTAGATTGCTACCTTTCATCTCACTCTTCGGAGTCGAGTTCTTTGCAACCCGAGGGGAATGATGGGGCATGGAGTAGGCCTATATCTAGTCCTATATGAGATAGGAAGCTCAAGTCCAATGATGATTTTTATTATTATTAGTTATTTATTTAATTGTACATTTTGGGATTTATCTGTTTATTTATTTAATTGTACTTTTTGGATTTATCTGTTAGGGTTCTCTATTGGTGCCTATAAATAGCACCTTATGTTGTTGTTTTGGGGGACTTGATATGATTGAAAACTTGAGAACTTCGTTATGTTTATTTTGTTCGCTTTCTTTTAATTTTAGTATTCTTTATAGCTGAGCTACATTAGGTGATCACAAAAACCTTAGCCAACAGGCTGAAAGAAGTTATGAGCTACATAGTTGCGTCAAACCAATGCAGTTTTGTATCAAGGCGGCAAAGTACTGACAACGTCATCATTTACTAGGAGGTTCTACATTCTATGAGAAAGATGAAATCAAATAAGGGTTTTATGCTAATTAAAGTAGATCTGGAGAAAGGGTATGCCCGCCTTTCATGGTACTTCATACGAGACAATCTAGGTAAAATCGGCATGCAACCAGGGCCGGTCCTAATATTTTCGAGGCCTGTCACACCCCCCACCCCCCGCCTTGGTGGATGAAGGGGGCGCAAATCTATACTATGACTCTTTACTTGCTTTTTCAAATATTGGTGGCCCAAGTCTTATAACTGAATCAAAATATCATATACAAAGATATAAAATAAAACTACCATCGTAGTGGTGTTTACAGTGTCAATACATACAGTCCTAAGTCCCATTTACATATACATATACAAAAACTGTATATTTACGTTTACATAATCAAAGTGCAAAACCTACTATGATGGACTCCTACTAGTTTGTTGGCCCAACAATATGCAGAAGATCGAGGACGTCCTCCTCTGTACCTACACGGATTAAAACCCATACTAAGCTTAACGCTTAGTGGAAAACATATGACTTATACATATACACATGCACTAATACTCATTTACAGTAAGCATATAACAGTAACAGATATACAATATCAGAATTTTTCATGAATCCATATAATAAACTTATACACATACTTGTACTTATAAACTGGTAATTTATACTTGTTCGTATCTCCTGTAGGGAGTTACAAAGCTTATACTCTGTACCCAGGTACCCTTTAGTACTTCTGAGCTTATACTTGTACAAGAGGCACCCGTAGGTGCTATTAAAGAGTTTATACGGCACAGAGGTACCCTCGTAAGTACATTCCAGCGTAACGATGTACACATTACTTTACTCTTATTCGTTATTCGTATTTTATCATATAGTCAGTTTCGACTACCTAGACCAATAACAAGAAATGAGTGGTGACACAAAGACAATAAGTACCCGAAGGTACTCCAGATAGCATCAAGTGCCATAGCACAAAGAAGGAGGTCAAGCACTGGATGAGTGTCACACCTAATCAAAGAGTATCAAGTACTAAATGTGTTCTGAAAGCACGGTCGTAGAGTGTCGTCGTGACTAATCGAGAGAGTAATCGAAGTACTATATGCGTCTCGCCCACGCATCGAGGTGTCATGTCATTCAATATCCTATTTTGCGCCTCTACACTCATATGTGTTCAGGAACTTATTATCTTATTATAGGGGCATTAAGTTTGCCAACATCAAACTCGCCGAGGCGGCGAGGTATGGTGCGTTTTTCACTTAGTTTCATTCTTATTTGAACCCCCATTAGTCATTTATTAGGGTTCCTATACTATCGGTGTACGAATTTGGGGCTTAACAATGCAAGGGTACAAAAATCAAGGATGCTAGAAGCATTGGTACCGGTACCACTTTAATCGGTACCGATACCAACCATTTTCTATGAATGGGTACCAGTACCCACTTTCGGTACTAGTACCAATGTGCGGGTTCTGCCCAAAAATGGCAGATTTTGCCATTTCTCACCCACAAAAACACAAATAACTTCATCTAAACTCATGTATCTCATAATCCACCATGGAATCCTACCCAACCACTCCAATAATGGGTTAGAATCAATAAAAACCTCTTTTTCCCAAGTTAAGACTTTTCCCCAAAATCAAAATCACAAAAAGGGAAAATTAGGGTTTTGTTTTCTTACCTTAGTCTCTTCTAATCTTCACTTCTAAGTTGCTTGATCACAAAGGAGTAAGAAAATGGGAAAAAACCCAACCAAAACTTGATCTTCTTCAAGCCCTAGTTCTTCTCCCCTTTTCTCCTCGCTTTCTCTCCCAAAAACGGGATTTACTCAAGAATGAGCTTTCTAGACCAAAATTTGGTCTTTAAACCCAATTTAAGTGTAAGGTCATGTTTTGCCTTCTACGCTTAGGCTCATTTCTCATTTCTCATTTTTGGCATTTAAGTCTACTATCACTCCCATTTAACATATCACTTAACATTTAAATCACTTTAGCATTTAAGTTCATCTTCATTTGACCCTTAGGTCCTTATTTCACAAATTCCAAATTTGTCCTTGTATCTTGCACAAATTCCGGGTTGGGTTTAAAATTTTCTCATTTAGCAAAATAATAATTACGAAAAATTTCAAAATGCACTTATAATATACCCTAATTATGTTTAAAAATGACTAGGGTGTATTTCGGGATGTTATAAGGCCTAGGGCAAAGTAACAAAATAAGGGTCCCTAATATATATTATTAAAGTTCAATTGTATGTAATAAAAAAAAAATTTGCTTGTAAATGGTAGATTTATTAGACTTAACAAATAATATATCATTTACAATCTAAATAAAAACATCAAATTTTAGATTAAGCAAATAAATGTTAATAAAAAACATTTTCTTCGTGCATTTCTAGTGCAAAATCATTGATAAAAAAACATATTTTTTTCAATACATAAAATGATTAGACCATTCTAATATTATGAGATGATTGTTCTTAGTAGGATTTCAATACCTTAACTTTGAAAAGCTTCTTTCGGCGGATGCTATAGTCACCGACATCGTTATTATGATTCGGTAACAAATTGAAACATTTGGATAACAATTTGCAGTTTTGACAAACTCAAGAATTTCAATTGCTGACATTAACATATTTTCAAAGGACTCCCCATCAATGTCTTTAAATTGCGACAAATTTTCCAAAAAAAATTTGAAGATAAATTTCAACAAAAAAATGTGCGGATTGAGGCGAGATGATGATTTTTCGGCGAAATATCACCGAAATTTCACATAAATACCCACCGAAATTATGGATATTTTCATTTGAAGAATGAAAGAAAAATATGAAGGAAAACATAAAAAATTGAAGACCAATAGGGAAAAAAAGTTTACGTAAATTTAGAAGACTGGCTAGAGTCCAAGGAGTTGTCATTGTCGGAGGTGCTAGTGGTGTTGTTGTAGAGCTGACCGCTCTTGCGAAAGGTTAGGGCTCGAAGCAATGCAGAAGAAAGGGGACAAAGAAAGGAAGAAAGTAGAGGAAAAAAAAGAAAAAAAAAAACATCCTACGTTAGAACATTAAAAAAATAATTATAATAAATTTCATCTCACTTCCAAGAAACAATAGAATGCAAAAATAAATAAATAAATAAAAACCCTGATAAGACTATTAGCCTAAATTGTTATCTAATATCTACTTAATTAATTTTAGGTTAGATTTAAAAAACTTAAAAGTACTAATATTTAGTTTAATTTCGAGGGTTAGTCAAATTCAAATTTTCATCATCAGTTATTCCTCATTTTATCCTCTTGTCAACTTTTTTTTTTCAATCATAGGCCATGTTGGAAATTTAAGCTCTGTCGCCATTATTGTGTTTTGACCTAACTAACTAATATATATATAATATGTTGAATATATTATATGGGCTTTGAATATAAATACATAGTTTATTGATATATCTTCAGGTGTTGTGTCTTTTGGAAAATAACTTCTTTAAATATGAAAATAAGTGGAAGTTATCAAAAAAAAAAGAGGAAGAAGAAAGAGAACAAAAGAACAATTATCTCTGCAATAAAACAACAAGTATTGGAGTAAATCGGGCTGTGGAATTCAAGTGTATTTTCTTTGTAATTTACACTACATCTAGTGATTATCAAGAACACTTTGTGGATTCATCATATCAAGTAAGTATTCCGCATTTTATTTGAAAGAACTTAAACATGGTATCAGAGCAAGGATTGATGAATTTCAATGTGGTTCTCGATGATTTGCATGAATTTCCATGAAAACTCAAGTTTTTTTATATTCTGTGAAAAAAAATTTTTTGATTATGGCTGTAATTTTGGCCCTAATGTCAAATATGATTTTGTGATGATTTTGTCATGAAAATTATATATTCATATACTAGGAAATGCACTCTTTAAATCGGTATATAGAACATTAAAAACGGATATGGGTAGTGAAAGTCATGTTTATCCAAAGGTTGGTCATTGATACACATTTTCTGAAATTTTTGAGACAAAATTATGGAATTTTATTGTGAAAAAATAATAATAATAAAATAAAATAAAAAATAAAAAACAGTAAGTTTTGATTCATTTTATGGTTACTATGTTCTGGTATTGTTTTTCGAAACTTATACCATTTTAAAGTGTGAAATGATATCTTTCCAACGATATATTTTACACGACCCGTACGTGTGTACGTAAAGATATATAGAGTCCCAAAATGTTACCTCTTGAATGCATTTTCCGAAAGTTCCATTTTAGTTTTTGGTTCATGGAGAAGTTGACTTCACATTGTCTTCAATATGTTTGTATTACAAATATAACCAAATAGACGTTATATTTCAAATTAAATACACCACTATATTACAAAAGTTTTTTTTTTTAATATAATATATGGAGGTTACAAAATTTGATTTCCAAAACATGTCCCTATTGAAGGAAATGATAGTGCACGCCTCTAGTGTATGTGGGTATTGTTGAAATATTGTCGGTGATGCATGCTTGAAACATTTCTCTACTGTGTTTCCACTAGAAGGATCACTTTTGAGTGATCAAAAGTTCGAAAGTTAGATTATAAAAAAAAAAAGGGTTTCTGGACTTTTTTTTTTTTTTTTGAGATACATTTTGATGTAATGTATTGATATTTTATTAATATTATTATTTTTTATTCTGAGATTGATAGAATTAGTCATTGAATTCTCATCTAGAATAGAATTGTAACAATTTTACTTCTATTTTAAAATTGTCATATTTAATGAAAGATGATTGGGAACATAGTGAACTTTCTCTTTTATTATTGTGATATTTTTTTTATATAGATTTAAAATTGTGTCTTGTATGATGTATATGACATGAAATTGATACTTGTGATTTTGTTAAAATTGTAGTTTGTGATTAACTATGGCCCTGCAAAAAATATCATTCTTGAGCTTAATAAGGGAAGCTAAATGGTGATAATTACAACATTTGGCAACTCAAAAATGCATTATGTCCTTGAGAACAAAGATGCGTAGAATATAACAAAAGTTTTAGTTCAACCTGTAACTAGTAGGTATTAATACCAATCTTGAACAATTTGTCTTGATATGGATGCTTATAATGCATGGAAGAAAAAGGATTCCAATGCTAAAGGGTTTTAATTAAGCTCCATGAATGATGACTTGGTGTTTGGCATCAACATCCATCCATTTGCTCGAAACTATGGCTTGCTTTGAAGAAATTTGGAAATTCTACGTCTCAAACTAAAATGATTGACAATCAAGTTTGACACTTATAAAAGGTCCCAAATAAATCCATGAAACAACATTTAGGGACATGTCAAACATGATCAGCGAGCTTAAATCGCCGATCCACCAAGTTCTTGATGAACAACGAGTTCAGGTACATTTGTCGATCTTTCTTAGGCAAGTTAGGAGCACATGAAAGTCAATGTGACTCATAATGAAAGTATTAAGACTTCGTTGATATTGCCTGTCATTTAGGCTTGAAGATGGCGGCTTGAATCCGCTAAACACGATCTTTCCCGAGCATATATGGGAATTTGGCTAGTACCTTGAAGCCCACAGTTTAAGCGAAAGAAGAATGTTAATAAATGGAAGACTAGCAAAGGAAGGTTGGTAAAGGACCATGGCGGAGGAAAGGGCAAACAAACTTAAAAGAAGGATGGGTGGGAAAGGAGGACAAGACAAAAGCGACATGTTACAATTGTGACGAGATGGTATTTGCTCATTGATTGCCTTAAGCTTCAAAGGTGCTTTATCTAGTTTGTCTTCTTCATGCGATCATTTTATTAATGAAATTTTTTATTTCAAGTACTGTATTGCTGTTGAATGTTCCTATGTGGACCGTAGACTCGGGGCTTGATAGACCATGCTGTTCGAGGTCCATTTGCGTTCGTTGATTTTCGTCAGACTTTCAAAGTGGTTGAAAATATATATATGTAGTTTACAAATGATGTTTAGTAAAGAATTGGCACTTACCAAATTGGATTTTCAAGGTGGTCACGTTCTTTACCTATATGATGTTCTTTATGCTCCTGACATTTGACGAAATCTAGTCTTTGGTCTTGTTTTGTTAAAATTAGGATATAATTTGTATTTTGAAGATAATTATGTAAGGATTGCTGATAAGACTACAGTTTATGGTTATGGACATATTATGAATGGTTTTATGGTATTGGACACACAATGTAGTAATTATAATAATAATGTTTCGTTTTCTTATCTTACTGAATCTAGCAATAATACTTTTGATTCATGTTTATGACATGCTAGATTAGGACATATAGGGCAAGATAGAATGAATAGACTAGCTCGTGGTCTTTTAGGATCAAATGCAAAGTTTGAATTGCCCACTTGTGAATATTGCTTACAAGGAAAGGCAACAAGGAAGCCTTTTGGTAGGGCTGCAATTTGAATATCCTTTACAACTTATCCATTCTGATATTTATGGACCAATGAGTATAAAAGCAAGGCATGGTGCTTCATATTTTAGATGATTACTCTCGTTATGGTCATGTCTATTTGATTTCTCATAAATATGAAGCATTGGATTGCTTTATTAAATATTTAAATGAAGTTGAGAATCAATTAGATAAGAAGTTAAAGTTTTAGGCGATCGTGGCGAAGGTATCTATCGACCAATTTAAGAAAGTATATGAAGAAAAAGGCATCATAAAGGCGATTAACAATGCAGAACTGCGCAACCAAAATGGTGTTCTTTGAAAGAAGGAATAGAACCTTGCTTGAGATGGTTAGGTCTATGATGGCACAAGCTAATCTCCCGTCAATTTTGGGTGATGCTTTAATACTTCTAACCTATATACTTAGTGTACCATCATCGGTTCCTCTACACCTTATGAGTTATGGTCACAAAGGAAACCAAATTTGAATGAGTTACATCCTTGGGCATGTGCCGCATATGTTCATGACACTTCTCATCAATTTGGTAAACTTGGACCTAGAGGTAAAAAATGTATCTTTATAAGATATTCTCATCACTCTAAAGGTTTTGTTTTTATTGGTGAGGGTTTTGATGGACGAATTACTGAGATTAAGTCTCGAGATGTCACTTTTATTGAAGATTATTTTCCTACTAAAGGTATTGTTGATAGAAGTTCTCATCTTCTTGAATTAGAAACTGATCAAAAATTTAATCGATTGGTGGGAGCCTCATAGTAGGAGCAACAGAATTGCTTCCCTAAATCTCACTTAGTGGGAGAAATGAGATGTCGTCTTGATTTACGATTGATGAAAGCAATACCCGATATGATGAAAGTTCTCCCGTTAGGAAGAGGCAAGGCGTTCTAAAATTCTAAAGGCGTTTTCGATTGAATGAGGCTTTCATTTGTTGCTCAGAAAATGATAGAAGAACTAAAGCGATTCGCGACACTTGAATGTCCTGCTAAAGAAAAATGGAAAGTTGCATTGGAAGACGAAATGGAATCTATGAAAGTTAATCAAGTTTGGAGCTTGGTTGATTTACCGTCAGGCCTTAAAGCAATTGGGGATAAATGGATTCTCAAAATAAAACGAAAGGCGAATGGTTCTATTGATAGGTATAAAGCACGTCTTGTGAAGGTTATACTGACAAGAGGTTTAGGCTATGAAACTTTTTCACCGGTTCATTAAGTTTACCTCTATTCGCCTAATTCTAGCTATTGTAGCGTATTTAGATTTAGAATTGCACGAATGGATGTTAAGACAACTTTCTTAATGAAGAGCTAGAGGAAATCTACATGGAACACTTTATAGGTTTTTATTGTTAAGGTCGAGAAGCGAGAAAGTATGTAATCTCCATAGATCAATTTATGGCCTTAAACAATCATCCAGACAATGGTATCTTCATTTTCATAAAGCCATTTTGACTTATGATTTTAAGATGATTGAAGAAGATCATTGTGTTTATGTTAAAAGATCAGTAAATCAAGTGTAATTCTTTCTCTTTATGTTGATGATATTCTAATAATTTGGAAATAATGAGGAGTTTGTATTTTCCGTTAAAAGATGGTTATCTACAAATTTTGATATGAAAGACATGGGTGAAGCGAGACTACATTTAGGAGTTAAAATTGAAGAGATCGTTAAGAAGCTTTTAACTTTATCTACGAGAACATTATATTAAAAAGGTTCTTGAGCGATTTCATATAGTGATTACGAAACTGTGGATACTCACATGTCTAAGAGCGAGGTGTTAAGTCAAAATATGTGCCTAGAAATTTAGAAGAAGAAAAGGAAATGTCCCGATGCCATATTCTAGATGCGGTTGGTAGTCTTATGTATGCAATGTTGTGTACTCGCCCGGATATTTGTTTTGCTGTGGGTCTAGTTAGTCGATATCAATCAAATCCTGGAAGAGAACACTGGAAAGATGTGAAAAGGATATTGAGATATCTAAAAGGGACTATGGATTATCATTTGTGTTGCAGGGATCAAGTTTATGTCTAGTAGGATATTCTGGCCTTGGAGTTGGGGAGGAGACCTTAATCAAGCATAAGTACACTTGGGTTTGCTTTCTTGCTTAACAAAGGGGCTATTTCATGGTGCAGCAAGAAACAAACTTGCATAGCTCTTTCGACTATGGAAGCTAAATTTGTAGCATGTTCAACAGCTATACAAGAAGTTGTTTGGTTAAGAAGATTCTTTATGAATTTAGGAATTCAAAGTAGTAATAATGTTGTCACGGTTTATTGTGATAATCAGTGACTATTGCTTTCTGAAGGATCCCGATTCCATAGTAGAACCCGAGCATATTGATACTTTAGATATAACTACATTAGAGATATCATAACTAGCGTGAGATATACGTGCGATATATTTCTACTCATCATATGGTGGGTGATCCATTATGAAAGCCCATTAGAGATGTATTTCTTGGTCGTATGTTAATGCTCTTGGATTGCGTAGAGCATAAGTAATTTTTAAGTGTAATAAAGTATTGTTGAACTTGTGTATTGCACAATTTTATTTAATACAAGTATTTATTATTGATTTATTGTTTGATTTAAATTCATGTCACGTGTATAAATAAAAATGTACATCATATATTTTATAAACTTAAAAGTTCAACAATAGGATGTCACACAGGTTTTGAGATTGGCTCTCTCACATGAGCAATCAACTCTAATGTTATGATAACATGTAGAGATGACAAAATGTTAGGTGTGTCGCCTCATAAAAGATGAGATGAGGTTGTGAACAGGAAAGACAACCGTTTTGGATTCCCCATCCAAATGACCTGTGATAGTCAGATATGAGTTCTTAGTGAATAGCCTGCTATATGAGTAAAGGATTTTGAGAACTCAGGTTAGTCTTAGATGATGACTGAACTAAAATATGTATAGTATTTCACTAGACATCAGAAAATAAATATTGTAGCACATGATTCATACCATGTGTACTTATGTCAACCACTATGGTAGTGAGAGAATGAATCCCTGCTTCTCCATTATGTGAGACCATGAGGATAAGAATTTTCCTCAATTGGATACCCTTATACTTTATTTTCTGTTATTTATGATTTTGTGCTTCGTGTTTGCTAGCTTAGTGTGTTGACCTATGGTCATGGATGATTCGATCTATGGGACATGTCTAGAAAAGCAACTTAGTATGAATTATAAATTTCGAGTGAAAAAGGAAGATTTGGTCTATAGTATTCATAGGCCGGCCGATCTTGTCGCTTTAAGAACTAGGACTTGATCATGGATACTAAATGAAGTTACAAAAGTGAAACATGTTCTTGTTGAGGGATTAGAAATGTTAAAGTAACTCAAAAAAGGGACAAATCTAGGGTATTGCGAGAATGTTTATCTAACAATTATTTGTTTAAAGGTTGAGTAACTATGCTATTCCTAACAGATGCATAGTATAAGCTCCCGAAGTGCAGGTTTGCTCACTAGGTCGCACAACCCATTTACTAGTATGAAATTGTTGTTGTTTATTGTTATAGAGATATTCGCAATGAGGTCATACCCCGTCATGTCGAGTGGGAGATGTTAAGTTTAAGTCGAGATTCGCCCCAGGCGGGAGTTTTGACCACAACGACTAACATATATATAATATGTTGAATATATTATATAGTTTGAATATAACACATAGTTTATTGATATATCTCTTTGTAGAGTTGTGTCTTTTGGAAAATAACTTCTTTAAATATGAAAATAAGTGGAAGTTATCAAAAAAAGAGGAAGAAGAAAGAGAACAAAACGATTATCTACCATAATAAAAGCAAGCAAGTATTGGGTAAATCGAATTTGTGGAATTCAAGTGTATTTTTGTAATTTACACTACATCTAGTGATTATCAAGAACACTTTGTGGATTCATCATATCCAAGTAAGTATTCACATTTTATTTGAAAGGCCGAAACGGGAGCCATTTCTTCCTGATCATAAGCCATTTTTTTTTAATACTCCCGCCGTACAGGCGAGTGCCCCTCTACCCAAGCCGGGGCAGGTTTAGAATAATATTATGTAGTGTGTGGACTCGTTGAAAATGTCCATTGCCTGGAATTGGTAAAAGCTGACTTGGTTTAGCGACAGGGGAGATTCTGAGGCAGAGCCTGCCCTCTCATACCTTTTCTTGCTCTACATGAAAGAAATTAGGCCCGCATTATCTGATCCCGACCTGAGGAAGTGGAAACCTATCAACCTCTCTAGGAAAGGACCTCTTCTATCACACTTTTTCTTTGTAGATTACCTCATCTTATTTGTAGAAGCTTCGAAGGCCTAAATGTCGACCATAGAGGAGTGCTTGAACGAGACTTGCCTCATCTATAGCCAAAAAGTAAGCCTCCAAAAGTCTAATCTCTTTTTTTCCAGGGGAGTAGTTAAAGCGCTAGCCGAGAAGATTGCTTCCATTGCCCAAATACCCATCACAACAAACTTGGAAAATACATTAGGAACCCCTAAATCCATGGTCAAGCGCATTTAGGGACTTTCCAGCCTCTTCTTGATCGGGTGAAGAAAGGATAGAGGGATGAAAGGCAAAGTTTGGAAGATGCACTCTCGCCCAGTCTATTTTACAGCCAACACCCCTATATCTGATGCAAACTACCCTTCTTCTTACCAGCATCTACACCAATATTGATAAATTGACAAGAAAGTTTATGTGGGGTGGGGGAAAAGAAAAAGAAAAAAAAAATCATTTGGTTAAATGGGAGACAATTACCAGGGGAAAAGGAGAATGAGGCTTGGGTCTGAAAATCACACGTGACATGAATGTGGCATTCCTAGCAAAATTGGGATGAAGGTTGATCACAGACAATAGGAGCCTTTGGGCATAGGTGCTTGTTGGAAAGTACATTAAAGAGGAATTGGACCTCTCAAAACTGAATAAGAAGGAAGCTTTGAAGGCTTAGAGAGGTATTAGTAAGGCTACAGAAACCCTATGCAAAGGGGCAAAGATCCTAATTTGCAATAGGAAGGATACACTTTTTTGGAGAGAAAAATGGCTAGGGGACTCACCCCTTGTGGATAGAATCACACACCAAATTCCGTGGGTCGAATCTTTCAAGAGAGCCACTGATTATTAGGACCACCAACGTGGTTGGAAATGGGAAGAATTGAATGGCTTGCTAATTCCCGACATTGAGAACCAACTTTTGAACCCCCTAGTTAGGCAAGATGATGATTGTTAGGAAGACAAAAAAAACTAATAAAGGAGAAGAGTAATTTTATACCGTAGAAAACAACTTTCATTATGCAATCTCAGTCGGAATTCTACAATATGAAGAAACAAGACTTATTTAAATAGGCTCCTACCTAGGAGACGTGTTGCAGAAGTGGGAAGGTGGAGAATATGGGATAGAATGAGTGGGCTTTTGCAATGGTGCTCAGAAAGTAGAGAAATGCCCACTCGACATGGGTGAACTGCTCAACGGTTTTGAGTGATGAGAAAGTGTCCAGATCATAAACCACTTCTACAACTAAACGTGGGAAATAAGGACTTGACATTAAACACAAGAAAAATGAGAGTGGCTGAAAGAGTCACCACTCCTTATTACACGTTCTCTGACTTGGTAAATAAAAGAGAAAAAATCAGGAGGTTTGAAGCACTACTCAACACTCCCCTTTGCTTCAAATCTTGTTACTCCCATTTTCATTCTGAAATATTCATGCTTGACATGTGGCAAAGACTTGGTAAGGATATGAGCAACTTGCTCATTTGTTCCACAGTACTTCAATGCAATTATTTCTTCAACAACCAAATTTTGAATGAAATGATACCGAATGTCGATATGCTTTGTTCTACTATGAAAGGCTGGATTTTTTTGTCATAGAAATGGCTGCCTTGTTATCAGAAAAAATCACAGTCACACCTTTTTGCTCTTGAAGAAAATCAGCTAACAATCTCCTTAGCAGCTTGTTTGACAGGTGTGCCAGTGGCGGCAGCATATTACGCCGATGATAAAGCTACATGTCGCTGTACGACTCCGGCTGAAATAGCACCCTTTGCCAGTGAAAACATATAGCCATAAGTACTGCCTATCTTCCCGACAACGCCCGATCACTTTGTCGGTAAAACGAAAAATTGGAGATTTGTACATTTGGTACCAAATTCCAAAATCAATAGTCCTTGCAACATATCTCAAGATTCTCTTAGCTTCTCCAAGATAGTGTTTTGTTGGGCCATGCATAAACCTGGAAACCACACTAACAGCATATGTTATATTAAGTCCCGTATGAGACAAGTAGTTCAAACCACCAACTATACTTCTGTAATACCTTTCACTAGACAGACCAGTCTCATCATCAACAACATGTTTCTCATTATCATTCATGGGAGTAGGTGTCGGCTTACAATTCAACATGTTAAATCGATTAAGAAAATTAGTGGGGCATATTTTCTTTGAGAAATAAAAATGCCATCTAAATTTTGGTTCACTTCCAACCTAAGAAAATAATGTAATAAACCCAAGTCTGACATCTCAAATTTTCTCATCATACTGAATTTAAATTCTACAATAATAAGCTCAGAGGATACTATATAGATATGTCATGCATATAACTCTGACTAGAAAATCCAGCATGCCTTTATTTGTACATTAAGGGTTGGCTCATTTTTACTCTTTTCAAACCCATTTTCCTTTAAATAGGAATCAACCTTTTCGTACTATGCTCTCGAGGATTACTTTAGTCCACATAAGGCTTTCTTTAGCCTATAGACCTTATTTTCATCACAACTAACAAAGCCCTAAAGCTGTCCCACATACACTTCTTTTAAATCACCATTTAGAAAAGCAGATTTGTTGATACATACAAGTTGAAAACTTGAAAGTTTTATAGATCTCGGATGACGAAACGGACCTCACCATTGGGTTCGTATCACAAAATTTGGTTGCCAGTAATTTCGTTTGAATTACGAGATGGTGAGAATTTCACGTTTCGGGGCGTAGAGTGGGTGACACCTTGCGAGCCATGTGTCAGCTTTCATGGATGAAATGTGCATAAATGATGTGTTCATAGAAGAATGAGAAGCGAGAAGGAAAAGAAGAAATGGAGAAATGAGAGAAAGGAAAGGAGAAAGAAAAAAAACGAAAGAAAGAAAGGAAAAGAAAAAGAAAGAGAAAGGAAAGGAGGCGTGGTTTTGTAACTGGATTCATTAGACGTCAGACGATGGAACTCACATTGGACAGGAGTAAAGTCCAAAGATTCAACGAGGGGCTACACTTCAAGAGGTAGGGATTCTTCCTACTTTGGTTTATTCCTAGCCTTTGGGCTATTGTTTTGGGCTGATTTTGGAATCGTGTTGTGCCATGTTAATGGCACGGGACGGGTTTATAGCCAGTTTAAAAATTTTCTTAGTAATTGGGTTAATACGCATTTGCGGGAGTTGCGAAATGCGCAACCTCGAACGCGTATTGCATGGATTGGCGCAATAGTGTGGCTCCTGGTATACTCCAACTTTAGACAACCATATCTTTCTCGTCTGAATTCTGATTCGCATTAATAAAATTGTCCATATAGCATTCATCATATATGTGACATGGTACAAATAGGCAATGGCATATTGCATTGCATATGCACGGGGACATTGAATTAAATGGGTGTGAGTGCATGGTTAATGAATCGACATTGTGTTTGGTGTTTGATTGGTTGGGCTTGGTAAATGGGACAACGTCCAACAGAGTCGCACGGTTGATTGAAATGATAAAGAAAATATGTGTCGGGTATCAGCAATAAGGGATAGATCTCCCCTCGGGTGAAAGACCCACCAATTATGGTCAGACATAGTCCCCAGTGGTGTAAGGCCGTAAAAGTGTCTAGGTTTGCGGGCCAGCGGTGAGACACCAAAAATCTGCTACCCACAAAAAGGTGCATGATTTTGAATATAAATGATCATTGTGACGTATCATCCAAAAAGCTTTTGGTTTATAAACAAATGAAAATTTTTTTTTAAATGATCATTAGATGTCATCCAGAATGACGGTTTTTCACACATGGGCTTAAGAGTCAGTGAGGACTCAAGCGATGGTACATAATGAGTCACATTTCATTTCAGGGCATGTAGGATTCCATGGTATAAATTACATTTTACATGGAATGATTTTGGTGAGTGTGCGACCATTACATGTGCACTTAAGTGGAGAGTAGCCTCTGTATGAGTTATCTCTACTGGGCGTGGCTCACCCTTTATGGGAAAAACATTTCAGGTGCACGACAGACATCGGTGAACAGCGCTCATCCGAGGCCGTAATTGTGAAGAAGGTCGACATGTGGCCTTGATATTCATTTTGTAAAATATATTATAACAAAGTAGTTTTAATATATGATTTTGTATAAGAGTGTTGTAATAAACTCTTAAGGACTATTGTGACATAGTCTTGGGTAATACAGTTTAAAAGGGAGCCATTGGTGAGAAAGTTTCTTCAAAGTCAATGCCTTGCTACTGAGAGTACCCTTTTCACCAAACGAGCTTTGTGTTTCCGTATAGTACCATCGGCCTGATACTTTGTTCGATAAATCCACTTGAGCCCAATAGCATTCTTGCCTTCTAGTAAATCAACCAACTACCATGTTTCATTCTTCTTTATGGAAAATATATCCTCTTCCATTGCATCCTGGCATTCTAGACTTTCTACAGCTTCATCATAACTAATAGGGTCATAAACATACAAAGCCAAATCACTTGAATCATATATCTCCCTTAAGGTTCGAAGTTTCCTTGGTGGGGTCTCGGAGGAAAAGCTTGAGGGTGAATGAGAGCTCATTGGAGTTGATGGGCTTCTTTGTGGAGTAGAATGGCTTGATGTTGATCTATTATCACCATGTGTCAATGGATGCAGCCGAGAATTTGAGTGATGATGTCACCTTCTTATTACTCGGATCTAGTTTTCTTCTTCATTGAACTTGACATCCCTGCTTATAATCATTTTGCCACTTATAGGATTATATAACTTATATGCTTTGGATTGAGGACTTTAGCCAACAAAGATGCATTTTTCTGATTTTTTTTATCAAGTTTAGAAAAAATGTGGAGAAGTAACCAAAGCATAGGCTATGCAACCAAAAAATTTTAAGTGGCTTACCCGAGGTTTTCTTCCCTTCCAAGCTTCATACGAGTGATTTCGGCGCTGTAGGTGAAATGTTGAGAAGGTACAATGTTGTTGCTACTCCTTCTACCCAAAATTCTTTAAAAATACCACTTGCTACCATCATGCTTCTAGCCATCTCCACCACAGTTCGATTTTTTTGTTCAGCCACCCCATTTTGCTCCAGTGTGTATGGTGTTGTCAACTCCCTATGAATGCCATTTTCTTCACAAAAAATATTAAATTCATTAGAATTAAATTCACCACCTCTATCTGATTGAAGGGTCTTTATATTGCACCCACTTTGCTTCTCCATAAATGCCTTGAATTTCTTGAAATTTTCAAAGGTTTCTGACTTGTGCTTCAAAATGAATACCCAACTCATGCGGTTGTAGTCATCAATAAACAACAAAAAATATCTACTTCCTCCAAAATATTCAACACTCATCAAACCACAAACATCGGTATCGTATCTCAAGACCATGAAGCCCTTAAAGACATTTCTGAAACTAATTTTACTTTGCTTTATGATACATCCTTCACAAAAATCAAGATCATCAATTTTTGGCAACCTAACAACCATATTTTTCTAAGCAACCAAGGCACAACTTTTCACATTAGACACTTATAAGGGAAACATTTTATTTTTTGACATAGGAATAGCAACAATTTTTTGGCATGTTTTCTTATCTTGAATGGAGCAAAAACTATTGTCAAACAAAATCAAATATCCATCATCCATCAATTGCCCAACACTTAATAGATTATGGGCTAAATTAGGAACATATTGCACATCAGAGAGGAGTTTTACATTACCCTTTTCAGTTTTGATAACAATAGTCCCTTTGCTAGCGACTTGTATCTTCTTGTTATCTCCAAGTCAAACTTCACTTTTTTGTGACTCATGAAGCTCCTTAAACAAGGACCTTGTTCCAAACATATGATTAGAGCATCCACTATCCACAAACCACACACCATCACAAGATTTATCAATAGGAGAATGAGCCATGAATAACTTACTTTCCTCTTCAACTTTCTCGGTAAAATTGGCATGCTTCTATTCATCCCTTTGCTTGGTCCAACAATCAGCTTCAGTGGCCAAATTTTTTGCAATATCTACATTGAGTATTGCTTTTGTGTTGGCATTGATCTCCATATTGACCTCTTCCTCTTCCACCATCGCAACCTCGACCACAAAATCCTCCTCACATATATCCTCGACACACATTGTATTTTTGTTGTTCTCATATTGAGCCGGATCCCTTTCACTAAAGGCTTTCTCCTCAACCTTCTCATGATATTTGCTAAGTCTAGCTTCATGGGCTAAGAGAGAAATCATCAATTCATCAAAAGAATAAGTGGGCATGTCCTTAGACTCTTCAATAGTAGCAACAACATGATCAAATTTCGATGTTAGACTCCTTAAAACCTTAAGGACAACAGTTTCATCACTAATATTTTCCCCATACAACCTCATGTGATTGACAATGAACACCCTAGATAAGAATGATTGCACCGATTCCTTATCTTTCATGGCTAATGTTTCAAAATCACGACGAAGAGTCTGTAATTTAACAGTAATTACCTTATTATCGCCTAAAAACTCTTGCTTTAGAATCTCCCATGCTTGATGGGAAGTGCTAGCTGCTGCAATTCGAGAAAAAATATCATCATCAATGGCTTGTTGAATGAGAAACAAGGCCCTTGCATCCTTCTTTCGAGTCTCCCGGAGTCTTTGATCAGGCTCAGTTGGATTGACATCTTCAAATTCTTCCTCCACTAAGTCCCACAGCTCTTGAGACTTGAATATCATCTTCATTTTGAGGCTCTAAAAATGGTAATTTTCCTCTTTAAAAATTGGAATCATGGGTTGAGGTTTTATATATATATATATATTTGCTACACTCCCAGTTGAAGACCGAACGTGGCTCTGATACCACTTTTGCTGGGAAGACAAAAAAACCTAATAAAGGAGAAGAGTAATTTTATACTGCAGAAAACAACTTTTATTATTCAATCTCAGTCGGAATTCTACAATATGAAGAAACAAGACTTATTTAAATAGGCGGAGATGTGTTGCAGAAGTGAGAAGGTAAAGAGTATGGGATAGAAGTGGGGTTTTGCAATGGTGCTCAGAAAGTAGAGAAATGCCCACTCAAAGTGGGTGAACTGCTCAACGGTTTTTGAGTGTCCAGGTCATGGACCACTTCTACGACAGAATGTGGAAAATAAGGACTTGACACTAAACAAAAGAAAAGTGGGAGTGGCTGAAAGAGTCACCAATCCTTATTACACGTACGCTCTACGACTTGGTAAATAAAAGAGAAAAAATAAGGAGGTTTGAAGCGCTAATCAACAATGAATGTGACCAAGATAATCTGAGTTGGGCACCTTCTAACAATGGCTTCTTCACAGTATGGGCGACATACTCTCTGCTGAATCATCTTCCATGGAAGCCCAACCACGACGCATGGGATAGGGTTTGGAAACTGAAGGTTCCGCAAAAGATTCGACTTTTTTGCTTGACTTCTTTTTCATGGGAAAATTCTAACTAACATGGAGCGAACACGTAGAGGAAACGCCACAGACCCATACTGTAAATGCTGTCCGGCGGAGGAAGAGAACCTTGACCACATCTTCAGGTCGTGCATAAAGGCGAGACCGATCTGGAGGCACATAGCAAGCGAAGAGGCTACCGATAGCTCTCAGACCATAACATTCATGGAGTGGATGCACTGGAACCTTAGGAACTCTCCCCTACGTGGAGCGGAGAGAGATTGGCAGGAGAGGTTCACAATCTGTCTATGGTGGCTCTGGAAGTGGAGGAAGGAGCTGACCTTCCAGAACAAAGAGTACTCAAAGGAGGAAAAATTCCTGAAGCTGAGGACTTAAGCTAGGGAGGTTGAAGCAGCCCTTGTGACCCAAACGATAATGGTAGGAGGAAGGGAGAGTAGCAGAACCATCTGGGTTGGATGGGAACCCCCACGGCAGGAATGGATCTCCTTGAATACTGATGGCTGCTTCAAAGAGGCAACGGAATCTGCGGGCAGTGGTGGAATACTAAGTGATCACAAGGCGAACTGGATTTGTGGCTTCTCGATGAAGATGGGAATTGCTTTAGGCAGAACTATGGGCAGTGCTGCTTTACGGACTCCGCTTGGCCTGGGAGAGAGGAGTTCGCCAGTTGAGGATAGAGGTTGACTCTCTTCTTGTGTTCCAAGCAGTTGTACAAACGGAAACAAATACTCCAACCTGATAAAGGAATGTGAGGACCTCTTAGGGAAGGGATGGTCATCTGAGCTTCGAGTCATGAGATCAACCAGGCTGCTTAACAGAGACTAGCAGCAATGGCGATGGATCTCCCAAATAGGGAGGTCCACCTATGGCAAGTAGTGTCACTCCTCCAAAATCAGCCACTGATTTTTCGCTAAGTGTGAGGCGCTAAGTTATCGAACTTAGCAATCCTTTCCTTCCCGTTTCTCAAAAGCTAAGTAAAATGGGACAAAACATCATTTACAGAAAAAACTCTTTCCAAACTTGTATTTCCACACTAACAAGATACAAAATTCAATAAGTGTCTCAACACTTTGTCATTGCAAAGAGAACCCACAAAAAATAAAAATATACACCACTTTTCCTTATACTCTCACACTTTCCATGTTCTCTAATACCCCTTTTGTTCTCTAACACGTGTGTTTACAAAGAGAGGAGGAGAGGTTTTATATAGGGATCTAGGCATCCCTTTGGAATAGTTACATCATTTCCCAGGTGTCTCCCTTCACAAGCATCATGTTTATCTTGAATATTTGTCTCTCTTCACAAGCATCATGTTCCTCTTGAATAGGTACTTCTCATCCTATTAGATGCAACCCCATGCTCACTTGGGCTTAGTCCATGAGACCCTCCATGTGCCAACCCCCAACTTAGGTCTAGAAGGGGTCACAACAAGCCTTCCCGAGGGGGTTGGAAGAGATCCTTATGCATGATACGATGGGATGGGCCTACGCTGGCCGATGCGTGTCTCTTGTAATTGGTCCTCATCCGAGGCCCCTCAGATTCACTTTCAACTTATTTTAACAGTACACAGCATATACCATAACGAGAATGAGTGATGATTCTTTCCTTCTCATTACAGCCTAAGAATTTTTAAGAGACTATATCCGAATTTGGTTCAAGTTTACCATGGCCTTTTATCATTTCATTTCATACCCAATATCATGAGGAAAAAAAAAGGTCAATTTCACCCACCACAGGCATATGCAAGGACATTTTGACCTGTTCACTGTTCAGTTCGAAATTAACATCCACAAACTGCTAAAAGTTAAAAAGAAGCAGGGTTACAAATAACAGTTCTTACTGTCACTGTAAAGGTAAATCAAATTACTAATGTTAAACCCAAACTCACATAGCACAAAACAATTGTCACTTATAGATAAAAGGAAAATCAAAATACAGGAAAATAATTATAAGCCCATCTGGTCGCCTGTGGGTTGAATTCTTAAACTACTTGCATATTGATCAAATATTTTCTGTGCCCCGTTCCATTATCTTGTCACGAGGATCTAATGAAAAGCTGCAGTTTCACTCTTGAAGAAACTGAGTAGGTCTTCCATGCTCATAACTGAATGGTCTCCCTTATCTCTTACCCGGACGCTCACCTGGGAATAATAAGGATGTTGGAGAAAATAAAGAATTAATTGCAACATCATGGATATCCGGACAACAACAACCGTCCTAATATAAAATACCAAGTATGAATTGAAAAGGACAGAAGGGAACCTTTTAGCGAGAATCAACAACAAGGTGATAAATTACAAGGCATAATTCCAAACTATATTTACGAAAAGGGTTATACCTTACACAGAAGCTAACTAATATAAAGTATACTGAATTCTTGGAACCAGATATTACATATCTCATCAGGTGGCACAGGGAATGTAGAGTTTTCAGCAGTTTAGGCTACTTAACATATCTGGGAAAAATTAAGCATCCATACCTCTAATGGCATCCTCATGGGAATAAGATAAAAGTTCTTAATATCCCAACACATCATTGATCTAAAAATGGAAACAGTCCTGGTCTAAACCACAGCAGTTGGTGTATTGTGGGGGGCAAGGAGAGGGAGGGTGGTTGTCAAAGTAATCAAGAATTAAGATACAAAGCAAAGGAAGTATGTCCAAACACATGAAGAAGTAATCAAATACAATCACATTTTGGGATAAATGTACGGTTTAATTACATCATCTTCTTGAAGAAAGGATAAATAAATGAGTTTGCACTTAGTTTTAATAAATGAATGGCCATCATGAAAGGGTTGGCGGATGAACTCCACCTTGTTGCACACTTCTTCTGCCTTTTGTTTATGTCAAGAATGAAACTAATAGAGTACAACATAATTGAATGTTTTCCAAGTTGTTCATAAAATAAGCTTTCTATATTCTATTTCTCAAGAATTTTCCAGGGAGTTTAGGGCAAAGGGCACTATAAGCATCTGACAAAGTTCTACATGTAAAATCATAAATGATGCAAGGATAGCAGAAGTTTAAACACCCATTACACTTGGGTCACCAAGAAACTCTATATCCATGCACTGTGCCAAGATAACACTGCTCACAGATCAAGAATCAGTTGACAAACAACTCATACATATCAATGCAAAAGAAAGGTGTTGTCTCAAATTTAATAGTTCAATGCATAAAAATTCAGTATCACGTTAAGAGGCACCTAAACTACATGAATTCAATTATTATATGTCAAACTCTAATCAGGTTCATCTCAACACTCGCATGGTGTTATATCTGTCGACTGAGGCCCATTCAGAGGTGAATCAACAACAGAGTAAATCTCAGGTATCGTCACAAACACAGAGAACCCATCAGCATTTAATCAAAGGGAAGGAGGTGGGGATTTTGATATCGAGTTAGAGATACTTAAAAATCCAGGATTGCCAAATAATTCATTCAAATCAATATCGAATAGGCTTTAAACTTTAAATCCATCGATCATCAAACATCCATCTTAAATCAAGACTACACATTAAGATGAATGATCATAGACTTGTATATCACTGATTCAAAGATGAGGTTTAGGTGCGAACATAATCATTCATCCTTTCATCATATATTACTATTATTGATTACATTATCACACATCACTCATTATTTATGTTTTAAAGAGTTTCAGTGACTGAGAGAAAATTAGGGATAAGAAATGGTAAATTTTTAAAATAACAAAAGAATAACAGAATATCCTTTAAAATTACTCCATTTTTGAAATCAATTTTAATAAATTTTCGTTTTTTCCCTACTTATATGTTGGTATCCAAGTGTTTATACTCATTACTTAGTCAATACCACGTATCTTAAAATTTTTGAAGTGTGAAGAATAAGGCACCTATACATAAATCCATATGAGACAGCACCTGAACCCATGCAACATAGCATAATA
Organism: Tetrastigma voinierianum; assembly: GCA_016808115.1. Classification (NCBI taxonomy): domain Eukaryota; kingdom Viridiplantae; phylum Streptophyta; class Magnoliopsida; order Vitales; family Vitaceae; genus Tetrastigma; species Tetrastigma voinierianum. Next base: position 2,045,556 of record JAEQBH010000222.1, on the reverse strand, counting down.
ACCACCATCAATATGAATGAGAACACAATACACAATAGAAGAATTAAACAAGTGTAAAATAGTATTTACTAGGTCTTGTTAGTGAACTGATGGGATTTGGACAGACTACAGAGCTTGATACAAAGAGAAAATTACAGGCTTTCCCTATATTGTATCATGCTCAATGTCATTCACCAGTATCATCTAGTTCCTTTTTGGTGCAATATTTGTTTTAGGCGACCAACTGAAAAGAATATCCATTGCATAGATATGAATGTTCTTTATTTATTTATTTTTTTATCAATAAAAGAAAGAAGGATGAGTGATCCTTTTCTCAAAATACAAAACCTAATCAAAGAAAGAGTACACTTCACTATAAATTACAAACCAAAAGCATAACAACAGTAAGTGGAACTCCCCTAAGAGCATTGGAACGAGAAGCTCAAAGGGAGGAGCAGAAATGAAATGAAATAGATCCCACAACATCTCTTCTGTTCTCCAGCTATCCTTAAAGTTCCTAACATTTCTCTCCTACCACATAATCCAAATAGTGAAGCAAACAATTTGTTAAAGAGTCCTACCTCTCAATGAATTGCCCAAACCTCTAAAAGAGATAAAAATTATATCTCTGATACCTGCGGCACTCCAGCATGTTACTGAGTTTATGCCAAAGCTCAAAGCTGATAGATAAATGTAGAAAAGATGGTCCATCACTTCCACTTCCTGTATGAAACAAAATCAATGGACTAAGAGGTGTTTACATTGAATGGGAAACGTGAATGAAGAACCCTCTTCCATTTTATTTCATGGAATGGAATCAATAATTTGATTTCATTCCTAGTGTTTGGATTAGTTTATGAATCTTATATGGGAATGATTGTTTATTTACATTTCATTGTTTGGTAATACTAGGAATTGGAATGAAAAAGAAAAAATTTGACATTAATATCCTATTATATGATTTTAAGTAATTTTTATTTCATTTTAAATAATAAACTTCTATAGTTTTTACAAATAATAAGATTAACCAAACAATATATAATTTAAAAATAACCATAAAAAAATCATATAACCCTATACACAAATATTTAATCATTCCTTCCATAAAAATTGTGTGTGTCTATATATATATAGAGGAGGAGTATATAGCAGAGTATATATATATATATATATATATATATATATATATATATATATATATATATATATATATATATATATATTTTTAATCTGTAGTGCTAAATATATATAGATAAAAAAAAGCAGCATGCTCCAAGAAGTACACCTAGAGGTATAAAATGGGAAAAACCCCAAAACCAACTACTCATCTATACTCCCAACCAAGTCAAAAATCCACCCAGAGACCCAAATTATCAATACTATTCAACTTAGCCCACGCACCACAAGGTACACACAAAAGTGAGATTTGTGAAATTGCGGAATCAGTGTCTTGTTCTCAAAAGCTCACTCGCTTTCTTTCTTCATAATGTCCAAAATAAACAAAGGGGTCACATCCATACTCTTACGTTCGCCAACCTTCACACCTCGTTTAGCGGATTGTCGTGGATGCTTAAAGCGGGAAACCCTGGGGCTGAGTCAACGAGACAAAAAAGAAGATCCCATAGCATCTTCGTTCGAGCAGCTGAATACAAGTGGTCTCGTTGTTTCATCATGTTCACATAAAAAACACCTCTGCTTGCTAGCTGAGATCCTCTCCTCTTTAGTTTGTCCGTAGCGACCTCGCCTCTGTGATGCCCCTACAAAACCTCACTGGGGGAATAATCGGGTTCCATACGACCGCCGGTGAATCCAAGAAAAGTAATGCGCCCAACTTCCTATACATAAGTTCCATCGAGAAGCCATCGCATCAGACCCTTCAATAACAAACGATCCCTCTCTCAGAAGGGCCTAATTTTCCCGTCAGGGAGAAAATGTAGGAACCTTTTAACCTCCTCCACCTCCCAATCATTAAAAGGCCTCAAGAAGACTAGGGACCAAATTCTTTCCTCCCTTGAATCCCAAACATCAAGCCACCTCGCTTCTTTATTAGCTACCAAATTGAACAAAGGGATGTTTGTCGCGACAACGCCATCTCACCACTAAAGAGTCCCTCCAAAACCTAGTCTCCCTTCCATTTCCCAAGGAGAAAGAAGCATTTCGAGACAAGGTGAGCTTCATTCTTTTCTCGATGCCTTCCATAAAACCAAGCCCATAGCTTCCCCACGTCGCTGTGTTCCAAATTTCCATTTTCTTTCTTCCCTTCTCCAACTTGATACTAATCACCAATCTCCAAAGTGGATCCCTCTCATTAGCAAAACCGCCTCAACACCACTTACAAAGCAAAGCCCGATTCACCTCGAGGGATTCCCGACCCCTAAACCCCTTGTTTTTCTCGAGCAAACTCGGCCTTCCGCCGACAAGGTGTGGTTTTCGCCTAGATTGCCACCTCCCCCAAAGATGAAAGTCTCCACTTCCCAATCAGCACACTGTTTCGTGCGATTCGAACAGAGAGGAAGTAAATTAGAAGGCTGTATTAACGAAGCTCGAATGAGCGTGTCCCTCCCTCGAGATATATCGCCTTTCCAAGATGTCAATCTCTTCTAAATCTTTTCAATGGTATCCCACACCCCCATCACCCCATGAGGAGCCCTGCTTAAGGCTCCGGGGCACACGTGAAAGTGGAGGGACCCTACACCACGCCAAATCCAAGCTCACTAGCTAACATCTCAATATTGTCCACTCGCCATCGATGCTTCACTCCATTACTGCTAATTTTAAACCCGAAAGTAGCTCTTCAAACCACATCAAGGTCCATCCTAAACATCAATCGCCACTGGCTTCGCGGCAGTAAGAACAACACAAGATACAAAAGTATATATGACTAGTTCCCTTCCGTCTCTACCCCCCAAACCCGCAGATCCCCAAATGAAATTGTCTTCAACAAATACGCTTTTAGCATACCACTCAAGGCTTCCATACCGATCACAAATATATATATATATATATATATATATATCAAAGAAAGACCAAAAAAATTTGTGCTTTACGCATTTCTTGCTATCATTTGTTTTTTCTAAAGGTTATATTTGGCTTGAAAAATAAAATAGAGAAGAAAAATAAATAAAAATAAAAATTATTAAATTTTAATAATTTTTGTTTAACTTATTTCACTTATTTTTATGTTATATTAAGATTAAATAATTTAAGACGGTCTAAATTTTAAAATTATATTTTTTATTTCAGAATAAAATCAAATATTAAAAAAAACTAATGAGCTCTTAAATTTTTTTTCCACCAAACATAACCTTAGTTTATATTTAATACCAGTAAACTTGTAAGTAAGAAAACACATGACTGGGAATGAAATGATTTCTTTTTTTTTTGCATTCCACTTGCTATAAAAAGATGAAAAAAATAATTTCTTAAATATAATTAAAAAGAGTTAATTGTGTGTGTGTGTCTATATATATAAATAAATAAATATATATATATATATATATATATATATATATATATATATATATATAAATTTAAAATGAACATATAAAAATAATTAAATAAATTTATTTTTTTATTTCCTGAAAATTTCCTAAAACCTGTCACGTATTAATTGATACAATTTGTTCAAAACCACTTAATTTTGTTTGACGTGATAATAAAAAATTAAATAATTAATAAGGATTAAGACAGTCTATTCTTTATTATGAAGAATTACAACGTAAGTGCATTTAGAGTCGACAAATGGGAGCAATGAGGAAAATCATGAGATAATGCCACGCGGCTCGGGGACTATCAAAGCCGATAAGAAGAAATTAAAAGCAAATTCACGATTTTAAGTTTTTATATTTTTTAAGAAGGAAGAATGAGAATACCATTTATTTTTATTGAATCAAAATCCTACTTATAAGTAGGATTTGATTTCCCCTAAATTAATGTTCATTCCATTCCACCTAATTTAAATTTAATCCAAACATGGGAATGAGCTAAAGGGGTAATGAGATCCCCATTCCACTTCTCCATTCCCATGTTCCAAACACCCCCTAAGGGAATTGTAAGGTCTTCTCAGTTGCAACAAGTCATTAGTATTTACCTTCCCACGCACCACCAATCAAGCAAAGTTCTTGACCTTTGAAAGGGCTTTTGATTTCTAAACAAAATTAGTCGAAAAGAAAGGGATTAGAATCTAAGATTTGGACAAGACCATAAATTGGTCGAGAAGGATAAAAGATGAATTCTTGAATTGCAATAATAGGAGGTAAGGGCACTGAGATGAGTAATGACACAAGTCGTTCAAAAGAATCAATTTTAGGATCAGTCTGGTTAAAGGCTAATGGGAATTACTGAGGATGATGGAGATGGTGAGAGTTTTTACCGAGATAGCTCTATATGATTCTAATTGGGAACACATGGGTTGACTCCCCCACCATAAATCTTTCCCATAACCGGATTCTCTTCCCCTTCCCAACCATAAGGCATGTATGTAGGGCAAAACCTTGAATGACTTGTGCAATAGCTTTTCAAGCAACATAAATCTTCCCATAACCGGATTCTCTTCCCCTTCCCAACCACAAGGCAAGTAAGTAGGGCAAAACCCTGAATGACTTGTACAATAGCTTTTCAAGCACATTTGCGTGACCATCTAACCAGGATGTTGGTGTCTCATCATTAGGATGTACCAGATAAATGCTCACAGTAACCTGACACTGAAAACCATAACTTTCCTAAGGGAACATCCAAAGCCACTTCCTAAAGGGAGCACTATTTCTCAAGGAAAGCTTCTATATCCGCAGACCTCCTAACCTCCTTGGCCTGCACAACACCTACTAAGTTATAAGATGATTTCTCTTTCCATCGTCAACTCCAAAGCAAAGGAAGTCCCATTGCATTTTCTAAATCTTCGATACTATCAATGTTGGGATGTTGTAAAGAGAGAATATGTAGCCATGTAGGATTGTGAATCATACATGACTAAATTAAGATTCCCCTTCCCCTAAAAAAAAAAGGTCTTTTTCTGCCCATCCAACCTCCTCGAGATTCTACAGTTACTGGACCCTGAAATCCTATTGCCTTTGGCTTTCCTTCTAATGGCAAAACTAGATATAAGAAGGGCCAGATAGAAACTCTACAACTAAGCACTGTCTAACTTGGATAACAACTCCTAGCTAATATTAATACCAAAAAGAGTGCTCTTCTCTAAATTTATTTTCAGACCTAACAACTGACCAAAAACCAAGAGGATTAGGTTCAAAATTTGCACAATTTCTAGAGATGCTTTCAAGAAGATGTGTTATCTATAAATTTTAATAGAGACACTATATTCCTATCTCTCCCAACAATGAATCCCACAACTAAACCACTTTCCTAATGATAACAACAGAAAACATAGCATTCACTAACCAATCAGTGGAATAGTTTCCTTTCTAAGGATTATATTTGCATTATATTTGGGAGCTTTGTGCTCTTTTTTTTTTTTTTTTTTTTTTCTATATATCATGCATCGACAAAATATTTGATCAAACCTGAGTCGCTCGGGAAGAATCGGGCCTATGGAAAGGGTTGTGAGGGCCATGGTGCATAGGTGGAGATTTCAATATGTCCCATTCCTAATGAAAGGAACAAGTAAGGGTGTTATCGTACTCTATGAGGCGTTTTCTAAGTTATGAATGAGTTAGCCTGTGAGATCTTCCTTTTCGCAAGGGGGACTTTACCCGAGGGGTGGCCTCTCACACCTAAAGGTATGTCCCGCGGATAGATTTTTAGTAACTACAGCATTGGGAAAGTCGTTTCGGGGCAATGCGATTCAAAGTAATCTCGAGACCGTGGTCTTACCACTCCGCCTCGCTTTTGTTAGACAATGTTGAGGGAATTTTGTCCGGTCCGATTCCCTTCCGTTTTGAGATCATGTGGTTGAAATTTGATGGTTTTAAGGACCTTCTCTAAGAGGGTGGTGGCAAAACTTGCACTTCTCTGGTTCCTTTGGGCTTGTCTGGCTTCCAGTTATGTCCCAGCATATTGAGGGTCTCCTGGAACAAAGAAGTTTTCTGCAGTGGAGGTTCAAAGAAAGAGGCCCTTGCTGTGATCTCGCTGGACACTCGAGAAGGAGAAGGCCCCACCTTGGAAGAAACCGAGGAGTAGGGAAAAAGGATAGGGAGAGGAGTTTAAGAAGTGGTTGGACTTGGAAGAGGTCTCCTGGAGACAAAATCTAGGGAAACTTGGTTGAAAGAAGGGGACAGAAACACAAGATTCTTTCAAAGGATGGCCAATTCTAATAGGAGGAGAAACTCCATTAGGAACATCAGCATCAATGGTAGAAGATGTGTCAAGGAACCTGAGATTAAAGAAGGTCTAGTGGAGCCCTTCCGTCTCCCTTTCAGCATCTAGCACCGGGTGTGCCCGCCTTCCCGACTCCTGCTCAACAGATTGGGTCACTCAAGTTGCTAAGCCGGGAAGAAATGTTTACTGCAGGAGGAAATTCTTGGCAAGAATCTCTCGGGCTTATCGGCGATAAAGCCCTGTGTCCCGATGGTTTCGCCTTTGGTCTTCATTGGATTTTGTGAAATGAGAGGTTTGAGTTTTAAGGAATTCTTTCAGCATAACTAAATACAAGTTCTCGAATGCTACTTTCGTCTTGATTCTAAGGGAAGGACTGTCGAGGATCTTAAGGATTTGAGACCCATCAGTTTAGTGGGGAGTTTGTACAAGATTTTATCGAAAGTTTCGCACGTAATCAAAAAGAGTTAGCGAGGGTGATTATTTCACGCTCAAAATGCTTTGTAGAAGGGAGACAAATTATGCAAGCCTATTGCTAATGAGGCAAGGGATCTTATCCTAAGAAGGAAAGAGAACGGGATTCTCCGTAAGTCGATATTGAAAAGGGCTTATGATCACATTAGTCGGGATTTTCCGCCCAGACCATGGAGAGTAATGGGGCTCCCGCCCAAATGGATTAGTCGATTAATTGGGTGCATATCCACTCGCTCTTTTTTCAGACTGTTAATGGCTCTTCACTAGGGTTCTTCAGGAGCTCCAGAGGCCCCGAGACAAGTGGGACCCTCTTTCCCCTACCTTTTGTTGTCTGCATGGAAGCTCCACTTATGCCAAGCGCACAAAGGGAAGGCGCTTCATCTCCGGGCAGATTCCTGCAGAGAATGAGGGACATTGTTATTTCTCATCTTTTATATGCCGACGATAGGCTATCCCGTTTTCATGGCCAACTCAGCAACTACGATCCGGGAGATGGACCTTGATGTGGTTTGAAGCCTTTTCAGGCTTGAGGATTAATTTGTTTAAAAGTGTGATTATCCCTTTGGGCAGAGTGGACAATGAGGAGGAGTTAGCGGCTGAGCTTGGTTGGGTGAGGTTAAATGTCCTCCCCAACTACACTCGGGCCTTCCTCTCGTACGCCTCACAGTGGCTCTAGGGCCTGGATTCCATCAAGATGTGATTTAGAAGAAGATTGGCAACTTGGAAAAGACAGTACATCTCAAAGGGGGGGAGGATCACTCTCATTCGGAGTACTCTGGCTAGCCTTCCCGTTTACTTTCTATCGCTGTTTAGAATGCCAAAGATCGTTTGTTCAAGGTTGGAGAAGATTCAGAGAGACTTTCTCTGGGGCGGGGGCAATCTAGAGAGAAACCTAACCTCATTAATCGAAAAACAACTACCTCAAAAAGCCGCGGGGTCTTTGGGGTGAGAAGCCTATCTAAGATGAATATCGCTTCGTTGTAGTTTTGTGTCAAGGCTCGCCAATGAGAGGGATTCTTTGGGCCACAGGACGCGACCAAATTGGGGGAGGGAGATGGTGGTCAGAATTCCAATGACATTGGGAGGTTATGGCAAGACCGGGTTATGGAAAGTGATATTAGTAAAGTTAATTGATCACCTTCTCTCAAAACGCTACATCGCCCTTAGGCAAATGGGCGAGATCGAGGTTCTGGAAGATCCCCGTGCTGGAGACGGCTGGGCTGTAATGCCTTCACTGCTCAATTTGGTCGTCACAAAGATGGGCAGGCTGAGGTTCGGGGACCTTCAAGGGTTAACGGGTCGGGTCCCCGTCTTCGAAAGACCTTTAATGATCGGGAAATGGAGGAGGTTGAGAGGTTTCTTCTCGTTTCACACAAGAAAAATTAAAGCCACCAAGAGGATTGCCTTTTATGTTAAAGGAGACTAGGCCTAATGGTTTCGCACCAAACTCATGTATCGAAGCTACGCATTTTCCACTCTGCGCATTTCCCTCGTATTCCACTGGGAACTCCAAATGCCTCCCAAGCCGGGTTTCTTCTGCTTCGTAAGCTTCCTGTGGTAAAGGTGCTTACTCGACCAATTAAAGAGAAGTGATTCACCTCAGAAACAGTGTTTTTAAGTGAAGAGGAGGATAAAACAATGACCATTTGCTTATCCATTGTTCGACGCTAAGATGTTATGGAACCTATTGTCGGGCCATATCAGGATTATAACTCGTGGGTGTTCCCATTAATCTGTCGCTAAGCCCTCCTTTGCATGGCAAAGTGCTAGAGTTGGTAAAAAGCTTTAAAGTGTTTGGATGGCTACCTCTTTGTTTATTTTGACTAAGTAGAATGAAAGGAACAGGCGCTTTTGATAATGAGATCCTCCGCTTCAGGATGAAATCCTCTTTTGCTCACCTTATGGTCTAGCCAAGATGTTTAGTGGGTGATAACTTAAGTTCTTGCCGATTTTAACCTGGCCAGAGATAGTGAGTGGTGGTGTTCTCCCCTTTGCACTCTTCCTACTCTTTTTGGGAGCTATGTGCTCGTTTTTTCAATAGATATTCTGCTTTTACTGATCAAAAAAAAAAAAAAAATATTTTGCATTAATTAGTAATAAGTTTTTTAATCAAGTAATACTTCAAGCTAGAAATTTAGTTATTTGTGAAGCATTCCACTCATCAATGCTGGTTTAGATCACCACTTTCATCTACAAACGCATCGAAGTTGTAGCAGAAGTAATTAGCATAAATACAGAACCCCTTGATAACACTGAAAATTGGAATCTCAAATCAAGTTTTTAAGCCACAATTAAAGCAGTGGTCATAATTCCAGAGAAAGAAAGAGTATAACTTTGTAAAACCAAGTATACCGTTCCATTAATATTTAAGAAACACTTCTTAAATAAGCATGATCACTAAGCATATAAGATCATTTTCAGGATGGTAATTTGATGATTAATAAAGTGATAACTCACCTTTTTCTGGATCTTCCTATCAGTTGTATCGACATCAACATAATAACCAGCTTGATGAATCTGATCCCTTACCTGTGAGAATGCAACTGATAAGGTAACAATCCTAAATGTCTGCTCAACAGTATACTCTTACTCAACAAATAAGAGTCAAAAAATACTGTAATTATCAAATTTCACCATTGTTTCTTAGAACCATTCTTCAAATGACCCAACCAATACAAATAAATGAAAAATGGAGAAAGTTATTTTTATTTTTTTGATAGGCAAGGGCAAAAAATTCACAAAAGTTTTTTTTTTTTGGGGTGAAAAATGGAGAAAGTTATTGAGGAAATAAGTGGAAAAAAGATTTGGCACATCCATTCATAATCTGAAAAAGCAGACAAAGGCACAGCCATTATTAAGAAGAGAATAATGCACCTGCATCAGAAAGAACTGTACAAATATCTAGATGAATACAGTCCAACATATAAGAAAAAAGAATTAACCATGTCTTAAATAAAAAATCAAAGAAAAAAAAAAGTCAAATGTACCTACACTCACAGCATGTTTATGCATCAGTAAAGATTTCCAGAAAGTTGAGAGTGAGTGGCTAAATTCTAAAATATCATGGACATTAAACCAGCAATCGCTAAATGTGCATAGCAAACTACCTTAAGTGCATATGGCTGAGATTTCTCTGACACAGGGCAAACAATTGCTTGACGTGGACTTAGCCAGAAGGGCCATTTCCCCTTGTAGTGCTCCAAAAGTATAGCAAACATACGTTCAACAGACCCTAATATGGCTCGGTGTATCATGACAGGTCTCTCCCTCTTAGCCTCATCCTCTGCTGAGTAAGACAAATCAAAACGAGAAGGAAGTTGAAAGTCCAGCTGCAACCACATTATCCACTAATTAAAACCCAATTCCACACCAGAAAGAAGAAAAGTAGCAGCACACTAAAGAATAAACAAAAGCAAGTGAACAAGAAAAACCTGTAATGTTGCACACTGGAATTTCCTATTTAATGCATCAGAAACACTAATGTCAATCTTTGGCCCATAAAATGCACCGTCCCCTTCATTTATCTGTACCGCATGACTCAGATGATAAGAAGCAAGAGAACATCAAATACAGGCAGTAGAAGGTAATGTATAGCAAAGTTACCTCCCATGGCTTCCCACTCTGATTCAAAGCATCTGTAAGAGCAGCCTCAGCTTTGTCCCATGTTTCTGGATCTCCAAGGTATTTATCTGGCCTCTACATTACAAAAAAATCTTTTACAAAGAATGATGACATATTCCACACTCTAGATTATAATTTAAGAGATAGCAAGATATATAGAATCAAATTAAATAATTCAATTAACCCTTGGCCCATTCGGATCAAACTCAAGCTATAAGCCATACAAGGAAACATGATCATCTGACCCCATTATTAGCTAAGTAAACAAAAGTACTTTTTTTTTTTGTAGGATACAAAAGTACATGTATTAAACAAAACCACTGTGCACAAGAAGCCTTAAAAAAGGTTATCAAGATAAAAGAAAAAAAGCCTTAAAAAACCCCAAACTGGAAAACAAAATACCAGGATGGCATTAAGTCAGGGCTTTACATCTCTTCAAGGTCCCAATGAACATTACTGTTAGGAGATAAATTTATTATCAGTAAAAAAAAAATATTATGCTTCTAATTTCAACCCATCTTTGTTAACAAAGACCTAAGACAGTTTTCAAACCTTCAAACTCCCCGCACCACCCTGATTAGGGGATAAACTAACCATAAACAAGAAATGATATTACACTTTCAGCATCTTTGCTGACAGATATGATGCAAATCAAGGCCATAGTTTTAAAAGGTGCAAGGCGCACCAAGATGTAAAGGCCTCTTGGAGCCTTTAGGCCTAAGGTGCACCTAAGGCATGGGCTTTTGTGAAGTGAAATGTGACCTTGGATGCACATCAATTTTATAAAATATGATTCAAAGTATGATTCTATTAATAAAAAAATTAAATATTCCTAATATTGAAAGAAAATTTCAATGAAAAAATGAGTGAAATTATATAATTTAAATATATAATTGAAAATTTTGAGAATAAATGAGTTTTAAAAAGAAACAATTGTCTATATGGTGCACCTCTTCTTTTTTTTTTTTTTTTTTTTTTTGAGCTGAAACAACCAAAATAGTATTAATAAAAATAAAAATAAAGCAAATTACAGGGGAAGGATGAGATTTCCTTCCAAAAAACATACAACCTAAACCTAGAGTATAAAACTCCAACCAACAAGTGTTCCCTAGACCCATTCTACCCCATTTGGGTGGATTAAACACAAACCGCCAACCAATTAAGTTGTAAAAATAAAAGTGGCACTCTCTAAAATTACAGTGGCAAGGATGCCCATAAAAGGAAGTTAAGTGAAATAAGTCCCACACGTCCCCTTCCATTCTCTCTTTATCCTCAAAAATCATCGCATTTCTCGGGCCAAAACAAACCATACTAAAGAAAGGCACAATTTGCCACAAGTCTTCGTCGATACATCCCCCAAACCTTTAAAGGCAATTGTAAACATATTCAATTCCTCCTTAAGGAAACCATACCAATCCAAATTTAATTGAAAAGCTTATCCCCACGGTACCTGACAGTAAGATGGACAACAGAAGAAAAAGATGAGCAATCGCCTCCTTCTCCTTCGCAAAGAATACAATCACCCAGACAGATTTGAAGGGTCGTCTCACCTGTAGTAAGTCATTGGTGTTTACCTTCTTATGAGCTACCAACCAAGCAAAGGCTTTATCCATTAGAGGGGCTTTTGCTTCCCATAGAAACATTGCTGGTTGAAACAAGGTAAGGTTAGAGAATGAAGATAAAGCCAAGGTTACCTTAAACAAGCTTCTCAGGATGACATGTACTCAAGATCTTGAGTCCACAAAGTGAGATGCAGGGGGCGATAGGTTAAGTCCCCGAAGGTGTGATTAATTTCTATATCAGTGAGATTACATCAGAATTGTAGGTTCAAAGTTGAAGGAGATGGCTAAGAACCAATGAAATGGGTAAATTTCTAATAGAAGTAACTCGATAAAGGTTTGAATATTGTGCACAAAGCGGTTGATTGCCCCACCATAAATCTTCCTAAAAACGAATTCTCTCCCCATTTCCAACAACAAGACGGGTGAATTGAAAGAACTTATTCTAACCTTGTGCTATAACTTTCCACAGACATCTGTGAGACCATCTGACCACTATGTTGGCGTCCCATCCATTTGGATGTGTCCCTTAAATGCGCTGCCTTGATGCCAAGACCCACTTCATTAGAGCACCAGCCATTTTCCTAGAAGTGCACAATTTCTCAATGAAATCTTCCCAAAACCTAGCCCACCTTGCTCCTTTGGTCTACACACAACCTCCCAACTTAAAAGATGGTCTTTCTTGCCTTCCCTTGTCCCCAACCAAAGAAAATCATTTCTCCAACTTTGAAATTACTAAAGTTGTAGCCTTAAACAGTGCTAAAACTTAGCTAGGAATATATAGAGACAAAACGAGTTTGTATTAGGTATTCGCTAGTAAATGAGCAAGCCTTTTCCATCAATAATCTCCTTGCCACTTTTTCCCAACCAGGATCGAAAGCTTTCGACTTTGAGTTTCCATGACGAGACCAATAGGATAAAGGTCATTTTGACTCTCGACAATTAAGGACCGAAGCCAAAGTGGATGTCATCTCCTGATTTGTATTAATACCCAATAGGAAGCTTTTCTCTAAATTTACTTTCAAGCCTGAAACCTGTCCAAAAACCAAAAGAATGATCTTAAGGTTCTACAAATGTTCCAAAGAGGCTTTGGAAAAGAATATGGTATCATTTGCAAACTATAAGATTAACACCCTAGTCCTATTTCTTCCAACCAAAAGAATGGCGTGCCTCTTTAGTAAGGCACGTGTCTTGGAAGGCGAGGCGCTATAGCTAGGGAGCGGTTGCGCCTTGAGCCTAGTCAAGCCTTAAGCACGCCTTTTAAAACTATGATCAAGGCATAACTTCAAAGGATACAGTCAAAGTTCCAATTAAGCAGGTTAAGAGAGAACAAGGAAAGAAGATGAAAAATGCAATCAACGGGCTTATTCAAGTTCTAGAAGAATCTTGACATATTTGGAAGATTATAGATCATATTGTATCCCTTGCATGCCGAGTTATTTTCTTTCTTTTTTTTTATGTTTATTTACTTTCTTTAGACAAATATGGCTGGTAACAAAGTCAACCAAAATCCCACCCTATTTAGGTTTATTTACTTTCTAAGTTTGTAGGTGTAACTTAGGTTTAAGATTATAGTAGATTTTTTATATTTGTTTCCTTTATAATTTGTAGCCTATAAAAAAGCATATTTACAATGAAATGGATAAAAGAATATGGATTAAAAAGGAGTGAGAGTCTTCTCCTCTTTGGTTCTTCAAGGATCCTTTGAACTTATCGGAATTTCCCATGACGTTCATCCTATCGACTTATCAATCAACCCTTCCATAGTTGATTGTGGCGTCTTCACTATCCATCGACTAATCAATCAATCCTTCCATAATTGAGTATAGTGTCTTCACTTTTTCCCTTCGAACCTAATCATAGAACGATCCAAGAGACTATCTTATTTCAGGTCACATCAGTCCACAACGTCCTCGCATCAAGATATCTCTTGACAGCTCCAATTTATCCCAAAAAGAATATGCACCCAAGCTGAAGTGTTTAACATTTGTGCTCACACAGGCGTTCAGTCCATTTTTCCTAGTGTAATCTTCAAAGTCCTTCAAAAAGACCACAGAAGCTAGGAATTTAAAAAGCAACTGCATTATGATCTACAACTGAAAATATCCATTAAAAAACATTATCTACAACTGAAAATAAAAATTGAGCACCCAAATGATTGTTATTTTTTAAGTTTTGAGTAATTATACTGGAATGAACATTTATCTGCACAAATCAGCACCATTGTAAATTCACATCCATTGATCAATGGGAGAATCACCATTAATAGATTCTAGAAATAAAGATGAAAGTTGACAAACTCAATATTTTGATAAGCAAGGTTCAGATGCATACTGTAGATAGCTTCAGCTCATAAGTGAACCCAAATATAGTATAGGCATAATTGATGAAATCCAAGACACCCATGACTTCATCCTTTATCTGAAAATTTTAAGTAAAAATAATCAGCCAAAGTACAGGAAACCACAAAAGAGTTATACTAACATTTTGCTAATATCACTAACTCCAAAATCACCTGGGACTCCCTGCAGAAAATATGAGCATCATCCTGCAGCAAAACATGGACCAAATAAGGTTGGTTCTAAAGATATAAGTTAGAGTCAAAAAGTTATAACCCTCAGCCACATCCAAATTAAATGGGACTTTGCACTAACATATTGCACTTCAGGCCCAAGAAAACTGTACAGAAAGACTACCAAATAATTTCGTCAAATTCTGATATCAATAAACCAACAACCAAAACAATACCTGCTGAAATCTCCTGACACGAGTTAACCCCGTGAGTGCACCACTAGCCTCATTTCTATGCAAGACCCCAAAATCAGCAAACCGAAGAGGAAGTTCTGCGAAACCATCCTACACAATTAGGATGCGGTGGTGCTAAGATGCCAAATTAAGATTATTTACAATTGAGTGAAATTAAGAACTAGAGAGATTGACCAAGATTTATAAAAATTCACAATCTCATTACTCCGGAGAAATTGTACAGAGGCTCATTGTCTAGATACAAACAAATAAAAACAACCACACTTAGTTGCCCTCTTTCATGGGGAGGATGATAATTTACAGATGCATTATGACTCTACATAAAACAAACACACCACCCCAATAAGGCTCAACATGGCTGAATTGAAAGGCATGGTAAAAACAAGAATGGTTCTGTAACAGGATAAGACCTATGACTTACAAATCAGCAGACAAGGTAGACTTACATAAAGCAAGACTTGGGGTGAGGTGTAAGTTTAAAAAGTAAATAGACAAATGGAATCAGCTCAAAGGTATGTAGCACCTTTATACAAAGCAAAAAGAAAGACACTGCACACTCAGGAATCAAAGCATACATACTTTCATCCCTAAAAAGAAACATGTAAGATAACTACCAAAACAAAAGAACCACTTCTATAATTGCTATATCTTCTTTATTCAAACAGTAAAGGGGGAAAAGAAAAAGAAAAAAGAAAATGAATAAAAGTTAAGATGAAAACCAAAAATTGCAGCACAGAACAATATAATTGATACAACAAGTGATAAACATACTGAAAGCACATCAAGATCCAGGTATTCTAGGTTTTGAACACTTGCTTCCATCCTTTTGAATCAGTATGGATCAAAAGTATGTTCACTTCAAAATCTTTTCAGATTGCCTCAATCTAAGATGAGCCTTGACCAGCAATGAAGCACCACGTATTGCTATTTCAGAAAAAAAATATATAAAGAACCAATGCACTCACCTCTATATGAACGAACTCTATGTTCAAACATCAAACAGTGCCCCGGGCAATTCATTGGCTTAAGCCCAAACTCTTGTTTTTCAACCTAAAACAAAGATTAGATGTAGTTTCAGAAACATGAGATTTAAAGATAATACTTCTCCAAGGAAAAGAAAAATGTTGAACAAAGAGATTTTAGATACATATATACTTCTTCACCTCCTAAAGGCTAAAACCCAAACAACGTCATAGATTTCTCTAAAACAACAATGGTAATAATGTAGTAACAATAACAACAAAAACAATATTCATACATTACCCTCCAATGCAAAGGATAAAATGTGTTGAGTATCACAGGATATTCCATAGAATATCCTATGGTTTGACTATTTCCTTTCTTGTATATTATTCTCATTCCTATTGTAGTTTATATTGTTTCCTTTTTGTGCCTTCCTTTTGTATATGAAGATGTTGGACCTATATTGTATTAATTCATTCATTCAATAAGAAAAGTAGAGTCTTTTTTTCTATCCTTTCATATGGTATCAGAGTCATGTAAGGTTCGGGTTAGGGTTTTGTCGTGTCTTCAATTCTAACAACCCATCTAGTGGCAAAGTCTCTTTCCGGCCACCCACCTTCATCACAAAAAGCATCGAAACTCTCCACCGCCGTCAAATCACCTCGCCGATGATGGAAAATTTTCTGGCAAACTTTTCCAACAACTATCTTAACTCTGGCCGGCAACCACACCATCAGGATCGTCAAGACCTAATCTATCCTCTGGCATCATAAGGTCAATGACACGCCGCCACGCACGGCTTTTCTCTCTAGCGGCATCTCCCACGCACTAGCGCTTAGGGCCACTTCTAGCTACGGCGCTCCACCTGAAGCTTCGTCAGCTGCCGATCTTCCTCCACAACTACTTGCCCGCCCCTTTCGAGCCTAGCAAGAGTGCTTTTCAAGCATTTTTGGGTCCAGCAAGCATTTTTTCCCAAGCTTTCTCCCTGTTTTCCAAGCACTAGTCCATGCTACAGTCTCTTCCCATCTCCTAAGACCCTATTGTCTCCACTGGTAACTGTGTTTTGTTGCTTCAGTTGATTTTTTTGTTGATTTTTCTTCTATGGTTGACAAAGGGCCCAAGTTTTCTTTGTTTATGTATGGAACTCCTATGATCACTATGAACAGACTAAAGAGGAGTGAAAACTATCAGTCATGGGCCAATTCTGTTACATTATAGTTTACTGGTATTGGCTGTAAGGACCATCTTACTAGCACGGAGTCCAGTGTTGCTACAAATAAACATCCTCAATGGAGGAAATTGAATGCTTTACTCTGTAATATTCTCCAACAATCCATTGAGCCAAAAACCCTCGACAACCTTAGGGACTATCAAACTTGTTACTCTCTTTGGACCCAGGCAAAGAAATTGTATACTAATGATATTCAGTGCCTTTACCAAGTCATCTCCTCCATTGATAGTTTGGAGCAGCCTGGAATGGAGTTATCTTCCTTTGTTGGACGAATGGCAGCACTTAAAAATAAATTCTCATCTATTACGCCGGAATCTCTTAGATCTTTGAGACCTCCCCCGATCAAGACGATCAAATTCCGCTTTATGGATTCTCACTCTTATTAAACAGACGAGAGTTTGACGGCATCGAGCAGGACACTCACTAGCTCAGCCATCCCATCCTTTGATAGAGCTAGTAATTTGAGCAGATCCTCCTAAGCTGGCCCGACTGACCCGAATTTAAAATTTGGGCTAGAAATGCGGCAAATAATGACCCGATGTAAATTAGGTCGAGCCAGTTTTCCCTTGGCACGGTGTGGGTTGGGCTCGTGATTCGACCACTTTCGGATTAGCCCGGCTCTAAATTTGTGCTTTCGAGTGGCAATTTGAGCCCGAATAACACAAATAGGGCTAGGTTAGGCGGTAAATGGCGACCCGATGTAAATTAGACTTCGCCTTGCCTGGTTTTTCCCTTGGCCCAATGTCGGCCCAACTCAATCGGGCCGCCCGAATTGACAGTTTTATCCTTTGATTATATTTTTGCTCGGCTACTACGCCATTCCTCCATCACGACTCAATCTCGGCATTCTAAGGTTACCTTAGACACTTCGGTGATGCTTTCTCAATCTCACACTCGCAGTGATTCCCCAAGTGTTCGTGGTGGCAACCAAGGCAAGAGGACAACGCCCTCATTATACATACTATAACCGAGTGGGTCACACTCGAGATTGGTGTTACCAGTTACATGGTTGTCCTCCACGCACTGCTCATATGGCCCGGTCTTCTATACGGCCTCCGCCTGAGATTCAGACTTCAAGCCGTACACTTTCATCTCAGGGAGTCACTCTTACACCCAGTTAATACGAGGAGTATCTTCGCCTCACTCAAGCAGCCAAATCTACCTCCATTGCTTCTGTTGCTCAGACCGATAATGTCTTTGCCTATCTCACACACTCTACCTCTCTTGGTCCATGGATCCTCGATTCAGGTGCATTTGATAATCTCTCTAGTAATAAGGATCTTTTCTCTTCCCTTACTATCACTTCACTCATACCTATGATTACTTTGGCTAATGAAACTTAAACCATAGCTAAAGGCATTGGCTCAACACGTCCCCTTCCCTCTTCGCCTCTTGATTTTGTCCTCTATGTGCCTAATTCTCCATTTAATCTTATCTTTATCAGAAAATTAATCTATGATCTTAATTGTTCAATTACCTTTTCTAACTCTTTTGTCACTTTGCAAGACCCGAGTACGGGGATGACAATTGACATAGGACATGAGTCTCAAGGCCTTTTTCATCTCAGCTCGACCCCATCCTCCATCATCTGCACTTCCACAGAAGCACCTCTTCTCATCCATAGTCGTCTCAGCCATCCCAGTGTTTCCAAGCTCTGAAAGATGGTTTCTTGTTTTTCTAGCTTTTCTTCAATTGAGTGTGAGTCCTATCAGCTTGGGTAACATACCTGTGTCCGGTTCCCTAAGTGCTTAGATCCCCGGACCAAGTCTCCTTTCGAGCTTGTCCACACTAATGTTTGGGGTCCTTCCCGAACTACGTCTACTTTAGGTTTTCAGTATTTTGTTACATTTATAGATGATTATTCCATATGTACTTGGTTATTTTTAATTAAAAGTCGAGCTGAGTTATTTGCTATATTCCAAAAATTCTTTGTTGAGATTTGCAATCAATTTAACACCTCTATCTATATCTTATGTGGTGATAATGCCTTGGAATATCTCTTTGCACCCTTCTCCTCTTTTTTGTCCTCACGTGGGATCACTCACCAAACATCTTGTGTCTACACTCCTCAACATAATGGAGTGGCTAAGCGAAAGAACCGTCATTTAGTTGAGATCGCTCACACCCTCCTTCTTCATCATCATGTCCCTCAACGTTTCTAGGGGGGTGTCATCTTGACTACCTGCTCTTTTGATCAATCGCATGCCATCTTCTAGTCTTTCACAATCAGGTCCCTCATTCTCTTCTTTTTCCGCACCAACTTCTTTTTTGTCTTCCTCGGCGTGTTTTTAGATGCACCTGCTTTGTACACATACTTACTCCTGGTCAAGACAAGTTCTCAGCTAAGGCCATAAAGTGCGTCTTCCTCAGTTATTCCCGTCTTCAACGAGGTTATCAGAGCTATTCCTCGGATACACATCGATACTTTATCTCTATCAATGTCACATTCTTTGAGTAGTCTACTGTCTTACCTACTCTCCACCCTCCCAGCCTTGATGTCCTATCTCTACCCCTCCTTTATCCTGTTCTGGATACCTCATCTCTATCTCCGACTACACCTCGAACATTGCAGATTTATACCCATCGCTCGAGTATTGGCACCAGGCCTCCAACTGACTCATCTCCTATGGCGCCTTCCTCCCTGTCGTCGATCGATGATCTTCTCATTGTCATTCAGATAGGTACTCGCTCATCTCATAACCCTCATCCTATTTATAATTTCGTGACTTATCACCGCTTATCTTCACCATATTCAACTTTTATTTCCACCTTGTCTTTTGTTTCTCTCCCTAAAATTGTGCAAGAGGTCCTCTCTCATCCGGGCTAGAAACAAGCAATGGTTGAAGAAATGGTTGCTCTCCATTCTACTAGCACATGGAACCTAGTCACTTTACATGCTGGCAAGTGGTCTCTTTTTGGTTGTCATTGGGTTTATACAGTTAAAATTGGTCCAAATGGCCGGGTGGACCATCTTAAGGCTCATTTAGTTGCCAAGGGGTATACTAAGATAAATAGCTCCGACTACTGACACTTTTTCTCTTGTTGCCAAGATGGCTTCCATTTGTCTTCTCCTATCTATAGTTGTCATGAGATCTTATTTTGTATCTATTGGACATTAAGAATGTCTTTCTCCATGGTGACCTCACAGAGGAGGTATATATGGAGCAACCACCTATTGCTCAAGAAGTGCGGTTTGGTATACGAGGAGTTACGCCATTCATATATGGCCTAAAGCGATCCCCTGAGCTTGGTTTGCCGCTTGCTCTCAGAGTAATTACAGGAGTTTGGTAAGACTCAAAGTACATCAAACCACTTTGTTTTCTATCATCATACATCCTCAGGGCAGTGCATCTATCTGATTGTTTATGTGGACGACATTATTATAACAGGCAATGATCAAGACAGTATTTGAAAGCTTAAATAGCACCTCTTCAATCACTTTCAAAACAGAGACTTAGGGAAACAAAAGTACTTTCTGGGGATTGAGATAGCTCAATCTAATTTCAATGTAGTTATGTCTCAAAGGAAGTATGTCTTGGATATACTGGAAGAAACTAGTATGTTAAACTGTAAACCTGTAGACACTCCTATGGATCCAAATGTCAAGCTTGTACCTAGAGAGGGGGAGCCTCTACGAGATCCAGGGAGATATCGATGACTTATGGGGAGACTAAACTACCTCATCATCACTTAACCAGACATTTCCTTTCCTATGAGTGTGGTTAGTTAGTTCTTACAGTCACCGTGTGATAGTCACTAGGATGCTTTTATTCGTATCCTCTGTTATATCAAAGGAACACCAAGCCAAGTGGTGTTATATGAAAACATGTCATACCTAGATTATTGGATATTGTGATACAAACTGGACAAGCTCGCCCGTAGACAGAGGCTCCACTTTAGGATATTGTGTATTTATTGGAGGCAATCTAGTATCCTAGAAGAGTAAGAAACAGGATGTAGTAGCCAAGTCTAGTGCTGAAGCTAAGTACCAAGCTATGGCTTTGGCAACTTATGAACTCATATGACTCAAACAAATTCTTCAAGAGCTAAGATTTGGAAAGAATGAACAAATGAAGCTTGTGTGTGATAACCAAGCAGCCCTATACATTGTCTCCAACCCAGTCTTTCATGAGAGGACCAAACATATTGAAGTCACTTCATTCGAGAGAAGATTGCGTGGGATCGTATTCTGAAATTTACGTCAACTCGAGTGACCAACTGTCAAACATTGTCACCCGAGCCTCTAGGTCAGAGTTGATACGTTTGTAAAAGGCTTTGGTGTATATGACTATATCTTTGCACTTGAGGGAGTGTTGAGTATCAGAGGATATTCCATAGAATATCCTATGGTTTGACTCTTTCCTTTCTTATATATTATTCCCATTCATTTCGTAGTTTATATTGTTTCCTTTTTGTGCCTTCCTTTTGTATATAAATAGGTAGGACCTATACTGTATTAATTCATTCATTCAATAAAAAAACAAAAGTCTTTTCTTCTACCCTTTCACAAAATGCTTATGACAGCATACTTCTATTAAATACAGCAAGCCTACACCTAGAGCATTCATTCTAACATTTGGGAAAATCCCCTCATTCTTTTAAATTCAAATCCCATAAATGAAACATGCTTCAACTTTAGGGCTTGTTTGGTTTCTTTTTTTGAAAACTATTCTTGAGAATAGTTTTTGAGAACATAGAGAATATCATTTTGGTTTTCTCTGAAAACTGTTCTTGTTCTCTTAATTTAGTGTTTTTTGTGTTTTCTATGTTTTTCTAAATAGTATAAAACTGGGAACCAAACATGTTTTTCTTGTTTTTCTTGTTTTTGAGAACATAAAACAGTTTTTAAAAACATAAACCAAACAAACCCTTACTTTCTTGCTTCTAGCATTCAATCAAAAAGAAAAAAGGAGTGTATACACACACACACACACATATAAAGAGGGAGAGAGAGAGAGAGGAAGAGTATGTTAAAGTCTCTCCATCCTCCCACTTAACAAGAAATTGACTATATCAATCACTGAAGACAACAACATAAAGAAATATAACCATCCTAGAAATGGTTTTGTTAAAAAACCACACCTCAAATACAAACATATTCTCCTTGTAATTAGCAGCATGACCAGATGTTTCCCAAAGTTGCATATTATACATAGTTGGTGAGAAAACCTGCCAAAGCAAGTAAAATTAGAAATTTCTTCATTATAAATATCTTGGCATTACAACAACTACAGAGCTAGTCCATTAACCTCATGGTAACCTCTTTCCTTATATTGAGCTTTTATGAAATCCATCAACTTGTTGTAAATTCGACACAGCAGCCCAAATGGAGGAGAACCAACTCGGGGCTGAAATTCATATTCAAAATGAATATCATTAACAATATTAATCATGTCAATATAATATTAACTTAACAAGATTTCTTATACCTATGTGGGTGACAGAAGAAAAGCTCCTGTTTCACACCCAACAATCTGTGGTCATATTTCTTGGCTTCTTCAATTCGAGCAATATATTCCTGAACAAGATGACAACCATTAAGTACTAATAACCAGATAATATCATTTGAAACATGCACAGTTTACCCATAAAAAAATATACATTTGAAACACACAAATGACAATAATAAAATAAAGAGAAAATACAGAAGGAAGAGAAAGAAAAAACTAATCCACTATGGCTTTCTAGATGTAGCACCTAGAAGGAAAATAATATGTAAAGGACGAAAAAAAAAAAATTCATCTTGGATCACATTCATGTTATAGACCAATTAGACTCATTTACAAGATTTACAACAATCCTATATGCTCAACAAAACTATAAAAGGAAAATTCGAACACTATATTAACCAGTATTTTAAAAGGCTATTAGGCTCAGACCTTGAGGGTTAACAGAACACACCATGAATTAGCTTTTAGGGTATAGACTAGGAATTAGCTTTAACATTGTACATGATAAAATATTATGTTATGCTATTAATTAAATATATGACACTATTTTTTTTTGATAGATAAGCAATTGTATTAAAAACGAAAAAAAAAAAGCCCCAAGGGGTATACAGGGAGTATACAACTAGGAAACCAAAACCAAGCAAAGAAAAAGGCCCAAAAGAGCCAAAAAAAAAACAAACCACGAAGCCAGCGCTATGGAATATTGAAAATATCTCTAAATGAAAGGATATTCAACATCGAACAAAGAAACTGACCCGAGAAGAAGGAAAATAAAAAGCATGATTTCAGTCTGGATTTAGAAAAAGCTTCATCCTCAAACCTGTTTCTCTCTTTCCAAATGGCCCAGAACAAACACAGAGGTACGGCTCTCCATAACTTGGCGTCCTTTTTCATGGAATGTAGAGCCAACCTATGATAAGTCTTTCACCAGAAAAGGACAAACCCACCCCCCACCAGACAGAGAGAAAATTGCAGTCCATATGCACCACACCTTAGGGCAATGGATAAACAGGTGTTCTAAAGATTCTTCATCCTCTCCACAAAAAACACACCTGCTGGCCAGCGAGAAACCTCTTTTTTTAAGCTGATTCATGGTCAAAATCTTGCCCCACCACAATTCCCAAGCAAGAATCCCACCTTAGTTGGGCGGTAGGATTCCACGACATCTTTATAAGGCGCGATTGCGTTACCGCCTGCTTGATTCAAAGCATGTTTTAACGGAGAAACTACCATTTTTTCCTTTCCACCATAATCTCGGAAATATTAGGGTTGATACTGCGAGTGACGCCTTGAAAACGCCCAGACCTCCTCGATTCCAATCCTGAGGTACCTTTCAAAATTGAAGTTCAACCTTCCATGGACCCCGACGCCTCTCGGAACTCCATGGCATAGCGCTAGATTAGCCAAGCGATACGGAGAGGAAAGAAGAAGAGTGGAGCTTGACCCTTGTACCAATCTTCCCAGAATCTTGCCTTGAAGCCATCCCCAATCTTCATTGAACAGTGATTTCTAAGGAACGAAACTTCTTTGCAAATTTCCTTCCAAAGACCAACCCCATGGCATCCCTTAGGAATAGGAGGAAAGCGAGCGTCTCAGAGCCATATTTCATAAATATGGCTCACTCACATGGAGTTTCTTGGATTGAGAACCTCGAGCACCATTTCCAAGCAAAGCCACATTAAGTTGGTAAGATTGGAATGCCCGAGCCACCCTTCTCTTTCTGCGACGGACTCAGTCCCGATTTATCAAATGGATTTTCCTTTCGAAGAGGCCCTCCCCCGAAGAGTCATTTGAATTTTTTCTAGTCGAAATTTAACTTTCTTAGGGATCCGGAAAAGAGACAAAAGGTAGGTGGGCATGTTGGAGAGTACACTTCTGATGAGGATGAGTCTTCCACCCTTTGAGATATGTTGCCTTTCCAAAGAGCCATCTGTTCTGAAACCTTTCCTTCTCAGTCCACGTACTCACAGCCTGTATGTTTTGCGCCTAGAGGTAGCCCGAGATACTCAGTAGGCAAAGAGCCTATTTTGCACCCTAGCTCGAACGCAAGCCCATCCACGTCTTCTACCCTGCCCACGGGCAATAAGGAGCTTTTCTCTAGATTAATCTTCAACCCCGAAAGCGCTTCAAACCAGGCTAGAATCCAACATAAATTGTGTCATCGATCCTGGTATGCGAAGACAAAATATCATCGCGAAGAGCAAATGTGATATGCTTTACGGTGTTATCTCTCATAAACATATACGGAGATAAAGCCTCCTTGATGCTTTTTGTCAATCATTGAAGAGCCTCCATCCACAGAGACAAAAGATCTGATAATGGGTCCCCCTGCCTTAACCCTCTCGAGCTCCCAAAAAACCATTTGTTATAACCGGAACGAGAGAGAGTTGCGTAGAGATGCCATTCCTATCCAACTCACCCACTTATCCCCAAAACCCATCTTTTTTAAAATATATGACACTATTTTACATCTATTAAATAGTGATGATTGTAGGGACAATCAATTCAAGTTGCCACCATTGTCCCTGTCCAGCTTTGTGTTTGAGAGAATTTGGAGCTTGGTTGAGAGGTGTCATCGTGGAACGAGGAGAGGCTTCTCAGATTAGGTTAGATTTGGGGATCTGGGTTAAAAGAGCCTGTTGGAAGGGGCAGAAGCATGCTATAGAGATGAAGAGTTTGCAAAAATATAGTGAAGTTTGGAAGGAAGGAGGTAGGAAGTTCAAACTGGAGTGTCAACTGAATGTTGTAATGGGGGTCATTTTCTCTATGTTATCATGCCGAGGTAAAGTGATTTATCAATCTTTTTTTATGGGTAAATACGAGATATATATTAGAACAAAAAGGCACCCCAGGGCTGCCTGGATGTAGACGGGGTATACAAAGAGGAGCCTAAAGGCAAAGCCAAGAAAAAGAGAGAGAAAAGACCAAAAAAAAACTACCCACCAACCCACAAATATACCCACCAAAAACCAACCTCCGAAAAACAATCATACCCACTAGGAACTCATTTACATCCCAACTAGAATAAAAAATCTAGAAAAGAATTTGTCCTATCCTCAATGTACACATTCATGCCAAACTGTCCAAAACAAGCAAAGGGTGCAGCCATCCACACTCTTTTCTGCCTCTTGCCCACAAAAGAGCCATGCCAATAAAGAAGGACTTCTCTAATTGAGAAAGGGATCCCACAATGGCTAGCAAAAGATCCCAAAGCAACCTAGCCTTTGAAAAATGGACAAAAAGATGCTCAACCCGTCTCCTCCTCTTCTTCGCAAGGGAAGCACCTATTGGCTAGAACTCTTCCCTTTTTTTAAGCTGATCCAACATCAGAATCTTGCCCCATGAGGCTTCCCAAGCAAAGAACCTGACCTTAGTGGGGACACAAGGATTCCAAATGGACTGAACAAGGAAAGGAAAAACCCTTGAACCATCCAAGAGCTTGTACATGAAGTTCACAATGAAACAACCATCCTTAGCCTCTTTCAAAATAAGCTTATCATCCAAACCAACGAGAACCCTTTTACCAACAAGGGATTGGAAGAACCTCTCTACCTCCTCCAACTCCCAATCATTAAAAGGCCTTGTAAAGCCAGGGGACCATCCCCCCACCTCCCTCGAGTTGCCCCACACGTACACTACCAAAGCCTCTTTATGAGGAGCCACGACATACAAAGAAGGGAAGGAGGAGCTCAAAGTTGCCTCCCCACATCAAGCATCCAACCAAATGTGAATCCATTTGTCATTCCCAATGGAGAACACCGCATTGAGGAAAACCATGAGTCAAAAAGTCATTGGTTAATTCCAAAGAGTTGGCTGTCATTCATTTATTTCTCTGCTGTTTTTCTAGGCTTGTTTAATGTTTTGCTAAGTCCCTAGAATATTAAGAATTCCTATGTAATTTCACATACGGCTTACATATAAAGCTATGTCAAAGGACCTTTCAAATCTGAGAGAAAAAAAATCTAGTCCTTCTCTTCAAAAGTGTGACACTACGTCACTAAAGCCGAGTAATTCTACTTCTATCTCTATTTTCCAACAAATTTGGTATGAGCCATGTCGTCGATGCAAATCCTCTGCTGGAACCATGTTCGATTATTCCCAAGCAGTACCCATTTTAAGGGAGAAAACTATAGGTCTTTGGGTTGATCAGATGCGTTCTTCTTTGTGCCGAGACTTGTAGGAGATTGTTGAAGAAGGATATGATGATTCTCGACAAGTGATGATTCATCTCTACCAAGTAAATCTGGGACCGCATCTCAAGTTTCTACTTTCGGAACAAAAGCGATCAAGAACAATGCCCTTGCCTTGAGTTACCTCCATCAAAGGAATCCAGCAAGACCGTATCCACGCATTTTTGGCATTAGTAAAGCTAAAGATGCATGGGAAACTCTAAAGAAAGAATTTCAAGGGAATAGTAAAGTTGTCTCTATTAGACTTGATCACTTTGGAAGAACTTTGATTGTAATAATGAAAGAATCGAAGCATCAAAGATTTTCTCGGGAGTTCTTGAAATTGTAAATCAAATCAGAGCTTATGGCGATCAAATTGAAGAAAAGAAGATAGTAGAAAAAATTCTCAGAAGTCTGCCACCAAAATTTGATCATGCAGCTGCAGCAATCGAAGAATCAAAAGATCTTTCAATCAAAGGTAAATTTGGGACGGAAAATTCAACAGAAGAGGGGAAACTCCCAGCATCAAGATCAGTTTCAAAGGAGTCAAAATAACCAGCCTCAAGGGCATGGAAGAGACCGAGGCAAAGGCAGAAATACTCAACTTCAAAGAACCAGCAGCCAGGGACAGAATTGCATCATATGCAAGTCGATCACGCCCGGATGAATGCTATTTAAGGTGTAAAAGGTGTAGGATTCCAAAACATTCAGACCGAGATTGCTGGCACTTGAAGAATGATAGTTCAGAAGCTAATTTCAGCAAAGAGACTGATGAAGAGCAAGTGTTTTTAACTTGTCTCAATGCTGAAAGCAGAAAGGACCAGATTTGGTACCTTGACAGCAGTTGCAGCAGCCATATGACAAATGACCGTGAGTTGTTTGTTAAAATTGATGAAAATTTCTCAAATTCTGTCATTCTTGGTGATGGAAAATCTGAAAGAGTTGAAGGAAAAGGAGTAATTGCAGTTCAGTCCAGATCTGGTGAGCAAAAGTTCATTCATGATGTTCTTTACGTCCCAACTCTTGCTCACAATCTCTTAAGTGTTGGGCAGCTGATTCAGAAAGGATATCGGGTGGTCTTTGAAGAAAATAAGTGCAGAGTTGTCGACAAGAAGAACCAGCTGATGGCTAAGGTTGAGATGACTCGCAACAAAGTTTTCCACTCTCCATCAACTATGCAAGTCCAGTAGCCTTGAAGGGTGAAATTTCAGACGAATCTCAACTATGGCATCTCAGATATGACAATTTAAATCAAAAGGGACTGCAGCTACTTAAGCAAAAGGATATGGTTCGTGGTCTTCCCCAAATAAATCAAATAGAAGGAATTTGTGAGGGCTGTGTCTACGGGAAGATGCACCATCTTCCTTTCCCAAAGACTATTGGAGGCGAAAGCTCGCTGGAGCTTGTTCATGCAGATATATTTGGTCCCACAAGAACTCCATCACTTGGGAATAACAGTTACTTCATCCTTTTTGTTGATGATTATAATAGAATGGTGTGGCTGTATTTTATTCAACAAAAATTAGATGTTTTTTCAAAATTTCTGGATTTCAAAGCCCTTGTTGAAAGGCAAAGTGGGCTGAAAATGAAGACCTTAAGAACTGATCGTGGAGGTGAATTCATATATCAACCATTCATGAATTATTGCAAGAAAGAAGGCATTCAAAGCATTAACCGTGAGTAAGCCCTCAGCAAAGCGGATTTACTGAAAGAAAAAAAACAGAACCATTGTTGAGATGGCTCGACATGTTAAAAGGTGAGCTTCCTAATTCTCTTTGGGCTGAAGCTGTACATACTACTGTTTACATCTTAAACAGGTCTCCAATAAAATCAGTAAGGAACAGAACTCCCTATGAAGCTTGGAGTGGGAGAAAGCCAGAAGTTAGTCATCTAAAGGTGTTTGGTTGTCCAACCTACTCATTCAAATAAAGATAAGTTCGATCAGAAGGGAGAGAAGCTTCTGTTTGTTGGGTACAACGATGAATCCAAGGGCTACAGGATTTGCTCAATCCCACCAATAACAAAGCTGACAATGGCAAAGATGTCATCTTTGATGAAAGAGCAGTATGGCAGTGGAATTTTAGAAGCCAAAATTCATCAAACACTCAAGATTTTGCTCCAGCTGAAGCATCAAGAACGAGATCAGCTGCTGGAAACTCAGAATCCAGCAACTTCAGAAGCTAGAAATGCAGCTCAGGGCTCAAGTTCAGAATCTGAAAGTCCAGATAATGAAGGAACTTCATCTTCTTCACCTATTCTAAGAAGATTTGAAAGAGTTAGAAGACCGCCAGAGAGGTATGGTGATTTTAGAAGCTATTTCTCCAATGAAAATGCAGATTTTGCTTTTTTCTCTTGTGAGCCACAGACTTTTGAAGAAGTTGCAAATGATGAAAAATGGCAAAAGGCCATGGAAGAAGAACTGAACATGATTGATAAAAACAATACTTGGAATCTTGTAGATCCTCCGAAAGGCAAAGACATTATTGGTCTTAAAAGGGTTTACAAGACCAAGTACAATGAGGATGGTTCCATTCAAAAGCACAAGGCCAGATTAGTGGCCAAAGGCTATTCCCAACAATCTGGAGTAGATTTCAACGAGACTTTTGCACCAGTTGCAAGAATTGGGACAATCCAACTTGTTCTTGCAATTGCTGCCCAATTGGAGCTGAATGTGTATCAAATGGATGTCAAATCAGCTTTCCTTAATGGAGAACTGAAAGAGTAAGTTTCTGTGGAGCAGCTACGTGGATATGAAGTCAAAGGCAAGGAAGAAAAGGTGTACCGGCTGAACAAGGCGTTAAATGGCCTCAAACAAGCTCCACGAGCTTGGAATAGTAAGATTGATTCTTACTTTCAGAATTCAGGTTTTCAAAAAAGTCCTCATGAACCAGCACTTTATTTTATGAAGAATGAAGCAGATTTTTATCATGATCTGCTTGTATGTTGATGATTTGATTTGCTGGGAGCAATCATCATTTACTTGCTGATTTTAAGCACTCAATGATGAGAAACTTTGAGATGACAGACTTAGGGATCATGAAGTACTTCAGCAGGATGCAAGTGAAGCAAGGAAAATTTTCATTTCCCAAGAAAAATATGCAGCTGACATCTTGAAGAAATTCTACATGAAAGTTATGGGCTGTAAGTACTACTGTGGCTTTAAATGAGAAAAATTGAACTCTAATGATGGAGCTAAGAGGTTGATAAATCAATTACAAGAGTCTAGTTGGATCTCTTATTTACTTGACTCATACTAGACCAGATATCACTCAGCGGTTAGTATATTTGTCAATATTCATGCACAGCCAAATTATTGCTTCATTATGCAGCAGCAAAAGAGTACTAAGTGCCTAAAGGCTCGTGAAACTTGGTTTGAAGTATGGCAAAGATTCCGAGTTCACTTTGACTGGTTTTACCGATAGTGATTGGGCTGGATCTACTTTTTTTTTTTATCAGTAAAAAGCAGAATATCTATTAAAAAAACGAGCACAAAGCTCCCAAAGAGTACACAAGAGGAGTACAAAAGGGGAGAACACCACCACTCTCACCTATTCCCCAACCAAGTTAAAAAACCAACCAAAGAACTTAAGTTTTCACCACTATACATCTTAGCCCAAGACCATAAGGTGAACAAAAAAGAGGATTTCATCCTGAAAGCAGAGGGGATTTCATTATCAAAAGCCGCCCTGTTCCTTTCATTCCACACCGTCCAAAATAAACAAAGAGGGGCCGCCAACCAAACTCTTTTCCGCTTTTTACCAACTCTAGCACTTTGCCATGCTAGGAGGGCTTGGCGAACCGTTAAGGGGAACACCCAGTTATAATCCATAATGGCCAAAAAAAGGTTCCACAACATCTTAGCTGTCGAACAATGGATAAGCAAATGGTCTATTGTTTCCTCCTCCGCCTCACATAAAAAACACCTGTTTACAAGGGTGATTCCTCTTCGCTTTGATTGGGCTGGATCTACTGATGATAGAAGAAGCACATCAGCCTATATTTTCTGCCTTGGAAAGAGCACCATTTCATGGTGATCTAGAAAGCAAAACATTGTTGCTTTGTCATCTACGAAGGCTGAATATACTTCAGCAACAGAAGCTGCTTGTGAAGGAGTTTGGCTAAGGACATTGCTCAATGATTTAGGGCCAGACGGGGAGGAGTCCTACAACTATTTATTGTGACAATATGTCTCTGATTTCCCTAACAAGAACCCAGTTTTCGGTGCCAGATCAAAGCATATCGAACTGAGGCATCATTTATTCTGACCTTGTGTAGAAGAAGAATGCAATAGAGTTCATCAGCACCAATGAACAACCAGCAGACATGCTCAAAAAACCTATCACTACTAAGAAGTTTTTGAAGTTCAGAAACATGTTGGGACTCACTGTTTTAGAGGGGAATTTGTGAGGAAAACTGTGAGTCAAAAAGTCATTGGTTAATTCCAAAGAGTTGGCTGTCATTCATTTATTTCTCTGCTGTTTTTCTAGGCTTGTTTAATGTTTTGCTAAGTCCCTAGAATATTAAATTCCCTATGTAATTTCCTATACACAGCTTCTATATAAAGCTGTGTCAAGGACCTTTCAAATACGGAGAAAAAAAAAATAAGAAAAAAAAAATCTAGTCCTTCGCTTCAAAAAGTGCAGCAACACTCTCTCACTAAAAACTTCAGTAATTCTACT
Source organism: Tetrastigma voinierianum (assembly GCA_016808115.1). Taxonomy (NCBI): domain Eukaryota; kingdom Viridiplantae; phylum Streptophyta; class Magnoliopsida; order Vitales; family Vitaceae; genus Tetrastigma; species Tetrastigma voinierianum. The sequence continues at coordinate 2,014,395 of JAEQBH010000222.1, read as the reverse complement.
TCTATCTCTATTTTCCAATACAGAGTCTCCCACTCTTTGTCAATTTCCTTCCACAAACCAGTCCCAAAACCATTCCTAATGTCACGAAGTGCGCCAGCCTCCGGTAGTATTACCGAATTTCCTATAGATAACCTCTCTCCAAAGTGAATCCCTCTTGTTGGCAACACGCCAAACCCACTTGCACAAAAGCGCCTTGTTCAGATTGGATAGACTCCTCACCCAAGGCCGCCAATCTTCTAGTCTGAGCAAACCAATCAACCAATTGATCAAGTGGGGTCTTTTCTCAAGGGTTCCCCCACCCCAAAGAATATCCCTTTGTATCCATTCTAATCTTAATATCACCAATCTAGGTATTCGGAATAAAGACATAAAATAAATAGGCATAATAGACAATGTGCTCCTGATAAGGGTAATCCTGCCAACCTTTGAAATTTATTGTCTCTTCCACCACACCAACCTCTTCCGAAACCTCTCGTCAATCGTATCCTAAACCCCTACTAAATTATGCGGAGCCCCCAACGAGAGACCTATATAAGAAGATGGAAGAGTCCCAACCTTACAGCTCATCACAAAAGCCAAAGCCTCAACATTTTCAACCCTACCCACAGGCTTATACAGTCAACCTTGATCTTCCCACCCGAAGGACCAAACAAACTTTCCAGACACTTTCCTGCATTCTTCCACTCCCCATAAGAGACATTGCAGACTTTGTTCTCCAAATCTTATCCATAAAGAAGCTCCTCTGCATCCCTCCCAGCCCTCATATGAGAGAGAGAGAGAGAGAGAGACTAGAGAGAGAGAGAGAGAGAGCCTTCGGCTTTTATCAATCTTTCCAGAAGGGAGGGATCTACATGAGGCCATTTTGGTGGAGAAACTTCATCTATTAGGTGTTGCTCTTGCAATTAAGGCAAGTAAAATGATCATTCCAAATGAGAAGAGGCATATCTCCAAGATGGTGCCTGGAAATAAGAACTTTGCATCGCAGTTATGAAGAATATGAGCTTGGTGGGAAATGCAGCCTGGCTCCAGATTAAGGACAGCAAGGTGCAAAGTAGGGAGAAGCAATATTAAGTGTTGTTTGGTTGAGAGGTCTGTTGACAGCCCAATATTAGTACCAAAGTTAGGTTCACTAAAGAGATGGAATCCCTTATTTCTTTCCCTTTAAAGAAGGTTCAGAGAAATTGCGTGCAACCAAAAATTTATTTCTTTGCTTAGGAAGCAACTTGAGGAAATATCTTGACCTTAGGCCAAGTGCAAAAGAGGGATTTTGCTTTAGCCAATAGATATTATCTTTGCCAAGAGAATGAGGACCGTGGACCACCTTCTTCATCATTGTGCCAAGAAGAGGATCATATGCAAGGTTCAAAACCTTAGCCAGTTCCAATACGACTCGGCCAAGTTATATCCGCCTCGAAGCTTTGGGCTAGGAAGTCTAAGTTAAATGATCTTTACCCTCTGATAAAAAAAATGATCTTTACCCTACTATATTCACACTAGCCTCTCATAAAGATGCTATAGTTGCAAATATATGGGGGAGGGGAGGGAGTGACCGGAATGGGCGGGGGAAACACTAAAAGCAAGCTGCATGTAAACATAGGGTGCACCCCCTGTTTTGGCATTTTAATTGAAGGTTGTGTTTATCAAATAAAAGAAAAACAAAACAAAGCTGGACTTAAATTTCATACTGTTCATAATCTTGGTCAAACCCAAATTTTGGCCTTGTTATCTCCTCGTCAAAAGATAATATCTAAACCATCCCACATGCTATGCAGTTCTCAAATTGAAAGAAAATATATATATCCAGCGGTCCATCAAGGCAACTGACAAACTAATAAAGCAAATCAAAAGAAATGCTCCATACATACAAAATAGGGCAAAAAATGATATTACCTTCAATCGTTTTGAATCAGGATAAGATATCCCATAAACTCTCTGCAAACTTTCACGATCTTTATTTCCTCTCCAGTAAGCCGATGAAGCCTGGAAATTACAAGCACCTAAGTACAATAGAACATGATTCGCAATCACACATAAAATTAGATCCCAATTCCAGATGCTTTACACAACGTACACATCACCTTCAAACAGGCAAATGCTTTCGCAAAAGATGTATTTGGTATATGGGGTCCACGGCACAGATCAACCAATGGCCCACATCTGTATACTGTGATAGTTTTATCTTCAGGTAAGTCCTTGATGATTTCAATCTGATTAAGAGAGATGATAAACAACCCACATGAGTGACAATGAATAAATACTAAGAAAATAAGGAAGTAGCTAAGGATAGCTCAAATGGTATGGTATTATATAATAATGTAGCTTACTCACCTTAAACCCATTTTCAGAAAACATATCAAGAGCCTGATTCCTTGACACTTCAATGCGCTCAAATGGTTGTTTTTCCTGAAATAAAATAAGTTATCAAGTAGCATATTTTAACAGAAAAGCATTCTTCTGAAAATGCTTAAGAGCAAATACAAAAATCAATCTGTGCCAAACATAGGGCAGACTGGAGATTAATTGACAGTATAATTTTATGGTTCTGAAAAATCTTAAATTTTCAATCAAAATCTAAACTAAAAAGTGTCAGTCCTAGTATTCAGTCCACCACATAAGGAATCCTTTAGTTTTATTTTGAAATACAAATTAATCTGAATCTTGATTACTATTATTATACCATTGTAGCAAAACAACCATTTCAAACCCAGCCCCAACTCCATTGTGAACTAAATTGCATTCTCACATAATAAACTTGCCTTGGTATCAATTCCAAGAGAATTTAAATTTCTTGGAGCGCTGTTATAGATATAAATTGCAAGGCTCATCTGCATAACTGCCATTATAGGATTTTTTTATTTTTTTATTTTTTGGAGCAAAAACAGACAGAATAGTATATTAATATGAAATAAACAAAAGTACAAAGGAAGGATGAGATTTCTAAATTTCAAAAATTTAGCAAAGGGATCATTAGGTTGAATTATATAGGTGTCCTAGGCATAAAGGGTGGGTGCAATAAAAAATAGCATGGTCAAGCACTGATTGACTAATGGATAATAAAACATTAATGAGAAATTTGATTTTAAATACAACCAACATAAGGACTTCCATTAGATCTGTGTTAGTGAAAAGTGAAAGAAAGAAATAAAGAAAGAAAGAAGAAAAAAAGATTGATAAGTAAGCCAGCAAACAAGTATATTAAAGCAAGAAGGATGATCCCAACAATAAATTCCTGGGTTCCCAGCTTAAGTATGTAAAACCTAAAGAGAAGTTTAGCACTTGATAAGAAATCTTATAGAGAACCAAGAAGAAATTAAGACCAAACAGCCATTCCTCTGATATGTGTTAAGCATGTTTGAATATAAGTAAGCACACAAAAATAACAGAAAGAAATACAGAAGCTCAGAGATGGTACAGATTTCAGGAATTTCCAAATATGGCAGAGACAAAAAGATTCCTGGAATTTCCATTTGACTCCTAAAAATGGAAGTGAAAGGAAGAAGAAGATGGTTAGGAATAGATCCTTCCAGCTTTCTATTGAGCAAGTCAGAAGCAGGAAAATAGCGAAGATTTTAGAGAGGAGCTGAGGCTTCTTAATGGATCATATTTGCAATAACTTGTTGTGACATAGTTAAGAAGATGACTAGCCTATCAAAAAAATATATATAGTTAAGAAGATGACGGATACAAAATGGCTTTGGAGAGACCAACTCCAATCAACAAAGCTCTCATGGTAGAAGTGTTGCATTTCTAGGTATGACTCCTCACTCTCTTTCCTACTTAGCATGCAAGGCCTCCTCTCCTTCTTCTCCTCTCTCTATAAGAGAAAACAACCATAAGATCAAGTAGTGAGGAGTTTGGTTTGCTGGATGGAGCAAGCTGAAGTGCATTTTTGCTGAGCCCCATGGAGTGGCGAGTAGGTCTATGCAAACAGGAGTGTCATCAAAGAATTTCACAGAAAAATTACAGCAAAGGAGTCACCCCCAATTATTCCAAAAGCGATTTCCACACATTGATGTTTCAATATGGTTGCATTTTTAGCAGCTTTGTGTGGATGCCAATTCATAGATTTAAAGGAGAAATCTTAGCTCTCCTAAGAAGCATGGAGCTTAGGAAAAGGGGCAAAGTCTCAAATATGGGGATCAAAAGAAATTCATCTCTATGTCAAGATTTGTAAGGGAGCTTCACAAGTGGAAGTGCTCCATCAACTATGGTTCTATTTTAGGCAAGGAAAGGAAGACTGGAAAGACCAGTTGGGAGTTAGCTATCTGTTGCTAATGAAGCTTGGCATTCTTATTTGGAATATTAAGATGAATAAAAAAAGGGGGGAAAGAGAATTGTTCTTTGTTGAGAATAATAGGATATTCTTAGGATATTATCTGGTTTATCTCCTTCCTTTCTCTCAAATTATTTTCCTTCCTTTTTGTATTTTATTTGTTTCCTTCTTGTGTCTTTATGACCTATATAAATAGATGAACACTATCTTGTATTTCTTTATTATTTCATTCAATAAAGAAAAGTATTCTTTTCTTCTCTTATTTCACATTCTTGAATCCATTATTATATTACAAAATGAAAGACACTATGTGTTTACAAGAAACAAAGATCGAGCATATGTCAAAGCAGATTGTGAGGAGTTTAGGTGTGAGCAAGTTCTAGGGTGCCATAGGGATCAAGCAAGAGGGATATTGGTTTTTTGGGGTAGGCTACTGAATTTGATATGGAAATGCGGGCATTTTCAATCGTTAAAAACTATGAGAATAAGTTCATTTTGATGTTTTCAGGAGCATAGGGACCAGTCCAAAATAAGAAGAGGAATTTGGTCGGGTGATATAAGAGGGCTTGGGAATTGTATGGTTATAATTTGCAAATGGATCAATAAAAATTATTTAAATAAATGAAAAAAGAAAATTGTGAAAGAGAGCTATGCCATGGGTTATATCATTGGTACCTTTTCTTGATTAGAATATCATTACTATATTAATCGTGGTCCATCATTCTCATTAATAATAATAAACTAAAGAAAGCCTAAATCACAATACTTGAAGTAATAGGTATAGTGCTAAGAGAACAATACCGCAACAGCTTTCAATGCAACCGATTCAATTTGTTTGAAGTGATCTTCATTCAAGCCCAATTCACCATAAAATGCATCATAATAGAAACCCTACACCATAAGTTGCCATCATAAATTTGACTTCATGACCAATAGCATAAACACAAGTAAAGAGCTAGATAAAATGAAACACATACAAATCTTACATCACTAAAGTTAAGCATGAAACATCAAATAAATAAAGATATTACATTACAACATACCACATTAGAAGACAATGTCATAAACATCTCTAAATAGTTAGTAAAATGGTTGAACATGCATGCAACCTCAAATGCAAGTACAAATGTACCTAATCACAATTACATTTAGAGTCAAAATCCAAGCAAATGAAAAAAAAACAACATAATGAAAATAAACAAGTTTTTCCATGGTGCATGGCCTCAACATAATGAAAGAACAAACATATTAGTTTGTTTGTTTAGTTCTTGTTTTTTTTCTTGTGAAGCCATGATATTCATATTAAATCCAAATCCTACAAGCTTGAGCATTTAGGAGAGCTGGTCATTTAACATGGTATCGGAGATTGGTTCGACGGAAATTCCTGGGTTTGAACCCTCTCCTTGCAGATTTGAATATTTGATCCCCATTTGTTGATTTCAAAGTCCATAATGGACTCTAACTCTCCACGTGTGCAGGTATGGGGTCACATGCACATGAGAGAGGGTCTGAAGCCATGATATTCATATTAAATCCAGATCCGACAGGTTTGAGCTTTTAAGAAAGTTGGTCATTTAACATTTATCAACCCTCTTTTTGTGCTTATTCCATTGAGAAGGAACTAGCAATAATCTGGTTGGGGTGTGATTACTACTCAAAAATGACATATCTCTATACTTAATTCACACATTTTAAGTACTTTTGAGTGGTAAATCCTCACACTTAACCAACTTTGCAAGTTGCAAGTTTCTAATCCTTGTTACTAATGTTTTCTTGGAGTACTGGTGTTTGCAAGACATTTTAGGTATTCTTTAGCTCCTTGGAAGCATGAGGATGAACAATGAGATGTTCTAAGGGCCTCTGGTTCGAGCTTTGAAGCTTTGGGGGATCAATTTGGATTTGAAGAAAGTAGGATTCCAACAGCCCCTACCTTGCTCCACACTCCAGACTTCCCCCACCCAAGCCTCTTTTTTTTAATCAGTAAAAAGCAGTATATTGATCACAAAGAAAGGAACCACGGGATGCCAAAGAGTATTCTAGAGGTATACTAAAGAGAAGTCAAAAGGAAACAAAAAGAAAACCAAAAAAAAAGCAACCAAAAATACCCACCAGCCCTCACATACATCCAACAACCTCACCTACAACCCAATCAAGTCAAAAAATCCAACAAAAAATTTGTTTATCAACACTGCAAATTTCCCACACCCAAACCTCTTTTGCACAAGCACAATCAAACAAAAAGGGAAAAGCAACATTCAGAGGGGTATCCCCACACCACCTATCCTTCCGAAACTTGATCCTTAGCCCATGCCCTACTACAAAAGAAAGATTGTCACTAATCAAATGACCCCAACTCCTCAATGCTTTCCATAACCCCACCCGAACCCCTCCCTTGGAACACAAGAACTCCACCCTCCCTCTTCCTCACCAAATTTTCCTTTCATGACATCAATCCATAAGGGCCCTTTCTCATTTGCATACTGCCAACTCCACTTAGCAAGAGTACATTTTACAACCATGACTTTACATTCACATCCCATCTTTCATAGTAAATCCTTTTATAATTATCTTATGTGTCTATGATACTTTAAATATGAATGAATGTTTAATAAGTAAATCTATAACTTAAAATTCGTGAAAGTATAATTATTAAGGTAAATATGTCGATTTGAAGATTTATAATAAATTTTATGTTAACTTACCAAACAACCTTAGTACCTAAAAGTGAAATCAAGAAATGAGTTTCAAGTGGAGGTCTTAAATATCAATTAAACTTAAAAGTTAAATTAAGTCATTAAGTTTTTCGTGCAACCCCCTAAATCCAATACCACCGAGTTACATTTTATGTAGCAGTACACTAAAATTCTAATAGGAAATAAAGGTTATAGAAGAAAAGATTAATTAAAAATTATAATATTTAAAAAAAATGTCATTATCAGATTAGTTCCCAAAACTAATCATGCTTAGAGCATACCTCTCCTCTGGTAGTACAGGGCCCAATGCACAGCTTGCAACCATATTCCATTTCAAGGGCCTGCACCATTACATGAGCTATCAACCCAATTACCCAAACAATATTGTTCGGAAAACTAAATTAAACGAAGAGAACAGCTAGAACCTGTCCCAGAATGTGCGCACTGGAATGCCAAAAAGTGTCCCGACCTTCATCACTATCGAACGTGAACAACTTGAGCTCGCAGTCGCCCTCTAGCGCCCTCGACATGTCCCATAAAACTCCATTCACTTGAGAAATCAACGCATTAGATGCCAAACCTTTCGATATCTGTTTGGCAATGTCAAAAGGCGTAGTCTCCCATTTCCTCCCTTCCTTCACTGTCCCGTCTAGCAAAGTTATCCTTCGCCACGGACAACCCAAAAATCAACCAACAGTGGCCATAAAAAAAAAAACATATACCTTACAGAAACGGAGAAAGAGATTACTTGATTGGGTCGCCGGAAATGGATCGGCGGTGAGAGATTTGTTCAGATTTGATGGCCTCGAAGATTGCGATGCGCTTGGGAATGACGCAACTGAGATATTCCTCATCCTTAGAGTGAGAGGGGGCGGACTTCGGTTTTGCATCAGGTGCGCCCCCCATGGCTGGCGCTGGGCGGTGGTAGTGGAGAGGCAGAGGGCAGAGGGCAGAGGGAAAAGTGCGGGCGGCGCCGGCTGTGATATGGAGCGAGAAAGAGGAGAGCAGTGTAGGAAAAGTATACGGCTGATTATAAGGGGTCGTTTGGCTTTTTACTTAGATGAATAGCATTTTTATTTACTTTAATGCTGAATAAAGGGTTAATAGTATTATGTATTATATGATATCCTTTTTTTTTTTTTTAATAAAATCAATATCTTAAATATATTAAAATATAATTTAGGTCATATAACTTTATTATTATAAATATTTGATTTTTCAAAAAACATAAATATTTTGTTAAAGAGCCCATATAACCAATGTTGGAAATATCGTGATATATCGTCAATATATTATCGACATTTCGGGTGTCGAGCTATTCTGACATGATATCGGCATACGACAGTCGATTGGAGGAGAAATCGGTCAAAATCACCGATATTTAGGTACATAAGCGATATATTGACAACAATTTCAATGAAACCAGTACGTGGAACAAACACGCATGTCATTATGTTTTTTTTAGAATTTAACAGATATATAGGTAATTATCGGTAATAATTTTGTGATGATCCAACGGTTGAGATTACAGGACACATGGAAGGCTGAGATTTCATCCAGTTTTTTCAAAACCTCCAAAGACTACCTACGGATCTGACGGGCATAATTCAATCTGTGTTGATCCAACGGCAAAATTGAATCTTGTAATTCCCTTTAGTTTCAACGGTCAGATTTTTTATCTAACGGTGGATTTTTAATATTTGACTTTATCTAACGGTCATAATTGTCTAATGGCTAAATCAAAATCTAACGGTCAGATTTGATTCAAAATCAAATCCAATGGCCATAATTCATTTTTAAAGGGTTTTTGACTAGAAAAATGCTAGTTTGACTCCAAAAAATTGTATAAATAACCCTAAAATCTAATTTTTCATATAAAACTCATTTATTATTTCCCAAACAATTCTTGATTTGTGCAAGTCTTAGAAAATAATTTTTTTGTCAATTATTTGTATTCAAATATTTCATTAAATACATAATTTGTGCAATTTAAGGTATGTTTTCATGTTAATTATTTTTTTATTTTTTACATTTGTGCAATTTAGTAATTAATTTAAGTTTATATTTAGATTAAAATTATGAATATGAAATATGAACATATATTATGTATATTTATTGTTAATTAATGTAAAAACACTTTTTTTAACTTATGATAATTAATGTAATTTTATATTTAGATTGGGATTATGAATATGAAATATAAAAATTTGTTAATTAATGTATGAAATATGAACATATATTATCTATATTTTAGATATTTAATATAACTTTAAATTTAGATTATGATTATGAATGTGAAATATAATAAATTGTTAATTAATGTAAAAACACATTTTCTTTAACTTATGATAATTAATGTAACTGTTTATATTGAGATTATGAATATAAATTGATTACGATTATTGGAAGTTTAGCTAGGTTGATAGTAGGGTGAATCCTTACACAGAAGTCGTGTCATAACTTTTGAAATATTGTGCTAACCTTATTGAATGGAACATAAATGACCTGATATCACGATTTTGTGGTATGGATATTAAAAGTGGAGGAATTACTCAGCTTAAATTTCACTTATCGTATATAGATCCCCACTCAAATAGGAAGAAGTGTCCTAATGTACCTCCCGAAGTGAAAAATGAAATGAGACAACTTTTGATTATGCAAATATAAAATAAATTCGAGCTGAATTACGAGGCCTGAAATAGGCTTGCGTTGAAATCGTGTCGCGAGATCCCTATGCAACGTTGAATTTCGTGGTCCCCGAGATAGTGAGCTGGGTTTTGAAGTCATCAGGTGTGGAGTGTGGTAAAAAGGCTTGTGAGGTACCATCTTGATGTGTAAATCAGCTGCTCCGCCTCCCATATGACCATGTTGTGGTGTGAAAGGAGGGGGGGGGGAAATGAGATGAATAGAGCTTGGAATTAAGTATGTAAAATCGAAACTTAGGGACACAAATGAAATTTATGGAAATGTTAAGTGAATAAGGCAAAGAAGGAATAGTCTTCTGCTCCATTGGAGACAAGGAAAAGAACGGGCGATGGGTGAGATTAGTTTTAGAGAGAGTGTGTGACTTATCTCTCTAGATTTCTCATGAATTCGGATGATCGGTCTCAAACGAAGCCAACAAAGTTGATCCTGCGTGTGAGAAGTACGGCGTGGGCCGCAGTTTTGTGGAGTTCCAGGCAACTCTAAGAGTAGGGATCTTTTCCTCTTGGTTTATTAACTGCTAGGTCGATTTATGGATGGGGATTTGTTGAGGCTTGGAAGGCATTGTTATCGGTTTCAAAATCTTTGAGCTAGGAGTGGAAGAAACCCAATGGCGGAGCAATGCGTGGAGGTTTAATGATGCGGCGTGATTGGTTGTGTGATTTTTGTTTTGTTAGGTGATTCAAAATGAATTGTTTGGATTATTTTTAGCCATGTAGCTAGTTTTTGGTGTTATTGATTGTGGATTGAATAACATGGATTGTGTGAATTAATTTTGTTAATATATACATGAAAAATATATTAGCATGAATATTTTGGAAATGTATAATGCATTCCATATGGGGCACCTAGAGCGATAAGTGTGGCAGTTTGTGACACGAAAATGAAAGAAAAGTGAAAGCGATTGTGAAAGGAATTTCAGAAGATTTTCAGAAGAATTGCCTTAGAGTTGTCAATATTTGATTCATCTTGGAGAGCCGGACCTGACCCATTTCGGATAAATATCCAACAATTAAGCCTCGGAGGGTAGTCGATGTATTTGCAGAAACTCGGTAGTAAGTTCGAGAACAAAAAACTTATTTTAAAAGCGTATTTTGTTGGCACGTTGGCGCCTAAGCGTGTGTGAGATCGGTGAGTACGCAAAGACAGGATTCGACATGTAGACATTCAAGTAGGATCATGTATTTGCTTGAGTGTGATTGTTTGCCATGACATGTGCACTTAGGTGGGAGTAACCCGTATGGGGAAATTATCCTTGTGGGCATTGCTCCTGCTGTCGGGGATCACTATTTCAAGTACAGGGAGTGTACGGGAGGACGACTCACTAGAGACCGCGTTTAGAAGAAAATAGGGTTATGGCTTTAGTATGGTAATTTTGTATAACATGTATTAAAACTCTAACCTTTGATATGTGTTTGGTTAAGAGTAATGTAATAACTCTTGAACTGTTGTTATATAGTTGATATATACTTTGTGAGTATTGATGCATGGGCGCAGTGGCCGTTTTACTCGCCACGTGGACGTGTGGTCATTGTAAAATGTTGGGACGAGGTTGTGCGTGGTTAGAGCTCCGTTACAAATGAGACTGCCGGAGTTTTACCGTGAGTGGTGTCGGTTGCAGGCATCCATAGTGTCACGCGGGTTGACGGGTTGTGACGGATGCAGGAAATGGGCGTCACGACGTGGGACAAGCGGAGGCGTTCCGGGAGCTCTCATGTTGCTAACGTAAGGATGGAGGCCCTGTCTGCGTCAATCGGCGCCTGCGAGGGGAGTTGGCGGAACTCACTAGGCAGGTCTGGCGACCACGGGGATGAGATCACGAGGCCCGTGGAGGTCGCTGATACCATACCTGGAAGGACAGCGACCACCTCGGCGCCCGCAGGAGCGATGTGAAGAAAATAGCGGATTTAGGGCATGATCCGCGTACCCCTCGAGAGACAATCGGAAAGCGAAGGGGCAGCTTGGCAAGGACGATAGAGGTGAAGAGGCGACCGAGTCATCGAGAGGGGAAAGAGGAACGATCTTAGGACGCGGTTAAGATATGTCTGACAAGAGCTCGGCCCAGCGTGAAAGGGGCGGTAGGTTCGAACCCATTCTCCATGGGCGCTCGTGACAGGCGAAATCCCCATTTACGGTTGAGGTGTTACACTTTCCTCTCCTAACAAAGTTCAAAAGGCCACAGATTGAAGCTTTTGATGGAATGAAGGACCCCGTAGACCACCTCGTACATAAGAACGGATGGGTATATGGATCTGACACCGTGAGATGCAGAGTCTTTGCCATCACTCTTAAAGGTTCGGCCTTAGCGTGGATTCAGCCAGGCTCCACTTGACTGATCTCCTCTTTAGGAACTCTTCATTGCTTTAGTGTCCCACTTCATGGGCGGCGTATCGAGAAGCGAGCAGGTTGTTGGCCAAGTAATGAGGCCCTCGAAAACCACGAGGTCTACGTCCAGGGTTGACTGGAGTCACTAAGGTTGGACATCCAGGATGAAAAGTCGCCATCACGCCTTTATCGGCCCAGGCTAGGCATTCCAATCCAAAGACTAATGTTCTTAATCTCGAAGAACCCTTAAGCGAGAAGCATGGTAGAGGGTACTTGCGAGCGAAAAGTACATCGCGGCGAGGAGGCCCTTATGCAGCGGGAAGCTCTTTCCCGCGCCAAGGAGAAAAGCAAGGATAAGAAAAAGTGGGACTGGAGCCCCAGAAGACGAAGAGACGAGCCAGGATCACGGAGGCATGACGAGAGATCGATCTCGAAGAGTGCGTCAAGGATCGGCTTGGGTCCACCCAGCATTGCAGCGGCGGTATCCTACCTCGGCAGTTCCACCCCCCTGGCGGCGCTTGGTATCTTAAGTCTATCTTAGGTCTGACGCCGAGAAGTTTTAAGGTGGCCATCTCAAATGAAAGCGGACCTGGCAAAGAGACATGACCAGTAATTGACTTCCATAGAGATCATGGGCATCGAACAAATGTCTGTATTCAATTGAAAAAAGAAATCAAATTCCTGATTCGACGTGGACATCTCTATCGTTACGTACCCAGAAGATCTAATCGGGGCACCTCCTCCACCACCATCGTTAGCCCCCGTCAAAGATCAACCCTTAAGAGAGATAAATGTGATTCTGGCTCACGACCCGGTGGGAGTCCAAAGCTCACCCAGAAGGCCCACTTACGTAGCTTCTCGCATCGTGTGGAGACACTAGAGATGTAGCCAGGTCCAAGCTCCTCGATCGATAACACCATAACCTTCCTGACGCCGACCTAGAAGGTTACCACACCCCCATGACGTAACTGGGTCAGTATATGGGTCGTCAGACAATAAAAATAAATTACGTGGTCCCGATCGACAATCCGAGCTCCTCGGCCGACATCATCTTCGCATTGTCATTTGACAAAATGGGCATTGGAAGAGAGAAGCTTAAACCGGTAAACACCCACTTAAAGGGATTCTCAGGAGAGAGAGTACTACCCCTAGGATTAGTACAATTGGTGCTCACTCTAGGAGACCCCCCATGCAAGGCCACCACAACAACAAAATTCCTCATCGTGGAGGCCCCATCGGCGTACAACATGTTATCAAGGTGCTCACACGCGACATAAGGGCCATCCTCCGCCTATCATAGCATGGTCATCAAATTCCTCGCAAAAATAGTAGGAAAGGCCCGAGGAGACCAACTGATAGCCCTGAGTGCTTACTAACAACGAAGGTAAAGCGCTGACAACGCTCACGCCGATGAGCTCGAGATGAGACGAATCGACACCCGACTAACACCATAGAACCAAGACAACTTGACGACTAGTCGGAACACCTCGCCTACATCGAATCCAAGCTAGCCGAGGACGTTAGAGACCTTCTCATCCACTTCTTAAAATAGAATGTGGAAGTATTCGCTTGGAAGCAAGAGGACATGGGAGGAATTGACCCAGTAGTCATCATCCACAAGCTAAATGTCAGCCCCTCCTTCAAACTTGTCAAACATAAAAGAAAAAGCTTCGCCCCAGAGAGGTAGAAGGTGATCAACGAAGAGGTTAGCAAACTCCTTCAAGCCCGAGCTATCTGGGAAGTAGATTACCCCGACTGGCTGGCTAACATAGTTCTCTTCAAAAAGGCAAATTAAAAATTGCGACTCTACATTGATTTTACTGACGTCAACCGAGTCTACCCCGAAGACAACTTTCCCCTACCTCGGATCGACTTCATAGTAGACGCCACCTCCGCCACTTCAGCCCTTAGCTTCATGGACGCTCGTGCTATAACCGCATCAAGACGACTCCTACGCACTGCATAAGACCCTTCATGACTAGATGTGGACATATTGCTATCGCGGATGCCTCGTTGAAACGGGGCGAGCCACGATCGAGGCAATAAATAAGATATTCCGTAAAATGTATCGGGCACATCCATGGAGGTGTATATGTATTGATATTACGCTAGTAAAGTCGCCGTGGCTCCACGTCAACCATCTAAACAGGCGTTTCAGTCCTCGCAAGGACTACAAGATGAAGTTAACCCAACCAAGTGTGCTTCGTAGTTCCCCGCGCATGGAAGTTCTCCTGGGGTTTCATAGTCAACAACCACGAAATAGAGGCAAATCCAAACAAAATAAGAGCCGTCCTCGACATGCAACCGCCCTCAAACACTAAAGAAGTTCAGCGCTTGACCGGGAGAATAGCTGCGCTGAGTCTCTTTGTGTCCAAATCAAGTGACAATTGTTAGCCCTTCTTTCAAATTCTGAAAAAGGCCTCCAATAGGATGCCCACTGTGAGGAGGCGTTCACAGCGCTGAAAACCTACTTGAGCTCCCCTTCTATTTTGGAAAGTCCCTTTGAGGGAGAACTCCTCACTCTCTACTTAGCCGTTTTCGATTTCTAGACTAGTGCCGACCTGGTCAGAGAACGGGACAAAACGCAGCAACCTGTCTATTACTGCAGTCAAGCTCTAAGAGGAGCAGAGGGAAGGTACCCGAAGATGGAAAAGCTCATTCTAGCATTGGTGACCACCGTTAGAAGACTTCAGCCATACTTCCAAGTCCACACTATCGAAATTCCAACAGAACACCCGATGAAGCAAATATTGCACAAACCATAAACCATTGGAAGATTGGTGAAATGGACCATAGAGCTGAGTGAGTTCGACATTAGGTACAAGCCAAGAACAATGATAAAATGGCAAATTTTTGCATATTTCATCATGGAATTCACCTCGGCAGAGCCCACTGAATCTACCTAGCTTGCATCTGACCTCCCCATCTAGAGGTTATATGTAGATGGGGCCGCCAATGCCCACGAAGTGGAGCAAGTTTGATTCTGACCTCCCTGGACGGGATCGATGTGGAATATGCACTCAGATTCGGATTCCAGGCCTCCAACAATGAAGCCGAATATGAAGCCGTCATTGCTGGACTAAACCTCGCCCACTCCATGGAGGCTGATCAACTAGAGGCGTACGATTCTCGCTAAGGTAAAACAACAAGATGAGCGAAGGTGAAAAAGATGATTCGTTATCTCAAGAAGGCACGCAAGTTGCTCAAAATTACCTGGTTCGCTGGGACACATCCCAAGGATCGAGAATCTACCATGACGCCCTAACTAAGCTAGCAATCTGTCGCAAGAAGATTCGACATACCTGCCCGGCCAAGCACCCTCATGGAACCTTCAAGACGTCACCAAATGATTTGCGGTCCCCCAAGAATGACCTCACCGAGCTGGATGGATCCCATATGGGACTATCTATTGAACGAGATATTGCCAAGCGATCCGAAGGAAGCATCTAAACTAAGAGCAAGGTCAACCAGATTCGCTCTTTTGCGGGGGACCCTTTATAAACGAGGTTTTTCCGCACCCCTCCTCAAATGCATAGGAAAGGAAGATGCCAATTACGTACTTAGAGAGGTACCAAGGCACGGCAGTGGCAACTATATTGAGCTCGCCTTGGCAGAAACCCAGCAAGGGTGGCTGAGCAGCCACATGTCAAAGACGCCTGGGCGAACTAGCCGAAGCGCGTAATCTACCAAGAGCATGCCAAGGTCTCCCATCTCCCGCCAGCCACCGACTCAATCATAAGCCCCGGCCTTTTCAGCCAAACGGACAGACATACTGCCCCGCCATCGGGAAGGGTTAATGCAAATTTCACATAGAGTGGACTTACTTCACTAAATGGGCCGAGGCCGAGCCATCGCGTAACTACGTATAAAAAGGTACGTAACTCGTTTCGTGTGGTCCATAACTGCAGGTTCTGATCCCAAACCGCTGATATTAGATAATGGAAAACAGTTCGACAACCATAAATTCAAAAACTTTTGCGCCGAGCTCGGAATCAGGAATTACTATTCGTCCCAGCCATCCACGCCCAACTGATAAGCGTAAGTCACTATAAGGACTCCTGCAGATTACACTGCTGGTTGACCATAAGGAAATGGGTGGAATACCTCCCGCAGGTACTATGTTATGTAACTACACGCAAGTTTGCAACTCGAGAAACTCCGTTCGCCTTGGCATTTGGCACCGAGGTGGTAGCCTGTAATACCCCAAAATACACCCTAGTTGTTTTAAAACATAGTTAGGGTATATTATTAGTGTATTTGGAAATTTTTCGTAATTTAAATGCGAAACATGGAAATTGAGAAACCCGTAATTTGTACAAGATACAAGGGTAAATTTGTAATTTGTCAAAATGGGACATAAAAGACATAAGGTAAGAAGATTATGGGCTAAGGTGGAAACAACATAACTTGTGGTACAAATAGAGGAGAGATGAGTAATCTCAAGTGCAAATAACAAAGAAAATTAACTATGTGGGTAGGATGAGACCAAAATATCCTCATTTTGGGTCTATGAATAGAGAGCTCATACGGGTAGGAGAAGAAGAAGAGAAGAGAAGAAGAAGAGGAAGAAGAAGGAGAAGCCAAGAAAGGTATGGAACTTGTATGGAATGCTATGATTTTGTATGGCTTTTGGACTTTGGTATGGATTTCTATGATTTTCTATGGATGATAGGTTATTCCATTTCTAGGGTTTAGTTAGGAATTCATCTTAATCCTAGATTTGTTGGAAGTTGGGTTGAAAAACCCTAGTTTGTATCAAATGGATATGGAATCCTTTCCTATTTTCTATATGGTTTTATAGATTGCGGACTTTTGGTATGGATTCTTAGAATTTGTGTCTAGGGTTTGGTTATGAGAAGTTCTAAACCACCATTACAAGTGTTTCTAGAGTTTTTTGGATGGATTCCATGGTGGGTTTTGATGTAGGATGGAAGTTATTTGAGTTGAGGAGGTTTATGGAAGAGTGCTTTGGTATCAAAATACAAAATCTACCATTTGGGTAATCCCAGTGGTACTTCGATACCTAAACAGGTGGTATCGCATCTATATGCAGAGGCAAAATGGTACTCCAGATCAATGTGCTGCACTTATTCACTCACTAGACTGGTTGGTACCAGATTAATCCATGTGGTACGCATCAATGCTTCAAAGAACCCCGATTTTTTGTACTCTTGCATTGTAAACCCCAAATTTGTACACCAATAGTATAAGAACCCTAATAAATGACTAATGGAGGTTTAGATAAGAATGAAACTAAGTGGAAAATGTACCATACCTCGCCGCCTCGGCGAGTTTGAAGTTGGCAAACTTAATGCCCCTATGACAAGATAATAAGTTCCTGAACTTGTATAATTATAGGACTGCCTAAGACTGGATATTGAATGACACAACACCTCTGTTACGTGGGTAGGCACGTATAGTACTTTGGTACTCTTTGATTAGCTCGACGACACTCTTTGACGGTGCTTCAACACATTTAGTACTTCGATACTCTCTGATTAGTACTTCGGTACTCTTTGCTAGTACTTTGGTACTCTTTGATCATGCTTCGGCACATTTAGTACTTCGGTACTCTTTGTTTAGTGTGATGACATCAATGCTTCTAAGACTTCGCTTGTGTTACTAAGACCTCAAGACTATACCATACCTTCGGATACTTATTGTGTTGTGTCCTACTCATTCCTTATTACTGGTCTAAGTAGTCAAATAGTTATATGATAAGGTTCTAAATAACGAACAAGAGGAAAGTAATGTACAAGTATAAGCTCTGAATGCATTTTACGGTACTTATTGTAAGCATAAGCCCGTAGTACCTACGCACTCGTGACAAGTATAAGTTCAGAACTCCATGTGAGCCACAAGTATAAGTCTGCTATAAGTACAAGTATGTGTATAAGTTTATTATATGAATTCATGAAAAATTATGATATCTGCTATTGTATCCCTATTATTGTTATATGCTTATTGTAAATAAGTATTATGCATGTGTATAAGTATAAGCCATATGTTTCCCACTAAGCGTAAAGCTTAGCACGGGTTTTAATTCGTGTAGGTACAGGGGAGGATGTCCGTAATCTTTCGCATACCGCTGGGCCATCACACTTATAGGGGTCCATCACCTATAGGTTTTGCGCTCTGATTATGTAAATGTAAATGTACAGTTTTTGTATATGTATATGTAAATGGGACTCAGGACTGTATGTATCGACATTGTAAATACCACTACGGTGGTAGTTTTATTTTTTGTATATTTGTATATGATATTTTGATTTAGTTATAAGACTTGGGCACACCAATGTCTGAAAAAGCAGGTAAAAAGTCCCAGTAAAGTCTCGCGATCCCTTTGAGGCGTGACAAGTTGGTATTAGAGCCTAGGTTTAGGCGTTTCTGGAATAGTCTTAGATTAAGGATGTACCTACATAGTAATGTGTTGGCCTAATGCGGATGTCATTGTTTTGTGTATCGTTTGTGAATGGATCCACCTCAGAAGCTATAGATGAAACGACCGGTGCTTTAATTTTTCGATCAATCGCTTCGGTCCCTCCATTCAACGACAAATGAATATGCTTTGATCAAGCATCGTAAAAATCTCCTCAGATATGGCGTGGTCTTAGATCGACTCACTCGCCTCGAGCCCAAGTGATTCAAGAAGAAAGCATGGAGTGGAAGAATTCCATGGTACAAGTATGGAAGAGTCCAATACAGAGTTTTGGCTTGAAAATTCGGCGGCTTAGATGAAGTGAGATGCCCTTGCGGACCAAAGGCTACATGTGCGCTTCAGCTAAGTTACAAGGTGCAAATGTTTTATGATCGTGGAAGCCGGTTTTGAGAAATCCACTACTTCCGTATCCAAAGACATGGGACTACTTCACACAGTAGTTTAACACGGCGTATGTCACCGACATTACAAGGAGTCAAATGGAAGCAATTTTTACTCTAAGACAAGGGAAACCGACAAAGTGGTCAATATGAGAAATAATTCAACCTGCCTTAGTAAATATGCAATCGGAACTGCTCTACGTAAAATTCAGATGTTGACGGTTTGAGGAGGGCTTACATGAGTCCATCAAAAGGTACCTCACGGCTGTTACTTCGCTACAAGTTGTCAATTTTTATCATCTAGTGTAAGCAGCTATAAAATTTGAGAAATATGAAATAAAGAGTCAAGAAAGAAAGAAAGAGAAAAAGATCTCAAGAGAGGGTTCCTCTTCGGGAAAAAGACCTAGAGAGTCACAAGTTGATTCAGTACAGGGTTCAGCTACAAGGGGTAGGAGACAAGAACCTACCATGACACAAGGTTCCGGTCGAGGCACCTCAACCGGACAAGAGGAAAGACCTGCATGCCCCCATTGCCGTAGAAATCATTATGGGTTGTGTAGACGAGTAACTGGGGGGTGTTTTCGGTGCGAGAGCATTGATCATGTGATAGACAATTGTTTGCGAGGATTGGGAAGTTCTAGAAATCCTCAAGGAAGTGGTAGAGGAGAGTCAAATGTACCTCCATAGACTTAGAGTAGGGGTAGAGGACGACGTGGTTCACAAGGAAGAGGTAGTACTTCAGAGACAGTGAATCGTCTTACTACTACAGCCCCAACCCAAGCTTATGCTATGGGAGCTCGTGAAGATCCAAACATATCGAGGGTTATTGCTGGTACTTTCACTCTCGATATTGACTTGTATGCTTTAATTGATCCGAGCTCCACGCATTCATATGCATGAAACAAATGAGTGATAAATTGCCTTCAGTAGAGCTGTTAGCTTATGACCGTCTTGTTACAAGTCCTCTGGGACATAGTGTTAGAGTCAACCGTGTGTATAAGAATTATCCCCTATTGGTACATGATAGGGAATTATCGGTTGATCTAATTGCTTTGCCTTTTCATGAGTTTGATTTTATATTAGGAATGGATTGGTTATCCATGCATCGGGTCATAGTTGATTGTGAAAAGAAAATAGTCCTGCTTAAATGTTCTGACCTATTAGAAGTAACAGTATAGGGTATTCGATCTGAACCAATACCGAAAGTTATTTCAGTTATGGAAGTTCACGTTTTCTCGAAAAGGTCAGGTTTCGCTTTGATTCTTGACTCCAAAAGAGAAAGAAGTGAATATCGAAACATTCATGATTAGGAGTCTCGATGTGTTTTCTAAGAATTATCAGGGTACCACCTAAAGAGAAATGGACTTATCAAGTGTAGCGCAGAACGACTCCTATTTCTCGGTATACCCTACCGTATGGCTCCAACTGAACTGAAAGAGTTGAAGACTCAACTACAGGAGCTATTGGATAAGGGTTTCATTCGACCTAGTGTCTCACCTTGGCATGTGCCGACTTTATTTGTTAAGAAGAAAGATGGCACTCTTCGAATGTGCATTGACTACCGGCAAATAAACAAAGTGACATTTAAGAATAAGTATCCGTTACCAAGAATAGAGGATTTATTTGATTAGTTGAGATGAGCAAGTGTCTTTTCGAAGATAGAATTGCGATTGGAATATTATCAACTTCGGGAAAAAGAGGTTGATGTCCCGAAAACAGCTTTTAGAACCCGTTATGGCCATTATGAGTTTTTAGTAATGCCATTTGGGTTGACCAATGCTCCGACTGCATTTATGGACTTGATGAATAGGGTTTTCCACCTCTATTTGGATCAATTTGTTGTGGTATTTATTGATGACATCCTGGTGTATTCTAAAGATGCATAGCATGAACACCATTTGAGGATAGTATTGCAAACTTTGAGAGAGAATCAGTTATTTGCAAAGTTAAGTAAATGTGATTTTTGGCTTAAGGAAGTGTCAATCCTAAGTCATATTGTATCTTCCGAAGGTATTAGAGTGGACCTAGTAAAGCAATCATGAATTGGAAACCTCCTGGAAATGTAACCGAGGTGAGAAGTTTCTTGGGTTTAGCTGGTTATTATCGGAGATTTGTACAAGGATTTTCAGTTATAGCATCCTTTCTTACAAGATTTGCCTGAAAGAAGTGAAGCTCAGATGATGACAATGCCAATCTAACTTTTGAAAGTGTTAAAAGAAATGCTGGTTGAAGCACTAGTGTTGATTCACTTACGTAGGGATTATACTATATACAAAGGATGCTTCGGGTTGATAGGTTCGGGGATACATATTGACGCAGACGGGAAAGTGGTGGCTTATGCTTCTGTATTGAAATCGCATGAACAAACTATCCCACACATGATTCGAGTTGGGCAACAGAAGCCGCTTTAAAATTTTGGCAATACTATTTATATGGAGAAAATCAGAGAATTTTCACCGATCATAAGAGTCTCGAAATATTTGCTAACTCAAAAGATTTGAACTGAGGCAACGCTTCTGGGTGGTCGGGAATTGTTTAAAGACTATGATTTTATAATTGATTACCACCCCGGGAAAGCAAATGTAATGGCGGATGCCTTAAGTAGAAAAATGATTTCTGCTTTGACTTTGAAAGATTATGATTGGAGACTTGATTCTGATGGAGCCTTGTTGGCTCATTTGAGAGTTATACCGGATTTGAAGCAAATGATAGTAAATGCTCAGAAAGATGATGCCAACTTACAAGAGATAGTTTAGTTAGTCAGTACTGGAGACAAGACAGATTATGTCATATATGAAAGTGGAGGTTTGTTGTACAAGAGCAGATTATGTGTACCGAATGATATGGATTTGAAAAGGAAGATATTATATGAAAGCCACAATACTGTTTTCACCATGCACCCTGAAGGTAATAAGATGTACCAGATACTTAAACAAGATTTCATCGGGTGGCGGGATGAAAAAGGACATTTCGAAAGCACGTGTCTATGTCTAACGTGGTCGCAAGTAAAGATCAGCACCGCGTTCATCCAGCTTATTGAATCCCTTTCCAATTCCCCAATGGAAGTGAGATAACATTACTATGGATTTCGCATCCCGCTTTCCTCACCGGCGTGAAACACGATGCGCTTTGGGTAATTATAGACAGACGACCAAGTTCGCTTCATTTCTATCTGGGTCCGACTTGACTACTCCATGGATCGTCTAACGGAACTTTATGTGAGTGAAATTGTCAGATTGCATGGGATTCCCTTATCGATAGTGTCCGATCGCGATCCACGGTTTACGTCAAGGTTCTGGAAGGAATTACAGTCAACTTTTGGTACGAGACTGAATTTTAGCACTACTTTCCATCCACAAACTAATATACACCAAATAGTATCTGTGTTGGAAGATATGCTTCGTGGTCGTATTAGATTTTTCCTGTGAAGTTTGCGGATGTGCATATTCCACTCTTGAATTTGGCTCTATAACAACAATTATCAGTCAAGACGCAGATGGACCCGTATGAAGCTTTATATGGAAGAAGATGTAGAACTCCTGTGTGTTGGACAGATTTGGACGAGCATAAGATTATTAGTCCTGGTTTAGTAAAAGACACGGAAGAAAAAGTTCAGATTATTCAGCAAAGGTTAAAAGCTGCCAGTGATAGACAAAAGTCTTATGCTAATTTGAAGAGAAAAGATATAGAGTTTGAAGTTGGAGACAAAGTGTTTTTAAAAGTATCTGCGTGGAAAAAAGATACTCTCCTTTGGAAGAAAAGTAAAACTGAGTCCAAGAATCATTGACCCTTACAAAATTTTTGAAAGAGTCAGACCAAGAGGCAGACGCTTGCACCCATCCGGAGTTAGCCAAATTACATGATGTATTTCATGTGTCTATGTGCCGTGAGATATTCAACCATCGCACATATTACCGCCTAAGGCATAAGAAGATTTCACTTTCAATGAAGAGCCGAAAGCTATTCTAGATCGTGAAATAAGACAGTTATGGAACAAGTAAGTCCCTTTGGTATAGGTGCTTTGGCAACATCACGGTATAGAAGAAGTGACATGGGAACCAGAATCGACAATGATGGTACAATACCTCAAACTCTTCACTGCAATTTCGAGACCTAAATTTATTTTAAGGGAGGTGGAATTGTAACACCCCAAAATATACCCTAGTTGTTTTTAAACATAGTTAGGGTATATTATGAGTGCATTTGGAAATTTTTCGTAATTTAAATGCGAAACATGGAAATTGAGAAACCCGGAATTTGTACAAAATACAATGGTAAATTTGTAATTTGTCAAAATGGGACATAAAAGACATAAGGTAAGAAGATTATGGGCTAAGGTGGAAATAGCATAGCTTGTGGTACAAATAGAGGAGAGATGAGGACCTAAGTGCAAATAACAGGAAAATTAACTATAAAAAGGGGATGAGACCAAAAATATCTCATTTTTGGTCTATGAAGGAGAGCTCATACGGGTAGGAGAAGAAGAAGAAGAGGAAGAAAAAGGAGAAGCCAAGAAAGGTATGGAACTTGTATGGAATGCTATGATTTTGTATGGATTTTGGACTTTGGTATGGATTTCTATGGTTTTCTATAGATGATAGGTTATTCCATTTCTAGGGTTTAGTTAGGAATTCATCCTAACCCTAGATTTGTTGGAAGTTGGATTGAAAAACCCTAGTTTGTATCAAATGGATATGGAATCCTTCCTATTTATATGGTTTTGTATAGATTAGTGGACTTTGGTATGGATTCTTGGAATTTGTGTCTAGGGTTTGGTTATGAGAAGTTCTAAACCACCATTACAAGTGTTTGTGGAGTTGTTTGGATGGATTCCATGGTGGGTTTTGATGTAGGATGGAATTGAGTTGAGGAGGTTTATGGAAGAAAAGTTGGTATCAAAATGACAAAATCTGCCATTTATGGGCAATCCCAGAAGTGGTACTGTGACCAGTGCAGATTCTGGCATTCCATATAGAGGCAAATGGTACCTATATTCACTCACTAGAATCGGTTATACCTGCATTCGATCCATATGGTAATCTGCATCAATGCTTCCAACTCGATTTTTGTACTCTTGCATTATAAACCCCAAATTTGTACACTGATAGTATAGGAATCCTAATAAATGACTAATGAGGGTTCAGATAAGAATGAAACTAAGTGAAAAAAGTACCGTACCTCACCGCCTCGGCAAGTTCGAAGTTGACAAACTTAATGACCCAATGATAAGATAATAAGTTCCCGAACTCGTATAATTATAGGACTGCCTAAAAACCGGATATTGAATGACACGACACCTCTATTACGTGGGCAAACACGTATAGTACTTTGGTATTCTCTGATTAGTGCGACGACACTCACTGACCATGCTTCGGCACATTTAGTACTTCGGTACTCTCTGATTAGTACTTTGGTACTCTCTGATTAGTACTTTGGTACTTTCTGATTAGTACTGGGTACTTTCTCGATCGCGTTTCCTCACACATTTAGCAATTTCTGGCATCGCTTAGTGCGACGACACCTCCGCCGCGTTTCGACACTCCCTCGTTTTGTACTACGACACCTCAGTACTATACCGTACCTTCGAATACTTATTATGATGTGTCCTACTCATTCCTTATCACTGGTCTAGGTAGTCAAACAATTATATGATAAGGTTCTGAATAACGAATAAGAGGAAAGTAATGTACAAGTATAAGCTCTGAATGTACTTACGAGTATATCTGTAGAAATATAAGCTCTGTAGTACCTACGGGTATCTTCATACAAGTATAAGTTCTGTAACTCCTACGGGAGATCTGAATAAGTATAAGTTTTCTATAAGTACAAGTATGTGTATAAGTTTATTATATGAATTCATGAAAAATTATGATATCTGCTACTATATCTCTATTACCGTTATATGCTTAATTCAAATAAAGTATTATGCACGTGTAAGATAAGCTTATGGGTGTTTCACTAAGCCGCAGTTTAGCATGGGTTTTAATCCGTGTAGGTAATAGGAGGACGTCCACTATCTTCTCATATAGTCAAGACACTTGTAAGTCCATCACTCAGAGGTTTTGCGCCCGATTATGTAAATGTAAATGTACAATTTTATACAAGATACGTGAACGCGATCAGACCTGCATTTATTGACATCAGAAATGTCACGCCCGATTCCCTTGGCCCGAATCTGACATGAACCGAACCTAGCTTTCAGGGTGCGAAACCGTATAATCGGGACTCTTTACTTTTTTTTTTTTTTTTTTTTTTTTCGTAGCTTAACTTATACCCGGTGGGTATACAAATATTTTTTGTAATAACCAAAAGTCATTCACATATACAAAAGGAACTACCACTGCAGTGGTAATTCATTAAAATCTCTACACATATGTTAAGTCCCAATTACTATACAATTATTTTTATACATGTACATATTTACTACAAACATCGAGATCATAAAACAAGCGGTTGTGAGCACCTATCTCTCGAGACGCCCGCTGCATCACGGTGTGGAATGTCCCGTCCTCTTATCTCATCTTCGCACTCTACACCTGATTGAACACCCATGCTAAGCTTTACGCTTAGTGGGAACATATAGACAGAATCTACTAATAACAAAATCTGCCGCCACTATCTTTTACATTTATTTCTTACTTATGCATATAATCGGTTTATTCTTATGTGATTTTCAACTCATCTCATATTATACATAGATTTTATTCTTTTCATGCATTCCTTATCATTATCTTGTTCATATTACTTCCCGTGTCATGTCTTTACAAAGTTGTAACTCATATCTACTACATGCGATAGATTAAATCATTCAAAGTAAACTTATACGTATACAATGGCAATTCGTAACGATCAAGTCATATTAAATTCATACAGAAGTCAAATCAAAACTAATACCAATACATATTAGATTTTATCATTATCACTACTTAAACCATTAATCAACTCCCTTTTAGAAATTACATTTCATGATCCGATGCCCGTTAAATCATTTTAGTTTTCGCTTTTATTAAATTTCTCTCTCTTTTCATTTTCAAAAGTGTCTCTAATCTAATCCCCTACTTAACCCTGGCTGATGATCCAAGAGCGAGTCTTGCCATCTCGACGTTTTCAATCAAAACATTATTTCTGTCTTATTAAAATTTTATTTTCAAAAGTGTCGCTAATCTCGAATCCCGACTCGACCGGCCAAGGATCTAAGCTCTGAGCCCGGTTTACTCCGACATTTTCAATTATACTTCCAAAACATGTTGTCATGTGCTATTCCATTTAGACCTTTAATTAAGCTTAAACACTTTCGGGCAATCCCATGACCATTTACAAATTCAAAAGACCCATAACATTCACACTTAATAACATGCATTTTCAACAATGCCCGTATCCACATATACTCATGCTATTCATTTTCATGCTTTCAATATACAAATCGTTTACCATATCATATCATGTATTCTCTAATGTAATAATTCTATTTTCAACTAATTCATGAGATTTAAGTATATTCATAACAATCCCATTTACACTGTCATCTGGGCTATTTCAATTCTGGACTATTCGATTCACAATATCCGCTGACTGATGAATCCCACCCTTATTATCATTCCCAGAATGCTTATACATTTAACAATTCTATCTCCATCATGGCTGATCGCTTTGGTGCATCCCATTATCGCAGATCACTTATTCGTTCTTCCTGACATTGCGACGGATGTCATGGTGGCATCCGACACGTGGTATCATTTATTCGATTTTCCCATCATGACGGATGCCGTTTGGTGCATCCCGACACGTGGTATCACTTATTCGGTTCTCCCATCATGACGGATGCCGTTTGGTGCATCCCGACACGTGGTATCAATTATTCGATTGGTATCAATTATTCGATTCTCCCATCATGACGGATGCCGTTTGGTGCATCCCGACACGTGGTATCACTTATTATGTTCTCCCATCATGACGGATGCCGTTTGGTGCATCCCGACACAGTCAACAATGCCACGCCCATCAAGATCTGATGCCGATCGCGCATCCCGCCAAGCTGACATTTCTTCAATGCCATACGTCATCATGAAGGATGCCAATTGGTGCATCCCGCCTGCGGACATTGAAAATTTCAAAGTCTCATGACAGGTCTGCCCGAGCACCGCTTCAAAGCGTCATCTGGTATATCAATTAATTCACATTTATGACGGATTCCATTTAATGAATCCCATCTTTATCATCATTCATAATCATTCGGTTTTCAAATATCACATTTCAATTCCATATTCACTGTGATAGCTCATATTTGGCGACTTTGATTCCTCGCTTGATGAATCCCGCCCCATATCGCTCACCTTCATTCGTTTTAAATATCACATTTCAATCTAATAATCATTTTCGTATTATCTTTTCAAAGATATACTAATCTATGTACTTATTTCATAAACTCATTCACGCACTCATTTCATGCTCATTCATATATTCATTCACATACTCATTCATGTGCTCATTTCATATACTTATTCACATATTCATTCACGTATACTCATTCATGTATACTCATTCACATATTCATTCACGTATACTCATTCATAAATACTCATTCACATATTCATTACGTATACTCATTCATGTATACTCATTCATAAATATTCATTCACATATTCATTCACGTATACTCATTCATGTATACTCATTCATAAATACCATTCACGTATTCATTCACGATACTCATTCATGTATACTCATTCATAAATACCATTCACATATTCATTAATGTGCTCATTTCATATACTTATTCACATATTCTTGTCCCCTCAATGAATCTATTTTACTTAGAAATTGGAATTATTCCAATTGGATCATCCAAAATAAAGTTATGGCATTTTAATGCCAACCACTCAATTTACAGATTACACTAGGGACAGTTTGTATTACTCATTTTTCGGTATTAACTTCTTGACACTAGGTTTTTGTACTATTTAAATCTATGTTATGGGTTCTATTACAACTGAATCACCCAATTCGGAGCAATCAACCTTCAAGTTACGTCCGAAACAACTTACTACTTTATGATCAAAATCAAACTATAATTGGGTTTCGCATACTACTCTCACTTTGAGTGAATTTTTGGGTCACTTAGAGTCAGAATTTGACGACATCTATTTCTTTATGTTTGATTCTCCTTGAAGTATGTTTTAATTGGCCACTTGAATCACTCAAATCGGATAAGAAATGAGCAAGTTATGGCCAAAATACGAAAAACTCGGCCGGGAACTAAAGAAAATGTAACGGTGTACCGGTACACCCCTAATGTGTACCGGTACACATTGGCCAAAAATGACCAGAACACAAAGTGTACCGGTACATGTTCAAAGTGTACCGGTACACATCACCCGGGAATGCCCAGAATGTGTCTTTTCTCCCTTTTTTTTACATATTTTTGATACCCACATCAACCTTATACTCCATAAACACCTCAAAACCATTCCAAATTCATCTTATAACATCAATTTTACTTAATTCTTCTTTCAATACTTCTTATTTCAAAATCCTTCATGAATTACTTCTCAAACTACCGAATATGGGTTGAGATCCATACATAACCCTTAACATAAAGTTTAGTTAGGTTTTGTTCTAAACCCTAACTCATTTACTTGCCCTTTGAGTTATGAATCCATCCTCAAATAGAGGATTTACAAAGCTTCTCACATATTCAAGGTTTACCAAGTCTACTTTTAAGCACTTAGTGGTTAGGAAGAAATCCTAACAAAACCCTAGGTTTTTGGGAACAAACTAATAACCATCAAAGCATGGAAATTCATACAAAACTTTAGAATTCCATGTAGTTCCATACCTTTTTGCTTGATCTTGGCTTCTCCTCTTCTTCTCTTCTTCTCTTCTTCCTCTTCCTCTTCTTCTCTCTTTTCCTCTCCTCTCTCTCTCTCTACGGTTTGGTCTCCCAAAAATGAGAGACCAATTTGCCTTAAATCCCATGTTTTGCTAAGGCCATGTTTGGCCAAGTAAAATCCATTTGCTTTAAGCTATAATCGCTAGTCCTTAGACTTCTTTCTTTTGCAAGGCAACTTATGACATATTCAAATTTTGCCCCTCATCTTTTCTCAAATTCCATAATTATATATAATCTTATGGATTTATGCCTCTCATATCCTCAAGTGGTAAATTACATATTTATCTCTGCTCTATTATTAATTCCTCCGGCCCTCGCTTATTTCCGAAATTTCCCATTATTTAGTTTTTTATCGTACTTAAATAAGTCCAAACTAGGTATATTTCAGGTGTTATAGTAAATACCACTACTATAGTTTTATTTTTTTGTATATTCAGATAATGATATTTTGATTTAGTTTATAAGACTCTGGGCACACCAACAAGTCTCAAAAAAGTAAGTAAAGAGTCCCAAGAAAGTCTCAGGACTTTCGGGGCGTGACATAGCCCCTGTTGAGGTGGGGCTCGAGTCACCTAAGGTCAAGTTCACGAATGCCGAGCGTAACGAGGAGACTCTTCGCCTGAACCTCGATCTCCTAGAAGAAAAGCATGAGCAAGCTCTGAAACATGCCGAGGACTACCAACGAAAAACAACAAGGTACTATGATCGGAAGGTTAGGCTTAATAGTTTCAAGGCCGGCGACCTAGTACTCAAGAAACTCCTACCAGCAAGGAAGGACCCTACTCACGGGAAACTGGGACCCAATTAGGAAGGACCCTATATCGTATCACGGGTAATCCGTCCTGGCAACTATGAGCTCCAACTAGAGAAGGGAAAGACCCCAATACTCCCTTGAATGCCGAGCACCCTGCTTTCGCTTTTACCCATAAACCTCTAATTGTATCTATTAATAAAATGCAATAGTTCTACTTCAACTCAAATAACAATTTTCGCTTATTTTCAGTCTACCAACTTTCGTAAATCATAAAAAAAAAAAAAAAAAAAAAAGGCCAGGAGGCTTGGTTAGTTAGAAACCTATGGGACTAAGAAGGGCCTGAGGAGGATACAAAAAAAAACATCAGACAAGTACACGCGTTTCCAAAAGACTGTACTTTTATTACAGTTATCTCAGAAAATTAAAATCAGTGAAGCCGTTCTCTACATCTCAGAAAATTACAATCAGCAAAGCCGTTCTCTACATCTTAGAAAATTACAATCGACAAAGCCTTTCTCTACATCTCAGAAAAGCACAATCGACAAACACCCGGTCAAGGCAAAAACCACAAGAAAGAGAAAAAGAAAAAGAAGGAGAAGGAGAAAAGAGGGGAGGAGAGGTATAACGAAGGAACGGTCCTTGAAGCATTCAAAGCACGCGCTCTCTAAGCCGCGTGATCCCCGACCCAAATCCATCAAAATGGTAGGGCTAAAAACAACGCAACTCCCACAACTACCGGGACTAGGGAACAACACAACCCTAACAAATGGCAGAACAACGAAACCAAACGTTGGCCTACGACCACCAAACAAACTTCGCGCAGTGGCGATCCAACTCTGAAGCTTCATTTTATACGAACTCTGACACTGTCGGAGAGAGGAAGGAATTTTGGAGTGGAGTATAACACACACCATCGAAGGAAGGCGGTTATTTATAAAGAAGCCTGGACGCCTGGGGAGGCCACGCAGTCTGTTCCGATTCTCCAGAGTCCTGCATAAAAACCGCGCGCGCTTTCCCAAGGGAAGGAAGACGAAAGAGCCACATATCTTAGTTCAAGAGCCCCGGAGCTCATATATGAAAGGGCCATGTAGTCGCCTAGGCTCCCCGAGCTCGGATATTAAAGAACCACGTGTGCCGGGCCTCGGAGCCCCTGAGCTCGAACATTAAAGAGCCAATGCCAGCTTCGCCTCAGAGCCCTGAGCTCCACGCAGCTCCAGTTCGGGTGGCCCCAGAGCTCTGATATTAAAGAGACACGTAGCCTCAGTCGTAGAGCCCTGAGCTCAAATATTAAAGAGCCACTGCACCCTAAAGAAAGAGCCACAGCTAGTCTCCCTGAGACACGGAGCTCAAACTTTGAAGGAACCAAGCAGCTCAGTCCAAAGGAGACACGGAGCTCAGACTTCGAAGAAACCAAGCAGCTTAGTCCAAAGGAGACACGGAGCTTAGACTTCAAAGAAACCAAGTAGCTCAGTCCAAAGGAGACATGAAGCTCAAACTTCGAAGAAACCACGTAGATCAGTCCAAAGGAGAAACAGAGCTCAGACTCCTAAGAAGCCATATAGCTCCGTTCAAAAGAACCATGAGACCCAGCTTCTGAGAGCCTAGTAACTCGGCCATCAAAGGGCTGCGGGGCCCCACTTGCGGCGAGAATCATAGGATTCAGTTCATTCTGAAGCCATAAAAAGGATGAAAAAGGCAAAAGACTCAGAGCGTATGAACATACGAATCAACGTTTCAATAAAGATGAAAATCGTCATTACAATGGCCAAAGGCTACCAAAGTGAAGAAGAATGATAGGAAAAAGCCTAAGTATCAGAAGATGGAGTTTCGCAATTTCGACTTCACGGTCGCCAAGACAGTGCCAGAGCTAGGGGCGCCGACACCCTAAGGTCATCTTCCCGCCGATTCGGGATTCTCCCGTAGGCTCGCCCTCAATGGGAATCCGGAAAGTCGGCCGCAAACCTGGGAAGACCTTAGAAGCCTTGCGCCAAAAAGAAAGCCAATCGGAGGCCCATAAGGTGCATGCTTCGTCCCTCAGCTCGGCGATCACCCCTTCTTTTTGAGCCACCAAGTCCTGCTGACTCTGGGGGTCATCATGAAGCCCGCGACATTTGTCGCTCAAAGCCCTGACCGTGCTCCTGCGCCTCAGACCTCTCGGAAGCGCCCAGCCGGTCATGGTTATCTGAGACACGCCGTCCTAACTCGCTTGCAGCTCCGTCCGCCGTCGCGTCTAGCTCGACAACCAAAGAACTCGCCCTTTAGCCGCCTTTAGCTCCCTCCCCGCACCTCGCGTGTTTCATCCCCTCGACCATCCGCAACTCGTGTTTAATAACCCTCATCTAATTCGGAAATTTCTTCTCCCGCTCTTCGTACTGAGATTTCGCCGCCAAAGGTACTCATTCAGTCGACCTATGCATCGGCTTCTTATCCTCGCCAGTGTCGTGACCCGAGCTATAGGGCTCGCCTCTCCGAGGTCAAGGAGGCAACCTCGGGCCTTTTATACGCATCCGCCGCCTCAAGAATTTCTTTAGAAAGGCAAGCCCTCTTTACCAGGCTCTTCACATAGGTAGCCACCTGCCGACATAAGACAAAGGTAAGGGTAAATCGAAATCAGAGATAGGGCAAGCAAATAAAGGCGTCCGGACGTACGGTGGACGCCCACTGAAGCGATAAGGCTAAAACATCCTCAACAAACATGGCATCTGCCCTCTTGAGATCAAAATCCTGTAGAATGGACGACTCGGCCCCGACGACAAGCTTTGAATTGGCAAGCAGTGAGTCATCCTCCCCTTCGGTTCTGAAGCAACTACTTCCCTTGTCCTCCGGAATCGTAGGAGGACGCCTGAAGTCTTACGCCAGGGGACTTCGAACATAAATGGGCAGAACAGCAAGAGGAAGCTCGACGCTCCTCCCCGAGGAATTTTTCGGACCCGCCGCGTTAAACACCTAGGCCACGGGAGGAGGCGCCTGACCTTCGGGCCGAACTGGGTCGATGACCCCACCCTTTAGCGCGGGCCGAACACGGTGGGAGAAGATGCTCCCAACCTCGAACTTGCACTCGAATCGCAAGGCTACTTGGGAGCCCCGAGTTTACGCACTCAAAGGACTCACTCCTGCCAGCTCTTCCTGAGTGGGTTTCACGATAGGGGGCCCCACGAGAAGTCTTCATGACAAAGGGCAGAGAAAGCCTCGAAGCCAGGGCCCGAGAAGGAGACACGCCAGAAGGCCCGGGGATGTCCAACCTAATTAGCTTAGAGTACACCCGCTGGCAAGACTGGCCAATCTCGCTTCACCTCTCATCCTTAGGCTAAGGCCGGCGACACCAAGACCACAGAGCACCCTTTCCTGTACTCTATCCATTTGGCGAGTCCGAACCGGATTTAGGATGCTCTAATACCACTTTAAGTGTGGCTGACTTCGAGCCCAAATTTCCGCTCGACCGTCGGGTGGATCCGAACCAAACCCTGGGACGCCCTACTAATTTCTTTTATTTACCTTTTGTTAAATCTTCTTTAAAAATGTCGCTACTAATCCTACCGACCTAATGGCGCATCCGAACCTGAGCCCTAAGCATCTCGATCGTTTTCATTTATCTTATCAAAACATTTATTTATGTTGTTTCATTTTAGGGTTTTCAATTTCGCGGAAGCATTTTCATTCTCAAATGTTTGCGGAAGTAGTTTCAGTTTAGGGCAAGCCCATAAACATTTACAAATTCAATAGGCCCATAACATTTACATTTAACAAAATGCATTTACAAAATAGAAGTTCAGAGTTCAACTCTTTTGTTCACAAAATATCACATGTTCAAAAGATATGATATGCAAATGACGGGGTATATACTTATACTCCGCAACTTTCTATGACTCAGGTTTTCGATTCGCTCAACCGCTTCAATCACTATCAATTACTTGGTACTTGCACATTGATAAAAACAATACGCTAAGCATTTTCATGCTTAATGGTTCTATACAATTCAATTCATCCGTTTCAGTTTAAGTCAAATCATGAGATTTTACTAAATAATACTTTCAATTCTTTTTGGATGATCAATGTCAATGCAATACATATACTTATTTCATATACAATCATTTACGGTTCATTGATCATCCCAAATATACACTTTCATATGTTATAAATCATTTATAACCAAATCATGCATTTCACAATGCTCTTTTCAATTCACTTGCAATCATACTTTTCAATACCAATATGTCCACAATTCAATATCAAATCAATTATGCCCTTAAATCTAATTTAATTCCATGCTTTCTAAGATACGTGATATCGAATCACCTAGCACGGTCTCGCCGGCTATAGGTCGGGTATAAAACATTTGTTTTATAACACAAGACGTCCTCACGTTCTAATTGGTTATTAAAAATCACTATGAATACTACCGATACTGCTCCACGGCTACTTCGGGATCGAGCTTACACATCAATACATTCGTTTCGTAGTACGTTAATTTGACCCTTACTGGGTATACCAATTTATCCTTTACGCACTAAATGTAGCTTAACACTCTATTAAGGGCTGCCTAAATCCTTTTTTATATCAAAATACAGTACAATATGTACATTTGTATAATTTATTCATTTTCAATAATCATGCAATTTTCATATGCACACATTTCACAATCATTTGTCTCAAATCAATTAAAACAAATCAATATGCTTTTCTTATGCATTTAGAACAAGCATTTCAAATATTGAACGAATAGAGAAGATAGAACAAACATTTCAAATCTTGAAACGAGAATAACAAGAAAAGGTATCAAACCAATCTTTCTTTCTTTTTGCCTGCTTTCAATCTCAATCTCTGTGTTAGGTGATCTTCACCGGCCCCAAGAAATCACACACATCATATTTAGTGAACTAGCACTAATCACAATTCTAATGACCTTAAGCCACGAGGCGTGCGAGGTACAATATGTTTTTCACTTAGTTTCATTCTATTTGAATCCCCATTGGGCCATTTATCAGTACTTCCTAAACTATCAAAGGCACGAAACACAACATTCTAAACAAAATAAAAATTCTTTGGTCCATTATGAATGTTATCTTCACTCCGCAATAACCCGAGGGTGGCCTTTTTGGCCCTTGGCCTCGTCGCGGCGAAGGTGCCCTTCGCTGCGACGAAGGCCCGATTTTTGCCCTGTTTTTCCTCCTTGCTCATTTTGCGATTTTTCTCCAAAAATCACCCAAAAACTCAAAAGAAATTATGGAAAACTCTCCCAAGACATTTTAATATCATCCTAAACCAACCATGAGCAAAACCCATTGATGGATTAGGGTTTTTCTATCCCAAATATCATTTAGAAAAAATCTAAGGCTTGTTTCTTACCTTAAAACCCTTTTGAATCTCCTTCACCCAAGATGCTTGATCCTTTTGAAGTAATGAATGAGAAAAAATCACACAAAAATCACTTCTTCTCCAAGCCCTAACCTCTTTCTCTCTCAAAATCTCCCACACATTTTTGCTCAAATAAGCATTCTAAGACCAATATGGTCTAATATCACTTATTTCTCCTAAGGCCATGTTTGGCACTTCAATAAATCCCATTTCTCATTTTTGGCATTTTAACTCAATTATTGGTTTTCATTTCACTTTCATTTATCATTTATTTCACATTAGCATTTAAGCTATCATTTGACCCTTAGGTTCTCATTTTACAAATTTACAATTTGCCCTTTTTCACTTGGGTTTATTTCCGAGTTCAATCAATTTCTCATCTTAGCATATAATATTTAATCATATGCTCACATATCCATTTCACTTTTCGCAATTTAACAATTTATCAGTTTTTCCGAAAAATCCAAGTTTGGCTCAATTTATACCCGGAATATATAATGATATTATTATGAAAATTTTAGGGTATTTTTGGGGCGTTACAACCGTGCAACCAAAGCAAAGTTAGGAAGCACCTCATGATTTTCATAAGCTAAACCCAATTAATGCAAACGGAAGCTCACGAAGGTTCTCGGGGGTAGTCTAGATAGTCAGAATATCAAGCGTGTCTTCTCGGTCAGCCGGATTATATTCTCAATTGCGACCACCCACAAAAAAAATACTGTTCCTTCCAGTGTTTGTGGGAAGACGGGAGATCCAAAATGATCTTCTTGGCGTTGGAGCGCTTGGCGATGTACAAAAAGCCCTCCACGAACTTCTTCACACTAAAGAAGTCTAAGAGCAAAGCAATGCTAGGTACACTGAGACCTTTATCCTCGAAGATCACCGCTGTACCGACCAAAACGCCCTAGAAGTCGGGAGAAAGTCGGGGCCGTGACAGACATTAAAAATGTCAGAAGACGCCTTTTTTGATAAAGGGATGCAGAGGGAAGTGGAGGCCATTCTTGAAGGCCGCCTCGAAGAAGCAAACCATCTTCGGTACTTAAACGATGTAGGAAGTGAGAAAGTTAGGGCACCAAACCCGAACACCGAAGGGAGGCCAATAGCGAGAGAAAAATTATGTTCAAAAGAGGGTTCGACCCGATTAGGGCCCACAACTTTGGCACCAAACCCGAACACCGAAGGGAGGCCAATAGCGAGAGAAAAATTATGTTCAAAAGAGGGTTCGACCCGATTAGGGCCCACAATCTGCAGAGCCTCGCACAACCGTCTCAACAGGCGCAGCCGTCAGGATATCCCCATCTCACCTGACCTTACCCTTGCCTTTGCCATAGGGAGAAAGAGGACCCACTAAAGGGACTCGATTGACAATAATAGCAGGATGACCGGACCCTCCTCCTATTTGCCCTAAGTCCGATCCCTCGACAGAACTACCCCCTATGCGTAGACTGGAAGGACGACTGGGCCTAGAGGAGGTACGCATGATTGAGTAAATGTGAGGGAAGATGGATGAACAATAAAAAGGCAAAATTCCAGCCAAAAAAGTTGGAAATAAGGGACAAACAATGACCACTAGAGACCCACGAACTCCAGAACAAGTAAAGATAAACAGGGGAAGAAGAAGAAATATGTACCAAACTAGGAGACACGATAAGCAACTCCAAGCGAGACATGACTATATAAGTCACCCAGAACAGTCCTACACGATATTCTTGAAAGTTCGAGAAACCAAAAAATCCGAGGCCACAGAGAAAGAGGTTTGAAGACCAGGGGAAATTGAGATAGAGGAAAATTGATAAGAAAGGATTAAAGAATAAGGGGAATACGGTTTGAGTAACCACGGGACGTTTCAAAAAACACTAGGAATTTCAACCGAAACAAGCGCGAAAGTCGAGAGAAGCCATCATTATCGCAATACAATTGACGACGACAAGCCTAGACCAACAAACCCTGTCTTGCCACGTGGAACTCGCCTCTCGGTCCAAGAATGATTCACTCGTCTTCAAGCTCGTCAGAAAGGGTCGAGGCAACCGGATGGCATTTAAAATAAAAGTGTTTCACAGCCCATAACATGTGCCCGTGGAACGGGCCTCAACGCACAAGATCCTCCACAGCCCAGAGAAGAGCCTCACCGAGGATTCCCTACCATAATGATGTCATGTTTCCCCGCAAGGCTTGAGCCTAGGGTCGAAACTAAGCCCAATGGGCTGAACTGGTGACGAGGATAATCCTTTGATCGCTAGTTGAGTCGTAAGAAAGGAAAACACTCCATATTTGTGACCCGATATCAATTAAGGAAAGAAGGATCCCCCATGATTACGGCCTTCTAATTATCCTTTAAATATTCAGTTAGCGATAAGGAAGAATAGATCCCCTACCCAATGGGGAGGACGCCGTATCATCATCCAATAAAGAAAGTCATCGTGATCATCCACTATAAATATCGAGCTATCCCACCAACAAAAGGTACGCAATCATAACACCATCAATAGTTGAATTCTTTCATTTCCATAAGAAAGAACCGACCCAGATCTGAGAGCTCGCAGCACACTCTCGCGACCATCCTTTCACTGCGAAAGGTAGGTTGTCTCACCGATCCAAATTCCTAACAACCGGCCCCCCGCACTCCACAGCTCCAGCTCAAGATTTATTAAAAAGGACCATTAAAAAAACAAAGTTAAAAAGGGTTGAATTTGAGGGTGATGCAGAGATACACGTTGAAGAGTAATTTTTTTAAAGTGAGTATATTTTAAGGTTATAAAAGTAAGAGGTTAGATTTATAAATAATTTTTGTTTTGTCCCTTTTAAGCCAATTTATCTAAAATATAATAAATAAATTAATAATTTTAAAAATAATAGATTGATGAAACCAAAATTACAAAAAATTTAGTGTTTTTAAATATCTTGAAATATTTTGTAAGATTGTAAAATATTTTGTACGGGCTCTAAAATATTGCTTTTTCCATTCAGAATAATATTTCAAAATTTTATAAATAAGTTATGTAAAAATAAAAAAACAAATTATATAAAGTCTGAAAGCAATTTTCTTTTAGAAAAATAACCAAAAAAACAAATGCCCCTAAGTTTCTTTGGACAAGGTTTAAGGGATTTTTTTTTATTTTTCAATTTTATTAGTAAATCCATATTACGAAATGCTACAAAGTTTAATAATACAGTCACTATAGGAATGCTAAATAATAAATAACATCTATTAATAAAATAGTTAAAAATATATATAATAATAAAAAAAATAAAAATTATGGATGAAGATTTATTCAAAACTGCTCTATTGTTTCTTATACATGTAAAACCTTATCCTTAAAAAAACACTGTATATATTTAAAATTAATGCATTAGATGTGAGAATTTTTTATTTAAAATTCTATGACTCGATTGATAATCGATTTAATAAATAAATAATTAATTAAAGGGTTTATAATTAATTGAGTTGGGTTACATTGCTTGATGCAAGCAATGAAAATTCAAATGTTTAAATTTAAATTTTAAACTCTGTGTGTGTGGTCCTCTCCCTACCTATGAGCTTTATCAAAAAAATAACTTCATCATAACCCACGACTCTCAGATATTGAACATAAAGGCAGGGATTGAAAAAATAAACATTTATTTTATCATATAATGTGAAAATCATGAAATCTAAGATCATATTCTATTATTGTATATTGTGAAACGAAAGTCATATATGTTCTAGTTATTTATTTATTTATTTGTTTTTTTAGATATTACAGAATTTTAATATGAACTTACATGTGGTATAAGAGCCTAAGATTCATGATTTTCCATGAATGAATTTGATTATTGATGATTTACAACATTGGTATTACATATTTAAGAAAATTTAAAATATGGATATTGTACTACATTGCAAATTCGTTCAATGTATGCAATTTCGAACTCTTGTTTATCAGTTTTCGGTGCTTGGTTTATGCATATAAAGAGATCTAAAAATAAATGAGTGTTTATTTTGATGCAAATGCATATAATGATTAAATTACGAATAATAATCAAACAAATATTTATTTACATAATTCCTTGGGAATAAATGATGATTTGCGGATAATGCAGTGAAGAAGATAAAGTGCTTAAAAATAAAATAAAATGGTGTTATTTTTTCTCATTCTGTGCGTAGGATAATTATATTATATGTTTTAATTTATCATTATTCTTTTTGTCATTGGTACATGGTTGATATTATTAGTTATTATTATTATTGTTATTTTCTTATGAATAATCTGGTGCATGAGATTTGAATTTGGGTTAAAATAAATAAATAAAAATTGATAAGAAGGAAAATGGGACTCATGACCTTAAATGTATTTTCTTAGTTTTAAAAGATTTTTAGAACCATTAAGTTTTTTTTTTTTGAATAATAGAACCATTAAGTTATAACACAAGTTGTGTTATTTTATGATTTTATTACTAAACGTGGATGTTTAGTGTAACAATGTCCAACCGGAGCATTTTTTGGAAAGAACATAAATGCACATAAATGTAAGGATTATTGTCATAGTTATTAAACAAATAAATAAATTGAAAATATATTATCAGGGTTTGTCAGTCACTAAAATGGTCTACATGTGAGTGTTATAATTTTCAATTTGAATGTTTATTTATTTATTTATGAAAAAAATTTAATTGTTATTTTATTTTATTTTAAGAAATAACCATTATTCACATAATAGATGTTATAAATGGTGTGATGTATGTGTACATGAATTATGATTTTATGTAAATTTATAGTTGCATTTATTTTCTATATAATTGTTGACTGCTGTTAATGCACAAACGGAACAAATATAATGAATCTTATCCTTTTATGAAATAATGATTAATGTATTGCTTGGATCATAAAATTTACGAGGGTTATCTTTTATGTTATGGTATCA
This sequence comes from Tetrastigma voinierianum, assembly GCA_016808115.1. NCBI lineage: Eukaryota > Viridiplantae > Streptophyta > Magnoliopsida > Vitales > Vitaceae > Tetrastigma > Tetrastigma voinierianum. The sequence goes on along the minus strand of JAEQBH010000222.1, from coordinate 1,974,683 downwards.
GTAATAACATTATGAAGGTTATAAATTAGATTAGACAATTATCTCTTATGTTTGATAATGATATTGCAAAGGTTTTACATGACTTAGAATTTTATTTAATTTGATATTTAAATTATGCATGTTTGTAGTCACCAAAGTGACCAAACTTTACTGTTTGAATATCAAATTATAAAACTTCTGTCAAGATTTTTGTTTAATTTGATATTCATATTATATTTGGTTGTAGTCATTATAATGACCAAACCTCAATGTTTTCAATATCATAATTATTTATATTATGTAATTGAAACTCATTTATGAATGGTTTATTAGCCATCCAAGTTGATGAACTCTAAAGTTTTATATGTATTTAATTGTATAGAATTATTGTTGATTAGCTATCATGAAATGCTTATAAATGAGATGTAATGTCATATAGAATTTGAGTAAATTGTCATAAATTAAATATCATTTCATTAAAGGTCTTGATATAGATAACTATTTATATGAATTATACATTATGGATAACATTGTCAATATGGTACGAATTGGTACTTATGAGATTTAAAGGTATTAATATTCATATAAATCTAAATAAAACTTATTATGTGAGGTTCCTTTCAAAATCTCAAGTTCACATTATAGCAACACATTTGATATGTCCATGATTTGTCATATTATATAAACTTTTGATATTTGTTATATTTATGAAGTCTCATTAAGTTTCTTTTGTACTTAAATATTATATCATGGTTGTGATAATATTATGATTTTTTCAATAAAATTGTTTGTTTAATTTTATTCATTTATCACAATATAATATTTACATGATAATTATATTATTATATATAAGTACATGACATTTATGGCATGCTAGTAATCGGAATGACTATCATTTATTAATTGCAACTTTTTGAAATACATATAATGTGAAGTTTGTTAGTCATCAAAGTGATCGGACTTGAATGTTCAATGAATTTCAAATTATGAAATATGTAAAATATCGTCCATTGCAACATTTTAAAATTCGTAAAATGTAAAGTTCATTCACTACAAGAAAATTGTATTTTAGTGATAAAATATGTTGTCACTAAAAGTTTAAAATTCGTATGAAAAACATTTTATTGCGAAAAATATTTTGTATCATGTTTGTCACTTTAGACCAATCGCTAAAAGTATACAAATGAAAATCCAAATTTCATCACTCTCAAAGTTTTCAATGATGGAATAAAATTTCATCAATGAAGGTTTGTAACGCCCCAACTCGGCATAGGATGTCAAGTAAGGGTCACTCTCTTTTTTTTTTTTTAAAACTTATAACCTTTACACTTACATATTCATATAATGTTAAACAATTAACTTGTATTACATTCTATAGCAGCGGATTACAAAATATAAATACAAGCTCCAAATATGAAAATGTTCAACATCTATAATATTTATACTGCTTACAAAATCTCAGAGCATGCACAGACCTAGTTATCTTCCAGGCACCTATTACCGTGGTACTTCTACATCCTAAGAGACACTGATTGTCCAACCTTCGCTTTCCTTCAGACCCACACCTGATTAACTGCGCTGCTTTACGCTGAAGGGGACTAATACACATGGATGACCTCATTAAGAGTCACCACATTTATACAAATGCATAGTAACACATATAACAAGCACAGACTTTATCATTTCTGCATATATATACTTATCATAAATCCGCCCATTTATTTAATTCATATACTTTCACAAGTATATTGCTGTGATTTTACTTCTTGTTCTTGTAATCAGATACTATTATCATCACATATAAAGCACAGGCTTCTTATATTCTCTTCATATATTCTCTACATTTCAGAAGAATTCTGTTATTTCCTTTTTATGTCATGTCCTGATAAACCCAAGGACACTGAAACCATGAGGCCCCTGGTGTGCCGCATTTCATTGTGTGAAATTAATAATGTGTCTAGATATATACCCGCTTATCATCATCAGGGATGGCATAAAATGACCATCCATGAGTGCTCTGCATGAGCACTGGCTGTATCATCACCTGTGATGAGACAATGACCATCCATGAGTGCCCGGTAATATGATACCCGAAGGTATCATCAATTGGTGGCGAGATAGCACATCCACAGTGTCTCGAGAAGGCCCGCGCGTGACCTTCGAGGCCACCTCCGATCCAAACGGGATCTATGTCATCGACCCAAACGTGGCCGAACATTCGTATATGTAGCCGCAAAGAATCGTTTTCCACAGTACGCTCATCTATCCTCTACCGTGCTCCCCAAGGCATAATCAATGTGTATTTTATGCTCGTGATAGTATCTTATATTCCCGAATAATTTATTGTCATTCTAATCATATGTGATATATATATACAATCATTTATTCAGTATCTTTTTATTTTCATATCTCAACATATACAACAACTATGCTTGCCATATATTAGCTATTCATGAATTCATGTTAGACATTCATAATAAATGAATAACTATGATGCTTGTGAAAACACTGTTTTCTATGTTTTCCTGGTCCAAGATGAGTTCCAAACCCTTATAAGCTTCATTGATGGATTCTTGACCCAATGGGCTTTCAGAGAGTCCAAGAACACCCAAATCGGAGTTCAAACGAAGAGTTACATCTTCCGGTTGAGGTCATGCCAAAACACTGAATAACGACTGGATCAACAGCCAGCTGTCATGGAAGAGCTCACTCTAACACCTCGGTCTGACATCTACTATCCTCCTCAGGTATGAATGTATTCTTTGACTCAATGGGCTTTCCAGTGAGTCCGCGAACACCCAAATCGGAGTTCAAACAAGGAGTTAGTGACCTTCCGTCAGATGCTGCGTTATCAATCCCACTGAACGGCGAGTCATCGTTATTTATATTTGTTACCACCATGATGTCTGCTGATTGAGTACCTTGACGTGAGTAATCACTGACTATAACGTTTGACTGTATACATTGGATGAAGTCCCGGTTTATTTGAAAAACTGACTGAACGCTCCTTATTAAAACGTTTGAGATCACCTGTTTAATACTCATTGATTTCACCCCTCCACTGATTAATTAATCTCGTTGATCAGAATCTCACCATCCACTGACTATTCAGAGTTATAAAAGACTATAACTAACATGATCCAACTGGTAAATCAAAGTTTCCTAAATTATGTTCATTGATGGCTAATTTCATAGAAGGACTTACTGCCAAATTCTCCTTTATTTCTGACCCAAAACCTGTTCTCAAGATCCGGCTTAATGAGAGGCTGATAATAGGGAATTCTTCGGTTCAACTTGCAACTAGACCCTTCTCAAACACATATTTAGGAGCCTTAAAGCTCTCTTAACTCAACCCTACAAGAAATGAGTTTAGGAGTTCCTAAACCCAAACCACATGGCTTAAAGATAGAGGGTTCTAAAACATGTATCCATAATCATTGCCTAGACCAAAACTAGACGTCCATACAACCCAAGACATGTGTATTCATACAAATATTCACAGTTCCATACGCACCTAGTTTACATACACATATTCATGGTTCCATACCCATACTCAAATTTAGTAATTCCATACTCCCATAGTTTCCATACAACCCAAACTTATCCAGGCACACTGTGATCTTCTTCTTTCTTCTTCTTCCTTTCTTTCTTCTTCCTCTTTCTCCGTATTTTGTTCCCCCTTTCTCCAAGACTAAAATGAGATATTTATTTTGGTCTATCCTTATTTGATCTTATCCCCTTTATTTCACTCTTGGTCCTTCCAACTTTCAATATTTACAAACTAATTATTATTCTTATAATAGCCCTAAATCTTCTTTATTATTGTAATTTAATCTATATATTCCTACTTTTGTTTTACCTTATTTTACCCGAATAAATATACATTTACGTTATTATACCCAAAACATGTTATAAAACTGCTAAGGTATAATCGTGTTACAACTTCCCCTTAAAAGAATTTCCTGGTCTCAACCATACCCGATTCGAAGAGAGTTGGCGGATATCAGGCTTCCCATAGTTGCTTCTGCTCCCAAGTAGCTTCTTCTATACCGTGGTGTTGCCAGAGAACTTTCACTAATGGTACTTGTTTGTTCCGCAACCGTTTCACCTCTCGAAGATAGAATGATTCTTCGTCTTTACTATAAGACAAATCCTTCGCACTTGTACTTTTGCACCGTAGTATGTGCGACTCATCATAGCGGTGCATTCGAAGCATCACATGAAACACATTGTGTAATTTGGTCAATCCGAGGGAATCGATAAGCCATGTGGCCACACGCTCCAAAACCTCATATGGCCCTATGAACCTTGAACTCAGTCAGCTTTCCGACCAAACCTTAAAATTTTTCTCTCCATGGTGATACTTTGCGCGCCTTGTCACGTTATATTCACATTCTCTTAGGTTGGCATACGACTCTCTACCGATCACTAGCCGCCTTTAATCTCCGCCAATAACTTCTACTTTCTTCAGATCTTTTACTATATCCGGACCTATCGGGCTTTATGTCATTTAATTCTCGTCCAACACACAGAGTTCTACATTCTAGCTTCATACAAAGCTTCATATGGTGTCATACTCAATGCTTGAATTCAAAACTATTGGTTATAACTAAATTCCATCAATGGAATATACCTATCCTAAATTTCCCGCAAAATTCCATGACACAACCTCGGGCTACATTCTGAGTACCCCAATCAATCTCTCCGACCGTCCATCCATGGCGATGGAATGTCGTACTAAAAATCTCAGGCTTAAGGCCTAAAGTTCCAGAATTCCCTTCCAACCTTACGTAAATCAGATCTCTATCCGACACAATAGACAATAACGGCACACCATGCAATCGCAGACAATCTCATCTACATAACTCAAATTATTTCGATCCATAGAATAGTCAATCCTCGACCGGTATAAAATGGGCCACTTTGTGAGCCTATCTACAATCACCCGTATTTAGTCATGCTTTTGTTGTGTGAGGGAAACCCACACAAAAATCCATGGTATTGTTATCCCAATCTCCATCGAGGAATTGAAGGGGATTTAACAACCAGGCACTGTGTCACTTTTAACTGTTACACGCCAAACACTAGACACATATCAGTTCACATCTCTTTTCATTCCTTTCCACCACAAAACTTTGAGTCCTGTACATCTGACGCCTGGAGCACAGGCAAATAATTCGATGAGCCCCAAATATAACTTTTTCTTTAGCTTCATCCTCTAGTACAGATAATCTATTCCTGAAATACAAACCCACAAATTTCTTTCTCTAAAACCCTGATTGTCACCAATTTCTAGTCCATCTCAGAATTTTTCTATAACTCTTCATTATTTTTCTCACAAGATCTATAATCATGATTTTAAATGTCATACTTGAGACTGAGCTAACATAGCTCCATCATCTCCACTCAAATCACCGTCTATGACATCACAACACTGGTTTTTCACAAAGACTGGCTACTACACAATTTTCCGGTGGTAAACTATGATGCAAATATAATCCTTTAACTTTAATCCACCCCACTGTCTCAAATTAACTCTGTCTCATAAGGTTAGTGCATCAGATCTCCCCATGATCAAAATTCTATACTTTTTCCCAAAGATATAGTAGGCCATATTTTTAAAGCAAACATCACTGGCAGCCTAACTCTAAGTCATGAGTGGATATTTGTTCATGCAGTTTCAACTGGCTCCTGGAACTATAAGCCATTTACTTTCCCATCTCAGATTAACACGCATCCCAAACCAATGCCCAAGATCATATAGCAAGGTATATAATTTTTCCTGAGTAGTCATCACACTGTGCTTCAACCAAAGATCCCTTTCCAATTGAAACAAAACTACCTTACATTGTCCGCCCACCAAACTTTATTCCTCCCAGTAACTTGGGTGAGTGGAGAAGTATGACCGGCAAGCCTCTCAAATCTTCACACAACCTGCCACCTCAAGAACTCACCTCTCATATTTGAGGACAATCATTAATCGTCAATTTAGCAGATCATCTCTATACCTCATGTACAACAATGTGGCTTCAAGAACACTTAGCCAAAAATCACATTTATTAGCTTATATATAACTTTCTTAACGCCTTCAAGATTTATCTTTGTTGTTCATAATCCCAGGCATCCTTTAGGAATACACCCGTGATGTCACTAATAAAAAACCACAACAAATTGATCCACATAGGCTCCGAAACCTATCTACTAAATCCATGAATGTCAGCTTGCAGATTAGTCAAAATCCAAACATATGACTACAAAACTACACAATCATATAGGTTCAAATGCAAAATTTTCAGATATCTCCTCTTTACCTCAACTCATAATATCTCCATTCTAGGCCCATCTTCTCTAAAAGACAATCTGCCTTCTCAACTGAACAAAGCATCTCTATCACCTCGTGAAGGGTACTTGTTTTTCACCGCTACCTTATTGACCTGGCTGGAGCCACTATAAGATCCGTGAGCCATCTTTCTTTTTTCATTAGCAATACAAAACACCCTAAGGGGATACACTGGTCTATAAAATCCTTTATCTAAAGTTCTGCACTGACTTTTGAATCTTTTCACTTCGCTGGAGCTATCCCAGATTTGCGTCTCTTTACACATAGGACTGCTCTGTGGCAATTTCTATGGCTAAGTCCACCTCTTCTATGGGAATATCTGGTAACTTCTTCAGGAATACATCTGGAAATTCCCTTACCACTGGATCTTTCTACATCAACTGAATCTCTTGGAGTCAAGTATCAAAGCCAAGACGTCTCAGATCTTCTCATAATTCTTCTTAGTCAGCTATGGAGACATGACATTACAGACATTACATCAATCCAATGCCTCAGACTATTAATTCTAACTGGCCGAGCATTTCAAGACGCAATGCCTTGTCCATAATCAGAATCATGTACTTCGATGCTTAGACAATCAACCATGCCTAGAATCAAGTCAAATTTCGTAATGGTAAGGTTATCAAATCAATGAAACCTCTTGCTCAGATATAACAATGGAATAATTTCTATATATGTTATTCACACTAACGCCAGGGGCCTCTTAAACTTAGACCAGTTACATGCATGTCATATGTAATTTCTCCAATACAGACCCGTCAAATACATGCTCCATGCACATATGAATGAGTAGATCCAGGATCAATCAATGCATGCATCCTATATCGGCGGCAAAAGCAGGGATATGCGCTATAACCTCGTGGATATTCTGATCCTCACTTGCTTCATGGCATATGCTCGTCAGCCAGAGGCATAGGATCGATCTAACGCTTCCGCCACTATGCCTCCGTCCTATACCGAGATGGCCACTACGAATTCTACCACGGAGATCAGTCAAAGTGGTGTCAGATCTTCCTACTCCTTTGCTGGCTTCCATTATCCCTAACTTCGGTGACACCAGTTTCTCTGCAAATGCTCAGCTTCCACACCGAAAACACCTCCCTGTCACTATCTCCGCAAACCCCAAATGCCTTCTATAAAGAATGAGGGCATTTAGGAATTTCTCCGGGTCTAACTGAAGCACCTCTACCTGCACTACGTGTTGGCACTGACTCATTTCCACTTCTGTAGACTAACTATATTCTCGATCGAAATGAGATTCTTAGCTCTTTTCCCTTGAGGAGGATTTAAGTCTTCTAGAAAACTTCTCTTCTTCTTTGAAATCTCTTCATGTTTCTTTATCTCTCTACTTTCATTGCAAAATTTTGGACCAACCGATAAAACCACTACTGAGAGGTCATAGGTGCCAAATACCTTCGATGGAATCATGTACCATCCTCATCACATAATCGAAATGCCTCTGCTGAGACCAATTCCGGCATATTTACTAAGATGGCTAAATTTCTTTTTCAATAGTTATTCAAACACCGATATGTTCCTTCGCTCAAATTTAGGAACTGCTTTCCACTTAAACCCAAGATTTCGTAACATACTGGCTCAAATTCGACAAAGAACTCCCAAGTCATGGGATTTGGAATCCTTGGACTTGAGCACTAGTTTCCACTAACTGATGCCCTACCCTGGCCAGTGAGACTGCATAATGTTTTCTCGATCGTATACACTTTACCCCTCTTCTAATAATCTTTTCAACTTTCTAACCAAAATCTCGGCTTTCTCCGACCTTCCATGTCACACCCATGGAATTCTCCATTCACGCCCCACTGTGGCGTCACTGAGCTGGTAGAGCCTGACCCACTCCAAAACCCGAGCCATGTTCTGCCATATATTCTCAAAGAAGGTCGTGGGTCATGAAAAGCATTACTTTCCTCGAAGGTTCAGTTTATAACCCTTGTTCTCGGGTTAATGACTTCACAGCTTCTGAAGATCCATCTATACAAAACACAAGGACATCCACATCGTGCCAACACATTACTAAACACAGGCTTTTCTATCATCATATACTTCATTCCGTGAGCCACCTAAACCTAGGTTTTAAACGCCTAAACCTAGGCTCGATACCACTAAATCGTGACGCAATCCTCTATGATGTCGCGAGGTCAGCCTTTTTTTTTTTTTTTTTAAAACTGGCAACCTTTACACTTACATATTCATATAATGTTAAACAATTAATCCTAGGCTACATTCTATAGCAAATATCATGAAAGATAAACATTTAGCCTTCCAAATATGGAAATGTTCAACATCTACAATATTTACATTGGCTAAAACTTTACATACAAAATAATTCCAGCGTCTTCCAGGGGGGCACCCACAGCTCAGGGCCTCTGACCGCTGATGGATCATCCGGTCCTCTCTGCTTTCCTCTTCTCGTACCTACACGGATTGAACACCTGGGCGCTGCCTTTGCTTAGTGGGAATTAGTTACACATGGATGAACTTATTAAGAGTCACATTTATACAAATGCATATAACACATATAACAAGCATGTATCTATCATTTCTCATATATATACTTATCATAACCTTACCATTTCCCTCATCTTCCATATACTTTTTTCTTATGTTATCATGTAATTTTACTTTTGTTCTTGTAATCAGATAATTATCATCACATAGCAAGTATGTTTCTCATATTCTTCATATATTCTCTACATTTCCTTGCATATAATTGCCATTTCTTTTATGTTTCATGTCTGCAACCTTAGAAGGGATTGTGAAAACCATGAGGGCCCTCAAGGTGTCAAGTATCATTGTGTGAAACAATGTACTATGCCCACAGGATACCCGAAGGTATCATCACCTGTATGAGACAGTTGACCATCCATGAGTGCCCTAATATGATACCCTCGAAGGTATTATCACCGTATGAGATGCTGACCATCCATGAGTGTTCTGAATATGATACCCGAAGGTATCATCAATCGTATAGAGACAAACGACCATCCATGAGTGCCCTGAGGCGCCTCGTGGTGACCCTTTCGAGGCCACCCGATCCAAACGGATCTATGTCACCGACCAAACGCGGGTCGAACATTCAGATATGTATGTCGTGAAGAACTGCTTTTCCCAATAGGCATGCCTCCATCTATCCTTCTACCAAAGTTCTGCTGCATAACTAATGTGTATTTTATGCCTGCAGATATATCTCATATTCCCGAATAATTGTCATTCTAAGAATTCATATGATATATATACAATCATTTATTCATATTCCTTTTCATTTTCATATCTCATTATATGCATAAATAACTTATGTTTGCCATATATGCTTACTTAGCTATTCATGAATTACACAGACATTCATACAATGAATAACTATGATGCTTGTAGTGCCTACTGTTTTTCGTGTTTTCTGAACTAAGATGAGTTCCAACCTATAAAGCTTTCATTGATGATTCTTGACTCAATGGGCTTTCCATAGGAGTCCAAGAACACCCAACCGGAGTTCAAACGATGGTTGCATCCTTCCAAGAGAACATGCACTTTCTGTGCTTCTGACGAGCTGATCGACCATGGAGCTGAGCTGTCATGAAGAGTCGTCTAACACCCGGTCTGACATCTACTATCCTCCTGGTAGTATAATGTATTCTTGACTCAATGGGCTTTCCATAGGAGTCCAAGAACACCCAACCTGAGTTCAAACGAAGGAGTTATGACCTTCCCAAGTTGGAGGTCACGCAAGAATTAACCTTGACGAGTTTGCACCGTCATTTGAAGACTGGTTGACGAAAGACTGCTTCGACGAAAGGATCGTTTTCTGATCGAGTACTGTTTGACGAGCACTGTTTGACTTCATACCTCGCTTGAGACGAGTAATGCTTGACTGTTCGGCTTGACGAGTATTGTTTGACGAGCAACGCTTTGACGACCTCGCTTGACGACCCTCACCCATTCGACTGCTCGCAGCAAAAAGCATTCATAACTTGGTCTACGTATCCGAATTGAGAAATTCAAAAGCCTAACATCAAGTTCATTGATGGGCTACAATTTCACAGAAGAGCTTACTGCCAAATTCCTCCTTATTTCTGACCCAAAACCCGTTCTAAGATCCAGCTAATGTGATATGGTAGACAATAGGAATTTTCCGGGTCTAACTCCAACTGCACCCTTCTCAAAAACACATGAGTTGGGGAGTCTTTAAAGCCTCTTCTTAACTCAACCCTACAAGAATGAGTTTAGAGTTCCTAAACCCAAACCATACACAAGATAGAGGTTCCAAAATTATAATCCACACGCCAGACTGTAAACTGATTCATACAACCATAAGATATGTATTCATACAAATATTCATGGCCCATACTTGACCAGTTTATGACATACACATATTCATGGTTCCATACCCATACTCAAATTTAGTAATTCCATACTCCCATAGTTTCCATACAACCCAAAACGTATCCATACCTGTGATCTTCTTCTTCTTCTTCTTCCTTTCTTCTCTTCTTCTTCTCCGTATTTGCTCCCCCTTTCCAAAGCACTGCAAACAGATATTATTTTCTTATTTATATCCTCATTTGATATCCTTTATTTCACTTTGGTCCTCCAACTCTCTAATATTACAAATCAATTCTATTATTCTTACAATAGCTTCAAACTTCATTATTTGTAATTTAATTTATATATTCTTACTTTGTTTTTATCTTTATTTTAATTCTAATAAATATACATTTACGTTATTATACCTAAACATGTTATAAAACTGCATGATAATTCAAATAAAGGTTTTTCCTAACAAAACATTTCATCAACAATAATAAAAATTTGTCTTGAAAAGACTGCTTATGGTTATTGATTAATAGAATACTAAAAATTAATTTATTAATAGATCTTGTTTAACAAATTTAATTTTGCCTCTAATGCATCACTTTTTTGCCAAGAAATACCTATTTTTGTGTGTAATATATATAATTCTAATATTTGAACCTAATTCATTAAATATAATTGAAAATGTTATTCTAAAACATTAAAAAATCAAAATAAAATATTAATCATAACAATAGAATAAGTATATTAAAGCTATACAACAACATAAAATATTATTATTATAGTCTTTTTATCATAAAACTACCATATCTAAGGAAGTTTTTGATATTCTAATGATGTATGATCCAATCAATACATGTTCTTGATTTTTTTTATGTTTGCTTGACTTCATAACTGAATGGCATGCACTCACCAAGTATCCCACTCGCCACCCGATAGAGCAACAAAATGTCTCTGCCCCAGTCCCCTCCATATGTTCAACAGAGGTCCGACTCATTAGGCCCAAACATGGATTTGGAAAAATAGGGAGGCCCATATTCAGCAAGTCAACCCAAATCCTTCCAATGTATGATAGAATATTCCCTAAAAGGATAACTATTCACTTAATCAAGTCCTATTATAAAGGGGAAGAAAAAGCAATAGAAGACCGTTAGATGGGAATCCTAATATACAAGAGGATTGTCCCAAATAAACTCCCTTCGACTCCATCCAATCAAGGCTAACTATACGAGGAAACATATCTCAATGGAAGACTCAGTCATCATCCAACTGACGGAATATCCACTATAAATACAAGGCCACTCCACCAACTCGGGAAGGTATGCTAATACCTAGCACACTGCCATCTATACCTTCTTTCTCTCAAGGACGACCGACTTAGCATCTGAGTTTCGGCCACTTCGCAAAGCCCCGCCGAATCTCTCCTCCTTCCTCCTTGGTTTTTGGAAGTACTTCACCTGAGCCCGTGAGTCTACATCAGCCCATCCTCAGCACGCGGGCGGTCTAGCATCCTACCCACTCCGCCGATGCCTGTCAGCTCCAACGACCCTCACACGCCCACCCGCCCGCTGAAAACTGAGAATGGGGTCACAACGCTTTTATTTTATCCGATTTGCTTCAATTCCCCGTAGGTCGACTGATGAAGCCTTAAATTTTCCACTGACACGTCAAGGCGCATTTCACTTCGATTCGGGCCTTCATGTTATAATCCTCAGATCTCGAACGCTTCCTGAGAGGGGCGAAATGATGTGGATAATTTACCGTAGCGAACTCTTACCAAAGATGTCGCCTACGTATACCTCCATCAGTTGCACTCCATCTGCTTCAACATCCGCTCACTAACCTTGGTCGGGTTACCTCTGCATCTTCGTTCAAACAGTATTACCCGGGAGCAATAAAGAGGGTCCCCGTGAATCTGAGAAATTTCGTCACGCTGCAAAACCGGGCATGGTCTCAGAAGATATCAAATCACCACGAACACCCCAGAGCCTCCACTAATCTCTACGTATAAGAATGCCTGAGGGTCCCACAACCTGATGACCCTATTTGGGATTATATTAACATCAACTTTTACTCTGCATTGTCTGTAAAGAGCGCTGTAAGATAAGAGTGAGAGTCTCCAGTTTTACTTAATCATGCAAGTTTCTACAAACAGTGATTCTTCAGAATTCTCTCCAAAATGCATCAGGAGAAGAGAATGGAACACAGTTGGGTAGAAAATAAGGCATATGCTGAAACCATATCGAGCTCTAACATCGGGCTCTTGAAAGCCAGGCAGATATCATCACCCACAATGCTCAAAGATGCAATCAATCCTCGTCAAAGATGTGATCCGTCAGAACATCGCTAATATCAACGCCCAGAGCTCCAGACATCAATCACCACCCTCGCCCTTCCAGCAACAGTTGGGTCGGATATATTTGGGATCTCTGCCCATCGCAAAGGCCAACGCAACTGATAATCGCCATGGCAATATTTCACCAAGTGGGTTGAGGCCGAGTCCTTAGCCACAATCACAGAGCAGAAGATACGCAACTTCGTATGGCGAGCGATCATATGCAGATTTGGTGTCCCGAGAGCCTTGGTCTCAGATAACGGAAAACAGCTGATAATTTGATGTAATCTGTGGACTTTGCGTCAGCTCAGATTTAAAATTACTATCGCCAGCTCACCCACAATCAAACATGTCAAGTCACCATCGAACTCCTCAAGGCCGCCTTGAAAACCAAATTGGAAGATTCAAGGAGTTATAATACCCCAAGTACTATAGCCCATAGATCGACACAGTCAGCAACTGAGATAGATTCATTTTGTTCCTGAAGCCAAAAATGTGGCAAAGAGCCCCCGCTGGAAGCAGAAATAGGTGTGCTCCCAGTCGAGCCAGTCCTCGAAGGAACAAACGATGAGGCTCCTCAAGGTCTCGAACTTAGAGAGCTCCCGGACTAAAAGCGTGAGTGTGTTCAAACAACGCACGCAGGAATAATACTCAAAGGAAGACCGCTGTGCACTACAACAAGAGAGTCAAAGCCTGCTTACGTGTGGCTGGGATTTGGTCTTGAAAAAGCTACCGTCACAAAATCCAACATATAAAGAGTCTAATTGGAGGGTCTTTATATTATATCCTGACGTCACCAGCAATTTCACGAGCTCCAAACAGGAAGGAAAATTCTTACAAGATACATGAATGCAAAGATCTTAAACGTTTTATCGAGCATCGTCGTAATAAGGCCTTATGATTCCTAGGTGACAAGTGGGGCGAGCACTGGTTGTTTATTCGGATGTCTCAAACGGTTCGGGCATGTAAAAAAAAAAAAAAATACAATGGAAAATTCATAGAAATAAAAGTACATCTTTATTTCAAGTCATGGTTGGATACAATCAATGGTGTCCTCGATTACATCATAAAAAGCATACAAAGATAATATAATTCCCCAATGCACGCAATACAAGCAAGCTCCCTCGATGCACTCAAGACAAGCACAATTTCGAAAAGAAAAAAAAAGGAAGGGAGAGCAAAGAGAAAGACATAATGAAAAAAGAAGACAAAGCAAGAGACATATGAGCATTTGAACTGGGAGGAGAGAAAGCAAAGCATGTTTCACTAGAAGTAAAGGAGATAGAAAGAAGAAAAGAGCACAAAAAGAGAGAGGTATAGCAGAGAGAGAGGAAGAAGAAAGAGAACTAGGAGTGAGGTGCAAGGGATGCACCATCCCCACCCTTAGGACGCATTCCCTAGCCAAGAGCTAGGGAATAACATAACTCCCATAAAGGGGAAACTAGGGAAAAACACAACTCCCACGCGGAGAAATTCAGAAAAGCCTATCCCGTAGGCGCTGTGAGGAACCCCAAGGCAGCCGAACATCAAGCATCCATTCTACAAACTTCATCCGCCCAAAGATGAAAAGGTAAATCTCAAAAGCGTAAGGCACAGAGGCAATCTGAACCCTATTTATGTGAGAAAGCACTGAAGGCATACACAACCGTCTCCAATTCCCATCAATCAAAGATTAAAAGCGGTTCGCACCTTTTCAATAACTGAAGGAAACACGAAATCCGCCTCTCATAAAGCGCCCTTCATACGGCGCCTCCCACAAGATGGATTCTCACACGAAATCTGGGCCCTTCACACTGTCACCACACAAATATGTCTGGGGCCAGTTCACTCGACGAGCCTCCCTTCCAACACAAAGTGCACGAGCTCCTACTATTTATCAGACGAGCCCTTCTCTGTATTCTCAGCTCGCACTCCGGCCCTCCCTACAAATCTCATTGACGAGCCTCCCTTCCAACACAGCACGAGCCTCCACTTCACGATCGTGACGAGCCCTCTCGTACTCACAAATCAGACGGCCCTCCCTACAACTCATTGACGAGCCTCCTTCAACACAAAGTGACGTAGAAATCTTACCATCCGTCAGACGAGCCCTTCTCTCAGACCTCAAACGTATTCCGCCCTCCCTACAAACTTACCGACGTAGCCTCCCTTCAACACAAAGTGCATCGAGCCCTACTATCCGTCAGACGAGCCCTTCTCCGTACTCCTCAAATAGACGGCCCTCCCTACAATCCCACGACGAGCCTCCCTTCCAACATAGGCGCACGAGCTCCTACTTATTTGATCGACGAGCCTCCCTCCTCAACACAGCATCGAGCTCCTACTATCGGGTCAGACGGCCTCCTCCGTGACTCGAACGCACTCCGCCCTCCTACAAATTCACCACGAAGCCTCCTTCAACACAGCAGACGAGCTCCTACTATTCCATCGTGACGGTCTCTCTCTCAGACTCCTCAAAATGCACGGGCCCTCCCTACAACTCCCACACGAGCCTTCAACACAGTGTGACGAGTTCCTATTATTTATCAGATCGAGCCCTTCTCCCGTACTACAAACATTCCGGCCCTCCCTACAAATCCCATTGACGAGCCTCCTTCAACACAAAAGGCGCACGAGCTCCTACTATCTGTCAGAACGAGCCCTTCTCGGTACCTCAAACAGACGGTCTCCTCCCTACAAATCTCATCGACCGAGCCTTCTGACAAAAGATCGAGCCTCCTACTATCTATAAGGACGAGCCCTCCACCCGCACTCAATCGCACCTGCCCTCCTTACTATTCCTATCACGAGCTCGAGACACTCTCCTTTCGACACGTATAATCGAGCTCTGATCAACTACATACACCGGCACCCTAAAATTGACGAACCTGCAAATAGTAAGAATCGTGAATGAAAGGATGTGTCAACACCAATGTGTCGGGACGATTTATGGGCCATAGGCCCAAACCAACAAAGTTCCATCTCGCACCCAATCGTGATAGCTAGGAAACCACGCTCATCGGGACGTAACGATCTACAAAGTTTAAGACGATGCAGATCGACTTCTATGATCCTCGACTGTGATGGCGTAATCCAAAGAAGAGCAAATAACATAAAATTCCCAGGGAGCGAGTATCCATTAAAAGAAGGTTAATACATGTAGTAGGCCCCAGGTCTAACAAAAAAAAAAAAAAAAGAGAAGAAAAAAGAGAAGAAAAGCATAATTAGCGGAGACGAGCCCCTGATGTCGGCATCACGAAGAAGGGGCTTCAAGCATGAGTACTGTGCCTGGGATTCGCTTGTACCGAAAGATTCCTCCGCCTCCATCGCTGGGAGGTCAATGAATCCGTGCCTGGTACGCCGCGAGCTAGCCACAAAACCGCTTCATCCAGAAGCCCACTGGCACCAGCCCGGTCCTGCACCGCCTAACGACCTCGTCCCTCTGAACAACCATATCATCGCAGATGAAGTTCAGCATGTAATCCGCGATTAATTCTCGCTACTGTCCCGATAAATCCAGCGCCAGAGGACTCATGTTCTGCAAGCCCCGGAAGAATACCGCCTCCAAAACTTCACGACGAGCCATTTCCAAGTTGTTTCTCCATTCGGCCCAACCACCGGCGGACCACACAAGAACTCCATTTGCGTGATCCCGTTGTTCGCCCGAAATGATGAGTTCCTCCTAACCAATTGAAGCTCACTCTAGCAGATTGCAGCCCTCACGAGCCTCAACTAAATCATCTCATAGAACCCGGTTCATCTCGAACCTCTCGAAGCCTCCCCGCCAGCCGTCAAGCTTACTCCTGGGACCCGCTCTTCCCTACTTTCTACCCGAGCACGAGCCGACGGCAGGCTTCGTAGATCGACGTAGTCTTTCTATTTTCTTCGACAAATGCCGCACTTCGTCTCGCATTCGTCCCGCCGTGGTCAAAGTAGTCACTACTCCTTATAAATTCAAGATCTTTACATGTTCATTCAGCTTGGCTTTTTCACAAGCCCTTCAAATGAAAGTGGCAAACAAGTAAAACAAACACACTAGAACTCAAGCACGTAGCCGCCAGGAGAGTTAGCATAATTATGTTTACCAAGCAACTCTCGAAAGACAAGGCCAAGCCTCATCAACCCAACCCTTTGATCTCTCATCGAATCAGCTGAGGATGATGAAACGGCACCCGCCAAAAGTTCAGCATTAGATAGCAAAGAATCTTTGACTTCATCAACCTTCGATTTTGTTTTCTTTCTCCTCGACTCGGCCACCTTCCCAGGAGATGGCTTGACAGGGTCTGAAGGAGCGTTCCCTATAGTTATGGGCAAAACTGCCAACGGCTGATCGCCGCCCTCGCTTGAGGGATTCCCCACCTCTGCGATGGGCTCGGAAGAGGGAAGCGAACAAAGAACCAGGGGAATCTGTCTAACTGACGAGGACCTGGCCTCGGATGAGGGACTGGGTGCTTCTAATCTCCGAACTTTGTCATGACCTGATCCCTCTTGAGAATCTGCTTTTCCTCCTCTCGCACCCGAGGTTTTCGAGATATCCCTTCCGTGATGAGCTAAGATCTCCTCTAGAGCAAAACGGCACAAATGGGCCCGAAAGAGAAAAACTCTTATAAAGGGAGGCGAAGGCCCTAAAACTAAGATTTTTGACTTCAGGACCCGGGATGAGTCCTGGGACATCCTAATTCCAATACAATAGCTCACAGGAACGAGCAGAGCATCTACCAAAGCAAAGAGCGACAAACAGATCTTCGCGCTAAGCTCAAGACGAGCATCCGAAAAATATAAGGAAACCTACAATAGAGTTAATCAACCCATTCATGAATTAAACCAAAGGTAAGGATGATACTCAATGGTTATTATCAGGGCGCCCACGCTCGGGTACGCCCTAGGGTGTCTTCCCGTCAGTGAGTCAGACCCACTTGAGCCACCGACAAAGAAACATCGAACTTTCCATGTCCTATGAGTAAAGAAGGAAGGTCCGAATCACCGCGGGCCTGTGGACGTCTGTGGAAATAAATAAACCCCCAGTGGTAGCCGTTTGATTAAAAAGATGCAGGAGCAAAGCCACATTAGGGACGCTGGTCCCCGTCTCTAAAAATCTCTCAACTAATTAAAATGCCCCAACCATTGGGTGGGCTACTGGGAAGGGCAGATATGAAAATGTCAAGAACTTGTTTGACGAAGGGTGAAAGTGGAAAACTAGAGAGGCCGTTATCAAATGCGACTCGAAAAACATACCATTCTCGCACGAGGTAACGTAACGAGTCAAAAATCGAGACCATACACGAACACTGTGAAGAGGCTCAGATCGCTCAACAAAAATCGACTCGTATGAAGGGCCAACCTACTCCTATCCCACTTTCATGGCATGACGAACCCACAACTTTGCGAAACTGACCCTTAGGATATTTGATCGTGCCATTTCCTGCTTTACCCAAAGGAGGAGGCGCCATAGGAGCATCCGGGGGTTAACGACGATCAAACGACCGGGACTTCCTCAGCTAGATCAGACCGACATCGCTAGGAGGGACTAAAGATGGATAATGCAGGAAGATGAAGAGCGATTCGAGCCCATCGCAGCGATGCATAAACAAGAAACACCCATAAACCTCAGACCTAAACTGAGATCGGAAGGAAGCGAAGCACAGAAACGCCAAATAAATAGAAGGTTAAGAGACCGTAGGAACGCTGAACCCAAGAGTCGCCAAAACAGTAAGAGACAGCGCGAACCCAGCGGTCACATAATATCCGCCCACGGCTAAGACCGTGATAACCCGAATGGACACGCAAACGGCAATCGACGCAGAACACCATGCCCCGCCCACGCAGATCCGTACACAAGGGCCGGGGCAACTCGACGGGGGTATAGAATCGGGACCGCGCATCCCACTCGCACTCGACAGAAAGAATTCAGTCGTGGCTCCGCCTGCGGTCCTTCCATAGCAAATTCTCAAACAGAGGTCCCAGCCATTAGGCCCAAACATGGATTTGGAAAATAGGAGGCCCATATTCAAATTACCAACCCAAATCCTTCCAATGTAAGATAGAATATTCCCTAAAGATAACCTATTCGGCCCAATCAGTCCTATTATAAAGGAAGAAAAAGCAATAGAAGACTCGTTAGATGGGAATCCCCAATAAAGAAGGAGGATTATCCTAAATAAACTCCCTTGACTAACTGCTTATAAATCTAAGGCTAATCTATGAGGAACATATCCTCTAATGGGAAGGACTCCTGGGCCATCATTCAACCGACGAATATCCACTATAAATACAAGACCACTCCACCAACCTGAAAGGTATGCCAATACTAAGCATTCTAAGCATTCACTCTTTTCTCTCAAGGACGAATCGACTTATAAGATTTGAATGGCCATCTTGAAAAGTTCTCGCCACCCTCCTTCCTCCTTTGGTTTTTTTTTGTAGGGAAGTACTTCACCGGAGCCCGC
Organism: Tetrastigma voinierianum; assembly: GCA_016808115.1. NCBI lineage: Eukaryota > Viridiplantae > Streptophyta > Magnoliopsida > Vitales > Vitaceae > Tetrastigma > Tetrastigma voinierianum. The sequence continues at coordinate 1,955,281 of JAEQBH010000222.1, read as the reverse complement.
AGGCCCACATTGCCCATCCTCGTGCACGCGGCGCCTAGCATCCTCCCGCCTCCACCACGGCCTGCCTTGGTCGTGACCCAACGAATCTCACACGCCCAAATCCCGCCTCGCTGGAAAACGAGGCATCATCAATAACCAAGGTCCTTGACTTGCCTTGTCCATAATTTTCTCAAAAATCTTTACTTTGATCATTACCATAACTCTCTCTATAACGAGCAATATCAAAAATTTAATATCTTATCCTGTAAATAAAAAGGAAAACACCAAAAAAAATAAAAATAAAAAAAGAAAAAAAGAAAAAAAGAAAAAATTAGTAATTACAATTTACTTGATCTTTTGACTCTTGAAATTGTTTTCCCTTCCTTTTTCCCCTTGTGCTAAAGGGGAGCTGTATGGGAGACTCAAAGTTCAAATGGCTTCTCGTAGAATTCAAGACTCCATGATGACCTGCTTTTTGGATTTAGCGCTCAAATTCTCGCATTCATCAAAGCTACAAGAAATGATTTTCATATAAAAAACTATAATGCCAAATTGAAAAAGAAAACATAGGATCAAGAATTTACCCTTCCTTTTTCTCCTGTGCACTAATCATTTTTTCTCCTATATCTGTTTTTGTGAAAATTGTTATAGATGGATTAAGTAGAACAATGAAGACGCTAAATGAGAAAAAAGACAACAATTTAAGCTATTATTCATATTTCATATTAGAGGATCAAACTCTTAAAAAAACCTAAAATTAAAAAATAAAAATAAAAATAAAAGAAAGGGTAGGAATGATTTTTTTTTTTTGGCTCTATTTAGTGTTTTTCTATTATTAATATTCATATTAGTAGATCAAACCCTTACAAACAAAATTTGGGAAGGAGATTCAAAGGTTATATCATATTCTCGGAACCCAAAAAAAAGTGAAAAAAAAAAATTTAAATGTTCATCTTTGATAGACAAATGCCAAATTAGTTATGATCTTACCAGAAATCTACAAACTTTTATTGTGTTTGATCTCAGGTGAGTTCCATTCCTGCTGGAACTTCACCATCGCTTCCTGAAGTTTCCTGATAGAGCAAACATAACATGAAATTGTTAGAATTAAAGTAATTGTTTCTGAAAACAACTTCCAACTCACCAAAGGAGATTTTTAATAATTTAATAGTTATTGTGATATGTTTGCTCTAAATAATTTCAGTTTTTTTAATAATTTTATCATTTAAAATTGAGAATCTTATTTATTTTTTTATTTTGACATAGCAAGAACTTACTTTAATATAAAGGTAAATAATTAAAATATTTTTTTAGAATTGAAAAATATCATGATATCATTGAAATTTTTGAAAAGTATTCTTATACGGAATTTTTTTGCAATCATTTTGATTTTTTCATTTATTTTGGATTAAAAAAAGCTCTTAATATTATTATTATTTATTTATTTTAAAACTATTGACTTATCTATTTGTTTGAACTCACCAATAATTTTTATTTTAATAAATTATATTATTTAAGCATTAAAGACTTTAAATCATTATTAATTTCAACATGATAAATCTATTTTTTTGTTATTTTTTTTAACTATCTATTTTTGGTTATTAAATAATGAATTTAACCTAAAATAAACTACTTTATATAAATTAATAAATAGTATACCAAATAAAGAAAATATATTAATAAATATATATATAGATATATATATATATATATATATATATATATATATATATATATATATATATATATATATATATATATATATATATATAGAGTATATATATATATATATATATATATATATATATATATATATATATATTAATAAAAATAATGCTAAATAAAAAATATATGAAGCACAATTTTTTGCAATCATTTAAAATGTTCCATTTAATTTGATTTAAAATATTTTAATATTTTTTATTTATTTAAAACTTTTAATTTATCTATCTGTTTGAAAGCTACCCCTAATTTTATTTTTAATAAATTATATTATTCTGATACTTAATGATGATTGTTTAAAAACTTTAATGCTAAATTTGATAAAATAATTGAAATTTTTGTAACTAATGATGATTGTTTAAAATTGTAATTCTTATTAGAACGTCAACCTAAAGATAAAAAAAAATTAAATTAAAATATTTCAAAATATCATTGAAACAATTTTTTGAATATTAAATAATTAAATCAAAGTAAAATAAACTACTTTATATAGATTATAGCTTAGTAATTAGTAAACCAAATAAAAAATAATATATTTATTAAAAAATATTGCTAAATAACAAAAAAAAAAAAAAAAAAATCTATCTGGGGATTCTTTTTGCAATCATGTGAACAGTAAAAATGAATAGTAACAAGAAATCAAAAGGCAAATACTTGAAATATGGAAAGTAAAAAGAAATCAATAGGCAAATATTTGAAACACGAAATCGTGGCGACTACCCGCCTTTTTAGCCCAAACCCACTAATTAATAGGCCCAAATGACTGACAGCCCATCATTGACTCGCTCTCATGAAGCGGCCTGCTGCCCATTACCTTGGGTAAACCACGGAACCCACCATACGCATAGCCCTAAAATCTATGTGGGATCCTGAGTCCCCCAGCCGGCCACCTCACCACATATGGGAAAATACACAAAATATATATTTATCCCTAAATTTCCAAATTTCTAAATCCTTTATTTGGAAAAATAATCATTTATAAGGAAAAACATATATTATCCCTTAAAAGGATAATCCTTGATAAGGAAAAACAAATCTTATCCCATAAAAGGATAATCCTTAATAAGGAAAAACAAATATTATTCTTAAAATAAGAATGGAAATTTGGGAACCGAACCCTATAAATTGGGAAGATCCCCTATAGAAGAAGGTATGCAATTCCTACTATCTCAACCTCCTCCTTCTTCCTCTCCATATTGCTGACTTAATCATCGGAGAGGCGACCGGCCCACCACCGTCGGATCGCCCTTTTTGCAGGTTCACATTGCGTCGCAGATGCCCCAGAAATTAGATGAACAAAATTGGTTCTTATAGAAATCTTTATTTAAAACTAGTACTTACAAATTTGAAGAAAATACATAAATCTTTGCACATGTGCTTTGAGCGGGTTATAGTAGTTATAGGCTACTCAAGATCTCACCAAGGAAAATTCAGAACTCAACTTAGCCTATTTTGAAAGGAGATATCCCCTCTTTTTATAAGGAAAATTGACGGATTTCAAGCCATCTGAAGTCCGTGGATTTGAAATAAAAATTTGAAGTTCAAACAGTACATCACACCTGACACTTTTGGAAAGAGGAGACAAGGAATCTCTTTTTAAGTCAGCCTTATCTTGCTTTTTTGAAAATCAATCTGCTTTTGTCAAGTTAAAAATGCTTTTGTGTTAGTCTTATCTTGCTTTTGAAAATCAATTCGCTAGCTGGGGGAACAGGGGAAAATCACGTGTCCACTTGCAGCCATTCTTGATGTCATTTTTTGAATCTTTATCAAAGCAGTCAATAGCAATGAGGAAAATTTTATGTCTGGGAATCTTGAATTTGTGCTAAATTTCTCTAATACATAGGGATTTGAAAATTGATGTCCCATTACTCAAGGAGAGTGTATGGGAGGCCGTAACACATATTTTCGTTTTGTTGAAAGGTAGAGCTGGAGGTTGTGTCTTCATCATCTTCGTCATCAGAGTCTTCAAGATGAGACAAAGTTTCAACAACTTGTTCTTGAACCTTTTTCAAATAGGCTTTATATGCAGAATTTGAAGGAAAAGTGGTTTTGGAAGGGGTTTAAGGCCAAGGAATAGGTCCTGGCAACGAGGAAGTCCCAATAGAAGGCTTTTTTGAAGTTTTTTTGATTTTTTGGCATCAATCCGGTTTTGATGATCAAGGTTTGGGGTTGAGAGATTTTGAAGGTGGCCCACCATTTAATTTTAAATTTCATAGATACGTAAAAGGCGGTATGTGAGAAAATTATGAGTGGAAAAAATCCAAATTGCATAATCTAAGTGATCCTAAATGAATAAAGAGAGGAATAGTCAAGCTCTTAAGGAAAAACTTTCACTATTGACTTTGAAATAATCAAAAGATTTTATGATATCAGGGCAAAAGATATCTGGATTAGCTCCTAGAAAGAGCCACCATTCCTAAAACCAATTTGGAAAAGATGTTTGAGTTTGTTCTCTCAATTAAAACCATAATAGGTGTTTCTACAAAAACGTGTTGAAACACGCATTTTTTGTAATCAAAATTATCAAAGGTTTGCGGAACAAAATTTTGAGAAAAACGCTTATGAGTAAAAAGATTTTGTTCCCAATAATTTTCAGAAATAATTTTCAAAATTTTGCATTTTGAATAGGCGTTATCAATACCCTTAGGGTTTTTGATATATGAAATTTGGATAGATTCAGTATCCACGAAGAATAAATTTATAGAATCTACGGGTTTTTGAAATATCATTTGAAATAAAAAATTTGTCCTATTGAAAAAAATTTCGGAGATCAAAACTCTCTGAAGCAGATATATGATGAGCTTCTAGTATTTGAATCAATTGTCTTACTTCTTTTGACTTGTAAATAGGGTTTGAAGAAGTCGGAGCAGAAGGTTTAAGAATCTTTCCTAAGACTTCAAAACAGTTTGAAGAATGAGTTTGAGCTTTTGGCATGGCATAAGACTCTTTGGTTGTCGGTTTGATAGGGTTGACTTTACTCATTTTCCTTGTAATAATTTTCGCGAGAGAAAATCAAGTAAAACATTTGAAGAGCCTTTTATAAATTCAATGTCAAAATAAAAAAACAGATAAAATGGCTTGCCATCGTGCAAAAATATGTCTTGAAACTAAAATTTGAACGTCTTTTTGTAAAGTTTCTTTATCACTTTTGCAATCAACATGTAAAAGGAATTTTTTGTTAAAAACGTTACTTTGAAAATTTTGAATACAAAGAACAATTGTTAGAATTTCTTTTTTGACAGTTGAATAATTTTCTTGCAGACCATTGCAAACACTAAAGTGGAACTTTATAATAGAAACTTTGTTTTCAAAATCTTGTTTAAGAATTCCACCATATTGTATATTTGAAGCATCTGTCTCTATTATAGGAAAAGCATTTGGGTGTAGGATTCCTAGACAAGGAAGTTCTTTGACCTGAGACTTTTGTTGGTTTGACTATTTGGGTGTGTTTATCAGGCCATGGAACAAGGCTTTTCTTAAGTCTTTGAAACAGAGGTTTAATTTGAGTTCTGAGGTTTTTCCTACTTCAAATTCTCTTTGGCTTGAGGCTTTCTCCAATGCTGACTGGGCTTCGTGCCCTGATTTGCGACGGTTACTTACTAGCTATTGCATTTTTCTTAGTTCTGCTCTAATTTCTTGGTGAACAAAGAAGCAACATACCGTCTCCTGTTCTTTAGCAGAGGCTGAGTATCGAAGCATGGCTACTACCTCTTGTGAGCTTCAGTGGTGTGCTTCCATTCAGTAGGAGTTTTTGGTATCCCTTCATCTTCCGATTCCTTTATGGTGCGACAACCAGGTTGCATTACATATTGCTAATAATCCAGTTTTTCACGAGCGCACTAAGCACTTGGAGATTGATTACCATCTTGTCCGTGAGAAGCTCAAAGCTGGTTTCCTCATTCCTCAGCATGTGTCTTCTGCTTTCCAGCCTGCCGACATTTTTATCAAGTCCCTCTCTGGTCCTCTCTTTCATCGCATGCTTTCCAAGCTGGGCTTGGTCGATGTTCATCAACCTGCTCCATCTTGAGGGGGATGTGGAATATATCCTCATTTTATATGTTATGTTTGTACCACGTGTGCCTCACGTGATGTGGTGTATGTACTCGTTAGAATCAATAGGTCGTTTTTCTTTGTTTTGCTTCTAGAGGTTTCTTGTTGATTGTATAAAGGACTAGTGCTCGGTGCCCAAATAGACGATCTTTTGTGAGATATGAAAACTGTGTGGTTTCTTTTTTGATCACCACTCAACTTAATTATCAAGGGAGTGTGGTTTGAGTTTAATTTTGGAAGGTGTTGAACGGTAGCTTGGTCAAATTTGGCTCTCCAATCTGTGTTGCTAACAACTCTGTCTAATCTTGCTGCTGTGAAGAACTGGAGGTGTTTCCTCTGGACCAAGTAAACTGAGGCCCTATGAAGCCCAAATCAATCATCTCCTAGTCAAACATCCACTTTAAGAAGCCAACACATCTCCTTTGATCAAACCTACCTTTCTTCGACGTTTCATCTGCTCTCATCACCGAGTTAAAGTCCCCTACAACAATCTAGGGTTGTGAACAAGCAAGATATTCCGTATTCAAATCCTTCCATAAAAGTTTCCTTAGGGAGTTGTTAGGGCTTCCGTACACTATTGATGAAAGCAAAGGCTGAGTAGCCTGATCTGTAACTTGCATGTGAATGAATTGGGGGTGGGTTTTTAGGATTTCAACCTGTAGAACATTTTTCCATAATACGCATATTCCTCCGGAATACCCGAAGGCCTCCACTCTTATCCATTTATCAAAGCCCACCTTTCAGCATACTGTATCTGCATGAGCCTTACTTAGTATACTTACGTTTGTTTCCAACAGCTCTATGATCTCCGGCTTATGGGTGCGGTTGCGATCCTTAATGGTTCTTAGAAACCTCTTGGATGTCTGTCCATTACAATTCCATATGAGCATGGACAGTATAAACACAATGGTTGTTCAGAAGTTCCCATCTTCAGGGTGGTGTCGTTTCCTCTAAGGGCATAGGTATCTCCCCCATCCTCCTCTTTCTCAAACTCTTCTTCCATTCCTTCCTGATCAGCATTAGTTGGCGGGCCTTGGTGATGTTCATTCGAGCTACGGACTTCTTCTCCAAGGTTGAGAGGCGGGGGCTGGTCTCTTGCAAGTGAAACCACCTCCCGTCTCACTACCTTTGTGTTTTTTGAGCCCCAGACAACCACATGTTCCGACTCCCCAGTAGCCCGTCTGGGCCCATTTTCCTTTCTCCCACTATGGTTGGCACTTACGTCTTCATGGGTTGGGCTTGTAGACTGGTTTTTGGCTTATCCTGATTCACTTGGCGCAACTTCATGCACTAGTACATTCGGACCCTTGCTTCTACTCGTCCTGCCTTCGGCTTGCAATGTCTTCTCCCTCGGCATTGTTGGAAAGTATTCTCTCAACGGATCCAGGGTGTCACTAGGAAGCAGATCTTCGTTCTCCTCATGGCTCAGGGCAGCAAATTGCGATAAATTTTCTTTAGGAATGGCGCTGATGGTTCTTGACTTTCCTAACCTTGCCGAGTTCCTTCATTTCTTGTATCTCTTGCTCTTTACGATTTCTTCGCGGATTTCTTTTGGCCAGCATCCACGGCCCATATGATTCCTGAATCAACGGGTTGATCACAACATCGCTTTCCCTTTTAGATACCTTATTATTCTTGGGTTTCTCCCCTCCGACAACCATCTCCATTGTTCCGGTAGTCTTCTCCTGTACTCTTTTCGGATCATGTGTTGTTTCCTGCTGTGACTCTGAACAGTCTTCCTTCATATGGCCATATCTTCCGCAATCGAAATAGACTAAGTGAATGCCCTCTACTCTACTCTTCTTATTCTTCTTTGTAGTTTGAATTTAGATTCCAATGGTTTTGACAGGTCTACCTCCACACATATTATGGAAAAGTGACCCCTGGAAACAAAGGATGCTGCATCATCTACCTTCACTGGTTTTTCGAGCTTTGATTACAGTCTCGTGAGGAAGGCATAATATTCTATGGGAAGACAAGGGAACCTTACCCAAACTAGTAGATTCTTGAGGTGATCCTGTTCAGTATCAAAGTCGGGTTGTTAAGTCCGCTACTTGTAAGACCAGAAATTGATTCTGGAAAAGAGCGAAAATCGTAATTTCGATTCTAAAGTGGCTTAATTTCGGTTAAAAATATGTAATTTATTCTCTAGATACCGGATGGCAAGCGGTTACCGCATTGGAATCGTCTCGCAAAATCTAGCTAACAAATTTTTTGTGGTCCAGAGACCGGTGTTCGGAGTTAGCACGTTCCCGAGGCGCATGCGTGGTTGGAGTGTCGTAAAGATTTTCGATGTAGAAGTCACATATATACGTACTCATGTGCCATAAAGTGGCATGAGTAGAAATGGCTGAAATAAACAGTAGAGATAGTCTTAGAATGTAACCCAGGAAATGAAGGGCGTAATAGGCGTTTGGGTTTGTTTAAGTCGGCTAGAAGACCATCAGGAATAATTGACTTGTAGCACCCGCGAATGAAAGAAGAAAAACGTGGAAAAGGAAAAGGGAGATCCGGTGGCTGATTTTCTTGATTCACAGTGAGAGAGGTCTTCGCTCTCTAGAAATGGATGATCAGGCCAGTCGGCGATCTTCGGAATGAAGGGCCCTTTCACATGCGAGGAGAGAACCCCGGCAGGCCCTGCCGGATTTAGGAGTTCCACTCATTTCCCGAGTGAGGTTTACACCAATAGGTTTTAATGCCGTTTATTTCATGTAAATGTTTGGACGATTGATTTTTGACATTGATAGTCGACGGAGATGAAGATTAATCATCGTTGCAAATCAATCTGTAGGTAAGTGTTGCCGTAGTGACCGGGTGGTTGATCATTGTATTTTGTGATCAAATCATGGATCGAGTTGGATGGGGCGATGGCGTAAAATCTGGTTCTTCAAAGTGACCGATCGAATCGATCATCGTTGTTTGTGACCACCGGTTTCTTGGTTCGCAGATAATGACACAAAATGTTTGTAAATCGTGCGATGATGATTCAGTGGTGCTGATGTTTGATCGTATTGATGATGTACTGAGTGTATGATCGTTCGTTGGCAACATGGATCGTGTGATTGAATATGTGGATATGTGCATATTACATTGCGTGAATTGGTTGTGGGAGATTGGCGTGCATCGTTAATGCCAGCGCCGAGCATCTGAGTTCTGGGGTGAGTACGTGAGAAGTACAAGAAAACCAGTTGGAAGGTTGTCCCCAAAAATGTGGTATCGGAGGGTAGTCAAACTAAAAATATGTCGTCGGATGACCAGTTGATGATAAGCCGGAGGAAGTAGTCCACAAACAAATAATAATATATCGATCGTCGGGAGAGGCCAGTTGATATATACACATCGGGTTGTCCATGTATGAAAGCAGTGAATTGCAAATACGAGGGCAGCGAGTGTGAGAGAGAGAGTCAGTGGACTGGGATGCGAGTTATTGGTCGTAGACATTCAAGTAGGATCATGCATTTCTTGAATGTATGTTTATCTTTGGAGCGTTACCTTTGCGCTAGGTGGAGAGTAGGCCATGAGGCGATTCAGCTCACCCAGGCATTAAACTCGCGCTTGTCGAGGATATTATTTTACAGTGCAAAGGGCGTGAGAGGGACGGCTCGTCTGGGGCGAGGTTGTGAAGAAAGCCGGGTTGTGGCTTTGATGATTTGATACATGTATTAGAATTCTCTAATTTTGATATATGTGTTGTATAAGAGTAAATTATTAACTCTTTAAAACAATTGGATATAGTTGTTGTATTATGATGAATATTGTTTATGGGCCCCGAGTGTGTAGTTTACTCATGTTGAAATTATATTGGGTACTTGGGACGAGGTTTCATCAGGTGATATGACTAGGTGAGCTCCACTGTACAAAAGAGACTACGCCCAATTTTGAAATGGCGTCGGGTAGCAGACATCCACTTATATTCCATGGATTAATGGTGAATCCAACGGACCCTCGGGATCGGGGTGTCACACTTACTGTTAAATAGTGATTGAAGATCAGTTAGGGTCCGCTAAGTATAACCTTTTGAAATTATACCTGTGAGTTTCTGCATGTTTTGGTATAATAGCAATAAAAATATATTTATTCGGAATAAAATAAAAGATATAAAAAAGTAGGAATATAATAAGTTAAATTACAAATAATAAAGATTGAGGCTATTGTAAAAATATTATAAATTGATTTTGCAAATATTAGAAGAGTTGAAGGGTAAAGAGTAATAAAGAAGATATTAGAATGAAATAAGGATGAAAATTGTGTAAGAGACAAGTGGCTTAAAGGAAGAGGAGGAGAAGTTTCCTCCTTTGATTAAGATAAATAAAGGGATAAGACCCGAAATAAATATACCGTTTTTGGTCTTGGAGAAAAGGAGAGCAAATACGAACAAAAGAAAAGAAGAAGAAGAAGAAGAAGAAGATTACAGGTATGGAATTACTAAATTTGAGTATTGGTATGAAATTTGAATATGGATACATGTCTTGGGGTTTGGAAACTTCCAATCTCATTTCTTATCGAGTTAAGTTGAAGAGCTCTAGGATCCACGGGTATGTGTTTTAAGAAGGGGTCTGATTCTGAAGTTGAACGAGAAAATTTCCTATTGCGATCATTATCACGGTAAGCCGGACCTTAGAACCGAGTTTTTGAATTGAAGTAAAGGGAATATGATAAGTCCTTCTACAAAATTGTAGCACATCAATGAACCCGATCTTAGGCTTTGTTTCTTAAATTCGGACTTATATTAGACAAGATTATATTCTTTTTACTCACGAGAGCAGTCAAAAAATGTCATTGATGGTAAATCGATGAACAATGATCGTCAGCATTCAGTGAAATCAAACCAAGTCGTCAAACAAAGAAATTCGTCGATGAGCGATTGGTAAAATCAACCAAGGAATTGTCAGTGAGTAGTAGTCGATCAGCCGGTGGTGATCAACGGGGGGTAGTCAAACAAAGTGCGTCGATGAAACGGTGGTACGTCCAACCCGTTGTTATCGGCGAGGAATTAAGTCAGCAGTGCGTCGGTGAGCGTTAGTGCCGTCAGCGAGTTAATTCCGATCGACAAGGGTTGTCGGTGAGCGGTGGTCGTCAGTAGTGGTCGTCAACGAGAGTCGGCGATGAAACGGTGGTGGATCAGTGGTCGTCCGAAGCGAGGTAAATCGGTAGGTCGTCGGTGAGCGATGATGCCAACCGATTAGTCGGCTTCGTCAGAAGCCCGGCTGCGCGCTGACCTCGATAACCCGGAAGTCATATCTCATACGTCTCACGAACTCAGATTTGGGTGTTCTTGGACTCTATAAGCCCATTAGTCAAGAATCATCCATATGCCACAGGAATATTAGATGTCAGGTAAAGTGTTCAAATGGGCTCGTCCTCGGTCCAACTCGTCGATTCGGTCGGCTCGTCGAGCCCGGCGCGCATGACCTCGACTTGGTCATATCTCCTCTCGCCGTCCCGAACTCAGGTTGGGTGTTGCTTGGAGCTACATGCGACGTTAGTCGAGAATTCATCGATAGGCGAACAATAAGATTGGAACTCATATTGGTTTCAGAAAACATATGGAAAATAGTAAATGATCTGAGGGTAACCATAGTTATTTGTATTATGACGCCTAATGAATTCATAAATAGCTCATCGATATCTGATGTAAAGCATAGTTGTTGTATATATAATAATGAAGTATGAAAAATGTAAAGATATGAATAAGCGATTGTATATATATCTCATATAATTACGAATGACAATAATTATTCGGGAATATGAGATATATCTTGGAACATAAAATAAATATTGATTATGCCTTAGAACACATTGAAGGATAGATGGGCATACTGATATAGGAAGAATAAGTCTGCATCATATCAATTATATTCAGAAATCGGGACCCCGTGTGGGTCAATGACATAGATCCCGTTTGGATCAGGTGGCCCCGAAAGGGTCACCACAGCGCCTCCGGGCCCTCATGGATAGTCAACATCTCGGTGGTGATGTCTCTTCGGGTATAATATATTCACACGGCCCCTTCGGGCCTCATGGATCCTTTGTTTCATACCGAGTGAATATAGCACCTTCGGGTCCTCATGGATTATAGTATTCCTGTATCCACTCTAGATTTATAGACATGAAACATAAAAGAAATAGCGGGTATATGCAAAGGAAATGAAAGAATATGGGAAGCATAGCAACTGTACATGTGATGATAGTATACGATTCTGAAACAAGAAGTAAAAGTAAGATTACGAAAAGTATACGGAAGATGATAAAATGAAAGCTGGTTATGATAAAATATATAAAGAAATGACAGAGTCATCTTGTGCCCATGTGTTATATGCATTGTATAAAAAAGTGTGGTGACTCTTAATAGAAGTCATATTCCGCTGGCGTAAAGCTTATGCAAGATTCAATCAGTGCAAGTGCGAGGAAAGAAACCAGGAGAGACGGGACAATCCACATCGACGGTCAAAGGCCACACATGTCGTAATTGCTGGAAGACCTTTGAGTCTATTTTGTATATGAAATTTTGTAAACCAATGTAAATATTGTAAATGTTGAACATTTCCATATTTGGAGCTTGTATATATATTTTGTAATCATTTTTCTGAGAATGTAATACAAGTTAATTGTTTAACATTATATCATGAATATTTTAAGTGTAAAGGTTATAAGTATGATAAAAGAGTGACCCTCACTTGACATCCTATGCCGAGTTGGGGCGTCACAGTTTAGTGGTATCAGAGCATCCCGGATTTGGTTCGGACCCGCCAATCGGGTCGGATCGGAGAAGGGGTGTTACACACCATATAAGGTGTAGTCATAGTCCTCATTGGATGTAAAATTGACTAGGAAAAATCCATTATCCATTGCCACTAGTTCAAGTTTTGCCTTAGGCCTCCACAACTCCTTGATCTTTTTGAGAAGGTGATGATAACCAATGGATCTTACCAACAGTTTCACTATTAGGGTTTGCTTCCATAGCTTCCAGATCCTTTGTTTATCCTTCTTTGACAGTCTTACTGTTAGACAGTCAAGGTCCCATTCATCATCTTGGTCCTCCTCTTCATCCTCCAAGACCTAGTCCTCTATATCCACCTGGTCATAAAGTTGCATTCTCCCCATTAATTTATCTTTAAAGGAGAGGTGATTCTTCTTCCTTACTTCCATGTCGACTTCCTCCGGTGTAAAACCTATTAGAGAAGTGCTCTAAAGGCAATCATCCTTAGCACTTTATGTACATATTACATATTAGTTAATATGAAAGACTTAATTAATTTGACATTCATACGTTGAATTGATATAAATCTTTAATCGAATTAATGAAGTCCATGATATATAACATAGCATGATGATGGAAATCATGATAGGATCATGATAATAAGATTCCTATCATGTGCAATTATGTTAGTATCTAAATTATCTCTAGTCATTGGATTAACAAAGACTGGACATTGTTAATCCGGACAGACTAGCATATGTCATACTCCTTGATTGGATCAAGCAGTAGATCTTATAAACTATGATCATGAGTTGATTAGAGTTGATATGTGGATGTTTGTTAAGAGTAGCTAAGTACATCATAGACCTACCATGAGACAATCATATGGATTATCTATTGAATGTAGATGATAGTCTCATCATAGCAATGGTGCAAGTATCCTTAGACTTGAGGTGCTCAAGGATATCTTGATTGTTGATTATGTGCTTTGACTTCATTCCTTGTTGCCTTTCAAAGGTCGCTCATATGGTGATGGTCGGGTATAACTTGAGGTAATCGAATGTAATTGAGTAGTCAACAAAAAATTCGCCACTCCCATTAATGGGAGAGTATACCTATGGCCTCTTGTCGGGATCATTACTTGGGAATCTCTGGCCATAGTGGAAATGCCATGAAGAGTGTCTCTTCGGGTGTATAATTGATGAGTAATGAGTGCGGGGACAAGATCTAATATCACTTGAGCTAAATGTAAAGTAGCTAGTTTAGTGGGATCTACACTTTGTCCATGCTCTGAATCGAGTGACGTATAGATTGGTGAAAGGAGGAATTACGGGGTAATTGTCTATGGAAGGGTTAACAGTTAGATCACTGACTCTTCGGAAATTGAGGGTCATGATGTGTTTCTAGATACCTCTCAATACTTGCTTGGATTCAATAGTTGAATCAAGTATTGATATAAAATAGATTTGGATATGATCCAAATACGAGGGAGATCAATCTCGAGAAATGAAATGTTGCGGGATTAGTGGAATCCCGAGATCAAAAGCCCTCACTAAGAGCTCAAGCAGGCTTGGTCATGTTCATAGGCTTAAGGCCCATGAGGGAACACGCCATAACGCATAAGGATATGTGTAGCCTATCATCTCTTATAGAGAGGGGAACTTTGGACATTTCAAGGGCAAGGGTTTTCCTATAAAAAGACCTTTATGGAAAACTCCAATAAAGAGAAGCCATAATTTGCCCACTTTTCTCAAGAAAGAGTGTTCTTGAATTAGAGAGAGTGTTCTTGGAGAACAACCAACTCTTGGTATGATTTGAGTGTCAAATTCTCGGGTATTTGGCTTCTCTTTTCGGATCTAGACTTAACTAGCACCGGGACTTCTCTCGAGATCATTGCTTTGGAGGTTATCGGCTCCACTTTTCGTGTGGTTACTGTTAGAGGTGAACCTAAGACTTTGTTCGCTACGGTCACGGTTGCATCACCTTTCAGGATCGATTTACACCGACGTAAGGTATAAATCTCGCACCCCTTTTTGTTTTGGACAGACTTTGATGCCTCAAGGGTTCCATGGGAGGGTTTTATTGAAGTTTTTTTTTAAATGTTTTTGCTGCTTAGACATGAGATGCCACCTTTTAAAACCTAATAGTGGTATTAGAGCACACTTGTGTGCATCAAAATTGGCTCTCGGTTGTTTATTTTGAGATTTTGATACCCATGGTTTCAAGCTTCAAAATGAGTTTTGTGGCTTGTAAATTTATCATCCAGTGTTTTCCTTCATGTAATTGGGTCATGTGATGATCTTTGATGGTTACAGTGAGTGAAAAAACGTTTTTGGATGAGATTTAGATTCAAAACCAGAATGGTTCTTCGAAGAGCCGAAACTGGAAGACGATCTAGTTTATCTACGTAGTGGCGTGGAATTTTTCAAGTTGTAGCGTAGCCGCTTTTTAGATCTATCGTGCTAAAGCATGATGATCGACACACTAAAGTGTGATGAACATCACGCTACAACGTGAAGTCTTTCATGTTGTGGCGTGAGCTCTCTTTTGAGGATGCAGTGAGCCCGTTTGTTGCTTTGTCTAGTAATTTCTTTTGTTCTTGCATTATTTTGGGTTCTGATGAATATTATGACAGAGAAAAAATATGCAAGATGAGATTGAACTTTTCAATCTTAAATTTATGTATACATGTACTTCGACATGCATGTTGAAATTACCTTCAAGACATTTTAGACAAAATGCATTCCTTAAGGGAGTTAAGATTCAAGTGTTGAATTAGTTTTGGATTCAAGTGTTGAATCAGAATAGTTCGAGTGTTGAACGAGGTATATAGTTCAAGTGTTGAACAATAATTTTTGAATCATTTTGAGGTTCAAGAGTTGAATCAAATTTAGTTCAAATGTTGAATAAAGGACTTTAGTTCAAGTGTTGAACAATGAGGTTTAAGGTTCAAGTGTTGAAACCTTTGAATGTGCTAAATGATCCATGGAATACCAAGATCTTTAACTTTCAATCTATGCATTAGAGAATGCATGTTTAAGGGTGAATGTTGGCATAATGGATGATTTTGGACAATGCTCAATGGTGATTGAGCATATTGCATTTGATTATTAATTCTTTTTGGGTAAATAGGGTCTGCGTGTCCTTGCCTATCTCTATTTTCTCGATGTATTTCTCTTCTCATCTAGATCCTTCTCAAATGTAACTTGAGGTTCTTCTTTTGAATGTATGTAATTAGATTACATAGGATTATGATTAGTTGGTGGAGATACAAAGGAGAAAGGAGCATGGAGGAGAAACCAAGAAAGAAAACCTTGAAATGTAAATGTGATTTATTTTCATGGGTTGCACTCCCTCCATTCACAATTAACCAACGTTTTAAGGTTTTTGTTTTGTTCACAATTATTTGACGTTTTAAAAAATCATGACATTATTTATTAATTTCTTATATTTTTACCCTTGTACTTCACATTAAATAAACATTTAATTTTTCATTTTTTTTTTACGTTTTTTTCAAGTTTATTCAACAATTTTAATACTTTTATTAATGATAATAAAGCAATGTCAATTTGTTTTAAACAAGAAAGGGCTGCATAATCTCCAACACATAAAAATGGAGGCACGCATAAAGCAAAAAAAAAAAAGAAAAAAGAAAAGAAATAGAAGGAGATGAAGAGTAATTGATTTTGGATTCTAAATGCTTGAATAATTCTACTCAGATGCTTAAAGTAGGAAAAAAAAAGTTACATTAGATTTCGACTTGAACGTACCTGTAGATCGTGGATTTGATTTGAATAAGTTTTATGAGGAAGGAGGAGAAGCTTTTGAGGTAAAGGAGTTTCAACAAGTTGTTAGGAAGATGTTAAAAATTTATCTTGATAAATTCTATTAAGAGTATTTTGTGTTTTGTTTATGTCTGTAAATTTTATTTCTACAATCAAGGAGGAGAAGTTTTTGAGGAAAAGGAGTTTCAACAAGTTTATTTATGTTAGTACATGGAGTATTTATTTATTTTGTTCATTATGTACTAGATGTCTATTGTTACTCCTCCACCAATTAAAATAAGATAAATATGATCATGTAATCTTCCAGCACTTAAAATACTGATATATTCACAAAATATTGTGGGTTTTTTTTATCGGATTACGTGAATGGAGCAACATTTTTTTCTTTTTTTCTTTTTTTTCTCGAAAAATAAACACATGATTTTACATACATGTATTTGTTGTAGCAATTGAAATTTACCTCATTGCAAAAATTAATTCTCAATTGGAGTAATTTTTTACACGAGAATAACAATTATAATTTGCAGTTTCAAGCATCATGCAAGGACTAATTTTTTGTTCAATTTCATCTTATTGCATTGTCACTTAAATTTATGTTACATATTTTAAAATTTTGTGGCTTAGTAGAAAATTGATTTTGAGCTTTCATCCTACTCTTAAAACTAGAGCATAAAAAAAATATTCTGTTACTATATTTGATGGATCAAATAGCACTATGAAATTAAATTTTTGCTATGACTTAATGCAAACTGAAAAGGATCAAATAACACTATGAAATTCATTAATAAGATGATATTGAGTGGGAAATGAGTGACAAATGTGTTGAACACATCCGTTGTTCTATCTTGAAGTGTAAAATGGAAAAAAAAAAAAAAAAACTATTTTTAAAAGTTGAAACATTTTTCAGGTGGGAAGCATAATATATTTGTCCAGATTAATGCACACACCCACTAGCCTTTTTGAGTTGTTGATTTTGATGCTTTTTATCCTTTAATCCTACTCTTAGAAGTGAGGTGATTTAAATGTCTTCCTTTATACATTTCATTGTCAAGAAGCTACTTGAATTTTAATATCTCTGAAAAATGGAATCATGCAAGTAATTGTAACTAGTTCACTATTTATGCCATGTTGCAATTTATATATTCGACTTTACACTCATACCCTGTTGTAAACTGGAATACATATACTACTATCTTTTAAAACAAATAAACATGGTTTGAAGAGAGGTTTGATTTGAATAAAACAACATAATTTATTTAAAGTACGAATCACTAAATATTTCAATAAAAAACTCTTACTAAAACCAAACTCAACTTAAATATTCTTGAACTTCTTGTACCAATGTAGGATCACACTTGAATTGAGTAGGAAGCTTGTCCAAACTTTCAAACCTTGCTTTGTTAACATGTGGAATTTTGTACTTATGAGAACCTTTTACTTTCATGATTTCTATCATGCACAATTGCAATGTTAAAAATATATGGTTGGACTTTGCAATAGAAAAAGATTTGAATGCCTTAACATCAGTATTAACAAGCTTGTCCATTGTTTTAGTTGACTCTTCATGTTGCAAGAATTGAATAGCACTGAAAACCCAAGATCTAAAACATTCAAATCTGGAGAGTTTGTAGGTTGGTACATCAAATGAATATCCAATCATTCTTGTCTAGCTGCTTCGCAAAAATCATCATCATTATGATCAATGTGTGTCCTTGCATTGTCTTGTTGAATAAAAATTGGACTTCGTATGTTCTCTCTTGGCCATTTTTCCTTGATAGCTGGTAAGACTTTTTCTATCAAGTATGATCTTATAAGTTCTATTTTTACTGAGGTTATAGGTTTTGTTTCTACTGTACTTGCAGATCTATTGACACTAGTCCTTTTAGTCGGCTCATGAGTAACAAAAGGAAATACACCAATTTTTCCTGAGAAAACTTCATTTCCTTGTGCGTCAAATCTTGGACGAGCTATAACAACTAAGAACATGACTTTTCCAATGAAATTTTTGCTTTTGCAGGTGCGTATTGGATCTTCTTCATCTTGTAGCAAGTAATAATTTTCTGACTTCTTTGTCATATAGAACCATTTTTCATCAATATGGATGATGTTATACATCCCCATAAAAATTGGATAATGTGGAATGCTACTTTTTTCAAGCATCGATAAGCAGAATTGGAGTTGAGATATTTTATTTTCTTCTTTCAGAAAAGGCTTTATAGCATTTGAATGTCGCCTTATAGCTCCTGCCTTCACACGATTAAATAATGTGGTTTTGCTCATCTTCAAAGAACAAGCTAAAGATTCAAGAGTTGTCCGTTGTTGCAAAGGGATCTCTTGAAATCGATCCAAGTCAATTTGAATTTTTTACGACCACAATTTCTTATCCTTTTATGAGAGATGTCACCATATGCACTGCCTGTTGCTTGTTTCCAAATGCGTTGAATAGTACGAATGGAAATAGAAAATAGTGATGCCACCATATTTGTTACCCCCATTTTCAATTTTCCATCAATACTTTTCAATAAGATCACATCATATATAGCTCTACGTTCACTATTGCTCAAAACTTTCAGCTTCCTAGTTTGGTTTCTTGCTTTTGATAGTTCCTCTGTTTAAAAAAAAAATGAAAAAGAAATTATTAAGTATTTGAGGTTATACTTTAGCAAACAAGAAAAAGATAATTCACTCTTTTGTTTCTATTAAGGATAAAACTATGAAGAAGCATTCAAAGCTAGCAGAGGCAAAAACCTTGCATGCACAAAAACTAAAAACCTGGCATCACGTGGCTGTCTTAGTAATACCACTGCCTAATGACAAGACTATACATTGAATAAGTTCACAAGAGATTGGCTTAAAAACTGGATTATTAAGATTGTATTAAAACTTGGCATCGCATGGCTGTCCTAATAAAAACTTTCTTTATTCTTCTTTTTGTTAATTAGACAAGAGATTGTATATACCCAAATTTATTCACGGACTGTGGGTGGAGTATTGGCTTAAAAACTGGAGTATTAAGACACTGATGTCAAGAATAATTCTAGAATGGGAATATTATTATTAAGCATTTGAATTTTAATTATTTAGAATTAAATACAAGCTAGAGTTATAGTACTCTAACAAAATGACATATAAATGGAAATACAATTCTAATATAGGAATAAAATGTGAATACTATAGGAATCTTCAATAGAGTGTAGTGCAATTCTAATATAGGAAGCATAGGAGTACAAGCAATCTAGAAAATTTTAGTACAATAATCCACAACAAATAAGTTTGGTAGCAATCTGGAAAAATATTAAAGGCAACATTATAAGAAGAATGAAGAGTACTAGTATTCAAGTTTGTGTCATGATGCAATCCTTCCTCTGGATGTCCAATATCATCTTCTTCTACACATGGCTCCATATTTAAGTCTAGAACAAAACTACTAACATCAACATTAAGATTTGGCAAATTAAAATCAGCTTCCTCTTCTTGCATATTAGTATGATCACTAAGTAAACTGGTAGAAGATATTTACTATGAATCTATATCAACTACGCCTCGAGGAGCTCATCTCAGATCCATATCAAGTGTTGTGGTAATTTAAACCCCATGAAATTATTCTTATTTTATGCTAACTATAAAATTTTTTTAGTGGGAAATTAAAATTTAAAAATGTTAATATTCCCTCTAAATTGAAATTTTTGTTTCTACACTTTCTATGAAACAAAGAGACAAGGTGCTATAATTTTGTTTTCACAGAGTACTAATAAAATTAAACTAAGAGTATTGATTAAATAGGGCTCATTAATCCATATCACCTTAATTACTACTCATTAAATAAGAGTAATACTAAGGGGCATTTTAGTATTTTTTTCGTACAACTAACACATAACTAATGATTTCTTAATACCTGTGCAAACCTCTAAAACGCCAGTTAATTGTGAACAAAGGGAGTAATAATCATGCACGTCCCTAAGTTTGACCTAGTCAATTCCATTTTGGCTCATGGGATTGATTTTAGAATGTCCATAATCATGCCATATAGTTAGAGTAACTATCTTTATATTTTCATGAGATGAATATATAAAACATGCTAATAAAATGATAAGACTAATCTAAAGAATTATCTCAATAAAATATATTAAGGCTAACGCCTTCCACTAGTATGGTGTGAATCGGAGTTCTTCTGAAGTTGTGGTTGTTGGGTAAACCTAAGCCCTCTCCACAAGGATATGTTCTATCAATGGAAATGAGTTTTCCTAATTATAGCTTGTTGGGCAAACCCAAGGTTAATGTTGGATAAAGAGGCAGTTGGGTATGTGTACATAAGATGTACATACATCAAGAGTTGATAACCCAATGATGGTGCATACATCAACAGTTGATAGCTGCATGAGATTGCAATTGGTATGGAAAGGATACCTACCTTTTGACCCAAGTTGGCTTGTTGGGTAAACCCAAGGTTATTCTTGGTGATATTGGATATCGACCCACTAGGAAAACTTCCATAAAGGTTCTGATCAATAAAGGAGGGCTATCGACTTAATAAAATAGTGGGAGCTATAATGTGTAATTATCAAGTCGTAATAATTATGCATTTTTTTAAAGTACAATCTAACATGATCTCTTTTACATATAGGTTGTTAGAATCGAACAATGTCATCAACAATGAACTCACAATCAATAATGGATGTAAGAAATTGACTGGGCCTAACTTCTTGGACTGGCTAAAGAATTTGAGAATAGTTCTTAAAAGGAAAAGATTAGCTTATGTCATTGTTGAGTCACTCCCTCAATCCCAGATGCTGATGCATTTGAAAGAGTTTAGAGGGCATATTAGAAGCGCTTAGTTGATAGTGCGAGGGCAGGATTGATTATCCTCACCTCCATGTCACTTGAGTTTCAGAAGCAGTTTAAGACCGTGGATGCATATTCCATACCACGCCATCTAAGGGAACTTTACAATGAGCAAGCGAGAACTGAAAGATTCAAAGTCTTTGAATTGATTTTTGGTTCGAAGATGGAGGAGGGGACTTCCCCAGTGTAGCATGCACTGAAGATGTATATGAACACATTGAGAGATTGAATCAATTGGGTTATTGGATAGATTTTGAATTAAGTGTGGACTTGATTCTAGCATGCTTACCCAATAGTTTTGCATAGTTTGTACTTGACTATAGGATGGACTATATCGTGTCCACCATACCTAAGTTGATCAAAGTGCTTAAGATAGATGAGGGAAAATTGGCTGAGAAAAAGGCAAAAGAGACTACCCCGAAAGAGACTTGCTTCTATTATGGTCAAGTTGGCCATTGGAAGATGAACTACAAGGCTTACTTGAAGTTGAAGAAGAAGGTGACATGTGATGCACCATCATCTTAAGGTATTTATGTCATTGAGATTAATAATGTTTCTCCTAACAACACATGGGTATATGATACCAGTTGTGGCTTATACATATGGATTGATATACAGGGCTTAAGAAACAGTAGGAAGCTCACAAAGGGAGAGTCCGATCTTCAAGTGGGCAATGGCGCAAGAGTTGTAGTTGTTGCTTTATGGACTTATGTTTTGAACATTCCTTGTGATATTTGTTTAAAATTTGGATGATTGTTGTTATGTCCCAGCATTGATGGAGAACATGTTTTTAATTTCTTATTTGAACAAGAAAGGGTTTTATTTATATTTTGTAACAATGGTTGTTACATTATGATGTCTTTTATACTGGCGGTACATTAAGCAATGGAATTTACATATTAGATATGTCAAATCCAATTTTAAATGTTAATGACAATAAAAGGCTAAAGGGAGATAATAAAAAATCATCGTACTCATGGCATAGTCACCTTGTGTTAGTGATATGCTCTAACCCAGTGGCATATACATTGTCATTATATGTTTGTATACATGAGGCATTTATCATTTTATCTTGTTATTTAAATTGTGGTTTAACTTGATAAATCGATCTCGAATAGTTGGCTCCGCTTACGTCATCAAGTACGGACTGATAGTAAACCTTAAGGCATAAGAACACTATTCTAAATGGGGCCTATAGTCGCATCATTATCAGGAATAATAATGAAGTAAGACTATTATGTTTGAGAAAAGACCACTGCCATAGTCATGAACATAAGATGTTACTCATAACATAAATACATGTTAAGTTCATGTTATTGATCGACCCACTATGAGAAATACTACATGGATTATGTCATCAGTAATTCTCATTGCAATAGTGGTATTTGAGTCCTTCGACCTGAATTCACCATGGATTCCTACATGAGGAACTTCGTGTCTTGACGTAGCTCAATGATGTCTTTAACAGGATGGTAAAACAGGCTATGGTTGGGCATGCAGTAAATTGTGTGGAGGAATGTGAGTGATAGTGAAGAAATTTGTCCCGCTCTTAATTGAGTGAGATGTCTATCGTCTCTTGATAAGGAGACCGAGAAATACATGGCCGTATGCTCGATCGAGATTGAGTAGGGTAGCTATCAATATAATTTGTTTAGTCGGGCCTACTTGAGAATCAAGAAACGATTAAGTTGTATAAAGATGACTTCATCCATGCTTGTGGTTAATTCAAGACGTGGTGACAAAGGACTAATATCACATCATGGTAAGGTTTTTCAGTCACTGTATCTCATTTCTGATCGGGCAGTTATAATGTCTTGCCAGAGACTAATTATAACTTCAGGGCTTAGAACTGATTCGTCACGCCAACAAAGGAGGAACCTATATAGGGTCACACATAAGAATGAGCCATAATGGACGTTAGAAAGGCCTCTCTTTGTACCCCATGATTACCCAGCTCCAAGCCTAAGCCCATTAATAGTTACGGAATTTGGTTTAAATTGCTTTACTAAAAGGGCCTGGGAGGCTTGATATAAATATGTAATGGTTATCCAAAAAAGAGGTGGTTCTTTTCAAGCTGGGTTTTTTGAGAGAGAATTCTTTTAGAGTTTTGGAAGACATTAAGGTGTCTTTTGGTTTTCAAGGGATAAAGACTCATCATAAGGTGCTAGCACATCCATCCCATCCATTAGTCGCCGGTCGATACCTTTAGAGGGCGCTTGCACACCGTATAGTCTTGGCTTGCTGCCGGATCGCTTCTGCATGAGTTCTGCTTCAGGTTTCAAATAAGTGTGTGTGATCAAGCAAATCTGCACTAGTCGAAAAGGATTCGGTCTACAAGAGGTAAGATCTGGATTTCCTTGATTCATTGTTTAGTTTCATCAAATCGCTTGAATCCTAATGTAGTTAAGCGTTAAATTTTTTATTTTCGCTGCGTTTTCTTGTCACGAATTCCAACAAAGGGTATCGCAGCTACTACGTCGGTGGAAACTGGATTACAGGCGATATAACGTGATCTCGCGAGTGTATTTGCTTTGCTATATGTGATATGCCATGACCCATTAGTACATCCGCTTATAATTAGTATAACTGAAATATGTTTTTTTTTTTTTTTTTTTTTTCTCAGATGAAGTCCGTGAACATCAGACGATTGAAAAATGATTCGCTTTAGAAAAGTTCTAATAGATTAGGATCATGGATGATCGTAATCAAATTATGAGTTCGTAATTTTGTATTCTAATCGACAGGGACTCATTATAACTTAATATTAATTAGCAGGACTGCTACATATTAGCGGTGGTCAGCGCGTATACTTATTAATCAATAGACCATATATATTAAGTATGACTGCTATGCATTCTTACAATCGCAGGATCAGTTATACAATGTTGTATATTAAGAATGGATCAGTTACAAATTATTTTTAATCAAGTAGGATCAAGTATAATATTAATGTTAGACATTACGAATGGACTGTTACATATTATTCTTAATTAGTAGGACAATTACACATTAATGTTAGACATTAAGAATGGCTTACATACATTCTTAATCGCAGGATCGTTACATTAATAATGTTAAACATTACACTGGATCAAGCACATTATTACACATTAAGTAGGATTGTTCCAAATTAATGATGAACTGTTAGATTAAGAGTAATCAGCATTGGTGAATGACCGGAATTATTAGTATGATTAATGATCAAGAGAAATTTCCAGGCAGTAACTCACTCATGCTAGCCTTAAAATTTGTTTATGTGACTAATGCTGCAATTGAAATACCATATTCATAATCTGATTATGTGCTTAATGTGTTTATATTCAATTTGGATGGTGCATGTCATGGCCCTTAGTTCAATGTGATTGGCAGGTATTAATTATGGGTTTTTAATTTTTAAATATGGCATGCGTGTCGTTAATTTTATTGACAATAAATATGTAAGTTCTTTTTTTTTATTATATATTAGCATACCGCTTTGCGTTGTCGTTGTTTTTACCACGACAACATGTGTGTCTCTTTATTATTTTAGCATAACAACATACACCATTGTTTGTAAATAATGAAGAAGAAACGAAGAATGGAGGCCCGTCTGGTTCAGAGACGCCCATAAAGCAAGGTATCGGGTAAAAGGTAATCCCGCATCTCCCATATTGACTTATGAAGATCACCTTTAGAAACAATAGCTGCGACATGTCACGTTTACATTTATGCTTATTAATATGCTTGTATGTGATGCATGTATATGTTTATAAAGCTCAGTTTCCAATACTTGATAATTTCATCATTATAAAATATTAAGTCATAAAATGCCTTCCATAATTTAACACTTGTCAATACTTCGATCGCCTTAATATAGCTTCGCCAAAGGTGTCGTATCAAATATCTAAAGACATGATGGATAATGGTGATATCCATAAGATTGAATATGGTTAGACTTAACTAGGTTATCATAACGGTTTTGGGCCTAAGGGCATAAAAGGAAAGAGTTTTCTACCTAGTTAGCTTAAGTTTAAGTGTTATGCCAAAGGTAAGCATGAATTTAAGTCAAACGTAGATTTTCACCCACTAAGAAACCATAAGATTGTTTCTGTGTTAATTAAAGAGTTATTAATTTTAGTGGGAGTATTAAAGACCTCATTTATTAAAAGCTTTGCATATTTTTGTATGTAAACTAATGGCATAAAACAACACATCAACATTTACTTCAGCATATTTCCTTAGAAAAGGAAAACTTAATGGACAAACTTCCTCGATTGGTCTCGAAATTCGAGATCAGCCCTGGAACAAGAGAGGAAGATGTATATGTTCTGATAATGAAATCCCTAATGAACCCCGCTAACAATGCCCCTCGAGCGAAAGGGATGCTTATAGTAAGCATTTGAATGATCTTTTGTGGATGTAACCCGTCTTGCTTACAACCATGAACTCGAGCTCGTGCTACCTGAGGAAATGGAGGCATTTGATATGATGGTGCATCTCAAGGAATGTTCCAAGAGCAAGCACGCCAAGAAAAGGTTTACAACCACCAAAGCATTGAATATATGCAAGATATTCCTGCACTGTGAAGTGCACATGTGCTAAAGATGAAGGGTCTCATCACCGTCATAAGCTTGGTGCTCCTATTGAAGGTCATGAGTCAAGCACGATCCGATTCTAGGTTCATTGCCTGAATCTTATGATCAATTTGTTATGAACTACAATATGCACCATATGGAGAAATCTATTGTTGAGTTACATGGAATGTTAAAGAATGTTGAGACGAACATTCAAAAGACAAATCCAATGCTTATGGTTCAAAAAGGGGAAGGCATGAAAAGAAAAGGAAAGGGCAAAGGTAATAAAAGGCCAAGAAAGGCAAAGGACAGTCCAAGCCTAAGGCCAAGAATCCAAAGCCGCCCAAGGAGGGAGTTTGCTTCTTCTATAATGAACAAGGTCATTGGAAGAGGAATTGTAAGCTCTACTTGGAAGATCTGAAGAAAAGCAAGAGCAACGAGGCTCACTCGTATTTATGTTATAGAAGCTCAATCCAGCCTACTCGCCCACGTGGTATTGAGATAGGATTGATGTGGATCTCACATTTGTGTAAATGTGCAGCCCGCGGCTAAAGATCATCAAGCAAAGGCTAAGTGGACCTACGAGTAGGAATGTGAGCAAGAGTCACGCGATTAGTCGTAGGAGTTTATGATTCGACTTTGCCTAGTGGACTTGTTTTCTAATTAAAGAATTGTTATTATGTGCTCACGTGAGCGTAAAACATTATTTCAGCTTGTTTAGACGCGGATGGATTTCTAATTTTATTATTAATAATATAATATTTCCATCTGTTTTACATTTTTTAGCTGGAATGCTCATTTATCTAATGGTCTCTACGTTTCTAAACTCGGGAACAACCTAAGCCCATCTATAACATTTTCAAGAGGTTCAAGTCTAATGACTTGAATCCAACTCCAGTTTTGCATTGTCGCTTGGGCCATGTCAATGAGAAACGATTCTAAAGCTCCGTCAAGATGGCTAATACATTCATTTGGCTTTGAGTCAGTATTTAAAACACGTGAATTGTTTTACTAGGCAAAATGACCAAGGCCCTTTTACCGATTAATGAAGCTGGAGAGGGCTAGTGACTTATCGTCTTATACATACAGATGTTTGTGGACCAATAAGCTCAATTGCTAGAGGAGGTTATCGCACTTCACATTTTTGTATTTATCACTTTAGTAGATATGGTTACATCTACTTAATGAGGCATAAGTCTGAATCATTTGAAAAGTTCAAATTATTCAAGAATGAAGTACAAAATTAGCTTGGAAAGAATATCAAAACACTTCGATTTGATTGAGGTGGTGAATATTTAAGCCAAAATTTCGATGATCATCTTAAGGATTGTGGATAATTCACACTCCTAATTCATGGTCCGTCCTGGACATGGATCCGAACTGCTTCGGGTGCGACCATATATCGGGACCCTTTACTTGATTTTTTTTTTTAAAGCCGATTCGTACTCATGGGTATGACCTACATCTTATACAGACCAAAATTCCATACCCCATTTATCGAGTCCCATTTACAAATACAAACTTTACTTTACAATTACAAATCGTAGCACGAACCTATGTAGTGAACCTCATATGTGTCGCCCTATCAGATGATACTACGACGTCTTCTCCCATCTACACTGATTAAACCCGTATGTTTCAGACATGCCAGTGGGAAACATATTTTATACAGAACACAAATAATAGATAACAATAACAGATATCAGAATCTTCATGAATTCATATAATCCAAATGTATAACAGGTCAGATCATATTCAGAACAAACTTAGACATATACAATGACAAGGGGCACCCAATCTCGTCTTTTACATGTATCGTGGACTTCGTGCTGTGTCGTTTTCTCCTATTCATGTCATTGACATAATTTTTGGTTTACTTGTACCCTTGTGGACCATTAATGCACTCTTATATCTCCCATAGGAGATATCATCTATTGTACCGAACTTATACTTGTGAGCAACTTATACTTACCTGCATCTTACACTTAGTGCGTAATTTCTATTCTTATTCGGAACTTATACTTTATAACATTATGATTCATAATTTACAAGCAGTTTATCCTTATTCTGATCTCATACTTATATGTGTTTATCCTTATTCTGACCTCATACTTATAAAGTGTGCCGCCCTTATACGTATCTCCCAAAGGACATATACTTGAACTGGTCGATCGAGATTTAGCCTCCGCTTGTATCAAAATGCCATATACTTATTTAGGTCTCCCAAATGACATACATATCTAACTTATACTAACATTTATTCCCATCCTTGTACTTATTTCGACCCATGTGAGTTACGTAACTTACGCTTATACGAGGTACTTAATCGTGCATTGGTATTTATATCTATCTCGCATCTCCCGTAGAGTTTACGTAATCCGTACTTATTCCCACGGAGTTTACACTTGTTCGAGGTACCCGGCTGTATCACAGATTACGGAACGTGATAATCGGATTTGCGAACTTAATCTTATACGAGTACCCGTAAGTACCTACTTGATCAATTATCTACTCGATACCTCAACCCTTGTACTGTATCATATCCCAACAAGCCCCAGTTAAAGTGATACCTTCATACTATATACAGGAGTACCCGAGATACTACGGAGTTTATCCTTATCCGGAGCTTATACTAGATGTTCGCCAGAGGTACTACACAAATTAATCGTATACGTAAGTACCCGTAGGTACTCGTAACTTTATATTTATACAGAGATACTTTTGTATCTTGTACTTTACTACGCAGTCTATCCTTGTCTTACGGATTCCTGCTCTGTACTACGTAGTTTATCCTTGTCTGTTTGGATCTTCTACTCTGTTGTACCAAGCGCAGCTTATTCTCGTACTTGATCTTATCCTCGGTATTACGAGCATATACATGTATTTTCGGATTTTATACATGTATTACGTAACTTATACATGTATTTCGTGACTTCTACATGTATTTCGTATCTTATACATATCTTACAGAGTATATACTTGTCTTACGGAACTTATACTGCTCTTACGGAACTTATTATTGTCTTAATGGATCTTATTCTGTGCGAAGGTACCTATAGGTAATGAGTAAGTCAGAACAGACAGATCATCTCACATACAAGGTCGATCGACTTCGTATATCTGATGATATCTTTCGTAAGCACAGATCATAGATCATTACGAAAGACCGTAGGGTACGACCGACTTATACTTATTCTTGGCGTAACTTATACTTATTTTTTCGATACAAGAGTACCCGTGGGTACTACAGAGATTACTCAGATACAGGAGTACCCGTAGGTACTACCGAACTTATACTTATTTGACTGATACGGGAGTACCCGTAGGTACTACTGGACTTAATCAGATACAGGAGTACCCGTAGGTACTACAGGACAGGATACAGAGGTACATTCAGATCTTTACTCTTATTCTTTATTCAGTGTCTTATCATATAAACAGTTCACTACCTAGACCAATCATAAGAATGAGTAGGACGTTAGCATAACAAGTACCGGTTGCACGATACAAGCATCAAAAGCCGAGCACTACATGTGACGCGGCTCGCCCCACGCACAGAGTGCCGTAGCACCATCGTGAGTGCCAAAGCACTGATTAGAGTGCCGGCACCAAAAGGACGCCCACTCATTCATTCTTCATCCCAGGTAGTCATACCGTCATATGTCTTTCGTAACTTATAACCTTTCTTAATCACATTCTCGCGGATCGGCGACATATTGTTTTTCGCGTTCATGTTCATGTTTCAGCTTCGCTGTGTTTCATATCATATCTGTGTTTCATGCCTATTCCATATGGCATTTCAGATATTTGTACGATATAATGCCTATCCACACATCATTCATGTATTCTTGTCCTCAATGAATTCCTATTTTTCTTAGAATTGGAATCAATCCAATCTGATCATCCAACTTCGCTATGGCATTTCTATGCCAACTAGTCATTTCACCGATTTAATCGAGGGACAGTTTGAAATATTTATTTCAAAGTGCCTTGTCTCGATATTTGACACTGATCTTTG
Organism: Tetrastigma voinierianum; assembly: GCA_016808115.1. NCBI lineage: Eukaryota > Viridiplantae > Streptophyta > Magnoliopsida > Vitales > Vitaceae > Tetrastigma > Tetrastigma voinierianum. The sequence goes on along the minus strand of JAEQBH010000222.1, from coordinate 1,925,632 downwards.
TACTCTTTAAAGCTAAGGTGCTAAGGGCTCTATTCCAACTGAATACCTAATTCGAGCACTGAATCATACGTCCAAACAACCTCGATCATCTATGTTCAAACGGATGCAGGGATTGGCTTGCACATGGCCCTACTTTGAGTGAATTTTTGGTTCAATTTAAATTAGAATTTTACGATGCCTATTTCTTGATGTTTGATTTTCCTTGAAGTCTATTTTAATTTTCCACTTGAATCACTCAAATCGGATAAGAAATTAGCAAGTTATGGTCAAAATACAAAAACTGGTCGAAACAGGAAAAACCGCAACGTGGTGTACAGATATGCCCACCGCACGCAGACACGTCAAAATGACCAGAACCCAAAGTGTACCAGCACAGTTCAAGGTGCCCACATGTCACCGAAATTGCCTGTAATGTGTGTTTTTCAACGCATTTTTCCATATTTCAAACTCAATCAACTCTACACTTCACACACATCAAAACCTGATTTCTTAAATTCACCTCGAATCTCTCTTTTCTACTCAAATTATCTTTCATCACTCTATCTTTCTTCCAAACTTTTCCATTAATTTCCCTAATACCATCTCTAATATGGGTTATAACCCATACACAAACCAAATATGAGAGGTTAATTAGGGCTCACTCTAAACCCTAAATCATTTACTTATTAATTAACCATGAATCCATCCTCAGCGGAAGGATTCCATAACCATCTTGTGCCATATGGGGGTTTTACCCACCTTACTTTCCATAATTTTTGGGTTAAGATGAAACCCTAGCAAAACCCCAAGTTTGGGGACAAGCTACTAACCAACCAAGCATGGAAATTCATACATAATCTCATAGAATCCATAATCAAGGTTAGTTTCCATACCTTTTTGCTTGATCTTGGATTGAACTTCTCTTCTCTTCTTCTCTTCCTCTTCCTCTTCTCTTCTTTCCTCCTTCACGTTTTTTTCTTTCCCCAAATGAGACCACTTTTGATCTTAAACGAAATATCTCTTAGGGCCTTGTTTGGCCCTCAAACCCATTTGGGTTAGCTTTATTTATTCATTTTCGGGTCCTCCATCCTTCTAGGACCCTACAACAATTCTATTTATTTCTTCTTTCGCTCCATAGTTTTTCAATTATGACTTTTAAGCCCCCTTTTACAAATGACAATATTGTCCTTAAGTCTTGTACAAATTCGGGCATTTAGTCCCATGCTCGCATTTAACCTCACTCTAAACATTCAAATTATGCTTACAAAATACCCTAAACATGTCGAAAACTGCTAGGGTATATTTTGGGGCGTTACATAGTCTCACAACTCACTCCACCTGGAACACCACAATGGAATGATGTATCTGAAATGAGAAATCGAACTTTATTAGATATGGTTCGATTTATGATGAGTCGAACAGATCTTCCAATATCCTTCTAGGGATATGCATTAGAGACTGATGTGTTCTTATTGAATAGAATTCCATCGGTGTGTTTGGAGAGAAACACTATATGAGTTGCATGTGAAAGCTGGCCCTGTTTGTCTTTTCTCAAGATTTAGGGTTGTGAAGCTTATGTAAAGCGTCAGGCTTTTGATAAGCTAGCTTTGATAAGTGCTTATTTGTGGGGTATCTAAAGGAAGCAAAAGGGTACTACTTTTACATCCCATTTGAGAACAAAGTGTTTATTGCTCAGAATGGTCTTTTGGTGAGAGTTCATTTCCAAAAAGAGTCAGTGGGAGTAAGACATCTCTTGAAAAGTTCAATCCACAAAGCTGCACCAAGCCTTCCATGGAAATTCTACAAGACTCACAACCATTTGTCAGAGTCGACATCTTCTCAGAGCCAAGGCCCAAAGGTCCAAAGAGATTCATCATGAGCCCAAGAGATACAGGATTTAGCACCAACGATAACCATAGAGCTTGTGGATCAAGATGAGCTCCACAACCTATCATGAGGTTACATGAGCCCAGATTCTGAAAATGGCTTCAAGCCATGAAGTCTCGAGACAACCACACAGCAACCAAGTTTGAATTTGCTGATCCACCTGAGGTGCTAAGGTCATCGGGTTGTAAATGTGTTCATAAGATCAAACATGATATGACCTTCAAGTCTCGACTTGTTGCAAAAGATTTCAAAATTAAACTGCATGGTATTGACTATGATGATTTTCACCTCGTCGTTATAGTTTAAATCTATTAGGACTTTATTGCCATCAAATTTACAAAGACTATGATTACGAGATTGGCAATGATCGTCAAAACAACGCTTCTTATCGGAATCATCAAGGATGTGTACATGATAATAACCGAGGTTTTGTTGATCCTTGCATCCTTGGTGTGTAAGCTTTTAAAGATCCAGTTACTTTATGGATTAAAGCTATACTTATGAAGTCGAATCTTCGTTTTGATGAGGATGCTAAAGAGTTTGGCTTTATGAAAATGAAGATGAGGCTTGTATACAAGAAGGTTAGTGGGAGGCAATTGTCTTCTTAGTGCCGTATGTGGACGATATCTACTCATTGAAATGACATCCCTACCTTGCAGAGTGTCAAGTCTTGGTTGGGGAAATGTTTTTCACTGAAAGACTTAGGCGAAGTCGCCTACATACTAGGCATAAAGATTTATAGAGATAGATCTCACCCGCATTTACCGAGTCAAAGAAGAGGCCAGTATGCAAGATTCCAAGAGGCTTTGCCAATGTCTCATGGCATTAAGCCTGTGTAAGTCCCAATGTCCAACCACGAAGGATGAGAGAGAGAGCGTATGGATAAAATCTCATATGCTTCGCTATTGGTTCTATCATGTATGCCATGCTTGCACACGACCGAAGGTTCCTATGCCCAAGCAGCACAAGTAGATTCCAATCGTATCCGTGTGAATGTCATCGATTAGGCAATTAAGAATATCCTTAAGTACTTGAGAATAACCAAGGATATTTTTTTGATCTATGGTGGACAAGAAGGCGAGCTAGTTGTAAGTGGTTATACCGATGCTAGTTTTCAAATCGACTTAGATGACTTTAGGATCTAACTGGGTTTTGTGTTTATTTGAATGGAGGTGCTGTGAGTCGGAGAAGTTCCACCAAGACACCGTGGCCGATCTCTACTACGTAGGTCGAAAGTACATAGCTACCTCGTATGCGTACCTAAGGAGGTAGTTTGGATCAAAATTTCGGGCTTTTAAACCGGGTGTTACTTCTAGCATTTACAAACCCAGTGGACCTCTATTGTGACAATAATGGGGCTATTGCTCAAGCCAAGGAGCCTGTGATCACATCGAATCTAAACACATACTGTGCGTTTCCACCCCATTCCGAGATAATTGAGAGGAGATGTTAAGATATGTAGAGTCCATAATCGATGACAATGTTGCCGATCCTTTGACAAAACCTCTTCCATACCAAAGCATGATAGTCATACTAGATCAATAGGCATTCGATGACATCGATCGGGCTTAGGTCAAGTGAGATTGTTAGTGATATGCTCTAGCCTAGTTGACATATACATTGTCATTATATGTTTATATACATGAGATATTTATCATTTTATCTTTGTTATTTAAATTGTGGTTTTAACTTGATAAAATCGGGATCCTTAATAGTTGGCTCGCTTTATGTCATTAAGTATGTGACTTGATAGTAAAACCTTAAGGCATAAGAACACTATTCTAAATAGTCCATAGTCAATCATTATTGTGGGAATAATAATGAAGTAAGACTATTATGTTTTCCCCGAGAAAAGACCACGTTTGCTAGTCATGAACATAAGATGTTACCTGCAACATGTTACTTTTAAGTTCATGTTAATGGACTAACTCGCTATGAGAAATAATGCACGGATTATGTCATCAGCACTTCATTTCAATAGCGATTCAGTCCTTCTCGACCGAATTCACCATGGATTCCTACATGAGGAACTTCGTGTCTTGACGAACTCAATGACGCTTTAATGTAATGGTAATACAAAGGCGGTTGGGCATGTAGTAAATCATGGAGGAATGTGAGTGATAGTGAAGAAATTTGTCCTCCTTAATTGAAGAGATGTCTATCGTCTCTTGATAAGCGAGACTGGTAAACGTATTTCACAAGGCCGAATGCAGATTGGACAGAGCTTATCAATATCATTTGTTTAGTCAGCATTTGAGAATCAAGAAACGATTAAAGTTGTATAAATATGACTTCATCCATGCTTTGTGCTTAATCGAGACATCAGACAAAGGACTAATATCATATTATGGTAAGGTTTTTCGAGTCATCGAATCTACTTGATTTGGGTAGTTATAATGTCTCTGCTAGGAGACCAATTATAACTTGTGGGCTTAGAATATGATTTGGGGTCTGGTCACAACATCGAAAGTGAACCTATAGGGTCACACATAAGAATGAGCTAATTGGGATGTTAGAAAGACTCTCTCTTGCTCTATGATTAAGCCTAGCTCAAGCCTGCCCATTAATAATTAATGGAATTTGGTTAAATTGCTTAATGAAAGGGTTTGGGAGGCTTGATATAAATATGAGGTTTATCATCTAAAAGGAGGTGGTTCTTTTTTGAAGTGGGTTTGAGAGAGAATTCTTTTTAGAGTTTTGGAAGACACTAAGGTGTCTTTGGCTTTGTGGGACAAAGACTCATCATAAGGTGCTAGGCACATCCATCCCATCCATTAGCCGCTCGTGGATACGTTTAGAGGGCGTTTGCACACCGCATCGTCTTGGCTTGTTGTCGCCGGATCGCTTTTAAGGAGTTCATGGTGTTTCAACGTGTGTGTGATCAAGCAAATCTGCACTAGTCGAAAAGGATTCAGTCTACAAGAGGTAAGATCTGGATTTCCTTGATTCATTGTTTAGTTTCATCAAACCGCTTGAATCCTGATGCAGTTTAATGTTAAATTTTTTATTTCCGCTGCGTTTTCTTATCGCTGGATTCCAACACCTTGGCCATACAAGTGAGAGGCGTATGACTAAGTTGCACAAGAATGGTAGCTTGGGGTAATTTGATTATGAATCATTTGACATATGTGAGTCGTGCTTGTTGGGAAAAGATGATCAAGTTTCCCTTTATCGGAAAAGGTGAACGTGCCAATGGATTTTTAAACCTAATACATACAAATGTATGTGGTCCTATGTCCATTCTTACTATAGATGGTTTCATTTAGTTCATTGCCTTTATTGATGATCATTCACGATTTGGGTACTTGTATCTTATGAGATACAAATCCGAATCCTTTGAAAAGTTCAGAGAATTCAAAAATGAAGCAGAGAAATGGCTTGGGAGAAGTATCAAATCACTTAGATGAGATCCAAGTGGTGAATACTTAAGCAAAGAGTTTCTAGGTTATCTCCGAGATAATGAGACTTTATCCAAGTGGACTCCATCTTACACATTACAACAAGTGGTGTTGCTAAGAGGACAAATCGAACCTTGATGGAATTGGTAAGGCCTATGATAGGCAAGGCGGACCTACTCAAATTTCTTAGTATGCACATGAGACTACTGTTTAAGTGTTAAACAAGGTCCAATCCAAATCGGTTGTTGTTACTTCATATGAGATATGGACTAATGAGGATCCCTATCTTTCTCACCTGAAAGTATGGGGTTATCCAGATTATAAGAAGTGAACTTTGTCAGATAAGCTAGAAGTTAAATATGACAAGTGTCTGTTTGTAGGATATCCTAAAGAGTTTATTGGATATGAGTTCTACAACACTTTGAAACAAAGGTTGTTTGTTTGTGCATACAAATTTTCTTAGAGAAAGAGATTTTCTTAAGAGAAGATGTTGAGAGCAAGGGTGAACTTGCAGTTCAAAGTGCTCAAATGTACATGTATCAACCGACTAATCTAAGGTTGTTATTCGTTATATTTAGCCAATCCTTCTGAAACACAAGCGCATTGATGAGTGTGAAACTCATCTAGTTTTAAGTTAATTTTTTCATGCATATTTGAGACCTTAATGATCAATTTAATGCAAAATTATGGAATCTTCACCTAGATTAGTTTTTTTTTGTAGGGATTAAGAGCAAAAGAAGCAAAAAGAGTAAGAAAAGCATCATAATTAGCCAAGGTAGGAAGTGCAGAATGTCGTGACAATTTCATTATTGTCGCTACAAAATGCATTGTAGCATAAGTAGGATACGTACTATTTTAGAGAAATATGGATTTCTCATTAGTGAATAGTGGGACGTATTGCTCATAGAGGTCGATGAGCCTACTACCTATGATGAATCTCTAAATAGTTTAGAATCTGACAAATCTCTTAAAGCCATGAAGTCAGAGATGGATTCCATGTGAGTCAACCAAGTGTGGACTTTGGTTGAACCACCCGAAGGGATAAAACCCATAGGGTGCAAGTGGATCTTCAAGAAGAAGGCTGACATGGAAGGTAATGTGATTACCTATAAGGCTAAGCTTATAACTAAGGGTTATTATCAAAGACAAGAAATTGACTATGACGAGACTTTTAGTCCAGTAGTCATGCTTAAATCCATAAGGATTCTCCTAGCCATTACTTCTCATTATGATTATGAGACATGGAAAATGGATGTGAAGACGACTTTCCTCAATGGAAACCTATCCAAGGAAGTGTACATGACACAACCTAAAGGCTTCATATATGAAAATGGCAATAAAGTATGAAAGCTTCAGAGATCCATTTATGGATTGAAGCAAGCATCTAGGAGTTGGAATATTCGATTTGATGAGACAATTAAAGAGTTTGGTTTCTCACAAAATACGGATGAGCCTTGTGTGTACAAGAAGGTTAGTGGGAGTGCAGTCGTATTCCTAGTATTATATGTGGATGACATATTAATTATTGGAAACGACGTCTCAAAGTTACAATATGTTAATATATTGGTTATCCAGGATAATTCTCCATGAAAGACTGTGGAGAAGCAACCTAATCATTAGGGATATAGATCTATAGAGATAGATCAGGAAGGTTACTTGGTCTTTCGCAGTCTACATACATAACTTAGATGCTAAAGAGGCTTAGCATGGAACAATCTAAGAGAGGAGACATTCCCATGACACATGGGATGACCCTCTCGAAGTCCATGTGTCTTTGGACACAAGATGAGATGACATGCATGATTTTGACCCCATATGCTTCGGCTATAGGATCAATCATGTACGTTATGTAATGTACTAGACCTAACGTATCATATGCTTTGATAGTCATGAGCAGATACCGGTTGGACCCAGGTGAGGGTCATTGGGTGGCTGTTAAGAATATCCTCAAGTACTTGAGAAGCACTAAGGATATATTCTTGAATGATGGAGATGGCGATCTTATTGTAAGATGCTAACTAATAATCTGCTAGAGATGACTCCAAATCTCAATCAGGCTAAATGTTTACATTGAATGATGTCACAGTCAGTTGGAAAAGTTCCAAATAGGAGATGACTGTGGATTCTATAACTGAATCAGAGTACATCGTTGATTTTGATGGCAGCTCTGGAAGCAGTTTGGAAAAGGTAGTTCATTTATGAACTAAGAGTGGTCCCTAGCATTGTTGATCCAATACTATTGTATTGGATGAAAATGGAGCCATTGCGAAAGCAAAAGGAATCGTGGTCTCATCAATTGTCCAAACTAGTACTCAGGGTGATACCATTTGATTTGGGAAATCTTTGGTAATCATGATGTGAAGATAGAGATATGCCCACAGGTCAGAATATATCAGATCTCTTGGCTAAGTCACTTCCCCAAAAGAAGTATGATTCACATCTACTTGCCTAAGGTATTAGATACAAAGGCGATTGACTTTAATGCAAGTAGGAGTTTGTTAGAGAAGTGCTCTAAAGGCAATCACCCTTAGCACTTTATGTACATATTACATATTAGTTAATATGAAAGACTACTTCATTAATTTGACATTCATATATTGAATTGATATAGATCTTTAATCGAATTAATGAAGTCCATGATACATAACACAACATGAAGGAAATCATTATGAGATCATGATAGTAAGATTCCTATCATGTGCAATTATGTTAGTATTTAAATTATCCATAGTCATAGGATTAACGAGACTGGACATTGTTAATCCAAATAGACTAGCACATGTTATACTCCTTGATTGGATCAAGCAGTGGATCTTACAAACTGTGATCATGAGTTGATTAAAGTTGACATGTGTATGCTTGCTAAGAGTAGCTAAGTATATCAGAGACTTTCCAAGAGACAATCATATGGATTATCTATTGAGTGTAGATGATAGTCTTATCATAGAAATGATGTAAGTATCCTTAAACTTGAGGTGCTCAAGGATATTTTGATTGTTGATTCTATGCTTTGACTTCGTTCTTTGTTGCCTTCCAGAGGTCGGTCATAAGGTGATGATCGGGATTTGCCACTCCCATTAATGGGAGAGTATACATATGGCCTCTTGTCGGGATCATTACTCGGGAATCTCTGGCCATAGTGGAAATGCCATGAAGAGTGTCTTTGGGTGCATAACTGATGAGTATGAGTCTGGGGACAAGATCTGATATAACTTGGACTAGATGTGGGGTAGTCAGTCTAGTAGGAGCTACACTTTGTCTATGCTTTGAATCGAGTGAGGTATAGATTAGTGAAAGGATGAATTGTGCGGTAATTGTTGATGGAAGTATTAGTAGTCAGACCACTGATCCGATGAATTAGGGGTCATGATGTGTTGCTATATATCGCTCATGACTTGCTTGGATTTAATAGTTGAATCAAGTGGTCAATATAACCGGGAACCTAATGGGTCACACACTTAGAAAAGTGAGAGGTCGATATAAAACGGATTTAGATATGATCTAAATATGAGGGAGATCAATCTCGAGAAATGAAATGTTGAGGGATTAGTGGAATCCCAAGATTAAAAGTCCTCACTAAGAGATAAAGCAGGCTTGGTCTTTGTCTGGGCATAAGGCCCATGAGGGAACACACCATAGCGCATAAGGATGAGTGTAACCTATCATCTCTTATAGAGAGGGGCACTTTGGACATTTCAAGGGCAATGGTTTTCCTATAAAAGGACCTTTATGGAAAACCCCAATAAAGAGAAGCCATAATTTTCCTACTTTTATCAAGAAAGAGTGTTCTTGAGTTAGAGAGAGTGTTCTTGGAGAACAACCCACTCTTGGTATGATTTGAGTGTCAAATCCTTGGATCTTTGACTTCCCGCTTCGAATCTAGACTTGGCTAGCACTGGGACTTCTTCCGTGCGGCCATTGCCTTGAAGGTTATCGGCTCCACTCTTCATGTGGATACTGTTAGAGGCGAAACTAGGACTTGGTTCGCTTTGGTCGAGGCTACATCACCCTTTGGGATCGGTTTACACCGACGTGAGGTATAAATCCCGCACTCCTTTTTGTTTTGAGCAGACTTTGATGCCTCAAGGGTTCCTTGGGAGGGTTTTATTGAAGTTTTTTAAATGTTTATGCTACTTTAACATGAGATGCCACCTTCTAAAACCCAACAGAACCCAAATTAGTATTCTCTGATATGACTTTTTTGCTACTTTGGGCAAGTAGGTCTTCTTCTTCCTTTGATCATTCGTGTGTCCGATCGTGGGAGCACTCTTTCATCTTCAATATACACAGTAAATTCTTATATTGTTTATGAAAAATAATATTTTATTCAAAATTTGAGAAATAAATTTTTAAAGAAAAATTTTAAAATATACATATTTTTATTTAATCAGCATGAGAACAAATCATAAGAGTTTTAATTGGATAAAAGTATAGCTTTCTCATGTTTCAAGAATTTGAAAATATGGAAAAACCAAATATTTTGGTTTTTTCTACCAAAAATTTTAAAAATTTAAGAATGAGTAATAAAAATAAAAAGGTAAAAGAACAAACACCCTCAAGTCTGAAAATTATCTAAAAATCCTTATTGTTTTCATGTTTTTGAGTTATGCTGATGACAAAAAATTACTCATGGAGAAGACAAATAACATACTAGTCCTTATAGGAGTTTAATCTATACCAATGGTAAATTTGTTGCCACAACAACCAAATAGAGAAAACGAATTTTTGCATGGCCACTTAATGCATCAATGTCAAAAAACTAATAACAAAATGAAAATAGAAAAATCACAATTACAAAGACTCATTTCCTTTTTCACTTGAAACTGATATTAAGGCCCTATTTAGTAGGTAGAAAATTTTATGTTTTCTCTATTCAAACTTTTCGAAAACAAGGAAAACGCGTTTAGTTACGAGAATAAGACGAAAACAAATTTTGAAAACAAAGAAATGAATTCACTATTTTCAACATTTATATATGAATCGAAACAGTAAAAACCGTTTTCCTTGCTGAATTAACAACTAAATTCAAACCAAATGCGGTTGAAATGAAAACGTATTTTCAACCAAATTCAGCATTTAAACGTATTTTCGAAAAATGAAAACTAAAGATTAAATACATTGGAAAATTTTCATATTCGAATTTTGGATAGAGTTGAAAATTTTCGTGAACTAAACGGGGCCTAAGCTTCTCACTAGACCCTAATTTATAAAAGAGTTAAACCCTAGTTATTGATACATTCAACAAGTAAAAGAAAATTTCCTATAAACTTTGAGAACAGATTTTGTACCAATCTGACCCGGTTAGGTCGGATATAATATTTACCACTTTACCTTCAACATATAAATACATGCTTTCTTTTTTATTTTAGGGTTTTTGACATTCAATTCTCAAAACCTCCTCGATGGTGCCAAAAGACAAATCTCGGCCTAAGTTCCTCCAATTTAATGCTGAAACATCTTTAATGGCGTTAATAGATGGCTCAAGGATAGTGGGAGAGCATAAAAGTTTGTTATGGTGAGTGTTATGGTTGATGTATTGGTATTTCTTGAGGCAAAACCATACTCACAAAATTTGTTTTTCCCAGCACGAGTGTCGTAGAAAATGTCACAGAAGATGCCACGAAAGATGTCACAAAAAATTGTTCTAACATTGAAGGATGTGTCATACGTTTTTGCTACTAGAATCCCTATGCCTCACGCCTTTTTTGAGCAGTATCATAAAGAGCTCAGTGCAACAAGATGTCTGCATCTTATCTTAGTTGAAAGCCAAGTTAAAACTTCTTTAAAATTCCAGATATTGTTAAGATATTTAATAGATAAAGTTTTGATAATGTCCATTATCCAAAAGATAATGAAGCTGAAAATCAAATAAGGAGGCAAAAGACGTTTCAACCGCCTCTCTCCAAATATCGACATGCAGAAGAGATGAAGGAAGGGGCTTGGGTACTTGAGTGTTCATGGGTTTGAGTGAATCTTTATATGGAGAGGCTTATCACATGACTATGTAATATTCAATATTTGTGAGAGTGGGTTGTCTATCTAAGTGTTATGGTTGGGGGAACGATGGGAGCTTAAGCAGGAGCAATAATGAAGGATAATCAGATGAAGGGGAGGTACTTGATCGCCTCAATCAATTGGCGGCAGTTCAAAGTAGTGACTTCGCGCATTTCCGGGCATAGCCCGGAATTGGATAAAGTGGTCGCTGTTGCCCGAGCAATGCGTCTTTGATCGAACTTTGACATTAACTGTTTATTTTTACAATTTTCAACGTGTTGAAATTTTTAAAGATCACGAATAAGAAAGAGTGAAACTATTTGTTTTTATTCGAAAAAGTCGTTTATCATGGAAAAGCTGAATCTGTTAAAATGAAAAGAATAGCCAACAGTACTATCTTATGGATTATGTGGGTTGGGTGGACGATCAAACCTCGGCGGCGAGCTGATCTATTACCGATTCGACGTATTAAGTAACGGATGGTAGAATGAGAAAATTCCCAAATTCACCCGTTTATTATATTTTGTTTTTTATTTTTTAATTTTGTTTTTATATTTACTTTTTCTTTTTTATATATTAGGCTATATTTCATAAAAATAAAATATTATAATTTTATATATTCCATTTTATTAAGCATTATAATAATATATTCTTTTATATTAAAGTATAAAAATAAATGTGTACAAATTCCTTTTCTAAATCTCTCAACAGGTGTGTTTTATTATTATTTTATCTTCTGGTTCATATTGTAACTTACGATTTCAGTTAATTACACCTCAGGAAACAATTTATTTTCTTTTAGGTTAAGCTTCTTTTTGAATTAAATGGCGAATGGTTTCTTGACTTTCGAGTTATAATAAAATCTTATATCTGAATCATACAGACTTATCATAGAGAAGGTAGAAAATTTGTTGTCTTGAATTAAAATGAAACTTTCTAGTCAGACAGATTTCTGGCGAGACGATTAGCTGCGAATCGTTGTCGCGTGAGATAAAGATTTGTGAAACCGCCGTAGCGCGATGATTTATTATTGCAGCCGCGTTTCTAGTTTTGAAAATTTTCTGTTTTCTATGGGTTTTTCTGATGAACAATATACGAACGGTTGAAAATGACTCAGCAGTTAACGGTTAAGGGTGATTCAGCATTATGACATTTAAGTGGGATGAGGACGGGAGCCGAAATAATCAGTCAGTTAATGCGTCCATCTTCCATTCGCAATGTTAAAAGTAAACTAACTTAATCCTTAAATATGGTTTAAATCATATTGATATTCATTAACGCAGATACATTCGATGTTAAACTAAACAGACAGATAATGATGGAATGAGTATGTGCCAAGTGTACACAATAAACTTTGGTATATGGCGTTGTGCTCTCTCCAGATATCTGTAAATCTTGCCTTTTTTTATCAGATATTTTTGAAGATCATCATATGTTCATTTATGAGCACCTCATCTTCTCTAAAAGATCTTTCTGTGTGTATCTTGAAAATCAACAAATAGAAACAGTTTTCTTTTAGTGTGATAATGAAATTAATATTTGTTCTTATGAGTAACTTAGAATATTTGCAGTATCATGGTGGCTTATGACCTCTAAGTTGAACTCAGAGGGCAAAGTCAAGGCTTTTCCCAATATTATCTCTAAAACTATCTCCAAAAATTCTCCCCAATATTATCTCTTCCTTTTTCTTTTAATGAAGGGTAGATAAGAAAAATCTCATTTAGTTATTAAAGTGTTGGTAACTCATCTTGGTAATCAAATTAGGTTGCAGTTTCTATACCTCTCTCTGTTTCGATGCTTTGGAGCTAAAGAGCCTCACTATTTTATATTGTTTCTCTTGGACATGCGTCACCTTGTGATTCGACCCCTACTCATCCCTTTAAGCGAGCTTCTCCTAGTCTTTTAATGTCTGAAGAGCTGATCTTTAATGTTAGATGGCTGGAATGAGCCCGTTGTCTTAGCCTCATGACAAGGACCTAGGCTAGACCCAATGGTATTAACTAGGCTGCCTCTCGTTTTCCTGTGACTGAACCTGAACCCAGAACTGTGGCGCAGGATTCTGGAAGATAACTTTAATTTAATGATTATTCGTGTTGGAATCCCATGAAATCCCAGGACATCCATTTAGATATTTATGATTTTATACGTAACAAAAGAAAAACGTAAAATATATATTAATCGATAAAGCCTGATGTGATACTTCAAAACAATAGTGATGGGTGCATTTATGAGCTGCCAACACAAAAGTGCTATTTTAAAACAGTTCATCTATTTTTAACTAGAATGGTCTCAAAAAAGAATCTACATAAAAACTAAGAGTGATACATGGCATTAGCGCAAATATAAATCTTATATTTATATATCTAAATTAATCATATCAAATTAAAATAATTTTATTCTTTGATTATGATAGTTTATAACAAATTTGTGATAGATTAATTCAAAGCTCTAAATTTCTTATACATTAGCCTGTTTGCTCTGGGGGCACTTCTAGTGTGTGGAAGAGTTTTAGCAGAGGAGGATTGAAAGGCAGTAAAAGAAATGAGACTACAAGCCCGCAAGAGAGTGAGACACATCTATGATCATAAACGATCTCTTTCAATGTATAGAAAGATTTGAATCAGCTTTACTATGTAAAATAGTCTTTAGTTTGATTTATTCTTTCCCAATGTGATTAATTATGGGATCTTAACAATAGTGCATATACTGTGTTTCCCTCTCTAATTCTGCTTTTATTTGTTTTAGTTTCTCAATCTAGTTATTTTGTTTTCACTTTATCTAACAAATTATACTGGGTGTTATTTTTAATCTAGTGGCCAAGCTGTCAGTGGGAGCTTGACAGTGTTTTCTTGTGCTACCCTTTTGCTAGCTCGAACCAGTTGTTGAAACGAAATTGAAGCTCTCGGGCTTTTTAACAAGGTCAGAACCTCTGGATCTCTGAATTTATTTCTTTTTCCTCATTCTTTATAAGTAACGTATCTTTGCAATGTTTGGATCTTGTATCTATTTTTTATTCAGATGGAAATATTCAGCACTAATTTGCTACCTTGTCCAGCGTGTGGAATCACCTGTCTGTGATCTGCATACTTAGATGATCATACTTTTCATTTCGAGGCAACTTTTGAGTCCCGCCTGTATCGGCAACAGGAATCTCTGGGCCGTTTCACGATCTATAGAAGGGAGCTAGACTAGGGTCATGAGTGTGCTAGGCTCGCCTCTCGTTTCCCGTTTACTAGTTGAGTGTTCAGGATGATGGATATTCATCTCTTTGATCAGGACTTTGTTGTCGTCACTTGACAAATAAAACAGACAGAGAGCACAAAGGAGATGGGAGTAAGGCGTGACTGTGAGGTCTGTATTCTATTCAAGTGACTATAGATCTTGATAAAAATCTTTCATATTTTGGATGGAAACTAAGTTGGGTATCTTAATTTCATAAATATCGTAATATATGTGGCTGATTGGCCACATGCATGAAGATGGGCCTTAGCTGTTCATTTTTCACGAGAATAAGGATCATCTAGTGAGGACGGTTGAGCAGGTGTCAAGTATAAATTATATCCAGTGGATACTACTTTTTACTTCAACTCTTTATCTTTATATATACCTATATATATGTATATATCTTCTCTACTCATTATTTATTTATTATATCTTCCATCGAAAGGGATGTGGACTAACATATATAAAAAAATTATTAATATTTTATAATAACTCATTTAGGAATGGATTGTATGATCGTCTCATATATATATATTGTACATTTATTTCTATTATCTTTTATTCAGAAGGATGTGGAAAATAACTTGTGTAATTAATGTCTTTTATTATCAATTTGAAATGAACCTTATTTAATAAATAAATCAAAGGGCATTTATCTTAAGGGAGAGGGATAGTAAGTCCTCGCCAAGTTAACCAAACTATTAGGATGAAAGTTTCTAAGTTTTGAGTTTTCTTTAAATTCTATAAATAGATTTGAAAGAAACATGAAGTGGAGAGTATTTTAATCAATATTTTTATTAACACATAAAAAGTAAAACATATATTTAATCTTTTATTTTTATTGTTAGAAAAAGTAAAGTTATTATAAAATTCTGGAAATAATACAGGGGAACTTAAATTGGGATTTTCTATTAAACCTTTCTATATATATATATATACATACTAAAATCTGACAGACTGTTAATTCTAACACTTGTAAAATTATTAAATATTTTATATCAGCACAATTTTAGGGAAATGTAGTATAGCAATCAATAAATTAAATGGGGTATTGTAAACTGGGGCTTCGTAAAGTCTTTCACGGATAACTCCGCAGTAGCCAACTGGGCATGAAAGGTTCAGTTTGGTTTTCTTTTGAAGGTATTATTAGTAAAAATTTGAAAAACATGGAAGGAACATACGTTACCTTGATTGTTTGGTCTTATGAGGGCGACCAAATGATAATCTAACGCAAAAAGGTGATCAGAGCGATGGTGGTTGAATGCCCTTTAGACGATCAATCAAATAAATATCGGAGAGAGAAAGAAGAAAATAATACATAGATTAGATTAACACTCAAGTGGCGAAGTCATCATGGTTTACTCAGAAGAGCGTTTAGCGATCTATGAGTTTAGGAAAAGAAGAATCTCTTGATCTTGGGATAATCTTATCTTCAATATCAAAGTTAATCCTTTGAGTTGTGTTTCTTCAGGAAATTTCTTGATAAATATCTTTGTGTATTTTACGCCTTTGTATCTTTATCATGAGACACCATATGTGGAGGACGGTAGAGTAGGGGACCACTCTGATGGTTTTACTGCAGTACGGAGACACCCAGCTCTGACTTTGAGATTCTCATCAAGCTGAAATATATGATTTTCCCAATATAGTGGATGAGGCTTGGGCGATGGCCCCATGGGCAGTGGGGCTGCCAGAGCGAGGCCTGAGCTGATCAGTGTGAGTGTAAAGGCATGATACCTTCATAGTACACTTTCACCGTTTGAACTTTCTGTGACTTTTCGGTTGGGGGAAAATCTTCTTGGTTACAAACCTTGAGTGTGGAATCTTGAAGGATTGGAAAAGATTTATAGTGTGAATTGTAGAAGGTGAAATTTTATTCTGAGCGTGTCAGATAATACCATCTTACACAAATATTCATGACACATGATGATCGGCGACACATTTAATGTTTATTGATATTTATCAGTATATGCTGAGGATTGGGATTCACGAATCTTTGCTTCTTGTACCATTTCACAAAGTCTTTCACTATTGCAATTTCTTTTTCTCACTGGGCCATACAATTGTTGCTAAACTAATATGGAACCTCCTCGAAGCGTCTTTCGAATTTTGTTGGTTTTTACAAACTTCGTTTTATTACCTCTGTTGAGATCTGCGCCTCCGTTCATTGTTGAGAATTTTTTTATTGGCGAGAAGCTATAAGCGGTTTTGGATCATTCTGAGTTGGTTTCATCAATTCTCAGAGTCAAAAATAAACTACGTTGAGGTTCTTAGGTTTGATTAATAGTGAGGACCATGGAGCCTGAAGAGGACTCACTTTTATCTCTGGGTTTGGCACTCCAGCTCCTTTAGATCTTCTAAGTGAATCTTTTTTCATGGTAGCAGAAATTAGGGAAGAGACTTACCAGTGGTGGCGTGGGATACAGAAATTTGAATCGCGCTACTAGGAAAGCAACATTCTTCTTATCTTATGGAGAAGTTGAGATCTCTTTGCCAGATCCCTCTTGGCGTGGGCCTGCCTGATTTGTGATGGGGCGATTATCTGGCGCCAGGATGGCCGGGGATATGCTTATCTACTTCGCAGGGGAAGCAGTTTGTTGCGGGCCTTGCTTTCTATCATCGTTGGTGGCTTTAGTTCTCTTTACTTTTATTTCTGCACCTCCTGTCACGTGAGCCTTAGCTTTGAGAATTATGCCTGGGTTGAGTGTATATTTAAACTCTCCGCCAATTGGATATCTCAGCGAGAGAGAGATACCTTCATTACACTTTGAGAAGCTTGGGATTAGGGCCTCTCCCATATAAACCCATAGTCCCGACTTCTCTGTATAGCAGAACTCCGGAGACTTCCTAAGTAGTGAAAGGAATGTTCACAGTTAAGTCCGTGATGCGAGGCGTTGGGCTCTGAGCTTCCACTTTTTAAACTGAGCGCTGATCTCTGCTCCAGGTTTATCTCAGCTCGTGCGAGGATTTATGCTCCATAAATTTCCATTTGTGTTTTGACATACTGTTCAGACTTTGTTTTCTTCAAACAGACTCTCCCTTTCTTAAACTTTTGGGTAGGCACGAAGGCGTGGTGAGTGGTCGTGGGTTGAGGAAGGCGTCTGGAGCCCGTGGACGACTTGTAAGTCAGCCGGGGAGCATGACCCACGAAGCTCTTCTTATGCAGCAGAAGAACTTGCTGGGAATGAATTTTGCCATCTCTTCCTTACCATAATCAATCATCCCGTTCATTTCAGGCACATGCCGATGAAACGACCCCCGTCGCAGACCTCTTCTCTTGTACCCGGCCCTTCTGGTCGATCTCGGGTAAATCACCATGGCCAGAATACGAGGGCTGTAGTCAGGAATCTTGAAGGAACCTTAATTGACTTTTTCTCGTCGGATCAATCGCCTTTGCAGTTCAGACCAAGTACTTTGATGCCCATGAAAGCGAAAAAACAGAAATCAAATGAGTGGTCAGGTTATGATCTATTCAGGTTCAAAGATCTTAATGAAGCGGTTTGGATCTTTAGTGGCACAAACAGAAAGAGAAGAAGATCTTTAACCTTAATGATTCGCTAATGGGATTAAATCTTGTGAAGTAGTCAACGCTCAGAAGAACCACCACAAGCTGCAATCTTGGCAGCACCCAAGATGCAGCTTGATTGAAGAAGGCTGGAAAAACGTGTATTAAATCTTGTGATTCCCCGGAAATGGCTCAAGGACCTACTGTGACTTTGGAGGATACTGACTGAACTCGTTGCGGAGAAACGCAGCCTCAACGGAGGACCAGATCCGATCAGGAGGCTTTCCGTCTTTGATGGAGTTGTAGGAGATCACTGGCTGGAAGATCTGCCAGCTAGGTTGTCGTTCTCAGGCCGACCACCGATAACGAAATGACCTCATGGCCCGAAGATACCAAACTCCAAGCCCAGGTACCTGCTAGGCTAAACATATTCTTATCACAAAGTGGGACCGGTCCTTTTGCGGAATGTCAGTGATTCTGGCCCCGAGAAGAACGCTAGAATGCCAGACCTCGAACTCACTAACATGCTGCAATGCGCCTCTACCCATTTATTCTCAGACACGTTTTTTTGCTGGGTGCTGTACCCTCTGTCGCCTCTTACCAAGCCTCTTTTGGATTAAGGTATCTTGTGCGAAGGCGGATGTTCATTCTGACCGAAACTTCGCAGATGTGGCTAAGTGGTATGTTTAGACTTTGAGTGCGTGAGCGCGTGAGTTTTGTGTTGTGGTTCGATCTAACATCTCCTCTTCTGAGTTCATCCACATTAATTGAGACATGTTTGGCTCAGCATAGAGATTATCTTGGTTGGACGATGAAGTTGAGGCTCTCTGGCTGGGTGAAGTGGTTCAAGCACAACTACTGGCGCTCCTCTTGTGAAGGCCAAATCTAGTCTAGACATTGGAGACTAGGTTGAATATTGAGAGAAACACCTTGGAATAGAAAGTAAGAGAGATGGCTTCAAGGAAGCAGTGGCCGACAAATGTGTTGCCATGAGCGCGCTCAAATGAGAGTGGAGAGATGACTGGCTAGGAATAAACTATGGCGGTTCTGGGGCTAGGCGCGGCGAGGCGGCGGGGACTTCTGCGCTGGAGGTTAGTGGGCGTTACTCTGCCCGACTTGGCGACGAGGATGAGTTGTCGGCCCCCATACGAGGTGGAAAGGAAATTTCAAGGAAGGCCACGGAAGCGCGGGATTTTTGCTGCGACTCACGGTGTTGTGTTCAAACACAACGCATTTATGGATTGACGAAGTTGGATGACGCCAGATGATATGTGAACCATTTGCCTCTGGTGCACTAGAATCTGGTGCGTGACTACGGCGATAATCTCGTGAAGGGTTCAGCGAGCGAAGACGAAAAGAAGACACGAGAAAGAAGTACTGCGGCGAATCAGCTTCGGCCGCGTTCTACTTTCTCTCACCCTTTTTGTAATTGGACCATTTAACGCCAGGCATTTATCATAACAATGGCGCGCTCTTGTGTGTAAATAAATTTTATTTGCAATTGGTTCAACATGTTTGTATAACCTGATCACGACTGGGATAGTTTCTTGGGATGTCGATGCTAAGCCTTTTTAGGCTAAGAAATTTGGTGAGGATCTCCGCTTATGATCGACAAGCCGAACCGTTCTGGTTTGCTCCAGCACATACAGTTCTTTTGAAAGTGCCGCTAGTGAAATATGGTTGATCTTTGAGAATTGCTGTCAGCGAGCTCAAACATAATCTTTGGAAGTTCCAAAGGCTTGGAGCCTGAGTCAGATCTTTGGAAAGTGCTACAGAGGAGCCGCGAACTACAGTCACAGTCTATTTGAAGGTTTCAAGAAAGAACTGACCAGTCCGGATCTTTGGAAGAGTCACTGAAACGAGCAATAAGCTTTGGATCTTTTGAAGATATTGTGAGCAAAGTACAGTCTCGTATTTTGAGAGTGCCGAGTGGGCTATGAGTCACATGGTCTTAGCCTTCAGGGTTAAGAGCCGCAAGTCTAAATCCTTTTACAGAGTGACTGGAGACTTAGAGCCTGGTTGGTCTTTTGAAGTGCTTCAGGACATAGGCCACAAGTCTAGTCTTTTAAGAAGAATTCATTCTAGCATTAGAGCCACAAGTATAGTCTTTTGAGAAACACTGTATTCATATGAGCCCGTCTAGTCTTGCTGATCTTTGGGGTTCAAAAATATTTTAAAGGAAATTCTGAGTGTGCCTTTGCCCAAAGAAATTCTTCTTGGCTCATCATTAAGATATGAAGAAAGCTGCTGGCAGGCTTTTTGTTGATGATGTATAAAGGTTTTTTTTGATGATGACTACCTCTTAGATCTTATTGTATTTCACTCTAGTATGACTAAATCAGTTGTACCATAATGCGTGAGATTATCATTTAGCCACAGCTTCAACCTATCTTGTATGGCCTTTTCCTAATTTGGTTTGGAGACTTCTTAGGGTCTTTGAGTGCGATGTTTAAAAAGACTTCGTCTTAAGACTAGGTCCCTAGCTTGGTATGCATGTTATCTTACCCACTTGTTGTGTAAGTTTGTTGTTCTTCTTTGGTATGAGTACCACCTTTGCTCTGCTTCCACCAGGCTCATCTATCATATCTACGGAAGTCTCTCTATGAAGTCAATATTAGCTTCTTTAGAGATTTCCGTTCGGAGTGTGGGCAGTCCAATTTTTGTGGGGATTATGGCTTCCATTCTTCTATGCTTTTAGAAATATACCTAACGATTCAATATTTTGAGTGTTGCCCTTCATTGAATCATTTCGCGTCAGTTAATCAAACAGGAAACGAAGACTTTCATTTACAAAATACAGGATAATATATGTAATTTGCCAAAGAACTTTCAAGTCATAAGATGAAATTTATGGGTTAAAATAGAATTATGCTAAATTGATTTTCAAAAAAGAGAGGAATTTAAGGATTGAAATGAAATAAAACAAACTTAACCCAAAAATGGTTTTGACCAAAACTGTAACTGGAGATATTTTTTATTTAGACAAATTTGGTCTCATTTTGGGGAGAAAAAGCAGTGAAGGCGAGAAGAGAAGGGAAGAGAAGGAAGAAAAGAGGGAGGCAGAAGAGTATGAAACTAACATTGAGTATGGATTCTAATTATGGATCCTTATGGATTTTGTATGGAATTGTGGATCACATGGATTTCTTGTATAGGTATGTTTGTGGGTTGTGGGTTATGAAACTTCTTACTAGGAATGAGTTCTTATTATGTAAATCATCCTGAAATCCTTGTTTTCTAGGGTTTTGTTATGAAGATCTAGGGTCCCATTACATGTTTGGGTTCTAGGGTTATGTAAAGCATGTACATGTTTGTTCTTGTTCTAGGTTTTGATAAGAACCACTAGATTTCTTGAAGTTAGGTTGAAGTAAAACCTAGGCCTTGTATAAGAGATGAATGAAAAAACATGTTTTGAGTTCGATAGAATGCATAAGATAAATATTGAAAGATGATTTGGTGGAAATAGAAATTCTGAATGATTTTGATCGTTTGATATTGTATATGTAGTATTGGAACGGTTGGTATCAACATATGGAAAAATGGAAGAAAAACACACACATTACGGAGGGCCAAGTCGAGGCGATCACGAGTCTAGAGCAATGGTACACCAGTCATCGATACTATCAGATGTTCTGTTTATTTTGGCTAGGTGTTAAATACAATTAAATAACTTGTACAGATTTAAATCAGATTTGGTGATTAGTTGGTTAAAATAGACTTCAGAAGCAAACATCATGAAATATATGCATTCAATTCTGATTCTATGTGGCTTTCAAATTCACTCAAAAATGAAACATGTTCAGCCAAATTCTGTTCTAGTTTTTGACCATAGAGTAGTCCCGGTTGTTGAGGATATAACTTGAGTTCCGGAGCTCCGATTTGGGTGATTCCAGTTGAAGGAGAACCCTTAGCACTATGCTTTAAAGGGATCTGAAAGAACCCCGGTCAATCAAAATATGGAGTCAAGACACTGGAAAAATGAGTATTACAAACTATTCCTAGTGTAATATGGGGTAAGATTGACTAGTTTGGCATAAAATGCCCCATAACTTTTAGTTTGGATGATCAATGGAATGATTTAATTTCTAGTCGAAGTCATAAAGGAATAGAAATACACGAATGGCGTGTGATTACCAGTCACGATGCCATTATGAAATGCCATATCACAGCAGGCATGAAAGCGGGGAAAAATATAGGAAATGCAAAAATATGTATAGACATGATCATGCAACATGAATATGATATGAAATATAGCTTGAACTGAAACATGAACATGAACATGAAAGCGATATGTCATGAACACAAATGTGATTAAGATACATTATGAGTGAAAGACATATGATCATATGACTACCTAGAACTACCTAGGACGAATGAATGAGTGGACGTTACGATTGGTGCTTGGCTCTGGTAGTGCTTTCGAAAGGCACTCTTGTGCATTGGTAGGCACGTTTTGTTCAGTACTTCGGTACTCCTGATTAGTGCTACGACACTCTTGTTCAGTACTTCGGTACTCTTGTTCAGTGCTTCGACACTCTTGGTTTGTGCTACGACACCTTAGTACTGTATTGTACCTTCAGGTACTTATTGTGCTGCGTCCTACTCATTTCTTATGATTGGTCTAGTAGTCAAACAATTATATGATAAGACTCTGAATAAAGAATAAGAGTAAAGAAATGAATAAGTATAAGTTCTGTAGTACCTACGGGTACTTCCATATCGGTAAAAATAAGAATAAGTTCGCTAGTACCTCGGGTACTTAAAGTATCATTAATATAAGTATAAGTTACGTAGTACCTACGGGTACTTCCGTATCGGTAAAAATAAGAATAAGTTCTATGAACTCACAGACCTTATTATCAGTAAAATAAGTATAAGTTCTGTAGCACCTACGGGTACCTCTATATAAGGATAGGTTTTGTAGTACCTACGGGTACCTCCGAACAAGTGTAACTCTGAATATGATTATGATATAAATCGATAAATCTGTTGGTTTTTGGATATATTCTGAATCTGTATGAATCCGGTATATGTATCTGTTGTGATCTGTACCTACTATGGACTAATGTCAGGTATCGTATATCACATAGTCACAGTCTAACCTTGTATATTATGACTCACGATCTGTTGGGCTTATGGTACCTCTGGTACCTGTATAGAGAGCTACATAACTCCCATAAGAGGTTTGATAAGTATATGCGTAATAAGGACGATACGTGTGAAGTGTTCTGTATAAGTATGAATCGATATAAGTACAAATATATTGCCCTTCGGAGGTATAAGTCAATTAGTACCCTACGGGTACCTCAGGTATAATGAATACGTAATAGTACTACGGTACTTTTGTACGAGAATAAGCTCAGTATGAATCTGTAATATAAATTATAAGATCCAGAAATACGAATAGGATTACGTAACACAAGTATAAGATCAGTAAGACGAGAATAAGCTACGTAATACAAGTATTAGATCCATGGCTTAGGATGTGCTCATTAGTACGACATAAAGATCACAGAGAATTACAAGTATAAGTTAACGCGGTACCTATGGTGCCCGGTAAGGTCTAAGCTATGAAACTCCTACGAAAGATGCGGATGAGTATCCCGGTTTGACGGATAAGTAGATGTCCTTTGGGAGATGCGAGATAAGTATCACGTCCCGTCACGAGCATAAGTATGTGTCACATGGGAGATTGGAATAAGAATAAATTACGCCATAAGTGTAAAATGCGGAGTAAGTATAAGTTTGTTATAAGTATAAGTTCGATTACCGTATCTGAGATATCTGAATAAGCATAAGTTTATTCTGAGGATAATTGTATGTATGTGTGTTATATGGTCATGAAGATTTTGATATACATTTTTACATTATATGTTTATTATGATTCAGTATAAATGCATGTGTATCAGTATAAGTTATAAAATATGTTTCCCACTAAGCGTAAAGCTTAGCACGGGTTCTAATGCGTAGGTACGAGGAGAAGGCGTCAGAAAACTTCCATCTTGTAGGACGGCTTCTTGGTAGGGGGTTCATCACGATGGATTATGCGCTTTGAATATGTAATTGAAAGTAAGGATTTGTTGTATATGTATATGTAAATGGGACTCAGTATGTGTGTATAGATTCTGATGGACACCACTCCGGTGGTAGTTCTTTTGTATATGTATCTGTTATAAAAAAAAAAAAAAAGGTAAAGAGTCCCAGTATATAGTCTCGCGCCACAGCCGGGTTCGGATCATGATCAGATTCGGACACGGAACGGGTGTGACACCATAGGTGAGGGTGAACAGTGACACTCTAGTTGGCTTCCAGCTGGTTGTTCTATAGGCCTAAAGAACTCCAGGTAGCTCTTTACCCACTTTCCCTTAGCTGAATGTAGGCGCTTTTTTAAAGCCGTTAAGAGAGTTTTGTTAGGCGCTTCCACATGGCCATTACTTTGTGGGTACCGTGGTGTCAAGTACAAGTTTATGATTTTCAACCCATGGCAGAAATTTCTATATACTTTGATATCAAAGCGTGGCTTTATTATCGATTACAATCGTGAGTATTCAAATCAGCAGTGATATTCTTCCCACACAATTGGGTGACGTCCTTATCTTTGATGGAGGTGAAGGCCTCAGCCTCTATCCATTTGCTAAAGTAGTCAGTGGCAACCAACATTAGCTTTTTCTAAGCTAGGGAGGTAGGTAATTGTCTAACTATATCAATTCCCCGTTGAGCAAAGTGTTAGGGGCTCATGATGGTGGTTAGATCTTGAGCCGGCACCCTTGAGATAGGGGCTTGTTGTTGGTAGCGGTCGCACTTTCTGACGTAGGTGGTTGCATCTGCTCTCATCGTTGGCCAATAATAACCTTGTGTACGGGCCTTGTGAGCTAGATTTATACCGCTTGGATGGTTTCCGCATATCCCTCATGGAGTTCGACCAATACATATTGTCCTTGTTAACTGGTAAGACATTTAAGATATAGCCGTACGAGAATCGTTTGCTCTGATTGCCCGTTCATAGGGAAAACCTGGCACTGGACTGAATCTTATGGAGAAGCCGCTTTTGTTGTCAAACGACTCTCAAGAACATAGATAACGCATTATAGGGGTTAGTTAAGAAGAGGATTATTCGTCTATCTGACTCACTTGGTTGGTTGTAATGGACGACGTAGGCTGGTAGTAAACAAAAAGGAACACTGTTTCTCTTATCGGGATGGATACGACGCGATGCCGCGTCACGCCGCGCAGTGAGTCCCTCGGGATATGCTTTCGACTTCAATGTGAAACTTCCTAGCCGTTGTGACGGTTGCGTACATGATCATGCGATGGTCTCGTGTTGCATATTCTCCGTTCCCTTATCCCACTACTAGTTGAGAGTCGTTGCGTATGATGAGTTTTTCTGAGGACAAGAACTTTGGGAGGTTTACCCCCTCCAGTATCGCTTCATATTTAGTTTCATTATTGGATGAGGGGAAGCCCAGTCGTATGGTATGTTCGATCCTTTCCCCTGTTGAGGCTTTAAGTTGCAAGCCAACTCTAGCTCCCGTTTGGAGAGAAGCGTTGTCCACGTTAAGGACCCACCAGCTATTATTATTCGGATCCATATCCAATTAGGGTAGTTATACTAGAAAATCTGCTAGTACCTACCCCTTCAATGCCAAGTGAGGTTTATACTGAATACCTAATTCACTTAGTTCAATTGGTCACCGGGCCATCCTTCTAGACAGGCTAGGCTTGTGTATGGTGCTTCGCAGAGGGAGATTGGTCAGCACGATGATAGGGTGTGCCTGGAAGTAAGGGCGAAGCCTCTTAGCTGCCACACAAAGGGCTAGTGCTGATTGTTCGAGACAGGTATATCTTGTTTCTACTTTAGATAGAGATTTTCTCACAAAGAATATTAGTCTATGCTTTCGGTTTTCGTCTTCTTTGAACAAATCTGCACTTACCGAGGCCTTTGACACTGCTAGGTAAAGGTAGAGTGTATCGCCTGCCTTGGGTTTGGCTAGGATTGACAGTTCTGTAAGATATTGTTTAATCACCGTGAAGGCTTGGTCGCATTCCTCATTCCAACCGGTCCTTTTGGCTCCCCTTAGGATGATGAAAAATGGTTTTAATCGGTTGGTTAAAAGGGATATGAACCGCCCTAGAGACGCTAGCCGGCCAGTTAATTGTTGTACTCCTTTCTTGGAGGTAGGAGCCTGAGAGTCCATTATAGCTTTGAGTTGAATGGGATTGGCTTCTATCCCCCTTTGGGACACCATAAAGCCTAAACACTTGCTCGAACTGACTCTGAACGCACATTTCAGAGGGTTGAGTTTCATGTCATACCTTTGCAACAGCTTGAAGGCCTCTTGTAGATGCTTGGTGTGGTTGAAGTGTTCTTTGGACTTTACGAGCCTATTGTCGATGTAGGCCTCCATTGTGTTACCTAACAATGATCGGAATATCTTAGTCACCAACCTTTGATAAGTGAAAGTGACCCTAACATTTTTCAACCCAAAAGGCATCACATCATAGTAGTATAACCCGTGCAGCGTAATGAAGGCCGTTTTCTTTGCGTAAGGCGGGTGCATGGGAATTTGATGATACCGAGAGAAAGCGTCCAAGAACGACAGTATTCCGTGCCCGAATGCGACATCAACAATTTGGTCTATTCGTGACAAGAGGAAGCTATCC
The DNA here is from genome assembly GCA_016808115.1 of Tetrastigma voinierianum. Classification (NCBI taxonomy): domain Eukaryota; kingdom Viridiplantae; phylum Streptophyta; class Magnoliopsida; order Vitales; family Vitaceae; genus Tetrastigma; species Tetrastigma voinierianum. The sequence goes on along the minus strand of JAEQBH010000222.1, from coordinate 1,898,986 downwards.
TTTAGGCATGCTTCGTTGAGGTCAGTGTAATCCACACATACTCGCCACTTACCCCCTTTCTTTGGAACCACCACCAAGTTGGCTAGCCATTCGGGGTACTTTACTTCCCTGATAAAACCTGCTCTTAATAAGTTATCTACTTTCGTTTGAATGACTTGGTGGCGATCTGGGTGGAATCATCTCACTTTTTGTTTTATTGGTCTAGCCATGGGGATAATATTTAGCTTGTGAGAGGCCCACTTGTCGATTAATCCCAATCATATCCCCGAGTAGAGCAGGGGAGTTCATCATATATTGATAGCATAGAAAGTCATGCTTGCTCCCTTTTTCATTAGACGGGAGGCGTGTAAGTGAACTTTTTGGCACATCGCGTTACTTTCTCGGGATCCACCTTGACGGATCCTTCTCTTCCACCACGGCTTTGGGCGGGTGATTGCTCCATGGGGGTTTGATCTTCGAGGAGAAGATTTTCATTGTTCTTCTCCCTTCTCTGTTCCTATATAGATAACTGATAACATTGCCTTGGGGCTAGTTGACTACTTAAAAGGTTAACTTGTCCAACGTTAGTAAAATAGTTGACCGCTTAGTGGTAGGTTGAGGGGACAACTTTCATTGAGTGCAGTTAGGCTCACCCCATTATGGCGTTGTATGGTCCCAAGTCTTCGACGATTGAGAACATAACTTGTTGAGTTATTGACCTGGCTTTTATAGGGAGAGCCACATTTCCTAGAGTTACGGTAGTTGCACCATTAAAACTAGAGAGGATTCGCTCGGCTAAGTTCACCACATTGAAGGAAAGCTTCATCTACTTGAAGGCGGGTAGATGCAACAAGTCTGCCGCACTTCCAGGATCTATTAGTACCCCGTGGTTATCAAAACCGTTAATACAGAGGGTGAGTACTAGTACATCATAGTAGGGCACAATAACCCTGTTAGGATTGACAGAAGGAAAGGATATGGGGCCGTCTATTGACTTGGTTTCTTCATATCTGCCTTTCGCGTGGATTGCATTTATTCGGGCCGTAACGGTTGCAGCTCTCAGGAGCTTCTTTTGTTGGCACTTCGACTGTTAATGGTCGTCAGATGGTTTCCCTAGTATATAGTTAATAGGTCTGGATTAGATGGGGTTCTTAATGCTGACTATAAATCTATCAACCCTTTTTGATTCCCACCCTTATGGTCAATTTCTCGATACCACTGCCAGGTTGTCCCACTTGGATAAGCTTTTCCACCATAAACTTAGGCTTCGGCACTTGTCGGTCTCATGTCCATGATCTCTATGATAATCGCACCTCAAGGATTTGTTTCTTTGGGAGGGATCCGTCTGGATCGGTGCTGGCCACTTAAACACCGACAGGCCATGAATGATGGGCAATAACTTTCATAAGAGACGTTCAAGGGAGTGAATTGCGGGAGCTCTCTCTTCTTCTACGACTGATCACGAGATCACTTTCGATTTCTGCTCTGACCATCCTTGGATTCGGACGGATTTTTCCTAGACAGCTTATTTCCTTCGGCCGACTGGTTTATAATCATGACAGTTTGGGTTGCTGCACGGATATTGTCCTCTAGCATTGAGTACCGATCAGCCCGCCTATATAATTCCTCCATTATTACTGGCGGGTTGAAAGACAATGACTTGAAGAAATGAGTAAACGACCTGAAGCTTCTCCTAAAGTTTTGGAGGACTGCATCCATGCTCTATGACTCTATCTACTAGATGGCTTGCCTGAACCTCATTGTGAAGTCTCGAATAGATTCTTCTTCATACTTGAGAATTGTTTGTAAAGAGCTGATGTTCCTTTTTTGTCTTACGGAGTAAAGATATTGTGACATGAATGCTTCCTATAGTTCATTGAACGAGTTTATTAAATACGCGAGAGCTTGTGGAACCAGGCCAGCACAGGCCCCCGTAAACTAGCTGGGAACACTTTACACAACAGGCGGTCATTGTCGACACTCAGGATCATCGCCTGATTCTAATGAAGCATATGATCATAAGGATCAGTAGAACCATCGAACATGGTAAATGTTGGTATGACAAACCCGTGAGATGGCTCATAAACAAGGATGTGTTGCTCTAGGGGTGAAGAGATCATGTCATTGGGTCTGCGAATTAAGGCTGCTAGCGGCATGTAGAACGTTGGTCATGTACCAAAGGTAGGGCCCGTCTGGCGACATCGGCGACATCGGTAACTGTCGATAATGTCGATGTATCGCACCTTCGAATATGCGACACATTCGGGGGCTGGCGGTTGGTTCTGTCTCCTCTCTGTATCTCCCTTCTTGCCCCTACAGGATGTGCCAATAATGCCTGGAATGTCATTGAAGGCGGGGTGGCCTTGAGCCTTTGCACGACTTAGCATTTGGAAGGCTATCAGAGCATTCTTTGTCGCGAGGGCTGAGATGAGGCTTTGTATGAGGACAGCTCATCATCTGTGGGGGTATTGACATCGACAGGGATGATGGGTTCCTTCCCTTTATTGCGAGCAATCGAATACGCAGCTCGTCCGCTATCTCGCACTTTGTTTCTAAGATCATAACTTTTCTCGATGCGAGGCTCGCAAAGCGGGTGGTTCTCCCACTGATGGTTGACGCAGGCTTGCGACTCCTTTATACGCTTGCTCCTCTTGTTTCCTCTCCATGTCCTGATGCCAATGGAGGAATTAATCTTCTGGCAATTGGATCATCGGATTGGTTAACATTGCGACTGCCTTGAGAAAATCATATCACGAAGAAATGAAAGCGAGTTTTGCAGGCGACGAAATTTGTGGCGAGTCTTTGAAGCGAGCCTTTCGCGGCTTATGCGCGAGACTTTCTATTTAATTCCCACGGATAGGCGCGGTGTTGTTACCTTGATTTATCGGCCTTGGGGCATTAACCTTGTGATAAACCTACAAAAAGGGTGATTCGGCGATGGTGGGTCAGCCGCCTCTCCGATGATTAAGTCAACAAAAATATGGAGAAGAAGAAGAAGAAAGTATGTGCAGGTGGAATTGCTTACCCCCCCATCGTAGGGGATCTTCCTAATTTATATAAAGTGGTTTACAAATCTTCCCTTGATTTTAGGAAAGAAAATCTCTTGATTGTGGGGATAAAATCTCCTCTTCCATATCAAGTGTAAAACCTGGGAAAAATCGAATTTTTCTAGAAAAGAGCAAAACTATAAATTATTGTTATAGTGCAGGTTGAAAACTTGGAAATTTTCTAGATCTCGGATGATGAAACGGACTTCACCGTTGGATTCGTCTCTCGAAATCTAGTTACCTAGACGAATTTCGTTGAATTTCAAGGTAGTCGAAATTTCATGTTTTTTGGGGAGACTGGTGTCTGGTGATTCCTAGAAGCGAGATTTTTATGAAAATCTCCGAGGTTGGGAAATGACTTAAGTTAAGTTCATAGAAAATAATTTGAACTTGAACTGAGATGGAATAGGTAGCTTTGGGCCAAAATCAGACTCGAACAAGTATGGACACGTGGCACGATGTGGGCCACTCCCTTAACTTAAACTTATGTTAGAACAAAAGGGAATTAGGGCACAAGAGAGTTCATTTCTTGTTGTATGCGCGTGAGAGAAGAGAGGAGAGAAAGTGAGAGTCCAAGCTTTTCTCCACGATCTACAGAGCTCCATTGGACGGTTTTCGTTGGACTAAGGACAAAAGTTCATCGCATCGACAAGGGGTACGTGTGGGTACCTAGAACGAGAGATTTTGCTGAGGATCCAAGAAAGGAAATTTCAGGAAATCGAAGTTGTTGGATTTAGGAGGCTTCCTACCCGTTCTTTTATGCTTAAAGAGGTAGGGATCCTAGGACCTTGACTTATTTTCCATTTTTAGGCTAGAAATGGTTGCATGTTCGAGTTTCTTGTCTAGCGTCCTTTGCCTAGGTGATGAGTCTAAAACTCATATATTTTTAAGCCCATTTTTCAAGTATATTGCAGGCTTAAAAGTCTAATTTAATATAAGATTATGGAATTTTCACCAAGATTTATGTTTTATAGAAATTTGAAGAAAAGAAGCAGAAAAGCAATAACGAGTAAAGGAAGCAAGGAGTAGCAATCAGGCACGGAGAACAATGTCGCAAAATCTGTCACGGTATGTCATACAGTGCACTTGATGTATCGCGACATCGGTTGAAATTGATAGACCAGAAATCTTCAATGTTGCAACATTGCCACGACATAGGCTGCAACATCACTCAAGATTGCAGAACTCAAATTCAATGTCGCGACATCAAAACAAAGAATTATTGCAATGTTGTGACATCAGATCCGAGCATCCAAATTGAAACACTAAAGAGCCAATGTTGCGACATTAACTCAATGTCGTGACATCAATTGAAGTGAGTAGAGCTGAAAAGCAATGTCACGACATTTTCACGAGATCAGAAAGTAGCCTCAACATTTAAGAGCAATGTCGCGACATCAACTGAAACAATCAAAACTGAACAACAATGTCGCGACAACAGAATTGATCTATTTCATCGCATCTTAAATGTCGCAACATCATCCAGACATTGCCACGACATTGACAGGTGACTCAAACTTCAGATTTGCCTAGTAGACTTTCGATGTTGTGACATCACCACGACATTAGCAGCCAGGGCAGAATTTCTGGGCTTTTCGAAGTGCGTGATTTTCCTCTTGTTTTTAGGGATTAATATCTGAAGCCTATAAATAGAAACTCCTAGGAACCAGTATGCAGCTTTTGGTCGATCTTAGAAGTTTTTGCTCTTTTGGGAGGAGCTGAAATCTTCTTTGTATACATTTCTCCTTTATATATATATATATATATATATATATATTATCTTTCTATTTTTGATTTTATTTCCTTTTCTAGATTAATTTTTTTCTTTATTATAGATTAGAGTAGTGATCTGAACTGAGATTCCAAGCTGGATGAATGTAAATCAAAGCTTCATTTATATGAATTTTAATGATTTAGAAGTGCAGATTCATTTCTCTTCAGTTTTGGTTACAATTTCAATGAATTTGTTTGATAAACTAGTCATTGTCATTTGTAATCCAATAATGAATGGCTAATCTCCCTCTGGGAAGAATCTGTTGTTGGGATTATTGTTTATAATATTTTAATGTTGTCTTAGGTATGAAAATTGAAGTGATTTGGCATTTGTGGCGCCCAAAGCAGGGGTCAGTTGACTGCAGTCGACCCACAGCGGAATACAAGTTGAGGTCGGGTTGCAGGCCCTTCGAGAGAAAATCGGGCGAGAGTCTCCTTTGTATGGGAGCTCTACCCTGAATACATAACTTTGCATAAACCTGTCTAAGCGGTCAATATATGCAATATATATCCAATATGTACTTTGGCCCATAACGATTACTCAATATACATCGCCGTATGGTCCGACCATATACTTGATAGTTACAAGAGTTAATATGTTTTATATGTATACAATGTCATTAAAATGAAAGCATTCTATTACATGTATACATCAAAGCCTGGCAAGGCAGCTAGTAACCTCAGTAGAGTAGTCTCCTCGCACGATCTGTGCACAAGGGGATCCGTGGGAGACTGAGCTGGTGGATGTTAAGTGGGTTTATCTTTACTCAGTTAAATTTGATGTTGTTAACAAATTCTAGTGAGTGATCATGTGGAGCTCATGTATGGGCAGACTGGATCAGGATCACTCAATTCTCTTCTTTGTTTTTGTGAGGTGTTGTTTGAGTAGTGACAACATAAGGTGACATACTGATTGGTAGCTCAGGTCAGTATAATGGTTTGTTGTGTGGACATCAGGTAGATATCAATTGGAAAAGCTCAAAACGATTGATATTTTGGTTTTGTGGACTACCCTCAGATAATTAATATTTTAGACTACCCTCAGAACCTTTTTACTTGGGCTAAATACCATGCACTAACTCCTATAGTCTTAGGATGTTCCGGTGCATATGGAGAAATATATTATTGCCAATTCAATCTGATCTAATTCACATGTAAATATATAAACATGCATATATTTTCAAAACTGACCAATTCTGCCAATCATGTCATGTAAGTGAAATTGAATTCACATCAAAATTAAAACCATGGACTACTTGATCATCCCACAGTAATTTAATTTAAATCACTCGACCAGCACATATTTTCACAAAATATATATTTTTTAGAACACTATTAGGAGATAGTGAAACCCTCGTTACTATTCAGGAGAATCCTGGCTGTCGGTTCATAGTAGACATAATCCATGGTCATTCCTGGCTGATGCATACCAAGCAAACATTTAAGCCTGAAGATAACATTTATCACACCCAAACGGCTAACATCAGGTGGGCGCGGTCACGTGCTCCATTTTCTCTTTAAAATTATCAATTCGGTCCCGTGTTTTGGGACCCGTCAAGCAACCCCTCACGTACCGTTCATAGAAACATTAGTAAAACATTTAAATGAGAGTAAAAGCTGTAGGAAAATCTACCTCGAGGAGTTTGAAGAAACTCCGTCCGGAGTCACGCGTAGCTGCTCAGCGTAAAACATTTCTCCTTCCTTGTCCGAGAAGCCCCGTGACGATCGGATCTCCGTGTCTAGAGAGAAGGAGGACGCTTCTCTCTGAAATCAAAACCCATTTTTCGTTTGGCTCTTGGTTTCTTCCCCTCAAATCACGCTTGCGCTTCGAATGTGGGAGATGAAGCACTATTTGAGTTTTTGTCATTTAGTGACTTAAACTTTCAAAAAATGACCTTTGTGTCCCTTCATTTAAGTTTGATATTATTATTATCTGACCGTCGAATTTTCATTAATTTCTCTCTCATACCACTTATGGTACATGAGTACATGCTATATGTGTTTTTCGTTGCATCGAAAAACGTTTCTGACACCGAAGCGATGCCTCAGCGTGCGACTCCGTCTCGGAAAATTACAGTTCTACGTGTAGCTAGATTTCACCGAGGCGATTCAGCCCGGTGCAATCCGTTTCATCATCCAAGATCTAGAGAATTAATTACGAATTTTTAATTGAAATCACAATGTTGTAATTGAAATTACGATTTTGCCCTTATTCCAGAAATTGGAATTTCTCGGGTCTTACAGTATTAATCCTACATAGAGTTGTTTTGAATATCAGTGTTTGGTACACAGAAAGGGTTGTATCATTGCTCTGATTTCTAGGAATCCTTCCAAGTGACATAGAGATGGACTGCACGAGGGAGCGGAGCGGTCGCTTGGGGATTGCTAACGATATTATTTAAGATTAATGAACTCTTTGGATTTACTCTGTTTATCTTCAGTCAAGTTCTAACCTTTGACTTAAAGGTTCCCTCCTAGGTAATGAGTGTGTTCACAGGAATAAGATTAACTGCGATCTAGCATTTAATTCACGAGAGGTTTCACCTCAATTGAAGAATAATTTCAATCATGTGTTGGCGAGATTATAATCAAGGAGAGAGGAATTCATAATTGATATTTGGGTACGATAAATTTGGAGAGGCTTGCATTGCCACATTACATGAGAGCTGAGCAATTTCGATCTGAGATGGTGTGAAGTGCGAGAAAAGAGCGGTGAGATCTTAAAGGAGTAGATCTACAAGTAGCTTTTCGAACCCTCTTGACTAGAGATAGAAATGTGGTAAGCTGGAGAGTGAAATGAGTGGTGTGAGAAGAAATCCCAATGCTACACTACCTTGCTCTTAGACAATTCCAATGTTCATGTCTCATACTTTATAATTTATTTGGAAACTTGCAAATTGATGGTCACAACACTGACTTCATTCCCAATGTTATTTCAGTCCAGTAAACTCTCTAATTCATTTATTTTTAGAATTTCCTTATCTTTTTATTCAATTTATTTTAGAAAGATAATGATCTATAGGAAATTAGAGGTTCAAATAGTGATGATCTTAAGTAGTAAGAGTAGCTAATCTTTAGATTTTAAAAATCAATCATCGTGGGAATGATATCTGGACTTAAAAGTCCACTTTATTACTAATAACCTGTGCACTTGCAGTGATTTAGACCAAAACTAATTTTAATTGCAAATTATTACTTACACAATAGAAAACAGATTTTATATATTGAGTCTAAACAAGTTTTTGGCATAACTGATGGGGATTGAATAATCTCTGGTGGTAGTGCTAAGAACTAGTCATTTTTTGTCTATGTAAAAATCAGTCAACACTAGGCGAACTGTGCTTCACTTAGGCAAGGACATGAGGCTTCCCCGAGGAGAGAAGAGGTCTTTGGCGAAGGAGTCGCCTAGGCGAGGGTGCTAGGTGAGGGAATGTTCGCTAGCGAGCAGAGGGACAGGGTTTTAGGGTTTGGTCCCCGTCTAGGCAAGGGCTTTGCTCGCCTAGGTGAACCACTTCACCTAGGTGAAGGTAGGTTATGCCTAGGCGAGCCTGTGACTGTGTTGAGGCTTGCGTTCATGGCCTGTTTGGGGTCGATTTTGTGGCTGGTTTGTGATTGTTTATGGCTTGTTTCGAGGCCATTATATGACTTGTTTGAGAGTGTCATTGCTTGACTAAGGAGTGACATGTTTGGATGTCAATATGTGTGTTCTAATGTATTGACATGTGATGAATTTCTATGTGTAAATGGCCATTTCATGGCTTGATTGTGTGTGTCATTGCTTGAACATAGAATGACATGTTGTATGTTGATGTTGATATATGCGTGCATAATATATTGACATGAATGAAATGATGTATGGAAGTCATATGCAGGTGATGTGATTGTCCATGACACCTAGTGAGTGGTGTGGATTGTGTTATACATGTAACATTCATATACATGTGCCATGATATAACATGCAATGGTGCATTACATTGCATATGCATGGGGACATCGCATTGAATAGGTGTGAGTGCATAGTTGAAAATCAACACTGTGTTTGGTGATTGATTGGGTGGGCTCGGTACCGTTGGACAAAGTCACAGAGTCGCACAGTTGCATGAAATGGTAAAAGAAAACTTGTGTTGGGTAATAGTAAGAAGAGCTAGATTACGCACCGGGTGAAAGACTGGGTAGTTGAACCTCCATGATGAAAGTCTAAAAAAAGTGTTGGAAGGAGTCACGGGCCTGGTGATTCCGGAAATTATTGCCATAAAAGACACATGAGTTTTTTTTTTTATATAAATGGTCATTGAGGTGTAACATCCAAAAAGCTTTTGGTTTGAAAACAAATGAATTTGTTTTGTAAAATGATCATTGGATGTAATCCACAAATGATGGATTTTATCACACATTGGCATTCACATTGTGTGGTGGGAGTCGGTAAGGACTCGAGAATGTTGGGAGTCGATAAGGACTCGAGGCATGGTACATGATTGAGTCTCATCTCATTTCCTAGCATGGCATGCAGGATTCCATAGTAGAAATTGCATGTTTTACTTAGGATGTGAATGTGATTTTGTGGAATATGACCATTGCATGTGCACTTAGGTGGGGAGTAGCCTCTGTAGGAAATATTCTCTACTGGGCGTGGCTCACCCTATGTGGGAAAACATTTCAGGTGCAGGGTGTACACCGATAGACGGTGCTCATTCGAGGCCACATATTGTGAAGGCTAACATGTAGCTGATAAATCTTTATGCGTGAAAAAATCTAGTTACGGTATGTAATAATTGTAAGAGAGTCATGATCAAACTCTTACGGACTATTTTAAATGTAATTTCGCATATTTTTAACTTAAATATGGATAAATGGATTCTGGTAAATGGGACATAATGATGTGGTATCGAGTCACTCAGTATCCAAAAGTATTTGATACCAGTTTGGTATCAAAGCTTAGGTATACGATTACCTAAGGTAGTATTTCCGCGGGTTGACGATTGGTCAATGGACCCCCTAGGTTTTGGGGCATCACAACTTGGTATCAGAGTTTAGGTATACTGCTACCTAGGGCTTAATGGATATGGGTCTAGGTCATTAGATTCATTGTGTTTTGATGTCATAGCTTACATCAAAGCATAGGTATGCGATTACCTAAGGCTTGATGGGAATGGGTCTAGACCATTGCATCCATTGTCCATTTCATGTTTGGTGCTAAATTTTCTGCATGATTGTGTGCTGTGTGTTGTGTGAATAATATACATGGTAGAGTGTGAATAATATACATGGTAGGGGTTTGGGAAAAAGAACGAACGGGGTAGTTCGAGATGTAGAAATCTATTTGTGGTTAGCACACGCGCCACTAGTTAGACAAGGAGAGAAATCTCAAAGTTTATACTTGATCCCTGTTTCATTGGGATGTTGTGTAAGACTAAATTGCTATCTAACATATGTAGATGGCTAGTCGAGGAAGAGGACGCCGAGGCGGTGGACAGAACAACAACCCACTACCACAGGCTTTTTACCAACAAGCCTTCATAGAGGCTATTGGTGTTGCGGCTACCACCATTGCACAGGCTAGTGCAACTGTGCACCAGGGAGGGCTAAGTAACCTCTAAAAGTTCAAGGCACATCATCCTCCAACCTTTAAGGGAGGAGAGGAATCGATGGAAACTGATCATTGGTTCCAACAAGTTAGCAAGATCATGGAGGCTATGGAGATCACCTCCGATGCCACAAGGATATGGCTAGCTGCATTCCAGCTAGAGGGTGAATCCCAAGTATGGTGAATTGGGTCAAAGCCTCAAGGAACTTGGAGGTAATGACATGGGAAGAGTTCTGTGAGCTCTTCATAGGTAAGTACTTCCCGACATTTACACGACATGCAAAAGCTCGGGAGTTCCTAGAACTAAAACAAAGAACGATAACGGTGCTTGAATACATGGCTAATTTCATTGAGTTAGCCCGTTTTGCTGATGACTATGTAGCCATAAACATGGCCAAAGTGAGAAAATTTGAGGATGGGCTGAAATTGTCCATCCGGGGTAAAAGTGTGGGAATCCTTCGATAAGACATGGACTTAATGGTTAAGATAACTATGGCTATTGAGAGAGAGGTGATGATTTACAAGAGCATCCTGATGCGTGTTAAAGATAAGAGTGGGGAGAGTCACTCTTTCTCTTCCAAACATGGAAGAAGGTAGAAGACTCTCTAATTCTTATGGTTTCAGGACAAAGTCACACTATATCAAGCCAAGGTCAACGTCCCAAGATGGGAGAGACTGTGGCTCCCCAAGTGGCAGATGTGGTAGACATGTTTCCATTGCCACTAGCCTGGACACATGAGACGGGATTGTCCATAGAGGCAAGGATCCCAAAGTTAAGGGACACCCTAGTCCCAATCATCGCGGGCGCATATTTAGTCACACCCTCCCACCCCACCAGTGGGCCTGGGGTGGGAACCGCATCGCCTCTCGCGCACAAGCCCCCCGCTACTCACGACAGACTGGGGAGGGGCCGCTGCATGGGTCAGATGGGAGGCCGTGTGGCCTCATAAGCCGGGACTTTAGGGACTCAAGGGTGTGTCTACGCCCTCACACCTCAAACTAAGCTTGTAGATCAGTTGGTTATTCAAGGTACATTTCTACTCTCTCCCCTATGGGCAAAAGTATTGTTTGATTCTGGTGCATCTCATTCATTCATCACAGATCGCGGTGTGAAACATTTGGGCTAGAGGTTGTCCTGAAAGAGTCGTTGTACGTGAGTTATCCCCGAACTAGGGTGTGAGTGTCATAAGATATCGAAGCCAAGTGGAAGTTAGGAGATTCCCGTGATTCTAATTGTAATCGTAGACCTTAGGTCGCGGAGTTAGAGTTTAATGTCATCCTTAGGATGTAATCGCTGACGGCTACATCGAAATTTTCACATGACGTGATCAGAGTGGTGTGGTTACCGCTTCTTTACACAAGATGATGTCAGGTTATGTTTCAAGGATAAGCATCGATGCTTCATTTCCCGCCGCGTAATAACACGACTTGGGACGGCACGAATCAGACTTCCTAAAATAACCCGCAAGAGTTTTATAACATGTTTAGGTATAAAATAAGTTAAATGTATTTTTTCGAATTTATATTGTTAAAGAACAAAAATAATAAAACCCAGAATTGGTAAGCACTAAGGTAAAATGTCAAAATGAGGACCCAAGGGTCATAAATTAGAAATGTATACAAAATGGAAGAAGGGTAATGTTGAATAGAAAATTAAGAGAAAAGAAGGATTAAAAATGCAAAAAATGAGAAATGAAGAAATAATAATATGCTAGCCAAACAAGGCTCATATGGAGAGCCAGTTAAGACTAAAATCGTCTTTGAATAAAGATTTCTATTCGGGGCATATCAGATTGAGAACTAGGGCACCACGAGAGAATGAGAGAGGACTGTTGGCTTTGAAGCTCTGGCGATTGAGCCAAACAAAGAAGAATACACAGTTAGTTAAGGAAATGAAAAGTAAGAGGATTAAAGTAAGAATCAACTCCTAACTCCCTTTTAGTTGTGTTTAGGTTTCGATGAAAACCCTAACCTAATAAAAGTGTTCTAAATGGTTGTAGAGATAAGTTTTTGGGGTTGTTTTAAGGTTAAGTTTAAGTTTTCGTTGTGGATTGGTTTGAGAAATTTTTGTATAAAGGAAATGTTGGGTTTAGGGATATCAAAATTCTTCAAACCTATGTTTGTTCGCTATCACTCATCCAAATTCAAGTGATTCAAATTTCGGCAAACTAGACTTCTAGGAGAACAAACTTTTGAAATAAATGTATTAAAATTGATCTCCAATGGACCCGTAAATTCGCCAAAGTGAGACTCTTGAGCTAAAGTGTAAATTTTGGTCTACTTTGGTATTACTTGGTGTTTTGGAACAGTTTTTGTATTTAGGCCATAAGTTAAGTTTCACTCATTCAAATTGAGTGATTCAAATTTAAGGGTAAACTAGACTTTTAGGAAAACAAATCTCCTTGAAATAAGTGTATTCAAATTCGACCCTATTTGGACCTTTAAATTCACAAAGTTTTAAGCTCTATTTTAGGCAAATCTGTTATGTTTGAAAATAAGAGTAGTCCCTGCTTGTTTTTAAAATATATAATATTGAGTTTCCAATGCTCGAATTGATGATTCCAAATTCGAATAAAATAGATAGGAACAATGGATTTGAAGAAATTGGGTAAATGTGGCTCATTTATTCTTAAAATTTTACTGGTTGTCAAGAAAAACAACCCTAACTGAAACCCCACAAGCCAACCAATATTGTTCTCTAATTGTGATGGATTAGGGGTCGGGTGGATTGAGGAAGTTCGACTCCAAGAACGAGATTCCAAGGATAGAACTGCTGAGCGACAACCTTTTGAGTTTATTCTCCAGCACTTCTCTTATTCTTCGGTTTCATGGATCGCTGCTGAAACGATTTTTAAGAAAACTCGTGATATGATTGCTTAAGCGATTCGAAAATTACTTCAAATGCATTGCCATAAAAATTGCATGAGCATCAAAAAGTATTATTTTGGGTATAAATGTATATACAATATTGTAAATTACTATGGACTGGTTTTGAATCCCAATAGAATGTTATCCGTCATATCATGCTAAGGATAGGATTGGCATACCAATAAGTGTCAAACTAAAGATCGCGGAAACTAAATGGTTGAGTAGTGGCATACCGACCGTGACGCCCACGATAAGATTTCCGTGAGGCATACACACGATTTTTAAATAACCGGGCCAAAGAACTCAGCAGGATCGATGAGGCCTTAAACACTGGGCGTTATACTGCTGTCGCTTCTACGCTTTTAGTCCGATTTTATATTTAAATTAGCCATTAAAGCCCGACATCTCGACATTTCGGATCTTGTTATGTGTACATTGTAGCGTGGTTTTCTAGATCACGGAGTAGAAAAGAAGAAGAGAAGAAATCGGCAATAACATCGCGACGCTCCAACGCCGGACGCATCAACGTGGTGATTTCAGTCACCGTAAGAAAAGTCAACGACAAGCAACGCCGGTAACACGCGCATTTCATCGTGATTTCTACCTCAAAATCATAAAAAGCAACGAGGGACCTAATTCGAGGCATCAAGAACGACGGCTGGAGAGCACGAAACGGGGCGCAGTTGATCGAGTCATTGGAAATGTAAGCAATCGCTTTTGTTTATTTCTTCATAAACTGCTGATGAAATATAGAATTACGGGTGCAATCAATTCCAACACATGTTCTAGATCCGCTTTGGGTTTTGTCAACTTGTCATAATTGAATGGATTAATGCTTAAACTTATATTATTCAAATACTTTTATTTATGACGGCGCCGATTGTTTTTATATATGTGGTCGTATATTCATGGTGATGTCTTAGCCAACATTGACATGATTCCTATTGTGATCCGAGATCGAGAGAGCAAGGACTTCTGTGGATATGAATAGAGCACCTCAGGCCAAATTCCAAATGGAGATATTCGACATCTGTAGAGTGGCGCATTAGTGGTTCTAACATTTAGGCATTTCTCGGAAAGTATCGGGTCTTATAAAAGATGTACCACCCTCATCAAGTAGATACAAAGTGGGAGGTGTTCTCGAGAAAGGATATCTCGAGGGCACGATCACCCGTCATCGAGAAACTCACACACATTCAATAGTAATCTCTAGGGATAATAATCCATCAGCAGGCAAGGGATAAATCCTCAGTCTCATGTGCAAAGCAATTCCACAAGTTAATTTAGCTTTAGTTTTAATCTCATACATTAGTTAGATAGCCATTAAGAGTTCAAGTCCAGATAATATTATAAGGCCAATTTCATTAGTCAACACACTTCTCCTCGTGAATCTATATCTATGCGTACCTAGGCACAATCAGACATGACACGACGCTGCACTTCACACATAGGTGTACATGTACTATAGAGCATCACGCTTTCTACTTATCAAGGACCGTGACCGTGTTATAAATGTTTTTTTCTACCGTATCCAAACAACTGGACTGCGGCTTATGATTTCCTCACACTCGAAATATACCCTGCAATGTTTTAGCATGTTTAGGTATTTTGTAGGCAATTTTGAATGTTTGATTTAAATGCGCAAACATGGAAATCGAGAACCCGAAATTTTGATAAGACACAAGGACAAATTTGTAATTTGGCAAAAAGCATGAAAGTCATAAGATAAGAAGAGGGCTAAATTAGAATATATATAAGTTGATTTGCAAAATAAAGAAATTTGAGGACTAATGTGCAAAATCAAAAGTGAAATTAAGTATAAAGAGGTGAAGACCAAGTCTGTCTCATTGGCTAAAGCAACCGTGAAGGCTAAGAGAAGAAGAGTAGGGAAGAGGAAGAAGAAGAGGAAGCAAGAGGAGGAGCCAAGAAAGGTAAGGATTTCTATGATTTTGACTTTGAATATGAATTCATGTATTTTGACTTTGGTAGGGATTTGGTTCCAAACTCATGGCTTAGTTAACTGGATCCCAACCCCTAGATTTCAGAGTGAAATTATTTTGAAAACTCTATCTTCGTTAAAATAAGCATGGAATCCTTTATTCTATGTTTGTATAAGAATGTGGACTTTGCATGGGTTCTCTGACTTTACCCAGATTCAGAGATGGTTCTAAACCACCAATACAAAGATGAATATGGAGTGGTTTTGATGTGACGAGTATCGAGTTGGTTCGTGGAAATATATATGGAAAAATGAGAAAAACCACAATTTCGGCATTTCAGGTTTTGGTACCTGCATTCAAATAGTGGTACCGATATTAAACAGCATGTACCTATGACTACATTTGCTTCGTCACTGTAGACGGCAGATTTAAAGTTGGAAAATTCATCTAATGTTCTATTTTGACCATGTTTCTCTCGCTATAACTGGTCATTTATTATCCGATCGGAGTTGATTCAAGTGGCTTGATTGAACTAGACTTCATGAAAACAAATCTCCATGAAATAGGTATCTTCAATTGACCATTCTGGGCTCCAAATTACCTGCAGGAAGGTGTTCAAGTAAA
Source organism: Tetrastigma voinierianum (assembly GCA_016808115.1). Lineage (NCBI taxonomy): Eukaryota > Viridiplantae > Streptophyta > Magnoliopsida > Vitales > Vitaceae > Tetrastigma > Tetrastigma voinierianum. The sequence continues at coordinate 1,883,171 of JAEQBH010000222.1, read as the reverse complement.
TTTCTGGTTCGTTTGAATGATAGAGTGGCCCTATTGTTTGTGAAGATATCTTGAGTTTCGTGCCTGATTTGGGTGATTCCAAATTGAGAAGGAACCTTTAGCACTCATTCTCAAATGAATACAGCAACCAAAGGTCAAGTATGGAGTTAAGACCCTAAAAATGAGTATTTCAAACTCTCTAGTGTAATATGGGCAACCGACTACTTTGACATGAAAATGCCATAATCTCAGTTCGATTTATCTAATCGAATGATTCCAATTTCTAAGTAAAGTAGATTCATAGAGAACAAGAATACATGAATAACATGTGAATACAGGTGTCATATTGTGGTATATGAAATGCCATACAGTAAATAATGTGGATGAAACAGAAAAAAGATGTGATATGCAATATGTGATATGTGTTCATGAAATACTGAATGCGGATATGAAATATGAAAACGAACTCAAACATGAACATGAACACATGAAAGGCATATGTCATGAACACATAATGTGGTTAAGTTATAGTATATGATTATCACATATAACCGTAAAAGATAACAATAAATGATATGAAATATACTTAATTAATGCTATGATAGCCAATTAAGAAGGCTTATGAATAGATAAAGATCCTGCAGATTCATACATAAATGATATGAAATAATGTAACGCGATTAAGATAGGTTATGAGTTCTTAAAGACATATGATATTATGATCATTCCAGACCTAAGAACGAAATGAGGACGCTTTGATCAAGGTTTCTGCAGATCACTAAAGGCTACGACACTCGCACGCGGCGCACACGCTCTGACGGCAGCCGCACTCCGCCAGTGCTGCCTACACGCACACGCGCGTGCACGCCCACCACGGCACTCCCGGCTAATGCTGGCACAGCGCCAATTTCTAGTCAAGGCGGGCAGACACGCACGCCCGCGACTGCACTACATACCTGCCCCGTGCAATCGTGTCCATCTCATTCATGGTTCCTGCAGCCAGTAGATTTATCATTATGTATGTAGTGTGTAGACTGGATGAATACACTCTATATAAAAAGTACATGAATAAGACCCAAGATGCCGGTAGCATCTCACGCCAGACTGCAAAAATTCCCTTTGGCACCATGGCGGTCTGACATAATAAACCATGTGAACATAAACCATGTAAATCGGAAATAATGAACAATAAGAGAGAAAGGAATCACCCATCTGATCAGATCTACGGTACCACCAGATATGGGCTCTATACTCCCATGGGAGACGAAGAATTCGTTAGTGTCATAAGGTACAAGTAGACAGACTATAAATGACATGAATAGGAACACGACCTGAAACCCGAGAAAGTCATGAAACATGTAAAAGAGATGAATCAGATACCTTGACATGAATATGTATAAGTCTGAATATGAATATGATATACATGTATACTCTTCTGGAGATATGAACTTCGCATGGAACTCACGTACCTTCGCATAAGAATAAGTCCAAGAATATAGGCATAAGATCCTGTGAATACAAGTATAAGATTCTGTAGAAGACAAGATATGTCTGCAGAATACAAGTATAAGATCCAAATACAAGAATAAGCTCCGTGAATACAAGTATAATATCTGTGAAGATAAGTATATGTTCAGAATATAAGTATAAGATCCGAAATACAAGAATAAGTCAGAATACAAGTATAAGATCCAAGACATGATATATGCTCCAGAGTACTAAGAGAGGCAAGATACACGGCACAAGGATAAGTTCATAAGGTACCTACTGCAATTCCCAAGAAATTGTTTACACCTAAAGCAGATCCGATAAGTATTAATCCGATGTGGTTCAAGTAGATGTCTGGGGAGGATCTCACAATTATAAGTCCGAGACAAGTGCATAAGTATAAGTTCGATATATATATCCTTCAGAGATCTAAATACTTTGATAATGTCAACGTTACAAGATGTGTCCTTTCGGTGAGATTTGAATGTAAGGCGCATACATTTGCTATAAGTAATGACATGTGTATAAGCCATCGTATCGACTGATGAAAAATTCGATATATATTACTACAGATCTATTATCGTTATATGCTCCTTATAAATGAGTAATAAGGTACGTGTTTCAGATAAGTCATATGTCTCTACTCAAGCGCAGTTAAGACTCAAGTTTTTAATCCGTGTAGGTACAGTGAGAAGACGCCCGAAAACTTCTCAAGATACCACAAAAGACACTAGTAGGGGTTTACTACATGTAGGTTCTGCGCTTTGATTGGTAAATGAAAATGTATAGTTTTTGTATATGTAAATAGATGGTAGAACACAGTGACGTACTATCAGTCATTCACATGATGGTAGTTCCTGTGATAGGACGAGTTCAAAAAAAGGCCTCCCAATGGATTCAAGAGAGAGAGATCCTACAGTGGGAGTTCCATCGTTCTAATATGCAGTGCATCTAGGTGGCATGAAGATGTACCGTGATCTTGTCACAAGATTTTACCGAGTTGGGATGGAAGTAAACATCGCTGTAGACTTTGTTCACTGTGTCTCATGTCAAAGAGGTGGGTAAAGACCAGATACCAGAAGCAAGAAAGATTGGTCTGCACTTCTCGAGGTAGTACGAGAAAGGGAAGTGGGAGCATATCACGATGATTTTGTGACTCACTTGCTGGCGACATCGTGAGGCATGACGCGGTGGGCGATAGCTGATCGGATTGCATTAAGTCGGCACAATTTTTTTGTCATGTGTATGGATCTTCACATTGGAGTGAATTCTCAGAGGGGTTGTACGCAAGGGAGATTATTCGATTACATGGAGTGCCAATGTCTATAGTATCATATAGGAATCCCAGGTTTACGACCCATTTTTGGAATTGTTTCGAGTGAGTCATGGGGACACAGTTGATGATGAGCACAACTTTTCATCCCTAGAAGGACTGGCCGCCGAGAGACCATCCAGACGTTAGAGGATATACTGCATGCGTCCCCTTGATCTCAAGGGTAGCCGAAGAGCATTTACCCTTAGTAGAATTGCTTATAACAATAAGAAGCACGCATACGAGATATGGGATGGCACCTTATGAGGTTTATTGGGTGTCTCAGGAAGGTGGTTGATACGAAAGTGTCTTCTCAGACTGAGGTATACAAAGAGCTATCTAGATGGCGTGACAACCTCTAAGTTTGAGGTGGGTGATCTTATCTTCTTGAAGGTGATGCACAGGAGAGTGGTTACGGTTCAGCGGAAAACTATCAGGAGGTATCAGTGGTTCTTGAGTGCCAGAGAGGGTATGCAGAGTTGCTTCAGGTTGGCATTCTGTGGTGTCCATTTATTCATCTGTTATTCCATATCTCATGCTCAGGAGTATACTCTAGATCCAAGAGCTCATGTAGTGGATTAGAGTGAGAGCTTGTTGTTGATGCAAATAGACGCTGGGAAGGATATCGTGTGTGGATAGCAGGGATCAGATTTTGGTAAGATCGTGAAGCCAGTAAGTGTTGCTTAACAACGAAATGGAAGGCAACATAGGGCTTGAGAACAAAACCTTTGCCAATTATCCCCTTCATAGTGAAGGAAGGAAGTGGTTATAAAATAGTGTTGTTCCCTCTCTGCCAACACTCTGGGTTTTAGGCACTTTGTGCAATAATCTTCAGTGATCGGAAACAATTATGGTCCTTATTGTTCTATTAAGCAAAGTTTTGGTTTATAGTGTAGTATTCACAATCAACAAAATTTATGGCCTAATACCTCATACTATGTTGCTTTTACCTTCCACTCATAAGTATAGCGTTCTAGGATGATCCCACGAGGGATGGGTTTTCTTACATTTAGATATGGCTAATCTTTGAGTTTACAGTGATTGTGGTTTGTTGGGTTATGATAAAGGGTTGGGTTTAATGGACATCATTAAGTAAATGGATTGAATATGGAAAGAAGGTGCCTTGAAGTATGAGGACACTAGGCTTGGGTTCTTTAGGCAAATGAGGGGGTTTTCGGGTCTTTACCTCGCATTGGGGAGGATAACATTAGTTATCTCCCAAACCGGATCTTCATTTAGCTATGAAAACTGACCCTCCTTAAATATCTTTGAAAATGGCATTCATTGGCCATTAATGTTCTTAGTCAGTAAAAACACAAGTCTTCTTGACTCACCTTCCAATGGCTCATGACGATAACTCATGGGCATCATTGGATCTAACATTAACATCCAATGAGCCTGAAGAGTTTGCAGTATTCTTATTCAAGGTGATTAGAGAGTTAAACACAAGTTGAAGAGAAGGCCAGTGTAATGTTGAATACTTAGTAAGCATGACATAGTTTTGCCGCCCGGATCTTCTGCAATTGGCACTCACTTCAAAGAAGGGTTGGCCTCATCTTGAGAGAATCATCCTCATAGGGTGTTGGCGGTGAAAAAAATGAGAGAAAATGAAAAGAAGCGACATTGTGAAGCCTCCCAAAGCTTTAATAATAAAGGTTTCAAACTTCAAAATGGTACATCAAATTCTTTCTCAAGCATTTCAAATACTCCTTATAAAATTGCAAATTAACAAAAGCGAAAACTATTACATAGGATGATTTAGGAAGGGTAAAGAGACAAAGTTCAAAAAGATAGTGGTAATTGGTGTGAAAATTATGAATTTGAAAATTTGCTCTGGAAAATTGCAGCTACCAAAAGAAATTAGCAAGGGCTTTACGCAGTCTCCATTCTCTCTCATACAGTTTCTACGACTCTGAGTTCAAATTGGTTATTCATGCTGAGCAGGATCTCATCTTAATCTCTCTCTTTAATGAAACTGCAAAATTCATAAAATTGATCGAAGCTTGCTAGGTCATACTTGTACCAGTGGTCAGTTTTGTTGATTACCTATCTCTAAAGTGCTCAAAACCGGGGTGTTAAGAGTATGGAACAACACTATTTAACAATGAATGAGAGGTATATTATTAGTCATTAAATATAATTAATTTATGTGTTGATTGTATAATATGATGTAGGAATTTGGGGCGAAATTCTTTTAAGGAGTGGGAGAATGTCTAAAGTAGGAAAACAAATTTTGGAAAGGGGTAAATAGTGATATGCTCTGTTGAGTTTGAAAACCAAATTTTCTCTCCTCATGGGGTGGCGAATAGACTTTACTATTGGGTTGTCTCATGAAATCTAGTTTACTCAGATGAAATTTGGTTGATTTAGATGAAGTGAGATTTCACATTTTAGGGTTCTCAGGCATGAGATTTGCAGAAAATCTCAGAAGTTGAAATGACAGTTAGTTTGTGAAATCATTTGAACTTGAATAAGGATGGAACTCAGGTAACCGGGCCATCCGGACCCGAGCGAGTGTGGACACGATGGCATAGTGAACCGCTCACCCAGCGAAGCGGACAGGCAAAGATTGGGCTGAGAACATTTCACCACTGTGTGCCGTGAAGAGGAGAAGATGAGAGTCTAAGCTTCTCTCTATAATCTCTACTGACTAAATTTAGCGGTTTCAGTGAATGAGATAAAGTTCATCTACTTCAATTTCAGTGAAGTTTGTAGAGGATCGAGAAAGGAAATTTCGGAAATCGAGTTAGTCGGATTTAGAAACACCTGCCCCATTCTTCTATGCTCCAAGAGGTAGGGATCCTTCCTACCTTGGCTTATTTTCCATTTTTAGGGTGAGCGTTATGTTCAGTTTCTGCTCCCGGGCGTCCTTAAACCGCTGGCGTGTAGCTAGGACGGGCTTCAAGGAAGGGTCTAGCTGTGAAAGATACCACATAATCAGGGTATTAGCTAAGCGAGCAGAAGACCAGTTTTGAGTTTTATAAGTCGCTAGTGCTATCTTGGTGGCTTGTGGTTTGTTGAGGCTGTGTTCATGGCACAATTTGAGGTCAGTTTATTGTTGATTGTGATTGTTGTAGCTTGTTTCGGGGCCATTGTGAGCTTATTTAAGGTGTCATTAACCCATTCAGGAGTGACATATTTGAATCATGTGTTCTAATATGTTGCTTTTGATGGGCTCTCTGTCTGAATAGCCATTTCCTTGGCTTGATTATTATTAATGTGTCATTGTTTAGACACAAAGATGTATATGTGCTCGCATTGATATTGTCTATATCATTGCATAATATATTGATATGAATGAAGTGTGTATGAGTCACCTCAGAGGTGATGTGATTATCCATGACACGATGGGTGGTAGTGTGGATTGTGTTATGCATGTAGCATTCATATACATGTGTCATGATAGAACATGCAATGGTGCATTACGTGAAACCCGCATGCCGGACATCTGTTGAATGGTTGGCAGTACATGGTTGAAATAACCATGTTTGGTGGGTCGAGTTGAACAGGCTGGTGCAGTTGAGATGAAGTCCGGCGATTCTGGTTACTGAAATGGTAAAAACTTATGTGGGTTAATAGCGAGAATGGCTAGATTCTCCACGAGAGTGAAATACTCGGTGGTTGAGCACTCCCATGGTGAAAGTCAAGTGGCTGGAAGGCGTGCGAACGCTGCGGGTAGGGCAGAGAGTTATTCTACCCTCAAAGATCCCATGAGTTTATATATAATAGTCATTGGCGAAAGGTGTAACATCAAAGGAATTTTGGGTTTGAAAACAAATGGAATTTGTTTTTGCAAAACAGTATTGGATGTAAACCACAAAATGAGTAGTTTTATCACGACGTACCATTCATTCTTGTGGTGGGATCGATGAGACTCAGAGGCATAGTATATGATTGGTCTCATCCATTTCGTGGCGCTGCGTGAGGATTCCATAGCTAGAAATTGCATGTTTACTTGGAATGTGAATGTGAATTGTGGAATATGAACATTGCATGTGCGCCAGAACGAGTGGCTTACGGCGGAAATATTCTCTGGGTGGCTCACTATATGGAAAACAATTTTCAGTGTGGGTGTACACTGGGTGGGCGATGCTCATTTGAATCCACAAATTGTGAAGGCCCGACCTTGGCTTTGATAAATCTTTTTGTAAAAGCGCGGCGTCTGGATTACGATATGTAATAATTGTGAAAGTGTGGTGGGAACCTTTACGAACTATATTAAAAATAAATTTGTCATATTTTTTGGCAGTAACGGACGTGAAATGGATCTGGTAAATGGAACATACGATGTGATATCGAGTCTTTCTGGTATCTGGTGCTATCATAGTTTATTATCAGCTTGAGTATACGAATTACTGGGTAGTAATTTTTCTGGTTGTGATTGGTCGACTGGACACTGGTCGCCCAGGCATCACATCAAGGGATTAATCAGTTTTTTGGGATTGGACAACTTGGAAAATCTGTGATAAATATCTTTGCTGCATAATATTTTGTTTATATCTTTTCCATCACAAACTTCCATCTGTGGAGAGGGTGGCGGCGGGTGCCCAAACTCTAGACGGGTTACTGAGAAGCTAGCCTCTAGGAAGACCCTTAGCTCTCTCATACGGGCTTTCAGATTCTCCCGTCTAGGTAGTGTCCTCCGATTTTAATATGGTATGTGGGTTTGGGTAAACCGCTCCATGAGCAGGAGATTGGCCAGGCCCGTGGTAAGTGGTCTCAAAGACCTTGGCTCTCACCTTAATGTAAGAAGAATAAATTTTATCAAATATTTGTGTAGTAAAAATGCAAAAACATAAAATTTATAATTATTTAATATTATAAGTAGGGAAATAATTGGGATAAATTGGGATAAAATAATTTATCCTTTTAGAAACACTATATTAATTCATTATCCTTCCATATTTTTTGGCATGACCATCAAGCGAGTCTGCTAGTTCCATTGTGACGGTCATCTGTGGTCTCCCCGCATTATTTCATAGACACTCTTTGCATGCACAGCTATTGCCCTCGTGTTGGCGGGTTTGGCCCTGCCTCGGGAGCGTGGGAGGCGGCTCTAGCTCTGACCATGCATAGGGTAGGCCGACACCCTTCTTCATAGTCAAGTCCCAAACTAGCGACAAGCTCCCTAAACTTAACCGGGTCGGCATGCTTGAACTCCAAAGAAGCATCATCCACGATTCACTTGCACGTACCTCTAGAGCACTCTCATATCATTGGCTCGAGCAGTCAGCATGCTTGATCCATTAAGCTCTTTTGCTATATGGTCACGAGGCCTTTTACCTGATAAATGCGTGACATTCTCCCTCATCGAATATCTTGCACGCCCTCGTGCAAGGCACCTTTCATCGATCTGAGCCTTCGAAAACTACTGCTCCCCACAAACCATTTATCTAATAAGGTCTGTGCTGATACCCCTAGGCCAAAGAGGACGTCCATAATCTCGGATGCGGCATCACCCAGCCATGGAAGGAGTCCCCACTCAATTTCCACCCCGAAAGAAACATCCCCCTCGACTTTCTCCGACCACCCTTTTGCATACTACTAGACAACAAACGACACTTCATATGATTTGGAGAAAATCCCATCCATACATGGGTCCTTATCATTGCAGCTTCAACCACTGCGACTTCATCAGTTATTATGCATCTTCAAGAGAAATAGACTTTCGGCCTCCAAGATCGATAGAAGGTAACACCATACTGTTCGCAACTTCAGTCCCGCTCTGATACCACTTGTCATAGGCCTACTAGTTCACGCAGTGGCGTGACCCATGCGACAATCTCAAATAGACACTTTCATGAGACCCAGCCTACCACGCCACAACTTCATGCCTCTATAATCGATTGTGTTTCGCTTTGCCTCGTGCTCATCAGAGAGGCGGCTTTAGCTCCACTAGTTTGCGTGTGGTGTCAACACCCTTCTTCATAGTCAAATCCAAAACTAGCGACAAGCTCCCTAAACTTAACTGGGTCTGCATGCTTGAACTCTAAAGAAGCATTATCCACGATCCACTTCCATTCACCTATGGAGCACTCTCACACCATTCCACTCAAACCCTTCAGCATGCTTGATCTTCATTAAGCGCTTTTGCTACAAACTACCAGCCACACAATAAGTTCGCGGGCATTGTCGGGTATCCAAGCTGTCATGTGTGGGTGTAGCTAGAGGGATACTGGTTATGGGCCTCATTCGAGGAAGTTAAATGAGCAAGTCTGCAGTGTGGACCTTAACCCTCCCATTAAGGACGAGGGAGGAAGGATAAGTCTCTTGATGCCATCACTAGCTTGGATGGATGGGTTGCCAGGCTAGAGCTTGCTATGATAGACACCAAGGAGGGGTTAGAATTATTAGATTAAAGCATTGAGAAAGATATGGAGGATTTGAGAGGGAAAATCCACGACCTTTAAGAGGGGATGCAAGGCTCGTCGGTCCCATTGGTGTCGCACAAGGAGTTTGTGGGCTTCCAAGATAAGGTCCTAATCATGCTCGCTAGCTTAGAAGCAAAGGTGGATGCTCGTGATGAGAAGGTAAGGTAGGAGTTGGCTCTTTTTAAGATAGCCTTGACGACTTAGGTCATGGACACTCATAAGGCATCAGGGGTGGAGGTATCGAAGCCACAAGTGTTCATTGGAAAGCGAGATACCAAGGAGTTGGATAACTTCTTGTGGCAGATGAAGTGGTACTTTGAGGCGATCAATCAATGGGATAAGGCAGCTAAGGTGAGGACTACTACCCTTTACTTGACTGATATGACTACACTATAGTGGTGAAGAAGGTTCGCCGACATGGAAAAGGGCTTGTGTAGCATAGACACATGGGATGTCTTTAAGAGGGAGATAAGGAGGCAATTCTACCTTAAGGACGTGGCATATTAGTCTCGGAGAAGGATGAAGCGTTTCAAGCACACGGGGTGTAACACCCCAAATTATACCCTTGTAATTTTATTGCATGTTTAGGGTATAATATAAGTTAGATTTGCATTTTTTTAAAATTTAATTGCTAAGTGTGAAAAATGATATAACCGAAATTATTTAAGAAGTCAAAAGGTTGAAATGGTAATTTGTAAAATGAGGACCTAAGGGTCATTAAATAAGAAGATTATATGTTATTATAGAATTTGAATAAGTTGACTTGCAAATTGATGGGAGTTGGAGGACTAATTAGCAAAAAGACAAAATTGAGCCATTTCTCACCTTAAGACCACAAATGGATAAGAATTATCCATTTTTGGGGGGGTTTTGGAGCTAGAGCTACGATTTGAGGAGAAGAGCCAATTTTGGTTTGATTCTCTCCTTTGTCTTGGGTTCTCCTTGTTCAAGTGAGAAGGAAGGAAGAAGAGAAGATAAAGGGGAAGCTTGGTTCAAGTCTTTCAAGATCAAGGTTAGGAAATTCTTCAACCTCTTTGTCTATGTTTGTGTTAGGAAAACCCTAACTCATTTTAAAGGTGGTTTCAGCTTGGTTTGCTAAGCCTGTGGTTTGCTTTGAATGGATTTTGTTTTGGAAGGAAGTTTTCCATCAAAAAAAGGGCAAACATGCTTCATTTCAGTTTCCAACCCGATGCTTCTTTGCCTAGGTGAAGGAATGCTTGCCTAGGCGAACTTGAAACTCTAAAATTGCCAGTTTCTGCCTCACCTCAGCGAAGGCCACTTCGCCTAGGCGAACTTGAAGTCCTATTTTAATCATGTCTTCTATTAATTCTAGAAACCATCAATTGGATTAATGTAAGATCTTAATAAGTGAATGAAAAGGTCCACACCTGTAAACAAGTTACATGTAAAAATGTTCTGAACCTCGCCACCTCGACGAAGTGAATGGGCAGACTTTGATTTCTTGCCCTCTTATTACGTGTGTATCCAAGTACAAGAATGTGAGTAAGAAAAATAAAATGCTCCGAAACACATATAATTGTATGCTTGTTTAAGATCAAATAGTGAATGAATAGACACCTCCGACAAGCAGGACGACACCTTCCTGTTTAGTGCTGCTTCCGACACTCTTTGATTAGTGTGATCTAAGACTCTATCGTTGTTACGCACACCTCAAGATTGTATAACACGACACTTCAAGCATTGGCAAGTATGTACCGCACTTCAACACCTCTATTCAAGATCAGAATATACCTTTGGGTACCTATTGTGTTGTGTCCATCTCATTCATTATTTCTGGTCTATACAGGCAACCATTTAGATGATAAGAATCTGAATAATATGATAGATGGAAATAATTATACGAAATCACAAGTAATCAGTTTTGTTTTATAGTGTACCTACGGGTACCCTCTGTACAAGATTTCTGTTATGTACTCCTACGAGAGATTGAGTATTATGATATGCAAATTATGTTATATGTATACTGTAATTGAGGACCACTGTATGTGGTTATATATGTTATTTGTTTTCCCACTAACCTATAAGTTTAGCACGGTGTTTCATCCGTGTAGGTATTGAAGAGGTCGTTAGAGACATCCCGCATTCGCCAGGGCCAACACAGTATTAGGAGTCCACCTGATGTAGGTTTTTGACTTTGTTTTAAAATGTAAATGTAAAATTTTTGTAATAGTACGTGGAACTTGTGTAAGTACAAGCAAATGGGACTTAGGAATTTATGTTAAGGACAATTTAAATACCACTACGGTGGTAGCTTTGCAAGTTTTATTTCATATATGTATTTATATTTTGAAATGGGCCCACCAATGTCCGAAAGATTAGGTTAAGAAGTCCCAGTCCCGTATGGTGTTTCCTCTTCTGCCTCGGCTAGGGGAAGGGGCGTTACACGGGGTCAATATGGGAGTATGTTAAGGAGTTTTCTACTTTAATGCTTGAGATTCCTAACATGGATAAGGAAGACCTTCTCTTCAACTTCATGGACAACCTGGAAGGATGGGCTGAGCAAGAACTAAGGCGAAGAGGGATGCAAGACATAACAACTGCAATGGCAATCGTTGAGTCTTTGGTGGATTATAGGAGGAGTCGGTCTTCTGATGATGAGGGCTCAGAGGATAGCCACAACCTAGGTGGGGGAGAAGAGGTCCTAGTACTGTCAGGTATGAGAAAGGCAAGATGCCTTATAATCGAGGATAAGGGCAAGTTCAAGTACCGGGAGTCTGCACCAAGGCTGAGGTGCTTCCTATACGATGGTTTGCATTTGGCATGGGAATGCCTTAAGAGGGAAGCGCTTAATGCCTTAATTAGGAAAAGTGAAAATGAGGAAGAGGAGGAGGCACGCTTTGGTTCAACGCAGATGTTAGGCGCCCTCCAAGTCATGCCTAAGGCTAGGTCACAAGGAAGCGAGGCAGGGGAGCAGGTTGAGGTAGCCAGCCCACACGGGGACAAAATCCTTAAGGTCAAGGAGAAGTCAGTAGGCAAGAAGAGGGGACGACACTTTAGGCCTCGAAAAGATGGGTACCAGCAGCAGGTTGGAAGCACACACGAGAAGGAGGTGGAGAATATCCTAGTTGAACGGGTCACTAGGAGACATGGGGTCCCTCTTGTGCGAGAGTACTTGGTTCGATGGAAGAGTCTATTGAGGCAGAAGACTAGCTGGGAGCTCAAGAATGCATTGGGCAAGTTCGCGGATTGGAATTTGTGGTTCGAGACCAAGGTATCAAAGGGGTCATTGATGGCATGGGTGGAGAGAGTGTCACAAGCTCATTCTCTAGGCTCTACCATCATATGTAAGCGATCCCCCACGCTAATGCCGTACTTCTCAAGGCCATATATAAAAAGAGGGAACGTTCTAGAGATTTGTGGAGACTTCTTTGATCATAAGTGTGTAGAAGGTTCTAGAAGACCCTCAAGAAGTCAACATAGGTGTAGAAGATACTGGAGATGTCCACACATATGTGGAAGGGTGTGGAAGGATGTGGAAGACTAGCGAACATGAGAGCGATCTGTAGTCTTCCATATTAGTCTTCAGAGTAGACTCTCAGGTATTACCTAGGATGTTCTTAGAATATCCTTAAAGTGTAAGGAACCATTCAAAGTTCTGTAGACCCTAAAGCCATTTATAAATGTATGGTATCTCTTATTTGGCTAAGGCACCACCCAACCCAACCAACTAAGAGTTGAGAGCTTTCAAAGCATTGTAAAGAGTTCTTTCATCAATACGAGTTCTTTCCTTCAAAGTGTTTTCTTGTGTCATGAGCATCCAAGTCGTGGGTAAGGCTTAGCATAGCAAGCTAGACAATGGAAAGACTGACTTAGCAACATCCAAGGGGCGAGTTGTCTAAGTGCCGCACGAGAGTTCTTAAGGGAGCGTTTGTTTTTTTGGATTTTTTCTGAAAGCAATTTTCTTTTAGAATTCAAACCGTTTGTTTTTTTTATTTTGACATGACTTATTTATGAATTTTTAAAATTTTCTCATGAATAGAAAAAAGCATATTTTAAAAGGAAAATGCTATATTTTAAAATCTTCCTAAAATATTTTAAAATCTTCTCAAAATAGACTAAATCTTTAAAATCCACATAATATTTTAAAAGAACAATGACTGTCATCAATCTATTTTTTTAATTATTAATTTTATATATTCTATTTTAATTATATAAAATAAATAAATATAATAATTATTTTTTTAACAAAGATAATAGTAAATTTTTTATCATAATAATTTTATCTTTTATCTTTTTTTTTTTATTAATTTGTTAGGATGTTATACACATATTATATAAATATTTTTTTTTAATTTTATCTTAAGAATAAAGTTAAACAAATTACTTTATTGATATAATTAAGATGTTAATTTTAAACATATAAAAAAACAAATAACTTCATACTTAAGACTATTAAATTCAGTATCTAATTAAATAAAAAATTTATTCAATAAAAAAACAAACACCCCCTAAGCCTGTGATTTATCAAAACATGAAAGGTAGGAGAATAATGTTGTTAATCTTTGATTGTTTTATCAAAAATGCAAAAACGTAAAATTTATAATTATTTAATATTTATAAATGGGAAATAATTGAGATAAATTAGGATAAAAATAACTTATCATTTTAAACTTATCTTTATTTCATTATCCCTTCCATATTTTTTCTTCTTGACCATAGTCTCTTAAAAAAAATTATTTGTAATAATTGGTTTTAAAAAAAAAAAATCAAATGGGTTATTTCAAAAACCATTTTCTGAATATAAGAATTATCCTTATCACCTAGTTTCATGCAATTTTCCACATTTTCGTAACCAAACCAAAATAGAAAACACAAAAATCTTTGGCACATCTTGCGCAATCTTCTCCTCCTAAAGAGCGCTGGTCTCCATTCAACCACAACTTTCACAGTCTTTTCCTCCCAATCGATCATTAAATCCTCGCCGGCTCGACCTAGCCACAAGATCCATAACGGGGCAGCAGCCACAACATCCTTTAAGCCATAAGATCTGTAACGGGTAGCCAATTAACCATCTTCAACAACTCAAATATTTCTTTTTGGTAGGAACGAGACTTTTGTGTTGTTCCCACAGTCGACGCCAAATGAAGATCTAAGAGCTCTTGGGCTCTTTTAACGGGTCCCGGAGCTTCTTGATCTCACAATTTTTATTTCATTTATGTTCTCATAGTCGACGCCAATGTGTTTGATATAGTGTTTTGGATGATACGTGTCCTTTATCTGTCCGAACAACTAGCTAACTTTTATTTGCGACCTCATCAGGTGTGTGGGTCCATGTCATGATCCATTGTAGTTAGTCGATCATGTTATGTTTCGAGGATGGCTTTTGGGTCCCACCTATGTGTGTGTTAGGCAGCTTCGTCGACCTATGGAGGGGAGCTAGACTAGTGTTATGAGTGTGCTAAGCCCGTCTCTTGTTCTTTGTTTACTAGTAGGAGCCGGATTGACTAAATATTCATCATATTTGACGGACATGCTGTCACCACTTGACAGGTAAGACGGAAACGAGAGTCTATGACCGCATCAATTAGTTTTCTACATTTGGAAGTGTCATGAATATTCAATGTTAATTGAAATGGCTTAATATCACCTGAGTGCAATGTTTGCTATAACTAAATCTCAAAACATTGGAGATAACTAAAGCTCTTGCTAAGTCTTTGAGCATGGATAGAGGGGAATCAATTGTATGTAAACATATCGATTAGTTGGCCTCCCATTTTTGTAGGAAGGATATAGTTAAATACTGATGGTAGTATTGTGAATGCTGAATGTTGGGACTTCTTGTGTGGTTCTAATGGGAATTGGTTGGAAGGTGTAGTGCTATGAACAGGGCGGATTTAAAAAAATATTTTCAACTTCTAATTTTTCTGAACTTTTATGACCTATTAAATCACAAATATGATAACTTATAAATTATGTAATTTTTTTTCTTGTATATTATTAGTCTATTATAATGCTGACACCTTAAATATAAAATCTTGAATCCGTTCTTGGCAATGAAGATGGAGCTTTGGATAATGTTATATGAATTGAAACTTACTTGGGATGTGCAAAATCTTCTTATTATGTTAAAGAGCTCTTGTCTCGTGAATGGTAAAAATTTCAAATACATTTTTTTTACAATATAGTGAAAAACAAATCTTAAAAAATTGTAAACGAAATTTATGGTTTTAAAATCATTTAAAAGCACTACTAAAGACCTTTATATCCCATTTAAGAGTAGTAAAATTTTACGCTTTCTATTCAAACTTTTCGAAAATAAAAGAAACACGTTGGGGCCATTTAATCGTACAAAACAAATTTTTGAAAACAAAGAAAATGATCTACTATTTTCAACATTTTATATATTTAATCAAAACTGCTCGTGTCAAAGCTCTCGTTTTCAATTAAATCGAAAAACACGATTCGGCCGACGATAAAACGAAACACGGATTGTGGCTATTTTCTTCTTTTCTTCCCCTTTCGTCTTCCACTTCGATTTTCTCTTCTCATCAGCTCACGAAACACGGACGTTAATAAGAATCTGTATTTTAAACACATTTTCATTGTTTTCATTAATCTCATTTTCAAGAAAATAGCTTACAAAATCCGATTTTCTATTCTTATTTTCAACCAAATTCAAGTACGAAACGTATTTCCGAAACTAAAACCAAAAGACAATATATCAAAATTTTCATATTCTCGAATTTGTGATAGAAGCAAAAATTCTCATAATCCAAACGGGCCTTAGTTCTTAAAGTAAAAATTTTAGTTCAATTAAGTCATAGTGGTCCTTGAACTATGTCAAGGTGATATTACACATTGAAGGGGGTGTTTGTCTTTTGTTTTTTATTTTTGCTTTTTACTAAAACTAATTTGCTTTCAAAAATTTATAACTTATTATTGAGTTTTTAAATTTTTGGTTGAATAGAAAAAGTCACATTTTCAAACCCTTAATATAAAAAGAAAAGTCCATACTTTATAATTTGACTAAAACTCTCATTCACTTTCATTTTTCATGTTACTTTATAAAAAAATTGAAGAGATTTTTTTAATACAATTTGTATAACTTCTTCACTAAGATAACAAAGAAAATATGTTAATAAAATATATTATGTTTTAAGTTTTACCCAAATTTAAATAATCTACTTTAATATGATGTGATTGAAGGCTCCTGAGGAGGAATCCTATGGTCTAAGTCCCATCGGACTTTTGTTTCTTGATTCTTCCCCAATGAGGTATATGGGCCTCTCCTTTTATAGTCACTTATGGTCGAAACATGATGTCTTGTACATGAATTTTCCGAAAAATAATAAAAAAATTTTAAAAAATCTTTTAAAAAAAGTAGTTTGAAAAATAATCCTAAATATAATGTAGTTTTTTTTTTCATATCATCAGACAATTTAGAAACTATCTTTTCAAAATACACTTTCTAAAAATTTGAAAAATTGATAGAAAGTGTATATTCAAAAGACACTTTTAGTATTAATTCAAAACTTTCAAAATTATGTCAGAGCCAAAGATTTTTATGAAAAATATTTTAATTTTTGAAAGTGTATCTTGAAAGACGCTTTTAAAAATGTATTTCAAAACACTTTATAAATCGGTCTTTCTGTACACTCAAAAGTTCTCGCCTTGTCCAAGTTGAAACAAAATATGCTCATATGTCACGTCGACCTACATGCAAACTTTTCGTACATCACATTCATGTCAAGTGAATGGATTAGCACCACATCCTTATTAAGCGATCTGATCGGCGCTTTCAACTTATCTAAATCGGAGTCATGATTGCCCCTAGGGTCATGAGTACCATAGAGTTGCTTCTCAGTTCCTATTACCTGCTACCTGCTTGAACACGATCGGTTACTCTTGGTTGACTAAAGTTATTGACACTTACGAGTAAGGCTAAGACGAGGTCAAGTAGGTGAATGTATGATTCGACGTACGTCCATGTTAGGACTATCTCGCATCTTCTTGGTGGTTTCTATCCTTTTAATAGACGACTTGTTTGTAACAGATTATGATTAACAACAAGCTCGTCACCAAAGCCAATGCAAAGACGAGAACCGTTGAGATTAGAGTGACTTATACTAATCTTATTCTTAAAGTAACTTTAATTTTAGCTGCATATTAAAAAAAAAAACCAAAGTTTAAATGAAATTTTGAGTTTTGGATATATATAATTTATTTTGAAAAAAAATTCAAAATAAGTTAAAAATTAAAATAATGTCTAAATTAGTTTATGAAATTTATTTTACTTTAATATCGTAATTAGTGGCCGCGGAAAAATTTTAAAATTTTTTTAATTTAATGCTGTTGTCGATATTGACTTAAAAAGTTTCCAAATGTGAGAAGTACTAATTTGTGTATTATTTTTTATTTCAACATATATATATTTCAAAATAACCTACCCCAAACTCTGAAATTTTACCAACCTTCAGAATCCAATGATTAATGGACCTCTAAAATGATCACAAGCTGAAAGAATCCAAAACGTATGATTGTATGAACAGCATTCTTACCTCGGGATTAGGAATCTCTTGGGCCCGTAATTCATACCCGACAAAAGCACCCCGTCAGGCAGACTAATATTTCCAAGTAACGGCTATATTACCGGTTACAGCCGGTAGCAATGCACCCCACCAGCCCAACGGTCATGTGCCCGCCGACACTTGTAGGTTACAACGTCTACTTTCGGTTACTCTATAAATTCATCTCCCTCGGTCGTCTTCAGTCTTCATCGGACTCCAAATCATTTTAATCAC
Organism: Tetrastigma voinierianum; assembly: GCA_016808115.1. Classification (NCBI taxonomy): domain Eukaryota; kingdom Viridiplantae; phylum Streptophyta; class Magnoliopsida; order Vitales; family Vitaceae; genus Tetrastigma; species Tetrastigma voinierianum. Next base: position 1,865,259 of record JAEQBH010000222.1, on the reverse strand, counting down.
ATTCATTGCTCCTCTCGCTGCGACGTCGTTTTTGCCCTCCCGTTTTGTCTCTGCGACGTCGTTTTGGTATCCGGAGTTTCTCTTTCGCTCTCGAAAATGTGCCGCCTGGTTGTTGTTGCTTTGTTGGTGTTGTGTGTGTTGGGCGCCGGCGTCGTACATGGAGCGGATGCTCCGGCACCGTCTCCTAAATCACCTGCGTCACAATCTCCGGCAACTACTCCACCGGCCAAGTCTCCGATGTCGGAATCTCCCGCCAAGTCTCCGGCGTCACCACCTACGGCTACTCCCGTCAAATCCCCATCAGAATCGCCATCTTCTTCGCCGCCTATAGCCTCTCCTGTGACGCCTCCGACTGCCGCTCCGGATGTAAGTCCAACTACGCAAGCGTCTTCTCCGGTTCCGTCTCCCGAATCCACTACTCCACCGTCTGCATCTCCATCTGCAACTCCGGTGACTTCTCCAGAAGCTTCGACTCCTTCATCGACGCCTCCAGAAGCTTCTACTCCTTCATCGACGCCTCCAGAAGCTTCGACTCCTTCATCGACGCCTCCAGAAGCATCGACGCCGACAGCCGGGTCTCCGGCGGAAGTGCCGGCCTCAGCTGCAACTCCAGAGGCACCCGGAAGCATTCCTTCCAGTTCCGCAACTCCGGCAGGGTCGCCGGAGATATTCCCGTCAAGCAGTCCCCCGAGTCCGACACCAGTGAGTTTGTCGCCGGAAACTGCAGAGGGTCCGGTCAACGACGATTCGGGTGCGGAATCAGTGTATCGGAATGGGGTCATTTTGAGCGGGTTGGCTCTATTGGCGGCTTTTGCTATTTAAATTTATTTTTCCCTCCTTTTTTTTTTAATTTTCCATTTTAGGCCTTTCTTCATCTTTCCTCGTGAAAAAGAAAATAGTGTAAGAGGGAGGAAGAGCGCGCGATTCTTACTACTACGTTGTATAATTTTGTTTTGGCAATTAATTTACTATTTGAAATAGTTAAAACGACTTCAGTGCCGCTTCTGCTTAATTAATTTAAAATTTTTCAACTTCATCCAAAATTCAGACATGGGGTAAATTTTCAATGTATTCTAATCTTGGCCATTTTCGCAAAATACGTTTCAGATTGACCATTAAAATAATGCCATTTTTTCAACCCATTTTGGTCAATTTAATTGAAATACAAAACATTTTTACCTGCTTTTCTTATTCATATATAAAATCGCCGAAAAATAAGAGAATTCATTTTCAATTCAAAATTATTGTTTCTATTCGTAACTAAACGCGCTTTCCGCTTTCGAAAATTCGAATATAAAAACGTAAAAATTTTCTACCTACTAAACAGAGTATTTAAAAAGGGATTTGATTAAAAAACCTTTTAAAAATTTGACCCCTTCTATTATTCATTTTTGGTTTGAATTGGGTAAAAATGTATTTTTATCCTCTTATCAAAATAACTTCTTCTTTTAAGACAAGACATGTGATATAATGATATAAAAATACATGAAATGAGATAGAGAAATATATTTTTGTTCAAAATAAGTTTTTTTTTTAAAATTAATAGAGTCATTTTGATGCATTTTAATTAAATATTATATATTTAAAAATTATCCAAATAGATGGAGTTAAATTAAATTAAACAGAAAAAATTACCATTTCACAATTCGGAATTGAACCAAATAGTCGAATACCGAAAATGTTTGGTTTCTCCTGGGTCTAACTGTGTGGGGTACCGTTCCAGCTTTTTGAATATTTCCAAGAGTGTTGCGGTGACCAAAGCTTCCAAAAATATAATGCATTCTTGGAAGTGGTTTCAAATTATCCCTTGTGGATAACCACTTCCACGTCGGAAATCCACTATTTGCACAATAACCCCTCACTCATCTAAAAATTTCTCTTTTTACCACAAAATCGTTAATATTTGCTTATATGCCCATGCCCCCTTTCTGTTTTCTTCTTATTTAAGCCTTTTTTGTCTTACAATTAGATCCACAAAATTTTGATTTTTACCCCAAAAGATAGAATAAAATAATTTTGAATTATAAAAAGAGAATATAAATATTTGATTAAAAGTCATCATCTATTAATCTATTTGATTAAAAATATAATATTTCTCTTTCTTTTTCTTAAAAAATAATCTATTTTTTTTGGATACAAATATTCTTTTTTCATGTACATACTTCAAAAAAAAAATGTTATTCTTATAAGAAAATAAATGTGACATTTTTGTGGATTGATGAAAGAGGGTCAAATTTACAAAATTAGATTTTAATCAAATCACCAAAAAAATATATATATTTTTTGGAGAATCTTAGGAACCTCGGGCTATAAAAGGGATAGAAATTTCTATAAAATGCCGGAATGAAGGAGAAATCAAAGAAAATTGAGTATAAGTAAGTAGCTCTCCTTCTCAGCCAGCCGGCGGTCGAAGAAATAGAATGGCTGAAAGAGGAGTCGCTTGCAAGTGTACGGAACGAGGAATATGTGGCTTCATAGGGCCGCGTTTCGACAAGAGATCGCGAGTACGAAAAAATCTCCGGAACGTTTCGATGATTCCTCTCTTCAAACACAATGGCTACGTTTGGCAATCCATAGCCTTCAACAGCTGCATTTTCAGGTCAAGTATCACTTTCCGATCCAAGAAAATTTTGGAAAACAAATCAAAACCTGTTTGTCTTTAGTTTCTCAGAAATTGAATTATGGAGGGCTCAGCCTCATCTGAGTCGAATACAGAGCGTTGAGTGCTTAGAGGCGGTGAATTATAGAAATCTGAGATTGAAATTTTATTTGTATCGTTTTCTTTGCTTTTCTCTAACTAACCAAACGGAAAAAAACTAAGGAAGAAATGGAAGAGTATTAGGTCACTTAATTTATAACTATATAACTTTGGTATTTACTAGTTTGTGATGATTTTTATGAAATTTCTCTGGAAACTACAAATTTTCATGTAATAGCACATTGTTTTTCATCAATACAATCGATATATCTCTGCCTTACTAACATGAATTAAAGTCATTTGGATCAGGAAACATTATTTTTATAAAATTTAGATAACTTTTATTACATGTAAAGTAGAGTAAATTATTTGTTTTTTGAATGTGAACTTTTAGATAATGTTTAGTTCCTGGAAATTACTAAGCAAAGAAATTTACTAATAAGTTTGTCATATTTGGTTTTACTGCAGAAATATGAAAGAAAATCATATATAATTAAAATTAATGAAACGCTAATGAATGAAAAGAGATCAGATTTATCACACACTGTCTTTTATGATGCTTTTTTGTATGAGAATTTTGCTAGGTACCTTGAACAAGAGGTTGAGGTACTAGTTCTTGCCAATTAGTGCAAGAGTTGTAAGGATCGGGATTAAGAGTTAAGTTGAATCCTGAAGATAGAGTTGCCATAATCCCTTGTGTAAGCGGGAGGCTTGAACTATCTTCAAGAGAGTCTTAGCTGGTGATACTCGCAAGTTATTGTGCAGGGTCAACTATAATTTTGTTATATTTCCAACATACTTTATGTCTATAAGCATGCATACTTATATGGTTGAGAAGATTGTTGGATTGATCTGTTTTATTTTATTTATTATTTTGTTTTAATTATGGTTGCTCTATTCAGTTCATTTTACAATCAGAAGAAATTTTGGAAAAGGATGAAAATTTTTATTCTTTTGGTTTGTGAAAAATGGAAACCTCAGTTCAGAACAACTGAGCTTTCTATAGGTGTGTTGAAAACTTGAAAGCTCAGGCTACTGGAGGTTTTTGTTTCTGTTTTAAAATTTGTCTTTTTATTTTTTTATTTTTTTATCTGTCTATAGATTAATGGGAAGTCTGAGATGGAAATTATCTGTCTCTTTTCTTTTGTACTTTTTCCTTCCAACTTAGTGGACCACCAAAGAAGATATAGCTGTGTTATTTTTGTACTGTGGAATTACTGTTGAACTGCTTGAATTATTCTGTATTTTTTGTCTTCATTTTGACTATAGGCAGCTGTTACTCTGTTGCACTTAGTTCCCAATTAGATAATTCTGGAGTAGATGGGAAATTTTGTTTGTTTCATTTGTGAGAAACAGAGTTGCAGCTCAACTGATGAGAATACAAGTGTGTTGGGAGTTCAAGCAATAAAGGATGATGAACTTGAGATGGAGATATTTGTTTATTCTATTCCCTGCATTTTTTCACTAGCCAAATGGAGCAATAAGGAAATACATATGTATTATTTGTGTGTGCATGTATATTTGTGTGTAGTTGAATTATTGTCAAGCTACTTTATTTTATAGCTTGATTTTCATGATGATGGTAACTTTTGATGTAGTGGTTGTTCTGTTTCATTGGGGAGAAAATTTTGGAATTTTTGAGGTATTGATTGCTTTGTATGGTTGCAAAGAAAGTTGTGGAATTGTCTTCTCTTTTTCTCTGCCTTGGTTCCTTATGAGCTCTCCAATGAGCCTTCTTCTGATAGATTGGGACCAATATCTGCTCCTTAAGAGTTTTTAGGTGAGAAGGACTCCTCTCAGTTTCTTGCTGCCTGAGGGTTGAATAAAGTTGAACTTTGATGGATGTCTTTGAGCAACCTAGGGATGTTAGGTACAGAAGGCATGTTGAGAGACCATTGCGGCGCGGTATTGAGGGCTTAGTCTAACCTGCTTGGGAGGCATTGGTTACTGAGGTAGCAACATTTACTCATTTGGATGGTTTACAACCAAACCCTTGGTTCTTTCTAACCTAAACACGAAGAAGATTCATCAATTGCTCTTTCTTGAGTATCTAATTGGGAGAGAGGCCAATTCAAGTTTGATATATGGCTTGGCATTACTACAGAATTGAGATAGTCTCTTTCTTGGGTTCCCCTTGAAATTAAGTTGCAGACCATTCAGCTAAACAAGGAGCAAAGCCAAAGGAGACTTTTTATCTACCTGAGTGTAGTGAACATTTTTTTTGCATGTGTTCATTGTTTTTCCTCCTTCAAGTTCTATGTGATTTGTTTTGTTTCTTGGAGGAGCAATGCTTACATACTTTTTTCCCTTTTTCTATATTTTGGAAAGACTTTCCTTCCTTCTATTTACTTGCCATTTTAATAAAATGAGATTGATGTTGTTGTTGATTATTAATTCTTCCTTTTAAGAGAAAAAGAAAATTATGGAATACAAAGGAAATTATCAAAGGCTCACTACATCTAGCTTTGCTCTCATTGGTCAATTGAAGGTGTTGGTCTGAGTTGTGTCTTGGAGCAACCTTGTAAACAGAGGAATACACAATCAAACTGTAATATGTGACACAACAATCACTATAGCAATAGTTATTGGTTTCAACACTTTACCCTGGTTTGGAATTCATATAAGGGAGAAACTTCAGGCAACAACTTTACAGGTTCCTAGGACTTGCCATGCACATTTTATGAAGGGCTTTTAGGACACTTAATTGACTGGTAGGATGAAACTTTGACCAGTTTCAGAAAGTATAGTCTTGGAGAAAGAAAATTCCCTGAAGAATTTCTCTTGCTGATTCCAAGTATTTGCAATAACCAATAAGGATTTTTAAGGTTGAGACAACATCATTTTATTTTATGTCAAGTTCTCGAAATAAGCTTAAATTGTATATAAAGTCAACATTAGTTTCACATTAAATTTTAGAATCCTGAAGGATTGGAATTGGAGTTGATTTTGAACCTACATGTTGTGGATAACACTCTTTTGATTCTTAGTGGTCAATGCTTATTTGTTGCTAGGTCATAAATCTTAATGGACATGTCTGGGAACCATCTAAACACTTTGACATATGTAGAAAGAAAGACAAAAGAATTGGAGGAATGAATTCCTTGTGTTTTTCGAACCTAACCTTAACTGAAATGCAATACTAGAGCTAGATATATACAATTGGTAGATTAAATCAGCGTTCTAAATGTTTTCCCACGAAACCTATAAGTACTAAAAAGTATATATTTACATTCTATAACACTCATACCGAGATTGGAGCGTAAAGATATTGAAGCCCTGTATGTTGAACTTGTTAAATGAATAACCAATCAGGTCCACTTAAAGACCTTTGAAAGGTATACTTGATTGATTCTCTAAATCTTTGCGTATCTTGTAAAAATCATTGAGTTGTATTTTTAAGTGAGCAGTAATGTCCCTATCTGATATCTTTAGTTTATTCGTGGAACCGCAGATTAAAGAAGCAATATGAAGAAGCGGCACGGTTGTCACGCCCAAAGTTTTGTTGGGGAATGGTGTCTTAATCACCAACTTCCATCGAAGTTGGGTGATAGCGTGATGCCGCCCACGCGGTGGGGCTGTGCGAATTTGCTGCATATTGGGCTGCACACTCGAGCGGAAGCAACCTGCTTTGCTTCTTACTTTTCGCGTCTTAGGTTTCCGCGACAAAGACACGGTAACCTAAAGTGGATCTCTATCTTCCTTTGACCACTTGTCGGCATCTATGAAATACTCGATTTTGTTATGCCCGTGATTACTATAGAATACCTCGATCTGACGCTCCTTTCAAATAACATGTAGGTGTTTCTCTCACAGCTACCTAATGGTTGACCATTGGAGGCCAGGAACATGTCTTAGACTTACAACATTGTTATTGGGTAATATCATGACGAGTTCTTGGGCAATTCATTTTCCGACTCATTTACATATCTCTCAGGATTCTCAAATGTTTCACCTTCTTTAGTAAGGTGTACGCCTTGAACCATAGGGGAACTACATGGCTTTTCCCCAACTTTCCAATCACAGATAATAGATCAGCTCATATTTCCTTTGAGATAAGAAGATTTCATGTTGGCTTCGCATAACTTCAATGCCTAAGAAGTATCTTAGCATCCCTATGTCCTTTATATGTAATTGGCTTTGAAGAAAGGACTTAAAAGATGAGATGTCTTTAGATTTACTCTCAGTGATATGATATCGTCGCATCATTCTGCAAATAAAATGATACGAACTGATTTCTTGTAGAAAACGAGTGGTCGATTTACTCTTCTCTGTCTGTATTCCTCAGCGGCAAATTTGAGTTTACCAAACCATGCATGGGGATACGATTTCAAAAACCATACAAAGACCACGAAGGAAGCGACGAGCTTTCTATCTCCCACGAGCAATAACCACGAAGGGTTTTGCTCCGTATACCTCTCTTTCCTTGAAGGTCACCATGAAAGAAATTCTTAATATCAAGGCGGTGGAATCACAGTATAAGAGGTAGCCGGGAAATAAAAAGCTAAGCCGGTTGTCATCTGGCAACTGGGAAAAAGTGTCGAATAATCCACTTCATGGAATTAAGAGGTGTGCCGCAGGCCTGAGAAGTTGTGCTTTTCAATCAAGCTTTCAAGCCCAGACATTAGGATTGCTTTAAGCGCAAAAACCCAACAACATCCAATGGCTTTCTTCCCAGTAGGTAACTGTACCAAGTTCCAGGTACCATTGTCATTTAAAGCCTGCATTTCTTCTATAATAGCATTACACCAACCACAGTGAGATAAAGCCTCACGGACAGTGTTAGGAAGAGAGATAGAATTTAGGGATGCAAGAAAAGAACATGAATGTGATGACAAATGGTTATAAGAACAAAATGAGGAAATTAGTGTTTTCGTTGGCGTTTACAACTACAGAAAGATTAATAGAAAGATCGTCGCTTAGGGGCCCAGTCCCCAATGTTGACGGCGGTGGTGAACTGAGGAAGCTGAAGTGTGGCGTCAGTATACTTGAGTAATGGGAGATTTAACAGGAATGAGAACTGGAGTAGGAACCGGTAAGGAAACATAATAAACCAATAAATCATCATCCTCCCCCGGACTCATAACAGTGGACGGAAGGGAAAACGGGGTAGTCTTAAGAATACGAGCATCAGTGAATACAGAAATAACGTCCCGAAAAGTGGACGATAACACTATACTGCCCTTTTTAACAGAAGATATCCCACAAAGATGCACTTTAAGGGACGGAGGATCAAGTTTAGAACTTGAGGGACCGAACATCGAGCAAGCATGTATTAATAGGGAATAACGGTTTATTTGGAAACAACTGGTGGTAAGGAGTAGCCTAATTAAGAATCGATGAGGGGCATCTGTTAATAGCAAGCAATTTGCGTGGAGCGCATCGGAGGCAAAATGTTTGCGGGACGTTCGTTTGGGGTAAAGAAGGCAGGGATAAATCTGAAGATAGCCAAATGCTCTCTTAGCTACCTAAGATTCAGAGGGTGTATCAACACAGGTCGATGGAGAATCCCATGTTGTAACATGAAGGGCCCGAAAGGGACTGAAGCCAAAATATTCCTTAGCATTATCACTTCTGATGTTTGAGCGAGACATGAAATTGTGTTGAATTTTAGCACAAGTATTGACAGAAAAGGCACCCGAGGAAACGACTTTCGTTAGATAAAAGCAGAGTGATCACAGAGGAGAAATCATCCTGAAAGTACTTGAAATTTCTAAACCTGTCCAGACAAAAGCGAGACGGGGCGCGAGGAACATCGAGAATGAGGTAACTTCAAGGAGGCGGGAAACTCCATTTATTGACTACAGGATTCAAATGCACCACTGATCTGGGTTTAGCATGACCAGGCATGACTACGTAGTATAATGTGGATAGAATTTAGAAAAGCCCAAGGATAGGCTTTCTCAATGAGAAGAGCGAAGGATGACCTAAGCGGCGATGTGGTCGAGATGGGGGATGTAACTCGGAACAAACAAATGAAACAATAGGCATTGACACCTCTGTTTCCAGTATGTAGAGACCCCCAGACTTTAAGTCTCTTGCGATAGTGCGCTTCCGTCGAAAGATCTAGAATTAGACAATACTTAGGAAAAATAGAATCTTGCAATTAAATTAATGCAGAGTGATTTCATGGAAATTAAATTAAAAGGTATTTATTAGTAGCTGAGACGGGGAGATCTAAAGTGTGATTGAAGGAATATGATGGGCATTGTCACGACTAAGGACCTGAATGTTGACTTCGTCTACAAGGGTACGATAGATGTAGAGGTTGCGGGACGTGTAAATGGCGGGATGCGCATCGTGATGCACGTGACCGAGTCAATAACCCATTTGGAGGAAGAGGAAATAAGATATGTTAGGTTTACGTGACCCGAAAAGCATACTGCTAGGAGTAGAAACACCCTTCAATGATTCATGGGCACATTGAAACCTTCGATTTCTATTTTGCAACTTCCTATGATCCTAGTGTACATGCCCTAGATTATGGCAATAATGACACATAACTCCTCCTGAGGGTTTCTTGTTAGTCATAGAAGCTATCTAACTCGAACAAGCCTCTAAAAATTCAAAAAATACCAGAAAAATAGGATCATGCAAGCAAAAGGACCACCTTTCCATGAAAAACACCACACTTGAATGTATTTTAGCCCTAGAAACCACAAATCATCTTTGGATGCTGCTGGATCTTAGAAAAAATCAAGAAAGGATCACAAAAGCATAGAGTCTCAAAGTATTTGGGCGCAAGAGTGCAAATCCCTTTGACTAATTGGTTGGACAAAGGGAGGTGGGTAGGTACGGGGATGCTCGTCGGCGCCGGCATTTATTGAGTGAGTGTGATCAGGAAGGGTTGGCCCCCGCCCCCACACATCGGCGTGTGGGGGCCAGATCTACGGTATAGTGACCGACGTGAGGGTTGCCTTTGACTTTTTCGCGGTCGGATTCGGGGAAGGTCAATCGGAGGCGGCGCACCTAGTGGTGGTGGTTACGTGTCGACCACGGACCCACCACTAAAGTGGTGTTTCAGGCACCCCCTATGATGTCCCTCTAGGGTTCTTCAAGAAAACAAAAAAATTTGCCTTTTTTAAGGGCAAACTCAAACTACTTAGAGCTTTGATACCATGTAGAAGAAGCTTGAAAATTGGAGAAATAAATTCCTTGTGTTTTTCCATTAACAGGAAATATAAATACGAAGCTAGATATATACAATTGGTAGGTCAATCTAACATTCCTAATTAGTTTCACAACCTATAATTAAAGTATATATTTACATTCTATAACAACAGAGAAATTGTTTTGCTCCATTGGCCTCATGTCATGAGTTTCTGATACTTTTGTAATCCATATTCATGGCTAAAGCTCTAGGACATAGTTCCTTTATCTGATACAGTTACTTGTAAAGGTTAACGATGCATTGATTTTGTCTTCGATTGGAATGCAGAATTTGCGGATAGCCTTGGAGGCGACCTTGTTATTTCTCCTATGATGGCCTTTAGGTCCCTAGGCATAAATCGCTATCAATTGAAATATTTTTTCTCTTGTTTCTTGATTTTATAGATTTCTATGGAAAAAATAATCTATTTAATATTTATCCATTAATGCCATCAGTATCAATGCAAAAGAAAAATTCTCACAGACATTTTTTTGTGTTAACTATGTCTTGCAGCATGGATGCCCGAGAAAAATCAAGAGCCACAACATTGGAAACATCAAAACATAAGAGGGTACCCATCTTTGTGATGATGCCTATCGATTCATTTGACATCGATGCTTCTGGGTCTCCAAAGATTAGAAGGTGAGTGTTTCAGTTGACAGACATTATTAGAAACACTGTACATCAAAATCATAAAAAACTACCGACCATGAATGTTGGAGAAAGACTTGAATTTCTGATGCAATTAGAATACCCATGGACCTAAGCACAGCAATGGTTTAGGGTACCACTGGGGCCATTTGCTAATATTAGATGTACAACGTTCTCATCTCTCTCTCTCTTTCTTTCACAAGCGAGCACACACACATACACTCAATCACACTCACACGGGCATGCAGGCATGCACAAGCTATACCCATTGGCAACTGAAACATCATTATAAAATGCTTTTTGCTGTTTCAGAATCAAGGCCTTAACCATATCTCTAAAAGCACTCAAGTTGGCAGGTGTCCATGGCATTGCAGTCGAGGTTTGGTGGGGCATTGTAGAGCGTTTTTCTCCTTTTATATATAATTGGTCTCTCTACGAAGAGCTATTCAAATTGATATCTGAGTCAGGGTTGAAGTTGCATGTTGCCTTATCTTTCCACTCAAACATGCACTCTTCATCCAGAGTGAAAGGGGGTGTCAGTCTACCTCTATGGATTGTAGAGGTATGTTTGTTTTACTCGGTAATCTCTGGTTGCTTTAATGTTCCTATTTTGGTACACCCTTCGAAAATTTCCTAGGGCAAACTTATTGGACTCGTGACCTCCAGCATCCACGTGCTAATATGTTCTAGAATAAAGTTATGGAGATTTTTCTAGATTTAAATGGTCTTATATGCTATAGACTATCCTACATGTTCATTTTTTCCCAGGCCTATCCTCTGCATGTGTGACATTTTATGCATCAAAAGCTTTATGAAAGAGAAGTGGCAATTAAAGACAAATCTATCAACAAAAAAAAAAAAGTGGCAGTTAATGACAATATATATTTGTTTACATTCTGTTTACAACATGAACATAGATCATGAAAGTTAGTACATGTTTCGTTTTTCAGATTGGAGATCTCAATAAGGATATTTATTATCGGGACCAAAATGGTTTTTCCAATGATGATTATCTTACACTAGGAGTGGATGAACTCCCTTTGTTTTGTGGCCGGACTGCTCTCCAGTGTTATGAAGACTTCATGTTCAGTTTTATTAATAAATTTGAATCATTTATTGGAAGTGTGATTGAAGAAATAAGTGTTGGCCTTGGTCCTTCTGGGGAGCTTAGGTACTTTTCCAAATTTGTAACATATAAACAGGTATGAGGCAGGTGCAGACTTTTATCTTATGGAAGATCACATGCAGGTATCCAGCACATCCTTTTGGTGATGGTAGATGGAGCTTTCCTGGGATTGGCGAATTCCAGTGTTATGACAAATACATGTAAGTTATATACTATTTCATCCTGTGATATCTATTCAGTTTAGACTGTCACTATTGAAAAGTTTTACTTCCAGGATGCAGGACCTAAAGACTGCTGCATGCCAGGAAGGAAAGCCTCAGTGGGGAGATAAGGGGCCTCAGAATGCTGGCTGTTACAACAGCCTTCCATCTGGCGTCCCTTTCTTTGAAGAAGGACAGGACAGCTTTCTTTCTGACTATGGTTGTTTTTTTCTTGTATGTATCCTATGATCAATCTTCCAGTTTTAACCTTTTTTTTGTATCAGCAATTTGCATAACTAAAGTTTTCTGAATCACAGCCTTGTATAAAAGATATTTTCCATCTTGACACCTTCTCTGATGATGCAACCTTAGGTTTTATTCTTATTTAAAAACAAATAGCTATAATTATCTGTTAGTTTCAAAAATATGATTGTAGTGTCTTGAAACATGGATTTGAGATGGGAAAACTTTGTGCAAAAAATATATAACACATGTAACATTCACAATTCTCTTCTTAGTTAAAACATGTAGGATTCTTCATAATGCCCTTTGAAGCTTGGCTCAAGTGGCAAACATATAGGGGGACGATTTATAGTAAGTTCTAGGTTCAAGTCCCAATGGGAGAAATTTTTATCCATATATATTAAAAAAATTGAATTCCCCCTACATTGACATTTAATTGAATTTTTTTTTAATGGGGATGGTGAATCAAATTTTAATCAGTCATCTAAACCCAATGTGTTTGATATATAATTTTTATAAAGATCTTATCTGCAAAACAGAACACCAATATTTTGTTGAGAAGGACCTAGTTTTTCTATCCGTGGTTTGGTGGGGAGGGAGTGTTGTGATTATTTAAGAACTGTTATAGCATATATCTAGTTGTCATATAGAGTTGTAACCTATTAGTAAACCTGTCATATAGAGTTGTAACCTATTAGGAAGCCTGTCATATAGAGTTGTAATCTATTAGGAAAGTTAGATTGGATTTTGTATATATATTCATAAAGGATCGATGACTCTGAGAGATTATTCCTCCGATTATGCCTTCTTGCTTTCTGTATTGGAGGCTGGGGCTTCCCAGTTTGAGGCGAGGAATTAGGGAAGAAATTTAGGAAGAGAGAGAGGGTAGTGAAATTTGAGGGATGTTCTTTGAGCTCTCATCTAGAGAGGAGTGGGGTGACACGCCAACTTTGGGAAGGATCGCGATGAGTAGAGCCGCAGTCCGGTGGGCCGGGTGGTGAGGCATGTGAGAGCTCACGCACGTATCTCGAGGGGAAATTTGCACATTCCCACTTGTATTTAGCACGTGAGGAAAGTGGGGCCTCGAACTTCGACGAGCCTCACTCACTGGGGTTTGCCGGGGATAGAATCTCTTCGACCACCTACATTCCCGATCGATCCTTAGGAAAAGGTTTTTCTGAAGAATTTTATGGGTCTGACGACGACTTTTAAGATGTTTTCTTCGTGGATTTTTTTTTTTTGTGCCCTTGATCTCTGGAGGTATACTTCGTCTCTAACTTCTTTCATTGGCTTTCTAATGAGTACTTCAAAAGATAAAAGGCCTGTTTCGACGCCTGTAGTGGTCTCGATGATGTCTAAAATCATGAAGGACAAACTGACTGATTCCAATTACTTGGATTAGAGTAAAACAATCCGTCTCTAGTTGAGGAGTATGTTTGGAGTATGTTTGTGACCATGCGTAGTGATCTGCCCTCTTCCTCTAATTAGTAATTCATTATGTGGTGAGTACTCACCCTCATTAATCACTGTATGTTAAGGAACTAATGGACCATTTAGAGTTTGTGTATTCCGACAAAGGGAATATCTATCGCATGTTTGATGTATGTAGAGCCTTTTATCGCACTGAGAAACAAGATCGGTCCCTCACGGAACTCTTCATGGACTATAAAAAAGGAACATGAGGAAGCTGAATACCTTCTTGCCATTTAGTCCGGATGTTAGGTTGGTAATCAGCGAGGAAAAGATGGTAGTGATGGGTTCCTGGCAGCACTCCACCCGATGGGGCTTTTGTCCAACCTTGAGATCTCATGCTCCCAGAAAACATTTAGCGAGAATACTCAGATGAGGAACCTCCTCATCTACTCCTCCATACGCCGGATAGACGTCTTAGTTGTTAATTCGAACATTGTTAAGTCGGAAAACAAACATCTACGAGAAATAGTGGTCCGGAACGGTAACTCACAGGGATAAGCTCTGGAGGGTTGTTTGTTAATGGCTACTAAACTGGAGCATATGCGATGAAGGACTACGAAGCGGGTGAGTCGAATCAAGAGGATTTTTATGCGCTCATGCTTGGCTTCAACAATGAGACATTAGATAAGTCGGTTCTATACATGAGGAAAAGATTAGTGGGATTCCACTTGTATCGGAATCAATGAGAGTCTCTCTTATACTCGAGTGTGTATTCTTGAGTCGGGTAACAGAATAAATGTCTGTCTCTTCTTTGTCCTACGAATGATCGGATTAGAGCGCGAATCACATGACATGTAATTGGCTCTTCTCTCGCTGATCACATCCTTGACTTTCCCTTTATCCTTCGAGATGGGGTGCAGGTCTTGTGTGTTCTTTAGGTCGAACCGCAATTTTCCCACTCCATCTCTCCCTTTGTCATTCGTCTCGAGTTTACCTAATTTCTCTTTTAATTTGATTTCTATGAGCAAATTAACTCGAGCACTTAAATGTTATATCTCAATCTTCCCTTTGGATCTTATGACGAAACAAATTATTGTTAAGGACGTGAGTCTGGGGGTCTCTACATTCTTGATCATGCGATGCAGACACGTCACTTGTTAGGTTACTATATTTGAGATGCATTTATTTGAATTAAACCATAGTCTTTTCCCTTGTTGAAAAAGTTATGTCCACGGTTTTCAAGTCTGTCGTCCTTAGATTGCGAGTCTTATCAATTTGCGAGAAGCATTATCGTCTTTATTCTAGTCCTAGAGTCAATACATGAGTTAGTGCTCCATTTGAATTAGTCCATTTAGATGTGTGGGGTCCATGTCCAATTATGTCCCCAACTTGGTTTTGATACTTTGTCACTTTTGTTGATGATTATTCACGAACTTAGTTATATCCTAATTAAAGCGTATGAGTTATTTCTGTTCAGGTGTCTTTTATGCTGAAATACACACTTTCGATTTCATGTTTCTATTTAAAGTTTGAGAAGCGATAATGTTAAGAATGTCTGAAGCAGTTTCGATCGTTAAATGCTTTGAAATGGCATCCCTTCCATGGAACCTCTTGTGTCGATGCTCAGCTGCCAGAATGAAATAAGAGAAGAAGAATATACACCTTCTTGGCTAGCGAAACTCTATTATTTCAAATGTAAGGTTGCCCGAGCATTTCGGCCGATGTTGTTTCCACCAGCTTGTTTTTGATCACTTAGGATGCCTTCCTCGATCTTGAATTTGGACACTTAGTATCCATCCTTTAGAATAAACCTGCATTTCCCATTGGTGAGAAGTGATTTAATTTGGCTGCGAGAAGAACTAGAAGTGTCTTTGATCATTCGGTTTTTCTACGAATATTCTCGATCAAATATCATCTTGATAGTTATTGTATGTTGATGATATTGTCATTCTTTGAAATGATATGGCAAGTATATCTTCCTCAGTCCTTTCTTCATGGCCAGATTCCACCTGAATTTTGGATCTTAAAATACTTTAGATTGTCGAGAGGGTACATGAGGAGCAAACGTGAAATCTTAACATCTCGAAAGAAATATGTTGGATATTGCTAAAACGAGGAAAGTGGCAAGCAAACATTGTCATTTTATGGCACGAAACTCTTCATCTTTACTGAAGAAAATGGTGTTTAGCTCAGAAGAGATTTAGAAGGGTGGTTGGGAAGCTGAACTACCTTACGAGTAAGGCATTTGATATTGCATGCTAATTAGTGTTGTAAGCCAAAAGCGTGTCTTACTCACGGCAGTTGATCATTGGGCGGTACACGCGACGCAAATACATGTTACTTGAAAGGAGCCCGGGGCGAGTATTTTTATATAGTAATCATGGGCATAATAAGTGAGATGCTTTTCACATTACGTTTAAGCGAGATCCCCAGGAAGACATTATATTCTGAGTCTTTGAGTCTTATGTATTTGTTGGAGGGGAATCTAGTCTCATGGAAAAGTGCGAAATAGAGTGTTTGACTCTCTCAGAGATCTAATCACGAGCTAAATATAGGCGATGACTGTCAGGTAATGTGTGGTCGTGTGGCAAGTGCCTCTTGATGGAGAGTAGGCATTAACCGCGTGCGACAAAACTTTGGTGTGACAACGAAGTTGCCTCATATTGCTGCTTCTAAATCGAGCTGTCTTCGTGAGCGAAGCCCCAAGCATCTATTGGAATGGTGTCGTTTAGGATTGCATTGAAAATCTGACTTTTGGCTTGATAATCTATAAGATATCTTCGAAAATGAAACGATTGAATTGATATCTTGCAAAAGAAAGGCCACCTGAGTTGAGGATTGGGTTGGTTATCTGTAACAAGTTGGCATGGTCTATATCTATCTTTCCAATTTGAGGGGGAGTGTTATAGCATATATCTACTTCTCATATAGGGTTATAACCTATTAGGAAACCTGTCATATAGAGTTGTAATCTATTAGGAAAGTTAGATTGACTTTTGTATATATATTCTGGCTGGATCAATAGAAAACACGAGAATTTACTTTCCTCCAATTCTTCTTACTTAGAACATGTGTTGGATGAAGTGGGTTCAAAATTGACAATTGCACCTCTTTGTAGGAATGGTACAGTGGTAGGCTGATTCGACATGCAGATGCTATTCTTACAAAGGCTGCGAATATGCTGAACAAATATCGAGAAAGCAAGAAAAGTTCCATTTTATTAGTGGCCAAAATTGGTGGAATATATTGGTGGTACCATACATTATCACACCCTGCTGAGCTTACTGCTGGTTACTACAATACTGCTCTAAGGGATGGCTATGATCCTGTGGCTTCAATGTTGTCTCGTCATGGAGCAGCTTTGCATATTTCGTAAGATTCTAATCTTGAAATTTCTTTATTCTCTCTCTCTCTCTCTAATTTTTTAGATTTATGAAACAGCTTTTGTCAGACATTTTCCCAGTTTTCCTCCATGGAAAGCCACAGGATAGAAATTACGTTTCGTGGGTTTTATATTTGTCAATGTTCTGTTTGTTAATCACTCAGGCTTTATGGCTGAACTCTATCTCTTCTGGCCTTCTCATTTTGAATCTTTTCTTTTAGCTGTTTAGAAATGATGGACAGTGAAACCCCACCGACCTATCATTGCAGCCCAGAAAGATTGCTCCAGCAGGTAAGAATTTTTTTTAATTAGTTGAGATTTCTTCCTTTTTATTTTAGGTAAAGGGATGTAGCTTATTCATCCCATTCTTTGTATGGCTTAAATACAAGTATATACAATGCCCTTGTATGTAAATTCCAACTCACTGTTGCCTAAGGAAGTCAATATCTAAAGTTTGTCAACTTCAGTTCATATACTGACATCCCATGTTTGAGATGCTTGTTGGAAATTGAAGCAACCCTATCTATACCACCATTTTTGTTTCCTCTTTTAAACCTCCCAAATTTTGTACTTATGATAAAAGAAGTGTTGAGGTTCGAATTGGGACGTTTGCTAGGTTGTAATGAATGATAATGTTCATATCCTCTCAAAATAGAGAAGCATAAGATGATTTGGGAAGTATAACTCTTATCTCGTATACATTAAATATTACTACTTTCCTTTTCTATTTCTACCTTTTAACCTTTTAATGAATCTTCATTGTATCCTTTTTCTTAGATATAGATGGATACAAAATGCAATTTTGGTGTCATTGTTTACCATTCAGTTTCTAACACCAGAAAATTTTTATTTATTTATTCATTTCTCAGAAGAATTTTATCAATGCTTTGCATTCTGCCCCAAATCTTTGGACAACAGATTCTCTTCTGCAGAACACCTAATACTTTTCAATAGATCTTCTTTACTGCTATAATTGTCTTGGGAAACTTCATTCCACTTAAAGAGAAATGTTCATCATTCTTCATGTTTTAAGTATTGCAATGCAAGATTGTTTAGATGTTTATGACACGCTAAATTATTAGAGCTTGTATCATGTTTGCAGTTCTCTTACATGTTTTATTTATTCTACTTCCACTGAGTTGATTTTCATTAAACCCAGATATGGACTGTGTCCAAGAAAAGGATAGTACATTTGACAGGAAGAAATACCAATGAACGGTTCGATAAGGTATGCACCACCATTTTCTCCCCACAATTTCTAAAATCATGTTTTGCCAGTTCAATCTAGCTTCAGAACAGAGGCTTTTTATTTTTTAATTTTTTGATAGGTAAAAAATTTTTCCCTTTTTTTCTTCTACATTGAGACTTGAGCTGGGATTCTCTCATTACCCCATCCCTTTACCACTAGAGCAAGGCCTCAAGGGTTTTTTATTTTTATTTTTTTGGCATTATTCAATTTACAACTTAAGTATGGTAACTTGAAGTCAACTTAAGTTATTACGTAACCAGTATTAAGTTTTACCAAACATCCCCTTAATCTACTTTCTCATTTTTGATCTCTTTGCTACCATTGTTGGTTTTAGAAAGTAAAATGTGATTGTTCATGCAGGCTGGATTATGGAAAATATATGCAAACTGTTACCATCCACAGGCAGAAGCAGTAAGATCATTTACTTATTACAGAATGAATGACAAGATTTTCAGGGCTGAAAATTGGAATAACTTTGTCCCATTTGTGAGAAAGATGAGCAAAGACCTGTAGAATACTTTAAATCCATTTAAGCGTTTAAGCATTTAACATTATGGTGCTACCAAATTATCAACAATAATCTCCCAGCATTTTTCCTTGAAGAATGAATATAAAAGCTTCTGTAACTTTCACAATAATGAATATAGCCAGTAATTTTTTTTTTCTTTTCTTCACACGATAAAATTGAATGAGTTTTAGACATTTACTTAAACACAATTGATTTTTTTTTTTTTTTTTAATTTAAGCGTACTATATAAAGAAGAAAGGAAGAAAAAAAATGACACTGGGAATCATCTTGGACTAGATTTTAGCATGCTTGGCCTATCTGACAATTGAGAACTCCAGCAGATGCAGTGATGGCTGTTAAAAGCGAAGCTGGTCTTGCTACCATGCTCGATGCTTTTGAATAACTTGCAGGTGCTTCTTGTCCTGAAGCTGTGAAGTAAGCACCATTCAACATCAAATCTCCATCTGATCTCCAATTCCAGTTCTTCCACTCTTTAGATCCTACGGGGCTTTCGTGTTTGGTCACCTGAAAGTGAAAGAAAATTTGGTCGGGACATAAGAAAGCAGGTAAAGAAGCCAATTAAGTGGCACCAAAACATTGTCACTCAATAAACGTCAACTGACTTTTCATATTATCTTTGTTTTTATAATTATTGCTCCTTGAAGGGTGATTTCATTTAATAACCCTTAAAAACTAACAATAACTTTACTACCTTGAAATTTTGAACTATTGTTTGAAAAATTGGGTTTATCAAAATCTCTTCCAAAACCATGTTTCAATTAGTAATGAAGAATAGTTCTTTGATTTCATTAATTTGCATGGTTTGATCCTTAAGTACCTCCTTGGTAGAATTATAATGTCCCTACGTGAAGAGACGTTTCTCTTGGCTGTTGATTAATTTGGTTGGCACTTCCTAGATTGCATAATTTCCCAGCAGTGGCATGTTGTTTCAATATGAAAATACCCGTATCCTGCACCTGAAATCCCAGGAATTTCCTTTTACTTGTCTTGAATATTTCTAGAGGGAGGGAGGCAAGCTCTCATATAAGACATTAGTTAATTCAAGTTACCCTGGGCGTTATTTTGGATAGGCCTTCCCCAAAGTAAGTTGAAGCAATTGGCTGACCCATTTCTTGTCACCACGAGGAGTCTCATCACTATGCCCCATAGGCATCGACTTTCATTGTGATCAACATGTAGTTGTTTGAGATGATTTTATCGATATGGTCCACGCACCGTCGACGGTCCGTCGTGACGTCTGCTGGTACGAAATGATCCAATCCAGACATCGTTCTACTCCATCAAATATTATCATTGTCCATCCCAATCTGTTATTCACTCTCTTCCATGGCCAGTGGAAGCTGTCTCACAATGGCGTTCCTGTGAGCTTTGCCATGTATATAGTGTTTCCATGTATAATGATCGTTCCTTTCACATTTTGGCCATGGATTTTGGCCGCGGCTCATTTCCTATCTGGACATCGAATCCCTCAGCTCTGTGTCTTGGCAGGTTCCTTGATGACTCTTCCTTTAGGTTGATGACCATATCATGATCAAACATGATCCACAGCGGCACGTCTTGGATAACAGCATGTCTGAGCGTGCCAGGGATCGGGTTGGCAGGGTCGTCGTTGTCTGAATCTGTGACAACGTAAAGGCTCGCCATCTAGCCGCCAATGGCATTTGACCAAAACCCTGTACTGCAGTCTGCTAGCACCTTCTGTTAGTATCCGATGGGGCTGCACCTCCGGCAATCATAATGGGGTTCAGTTCTACACGTGATAGCCTTCATCACCGGCTGCAGCCCACATCAAGCCCTTCTCTTCCTCTGAAACCTGTTAGATGTTAAGATACACAATACACATCTTTAGCTATGGAGAAAAAAAACATAATTGAATCCACATAACAAAAGCATAATATGGATGTGCAGAGAAACACAGAAGAATCAATAGGAAGAGGTAAACAAGGTTCGACATTTCTTAGACTAAAATATCAGTTGGTGAATGAATGTCCCATTTTATATATAAAAAAGTACTTTAAGTTGTGGGGATTCTGAAAATAGAATTAATTGAGCTGGACCTTGTGCAAAAACTTGAAACTCAGATGAATTAGTGAAAGTGGGTGAAGCATATTAAAACTCGTTAAGCTGTTGGATTTGATATTCCAGTACAGATTCTTAGCTTCTGAGACTGTTTGGTGTGGGAATTTAATGAACATACTAAACTGGTTTTCCCTTTAATTCTTTCTTCTGGTTTCACTCCAAAATAAAATCTTCCACATAATACACCCATAACTTCCTTCCTTTCTCTTATCAGGATAACCACTTCAAGTTATATACCATACTCAAAAACCAACATATTAGATTGTTTTCTTTATGAAAACAAACCCTGTGTGATACTTAAACAGTCAAATTAGTTAAATATTTAAAAGCCAAAAAAGATTAAGATGTCATGTTTATTTTTTTGTTGAAAGTAATTTGCTTTCACACTTTTTTTTAAATCACTTTAAAGCTTCATTCTCATCATTATTATTACATCATTCCCCATTAAATTTAATTGGCTCATGGACTCAACTTATGGGCCTTTACTTTGTTGTATGACCTAGCTCTTACAATCTTGAGAAGTCAAAAAAAAAAAAAAGACATTTTAGGACTGTGTTGAATTTTGAGGCCTTTTGATGAATAGGAGAAGCCAAAATATTTGGATCTTTCTTAATGTTATTTTCATAGATTATATGAATTTAAGATGGATTATTTTTTTTCTTGTGGTATTCTTTTCTTCATGACAAACTTAAAACACTTCTTTAAAAATATTTAATATATGTTTTTATTTTAAATATGTGTTGAAGAAATATTTATAATATTATATGAATATTTATCATTTTATCATAAAGTACATTTCATTTGTCATAAAATTAAATTATTATAGAATTTTTTCATAGTAGAATCTTTGTTCTGGTAGTAAGCTATCACCATTGGGACTGAGCTTGGGAGACCTATCATCTCGTGGATGTTTCTGCATTATCTAACAAGCGTCTCTAGATTAAAAGTATTTGGCATCTTGGACAAATAAAATGTAAATTAAACTATTTTTATACACATCAGATAATTTAAGATGATGATTTTTTGAGCATAAATAGTAAACATTTGTATTTATTAAAAATATTATTAAAAAAAATAAGCAGGTTAAATCTTGTATTATCAAAGCACTGATTTAAAGTCAAGGATTTTATTCGTGTTAAAGTAAAAAAAACGAAAAGATACTATAGTATATTCTGTGAACACTTTATCTGAATTAAATATAAATAATTACATTATTCTCTTTAGCCAAAAATATTTTGTTGTTAGATTAAGAAGCTCGTGATCAAGAGTGTAATATAGGCCAATGTTTTTAAAGGGAGAGATCGAAGGTGGAATGAGAAAAGTTATTGGTTGCAGTTAGTCAGTTGGATGATTGATGGGTTGATGTCAGACTTATCATTATTAAATAAGATATTATATGTTATTAAGAATTAAAAGAAATAATTGTAAAATAGTGAAATTTTATCAGAGAATTTTTGGCAACATCTCATCTCTATTTTTAAAGCATTTTTATGTAAGAGTTTTTTGCCTTTGTAAATCACAGATATCTATCATATTTTAATATAATGTAAAGTTAATTTCCATAATGTAAATCGCAATATAATATTTATCTATAAACATACTATTTAAATGAGTAAAAAAGTATCAATGACAAAAAATTATTAACATCATTCATAATAGAAATGTTAACCACAATGCTTATATGGTTATTCAAAATATGAAATGTAAGAATATTTCATATTAATAAGTTTATGCATAATAATACTCATCAAAAACAAAAAGTTAATGCATAAAAATATAAATACATGTCTTCATTCATTTTGGAGTCAAATTGTGTATCTGGAAAATTAAAGTTCTCCAAATCAAATCGTTTTAACTTAAAAAAAACAACAAAAATAAAAATGGGAGCGAAGCACTCAGTTCGCTAGAGCAAATAGGTCGATCGTCGTTAAGAAGGATTTTCACTTGGTTAATTAACGAAATGGTTTTAAAGATTTGAATCGGATCAGTTTTATAACGATCGATGGTCAAACCAATGGGAATGATTGGATTGGTCGTTACAAAGCATGATACGGCTGAGACAGCTGCTTTATAAGGCTATTTAAAGCATTTTTGTGGTAATCTCCACAGTGTGTGTTGACAATAACAAACGAGATAGTGATCTCAAAAAAGCAGGGCAGCTTTGGGCGGCCGCAGATGGGGCTTGTGCGACGGCTAGGGCAGGCAGTCAAAGGGGTGGGCGGGCGCGGAGCCCATTGGGCAGGCTTGAAAGCCCGAGTGGAGTTGGCCTTGCAAAGTCTATGGGCTTTTTAGGCATTGGAAACACGTGGGAAGGCACGTCCCCAGAAACAGTCATAGACACATGACTAGTCAAGGCAGCAAGAAACCCGCTAAGAAGCCCGATACCGACGTGTGTTTTTTATTTGAGTGTATTGAAAGTTAAATAAAGTGAAACTAAAAGCAATTCAAAGTAAAATAAATCATTTAAAATTTTATTAATCGAATATGATACGTTTAGAAATGTATGAAAAGTTTACATATTCTGAGAATAAGTGCGTGGAAGCTGGGTTTGCTGGCGCTCTGCTATTGTCTGATGAACATCTTTTCGTGTAAGAAAATAAAGAAATCTGATATACATTCCGATAAAATATTTTAGTGATTATTTTACGGTGAAGGGGTATGTTTGATGATTCATTGTCTTGATATTTGCTGAGTTCTCTTGTATCGGCTGAGTTAAACACCGAGCGTGATCAAAGTGCGTCTGCTTATCATTTAGCTCGATCTTAAGCGTCTCTGCTAGCTGATTCTTGGGGTGACAAATTATCTCATGCTGGTAACCTCTCTTCATCTAGTATTGCGAGCTTCCGAATCTTGTTTGTCTTCCCGCGAGATGCCAGGTTAATACATCCGCGTCTGTGACATCAACTTGAATGCTGCTTCTGGTGTATTTAATTTACATTGTTTTTCATGAATTCTGAAACCTTAAAATACTTGAGTTATACTTAGTAGATTGTTTTACTACTGTTGAGATATCCCCATCACATATCGTTGTATTATTTGGAGAAGCCCAGTTTGTTGCCTTTTTCTGCACGAGCATTTAATGAACTTATAAAAAAGATGAGGGCTTGTCGTGAATGATGATTTTATGGTATCATGATATATATTTTCTTTATAATTATTATATAAAATATATAATAATGAATTTACTTCGTTTTAATTCTTGATTTTGGCTGATCTTGTTGTAAAATAACTTGCAACCATTAAATGGCATCCAATTTTTGCAATTTATGATTACGATTAAACGATATAATAAATTAAAGGTATTTCTCTAATATTTTTAATTTTTATCGTTCGCGAAATTGTATCATTAAATTTAAAAGCTAACTTAAATAATTTTGAAGTGCGTGTAAATCTTAGTTATTTGCATAATGACGAATGTGAGATTGGATATCACGTCTTCTGAAATATTTGTTGAAGTAATAAAATTTAAAATCTCGTAGAAGGTCATGATGTTAATCGATGTTAATAATTTGTCTGTCAGCGATCGACATGCGATATTATTATTAGATAATTGCATTTTCGTATAATTAATATACTTCTTTTTATATTTTGTAATATTTTGTAAAAAGCTTATAAGTAGAATTAATCTAGATTGGTATAATACAAAAACATATTTTCTTTTCGTATTCTGATTTTGCGACGTCAAATAATTAAATGTTTTGGGAGCAGTGTATTATATCTGGCGTGTCACCACAATTTTTTTAATGTCTTGTCAGAAACTTGTTTTTAATTAAATGCTTTTACGATCAAATTTAAAATAATAACCTTAATCGTGAAATAATTTTACGTGATATTCTTTTGTTTTGTGAAAATAACATGCATGATGATACATGGAATTATTGGAAGAAAATTATCCCAATAATTATTGTAAATGTTACATCACGAATACTAAAATCTATCTCATTTTATCATTTATTAAGAGATTGCTATAATTTTACATTATTATGTGGAATATTTATTGTTTTAAATGAAATTAACATTTGGCGTCAGTTAGTATATCTATATATTGAATTATCTGTAAAAGCATAAGTAAATTCAAGATGTTGAAATGGGGATGTTTTAACAATTTCTTTCAACTCAAATTTTGCAAAATGTTGTTAAAATTTTACCGTTATGTTTGAAATTTTTGTGAAACATATCTTTATGATAATGGGACAGCACTTTGGTGGGATTAATCGATGTTTGGTGTTTGAATAATAGTGAGTTTAAAAAAATGCATATTGAAAGTTTGTTAAAAAACTCACATATGTATTAATGAATTCATTAACATTAAACAGAGCTAAAGTGCTGGAAAATATTGTTAAAATTTATGATCTCAAATCTTTTACCTAAATGCATATAATTCTAATATCTAAATATGCCTTAGTTTAAATTTGTTCGATTGTGTCTTTTTTAAATGACATGCAAGGTGATGTCATTGAAGTTTCTTCTGAATTTTACGTTTTGATTTTCATTAACTTTTATTATTACAAAAATTATTTCTATTCTATCAAAAAAATTTCATATATTTGAGGCCCAAGATTTTTCTTAATGAGTAAGTGGATAGAAGAATCTTGGCGTTCATTTATCAGTATTAAGGAAATTTAAATAATAAAAATATCTTAAAAAAAATAAAATAAATAAAATGAAATAAAATCAAACAAATAAGAAAAAGAATGAAATTGATAACTGATGGAAGATAAATGAGGAATTAACAAATCCCAAAAATATGTTGAATTATTACTGAAATCTTTGCAGTTTGTAGTAATGTATCGTGTAATGGAAAACAATTGAGCTGAGAGTAGTAAAGAGTGAGCAAAAGTTGGCGAAAATGGAAGTGGAATTTGGAAGAGTATGAAAAGGTAAAAATAAGTTAATGAAAAATTGAAGAGGGTATTGTAGTAATTTATAGAGAAAAAAAAATAAGTGAAAAAAAAAAGGGTGTGCAACAGGTCACATGACCGTTGCAGAGGAAAGGGGAGAGAAAGGGGTGGGGAGGCTGGGTCGGCTGTGATCTCGCAGGTGGGGGGTGCGGTGGGCGCTAAAAAAAAAAAAATAAATTCCGGCGAAGCCCGACCGTTATTTGGTCGGCTGGGGAGGCTGGTGATCGAGGCGGCCGCGGCTGGCACAGTTGGAGGCACCTGGAAACAGATAAAGGGTTTTATCATATTTAGACTATAACTTTAGGTCATAATTGAATAGTTTCATTCAATGCTAGAAGAAGCAAATAATAGCCAAATCTTGCATTACTTATATTAGCAACGGTATTTAGTCCTCCAAATATTACGAACCCACTAGACACTGATTTATGTAATGATGATGATCAAGGATAAAAATATCGGTTTTTACTGATATATCAGTATTTGGATTTTACGGATATAATGGATATATCATAAATCTATCGGTATTTATAAATTATTCAAAATTTAAATATATATTCAATTTATATATCGGTAGTTTGAAGGTATATGAAATGAAGACGCCCCAGATTTTAAACTTCTACTTGTCTTGGTTTTACTTAATTTATAATAAATTAATGATAGAAGGCATAAAATTGGCCAGATATAACAGTCTTGCTTCTAACTACATAAATAATTAATGATAGAGAATGTAAGAATTTGAAAATAGTTTCTTGATTTTAACTAAACTACCTGCGAGTAATTAATGATAATAATTATTAAGGGACGATATCTGATAATAAATAACAATTAAGCTAACACCAGTTCTCTCTACAGCATCTTTTAAATCCCTATTATATATTTACATTTTCTCTGAGAGAACTTCATTTTAAATATTGTTTTTTTTTTTTTGAAAATTTTATCAAAAACACACAAAATAGCCGATATATCTGCATTTATATCTCCCATTTTGGTTTCTTTCTTTCCAAACGGTCCAAAAGATGCAGATTGCTCGTGTATTAATTTCATTCCACATGGAAATCTCACAAAATCTAGAGTTACAACAAGAAAAGCTAAAAATTGTGCAACAAGAGTGCAGACCAGAAATTAATCCAAAATAAAACCACCAAAGACCCACCTTAATTCCAAGCAATTCCAAACAATAAGCAGCGCCCAGTCACCACATTCAGTAAATCAAGAACTCGTTCTTAAAGGCCTTTTATACCATAAATTGGAAGCTTTTCCTGCCAACACAAAATATACAATAATTCATCAAGGGCTTCTATGCTAAAAAAATCGAATCTCAAAGATGCTCTTTCATGAAGTATTTACCAAGAACATTAAGACTAGACTCCTTCATTAAGTGGGTGAAAGCTCATAACTCAGCAAACTCACTACTCCTCTCAAGTTCATTACCCAATAGTGAGTGAGCTCTTTTAAAATAACAACAACAATGAAAACAAAAGAAAAGGCCAGAAACCCAGCTTTTACCCTCCCCCTTAAACTGGTCGATACTGGCTGATATATCGTCGATATATCAGCCAGTATCAGTTTTTTTTTTGTTTTTTTACAAATCTGTATTTTGTGTCGAATATATCGATAAAATATCGATACATCGATGATATATCATCGATATTGACCTATATTTTTTTGATTTTTCGAATAAACGATTTTAATTTATAAAAATCATGTTGGATGGTCCGACACCCGAAATATCAATGATATATCGTCGATATTTCGTGATTTTTTAATCCCTGATGATGATAAATGATAATGATGTTTGAACAGTGATGAGAGGGGCGGCCGAGCGGCAGACAATCTGATTAATGAAAACACCCGTCTATGTGCGAGAAACACCCGTCTCTTTGTTGAAGCCCCATAGTCCCAGATGACCCAACTAAATGGGTAATCAACAAACCCATCATCATAAAAATGTGGGGTTGAACAAAAATAATAATAATAAAATAGAAAAGAAAAAGAAAACTACATAGTGGTCCCTCTAATGATGGGATTGCTAAGAAAAACTATAAATAATATGGTTTCTTATTCCACTTTTATTTCACATTTTCTTATAGTAACAGAGAATACCAAATTTATTTCCGTCCCTTTTTTTAAACATTTCATGCATGCATTTGAAAGCAAAAGTCAAAAATTATTTCAACTAAGAAATTTCGAAGATTGAAATCACAAAAAATAAGAAAATGATACCCAAATAGAAGGGAGAAGATGGATGAATAAGATAAGTTGAAAAACACTAAAAGACTAAAATGCTAAAGTTATTTAAATGGATTTAAGCTCATGATTAGTGATTATGAATAGGGGTAGGAAAAAGATTAAAGAAACCGATCAAGAAATCAAATTAAAAAATAGGTTAACTGAAATGATCGATTAGGTTTTATTTTTTGTTTTATACAAATCTTGATTTTGGTTTATAAAATATAAAAACTATGATTTCGGTTAATCAATCGAAAAAAATAAAAATAAAATAGGTTTCTATTTGTGTGATAGCTATAATTTTATTAGCGATAACTATAGTCATATTAAAAATTATATTTTTAAATATTAATTATTAATTGGTCTGACATCACTTTAATAATGATAGTTTCTCGATTGATTCAGTTTCTTTGGTTTTATTTGTCTACCCCTATTTAATTTCGTCAAATCAAAGCATATAGACAATGCTTTTTCGGATGTAGTTTCTTTTTTTATTGAAGTTGATAAAATAGGTAGTTAATTTAAAAAATCATGATTAAATTATATAATCCTATGCATTTCATATATTATTTGTAGATGTATTATAGATACACCAATTGTCATGAGATTGCTAATGAATATATTACAATTTATTCAGTTTTTCTTTGCATTTTTTAATTGTAATTTGGACTTTAATATATGATTATAAAATTTCAAATTTATTTTTTTATTCCGGTTAACCAAACAAACCAATATATAGTTAACCAGAGATTTGATTAACTTTATTGATGATTACATTTTTGGTTTATATAAAAAACAAACCGATTAATTTTCTTTTGTGGCACAACTCGGTTAAGCGAACTATGTCCACCCCTAATTATGAATGCAACCATTTAAGTAAAAAATTCAAAACATAAAAAGTTTAGAAGTTATATGAAAATTTTTGCTCTCGATTAATTAACGTCATGTTCGTATGACATGTTTTGGTATTCTTATCGTTACGACAAGTTTTGCGTTTCTCTCTTTCTTCAGTTGAGATGGGGTGAGCCATGGAACAGGGAAGCAGTAGCAGTATGCAGCAGTTGGAGGAGTCTTGGGAGAATTTTGGATGTGGCGATTGGAAAATCCGAAATCTTCGACTTGAAATACCGTTTGGTGGAGTGGTTTCTTACGACCAAATCCATCAACTTCACAGCCATGAAGAATACATTAGCCACTCTCTGGGAAACAGGTAAGGGTATAAAAATTACGGAGGTTGGTGCATGAAGGTTTTTGTTCCAATTCTTTCATGAGATCGACATCACGGCTGTATTAGAGAAGGGTTCTTGGACATTTAATCAATTTGTTCTTGTCTTGAAAAGATTAAAGGAGGATGAGCAGGTCGACAGAGAATCACTGGATACTGTAGCTTTCTAGATCCAAATCCACAACCTTCCAATTAGGTTAATTCAAACGAGTAACATCGTGAAGGACATCAAGGAGTATTGGCATGGGAACCTTTATGGAGATGGATGGGAATAACTTTACAGGCACATACATGGCGCAATTATTTGCATGTCCGGGTTAGTATTGATGTTAACAAGCCTCTTAAACTAAGGATGCAGATTAAAAACCTGGGAGTTAGTGGTTCTAGGTGGATTTTTCGTTATGAGAGGCTAGCGATTTTCTGCTTTATTTGTGGTTTCTTGAGGCATATGGATATAGCAAATGTAGATCGGTAGGAGGTGTTTTGAATCCCTACGACTCATGGAAGAGGGCGTCCAACCGGAGTGTGGTCAACAATACCAAGGACAAGTGGTTCCAATTAGCTCCGACGAGACGAGCGTTAGATCGGCAATAGACATTCCAGTTGGGGAGGTAAGATGAATGTGGACAACGTGGGTACCATGGACTTGGGCCCAACGACTATCACCAACAGACCCCGGTCGACTAAGGACCTCACAATTATGGCCCAATCTACGGGCCCAATCGTTCTCATTTACAAGTCAAACCCAAACATACATCTCCAACCTGCAGGCATATACCGCTTAACACTGCCTCACCCGACCCAAGTATCATCTTTAAAAGCATTCAGCGACCTCTCCGAACTCGGGAACAAAGATAAGTCACGCTCATAACAACCCTAAGGGTGGTCAAACATCTCCTAAGGCAGAAAATGCGGATGACTGGGCTATCTAAAAGGAAGAACGGGTCATAACCCGTGAAAGAAGCGCCACCTTCCCCTTCCGTTTCGGAAGGAAATCATCTACTACGAAAAGAAGATACCTTCCTTTTCCTGACAAAAAGCCAGCAAAGAATGTAAGGTAAAGGTACGAGATTTCATACTAAGAAAAAGAGTGCTTTCACTCTCTAGACAAAAAGAATCTAATCCTAAGACTGAGAGATACGCAAGAAACCACCGTCGTTTTGCTTGTTTCAGGTACTCAAATCGGTTCATGCTTTCACGGTTCAAGATCCAAAGTTCATGAGACTACAACCGGGCGCCGGCTCTCATGGGAAACGCCAAGCAAGAAATCTTATAGGCGATACGCGAGAGCTTGGGTACACCTAAGTGATCTCCCATTCCCCGAAGCTTTGGTAGTTCCCGATCATTCCACTCGACCGTCGGAGTTTATCGCCATGTCTAGCAACCCAGCGAACCAGCCTATCGAAGATCAATTTCTCCGCTGGTGCTAAGAGATGAGGGTGAAGCAAGAGGAATAGGCTAGACAGATGGCCGAATTACGCAAACACACGAACCACCTGCAGTAGGAGAATGAACGCTTGCGAACCCGTCTAGAGACGAACAGGGGTGAAAACTCAAAAGGGCCTACCCATCCTGCACCCTGGGCTCTCACCCAAATAAGTGTGGCAAAGAACCCATCCAGCGGGAGAAAGTGACTCCCCAACAAACAGACATGAACTATCTTCTAAGAGCCTCCACCCTTGCCCACTCACTACCCTAGAACAATGCAGAGGCTGAATCCAAAAAGAGGCCCCCATGCCGATCCAACATATCTGTCAGTGGCACGCTCCGCCAGGTACGAAGAGAGGCCAACAAAGACGTACGCCATCTCGAACTCGGCCCCGAATATGTGCTTGTCCGCCAAAGGCGGGCTCCTCGCCCCGCCCATGCATCACTCCATTCTGCGCCTCTCCGCCTCGCATTTGATTTCTTTTCCCGCTATCCGAGGGCCAAAGGATATAAGCATTCACCCCAGCCCGCATATCCTAAGTTACGAGCCCCCACCTTCGTTATGTCACATTCGCTATGTACGGTACTCAGCCGACCGCATTTACCATATGCTAC
The DNA here is from genome assembly GCA_016808115.1 of Tetrastigma voinierianum. Classification (NCBI taxonomy): domain Eukaryota; kingdom Viridiplantae; phylum Streptophyta; class Magnoliopsida; order Vitales; family Vitaceae; genus Tetrastigma; species Tetrastigma voinierianum. The sequence continues at coordinate 1,834,144 of JAEQBH010000222.1, read as the reverse complement.
ATTTTAACCAAACAATGATCTCTAGCGTGTGAAATGCACAAATTCTCTCAGGCAAGGTGTTCCTCCCGCACCCGGGCGGAGCCCGCTCGTCGGTTCCACAAACTCCCGAGAGGATCTATAAACTCATTTAGTGAATCAGGCGCTGCTCATTTCCCCAATACTTCCTATGCCTTCCTGGCCCAACATAAAGGAAACATCACCACTTCGTGCCATCCTCAAGCAGAAGATGAATCTATCCGGGATTTCACCCGAAGATTCAAGGCAAGCTTCGTCCAACAAATCGATATTTACAAAGATGTGGACGCGCTCTCAGAATCTCCACAGCTTCAGCTCACTACCCCTTTCTTTCAATCTCTATCCCTAGATCCTCCCGCAACAATGGAAGAACTGTATCGGCGGGCAGATGAGTATTCCACACTGGAGGATAATATCCGAGTCGCTCCCGCATGCATCGATAATCTCATAATAGAAAGGCCAACCTTAAACGTAAAGGAAGCTAACAAGAATCAAAAAGCGCCTCCCAAGAACAATTAAAAAGAGGGAGCCTCCCCCAATTCACTCCTTCAACATCTCTTGGCGACCGGCTCCTACCTTCATCCGGACCACCCCGATTTTAATGGCCCCCACCGACAGGCTAATCCGACCAACGCAATTGATCCCTAAGGTGCAATTACCACGTGTGGACCACCCAATTATGAAAACCAACCACCGGCAAAGCCCAAAGTTCCTGGGGTGAAAAATCATACGGGTCAGGGCACCTCAAAAGATACATATCTGTGAGCCGACTACGTAGAACGTAAACTCCGCCCAATGCTGATTGCAATTGCCGTGCCGAGCACCCATTCGAACTCGCCCACCATCAACTCTGCATCGAGGCCCGACCGATTACCAATACCAGTCCAAACAACAGAGAAGAAAAATGCTTCGTGCAACCTCAGTCCGAGCCTAAATAAACACCATCAGTACCCTAGAGAGCAGCGCAGCAATTTAGCCGATTGACGGCCCCATATCCTTTCCACCTATAAACCCGACCAGGGTCATCACTTCTCATTATGATGCGCTTGTACTTACCTTGTGTATTATCACTTGGAGTGTGCGCAAAGTCCTTTGTCGATCCCGACAAGGCGGCTAACTTATCAAGACCTTCCGTACCCTTCCAAAGAATCGGAAGTCCAAATTGATCATCTCAATCTCGACCAGTGAATTCACTCTGGTTCAATCTGGCCACCACATTAAATGTAGGCGATATTGTTCTTTCCGTCAAGGCAGAGACGGATGGCGCAATAAATGACCTATCCTACTAACATAGATAACATTAAATCAATAACTTTAAAAGCCCTGATGGCGCAATAAATAAAGATATCCTACCAAGATAGATAACAACATCTAACTAGTCAACTTAAAAGCCCGGGTGGCGCAGTATACGACCTATACGGCCCAGTATAGATAACATCTAACTAGTCAACTTAAAAGCCCGGGTGGCGCAGTATACGACCTATCCGGCCCAGTATAGATAACATCTAACTAGTCAAAAGCCTAGATGGTGCAGCAAATGACCTATCCGGCCCAGTATAGGAAAGATCTAACTGGTCCTCATAAAAGGCCGAATTGCACAATAACACCCATTCGCCCAAAGAAGATAACATCTAATCGTCCATAAAAAGCCTCCTGATAACGCATTACGACACGACCCATCCTGCCAGCCTATTCGCCATCCGTATCCGTCGTTCGGCTAAATAAGAAGAAACTATTTCATCCACAACCAAATTGGCATTACTCAGAAAAACAAATTAAGAGGTATTGCACGTCAAAATACAAAGAAAAGAAACAAAGGCTCGACCGGCACCGCAGAAGCGCAGAAACCCCACTTCAGTCGCAACGTTGATTCATTATCCGTCGGTCAAGGCCCGATGCAGATGTTTATTCCATCGATAACTGCCAAAGCGGACTCAAACGAGGTTCCTCCCCCAACAATCGCGGGAAGTCGAAGGCCTGAGGGGAAGTGCTTCGGGGGCATTAGGCTGATAAAAACTCCTGAGGTAGCGCTGACATCGCATCCCGGGCCGATCATAGGCGAGACCTCGCATATGTCAGGCGTAGTGCCACACACAACCCGAGTCATAGTTAAAGATCACATCACTACTCGATCACTCCTCCCTCCATCGTCCTCCGCGATTGCCTCTCGATTGAAAAGCCGCGAGTTCCTCCCACAAACAGCTCCATAGATTAAAGACAAATACCTATCCGTTAAACGACAAGTCTTTTCCTCCTCGCTTCCGACTCAGCTCTCTCACTTACGGTGTACCAAGGCTTCAACAACAGAGTCAAGTTCAGACTCGTCAACTGACACCCTCTAGCAATCAAAGGCACGCCGGACTCAAAGCACCCCGATTCCATCCGTGCCCGGCACCGCCCCGCCGTCGCTCCCAGCCGCGTCATCAGCCGCCCACGCCTGGCCAAGATCCCTCTACCTCAGCCCGAGCTGCCCTATCCACAACCTCTTTAGCCTCCAGCTCCCAGCGTCGGGCATTCAACTGAGCCTCCTTCAAAGAGGCATTCAAGATCTCAAGATCTAACACTCGACCGAACGTATACGCACACCCCAAATATACCCTACCGCTTTCTTTACATGCCAGGTATTTTCAGAGTACTAATTTTCACACTTAAAATTACAAAAACTGAAACTATAAGAACCTTAAAATGTTTAGGTAAAAGTGGAATTGTTAAAAGGATATAAAAGTCACTGCAATAAGATTATGTGCTAAAGTGAAATATGCATAACTCAGGTGTACAGAGGAGAGATGAAGGACTAAAGGGCAAGAAAAGGAAACTTAAGTCAATTAATACATTTTTGATGGCCAAACAAGGCCTTATGACATGAGACCAAATAAGACCAATTTTGGTCTCTCATTTAGGCATTTTAGAGGTTCATACGCAATGTGCCAAACATAAAAACACAAATAAAGAATCCAAGATCTGTATAATCAAAATCAGATTTTGTATGGAAACTATGTTGTATGGATACATGACTTTGAGTATGGAAAACATGTCTTAGATTGGAGACTACTTGTGTAAGGAAACTATGATGATTTTGTATGGAAAATTTCTAGGGTTTAGTTAGGAATTCATCCTATCCCTCGATTTGTTATCAATGGGTCAAGAAACCCTAGTTTGCATAAGATGAGTAAGGTTTAGAGGATTCGCATAAGGTATACGGGATACATGCTCGTGTTAGGAAGTTAACCTAACATACAAGGATTTGAGTTAGGGCTTGGAAACCTCAGTTACTCTCTATCTTGGTTTTCTCAGGAGTTATAACACACTTGGGAGATGTGTGTCTGAAGAATATATGATTATCCTTTGATTTTGGTTATTTTGGATAAGAAAAAGGCTAAAACAACAAATTTGGGCAACGTCGAGGGTCCTTTGCAGCGCTTAAGAGACTTCTTTACAATGGCTACGATCCTCTACATCACAAGAAGGCCGAGATGGAAGGTCAAGCTCCATTTCCCTCAGGTTACCACTTCTGGAAGCATCGCTCACAACATGGAACGTTGTGCTTTTGCTCGCTTTCTTTTTTTGTTTTTCCGTTGTTCAAGACTAGTCTATTGACTAATGACGACCCTATAAGTAGTGTGAAAGGTCCACATGTTCATGAAGGTAAAGTAAAGGAAAAATTATACCAGACCTTGCCTCCCACAAGCCGAAGGCAAACTTTAATGTCTTACGATAAGATAAGAAAGCTCCTAAACACATATAATCAGAGGATCGCCCAAGACCGCATATGGAATGACACGACACCTCTTATTACGTGGCAAGCACGTATAGTACTTCTACTCGAATAGTGCGAAATATTCTCTCGATCGTGTTTTTCGACACATTTAGTAATTTCCTAAGATTTCGCTTAGTACTTCTATGATTTCTCCGTTTGGGCTTCGACACTCTCTCTCGCTTAAGACTCAGATTTTTGATTAGTGCGACAACACTCCCATCGTTGCTTCCTAAGACTCCCCCGCTTCAGGCTATGACACCTCAAGATCGCACCGCACCTTCGTGTACTTATTGTGTCAACCACTTATCAGACATCGGCCCAGTAATCCAACAGCTTATATGATCGGGTTCCGATAAGCCGCAGAATAAGAAGAAAGTAATGTACATCGCTCGCTTCCCGAATCGCACTCACGTACCTCCTGTATAAGTATAAGTTTTATAGTACCTACGGGTATTTATATACAAGTATAAGCTCTGTAACGCCTACGGGAGATTTGAATAAGTATAAGTTTGTGATAAGTACAAGTATGCGTTCTACGGGAGATCTGAATAAGTATGAGTCTGCTATAAGTACAAGTAGGTGTATAAGTTGTTATATGAATTCATGAAAACTCGATATCCGCTAATGAACACCCATTATCGCTATACGCCATCAGACAGAAAGATCAACGCACGCCGTACACGTATAAGTCATACGCTTCCCACTGCTTCAAAGCTTAGCACGAGTTTTAATCCGTGTAGTAATGAGGAGATGTCTCGATCTTCCACATACCACGCCAAAGACAATAAGAAGGGGGTTCACCACATGTAGGTTCCGCGCTCTGAATATGTAAATGTAAATGTATAGTTTTTGTATACGTATATGTAAATGAGACTCAGGACTATATGTATTGATACTATAAACACCACTATGCTAGTAGTTTTATTTTTGTATCCTTGGATATGATATTTTGATTCAGTTATAAGACTTGGGCCCACCAACGTCTGAAAAAAGAAAGTAAAGAGTCTCAGTACACTCTCGCGTCCCCTTCGTCGGCCAAGGCGGGGGTCGGGGGTGTGACAGTACAACCGAAGCTTCTTTGCGTCCCTCAGTCGGAGTTGGAATTCATGATGCTGAAGGGCCATATCGATGGCAAAGATTGTCATGAAAAACATATTAAGAATGCATGTACCAAAGACTTTTACGTGTATTACTTTACTAGTTCTGGTCGATCAATGGTTCCACAGACTATGACTCCATCCTCGATAACTACCGACGATCCTCTTTATAATACCAATCTGACAACAACTGATACTCTTCGCCTACCCACCGGCCAGCGCTTCCATGTGCATCCGTAGTGTTTCGATACAAATTATCCAGACGACAATCGCTGGATTCGCTCGGCCAGCGGCTTCCAACGGTGGATAATATGCTTAATCTCTTCCGACCTGGGCACTGTCACTTCCTCCATCGCATTTATCGGGTCAGCGAGGGGGAGATAAGAATCAGCAAAGATCCGAATCCAAAAAGCAACGACTCGCTACCGATTCGCGTTGCGCTTAGTATGTCCGTTGCTTTCACCGATCGGCGGGATGGATCACCCGTAATGCGCGGAATCTGAGTGACCTCCCGCTCCCCCCGCAACATCCTCCGATCCGATCGTCACTTAACCCCATCTCGCACGAGCGCCCGGACAACACCGCCCGCATCTCCGAACCCCCATCCGTGATAGGCCGATTCGACCCTTCGGCCTGATCAGGCTCCCTCTTAGAACTCTCCTGCCGCTTCCGTTTCCTAGTAGCATAGTGGTCAAGCATCCATGTCATTTCTTCCTCTTCCTCTTCTTCTTCTAAATCTATGTGCCGCTTGGGATTCGTGGACGAACCCAAGGAATGTAACCTTTACTAGCTCCCGGAACGCTTTCTGGGTCACGTGGGTCATTCCTCCTTTTTAATCTTTAGTACCCTGGGGAGACCGTCCCCTTTCGGCAACTTAAGGCTTTCTGCCAGAACCCCTTTCGCCCTGCCAGTGCAGTCAAGGCAGCCGTAATCCCCACTCCAGAGAAGCGGATGATCCCTTTGACAGAGTCCCGACACTCAGTTCCCGACTCACTGTTTCAAAGATCCGTAACCCCGGGATTTACACGCACGCCCGCAATTAAATTCACTGCATCGAGGTAATAAAATTTTCCCGATCCACAATTTCAAGGCAACGAGCGTGGATAATTGGCGTCAGAGGAGTCTGTTCTGACTCACACGCTAGGTTCTTCGAGAAGAACTCGTAATGGCGCTCCCGCTTTTAAATTTAATACCGATTTAATTTTTCTCTTTGTCATTTTTTCCACTAATGTACTAACTTACCCTCCTAAGCCTCGCACTAATAATCCACAAGCCAAGTACGCATAACAAGTCATGTATACACACACATCATTAAACTTAACTCCCGCCCCTACACACACTCCAAGAAAGACCGTGACTCGCTAACATCAAATGGAAGTTCAGGAAACTGAGTCTCATCCCCAAAGTCCCTACGCATCATACCTTCGCCTCCATCTTAGTGGACCGGGAAGTCCATTAACAAACCGCAAATTCCGTAATTCGACCGACATTTGACATCCTACCACCCCCGCGATACCTCAAGGAATAGGAAAAACAAATCTCAACCAACGAAAGGTCAAGTTGGTACAAGAGATTCAAGATAATTACATCCAAGAATCGAATGGTGTTTCTGCGGATTTATATCGGCGCCGTGAAATGCAAAACCGGCTAACAATGGCAGCAATGTGGAAGCGAGGCCCTATTGTGAAGGTGCCTCCCCGGGTAAAAACACGCACGTTCTCCACTCAGCAGACTCATCCGGCTCCTCCATCGCCGAGGTCGATGTTATCGTGGACATCGCACAAAGCCCTCAATTCCTCCATCGTCGTGACGAGATGATGTTGCCAGGGCCCCCGGGCAGTCTCTCCGCGACCCGCCCGACGTGTGAAGCCGCCCCCGACCTCTCCTCACCATTCTATGCTGCATCAAAAGGAGGGGTAAGAAAACAAAAGTCAGCCCCAAGCCATATACCAAACTGGTAAGAAGGCAAAATCACCAAGCCTGAGCAAGGATCACCTGGACCTAAAAGTTCTAAATATACCCTCTCCCCAGAACTTCCTACAGTCGGAAACTAGCTTCTAACTAAAATTCAACACGATAAGAGGAAAACATAATTTACTCCGTGGAAATGGAAAGCTGAGCGAACGCTCAGAAAAACCGGCCGCGAAAGAACGCGTAGTCTCATCAGACATCGCAGAGAAACTCGGAATGTAAGAAAGCTAGTAGACACAAATATGACAGGAATGGGAGAAGGCACAACTCAATGATGGCTCCCTATATACCAAACACTTAGGCCTTGCAGACGCATTAAATGCACCGTCGACTATCTATCCACGCCAAATTTGAATCTTGGCGATGATTCACTATTGCGGCAATAACAAACAAACGCTGGGCCAAACTCATGCCCTCATGGTCATCTTAGTGGGCGCAATGAGCACCGGCTAACTATGTTACTCCTAGATTGGCCCATTTCAATCAAAGCATGCCAAATAATTATAGCCTTCGCCATCGTAATCGCCTCCCATCACCGCCAAGAATCAAAATACGGGGACAATACATGCAAGTACGCAAGAATTTCAAGAAATATAAATTCATTAATCACGCCAAAAGACGTTCATAATTACACGACATCGTTTTTAACAAAGCGATCATACTATGACTACATGATCCATCCAGATCAAATACAGAGCTCAAACAAAAGCAATCATAGGAGCGAAGACCGAAAATAAGGAGAGAAGCATAAGCTGAAGAAGAAAGGGTCTATGGAAGTGGAAAGGAACGCGAAGAACTCTACTGCTTCTAGAGGGGGTGTCCTTGGATGCAGAGGATTTCATTCAAGTTTTAGAACCACCCAAAGGTGAACTAGAACATAGATATTCAATTCCGACTCTGCTCAATCCTTGCAATCTTCGATCTGGTTCATGCATACGTTCAAACCATCTATCGTAATCATCCTTCATTCAACAATCCTCCCAGTCCGACTCCCGGCAACGCCTAACCAACCTTCTCCGTTGAAAGAACAGGGATAACCAGTGGCACAAAGGAATCTGCTACCCTCCAACCTTTTATAGAGACCTCCACCCAAGGGCATCCTGCCATCACATTAAATGCAAATCCAAAAGGTAAAATTCACGCTGAACATACCAACATTGATCGTCCGTTGCTCCCCATACTCAGTTAGTCAGCACGTTTCTTTTCCTGGCCAGAGACGACGCTCTCCCCAACAGAAAAAGGGGCATTGTGGGTACCATGGGCTCAGCTCCAACTACTCTACAAACGCACTCTACTCGACTAAGACCCTGGCCACTATGGCCCAATCGCTCATTTCATAAAGTCAGTTCAAAACATACATCCCTAACCGTGCAGGCATATACCGCCTAAATACTATCTCATCTTGGCCTAAGCATCATCTTTAAAGGTATCTCAGTGACCTCTCTAAACATGAACAAGCATAAGTCACGCTCATAACCACCTCAGGCCAAACATCTCATAAGGTAAAAATGCGACGACCGTCATCTAAAGAATAGTCATAACGAAGAATCGCCACCTTCCTTCTCGCTTCGGGAAGAATCATCTATTTTCCACGAAAAGACGACGCCTTCCTTCCTGGATAAAAGCGCGAAAGCAACATACTATAGCCGCACGAGATTTCATACTAGTTAAAAATGTTTTCACTCTTAAATGTTAATCTAACTTGAAGATCTATAGATTCACAAGAAATTCACCATCGCGGTTCTTGCTTGGTTTATGATCGTTAACCTGCCTACGCTCAACGATTTAGTGATTCAAAAAGTTAAAGAGACCACAGACAATGTAACTACTCTCAATGAGGGCGCAACTAGTATGGAAGTGGGCTCCTTGCCAGCCAAGAATAGTGTCCTAATCTGTGGGAATCAATCAGATATGGAAGTTACGGTAAGCAGTGGGGCCCATGAAGTAAAGCCTTTTGAATGCACACCGAATGCCGATTGCCGAGAAGGGCCTTATCATAATAGAGTAAAAACGTCGATGAATTGAGAAGTATACTGGTAATTCGATAGGTTTAATGAGTCAAGATGAGGAGGCACACCCAAGCAATGCTATGGGAGCACAAGACCAAATGATGGTGGGCTTTGGGACCCAAGCCCACTAAGAGCCATGAGTTGCTTAAGTTGGAACTACTGTGGGTTGGCAATCCACGGACAGTTCAAGTCCTAAAGGACTTAGTCCTAACAAAGAGGCCATTTTTGTGTTTCTTATGGAAACCCTAATTGGTGCGAATAAAATGGAACCTATTCAACATATGTTGGGGTATGAGGGCATTTTCTTAGTTGCAAACGAAGGGCATAGTGGGGGTTTGGTTATGCTGTGAAAAGATAAAAAATCAGCAAGATTTGTGGGGTCCTCACTAATCACATTGATATGGCCGGTGCGACTAAGTGGCGACTAACGGGTTACTGTGGATACCCTGAAAGTTCTCTTAGGAGGGAGCCGTGGGCTATGTTGATACAAATTTCTCAAATATTGACGTTGCCATGGATATGCATTGGGGACTTTAATGATCTCCTGAACCAATCTAAAAAGCGGGGTACACACCGCCATCCTCCATAGATGATATCCGGGTTTAGATCAACAACTGAGTGCAGTGGTTTGGTGGACTCGGGTATGACAAGATATGCATTCACATGGGAGAAGTCGAGAGGAACGTCTAGATAGGGCTTTGGCAACATGTGCTTGGGTGCTATAGTCTGGAAGCTACATCCTCGGATCATTTGCCCATATTTCTTGACATGAGAAACAGGCCGCACAGCATGGCTCAAAGGCGGTTTCGGTTCGAAAATGCATGGCTCTAAGACCTGTTATACATCATAGTTAGGACTCTTCTGTAGGGCATTCTCTTCCGGAGAAAATATACAGGTGTAGTCTAACTCTTAATGAATGGAGGGATGGACTGGTAAGGAATTTTCGCTCCACCATATCAAACTGTAGAAATACAATGGTTTGACTACGGGGCAAAAAGGATCATTTTAGTCTACAGAAGTTTGAAACAGAAAAAGTAAAATATGTTAATATGCTGGCGCAACGAGAGGTGTTATGGAAACAGCGTGCAAAACAACAATGGTTGGGGAAGGGAGATGATAAATTATAGTGGGCTAAGATGTCTGTGCAGCTTGTTTGTCATACATCTCAAACAGATCCATCCCACTAGGAGTAAATGCAACACATATAGTACTAATCCCTAAGAAACCCCATGTTGAGACAATGAGGGATTTAAGGCCCATTTCGTTATGTAATGTGGTTTACAAAATTGTAGCCAAGGCGGTGGCAAACCGACTCGTGTGTTCTTCCAAGGGCGATATCACGGTCCCAAAGTGCTTTTGTTCCAAGTCAAGCCATAACAGACAACATCTTGATTTCTTGTGAGATTTTGCATTTTTTGAACAGTTAAACTAAGGGGAAGCAAGGGTTTGCGGCTCTAAAGGTTGACATGGTGAAAGTGTTGGGAAATAAACACAAGACCAATATTTTCCTTGGCTGGATGAACTCGTTGCACAATAAACGCAGTTTCCAAGAAAAATACATGCCGAGATAATCACAAAAATAACAGAGAATTTTAACGTGGAAAACCTCCCCAAAGTGGAGAAAATCACGGACCTTTGTCGGAGCTCCACCCAAATATCCACTATAATAATTTGCGCACAAACCTAATTCTAAACTACAAAGGATCCCAAACAATGAAATCATCCAACATAGTGAATAAAATAATAGGCAAATCTAGCCTCAAATCAAGACAGATTGATGAAGATCTCACCCAAAAACTGTCCTCAAAAATTCCCTTTTTCACACTGACAAATCTGGCCGCCTCTCACTCGTCAAAACCGCGCTCTAGCCGAAACACACGCACGGTTCTTTGGGCTCCAAAACGCACACCACAAGCCCCTATTTTCTCGCTCCAAAAACTGGCCGCCGCTCCAAAAAATCCCTACTGGCCGGCCTCCTCGTGTTTTTTTATAACATTTATAGCCCTAATGGGCTTAAGAGAAAAAAAAGTAACAAATGGGCCGCCAAGTAGCCTGGGCCGGGATTCCACACTACAATCTCCCTCCAAATTTCAAATATATGGGGAGATAACACTCTAACAACTCAATTAGAGTCCATGCCGGCCGACCAGCATAAAGCTCACTTCTCTCCGTAACAACCTTTTGTCATCATATCGAGGGATTAAATCTCAGAATCTTCTTAAGCTTCATAAGCTCTTTCCACGATATCTCGTGAACTAATGATATCTCACATCAATGTGCTTTGTACGGAATGGTAATGGCGATTCTTGCTCGTCCAAAGACTCGACTATCACACAAACACAATATACTCATCTCTGCATCAAACCCAAATTTCTGGACAAATCTTCATCCAGTAACATCTCTTTGTCAGCTCGCCTGCTACTATATATTCCCGCCTCGCAGTAGACAGCGACACACTTCGTAACTAGATCGCCATGAAACAAATTCTCCCAAAGAAAGTGAATAAAACCCGTGGTCGACTTCTACCATCAAGGTCACCCGCCATATCAAGATTCAGAAAACTCTAACACCGGTTTTGAACCCCCAAAACTCAAACACAATTTCAAGTACCCCTTAAATATTTGAAGATGATCCATTTCTGATCGTTCCCAATGCTCCTTTCTCGACGAGAGAAATCTACTCACTGTGACGCAATACATGTGGCGCAATATCAGGCCTCAGATAAACCATACAATACATAAGACCACCGAGGGAGCAAGGAATAGAGGCCATCTTTCCTTTCATCCGTTGAGTAGGCATAAGCTTCTCGCTTGCTTAAAGCGACGCTGTGAGGTGTGCTAATCGACTAAGATCTTCATATCGAACCTTTCACACACGCTCAACATACTTTCCCGTGACAACCACAACTTTTCGCTTTCTATCTCGAGTAATCTGCATACCTAACATTTGTTTTGTGCCCTGTTCTTCATGTCTGTGCTGACCCTGAATAACCTCTCTTCTAACTTGCCACTCAATTTTGAATCATTCCCCACTATTAACATATCATCAACATAAAGTAAAAGAATAATGAAGTTACCATCCTCAGAAACTTCCCGAAATAAACACAATGATCTCGTATCCGTCCTCTTATACCGTGGGCTCACCATAAAAGAATCAAACTTATTGTACCACTCCGCTTTGGAGCTGTCAAATTTCATAAAGACTTTTCTTTAATTTGTAAACCATGTGCTCCTTACCTTTTACTTCAAACCCTCAAAGTTGTGGACATGTAAATTTCTTCATTCAAATCACCATGAAGAAAGCAAAATTTTCACATCTAACCTGCTCAAGCTCGAGGTCTAAACTAGCAAAGCCAAACTCAAACAACTCGAGAAGACATTTTCACAACTAGAGAGAATATCTCATCAAAGTCAATACCCTTTTTCGCTCTAAAACCTTTTACTACTAAACGAGCTTTATACTTCAAAGAATTTTCCATCACTATCTTTCTTCAACTTGAACACCCATTTGTTCCTTAATGCTCTTTCGCTCTCTTTGAAGTTCCACTAACTCATAACTCCGCTATTCTTAACAAAGAATGCATTTCTTCCCGCATAGCCTCTTCATCCAAATTTTACCTTATCTCGCATGAGTCTCGCACTTCTTGAAAATTCCTCCGGCTCCCTCACGCAATCAACATACTCAAGAAGGATACTTGGATGATGGACGACTTCCTATTAGTCCTTCTAATTCGAGGTTCCGAAACGACTTAAGGCGAGTCGCCCCCGCTTCAAACGCTTGATCACCGGGCATCCCATCATCAACCACTGCCTCGGTGCTTCATCACCGCCATCTCGCTTCCCATCTATAGTACGCCGCAAAGGAAAATGAATAATCAGAGGATCACAATAACACCATCATCGAGCAATTTTTAACCTTTCAGCCTTCTCACTAATCCGAAATAGTCCGATCTTCATAAAATATCACATCTCTATTTCGAAAATCTTCTTTCACTGATCCCATAATCCGTGACTCCAAACTCTTCATTTTCATAGCCAACAAGGATACATGGAAAGCTTTGCTTTGACCTCTCGCTTCTTTAGGTACATGTGCAAGTTTTGCACCTAAAAAACCTTAAGATGATCAAAGAAACAACATCTTTTCCTATCCATACCTTCTCTGGAATGTCAAACTCCAAAGGAACTAAGGGAGACCTATTTATCAAGTAACAAGCAGTACGAATAGCTTCACCCCAAAACACTTTGGGTAGATTTGCCATTTTTAGCATGCATCTGACCTTCTCAACAATAGTGCTATTTCATCCTCTCGCAACACCATTGTGTCGTGAGTACCAGAACTCCAGCTCTTCTCTCATGTCTAATACTCACAGGCCGAGCAAATATTTCTAAACTCCTTTGATGTATACTCACCTCCATTGTCGCATTTGGACACCCCAAAACTTTCCGGTCTCTCTTCAACTAAGGCATGAAATTTCCCCGGAAAAACTTATACACTCATCTTCGCCTTCAACAGATAAACCCACACCTTCTTGATGCATCATCAATGAATGACAAAGTATCTATTTCACCCAAGACTCCACCTCAAAGGACCACAAACATCGAATAAACCAATTCCAAAATATTGATTTCTTTTGAAGATTTAGAAAAGAAACTCTATGATGTTTTCCAAATAAACAATAATCACAAGGGTTAAGACTGCCACCTTTAGTAAAAGGAATGCAGAGCCTTTGCCAGAATATGTAACCCTTCTCTACCCATGCGACCCACCCAGGCCATAAATTGGGAGGAACCATCTTTCGCCTTGCATTCAATTCATCTCCACATATTTTCACAATTGTCCTCAGAAGTGTGCTTCTAACTCAGTTCTAGCAGCTAATAAAGAACCTTTTTGGTAAGCTTCCCATTTACCGCACTAAGTAATTCACATATCCTTCCCGACCCAAGGCAACTCCAAATAAGATTAAGACGTGTAAGTCGTGAACATGCCGCACATCTCTGTGAGTCAATGAACAACCAATCGCCTCGTTCGTATGCAAACACCACCACAAATACCCACAATCTGAGTAGCCGGTGTGCCACCCATCTTCACGCACCAAAGTCTCCGGCCCCGTACGAGCGGTGTGAAGAACTCCTTATTAGGAGTAACGCGGATAAGAGGCTGTCAGACAATAATCCACTCAACCTCATTATCCAGAATGAAAACATTTTTCATCTCCAAAAATAGAACCGCCGTTATTCTCGCCTAAATAAAGCAAACTGTATATTTTTATTTTCATCTTTCCTCCGATTTTTGCCTTCTTTTTGTTCCCGCTTTCCAAGCATAATAATTTCTTTTCATATGTCCTTCCTACCACAATGATAACACTTTCTTCTCTTCACTAGACTTCTCCTCCGGATTGCGACTCGCCTTGGATTTACCACTAATTCTTAGGTTCTCTATTTTACCTCTCTACTCCTATTCTCTGCGAGACAAGAGCCTCAAGCCTCGAAGATATTCCGTTCCTTCCTTTCCGGCTTCTTCATTAAACAAACTCAGTTTTACCATATCTATGGTTAAATCTGCCATTAGGAGTTTAGTTACTAAGTGAGATAACCAGAGTATCCCAACTATCCGGCAAAGAATCAGCAATAATGCTTGCAACTCATCTTCAATCTTCATCTTCATAAAGATTTTAACCGGGTTCACCAACCTCGAAGTCACTGTGTGCTCTGCAAGCACGCAGGCCCATTTTTATACTCGCATTTACTACCTCTTCTAATCAAATGCTTTATTCTCAGGCAAATGTTCATACATGATTCTAATTTTCCAAAGCTCCGCAGAGCATCACTTGTGACACGTGATGAAACACACTGGTCTACTCCACCGCTGCCCGATTAGGAGCTACTGCTTTTTCTACGTGAGATGATCTTCCATTCTCGCTTCGACATATCTGGCGATTTATCCCCATCAATATGATATAAATCCTCACAGAATAAAAAAATATCTTCCATTCTTGCTTCCAGATAGAATAATTAGACGAGGTTAGCTCTAATCATAGCTGCCCCGAAGATTCCCTCCATTTTAAACCAACACTAACCACAATACCTGCATAATAGAACCAAAGCTCATACCACTCTGGCTGCAAAATAAACATAGCATCGAATATTTTCCTCATTGATTTAACCTCGTTAGAACAATAAAATGGGCAATGCAAGAAAACATGTACAAGGAGATAATCACAAAATAACAGGTAGAGAATTTTCCAACGCGAAACCTCCCCCAAAGTGAGAAGAGGAAACCACGTGACCTTGTTTGAGTCCCACCCAAATATCCACTATAATAATTTCTGTAGTACAAAACCTAATTCTAAAACTATAAGGATCCCAAAACAATGAAATCATCCAACATGTTGAATAAAATAATAGGCAAATCTAGCCTCAAATCAAGACGCATTGATGAAGACCACCCGAAACTGTCCCTCAAAAAAAAATTCCCTTTTCACACCGACAACCGGGCCGCCCACCGCCGGAACCGTCAGAGCCGAAAAACACACCGCACGGCTCCTCTCCGCCCAAAACGCACACCACAAGCCCTATTTTCTGCTCCACACCTCTTTTCTTTGCTGAAAAAAAACTGCTCTGGAAAAAACTGCTCCAAAAGAAAAAACCCACGCCTCCGATTTCGCTCCTCGTGCTTTTATTATATAACATTCAGAAATCTCTAATGGGCTTAAGAGAAAAACAACGGGCCGCGCAGGCGGGGCCAATTCCACACTACAGAAAGCGTATGACTGAGTGGAATGGGGTTTTCTTGAATGTGTTATGCAAAGGATGGGCTTTCAAGTAGAATGGATCCAGTTAATAATGGCCTACATTACCACAAGGATTTTTAATATTTTATATGGTGGGAAGGAAATTGGACCTATCACTCCGCAAAGAGGCATCATGTTGGGGGATCCTCTCTCTTCGTACTTGTTCATGATATTTGCAGAAGCCCTGAGTGCTCTAATCTGTGCTAGGGAAAGGGTAGAAGCAATTCATGGATGTAAAATAGCTCAAGAAGCTCCCTTTGTGTCGCACCTCTTTTTTGATGATGATTGTTTCCTACATTTCAAGGCAGACGAAGGAGAGGTGTCAACCATCAAAGCAATAATAATTAATAAAGGAGCATGGAGATGCATTTGACCAACAAATTAATTGTAAAAAATCACCATTTCATTTAGTCGGAATATGCATGAGTCAGTCAAAGAGGCAATTTGTTCATTGCTGGAAGTCCGAAGCCCCCATGGCTCCTACCTGGGGGTCCCATCTATTATTGGTAGGGGCAGAACGAAGGCACTGGTATTTGTGAAGGATATAGTATGGAATAAACTCACCAATTGGGGTATACGAAAGCTCTCATATGCTGATAAGGAGGTGATGTTGAAAACAGTAACCCAAACCCTTCTCACCATGCCAGTTTTTCTTCTACCTATCGGGGCTTTGCCATGATATGGAATCAATGTTTAGTAAGTTCTGGTGGAGAAATAAGATGCAAGAGGGGAAAGACATACACTGGTTGAGTTGGGGATCATTTATGCAGGCCAAAGAAAGTAGGAGGGATAGGATTCAAACGTTTACATGCTTTTAATCTCTCATTGCTAAGAAAAAATAGGTGGAAATTTTTGTCTAATCAATCTGCTTTGGTGACGCAAGTTTATATAGCCAGGTATTTTCTGCAAACTTCATTCCTGAATGCCAATCTTGGCTCCAATCCGAGCTCCGCATGGCAAAGCATTTTTGCTACACAGGATCTCATTTGGCAACATAGTCAGCTTAGGATTGGAGATGGGTCGGGTGTGTTTGTAACGAAGGACCCATGGCTACCTGCGGAGGGTTCGAGGTTGATAAGCACAAACCTGGGGGAGGCATTTACTGATGCAACAGTCAATCAACTTATGGAACATAGGGAGAGGAAGTGGGATGAGCATCTCATCAAAGATGTTTTTAATGGGAGGGACAGTGAGCACATCTTTCATATTCCGTTAAGTAGTAGATCTCATAAGGATGTATGGTATTGGAAGGTGGAGAGGAAGGGATCCTACATTGTTGGAAGTGGGTATAGAGCATTACAACCAGAAATGCATGATGAAAGGGAGGAAATCTAGAATAAGCTATAGCATCTACATATCCCACCGAAAGTTAAACACTTCATGTGGAGAACCATCACAGGAGTGCTACCAATGGCCGATAATCTTAGAGGAAAAATGGTGCAGCTAAACCCTTTATGCCATGTATGCTCTGAAGGTAGAGAATCTTCTCACTACATCCTCCTACGCTGTAAGTTGGCCAGGGAGTGTTGGCTTCATACCCCATTTCCTATTCCAGGCCAGTTCGTCTCTCTTTCATCTTGGGTATCCTGTGTTTTTCAAGTATACTCGTCAGAGAATGCACGCATGGTGGTTGTGATTTGTTGGGCTCTTCGGTTTCATAGAAATAACCTTGTATGGAAGAACCAATTTTGGGCGTGAGTCAAGTGTTACATATCACAGGTAAGACTATTTCAGAGTGGACTGCAGCTAGGGAGGCTAGGTATCAATCGACCATCTCATTAGTGCCACCATGTCAATACCCAACACGATGGGAAAAACCAGCGGAAGGAATATGTGAATTGAATGTGGACGCTGCTCTATTTTCTCAAAGAGGTATGGTAGGCTCTGGATGTGTCTTGAGAGGAGCTACGGGTGCTTTCATCTCAGCTAGGGTGTCAACTGCCAGATTAAATATGCAACCTCATGAGGCTGAGGCTATGAGCATGAGGGAGGCCCTCACTTGGATTAAATATGACGACAGTCCAAATCTCATTATGGAGATGGACTCTCAAGTAGTATATAATGCTGATGGATCTGTCCTTTGATGCTTTCACCTTTTTGGTATGACTACAGAGATTGTGTGAGATTCACAATAAGTATGAATCCACAGGCTTTGGGCCAAGATCTGCTAACGTTTGAACTCACTCATTAGCCTGGGACCTTAGTACTCGCTTTTACCACGAAAATTTTCAACTCTATCCAAAATTCGCATCATTTAAAATTTTCAATGACTTAATCTTTAAGCTTTTCATTTTCGTAAAATACGCTTTATTTGAATTTGGCTGGAGAATATTGCCATTTTCAAACCCATTTGGTTGAATTTAATAATTGAATACAAAACAAATTTTTACCTCGCTTTTCGATTCATATATAAACGCCAAAATAGCGAATTCATTTTTGGCTTTCAAAATTTGTTTTCGGCTCCTTTATTCCTCGTAACTAAACGCTGCTTTCCTCGTTTAAATGAATAGAGAAAACAGAAATTTTCACTACTTAAATGTATTCAGTTCATACCGATCCTTGTTTGGAAGAGTACTGGACTAGAGTTCTTGATGCCTTTTTTGAGGGCTGATCTTTATGAATAAATTCCAAGTTTCCATAAAAAAAAAAAAGTAAAAAATTCAAGATCTTATTCATATACTCCGATTTTATAATTTAAAGCCAACGTTAGATTGAACACTATTTTCAAAGCAAGACTAGTTTTTAAAAAAAAATTATCATAATTCCTTAAGAAGGTTGATGTAATATAATAAATAATGTGTTGCATTCGCTATCATACGAAACAATAAAGGATTAGGTTTTGCCCCCCTTCAATGAGTCACTCTCGTTTGTCACTTTGTGATCAAGGCTAAAGTTGTGTAATATCAACAACACTAAAAGGAGTTTTATCCTACGAAGGCAAAACAATGTATGGTGGTGGAATAATGTTAGTCGATAGAGCATCTATAACAATAGTATATACTAATCCAGCATTGGCGGAGCAATGGATTATATTAGCTATTGATAAGGTGGTGAATTGATAGTTAATGGTGCACTTGACACAATTGCTATATGTTTATCTTGTAAAAGTGGGGTAATGGATGATATTGATTGTTGGCGAGGCAGTAGACTAATGTTAATTTATGGTGTATTTATAATAATTGGTATATGTGTAATGTAATACCCCTAATTTTCCAACAAAAACAAGAGGGGGTTGATTTGTAATTCTTATTAGATTGAAGGGACTTTAGGCAAATTTAGAAATTTTCTTCGTATAAAAGGGGCTTTTCAACTCATTTGATCTATTCTTCATTTTTTTTTTTAAATCTCTTAAGGGGAGAGAAGCTATGATTTCCAAAAAGGAGGATTTCAAGTAATATTAATATCAAATAAGTATTTATTTTCCCTTTTGATTTTTGGTAGTTGGGGTTTTTTAATAAGGCTTTCTAAAGCTTTGAATTTGAAATTCTATAAATGATTAGAATGTATAAAAGCAAGAAATTTGGTTTGGGTTTGATATATATTTGACATATTTGGGTAATTTCTTAATCTTGAAATCTTAGATTTGAAAATTTAGTGTTTCCTAAATTTTTAAATATAAAACCCTAGATAAGCAAGAATGGCATAACATTGATAAATTTATTTGGGAATTGATGTTTGATGTGTTTTGGTGATTCTTGGACTATTAAGTCTTAGATTTGAAACCTTAGAGAATTCCCTATAAGTTACAAAGAACATGTGTTCATAAAGGATTTGAGGATTTCAATCAAAATTGAACATGTGTTCATAAAGGATTTGAGGATTTCAATCAAAATCATGCTTTATTATAAAATCCCTAATTTTAGGGATTTAAAGAATTGATAAATTTAGAAAATTTGTGATGTTGAGGCTCTTGGGAAAAAGTCTAACTTATTTGAAATTTTCAAGCTAAAGAGTGTTTGAGCTTTTAGGTCTAAATATTTTGGGTTTTAGAAAATAAAAATAGGAAATACAAAATCTATTAGTACGAAAATTTGTATCTAATAGGATATTGTTCATATTATTCAGGTGACTTGTGATTTTTTTGAGGCTTTTTGGTTTTGTTAATATCTTGAAATACCAGGTAAGAAAAATTCATACAACTTTTTCCTATATAACAAAATATTTTGTTATTATATGTGATTATGAGTTTTGAAAATTTCTATTTGTTTAAAGTATATGGGTCAAATACGTGTTTTATATGGAAAATGAATTTGAAAATGTTTATGATAAATATTGAAAGTTATGAAGATATACTTTTGTATATTTGTGAATTTAGAAATATGAAGGAAATATTTGACTTTGGTATATACGGCCTTGTCAATGGGTCATAATCGTTGACAAATACGGTCCTCGTCAATGAGTTATAGTAATTAACAAATACGACCCTGATCAATGAGTTATAAACTTGACAATTATGGCCTCGATCATTGGGTTATAAACTTGATAAATACAGCTTCAATCAATGGGTTATAAACTTAACAAATACGACTTTGATCAATGAGTTACAGTAGTTGAAAAAATTGTCATCGTCAACGGGTTAGAATAATTGACATTTTATTTGAAATAAATATGTTTTGAGAACCAAAAGTATAAGAATTTTGAAATGGTCATCGTCAACGGGTTATAATAATTGACATTTTATTTGAAACAAATATGTTTTGAAAACCTAGAGTATAAGTATTTTGAAATGGTCCTCGTCTACAGGTTAGAATAGTTGACATTCTATTTTAAACAAATATGTTTTAAGAACCAAGTGTATAAGTATTTTGAAGTGGTCCTCATCAACGGGTTAGAATAATTGACATTTTATTTGAAATAAATATGTTTTGAGAACCAAGTGTATAAGTATTTTGAAGTGGCCTTCATCAACGGGTTATAATAAATGACATTTTATTTGAAACAAATATGTTTTTAAAAACCAAGAGTTATTGCCCTTATCAACATGTTAGAATAGTTGACATTTTATTTTAAACAAATATTTTTGAAAATCATGAGTATATGTGTTTTGAAATATTTGTATATTTGATTATGATATGGACTTGTTTGAGAAACAGAAAATATGATGAACATTGGTTTGAAATATATTTATATCTTATTTTCTTGTACTCAAAGATTTTATGAGATTTATGAAAAAAAGAAAAATATTTCACATCTCCAATTTTGTGAGATGTGAAATATTTTATCAATGAAATTATATTAAATTTCTTATTGGGCTTTTAGTTCACTCTTTATTGTTGATCATTTTCAGGTGTCCTAGATCTTAACGAAGAATAATGTTAGGATAGGTAGGGATGAGAGTTGAGAGCTATTTTTGAGTTTGTGTTTTTCGGAAAAGACTTAGCATTGTTGAAATACTTTGATGCTTTTGGATTGAATGCTTTCAAACTTTCATTTGCAAGATTTATGTTGTTAAAATGTTATATTTTAAGAAAATTAGTTTTAAAAAATCTATCTTATTAGAAAATGTTGGTTTAATGTTAATTTGTTATAGTTTGGAAGGTTTTTATATTATTGCTTTGAAATTGGTTTATTTTTTATTATTAGCGTATCGAGGACAAATTTATAAATAGAGTTTTAAAATCATATATATGAATGGACAATAATACCCTTAGTTTAGAGTTTAAGATGTTACATGTAATCTCCACGACCCTTGTCCTTGAGGTCACACACCTCTTGATCAAGGTTAAGGTATTATAGTCAAGCCAATACTATAAGTAGAATCTGAATAATCCATCTCATGTGTGGCCTTTGATGTATGTTAGTAGTTTATACATTAAATAGAAGATAAGTTAAATTCTTATATAAAGAAAATAAACTTTAATAAAAAGCTAAAATGTGGAAGTTAGCAGAAGGGATAAAAATATCCGATATATCAGATATCGGTAATGTTCGACACAATATCCGCAATCGATACTCGTTTGAGGGAAAAATCGGTAAAAAAAATCGATAATATCGGTAATATATCGTCGATATATTAGTTTTAGATATCATGAAAATATTGGGTCTATGGCACACGTGCACGTTAGTTTAGTTTTTTGGTAAAATATCGGAGATATATCGAGATATATCAGGATATATGGCGATATATCGGCGATATATCCAAATGATCATATTTGAAATCCTGATTGGATATGGTCAAATTTTAAATCTTGATTTGATCCAACGGTTATAAATTGATTCCAACAATTTAAAGAAGATTAACTGTCAGATTTGCACAAAAATTAAATCCAATGACTATAATTAAATTATAAAGATTTTTTTACCATCCAACGACTATTTTGACCAAAAAAAATAATCTATAAATACCTCTAAAATCATTTCATTTGATTACAAATTCTCTCTACTCATATCCAATCTTCATTTAACTCCAATTTTTTTTTCTTTGTCATAATTTATATGATACTTTCATATTTTAAATTAGTTAATTTAGTAATAATATATTAATAAATTAACATTTCATTAATAATATATTAATAAATGTTAGTTAATATTTAAAACGAGCATGTTGATGAACCCCGAATTTCTTATTCATTGAGAAGTTGTGGATACAAGTCAAGATATTTATGCATGGCTTGTTCGATCATATAATCAATATTATCATAAATAATTCACGTTTCTGGTGATGGTAAAGATATCTTTATCAAGCATTTAGATCCCTATTAAATTTTGCAAATCTGAGTCATCGATCTTCATTTTGATTTTAAAAGCTTATTGTAATGTAATTTCAATGTATATATTTGATTATTAATGTCATTTTACACTTTTGTAAAGATTTTACGAATTTCAAAGATTTGTTAATTTCCGATATATCTATATTTATGTAAAAATATTCTCCGATATATCTCATATATATTTGATATATCTATAAAATTTAAATACCAATATATCTATCGAAACCAATATTTTCATCCTTGATTAACAGTAGCTCATAGAAGGACCTGATTCGAATAAGAAACCAAATAGTAATAAAGTGATACCATAACAACTTAATGGATCTACAACCATTTCATCTCTAGCAATACACTCACTTTTATATAAGATAGTCTTTATGTCAACCAATTTATCTACCTCTCAAATCATATTTATATAAGGTCAACATCATATCTACCCCTCAAATCATATTTAGTTTAAATCATATTTATATAAGGCCAACATCGGATCTACCCCTCAAATCATATTTATATAACTTCAACATCGTATCTACCCCTCAAATACATATGTGATGTGGTAGATGATTCTCGGGCTTTTTAGATATTTAGTGTAAAAAAAATAAAAAATTTCTTAAATAATATAGGTTTAGAAATATTTCTAAATATAATATAGTTTTTATCACATGAAAAGTGTCTTCTGAAAAGAGACACTTTCAAAAATCAGAAAATTTCATTAGTGATTTAATGTGACAAGATTTAAAAAAATGACTATAATATATCTTCAACAGATTGTAGTGGTATAAGTAAGGTTTTGTAAGTTTATTAGTTAAAGAGGGGATGAAGGATGGGTGATTTGATCAAAAGCTAAATTTTAAATTCAACAGTTTATTGATTTTTATCTTTTATTTTTTTATAAAACACTAAGGATTTCTGTAAATGAGATTTTTTCTTAAAAAATATAAAATATATGAAAATAGAAGAGTAAGTACTTCTAGTTTTCATACCATCATCTTCAAGAAAAAATATAAAAATTGTTAGTTTTACAAAATTTGAATCATTTGAGATCTTTTAACCAAATATTTCATGAAAGGAAACAATAAATCTTGATTGTATTTGATGCAAATTACCCTGACACTTAATTAATTAATTTTAAATTTTTGGTATTTTTTTAATGTGACTTTTGTTACAATATTTGAGATCAAATTTAGGAAAAATGAAACCCACCGCTATTTGTTTTTTTGGTTACTGCAAATCTAAGATGTAAATTACTTATATTTGTGATATAGGGAGATATGATATATATATAGATATATATATATATATATGGTATATATATATATATATATATATATTAATTCTACATATGGTATTACCATACACATCACAAATTATTAATCACTGAGATATAATGATCTTTATTTAAGTTATTCCTAATATTTTGAAGTTATTTGATAATAATATAGTAATATTATTTTAACAATTCAAAATATACAAATTAAAGATGTGATTTATCATTGGTATTCCTTAATTTAATTAATAATGTATTTAACTATAGTAGCGTTCTTGACTGTGATGTTTTTGTATTTTTATTACAAGGAAACACCACTCAATTACACCACTGGTATTGTCCCTTATTAATAAGCACCTCAGATCCTCCAAACAAATGTGCCCCACCTGCACTCATCCCACGTGTTAACATCACAGCCTAAAATCGAACCTGCCAGAGAATTTCGTGATCTCAACCCATCTCATTTACAAGCCTAACCCCAAAACATACTCACCGTCAGAGATATGTTAATGTTCGTGGCGGCAATCTTTCTTTGGCTTGGCTAACATGTCAGCCGAGAAACACCTGACCCTCTTGCCATGGATTACACCTTTCATATTTCGGGCCCGAACATCTGGATATCTGGCGACAACCTGCCGAAATCTACCATGGAAATTGCTATGGAAAATCGCCGAAACTGAAAATCCTTCCATATTCCTCGCTGACATATCATATCAATCAAAATTTTTAGAAATTCTTCGCTAGAGGTTTTGAATCACACGCTGCATTATGATTCATTTTCTCAAATATCAATATTATTATTCTAATATCTAAAAATATCTGATAGAGCAAGAAAATATCTGAGATATATAGAAATATCGATAGTGCAAAACATCTTTCATTGACAGATCTATAGAGTATCTAAATATATCCAAATGGTCATATTTTGAAACTCTAAACTTGATCCAATCCAAGGCGAATCGATCCGAACGAGCTTAAAGCAGAAGATCTAACGGTCATATTGCATACCAAAATTAAATCCAATCCGGGCTATAATTAAATTGCAAATGTTTTTTTGACCATCCAAACTAAGTTATTTTAACTGTAAAAAATCTTATAAATACTTAAAATCATTCAATTTGATCACAAATTCTCTCACTGGTATTATCCTTTAACTCTCATTCACCCAAAAATTTTCTCGACATTCTTAAACACCATATTAGTTTAATTTGATACTTATACGATTATTTCATATTTTAAATTAGTTAATTTAAGACATAATATATTAACAAATCAACATTTCATGTTCGTTAATTTAAAACTATTATATATTGAAGTTAATATTGTTTATAATATTGGTAAATTCTTATGCGATATATGAAGTTTCTGGTTATTTTTAAATGGTTTTAATTAGCAATAATATATTAATAAATTAATTTTTTCATGCCAGTTAATATTGAAACTAACGCGCTGGACGCAACCCCAATTTTTAATCCGCTGAGAAGCTGGTGTGCATGCAAGTCAAGACATTTATGCAATATTATGTTCTGATCTGGCACCCAATATTATCGGAAACCACGCCCAGGATGAAGATTGCCTTTACCAAGACGGGACTATCCATCAAATGCGCTAACCTGAGTCACACATCAATTACATTTTGATTTTAAAACTCATTATAATGTATATATTTGATTATTAATGCCATTTTTATACTTTAGAAAGTATTTAAGGCGGAATTTCAAAGTATTTTTATTAATTTTCGATATATCTATTTATAAAAAGAAGTCCACCAATATATTCCGGAGATATCCTGGTTATATCCACAAAATGTGAAGACTATTATCCATCGGAACCGATATCCAAACCTACTAGCTTAAAATAACCACCCATGAGTCATATATGTAACCGTCCTGATGGCGGTCTAAAGCAGAAGATAAGGGCAGTTTGGCTATCTAAAGGGAAGAACTGGTCATAACACATGAAACAAAGCGCCGCGTCCACTTAGTTGAGAAAATCGCCTACTTCCCATGTAAAGCGGATAACGACCCTCCTCCATAAAAGAGGAAGAGGTGGTACCGTAAAAGGTAAGACACCCTTGGCTGAATAATATGGATGGATTTCTCTCTTTAGATTTTCGAATCGACACAGCGCGGAGCGACAGACCTTTCGCGCGCCTTCTTGTATGTTTTACGGTACATCTTTAGTAAGTTGATGCTCAGATGATCTAGTGTCTCGAGCTTCAGAAGACAGAGTCCTCCATTTGGGACTAACATCTGGGACCTCTCCCTTACCTCTGTATTACCTTTTTAAAATATTAAGCATTTCACTGTAAGAAATAGGAATGATGGGCGGATGTCAATTTTTACATTAAGAATAACTGAAATCATATGGGTATTAATATAATAATAATAGAATTGAATAGTGTTTGAATGAATTGTATTTTTAATAAATGTAAATGATTATGTTCATTTTATATAAACAAACGGTTGGTTTTTTGTTTGTTATTTATATAAATCAAAAATCTAATCATTAATATGATTAACTAAATCTTCGGTTAATCATTTGTTCGGTTAACCATATATCGGTTTTTCAGTTAACCATAATTAAAAAATAAATTTATAATTTCATAATCATGTATTAAAGTTCAAATTATAATAATAATTATAAATGTAATAAAAAATATAAAAAGAAAAAATAAATACAATATATTTATTTGCAGTCTCATGATACGTGTGCATTTATAATACATATTTATAATACATCCATAAATAATATATGAAACACATGAGATTAGATATTTAATCACAATTTTTTTAATCAATCACATATTTTAACAACTTTAATATAAAAAATAAAAAATAAAAAAAACCAATCCAAAGAAATCACAAGGTTTGGAGGAAAATGGTAAATGCTTGTTTTAGAGGAAAAAAGTAAAAGTGATGAATAAAATAGGGAAAGTCACAAGTTGGAAACCTATTATATATATATATATATATATATATATATATATATATATATATATATATATATATATATATATATATATATATATATATATATGTATATATATATATAACTGAAATCGAGATTTATGTAAAACAGAAACCAAAATCGAATTGCTAGGTTCAATTAACCTATTTTTTGATTTGATCTTTCAACCAATTCGATTTTTTAGGTTTTTTTTGTCTATCCCTACATATGAAATCCATATTTAGGATATGATATCCTTTGATTTTAAGGCATTAAATTCAAAACATATGTGATGTTATATTAATTTGTAAAATAAAAAAAAAATATTATTTTAATGTTTACATGAAAATTCTACCATATTTTAATGTTTTCTATTTTAGAAAATGAAGTATTTATTTGTCTTAAATAATATTTATTATTAGTTTTCAAACAAAAAAAATATTTATTATTAAAATATTTAAACTTTATAAAAAATATATATTAACATAGATTCATATATATATATATATATATATATATATATATATATATATATATATATATATATATATATATATATATATATATATATATATATATATAGTAATTTTGAAAATATAATAAAAAAATTATAATTATATAATTATAAGAAGAAAACGTTGATTTTTAAAAATGTTTTGATACACAATAAAGGCTTTACTAAATTCTGAAAGCATTTTCAATAATTTGAAATTTTACTTATATGTTTTCAAAGATTATTTCCTAAATATATATATATATATATATATATATATATATATATATGATGGCGAAAAATAGGCCAATATCAATTCCCTAGGCCCGGAGGAAATGCGTGAGACCCATATCAAACCCGGGCCCCCTTATGTCAACCTGAAGCAGAGGTCAGATTCAGGCCATGCAGAGAGATGCGGGACGGGTTGAAAAATCCATGCCGTCGATAAGCGATGCGTCTCATCTAACTGAAAATAGAAAGATATATTTTATTATTCGATCCGCCCATAAGGGAAAGAAAGGATAATGATAGATGTTCTTGGAGTTGGACGTCTTACGCATAAGGAAAGAAGACTATCCTAAGTTAGCAGCTTTTCCTGTCATCGCATCTTAGAGATCTAGATATGAATCAAAATAAGAAATGTGCATCAATGGGAAGGAACTCCCCAATTAAATGGCCGGATTTGAGCCTCGACTAAATCACGAAGGTCATTAAAGTACGATTGAAAGTGCGTCATTGATGCTGCGCATTCTTAGGCGTCAATACTAAATGATCTAAGCGGTCTTTCTCTTCTCTCGAGAAAAGCCCGACTTAAGCATCGGAGGCGGCCGGGCATAGCCCTCGCCGACTACATGCTAAGCTACTGCGGAGAAGTGCTTCGTCCGAACTGCGGATCAAGTCACGGCTGATCCTACCTACGTGACGATCAGGCGGTACGCATCGACCTAAAGCGATCAGGAGTCATGACGGCGCATGTGACTCGGCGGAGTTAGGTTGAAATAAGGCATCATCGGTTGGCGCGGAATGCAGCCCAGGAACGGCGGTTTCACGTACAAATATAGTGATTTCGATTCTCGATGTTGCTCGACTTCGGAACACAAGCGGGTCGCATGATCACCAGGATCACGGGATCCCACGAGGAATGCGGACAATAGGCCCCTCGGGGCCAGTAGAAACAGGGCCAACCACGAAGCGAAGTGGAAGCACTCAGCCTCGTCGTCAGCGCTGGTAGAGTGAACAATTGACCGGGGCCGATTCACAACATCGAGGGAGCCTCGGCGAGCCCGGGAAAGTAGCGACATTTCCCCACGGCAGAAACCTGATCCGCTAGCAGCCCTCTCGAGATGTCGACGAAGCGGAATCCAATCAAGCCGGGGGCCGCGGCCCCGCGATTAGCCCCCTCGGAGGAAGCAATCCACACGGAAGATAGGTCGGGACGGAGAACCTCCTCATCCCAGCCCCCGCAATGGAAGAGAAGCGATCATGGGAGCGGAGGTTTAGGAGTCTTGATCGGCCCATTATGAAAGAGGTAGTTAAGGGCGTACGGATACTATGGATACTGGTGTCGTGAATCACCCTTCCACGGTCGAAAATATTCGTTACCGCTCGGCCAAAATTGAATCTGCGCGAGTAGAGTCTTTGTGGGCAAGACCGTCGACCATCTTAACACTTACAAGAACCAGGATGGGTTGCATGGGTATCAAGACCACGTAGCGTGCCGAGAACACCAGCTACCGTTAAGGCCCGACCTTAGCACGGTTTAATAGAATCCCTCATACATCTGTCTCTTCCGTTAGAAGGCTATCCATCGCTTTCGTCTCACTTCATCAATTTGGGACGTACAGAAAGTCGAGCTACCATCTGTTGGCCAGTCAAACAAGGCTCACGGGGCTTGAAGTCATACGTGCAAGATTCGTCTAGAGATCCTTGAAGATAGATGCTAGATGAAAAATTAGCCATCAACTGCGTTCATCGCGGGGATGAGATGCGATCGAAAGACTGTGTTTTCCATCTGAAAAATCCTCGACGAAGTGGCGTTACTCATGGCAGTACATAAGCGGCGAGAAGCCCTCATATCGAAGGGAGAACTCGTCCACCGCAAGGAAAAAGTACAGCCAGACAAGCGGCGAGGCGGGCCACACAGAGCGAGCGGCCGGGGAGAAGTCTCGAGGAAAAAGATCGAGAGCGATCTCGAATGGGGAAATCTCGAGAGGCGTCTGGGCCCACCCGCAATCGAAAGAGCAGCAGCGTTACTCGCGCGGCGCTTCCTCCACTAACGGCCTCGGTGTCCGCAAAATCTTACATGAAATGCAGGCGGCGGTTATTGAGGTGGCGACTCGGATGAAATCGGATCCCTCAGCTAGAAA
Source organism: Tetrastigma voinierianum (assembly GCA_016808115.1). Classification (NCBI taxonomy): domain Eukaryota; kingdom Viridiplantae; phylum Streptophyta; class Magnoliopsida; order Vitales; family Vitaceae; genus Tetrastigma; species Tetrastigma voinierianum. The sequence goes on along the minus strand of JAEQBH010000222.1, from coordinate 1,804,720 downwards.
CTGGCTTACTAAGTATTGCGAGTTTCACTTAGGAATAGATTTCGCCGAACAAGTTGTATACAACTAAGGAGAGAAATAAATTACCCTAATACACGCGAGGATACCTCCGGTAGCCGTATCTCAGGAAATCAAGCTAATCAGGCCCGAATCGAAGCCCCGAATAGGGGCCGAGGCCCACGACTTCATTCTGCCTCGGCCGACGGCGACTGACGCAGCCCGACCCGCGGAAATCACGTAATCTCGGGAGGATTCGCGGGAGGAGGAGAATCTAGTTCGACTTCGGAAGCTCACTTGCGTCAGTCGTCGGGAGATGGAAATCTGAAATAGTATCCTAAAGCTACCTCGGTAGACACAGCCATCCGTTCTCGGCTCGGATGCGGAGGGATGTCGGCCACCCCCATGGCTGACGTGGTGGTTCAGCGCGTCGTAGCCAACCTGACGGAGTTCATCGAGTTTTAATCGACAAGCGGAAGTTCGGTAGACATCATTTTTGCCTCGGCCACGACAAAATGGGCGTGGGGAGAGAAAAGCTTGAGCCCGTCAACACGCATCTGCGAGGATTTTCTGGGGAAAGGTGTTGCCTCTGGGCTCAATTCAACTGGTACTCACTTTGGGAGAACCTCCATGCCCGTGACGGCGGCAGTGAGATTTCTCATTGTGACGTATCGGCTTATAACATGTTATTAGGAGGCCATCTCTCAGTATGATAGCCATAAGGCGTATCGTGGTTATCAAATTCGACCATTCACGAATAGGGATGGATTCGAGGAATCGGCGGGTGACGGGCGGTCTTTATACAGCCTCCGCCGTCGAGCGAGAGAGCGATCGACAACGTTAATATGGATGAGCTCGACATCTTGTGACGAGGTGCTCCTGAACGAACCGAGGAACTTGACGGTTCCACTGGATGGCGACCGGAACATCTACGCTCGTCGACTCCAGTGAAATCTCAAGCGTCCTCGCGCGGTTTCTAAAAGCGAGAACAAGGACGTTTCGCATGGGCGGTCGGATATGGGAGGAATTGATACTGCGGTAATCACACATAAATTGAACCTGGCCATCCAGCGAAGCCGATCAAAGCGAGGCGGAAGCTTACGCAGGAAAGCGAAAAGCCATCAATAGAGGGGTTGACAAACTCCTCAGCGGGAGGCGTCAGGAAGTGGAATACCCACGTGGTTGGCAAACTTATTTTCGTTAAAAAGCAAGCGGCAAATGGCAACCTGTATCGACTTCGCGACGCCGTAGCTTGTCGAAGGACGGTTCCGCTAGGAATCGATCTCATCGTGGATGCTACAGTCATGAACTTCTTAGTTTCATGGATGCCTTCTCGGGTACAACGGTCGGCATGGACCCCCGAGGCCCGAAGAGACCTCGTTCGATCCACGGCACAAAGGGACCTATTATTATCGGTGATATGGTTTGGGCTCGAGAATGCGGGAGGCGACCTACCCGAGACTAGTAAATCGGATGTTCCAAAGCGGATATAGGCACCATGGAAGTATACATAGACGACATCTTGGTTAGAATCCCATACTAGATGCCCACGCCGGCCTCATCTCGGAGGCGTTCAGTTTTTAGAAACTATAATGGTGAACCCGGTAGATAAGCCTTGGCGTGTCGGTAGGAAAATTTCTGGGCTTCATAGTCAATCACAGGGGAATCGAAGCAAATCTGGACAAAATAAAGGCATTACTCGACATGTATCGTCAAGTCGAGGAATAAAAGAAATTACAACGTGACGGGGAGGATAAATTTGCTCCTAAGTCGTTTCGTGTCGAGCAAGTGATAGATGCCGATGCTCTTCGGGTTCGAAGCCTTTGATGGGATCTGACTGCGGAGGCGTTCCTCGGCGAAGACATATCTGAGCTCCCCTCGGATCTAGTGAGCCTGTCGAGGGAACTCCCCTCACCCAATACTTAGCCGTGTCGAACTTTTCAACCAGCGCTGTCCTCGTCAGAGATAAAGAACGGATTCAGCATCCGGTTTATTACTGTGACAGAACCTAAGAGGAGCGGAGGGGAAAGATACAGGAAATGGAAAAAATTAATTTTGGCCACAGCCCAGTGAAAGTGCCCAGCTCGGAAGCTTCGCCGTATTTCAAGCTCATACCATGTAGAAGTCCAATGAATACCCAATAGGCAAGTCTTGCCACCAGACCCGGAGACCTCGAGTAGTTAATGAAATGGGCTATAAACCAAAGTGAGTTTGACATGGATATAGCAGCAGCCATAAAGGACGGGTCTTGCGGACTTTTGTCATGGAATTTGCATCGAGTCAGACGAATTTACCCAGCGGCGGTAGACCTTTCCACTTGGAAGCTCTTTGTAGATGGAGCCTCAGCATGAAGTGGAGGCGGGTCTTATCTAATAACCTCTCCGGAAGGAATAGACATTGAATGTCTTTTTCGAGTTTGGATTCGGAACATCCAATGATGAGCGAATGAGGCCGTCATAGGGCCCTCAACTGCTCATTCGTTAGAGGTTGATCAGTTAGAGGTCTACAGTGACTCTCAACTGGTGGTTAGACGGATAGAAGACACGTATGAGGCCCAGCGAGAGAATGATCTGTATCAGGAAGGTTCGTGACTTATCGAAGAAATGGCCGGGTCCATGTAACACATGTCCCGGGCGAGGAGATTCGTGACGCCTTGGCAAAACTAGCCCTGACCTCTCGGGAAGACCTCGCATGTCAACACCTATGAATACTTAGCGGAGGAGACCTTCGACCCTTATAGCATGATGGTCGCGGTGGGATCAGGCTAGGGTTGAATGGACCACATTTGGGATTATATTAATGACGGAACCCTCGGATGACCGAAAGAGCGGCGAATAAGGTAGAGATCTTCCCGGTTACCAACCGGGGAAGCCTTTAGGCGAGGATTCTTCACGCAGCTCTGAAATGCATCGCGGAGAGACAACTGAGTCACGTGCTAGAGAAGTACACGAGGGCATATGCGGGAATCATATAGGAGCTCGGGCATTATCGGGGAAGGTCTTGAGACAGGGATACTCTTGTGACTATACTCGGGGCCTTGGCCCGGCCTAGTCGAAAATGCAAGATGCGCCGAGGAACACGCCCCGAGATCTCACGCCTCCCCATCAGACCAGCGGCGTCGATCCATGAAGCCGCCGCCGTTCGGTAATGGGGTTTGGACATGTGGGACCCTGCCCGCCGGAAAAGGACGGTGTAAATTCATAATCATCATGGTAGATTACTTCACGAATGGGCGAAGCCAGGAGCCTTTGCTTCTGATCACGAAAGCGAAGATCGTAATTTGTGTGGCGAGCTATCATTCTTAGTTTGGTATCGAGGAAACCACAGTATCGAACGATGGAAAACAGTTCGACAATGACAAATTTAGAGACTTTTGTGCCGAGCTTGGAATTAAAAATTATTATTCATCCCCAGCACACCCGCAGTCGAACGGACAGGCCGAGGTCACCATCAGGACCCTTAAAGCCGCTTTGAAGACCAAGTTGGAAGGCCAATAAAGGGGTGGGTGAATACCTTCACGAGGTACTATGGGCTCTGAGCGGCTCTGAAAAGGCGACTCACCAGGGAAACCCCACTTTGCCTTAGCTTTTTGTGCCCAGAGAGCGATCGCCCCTGTAGAAGTCGGAAATCCCGAGTTAGGTTAGCATCGAGAGAACTGCTTGACGGGCCCTTCATCAGGCTTTATTTCACAGACGAGAAGCGCGGCGGAAGGACTGAAGGCGGCTGGGGAGGAATGTCGAGGAAAGCGGCGAGTATTCTGATCGAAAATTCGGCCCGAAGCTATCGAGCTGACTTAGTCTCCGAAACTCCTGGCAAGGAAAAATCAGTGCATGGAAAGCGGGCTGTGGGAAGGTCGCGCACATCATAGCCCAGTCGTCGGACCCGGAGGCGATTCTGAACTCAACGAAGAGGAAAAATCTTGGGGCATCGTGGAATGCGGAACATCTGAACGTTTTTACGAATAAGCGTTGGTTTGTAATAGGGCCATGTTAATTAGTGCATAGCGAGTTGAACATTTGTTAATCACGATGTCGGACATCTCATCTCGGTTAGTATCTGCGGAAATCGAGGAAAGGAGCATAATAGGAAAATTCATGAAAAAGGCTCTCTTTATTACGGTCGGATTATAATCGGTCAGATTCTGATTAGATTACATTCGAATTACAATTGGATTGCGACCGGTCGCATCATCCCTACATCTTGAATAGCATACGGCCGCAGCGTATGAAAAAAAAAGGGAGTGTGATAGGAAAAAAAGAAAAGAGGAAAAGAGGGGAGCAAGGAGAAAGACAAAAGAAAGAAAGCGGATGAAAGGCATGGAAAAAGAAAAAGAAAAGAAAAGGAGAGGTAGAAAGGAGGAGGAGGAAGAAGATAGAGAAGCGGAAAGAGCCGGCGCAAAAGCTGCGATGCCCCCCTCGGGCGCACTCACTAGCCAAGCTAGGAATAACATGACTCCCAACAAAGGGAGACAGGAAAACACAGCTCCCTTGGAAATGGAATCGAGAAGAGTTGATCGCGTCAGGAGGAACTGACAAAAGGCAGTGAAGCTTCGAACATCCATCACAATGCGAACTTCATTCACATATTATAAAGTAGAATCTCGAAAGAGCATAATGCGGGGATAACGGAACAACTATTTTATAAGCGGGCGGCGGGAAGCTCACGCGGCCGGGTTTCAAATTCTTGATGTTAATGGCGATTCGCACCTTTTCAAGCGAAATTCACACGGCGTTTTCCTCTCACGAAAGCGAGTTCTCCACGAAGTTTCTCGAGCGAAAGAGAATCTGCGAAGAGTCTCTTCACCGCGTGGCGTTTCATCATCACACGAAACGGTTCAAGCCATCGCCAAAATGAGTCGATCAACCCATTTCTACTGAACGCCACCAAGGCCATCGCGCCATGAGCCCCGCTGCTCACTCCGACGAGGTCGCTCGCTCAACACAGCCACGCCGCCTAAATGAGTCGACCAACCCATTTCGCTGGCGCCACCAAGGCCACCGCGCCATGAGCCCCGTTGTTCACTCGGGACGAGGTCAGCTCAGCTTCAACACAGCCACGCCTAAATGAGTCGACCAACCCATTTCTGGCTGGGAACGCCACTGCGCTGAATGGCGCCATGAGCCCCATACTCACTCCGACGAGGTCGCCCTGGTCAACACGTGTGCCACGCCGCCAAAATGAGTCGACCAACCCATTTCGGCCGGAACGCCACCGCACATCACACATGAGCCCCGTTGCTCACTGACGAGGTCGCCTCGCTTCAACACAGCCACTACGCCTGAAATGAGTCGACCAACCCACGCTGAACGCCACCAAGGCCACTGCGCCATGAGCCCCGTTGCTCACTCTGACGAGGTCGTCTGCTCAACACAGGCCACGCTGCCTAAATGAGTCAGACCAACCCATTTCGGCTGGAACGCCACCAAGGCCACAGCGCCAGAAGACCAACTATTCACTCTGACGAGCTCTTCCTATCAGCCAACATGGACGAGCTCTACTCTACTCTTCACCCAGACGAGCTCTTCATCACCAATACGGACGAAAGCCCTACTGGGCATTCTTACATTGACGAGCCTTCCTATCGGGCCAAGATGGACGAGCTCTAATCTACTAATCACTCTGACGAGCTCTTCCTATCAGCCAACATGGACGAGCTCTACTCTACTACTCAGACGAGCTCTTCTCATCAGCCAACATGGACGAGCTCTACCCTACTACTCTGACGAGCTCTTCCTATCAGCCAACATGGACGAGCTCTACTCGCACCTCATATCGACGAGCTCTTCCCATCACCAACACGGACGAGCTCTAATTTACTCACCCGACGAGCCTCTCGCATCACCAACACGGACGAGCCCTACTCGCACTTACATCGATGAGCTCTTCCTATCACCAAGATGGACGCAGCTCTAATCTACCATCCACTCCGACGAGCCTTCCCATCACCAACACGGACGAGCTCCACTCACTACCGCACGAGCCTTCCCCATCACCAAACACTCGGGACGAAAGCTCTAATCTCTACTAATTGCATCAGCCTTCCCATCACCAACACGGACGAGCCCCTACTCGCACTTACATCGACGAGCCCTTCCCATCAACTCCACACGGACGAGCTCTAATCCACTATCCAATCCGACGAGCCTTCCTATCACCCACGGACTCCAGCCCCACTCTACCACCTGCACGAGCCTTCCCATCGCCCAACACGGACGAGCCCCACCCTACCACCGCACAAGCCTTCTCCCCATCATTCAACATGACGAGCCCCCACTGGGCACCCATACTGACGAGCTCTTCCCCATCGCCGCCACGGACGAGCTCTAATCTACTATTCACTCCGACGAAGCTCTTCCTATCGCCCAACACACCAGCTCTACTCTACTACTCGGGACGAGCTCTTCTCATCACCCAAACACGGATGAGTTTCACCCTACTTACCCGGGACGAGCTCTTCTCATCACCAACACGACGAGCCCTACTTCAGATTTACATTGACGAGCTCTTCCTATCAGTCAGCATGGACGAGCTCTAATCTACTATTCAATCTGACGAGCTCTTCCTATCAGCCAACACGGACGAAGCCCCACCCTACTCACCGGGACGAGCTCTTCTCATCACCAACACGGACGAGCCCTACTCACAATCCCATACTGACGAGCTCTTCCTATCACCACAAGATGAACGAGCTCTAATTCATTATTCACTCGACGAGCCTTCCTATCACCCAACATGGACGAGCTCTACTTCTACTACTCGCATCAGCCTTCACCCAACGCGGACGAGCCTCTATCTGAACTATGCTTTTTTACCACCGCCCCGCGCCACAATGGAGAAGCCCCGTTCAACCATTTATATTGACGAGCTCGCCATTCATTTAACTTGGCGAGCACCTGCCTCTCACTATATTGACGAGCTATCCCTGCCAGTCCGCGTGAACGAGTTCCTGTTAATCGCCTTGACGAGCTTTCCTTGCCGATTCGAGCGGAATAACATACGAAACCCTAAGAGGAAAGTGAGCCCAATCATTAAACCCTTAACCGAATCATCGCGCTTAGGAATAAATACATATAACCTAACAAGAATGCGAATTATAACAAAATATGTATTTATCAAAAAGGGAGCTACATGGATCCCAGGCCCCAGGCCTGGCAAAATGAGTAAATATATACATACGTAAAAAAAAAAAAAAAAAAAAAAAAAAAAGATAAGGGAGAAAAAGGGTCGAGATCGTCCCTAAAGTCACGCTAAGAAATGAAGGGATGACGTAGGAATGAGAATGGATTTCAATAGGAGTGCCGGGCCCTTGGGAATAATTCGCAGAGGTAGATTCCTCTGCCTCCTCGTCACTAGGAAGATCAAAATTGAAATCTAGGTTGGGGTACGCGAGAACCGCTTTCCTTTGAAAAGCGAGCCACCCAGAAGCCCACTGAGCACCGGCCTGATCCCGCAGCCAGTTTAATAACTCTCCGCCTCCGTGCAACCATACCTCCACCGCTGATGAAGACGAGACGCAATCCGCGCAGATTCTCGCTTAGCCGCCCGACGACTCCGCAGCTCGAAAGACTCGCGACGAGCTCTCAGCAAAGACTTACCCTCGAAAGCTTCGACGGGCCACTTCAAGTTGTGTTTCTCATCACCAAGCAAAGCATCGTCGCAGACGTAGTTCCATTTGAAGATCTCAGCTTCGTCTCGAGGTGACGAGCCTTGAACCTTAACCAAATAAGCTCGTGACTGGGCAAATGTTACCTCTCCCGAGCCTCAACCAAGTTACTTCCGCGACTCCTGATTGTCCCGAACCTCTGCCGCCACGCCGCCGCTGTCGCTACGAACCTCATCTTCTCTTACTCAGCCCAGCCCGAGCCGACGGCGCTTCAAGTCGACTTGCTGTCTGCGATCTTCGGGCCAAATCACGCGACGCGCTTTCCCATTTTGCTCGGCTTCTAAGAAGTGAGCGTGGCATCCTTCGCCTTATAAATGCGAAATATCTTACGTGCTTCCCTTTATTTAATTTCGCCTTTCTACTTTAATTCTTCAAATGAGTAGCAACCTGCATATCAAACACAAAGTCAGTACTGGACGCAGAAACAGATTGGTGATAAACGTGATTAGAGACTTACCAAGGCGATCCCATGAAAGGATAAAGCCAAAGCTTCATCAACTGGAAGCCCTTTTGACCTCTCAAGGTCTAATCTTCGACAATAGAAGAAATAAATAAGCGCGCAAGTTCGTATTGAGAGCAAAGAACTCGGCATTATTATCCTTATTTCTCGACTTCTTCTTCTGGCCCGCCCACCTCCGAGGAGGCAACCCAACGCCTTGGCATGGACCTACTCGGTTATTGAGGCATACCGCCTACCGGGCCGCTCGACCTACTTCACCCAAAGGATTCTCCGTCCGAACAGTTTCGAAGAGGCGAGGGCATAAACCCAAGAAAGCACGCCCAATGGTGACAACGCGCCCGCCTCCAAACTCGACGTGGTGCCTGAGGCGCCCCCAATTTCGAACCGCCAAACCCGCCTCATCCTCTCAAAGACGGTGATTTTTTCCTTTCACGCCGCTGGGCTTCCGACGCCCCTCAAATGAACTAGAATTTCCCCCCGGGTGGGAGCGGCAGCAGTGGGCCCAAAGGGAAAAACCCCCAAGGTGGAAGGAGGCGAGGGCCTCAAAGCAGAGGATCGTACGGACATCGACCTAGATGGACCAGGAATGCCTGACTTTATCAACCTGCAGATAAGTGGCGAAACATACAACGAGCGTGACGTTGTCTTCCTCGCATGTCAAAACGAGCACCTCGAGAAACACGAGGAAAGTAAACCAAAACGCTCAAACCATCTTCGTGACAAGCCACGCTAAAAACAGAGCAAATACTCACGAAGATTATCAGGGGTATGCCAGGTCGTAGGGACACCTAGGGTATCGTCCCTGTCAGAAAGATTGTACTCCCAGGAACGACCGCTCACGAAGAAATACCGTCCCTTCCATGATCTATGTGACATGTGAATGAGATTACCGAGGAGCTCCGTAGCCGCTTCGAGAAGAAAACAAGCCCTCTGGAGTAGCTACTGAATGAAAAGATGAATGAAAGAGCTACGCTTAGTGGATGCCGAACCCTCTATCCCTAAAAAAGACCAAAAGGCCTACCAAAATACCCCAGCCATCACGGGAGCCACAGCGACAATGTCAAATGTTGCGTAACCCTACGGCTACAGAATGAAACTAAGCTATCACTAAAGGCGACTTCAAAGAAGCGCACCATCCTGTGCACGTAGGTCAGACAAAGAGTCAACACTGGGACCCATATTCGGATACGGGGAGGTCGATAGCGACGCAAAATGGTCCCATATAAAGGGCTTAACTCGCTAGGTCCCACGCTCACAAAGATGCCAAGGGCACTATCAGGAAATCTCGACCCTGTGGTATTTGATCAGTTCACTTTCACCCTTATCTAACAGGGACAGGAGGCGCCTCGTGAGCAAGCCGGTTAAACGATCGTCAAACAAGCTGAACGCCTGTACCGCCTCGGGACCCGCATCACCGTAAGAGTCATCTCTGATACGCAAAGAAGAAGAGCGATTGGGACCCATGACGTAAGCAAATAGTAATAGACGAGAGCGAGAACAAATAAACCCTGCAGCTCCTCACTCATCAACCGAAAAGGACCTCACACGAAAAGCACAAGCATTTGCACTGAATAAAGCCAGCAACAAGATCGAGAAACCTGAGATGTGAGGGGCCGATGAAAGAGACTGAGGGAGTCAAGGAGAATATGAAAAACAAGCGCGAAACCCGAAGAGTCACCATTAATCATCTCTGTTCTTCCGAACGTACGCGTGGAATAAGCAGACGAACAGGGAAGATTATGCCCTCAGACACGTCCGTGGTACAAGGGTCGGGGCAACTGATATGGGCGAAAAATAGGCCCAATATCCAATTCCCTAAGCCCAGAGGAAATGACGGGCTCCACATCAAAACCAGGCCCCCTTATGTCAACCTCGGGCGAGGTCCGATTCATCGAGCCCAAAGTCGAACTGGTGACGGTCAAAATCCATAACCGTCCAATAAGCCCGTACATCTCATCTAAACAGAAAATATAAAAGATATATTTTATTTATTCCCAGATCCCACCATAAGGGAAAGAAAGGATAATGATAGATCATTGCCAGTTGGACATCTTCCTATAAGGAAAGAAGACTATCCCAAGTTAACCGCTTCCTATATCCCGTACTCGCATCCGATATGGACTAAAAATAAGAAATATTCCATCCAATGGGAAGGACTCCATCACTATCCAACTGGTCGAGCCTCAACTATAAATACGAGGCCATCCCACTCCAAGTGAAAGGTGGCACGCCAACACTTTTACACGCATTCTTAGACGCCAATACTAACACCCAGTTAGCCTTCTTCTCTCGAAAAGAACCGACTTAAGATCTGAAAGGGCCACTCGGCATAAATTCTCGCCGACCCCTTCTTCCTTTGTTTTGCAGAGAAGTGCTACGTCCGCAGCCCCGTGTGATCAACAAAGGCAAATGATCCTACCTCGCCTCATTAAACAACTGTACGCCAGATCCTACCAAAACAAACGATCCGGCCCCGCCAACGACTTCACACGCTCCAGCTAGCCCGATCAAATAAATAAAGGCATCATCAATATATATATATATATATATATATATATATATATATATATATATATATATATATATATATATATATATATATATATATATATATATATATATTTTAATGCACTCTCAATTTACCAGACTAAGAATTTGTAATATTAGAGCAACTCCCAATGGAAATTGCCAAAACGGGTGTCAAATGCCATTTTGCAACCCTGGCAGCAGCCGCACTTCGAACAGCTGCTTTGGCTTCTCCAATGATAGTGTGCCAAAATGGGCATCATTTCACTAAATGTTTTTTATTAAAATATAATTAAACTTAACAGCTTATATTTTAACTATGGGTATATTTTTCATAACGATCATAATTGCAGAACTCATATATTCTCAGAGGCATCAATTTCAAATTTCAATTTTGTTCTACTAAATTTTAAAATTCTCAAATTTCAACTGCTGAAATTCATATTTGAAAATTTAACCGCCAAAAATAAAAAATTAAAAAAATTATAATTCGTCTATAAATATGTATAATTTTCTCATGTTTTTCATCCATCTATCTTACATTATCTTTCGCCTTTCCACACTTCCTTTCTCTTTGACTATTTATCCTTTCACATTTTCGCTCATCAAGTTATATATGAACTCCGCTTTCCTAATATTTTATAGACCTCAATATTGAAGAAGAAGATAATGACGATTTGATATGTTGTATGTCGCAAACTGTGGTCCAAGTGGTTTAGTCATGAACTAATAAGAAGGTATCGTGGGTTCCGCTCCAAGCCTCACATACCTGCTTAATCGTGATAGAGTCAAGGTCATGAAAGACTCCTATCGTGGCTATTTCATGTACCTCGTATACGAAGCTTTTTCGCCGAGTGCTCCGACGAGCCAGCCCTCTTTTTTTATTCAATTGTAAATGAGTACAACAATATGATCCATACTTCATCCAAAAGAATAGACACGCCGTTTGAGTTTCTGCTTGTCATCCCTTCAAAAGATAACAATTGCTTATAGGTTCCTCGCCACGGAATCAGGTAGATTCCGTGGATGAATACATCAGACCGAGAAAGCACGCACTACGAGTCCTATGGTTGCCGAAAGTCGCATTGCAATGTTTGGCGACCATTACCGGTGTCACCAAACAATATCAATATTACCTGATCAAGCAAACGAACAACGCGCTTTCCTAAAGACAAGCAGTGAGCATTGATCAGATGCACGGGCTTTAAAATCATTCACCAGCGCATGAAGGCGATGTATATCGGCCATTGTCAGCGAACCAACAATCATTTTGTAAGTCGTGGCATCTCAAGATCTGATACGACATGCATTCTTTGGCCTAATTGTTAATTGAATAACATAAATGTTATAGATAGTCCCTTTGTTTTACATTAGCAAATGGTCATGCTCCTCCACCAACCATATATAATTAATTGGCCATGAAGATAGACAGATATTATCTACGATTATGAGATTTATCCAACCGACGTGACATTTGTAAACAATCAGCTCATAGCGCTTTGAAGAAAAACATTTAAAACACATTTTTCTAAAGCTTGACAAGAGTCGCAAGAAAAGATGTAGAGCGGGCAGTGACTTTAAAGCCCGCTTTTGCACCAGGCGGATCAAAGACGTTGTGGGATGAAGAACACTTGCAGATATTACGAAATACAGCACACACGCATAATATGGTCATCAGAGGATCTACAGATATCGGGTAACAATGACGATGGAAGCGATGCAACCGCCTAGAAGTGTCACACGCGATACACCACTCAAGACTTCTACAAAACTTCATTATCATATCGTACGTTGTTACTCATTCTCAAACTGCATCAGATCTTATCTAGCATTTGTAGAGAAATCCATTACGACGATCAATAACCTCTATCACTCCCTTGAAGTCAAGTTGTATTTCAATTCCAATTTCAATTTCATGTTGTTTTAATCTCCACTCTTCACTCTTCATGTCAGATTTAATTTCAATTCCAACCTCCTATGTCAGGCTTTTCAATTCCAATTTCAATTTCAAGTTATATTTTCAATTCCAATTGCAACATAATAAAATAATGATCAAGAAATTTAAAAATTTAATAGCAATATAATAAATAACAACTAAAAATTAAAAACCCCGCTTTTTCATAACTCCTATCTTCAAAGTTATTCCAATATTATTGCAGAAGCAGTCTACGCTAAGAGTATCGTCATGATTTTCATCTCATTTTGCATTGAATTTTCAGACTCGTTTTTCTTCAATTTAATCGCTACGACAGTTACCCAACAGTATCTCCCTTCGCCACCATAAATTTTGTTGTGCTAACTTTTATTGCTCCATCCTTATTCTTTCATTCCAAAGGCATGATTCCAATGATCTTTCAACATCGTTTCGTTTCTCTCTTTACTTTTAAAAGCAGTTTTTTTCGAAACCTTTTCTCACCCAAATCTGCACTTAATATCGATAATGAGAGACGTGGTTCGTTGTCATCCCCTAAATGAGGTTAAACAGCGCGATTCAACACGAGCCGATTCACAGACTACCACGAATTTAGTTTTTGCTCTCTTATTACCGGTCGATTACCGCCCATTTCTCGTCTTCCATTTTCAATATATTCACAATGCATCAGACATTGAAATGGTTTTCCAAGAATCTTAAGAAACATTTCTTTTGCTTCATCAACCTAAAAACATATGGAAATTATTCGGGCCATCAAGAAATATCAAATCATACAGTGTCTCGACCTAAAGCTTATATCTATTTTCTTTGCTTATAGCGCCCACTTTGTCTGAAAGTCTTTCAATTTGATCATGAAACCGACAAATTTACTCCGTGATTATGCTTATATCAGTTCAACGACTTTTACTGTAAGACGAGAACGCTCTTCTCGATTGCTCCACGGTTCTCTAAGTACTGCAGATTCTTTTCGCCACCCACCACCTTGGTTGCTCATTCCCGCACCGTATATTTCAGGCTGTGATAGCTCACGCAGGTTACCTATTAATTTATCTTCTTCTACGCAAGCTTTCGGTCTCTTTTGCATTGGCTCCTTTAACGACTTCATTTCAGATGCAATACTAATAATGCGGATACCCGAATGCATCATTATATAACCATTGTCGCTCATAAAGAAATCAAGAAGAATCATCAATATTGTAACCATCTATTAAAATAGCCAAAATTAGTAATCAATTTAAAAATGAAAGCAATTTATAAAGATACAACAAATCTATCAATTATAAAAATTTATAATCAATTTAAAGAATGAGCAATTTGGTCTAAAAAATTATCAATTTATCAATTTAAATTTAAAATCTAATTCAGCCAATTCTAGTTAAACGAGCAATTTATCAATTAAAAATTATAATCAATTTAAAAACGAAGAATTTATAAAAAGATGATACAAATCAATCTACCATTTATAAAATTTAAATCAATTTAAGCACGAACAATTTATTAATTAAAAAATTATAAATTTATCAATTTAAATTTAAAAATCAATTTTGCTTATAATTTAAAGAATTAATGTAATTTATCAATTAAAATTATAATCAATATAAAATTAGTAATTTATAAAATATACAAATTAATTCTTATCAATTATAAACCTATGTAAATGAATTCTAAAGAATTATCAATTTATCAATTTTGATTTAAAATCAAAATTTCAATTTTTAAAGAGGTAAAACCTCATCGGTCCCTCTGGGTCCGTCTTCTTCCTCTTCCCTTTTTCTTCCTCTTCTCCTGGTTTAAGATTCTCCCACAAAGAGACTGGTCATTTTCTGGTCGCAAAGTGGACCGCCGATTTGATTCAAAAGTAATTTCGATTCGTAAGTTTCTGCGCTTCAAACACCGTAAGCGCAGCTGATTTTTGCGTAGTTTCCCGATTTTTCCTTTTTCAGATTCTCTTTAATTTATGGTGACCGAACTAATATACCGTCGAGTAGTCTGCCGGTTCAAAACAAGAATAACAACTTATTTTCAGATTCCCTCACTTCTTTCCAAAGCTTATCAAATACTAAGACCCCACAAACTCTGATAAAGATTTCGCTCACCTCTGACGCAACTCATCAGTTCTAAATTTTTGGCGATTCTGTGGCGACTGATTTTAATAGAAGCAGGCTAAGACAAGACTCATACATGAACTCCTGCCGGAAAGCTCTTAGTAATAGACACCCCTTGTTTTATATACCGTCCTTAATATCTACAAAAAGAGGTAAAGAGCCAACAAAAGATTTTTTCCTTTTCCTTTAAAAAAAATCTACCTGCTCTTTTTGATCTGGATATTTTCCTCCCCATTTTCTGACCGTCCAAACAGTCCCTCACCCACCACCCCAGGAAAAAATGGCAATGTCCAATCTTCTATCACCCCTTTCCTTCACCGTCAAGTCATTCCCACTCGTCTCCCTCAGACACCCATCTCTCCTCACTCGCACTACCAAACTCCGGTGCCCAAAACCCCGGGAACGAAGAAGACCCTTCACTGCCCAATCCAAGGGCAGCAATTCAGCCGACGCCCCAGACCGATTAATCTCAGCCGTCTGCTACTTCTATCCATTCTTCGACGGCATACAGTACGGCAAGTATGTTCTTACACAGTTCACGCCTATTCAACTCCTCATACAACCCTTGGTTCCCGCTATTAGGGTCTTCAAGAGCTTCCCTTTTAATGGGTTTTTGGTGTTTTTGACCCTCTATTTTGTTGTCGTGAGAAACCGTAATTTCAGTAGGTATGTGAGATTCAACACCATGCAGGCTATAGTTCTTGATGTCCTGTTGATTTTCCCTGATCTTTTGGAGAGGAGCTTCAATCCAAGAGATGGGCCAGGGTTGGATTTGGTGATGAGTTTGGACAGCACTGTGTTTTTGTTTCTGTTGGTGTGTTTGATATATGGGTCTTCTTCCTGCTTGTTGGGGCAGGTCCCCAGATTGCCAATTATTGCTGAGGCTGCGGATAGGCAAGTACTTTGATAACCAATTTGGTTTTTTACACTGTTTCTGCCACGATTTTTGTGTAGTGGGAATGCTAATTGTTAAGGGTTTTTACATTTGGATACAGTTCATGGAATTTATGAAAGATGGATACTGTATGTATCCTACTACTCTGTTTGGTGGTTGCCATTGTGTGTCTTGATCTTTAAGGTGATGGGAAAATTAGGAAATGGAATATGATTGTTCAGAATTTGTGGGTGTTGATGTTTATATTGCTTTGATGTTGGAGTCAGTAGGTTGACAAGTAGACATGTTAGGTATTGCTATTTTGTGATAGCACCATGTATGTGAAACCCTTTGATGGTATAGAGCTTACTTAGACTGCAGTCAGGAGTGATTAGGAAATGTTTTTAGCCCAAAAAGCGTTTTTTAAAAAGAAAAAAACCATTGTTATTTGACAAAGTTTAGAAAACTTTTTTGAAAATTAGGTGTGTGACAAAATTTAGGAAATGCCTTATTTTTATTATGAAAAATATCACTTATAATGCTTTTTCTGTGCAAACACCTGATAGTTGATTCTTCTAGTTAAAGAAAACACTTCCATTAGAAACAGTAGCAAAGCGTGTTTGATGGTGATTTTTGAAAGTGTTTTTACTCTTTCTGATACTTGAAAGCTAAAAATTTTCAACTGTTATATATCATGTGCACATGGACAAATGCTCATGTGAGAATTGGGAAGCATTGACAGCCCTAAGAAGTTGTAAGGGGAAAAAGGGAAACTTACAATTACCTGATAAAAGCAACCTCTGAAAATCCCTTACATTAAGCATCTTTGGTGCCCTCTTGGAAGAAAAACAAGAATTAAAAATCTGTACTGCAAAGAAAGGATTTCAGGTTCGTATCTGTTTTGGAATAATTACGCTTCTGGGGAACTGAATGTGCTTGGAGTGTTATGATCCCTGACTTATATATAGTCTCATATGCCCTCTTAGTTATTACCTAGTTCGGCTGGTGATAGCACTTATGCAAGTGGAAAAATAGAACTCTTGCTTGATGTATCGTATAGATAGGCTTTTCTCACTGCTATCTGCATACTTTCATTAGAGTGGAACTAACTTTATTAGAGAACTAACTTTGCAGCAAAAACCAAAACAGACTCCTGCTTGAAGCTGCATTGCTGCCTGGATTTAGATGTTAAAATTCCTCCATCTAATACTCGTTAATAAGGTTATATTTGGTTCCTAGAAATATTAATGAGGGAAAAAGAAATGGGAAGAGAAAATGATTTGCTTGTGTTTAGTTTTATCATTAAAAAAATACCAAAGAAAATAAATATAATTAATATTGTTAGAAGTTAATGTATTTACAAATTATTTAATCTTTATATAGGTGGAAAAAATAGGTGAAATGAGTTTGAAGTAGCATTTAGAAAAAAGTTATTAATTATAAATCTATTTTGTATTTTCCTTTGCTTTCTATTTCCTTTTTACTTTTCCTCTCTACTTTCTTTTCCTAACAAATCCGTCAAATTTTCTGGGAACCAAACATAGTTTAAGATTTTGAGTGTTGCAGGAGAGGAGTTATAAGATATGGCAAAGGAAGTCCTTTAATAGGCTAGTTACTTTTATTCATTATGAACTTAAAGTCCTAACTGTCACACCATCATGTCTGATGAGGTATTGTAGCGGTTGCCTCTGGATCACCATTACAGAGGAGATAAGTGTTCAGAATTAATGCATTTTTGTGTGGTATTTTCAGCTTCAAAGCAATACAAGTAGCCGCTTGACTTATCCATTTACCATTTAGATCTATAGTTTTTATATCTCTGGAAGAAAAACAATGATAATAGACTGATGAAATATTCTTCTGGACAATCGAAATGATTTCATGGTTGATCCTCAAGCTTTGGTTCTGTGCTTAGTTGTAGACTCATTCTTGTTTTGAAACGATAAAGAATTTGGTGTGTAAGTGGTGATGGATGAAGCTGGCATGGATTATATCATCTGGCTTGCCGTGTAATTCACTCCAAAAACAACAAAAATGAACAGAAGTAACTTAAGACAATCAAACTTTTTCATATGCTGCAGAACTGTAGTTATAACAGAGGTATGTGGAATCGATATATCCTCTCCAAGTAACTTCTTGACATTTTATGGTTAGCAATTTTCAGAACAAATGCTGTGTAGCCTTTGCACTAACAGAAGTTCTATTTACTGAAAACTTGGCTTAGTTCAAGAGCTGGAAAGAGCTCTGCTGGAAACAGCCCATGTATCAATAATTAGTTTGATTAGTCCCAAACTGAACTGATTGAAATGTGAGAATATTAAAAGGATTGAGGAATTATGGAAATAACCCATTGCAAGGATAGTAAAGATTGACCACACCCCCACAGGAGTATTGCAAACCCATCAGTTTGGCTATCACTGTTGAAAGATGCTTGTGGTAGGTGTATCCTAGGTGAGGTGAGTCATATTTGTAGTGTTATTTTGGCTCCAACTAAGATGTTTGGTTTGTTTTGTTTTGTTTTGAATTCTTGGATGGAACAGAGCAAAGAGCCATGTGGCAGGATGATGAGTTTCACTCTCAGGATGATTCCCATTTCTCCACCATCACATGGGTGCCTCTTAATTTGCTTGCATCTTTTCCAAGTTTCTGAATGTAATTGTTAACCGAATCCTATGTTGGCCATGTGAGAGTGTCTTCTTTTGTAACTCAAATGGGTGAGAAAGTAAAAATAGATACCCAAAGCTGATATTTGAATATGGGGTAGGGAGGGGGGGACCCTACAATAAGATTTGATGCAATGGTGGTGCAGTATGCTTTAGTTGTAGATCTAGACCAGTGGCTTGGTTGTTCTACTTCTACAGCAGTCAGTTTAGGAGCCTAAACCCCACTAAGAAGGTACTGCAACCAGTGGGGTAATTAGGAAAGAAAGTTAGTTCTCAGGCCCTTTTGTTTCTTTCTCTTCTTTCTTTGAAAAGAATCTCAAGGTTGTGACTTTTTTTTGGAACTTGAAGATCTGAGATTTAGGGTTTATAGTGTCAGAAATTACTTCCTTATAATCATTTTGATGGCTTCTTTTCATTATAGAATATAATGTAATGTGATGTAATATGGGCTTATTTATTTACACATACTTCGACTAATCTTATAGGGTCCTAAAGTTAGGTCAGGTAAATCCAGAATTGGATCAACTGAGCTTGCAGGTTTCTTAAGCAAGTAATATAGTCATTATCTGTGAAAAAACTTGTGTTTTTGGGACTAATTGCAATTGCAAGAAGGTATAAAGAATTCAAAATATATGCTTCAACACGGTTTCATAAAAAATAATTGAAACTGTTTTAGTTATGGTAATACCTAAGTACTACTTTAATAAACATACTGTAAGTACCACTTTAACACTATTTATTATGGTAGTACTTTGGAAATAAAAATAGTACCTTAAGGTAGAACTTAGGCACTATCATACTTTGAAACAGTTTCAATTATTTTCTATGGAGTCTCTTCAAAACATGTATTTTACTTTCTTTTTTCTTTATGACTTTCTTTGCAATTGCAATTATTCATAAATGAAAATTCCAGAGTCCTCAGTCCTCACTGCACTGTCCATTCCATATTCCATATTCCATATTCCATTTTCACCTGCTATGACTCCATAAAGAGAGGGTAGGCGTAGGGGGGGGTGTCTTTAATAACAGTCACCATCTACTTTTGGTTGGCTTTCCTGGAAAACATACCTAGGAAGGACTCATTTCATTTATACCCTGTACTTCCAAATCATGTGCTTTTGCCCTCCATTTTCAAATCTTCCAACATCAACTCTTTTTATTATATGCTGGTTTCTAAATGGTTCTTAAACCTACTTTGTTTGCCACTATTTTATTACACTGTCTATCTCGAAAAATCAAAATTTTAATTCAACTACTAAATTTTGAAATTATTTTTTCAATAATTAGATTCAAGTTTCTATCATTAAATACTTATTTACTTAAGTTTGAATTCCTTTTGGATTATTGAAGGATTCTATAGAATCATCCGAGGTGTGCACAAGTCATAGTTTTAAAAGGCGTGTCTAGGTTCAAGTTACAACCATTCTTTGGCTATAATGCGTCTCACTATCTAAAACATATGTACGCTTCATTGAAAAAGGAGCGTCTTGTAGACTTTAATTTCCTTTTTAAATATTTTTATTCTTAATTTTTCTAATTATATATTGATATTTATATCATTTATGTAATTTTTTTATTGAATGTTTTTTTAAATGTTAAGAGTGTTAATTTTTTTAATTTAATAATATTATATAACAACATATTTAATTTAATAATTAAATAATTATCCGAATCCTTGATTTCAATCTTAACCTTATTAGGATATGAACCATTTCTCGTCATCTATATACATAATATTTCTATTAATAATTATAAATATATGAATTAAAATAATTACCCATTTAATTTATGAATAATATTAAATTATATATTTAATTTAATAATTATAAAACATTATTGTATGTATTCAATTGATTTTAATCTCATTTTTAATTTTATTTAGTGAAAGTAATTTTAATTATGAAAATTTTAATATTAATAATATTAAATTAACTTACATGTTTTTCCTAAAACTAATCATTTTTTAATATAATGTAGTAAATTATTTCAATTGTCTTCCCATGTCCAGGCCTTTAAAGATTGAACTTTCTAGCCAATCAAGGTAGGCTTGTAAGCAATTAATTTAAATGTTAAAATTTAAAAAATATATATATATATATATATATATATATAGTATATATATATATATATATATATATATATATATATATATTAATTCTATGTCAAAAAAATTAATTTCTCTAATTAAATAACTCTAATATATGTATTTTACTTATTTTTATTATTTTTTTAAAAAAATTAAAGTATTTTCATAAATTTTATATAATTTTCTTTTTATGATCATATTTTCCATATATATGAGAGAGCCTATGTCGGTGGTGCAAATTGGGGACAAGTTCAAACATCGGTCGACGTGGCGCATTCGCATGGGCCAGGAGCAGCTAGGGCGATTTCCCGGGAATCCGTGGTATGCCCCACCCACCCACAAGATCGCCTGGGTCCAGATTCGATCCGACTGCCTATTTTACACATCTATCCTCAGAATTTCCATGAACCACAAATATACCCTTCTATAGGGTAGACCCAGCCATTCTCCCTCCCTGCACGTGCACACACCAGATCATCGGTCTCATAATTTGGGCCCACCTTACCCACAGATAAATAAATGTTATTGTTTCAATGGATTTTCTAATGGAATTTATTAGAACATACAAGAAGCATGGAGATTGAGTGGATGCGTAGGCGTACCATGAAATTATATTATTTTTAAATTGTAACTTGTCAAATCTACTTTACTCAATCGAAAACCCGATTTCCTGGGCTTTTTTATACTCCCAGAATCTGCCGAAACACCAATTTCGACCGACCAAAATTTCAAGAGAAAAACTCTATTACTCAGCCGGTATAACAAATTTCATAAAATTGGGACCAAAATAAAATGTTGAAATAAAAAAACTTTGAATTAACAATTACTTGGAAAGAATATATAAAAACTAAACTAGGAATCTGGAAAAGACAATTGCTGAACTTGTAAAGGACTAAGAAAAATGTTGAAATACTTTGTTTTGAGTGTTTGAAAGTCGGTTCTGGATGGATAATTGTCAATCATTTACTATGATGCTTTGATTCTTTTTTATAGGCATTCCTAATTAACTACCCCAACCCACCTTATCCAATAATTGTCCATGTCCCCCACTAGAGCCTTGTTTCCCAAGTAACTTTCCCCACTTCTAATAACTGCTCATGTACTTACCATGTCATGACTTGAAGAAAAAGTCTTCTCCATCTTCTACCTTTGAGACAAAGTCTCAATATTCTTAGTTGGCAGTTTTAACAAATTATTTAAAAATTCCAAAAATGTTCCTAGACCTTTTCATGGGTTAATTCTAATGGGCTTGAGCTTTCTCAAATTGGGTTAGGATCATATGGTTTGACATATATATTCGACCTATTCCATTACCAATTGGACTGAAAAATTATTTTTAATATCAACAATTGCCCCATACATACATTGTAACTGGATAGACCATATTATATGTATATAAGCCCCAAAATATTTTTATTGGGCCTAACCTTCGATCATGAGACCCAAAGTTCAATTTTCAGTCCATGATCTTAAATTCTAATGGCAAGAGCGAGCCCGGTTGGAGCACATGAGAAAGCAACAGTTAATTTCCCTAGAAAAGTTCATGCCACTCTCAATTTCAAAACCTCCTACCTTTGTTTTTCCTCCTTCATCTACTTCATTTGGAGAGAATAATCAATCCCAAGGTTTTAAACATTTTTCCAAAGCCACAAACTCATTTATTCTGCCAAAGGAATCTATTTCCCTCTCTTCCTTTTCCTTTTTTTCTCTTCTCTTCTTTCTTCTTCCTTTTCTTTCTCTTCTACCTCCTATCCGACATCTATTGCCATTGTTGTTGGCGTCGCTGCCACCATCACCGAAGTTGCCTTCGACGAAGCCCCTGATGATCCTTTTCCTTTTTGCTGAGTCGATTTTTACCATTTGTCGGCCTCCACCTTCTGGCCGGCCTTTCTTGTCGTTCCTTAACTTCGCCCATTGATCTTTACATCATCCAGCCGTGAAGATTTCGTCGCGTGTCACCATTAACCATCGTGAATCCTTTCTTGCCGCCAGAGCTCTACCACGGGTTCTTCTTCGATGATAAGTTTTGCCTCTTCCCTAATGATCGACGATGCTCGCATCAAATCTCCAAGTCGTTGATGCCTCGTCGTTGCTTCTTCTTTTGATCCTCAAACTATATTCGTTTCGTGTTCTTAGCTCTGTCAGTGCGCAAACATTCTCTTGTAATCTATTTTCACTCAAAACTCAAACAATCAATTTGATGGATGTCTTTAATGTGAAGTAGTTTGGCAAGGATTTTTTTTTTATGCAACTTTGAAGGAAGAATTCCTTTGCTGTACTTTGAGCATTATCTTTGGATGCCATTTGAAAATTCTCTTTGATGTGTTTCGGTCATTTCGAAAGTCCTTAGTCTCTTAAGTGAAGTAGTTTGGCAAGGATTTTTTTCGATGCAACTTTGAAGGAAGAATTCATTTGTTGTACTTTGAGCATTATCCTTGGATGCCATTTGAAAATTCTCTTTGATGTGTTTTGACCATTTCGAAAGTCCAGGGTCTAGATCTTGAAAATTCTCATGAATACACTATGGAAAAAAAAAATTCTCTTGGCCTCATTTGGCCATTTCGAACATTTTTCTATGTGTAGATTTCAAACATACTAATCTGTATCACTAGAAAAATCTTTTGGCCTTGTTTGGTAGGTGGTGTGGCATGCAATCTGGTCGGATTGATCAGCCAGATCGGCCCTTGTGGAAAGCACTGTATGTCTCCTTATCATAAGATCCATACATGAGTAAAAATGGTCTACGTCAGTTTGCCATCATACTAATCAAAATATAATCAACTATATTCTGATAATTTGAGTTAATTTAAATAACATACAACATGTTTTACAAAAACATATATATAATCAATGCAATAGCCGAACTTTCTTCTTAGCGGCGCCATTGGCGCCAGTCTTCACTGAACACTCCATGTACACGAAATAGTTTTCCACCGACGAGGTGAAGCGATGCCCGGTAAATTGGAATTATCTATGGGTTACTCCGCTAAGTATATGCGATGGTAAACCCGAACATTGGCAAAACATATGTTCACTGCCGAATGTCTACATGAAATGGATGAGAATGTGATTTAGCCACACCGCTACGAGCCCTCATACATTCCCTCGCATCTGGCAAAGTGTGAGAAAACATGACACCAAACAAAGGTTTTGTTCTTGAAAACATACTCTAGAGTTTCAATAATGTACACGAAATAGTTTTTCGCCGACGGGTGACGTGCCCGGTAGTGGAATTATCCACACGCCAGGTTACTCTCCACCTAAGTACTCATGCGATGAGTAACGAACATTGAAGCAACATATATGTTCTACTTTCAATGTCTAATGAAATGGATGAGAAATGTGATTCACCGCCTCTGAAACTTCGATCGCCATTTGACTCCTCAGCATGCCCCTAGCTTGAGTGTGAGAAAACCTTATTTTTAAACAAAGGTTTTGTTGCGAAAACATCTTCAGAGTTTGATGAATCACATTGAATGACCCTCCAGGGGTGGTGTGCGGATAACTCAGAAGCAGTCATGTGGAGTGCTTGCCTCCAGAGATGAGCCCCCGTTGAACTGACTTTCAAGCGGTGCGGAAGAAAATCTTCATGCGAAATCCATTTAGCAACCGTTTTTCATATCATGCGCTCCCTTTATTCTAGGTTATCCCAGTCACAGTATGAAATCTGTATGTCATTCTCAAAAAATTCCATGTTAATATAATTAAACATTACATCTTATGAATTTATCTACCAATCGTTATGTTGTCATTCATCACATACTTGATATCTGAAGTCGGCTGCATAGGCTAATATAAAATCTGACAGTCCATCTTAGAACTGTCCATAGCATCACACAAATAACATAACATGTTATTGATCAACGATAACATATTCACACTCGAGCCCGCGCCTGAAAACGAGTCCGCGGTCGGTTCGGGACTATGAGAAGCAGCTACCAGGGATTTGCTTGTTTCCGATGCAAATCTTTGGGCCAGCTCGACCACGGGGCCTCGAGATATCCACATCCATTAACAAGGTCTTCAACGAGGACTAAACCCGAAGTAGGAGAGAAAACCCCGCCTCACGGGTTTTCGAAACTCCTGGCCCCCGGTACCAGCGCGTGGCTCTTGCGAGTGGGAGCAGCTTTGCCTCTTGACTAGCTGGATTTGACGGTCAGATCCTTTGGAAGTCGAGAGATGAGAATTGATTATCTATAATCCATTTTCTTATATCTTTCTTCTCTTGGCGGTTTGGGGCTTGGAATCGAAGGACTTGTCTTAAATCTGCAATGTCCAATCATTAGTTGACTTGGATTTCACCTCACTTATCCTTCCTCTCTTTGGGATTTCGTGAATGGCGTCATGCCATGTGTCCACCCATGACCCACACTTGAGCTCATGTTTGACTAATTCATGACACGTGGCACCTCTTGAGCCACTCAAAATGTGTCAAGAGACAAATAAAAAATAGTACCAGTTGCCTCGAAAACGTGAAATTATGATTGTCTTGGAATTTGACGAGAATTCAACATAGTATTTAGATTTCGCGAAGACGATTCAGCGGTGAAGTCATTTAAGATCATCAGAGATCTAGGAAAAGTGGATTTTGATAAAAATTACCATTCTCTTTTTGGGAAAAGTAGAATTTTACCGGTTTGTCACTTTTACCTTCCAAAAATTTGTCATGAAATTGAATCACAAATCAAAAGCCAAAATCATCACGTATGCAACGTGCATTATGTCATACATGTAAATAGTCGTTTAAATTTTAAGCGATCTAATTGCATTACCTTCATCCTAAACGAAGGGATAGGTGGCGCATCATGTCTCGCTCCCACGTTGACTCCTCCACTCCCACGGTCTTTGCCACTGCTTTCACTAAACTCTCAGGGTCTTGATCGTAAAGAGCGATCTTGGTATCAAGTATCTGTATTGAGTCATGCGAAGGTTTCCATCGATTGTCAGCATCCGATATCTCCCCAGTCACACATGAAATTTGGATCACAGGTATCATAGGAGCGTGGAGGCGTGGAATGCCTCATGGACACACGACATGCTAGGCAATGAAAGCTACTTAGGTGCGGCCTAATGTCTACCCTCTCGAGTATCTCGAAGACCCAAATGAACAACCTTGACTTCAGCGCTTGCGATCGTATCTCTTAGGAATCGCAGCCCGAGAATACATGATCCTGACCTCGAGACTCTACAAAGATTGGCGTCACTTCAATCTGTAACTCTGCAGCCGACTGAGCGAGTGAGAAAGGCGATTGCCATATCAAACTCTGCAGCCTAGGAGGTGTGCTGTCGGTCGGGGCGATGGTGGAGCTCTCTCCCACCTCGGTCTAACAAATTGGTGATTTGCATGGCCTCCATGCTCATGCGCCTCATAGGGTGCCATCTTGTATACTCGCACAGTAAGCTATTCTTTCGTAGGCGAGTGAAGTAGAGACGAGTGCTTTCTTCGACTACCCTTATGGTCTGAGACGCATGCTCGCGGCCATGTCCTCCTTACACAATATCAGATCCTCTCTGTTGACCATCCCATTCCCGATGGGTGTTTGTACTCATGGTCGGTAGGTGTCCCAGTAGCGCTGGGCTTCTTTCCAAAAGTGCGTTGTAAACTCTCGGGTCTGTAGATACTATGGATCTGAGTACTGTAGTGTAATGGGATTATCTACCGAATATCTGGCCAAGCCAGAATTCCTCGATGTGAAGGTCAAATCGCCTGACTAGAAAATCGTGGGCTTCGTGGTCGGTCCATTATCACCCTGCAATCATGTCTCATTGTATGCTGGCGGAGGAGTGGGTCACGAGTTATCATGACGTGCTCTACTTCAGCCGACCACCTCGATACGCTGGAGTAAATACGGCGGTGCCAGCCTTAATCGGTGACCGTGATGTCGAACAAAGTCCCGGCGTGTCTCTTCGTCTCGCTCCAATGTGCGGAAACGAAGATCCTGGATGTGTTGCCACTGGATACCTGGCTCGTCGAGAAGCGATGAAACTCATGAGGATCTCCTCTCTCAAATCTGTCGATTGGGAATCCTTGCGTCCACCATGCGAGAGACTACCTGTACATGGATGGTCCGTCCCCTCGTCGACCACACGATTGTACGGTCACGATGGACACTAACTACTGCGTCTTTGCTTGGATTTCAATCACTCGCGGGGCGACATAGCTACAAAATTCTGATATATACGAGCTTGCTTTCATTATGCGCGTAGTCTGACGCCCAGCGGTCTCGAGCATCACGCCGTTCGAGAAGCTATACTAGCGATGCTCCTCGTGACTTCAGGTGGTGCATCGGCTATATTTGCCACCGGGATGGTATCTTAAGTGAAGTCATAACAATCTCTAGGAACTCTGAATGTATACGTTGCCTCATATTGAGGTCCGCTTTGTAAGATGCCGCCAGGACTTTGTGATGCAGTACCTCGAAGCGCTCATCATATAAATGGTGGTGCCCCGAATCTTCCAAGGCGAACTATCATTTGCGACTCCATTAATAGATGTGTTAAGGAGTAAGTGTGCGCTCATGATTCTTATTGTGGGAACCATAAGCTACTACCCTCCTTAGAGAATTGGTTATATTGCTCTGTTCCTCGCTATATCCCCTTCACTGAATTTCTTCTTCATGGAGGATCTATATACAAGCTGTAGTGCCTCACTTTCAACTGTCGACACGAATCAAAGCAGTATTTGGGACCCGTACATTTCCTTGGAGAGTTTTCCCGCCTTTTTGGATTCTATCAATGCTCTTAGGTTGAAGCTGATAGTTTTGATTGAGGCCACTGGTGGGAAAGGATCTTCATTGATTGCCATAACCTCTTTCTTGTTAGGGAACTTAAGTATCGCTTTGTTGATCCTGTCTTGTATGACATTTCTAAAACCCTAACATGCATTAGTAGTATGGTTCCATGAGTTGTGGTACTTACAGTAAGTAAAGTACATCCTTGATGGGGATCCTGTGGTCTTTAGGGAAGGTAATGAATTTTTCTTTCACCAGGAAATCAAATATTTCCTCTGTTTTTGCTACCTCAAAAGTGTATTGGACATGTATACCAACAATTCGTGTCTTCTTCCACAAATCATGTGTCTTTTCTACCAAAAGAGGATAAATGAATGTCCTTGTAGTAAATAGACCAGCCATTGCCACTTCCTGGTTCACTTCTTAACAATAGGTTCTTAGGGACTTCTTCCTCCGGTAACTTTCTTCCTTGCGTAGCTCCTCATATTCTGTCACCTTAACTACAAGTTCATAAAAATCTCTAAATTTCATACCTTGAATTTGTTCCTCAACTTAATGTCCAAACCTCTTTGGGCCATTTTCACATACTCTGTCTCTAAAAGATGGATCTTGCATCTGTTTCTCATCTTCTTGAACCGGGAGATGAACAAATCAGCAATCTCCTAATTTCTTTGAGTCATTATGGACAGTTCTGCAATGCACACTTTAGGCTCAGCTCTGAAAAACTGAGTATGGAACTATCTTTCCATCTCCTGCCAACTTCGAATGGAATTCCTTGGCAATGTTGTATACCAAATGAATGTTGCCCCTGTCAAAGAGTTAAGAAATAGTCTAAACTTGAAATGATAGAAATTTTCGTAGTTAACCAACTCCCCACATTGCACAGTGAATCTAGCAATATGCTCCAGGGTAGATTGGCCATCTTCTCTAAAGAACAAAGGGAAATCAGGGATCCTGTAGCCCCTTGGGTAGGGGTTCTCCCTGTCTATCATTTCTAGATAAGGTTTATAGAATTCCAAGCGACCAATTTGCATGAGGCCTAGCCTATATAACTCCTATACCACCTCTCTGATTGCTCCTAAATCTGGTACTAAGGCTGGTTACCTAAAAGGCTATTGGGGAACTTGTTGTACTTGCTCAGGAACTTGTTGAACTTATTGTCCCCTATTGTCATTCACTCCTGCATGTGGCTGCATGATGCCCCCCAAGCCTCCATTGGAAGAAAACCTCCTTCATATGCTCCAGGTTGTGTAATTAGATTAGTTTGAGCAAAATCCTCGGGAGCGTGGCTCACGGCTACGTGGGTCTTTCCTTGCCACGTTATACAGGGTATCACCCTCTGCTCCCTATGTGGAGGAAGTGCTCCCTAGCCTTTCTTTGCCTAGGTGAGCGCGAAATTCACTAACTGTGCAGGTTGTCGAGTCTTTGCCCCAGAGTTCGTTAGGAAATTGTCTTTCGGGTTTAAAAGTAGCCTCCTGCCTTGGTTACCCCCTTTCTCTAAGGTTCTCCTTGATAGATTGAGATTGCTACTGCTTCATTTCTTCCATAAAGGCAGTTATGATCACTCGCTGGCTCTTTAATTCTTGCATGAGAGCTTGAAATTCATTAGAATTAATAGAGAAAAGAATAGGCACGTCCACATTACCTGCACCCCTTCCTTCCACTTGTTCAATAGGGCTGTTGAATGGATTCTCATGCTGTCATATGGGAGAATTCATTAGATTTTCTATATGTTCAACCAAGGCTATAACTCTTTCTTCCTGTGCTGCTTGTAGAACATCAGATCCTGAGTCCAGAGACTCTATAATTGCCTTACTCCTTGATTTTGATGACATTCTTCAGCAAAAAGCGTGTCCCACCGAGAAATATGCATAACTATATAAAAAAATAAAAAAAATGTAATGATGTTCCACAAAGATGTGTCCCTCTTGGGCGTAATCGAAATATGTTTCGATTGGATTTTCTAGTGAAATTCTCAAAACATACAAAAGCTTTTTATCGATTGGTGGACACGGCGTCTTGTGAAGTATAGTATTTTAAGTAGGTATTGTCGAATCAACCTGCTACAGTGGCTGGATTCCCTAGTTCCTAAGTAGAAAATATTTTGAAAATTGGACTGAATTGAAAGATAAGAGAAAAACTATACGGACTAGCTTGAAAGATAACAAATTTCATTGTAGAATTAGACTGAAAATGAAATGTTGAAGTGAGAAAGCTTTGAAATAACAAATACTTGGAAATAATATATAAAAACTAAGATAGGAATTTGGAAAAGAAGATTGTTGAATTTGTAGGGGACTAAGAAAAATGGTGAAATGCTTTGTGTTGAGTGTTTGAAAGTCGGTTCTGGATGGATAATTATGGGTCGTTCTTTCTTATGTTTTTGATTAAAGCTTAAAGGCATTCTTGAATCTTTGCCTCGGCCCATTTTATCGATAAGCGTCCATTGTCCTATTAAAGCCTTATTTACCGAGAAATACTTTAAAACGTCTTGTTCGCGTACTTTGTCGTCTCATGACTTGGAAAAATACCGTTAAATGCTGCTTTTTGAAACAAAGTCACCGATATTACCAGCGGGCGAATTTAATTTGTGAATTATTTAAAAATTATAGAAATGTCTTTAGATCTTTTCATAGACTGATTCTCATGAGTTTAAGCTTTCTCGAAGTAGGTTGAGCTCATACGGTTTGACATATCTATTATACTCATTCTACTATCAATTGAGTATAAAATTTATTTTTAATGTCAACAGTTACATAGCAGGAGCCATGAACGTGACGGTGATAATGTCTATATATACCATGCTTACTTTGTGGTCTAGCGTGCGCTGTATCAGCGCCTTTACTGCTTCTGCCTCTGGAGATGCTCATTTCACGTGAGATCTCCTTCCCATAGTTTTTCTTTTTCTTTTTAAACCTCTCTCTCTCTATACGCACACCCATTTTTGCTCCCTTCCATTTATTGTCACGTGCCCCCTTTTTTTTTTATTTATACGTATTTTCAGTATTTTTTTTTGGTATTTAAAATTTTTTATTTATGTGATAATTGCTGGGTCAAAATCTTTTCCTAGGTATATGCACTGATGTAGAAGACCAATGTTAGATTTGGTCCTATATCTAATTTCTCTTTTTTCTTTTTTTTTTTTAAATAATAATTCTTTTTTAGTATAAGAATAATAGGGTGGAGGACTCTTTAAAGGGAACCAAGAATTTTGGCAGCATAAAATCATGAGACCAAAAGTTATATGGTTTTGGAGGCTCTAAAGATTACTATCATTTCATTTAATTTAGAATCACCTTTTTCCGACAAAATAAATGAAACCTTCAAGGCTAAGACTAATTACGATTTTTAAAAAATAAAAATAAAAAATGATGCAAATGGCAGTAATTGTAATTTAAGGTAAAATTCAAGGCAATAAGAATGGCAGCTCCTCTACTTACACAATTCATCTCTTTCCTCAGAAGGCGTCCTCTTCCTGTTTGGAGATCAGAATCAGAACAAGGCACCTCCACATATCACTATCTCAGTCTTCAATCTTCATTCTCTGGTACGGCATTCTCTTTCTGCCCTACAAATTACAATGCAGCTCCTTCTGGGCTATGCAAGGACCGGAATGGTCACTGTATCGGCTTTGTTCTTCCTGTTATGCTGCGCCACCGAGGCGCACAATATCACCAGCATTCTGGCGAAGAGCCCTGAATTCGCCACCTTCAACCACTACCTCACCATCACGCACCTCGCCAGTGAGATCAACATGCGGCAGACCATCACCGTCTGCGCTGTCGACAATCACGGAATGTCGGATCTGATTGATAAAGGCCTGTCCGTCTACACCATCAAGAACGTCCTTGCTCTCCACGTTCTTCTCGATTACTTCGACTCCAAGAAACTCCACCAGATCACCAATGGCTCCGCTCTCGCCGCCACCATGTACCAGGCTACCGGATCCGCCCCCGGCGCCGCCGGATTCGTCAACATCACTGATCTGAAAGGCGGCAAGGTAGGGTTCGGCGCCGGAGGCAACGACGGAGAACTCGCCGCCACGTTCGTCAAATCAGTGGAGGAGGTTCCGTACAACATCTCCGTCATCCAGATCAGCATGGTCCTGCCGTCGGAAGAGGCTGAAGCTCCCACGGCGGCACCTAGCGAGCAAAAACTGACGGATATTATGTCTGCGCACGGCTGTAAGGTTTTCGCTGACACATTGCTGGCGTCCGACGCGCAGAAGACATATGAGGACAATTTGGAGGGAGGTTTGACTGTGTTTTGCCCTACAGACGATGCGTTCAAGAATTTTCTGCCCAAGTACAAGAATCTAACGGCAGACGGTAAGATGTCGTTGCTATTGTATCAAGGCATTCCGGTGTACGAGTCGCTGATAATGTTGAAATCCAACAACGGAATGACGAACACCTTGGCCACCGACGGAGCCAAAAAGTACGACTTCACCGTTCAGAACGACGGCGAAGAGGTGACGCTAAAGACGACGATCGTAACGGCGAGGATCACCGGAACAATACTGGACAAACAGCCGCTGGCAATTTTCACGATCGACAAGGTTTTGCTGCCGAAAGAATTGTTCAAGGCCGTAGCACCGGCTCCTGCTCCGGCACCGGAACCTGAAGCCGATGCGCCCTCTACAGAGAAGAAGAAGAAGAAGAATAAGTCTCCACTGGCGCAGGACTCTCCAGCGGATTCTCCCAGCGAAGATCCAGCCGACCAAAAGGCTGACGATGACAAAAACGGTTCCGTCAGATATAACGGCGGGAGATTCGCTGCTCTGCTGCTGAGCTCATTCTTAGGAATGCTAGTGCTGTAAGTTTTCTTTTTATCTCTTTTATTTAATAAAATAAATGAGACTATTATTAGGGTTTAATTTTAATTTTATTAGAGTGTGTTGATTTTTTAATTTATTGTTGACAGTTGTGATTTGTTAATGGTGTTTGTAAGTTGATTAGGAATAGTGTGTAGTTTGTTTCCACTTTCCATTATAATATTGTGCAACTCGTGTATCAAATCTTACTTCTCGTGCCCCTTTATAGGCACGTTTCCATATCATTTGAGTTAATGACAGTGGATTATTTCCTCTTTTTTTTTTTTTTTTGGGCCTTTTGTGTTTGATTTATATTTATTTATTTTTAGTACCCAACCAAATCTAACTTTTTGTTCCTCCTATGTCCTATCTCATCCTTCCTTTGGTCGTTTTAACTCCGACACGATGCTTTTTTTTTAAAGGAAAAATAATCAAACTTGTAATTCATATCCAAGATACAAATAATTAAAAATCATATAACATGAAATAATATCCATAATAAATCGACATAAAACTTATAAATTTGATTAAATAGTGATTAAAATATGATATACATGCTTCCCGCGGGTTCTTTGGCATCGTAATTTGTTATCTTTGATTGGTCAAGCGCCGTCTTTTAAATGCGGGTCGATACCGTATAGATAGCAGCCATTATGAAAGCGACGAGCAACGAGTTGTAGCAATGATGACAAATTAGCATCGATAAAGCGGCAATAATCGAAGCGTTGATAAAGAAGCGATGATAGCAACGAAAATAAAGCGCAATCTTACATTAAGCTTAAGCTTTTATTAAGTAAAAAAACGAAAGAAAAAAAATTCAAAAATATGATTTCAGGCCAAGAATGGTAAAAAAAATCATCTTTCATTGTTTAAGGAAAATAGACTCCAAAAAATATATATATATATATAAAAGAGAAAAGAAGAGAAGGGCACAATTTACTGTTTCTTCAATCGTTTGGTTACAATATAATAAATGGACGTTACTTTGCAATTATATATGGAGGAAGGAAACACTTTATAACCACAGTTTAAAGTCAAAATAATTCATTTAATATATATATATATATATAAACTTTTTTTTTTTAAATATTCGTAAAACTAATATTTTTTTACTTTTTAAAACTACATTTATCAACTGTGATTTAAAGTGCTTGCTAAGCAGTGATCCCTTCTTTAGGTTTAAGGTTAATTTCATATGTGGTAGATACGGTTTTAAAAAAGAAAAAAAAGACAATTTGAATATTTAAAAAAAAAAACCTATATGTGTAATTTTAAAAAAAATGAATTACTTTGATATGAAACTCTTAGGACCAGTTCTCGATGAACGAGTTAGAGTTTCTTAATACTGTAAAAGCTCAATATCCTTCTTAAAGGTTTATGCTAAAGATAATTTAATTAAGGGAGAATTATGCCTTAATGTTAGATGGACCTATATTTTATAAAGGAATTCAGCTAACATAGACTAAGAGTATCTCCCACGTCCTTGTTCAATAAATAGTACTTTCAATATATTTAAATATTAAATTCATTTATTTTAATTGTAACTTTTAAAATACAACAATAGCCTTTCTACAGTACAGCTCAACTGATAATTTAAAGAGTCGACGTATATATAAGAAGAGATAAGAGAAAAAAAGGTAGAGAGAGGAATTTAGGAACGAATGAGCTACGATTTGGTGAGAAGTAGTTTAAGGTGGCTATATGAAATAGAGAGTGGAATAGAAAGTGGGTTGGGAGAGAATTTTTGTGTTTAGTAGTAAAGTGAAACAAGAGAAGAAATAGAGTGGGTTGGAGATCTTTCCCCAGCTGAGGCTATAACAAATCCAAAATACCAACATTACCCTCAAGCTTCCGGAACAACCCTCCCTCGACCCCTTCCACGGTTCCACCAACGGCCAAGCGCCTGGCCCAACCTCATTTTCTTTTTCTTTTTCTTTTTCTTTTTTTGCAATCAATCTTTAATTTATTTTTGTGCTTTTTCATAGAAAGCACCCTCATTTACCAAATTTTAAATAAATTAAAATTTTTAATTATTTTATAAAATAATATCTTATTTT
The DNA here is from genome assembly GCA_016808115.1 of Tetrastigma voinierianum. Taxonomy (NCBI): domain Eukaryota; kingdom Viridiplantae; phylum Streptophyta; class Magnoliopsida; order Vitales; family Vitaceae; genus Tetrastigma; species Tetrastigma voinierianum. The sequence goes on along the minus strand of JAEQBH010000222.1, from coordinate 1,770,815 downwards.
CATTATTTTTAAAATGCACTTCATTAAGAAAAACTTTTATTTTTAAAATTTCATTTTCTTTATTATATTTTTGTTTTGTTTAATAAATGAAGTAAAACAAATCAACTTTGAATATATAAATTAATAAATTGAAAATATTTAATTTTTTTATTTTTTATTTTTTTTATTTTTTCAAAAAAATATTATTTTTTATTTATAAAATAATAATAAAAGTATGTAGATAATATATTTCATTAATATTTAAAAAAAAAGTTTATAAAATACATTAGGTTGATGTATTAATGACTTAGGAAAAATATTTCGAAAAAATAAAAATCCTATGAGAAATGAAGATATGTACACCCATTGTACAATTAATACATTTAACTTGCATAGTTAGTGTAATCACTTTGTACACTACTAATATTTTAGAATTATATATATATATACTTTTAAATATTTAATTTTATTCACTTTCAAATATTACTTTTAAATATTAAAATAAGATATTATCTTATCAAATTAATAAAAAATAAGAAATTAAAATTCATGAAATTGGTGCATTTAAAAGAGAAAAAAAAAAAAAAAAAGGAAAGAATGTGGGGTGGATTGACTGGGGATGTTAAGTGGGCGGGGGAGACCCGGTGGGGTGATGGGGTGGGACAGGTTGGGAAAAAATTAATTTATTAAGAGGTATTTTTGTCTCATTAAGTTCTATAGCCATGTGTTTAATTTTAGTAGTTTCATGGACCCTCTATAAAATATAAGATCTCCTCTAACCCTAAAACATAAATCCCCCTTAAAATAATCATCATTAATTTGAAAGCCTGAACATGGACTATTAATTCCATGGGCCCTGAAGTTAACGATAGGATAAATTGTTCAATAGCTCTAAAAGGACTCGAACTAGTTAGGTGATCAATGAGGAGCAAACATTGGGACCAACTGAGCTACCCCTTAGCGTCAAGATCCCAAGCCCTTTTTAAAACTACTTTAGCGGTAGTAGCACAAATTGAAGGGGGGTGGCAACCTCTAAAAGGGTTGGGGTGGGGGGACTCATTTATCATCTATCATAAAGCAGCAGGCAGGCCCTTTGTATTTTTGTGAGGGAGACAAGGCAGTTTGGATCCACGTCCACCTCAACCAGCTCCCCCATGTAGGACAATCAACCCATGGTCAGCAGGGAACATGGCCTTTAAAGCTCCTTTGGCTTTCTGCCATCATCAAACCATTCATTATCTAATAGTCAGTCAGCATAGACATATATAGAGAGAGAGAGAGAGAGCATGAAACTTCATAAACAATTAATGGAAAACAAAGAACAGTGGCAGCAGAATTACAAGTGAAAACACCAACAAGAAGTTGGGTACTTATTAGAAGGAAGCTCCCTCCTAGATTAGGAGAAACATGGCACCTAGAGTAGTAGTAGTAAAAGTGCAAAGGAAAGAGACAGCACCATTACAGAAAACCAAGAGAGAGCCACCAGAGCTGAAGCAGCAGAGTAGTTTTGATTTGGAATATATTCATAAGGTTCTGGAGGACCATTAAGGCAGCATTGAGCAGGTGGAGGGGGAGGAGGGCTACAGCCTTGACCTGCTGCTGGTGTTGATGGTGCTGATGTCTCTCTTCTTGGTGGTGGCGGTGCTCCATAGGAAGGATAGCCAAAAAGTGGGGGTGATGGTGATGGTGATGGTGGTGGTGGTGATCTTCCATATGAAGGGTACCCAGAAACCGGCCTTGGCGGTGGTGGTGCTCTGTATGAAGGGTAGCCAGAAAGTGGGGATGGTGGTGGCCTTCCTCCATATGAAGGGTAGCCAGAAACAGAGGGTGGTGGTGGTGAAAGCAGAGGATAGCCAGTTGGTGGGGGCATGCCATAGCCAAGAACCTCACCTGGATCAGCAGAGCCATGGCTGATGATCAACACCCAGAGTGTTAGTGTTACAAGGAACACCCATTTCTGAAGCAACATTCTTCTCCCCTTACAACCACAAGATCGTCTTGGAAGAAGAACCAGGATATAGCAGAGGGGAGATGGATGGATTGTGAACTATATGGGATAAGGAAAACTACTCTGATTTGCTAAAAGATTCATGACCAGTGGCTATTTACCATGGTTTGGCTTTCATCTTTTTCTTCTACATCCTGGATATGGTGCCGCATGTCATACCATCTGTCAAAGCTATGCAAAAGTAGTATTGAAACTTAACTTATTTGCATGTATTCACATAACACACCGACATATCATAATATATTCAGATCTTTTCTCTCACAAGTTCCCTATCTATCAAGCCAAGAGCCTTGTTTACATTTATGGGAGTCCGTTACTCAGCAATTTCATGGTTGCAAACTACCTCATAACTGTCATTGAGCTATTTCAATTTGCAATGGTGAAGAGATCGGCATAGGGAACTCAACAGAACACCGGGTAAAAATGCATAATTGCACAGTATGATACAAGCATTGAGACTAGAAACCAGAGTAAGGACCCAAAAAAGGTTGTATCCTCTCTACAACACATATGTCATCCTGTAGTTCCTTCTCTTCTTCCCCCTTTTCCTCTCTCTATGCAGTAAGAAAATAGAATCTTGATTTCTGGTTCATGAAATGCAACCAGCACATAGTAATGTGACAAAAAGTAAACAAAGGGCAGTTCATTTAATTAAATCTTTCTCTTCACCATAGTGCAAGAGATCGATCAGTACAATAAATGTCAACAGCTACCATTCAGGTCCAATCAATTGTTCTCAATAACGGTTAGAATCTTATTTGTTCGAATATAAGTGACACGGTTGACCAGTAAAACTTGATTGTACAAGTTTTGGAGAGAATCCGATGTAGTCCCCGTCTAACTTTGCTAAGCATATGTCTCTGATGCTCTTGTAAAATCCAGGTTTCTGGACAATTTGTTGAGCTGTATACTCCTCAAATGGCATCCACTAAAGAGAAAAAGGGCAACTGTGTGAAAATTTTGCAACAGGCACTCTGAATTTAAGTCTCTAATTATGCATGCTAAGCAATACTTGCAACAGGTTGGCAGGAACTAGGAAGAATAAGCTTCACCAGTTGTACAAGTGTCATAAGCATGAAATTTACCCCCAAAATTTACACTTCAATGATGCTTAGAAAGCTAATAGAGGAACCTTTCAAATACCTATGAGATGCAAATGTAAGGGCACACATGGGGGAATACCACTAATTTGTATTAATAATCAAGTAATTACAAGAAATGGGCCAAACGCTCTCTAAAGAGAAGATTCCCACAACTTTCATCAGTGTGTTCATACAAAGAAGGCCTGGAAAGACAAACATATATAGGTACTAAGCACTACAAACATTTTAGGAATCAGCAAACTAACCTCACCCATATCTTGATAGTAGTTCTTTCCATGGTTTCAGCTGTTCCCGTCCATCCAGCAGTTACAACAGTTGCTTGCTTCTGCTCATGCTACTATAACCTTATTCAACAGCCCACTATTTGGGTCATGCCACCTTTATAGGTTTTGTTGCAAAATTGCATTCCATCTGCTCCATCTTTGCAGAGATTTTTTGGCTTGTATCATGTGTCTACAAAGCAAAGCTTTCAACCCATCATGTGTCTTGTGTCAGGTGTCTTGAAATGTCCCATGCCATCTGTCATCTCCTCGATGTGCTAGGAGGCTTTAGCTTAGACTTCCCCTAATACCAAGGTGCCACACCTGATGTCTCCGAGTGTCATGCTCTTAATATATAATAGCCCTTACTAGGTCTCTTACCAATGTTGAATGTTATAACATTTTTACCCACATGTATTCAACTCATTGTTAAGTATATGAGCAGCCCATGTATGCTATGGCCCCTCTTGGCCCACATTCATGGTGGAACATTGCCTTTGTGTGCAAAGCCATTCCCTAACTCATGTCCCATATCTATTGTATTGTTGGTTAATGCATGCCAACCCTCTTGATTCCATTCCTTCCCTTGCGTTGTGTGCCACAATTATACCCTACGACTTGGACCCTATAAGTTGTACTGCAATCCTGGCACTACACTCATGTGTATACCGGCAAGGTTTTCCATCACGCCTTTGGTATACTTGTCACCACCCATGTTCCTCCTCATAAAGAGACTTTTGTAAGCATTTCTCATCATATATATATATATACCTTCCCTTGGAAATTCCTTAAGGCATCCCTTTTGAAAGAAAAATCTCAACCCAATGAAATTCCACATTTTGAATTTTCATCGAGTAGAACCACCCAAATAGAGCTTGTTTGTGCATGTTTGCATTTGCAGACCCTTAAATCACCCCCAAGCCACTGCCTCACATCTATATTAGTCATTCCCTTGAATCCACGTGCAACTCAACCTCACAAGCATTCCCAACTGTCACCTTGTTCTCCCCTCCTGATGCAGAAGCTTGTACAACAAACAATGGGAAATCGATCCTCAGTATGGAAAATTCGGATTCGGGAGGTTGTGAAACCTTGGAGACACCTAATCTTTTTCTAAATCCAAGTATTGTGAGTCTTGTTACTACTTTGATTTGGAGTTGTTTCATTATAGAAAGATTTGTTCTCCAAGTCCAAGTAGTAGTTTCTTTATTTTATTTAGAACGTTTGTTTTCCTAGTCAAAGTAAGAGTTGTTTCCTTTTAGAAAGATTTTCTTTTATAAGTTACTTTATTTAATTTAGAAAAGTCTTGTTTTCCAAGTCAAAATAGAAGTTTCTTTATTTGATTTAGAAAGTCTGGGGCCTATATATACCCTTCCTTATGTAGTCTTTTGATTAATTAATTCAAGTTTAATAATATTTTAAGTATTCTCTTTTTTAAGGATTACTATAACATTCTGCTTATCTCTCTTGGGTGGATTCCCTTGAGTGGCAGTTCGTGGCTGCCATCTGCAAATTGGTCGTTGGATGATATATATCTTTGTTCTCTAATCTCTTAGGTGGATTCCCTTTAGTGGCGAGTTCGTGGCTTCTTATCGCAGTAGATTCCTTTAGTAGTGAAATGCGTATCTATCCTTCTATACTTGTCCTCATCTCATTATCTTACTCTTTTAACTTTCCAAATTTAATTCTCCAACCACAACATAAAACTTTCCAATTCTAGTTCCATACTTCAAAACTCTTTCCAAATACTTTGTTTAACCTACAAACCATAAATACCATCTTCCCTGACCTCATAGAAACCCCAAATTCGTGCATAGCCCTAGCCCACCTTAGGAAAACTCGAAAACCGCAAACTAGCTCTAAACAAGGTTGTTTCACATCCTATACCCCTAAACTACCACAAACCCATCCCTAACTTACCCAAACCATTAGATCATCCATCACAAGCCCGTCCTTGCATCAAAGTGGTATCAGAGCTTATGGTTTGATGGCTGATCATAAGCTAAAAGGCGTTCTTGATAATGAAGGCAAGAGTTCTAGTCATGATTCAAGTGGTTATGAAGCCCCGAGGCAAAAGCGTGTACTAAATCTTGGGAATTCTTGTTTAAGCGTCTACAAAGCTAGCTTGAAGTTTCATAGAGATCCTATGATTATGGAGGACTTAGTTTGCGAAAGCAAGATCGAGGAGGAACGTGATGATGAAGAAGAAATTGTGTGACCTAGTCACTTCATTCTTCTGAGTCTGAGAAAGATTCAAAACAAACACGTAAGAGACTATGATTATCTAGGAAGGTATAATGGTTGCTACCATGATGGTGATTACTATGAGAGGCGTGGTAATTATGATGAAGGCTCAAGATTCACTCCAAGACTTGATATTCCAGAATTTGAAGGAAGAATACATGTTGATGACTTCTTGGATTGGCTTAATACATGTCTTTGAGTATTGTGACCCCCTTGAGCACAAATGGGTGAAGTTGGTGGCTATTAAGATGCACAAGAATGCTTCTTTTTGGTGGGAAAACTTGAAGAGGCAACGCGAAAGAAATGGAAAAAAGAATATTCAAACTTGGGAAAAGATGAAGAAAAGCCCAAGGAAGTACCTTCCACACTTCATATCAGTAAAGACATCTCTCTTATCAAAATTCGAACTTTGTCAGCAGAGATTTGAGTGTGGAGAAGTATTCGGCTGAATTTGAAAACTTGATGATCATGGGAGACTTAAGAGAGGCCAAGGAACAATCCATAGCCTGCTATCTTGCTGGTATGAGATTTGATATTGCTAGAATCATTTATATGCGGCCATATAACACACTTCAAGATGTGATCAAGCTTGCTTTGAAAGTTGAGGCTCTAAACAAGTTTAGAAGTTCTACAACTAGTAGGAGTGTGGCTAAAGAAGGGTTTGCCAAGGATTTGATTTCTAGGAATCCTAATGATGCTAAAACTACCCCTAAACCTCAAGTAAAAAGTGAAGTACATAAGTTGCAACAAGAGTCAACTTCTAAGTCAAAGAGATGTTATAAGTACCAAGGGTTCGAGCATATTGCTTATGACTGTCCTAACCGGAAAGTAGTGGCCCTAGTTGAGGAAGATAAAGCCAAGGAAGAAGATGTTGAAGAGGGAGTAGAATCTGACCATGTGCAAGAAGATGAATAAGAGCTTACTATGCCTAACCATGGGACTTCCTTAGTTGCTCAAAGGAGCCATAAAGTTGGAGCAGTTGAGAGTGAAGAAGATTGGTTGTGATCCAATGATTTTCACACAAGGTGCACATCTAAGGGTAAAGTTTGCCCGGTGATTATTGATAATGGGACTTTGAGAATTGTGTTTCCATGGAGATGGTGCAAAAATTGGATTGAATATAGATTACATCAAGCCTTATAATCTTTGTTGGCTTCAAAGAGTGATATCGAGTAAAACGCCGTGCCTTGTCTCATTTTACAGGTGGAAGACATTACGGATGAGAATGTGGTCTTGATCTTGTTCCAATGGATGTTTGTCACTTGTTGCTCGAAAGACCATGGCAATATGATCGAAAGGTAATTTATAGTGATTTCCAAAAACACCTACATTCCCCTGAGGTTATGCTAAAATTCATCTTGCACCTATGAAACCAACAATGGCTTTAGAAACAAAACTTGAGGAGAAGAGTTCTCTCTTGTTCTCTTATCTCTTAGGTGGATTCCCTTGAGTGGCGAGTTCATTGCTTCTTATCCATAGGTGGATTCTTTGGGTGGCGAAGTATATATCTTATTCTTTAATCTTTTAGGTGGATTCCCTTGAGTGGCGAGTTCATACTTTCTTATCTCTTGGTGGATTCCTTGAGTGGTGAAGTAAGTAACTATCCTTCTACAACCTCTGCTCATCTCATCATCTTCTCTTTTGAGTTTCAAATCATTGTCACCCTGGCCCAGGCTTTCCAGACAAGTTCCATACTTCCATCCTTTCCAAATGCTTTGAACAACCTGAAACCATAAATACAATCTTCTCACAACAGTAAGAAACTCCAAATTCGTGGATAGACCCTACTTTCACCTTAAGAAAAGCAAGAAAAGCGCAAGCTGGCTCAAAACAAAGTTGTTTTGCATCAAATCAAATCTGAACATTTCCAAACCTAAAATCCTTCATTTTAAACCTTAATTACATCATATATAAACCTCAAATAAGCCCTATAACCTTTGGAACCAAACCTATCCCTTACCCATCAAAGTTCTACCCCATAACCCTAACTTACCTAAACCTTTAGATCATCCATCACAGTCCCGCCCCACAAGAAGTGAAGCCGATTCTAGAGGAAGTTTTGGATGCCTTGAGTAGAAAACATGCTTTGTTGACTTCCATGCTAGTTAAGGTAGTTGGACTCGAGATGGTTAAGGATCCTAAAGTTAGAGTCAAAGGAATCAAGATGCTGTCGCTTGAAGGCGAGGAGAAATAATGCGAGTGTGTGGAACAAACAAATAAGCACAAAAGCTACTTGAGTTTGAAGTAGAAGGCGTGGTTTGGGTTCATATTAACACGGATAGATTTAAACCTTAGAAATTTAGGCTCGAGTCGATGGTAGATGGTCCTTTCAGCAGTATTGAGAAGGTGGAGGATACTTACAACTTAGAGCTGTCCGACAACTCTGATATCTTACCTACATCCAATGTCAAGGATTTGAGGTCTTATCAAGGTGAAGACTTGAGGGCAAGTCTTTTTTCCCAACCATGGGGGATTGATGCAAGAGCTTCTACAACAAACATTGGAAATTCGATCCTCATTATAGAAAATTCGGATTCGGGAGGTTGTGAAACCTTGGAGACACCAAATCTATTTCTAAATCCAAGTATTGTGAGTCTTGTTACTATTTTGATTTGGAGTTGTTTCATTATAGAAAGATTTGTTCTCCAAGAAGTCCAAGTAATAGTTTCTTTATTTTATTTAGAAAGTTTGTTTTCCTAATCAAAGTAAGAGTTGCTATTTCCTTTTAGAAAGATTTGTTTTTAGGAGTTCCTTTATTTAATTTAGAAAGTCTTATTTTCCAAGTCAAAGTAGGATTTTCTTTATTTGATTTAGAAAGTATGAGACTTATATATACCCCTCCTAATGTAGTCTTTTGATTAATCGGTTCAAGTTTAATAATATTTTTGGATTTTCTTTTTTTAAGTTATCTCTTGATTCTGCTTATCTCTTTAGGTTGATTCATTGAGTGGCGAGTTAAATTATTAACATCTCAGTGGATTAAATGAGTAGTGAAATGAAATATATATCCTTCTATAACCTCTACTCATCTCATTATCCTCTCTTTTAACTTTCCAAATCTAATTCTCCAACCACAACTTTAAACTTTCCAATTCTGGTTTCATACTTCAAAACCCTTTCCAAATACTTTGTTTAACCTAGAAACCATAAATATTATCTTCCCTAACCTCATAGAAACCCCAAATTCGTGCATAGCCCTAGCCCACCTTAGAAAAACCTGAAAAACACAAATTAGCTCTAAACAAGGCCGTTTTGAATCAAACCAAACCTGAACCTTTCCAAACCTAAAATTTTTCATTCTAAACCTGAATTTCATCATATATAAACCCAAAATAAGCCACCTTAACCTTCAGAACCAAACACAGTCATACCTTTCAGTTAAATTCTATACATAAACTACCCTGACCCCATCCCTAACTTACCCAAACCATTATATCATCCATCACGGTCCCGTCTTTGCATCACCCCCTCCCTCCCAATGCTATAAGCAATCACAAATGCGTGATGCCATCTCATGAGGGTTTAGTTTGAGAAAAACATAGCCAAGCTACTAACAAACCACCCCTATTTGTTAGAGTTGGTGGCCTTTTAGCTTGCTGATACTTCTATACTACCTCTTCAAATTACAATAACATTGTATCTCCCCCAGCTAGCTTTACACTCCAGAGTCCTCTTTCAATGGATGAGGTAATCAATCCTTCTATTCTTTTTGCATGCTCCCATAATTTGATGATCGAAGATCCAATAAATCTCTCAATCAAATTGCTTTTGAATAGTTGGTGGTGCATGCTTTCATTGCACTCAATAGTATCTTGATCCTCATGAAAGGACTTCAAGAAACACATACAAAAAAGAAGGATGAATTTCAGTTTAATGAGAGTTTTCAACCTGAATTTTAAGCACCACCCTCTTCTTCATTACTTTAGGACCATCCATATTCAGGAGATGAGCCCTCTGACCTTTTCTTAATCTCTTCTAAATCTGAGGGTGTAAGCTTCAGCCTTCAGTCACTATGGATTATGAATAAATCCTAAACTGTTAATACATTTTCATTTGTCGATTACTTTTGCACCATGTCTATTTCAGTAGAAATTTCACAACTCTTAATGCTACAATACTAATTTTGCACCATGTCTATTTCAGTAGAAATTTCACAACTCTTAATGCTACGATACTAATTTTGCACCTTGTCTACATCCTAACCAACATATCTAAAGGCTGGTGAGGTTACTGCCTATTTGCCACCTCAAATGGATTAATCTTGTGGAAGAGTTTTTGTACAAATTCCAACACAACTAAGCCACTTCCAACCATTCCAGCCAACTTTCTGCATAGCAATCGCATAATGTCTTAAATATTCTTCTAGTATTGCATTGACCTTCTTAGTCCACCTTTGCTTGAAGGTGATTTGTGGTTGAGAACTTTAATTCTAATCCTAGCATCCAGAAGAGACGGTCTTTGTTGCTTATTATATCTTCCAGTAACCTATAATGTTCTACTACATGGTTGAAGAACCAATGGGTTATTTTCTTGGCAGGGCATGAATGTGGTCACTGGTGAAGATAAAATTAAAATATGTGGAAAATCAATCCACAATAATAATAATTGACCTATATCATTTAACTTTTAGGATACTAGTTAAGTCCATTGAAATGCTTTGCAAGGATTCTTAAGGGTGGGAAAAAGCTGTAATATTTCCATTTCTTTCTTCTTCTTTGTCTTGTAAATTGGCCTACTAAGCACGACTTGACATAAGTAACCACCTCATGTTTAATCTTTGGCTAGTAGAATGATCTTGGAAAGAGAGCTAAAGTTTGCTACTCTCCTAGATGCCTGCCCACTTAGTATCACAGTCTCCCTCAAAAGCTTCCTACCTGACCTGCCACTGGGAACATAGAATCTATGTCCTTTGGCACATAACAGATCTTCCTCTAACCAATTATTCTTAGTAGTGTCATCCTAAATTTATCAGTCCTGAACTTTTTACATTTGTTTAATCTATGCTATATCTAAAGGTGCTTTTTACTTGATTCTACTGCCACTAAATGAGACAAATGGTCCAACGAATTCTATCACTTGTTTTTTTTTCTTTTGACTCGAAGTATCTGTAGAAATAAAGACAAAAGAATTTGAGGAATGAATTCCCTTATATTTTTCATTGATCCATTGTGAAAATATATATACAAAAGCCAATATAACATTCCTAATAGATTACAAATCTTATAAGACAAGTTTCCTAATAGGTTACAACTCTATATGTAAAGTAAATATATGCCATATAACACTCCCCCTCAAGTTGAAGCATAGATATTAATCATGCTCAACTTGTTACATAGATAACTAACCCGGTCCCCACTTAGGGCTTTTGTGAGAGAGATATCTGCAATTGTTCTCAATCTTCCTGCTCATCCTATAGAGAAATCAAGCCAAGTTGAATTTTCTCACGAAAAAAATGACAATCTATCTCAGCTGTGCTTGGATTCGTTTATGTGGATCCACGAGGATTAGAAGCAATATGAAGGAGCAGCTTAGTTTTCACCCAGAGAGATTTGTTGGGACTAGCTGTCTCAATGCGATTCCATGAGAGTTAATGCAGAATCCACATGATCCATGCATGGGTTGTCGAAGTAAACACTATAGTCGGACTGCGCTAGATCGAGAAACCAGCCTTTGTTTCTTATTCTTCCAGCAGAGACTAGATTCCTCAACAATCTGATGCCGAGAGTGGACCTCATGTCTTCCTTACATCCTACCCAATCTACGTCAGAAAAGCACTCAATTCTGTTATGCCCATGATTACTGTATAAAATACCACGTCTCGGGCCTCTTTTCAAGTAACATAGAATCTGTTCAACAGTTGCCCAATGGTGGTCAACCATTGGAGCAAACACTATCTTGACAAAACAACGATTGAGTGGCGATATCGGGGCTGGAAGTTACTTAAAAGTAATTAAGCTGACTAGTCTTACATATCTACCGAGTTACTCAAATGTTTTATCTTACCAGTAAGATTGTACGCACCGGAACCCGTAGGAGGCTGTAAAGCACTGACTTTCTAGTCTTAGACAATAAATCAAGCACATATTTCCTTTGAGATAAGAAGATTCCATGTTTGTTTTGCATAACTTCGAGGCCCAAGAAGTATCTTAGGATTCCTAAGTCCTTTGTATGGAATTGACTCTGAAGAAAGGACTTAAGAGATGAGATGCCTTTAGAGTCGCTCCCAGTAATAACAATATCATCCACATACACTACCCGGTATAATAATCTACGAGCTGGGTTCTGTAGAAGATGGAGTGGTCAGATTCTTTCTTCACATGCCCAGGAAATTCTTCAAGCTATGGTGACGATTGTATCAAACACATGCAGTTCTAATTTGAACCATACAAAGACTTGGGAGTAATAGTGCATTCCTATCTCCACGAGCAACAAACACGGAAGTTTGCTCCATATCGCCCTCTCCCTGAAGGTCACCATGAAGAAAGACATTCTTAATATTAAGCTGGTGAAGATCCCAATTATAAGTGGCAGGTTAGGAAATAAAAAGCCAAACATATGTCATCTTAGCAATGGGGAAAAGGTGTAAGAAAAGTCCACACCATAGGTATGAGCGCACCCCTTAGCCATAAGTTGTGCTTTCAATCGAGCAACTAAATCATCAGGACTAACTTTAACTGCAAAAACCCAACGACATCCAATCGTTTTCTTCCCAGCAAGTAACTGTACCAAGTTTCAAGTACCATTGTCATCTAAAGCCTGCATTTCTTCCACCATAACTACGTGACGGGGTGAGATAAAGGCCGCGGATAGTGTTAAGGAAGAGAGATAGAATCGGTGATCTGATAAAAAAGAATAGAATGTGGTAATAGTGGTTATAAGAACAAAATGAGAAATTGGGTGAACCTGCTTGGCCGTTTTACAACTACGTAAGCGATTTACCTTTCTGACCAATAGGAAGATCATCACAGGAGACTGGATCTAATGTCGAAGCAGTTGGTGTTAGACTCGAGACTGGGGGGTTTTGGCGTCGAGAGTATACCTAAGTAATGGGAGGCTTTGTCAATGGAGGAATAGAAGCAGGAGCTGACGAGGCAAGAATATAAATGAGCAAATTATTATCTTCCCCCTGACCAATGTGGATCGGGGTCCTGAGAAAAAAGAAGAAATTCTCAAGAAATGTGACATCAGCAGAAACCAGGTACCTACGAAGACTAGGACAATAACACATATACCCCTTCTGAACTCGAGAGTAAGCAAGTAAGATACACTTCAATGACTTAGGATTGAATTTAGACACATACGAAACCAACATCAAACTAGGCTCAAATACACCCAAATACGAGAGGCTCAATGGGAAACAGAGATTTATAAGGAAAGAGGGTTTGAAACGGGTAATTAATTCAAGACAAAGGAAGGCATCGATTAATCAAAAAACAAGTTGGCGAGAAATAACCTTGGCCTGTCTTGGCAGTGCATTTGAAACAATAGAGCTTGACGGGGACAAGAAGGTGTCTATTTTTCTTTTTCAACAACTCCATTTTAGTAGGAGTATCAACACAAAATGTCGATCAAGAATATAATTCTGAAGCATGAATGGCCGATGATTTTAGACAAATGCATCTTTGGCATTATATAAGCTACCAGTTTTGAGCAAACATGAAGCGGAGTGTGAATTTTTAGCACACGAGAAGACGCAGTGAGAAAATAACTCCAAGCAGTTTCATTAAATATAACCAGTTTTACATTTCACGAATTAATCATAGACAAGCGTAACAAAATAGAAATCGATTGGGGACACAAGCGGACATGGACCCAGCATATCAGAATGGACGACTCAAAGGAGCGGAACCTCGGTTATTGACTTTAGGACTCAAATGCACACAATGAAGCTGCTTATATTGACCGACTTACAATTGATGAGGTTAAGGCTAGAAAGAGGCGAGGGATATGGCTTAACTTCCAGCAGAGAAGTGACCCGAGCAACAACATAGTCGAATGAGATAACAACTACAAAACAAGCAACAGACTTTGGCACCTCTGTGTCAAGGATGTAGAGCCCAGGACCGCGTCCTTTACACCGATAACCCAGCCGTCGAAGATCTTGAATGGGGCAAGCCATCGTGAAAAATGAGATCTTGCAGTGTCTATACAAATTGCAGTTTACTCACAAAAATTAAATAAAAGAAGAATTGCGGTAAACTCATAGCAGAGTCAAAACGTTGAATAGGATGAATTGTCATGGCCCGCAGCGAATGTGGACGCGTCTGGGTGGCGATAGAGGTAGAAGGGTGTGGCTGAAACGTAGTAAATAAATTGAAATTACCTGTCGTGTGGTTTATGGCTCCAAAGTCAATGACCCAAGTAGAGTAAGAGGAAAGAAAACATGAGTTGGTTTTACCTAACTTCGACAAATTATGATAAAAGCAGATCTGAGACTTAAGCTCAGAAGCTTGAATATTGAGCAGGACTAAAATCTTCGATTTTTATTAAACTTTCCTACAATTAAGGCATGTGATTGACAACTAACGCTTTGCAGCCCCTCTGAGGGTATCTCATTAGTCACTGGACGAGATCAACTCAGCGACCTGAAAGTTGGAAAATACCAAAATGGGATCTTTTGCAGAGAAGGCGACAGCTTTCACAAAAAGCATTACCGAATGGATGCGGCTAAAACCAGCAATCACCTCTTCATGCCCACGAATGGAAGAAATCAACGAAAAAGAATAAGCGCCACCAAAGAAACTAAGACTGCGAAGAAAAATAGGCAAAGCAGCTTTATGGCAACGACGGGGATGGGAGTAGTCGGTCCGTCGGCGTGAGCGGGCAGGGTAGGTGGCGCGTGTTGAAGCGATTTATCCGCACCCCACATCGGCGCATGAGTTCACAAGAGCAAGAGAAGGCGGCCGCGTGCACTGATTGAGAAAGCGCCAAAGGCCTCTGGGCATGAAGCCTTATAAAACCTGACTTGCACATCTAAGAGCACCTATGTTACATATAAATATTATTTTTAAATATGTCAAATATAATAATCATTTGGCATCAAATACTAGCTTAGAGATGTGCTTGTTTTCCTATTTTTATACTATTTATGCAATTTCTATTCTTACTTTTTGTGTTTTCTTCTTCTCTTCAAAGCGAGAATTTGGGATGAGGCCCTAGAAAGTTTCTATTGGGATTGAGAAACACAAGTAATGGGTGGCTGGAGGTTCAAAACGAGTTAATCCTGTTGATCCCAAGTATGTTCTACTTCTTCTTCTTCTTTGCACCTCTTCTTACATGCAGGGGACTTGGGGCTACACAAAGCCGCCCTGTTTTTTAAGAGGCAAGCGTCGTTTGGTTGTCTTTGAAAAAATAAGGTTGCTGCAATACGACCACAAGTCCAGACCCCCAGTGCCGACGAAGAAGAAGAAGAAGAAGAAGAAGACAAGAAAAAGAAGAAGAAAAAAAGAAGAAGATTTGAAGAAGAACATACTTGGATTCAAGAGGCGCGCCTGATTGGAGCCCTACGCTTCACGTGAGGCGCACGCCTTCTGTGCCTAAGGACCGCCTTGGTAAGATTGACGTGATCGGAATAGACCTCGACAACCTATTGGGTTGCCAAAATTGATTAGACGGCTAAGCCTAACCCAATCTTTCTGCTGGCTCACGTGCCATGAAAGAAAGACAAAATAATTTGAGGAATGAATTCCCTTGTATTTTTCATTGATCCATTGTGAATATATACATACAAAAGCCAATCTAACCTTCCTAATATATTACAACTCTTATATGACAAGTTTCTTAACAGGTTACAACTCTATATGTAAATTAGATATATGTTATAACAATATCAAACATTTGGTTTCACCTCCCAAGCCTATGTTCTCACACAAAAAGTTAAAATTAGCAAGGAACTCCTGTCACCGCACTTGCTAATAAAGCAATTCTTTGAGTCTTGAAGTAGGTGTTAGCCATATTACTTGTGACTTGTCAGTACCACAAACTTGGTACCTAACAGACAATTCTTCAAATGATTTTGACAATGAATCACTATAAACATCTCTTCCTCAAGAGTTGATTATTGCTGTCTACTCTTAGTTATCTTTGTACTCTCATGTGCAATAGCATGTCCTGCTCGCACTGATGCTCCACCCAAAGCTTTACCTTAAGCATCAATGTGGACTTTGAATTACATACCCCAATCTAGTAATCTCAGAACAAGCTTTGAAAAGATAACATCCTTGAACTTATCAAAAGTCTTCTGTATTTCATCTCATTGATACCAATTTTTTTCCTTTGTTTAAAAGATCAATCAATGGCAACAATCTTTGGGTACCTCAACAAGTATAATAATTGACCAGCTTTAAGAAACAAGTGTATTGCAATCACCTTGATCGGTGTTGGCCAATCCTTGATTGCCTTACCTTTCCCTACCCTTGAATTTTTGCTGAGTGAGTCATCCCTGTTGTGCTTTATGCGTATAAGTCTACATGCTGTCACTGCATGTTGCCACCTTAAAGCCACCGCCAAGTTATTACCTAGCACCTATAGCACTCACTAGTCATTCGCTATACATTGACAACATTCAGTCTTCCCAGCATCTCTGCTTGTCACCTTATTTGGAACATGACATGTCCCTTTACATGCCATAGGCATTCATGGATGCAAGGTACCACTACATGAAGCCTTGATCTTGAATCAACATAGTTAAGGTGCTAACACTTTGCTACAAGGTGACAGGCTAGACCGTTACCAGCTTATTCGAAAGATATTTCAGGCTGAACTATTAATGGAAATGGATGCCAAGGCTGTCAGGTAACTGTGAAATTTTAATCGGAACCTAGATAACCAAAATGATAAAGAATATATATAGTGTTCTCTAAGCTCATTTAATTTGTGTATGCGATGATCTCCAAGGTAGGAAACAGAATATGGTGGCTTGAGATGTCAATGTTATGCCATATCCATGGCACAGATATGGGCTGATCTCATCTCATGTTGCAATCCCCATAGCTATTGGTTATGTTTTTTTTTCTCTCCCTTGTCAAGAAAATCTTTAAAATCTAGCATATTGGTTTATTAGACAAGAATTGCATATGCAGCTAAAATGATCGCAGGAATGTGGTTTGGGCAGAAAATAGGAAAAATTACTCATTGGGACTGGATGTGCGTGTGTGTCTGTGTGTGCTTTTTGATAGGTAAAGCATGAAATATGTATCTAATAGATAACAAGAAAAAGGCAACCAAAAGGCTAGCCCAGTGCATACTGGGAGAACACAAAAGACACTTAAAGGCTACAACAGGGGGGAAAACAGAAGAAGAAGAAAATCAAGACTGGATGTTTATAGATCTTCTAATCCTTAACAGTAATATAAAATAGAGAAAAGAATCAATGTCATGGATCATTGTCAATGAAGGATTACCTTGGCTGCCTCAATCTCTAATTCTTGCTTCTGAACATCAAAGGAGAGTGGATGCATCTTGCAAAGGAACAATAAATCCGACTTTTCAAATAAACACTTGTGGGATTGCCTATAAAAAAGGTATTAGACAAGTTCAATAACTTCACTATGAGGATAAATAAGAACTTTTACAGAGGTGGGAGAAGAGACAGACATTCGAAACGTAAGGCAGCTAGAAACAGACATTCTCAAGCACAGATTCATTTAGACAATTTTCCAGATCTTCCAAGACAGTAAACAGAATATGGTTGGAATAACCCTAGTCATAGATGTATTGGGTTCACAGATAATTCCCTTTTCAGCAAGCTCATAACCATAAAACTACAATACCATATAAGAAAGTCTTAAAGTATTGACTTTAAGGTAAGTATTCATGCACAAAGATTTCATGCGAAGTCCCCAACACATAGTCTATCAATCAATTATTGAAAAAAAGAAATGGGGTTCAGCAAAAGTTAAAATATATGAAGTTATCTACCTGAATCCTAGGATTTCCTCAAATGCTGTATCAATCTGAAGCAGGCAAAAACCAGTTCTCTTAGAAAGGCCATGAACACTTGAATGTAAAACTCAAAAGCATGGCTTCCACTCCCTTTTAAACAACATAATCAGACATTTATCACTTACATTTGTCTCTTCTTTTACTTCTCTCACTGCGGCATTGAAGATATGCTCACCCTATAGATTAGAGAGTTCAATTAGAGGTAGAAAAAGTAAAGAAAAGAACAGTGCCTAGTTTTAGTAACAATGAGTTGTTTGTATGATTAAGGCACACACCTCCTCAACCACTCCAGTAGGGATCTTCCATATTCCTGTTCCTTTTAACTTCCCACTCTTTTCCTGAACAACAAGCAGCTACCAACCAAGAAATTTCCAGATTCAAAACCGTCAACACCAAGCAAGAAGAATGTCAAATCTTTTGTTAAAATCACATGAACAATAATATGATCAAGACAAATGAATGCTTTCAAGTTAAAACCATGGCTATGTCAATAATCAACTCAACAAAGTTTAGAGGAAGCTTTCATGTGCTGTTGTATCCATGTGGAACAAAAATAAAATGATATACAAGTATTCATGTTACAGGAATGTTATGCCAAACATGAGGTCTACCCAGAAAATGTTGTGGAGATAGGGAACTAGTGTCTACCCCTTGACCGTTGCAGAGTTCTTGATGAACCAGGGGGACTTCTCCTTCGGTTAAACATAATTCTATAATATATCTGTAACTAGAATGATTATAATGAAATCAAGGGCCTGCAGCAATACCTCTCTTTTATCATTCATGACAATGGCACCAATGCTAACTCGGTGTGTGGCATTTGCAGGGATAGTACTATCAGTCTCAGGAATCCAATGAACAAGCATCAGGTAATCTGGCTCAGCATGATGATAACAAAATCCTTCCTGCCACCCATGTAAAATATGTGCCACCCATGTAAAATATGTACCATGTAATAGTCAATGGTCAAGGAAATAGATCAATTCAGATAACTGAACACAGCATGATATAGAAAATGATGGAGCGCAGACCCACTTGAAATCCCACTTGGCCTAATAACACGAGAGGCAGCTGAGGTTCAAGAGAGAGCCCCCTTGTGTTTTGATTCAGATGCCCAGTGGGAAGGTGCTCACGTGCTCAACTTCAAAGATGAAACAAAATAGTCCATATCATCCAAAGTAAATCTAGATTGGGCAAGAGCTAGAGCGTTTTTGGCATGATCAGGTAGGATGATTTTATATTGGTCTGTGCTTGGGATTTGCTGCAAATTCTGTGCTGATTTGCTGCTGATCCTATGCTGATTTGTTGTTGATCCTATGCTGACTTGCTGCTGATTTGGTGCTGATTTGCTGCTTATTTCTTTACCAAAATTATCTAGTTTCCTCTTTTCCTTATGGACATTTTGGTATCACGTAAGCTTAAGAAGATCTCTTTATTTTTGTTTCCTTTTCTTGTTTTAGGCTTGGAGATATCTCTTAGTTTCCTTGTAGCCGAATTTAGTTTTTTCTTCATATTTTTGGGCCTATTTATAGGCATGTAATTCCTACTTTCTTCAGTTGACGAATTAATAAAATTGAGAATTTAAATTTCTCTTTGGTTCTGGGAAGAACTCTTTGAACTTATCAGTTATTCCATGGCGTTCATCAAGACTTATCAATCGGATCTTCATCACCAATTGTGGCATCCTCCTCTACCAAGGTTCTTACTTCCCTATAAGCAAAGGATCGAGGTCATCCATCCAAGCTGAATACTAGAGTGGTTCTTCCGAGCTAATCCGATCACAGGTCTCCTCACAAGTTGGCGGGGTTCGTATCAGGGTTCGTATCATAAAACATTCTTCAAGTTTTGACTGGGACTTCTACGAGGTTGGCTGAATTAGAAGTGTTTAAACTATAAATCACCGAACCACTTCTAGGTAGTGTGCCTTCATTTTAGATAGTAGAAGACCAAATGTCAACAATCATAGTAAAAACACAGAGCAATGAGTAAAAGAAACTAAGATAAAAACAAAATAAAATTCAGCATAGTGGAATCAAGTTATGTGGATTTTGTTGAGATGTTTTTTGCATAATTGGATGGTTGGGTGCCCATTCCTATGTCTTCCTATAGTCACAATTTAAGTCTGTGCAGGTCAAGGGGAATTACCTTTACAGTCGTTTCAACAAGATTTACAAGACCAATGGGCAATTTAATCCAAACACCCTTTTTGCCCTGCAAAACAAATCATAATCAATATATCAAACAGAAAACCCCAGAATTTTTCTTGATGAAACAATGTCCACACAGTAGTATGTTGAAAAGAGAAAGATTATGTGGCTCAAAATCCTTTTATTTAGTGTCTTGAATATCCTTAACTTATAAGCTATATGTGAAATGATGTTCAAAAGCAAGGAAGTTCATTGATCCACCAAATCAAGCATCTTTGAGGATGAGGGCCTGATTTTGAATAATCGAACTTCCTTCATTGGGATTTATGTCTAAATCTTTCTTTTACACAACGGAACTTCCTTTTCAACAATAGCCAACAGTTCACAAGGGCATACATGAGAACCACTTGGAAATAACCCAGAGGAAGTTTATAAATTCTGCATTCCATAAGCTAAAAATTTGGAAACTGAATAAAACACCAAATTTGTAAGTACTATCTATTGCTGAGAAACTCTTCTTCACTCTGGTTTATCTTCTAGCTGACTTCCAGGGTTGGTAAGCAGGGCATGACCTTTTGGGAAGTCATAGTACCATGTCAAGCAACATGTGTAAAGCAAGATATCAATTAAATGTTTTCCCTGGGTCTACAGTCTGCTCCTCATAGCAAGACTAAAGACTCGGAGATGATTCAATTTATTTTCAATTAGCAAGAGTGGTTATCAGAGATCAAGCAGACCAATTTTGAAGGAAGTCAACTGAAATGAACACCAACCTGTTTCCTCCACTGCGATAATGAAGCTCTAAGTGCCATACAAAAGACCTTGGAGTCCATAGGCTTTTCCATGTTCACAATGACACCTTCATGGTCATCATTAGATGCCGGGAGTAGTTCAACATGTTGAAATCCATTTTCAAGAACCGGAGACAATGAATCTATTGAAAATGACATGGATTATGATCAACAGATCCAAGCTCTAGCCTTGATGCCTGAAGGCACAAGAATTACATAAGTGGTTACTATGTTACACATTGAAAATACACTGATTTTACAAAACATTCGCATGACACCAAGTTGGGGAAGCTTTTGGTGAAATGCAGCATTTTCCATAGGGAAATAAGGATTTTTGTTTTTATGGTAGTCCACTGTTCATTTTCTTTCTCAATTTGAATCTGAAAAAATGATGAGGTATAAATAAAGATAGTAAATGATAAAGAAAAACGCTTCCAAAAACCAAACACACCCCAAAACTCTCTGTAAAAGGAAAAATAAAATCCCACTACGACTCCACAGCCAAACAAGCTAACACAGCCTCCAAATCCAGAAACTCGCACAGAATAACTTCAAAACTAAAGAAAACACACTCAACTACTATAGTAAAAGAAAAAATAAAATCCCACTACGACTCCACAGCCAAACAAGTTAACAGCCTCCAAATCCAGAAACACGCTCAGAATAATTTCAAAAGTAAAGAAAACACGCTCTACTACTATTCATTCACCTCAGACCAACAAACTTGGATCAACCAAAGACACTGCCACAGAATAATCAAAATCAGAAGAAAAGGGAACCCCCTCTCCAATAAAATAAATAAATCAATTAAAACTTACAGGGCAAGAAAAAAAAAAAAAAAAGAACAAGAACAAGAAAAAGGGGAAATCAATGATTACTCAGTGTCAGCACAAGGCCAAGAAGCTCTAAGTTGCAGAAAATTAGGGTGTTGAGTTCCGATTGAGAGATATGCTCAAAGCCCGACTATATATACATAAATCCGGTGGGAGTGGGGTTGTGACGTAGGTAACCGACGTCGTTCCAGCGTCATGTGGATCCCATAATTACGAGCCGCCCTCATTGATCTTTACAGACGTGGCGGATGGAGGGTGAGCCACCACCATTGCGGCCACTTTGAGTTCGCGCCCCAGCGAAGAAGGTCGGCCGAGAGAGACGTTAGTGGTGCTTTGGCCACAAAGTGACTGGCGGCGTTGGACATACCGCTGTTACCCATTCATCACTTCAAATGACCCTTTAGAATAATTGAATAAAGGGTAGTTTGGGTATTTCCAATTGCTCGTCTAACTAACGGCTAGACAGAGACAGATACCTCCCCCTTCGAGTTTTGATGGATAATCATCCTACATAGTACTTTTTGGTTGGTGTATGCGGCGGACTTGTCACAAATAAATATATCACTTTCAAATAACATTATATCACAAAATTAAAATCCTTTGCCAGTCGAACGACAAAAATCGATAAAGTTCTGTCGTATAATATAATTATATATTAAGTAAGGCAAGCGCTGGCACTCTACAGTGTCTAAATACTATTGTAAACTATAGAAAATATTTCAACCATTTAAATTAAAATTTTCAATGGTTTTGAATTTTAATATATTTGATAACAAAATTTTAGGAAAATTTCTTGAGTGAAAGAATTTTAAATGAAAAGCTATTGAGTACAAATGGGTAAATCTCTACTTGTGTGGAATGTAGAATCTGATCGACAAAATTTTTTAAATAGAAATAAATTGGCATTGAAAAGCCATATAAAATAATATAATATTATTTAATTCCTTCAATCCAACCTATTCTTTAATTCCTTCTTTTTGTTCTAAACCCTTATAAATTTTTGTTTTTATATTAAAAGTTTGGATAGTTTTAAGTTTAGATGTCATTAAGTTATATTTTAAACATATTATGTCTTTTTTGGATATTATGATTTATTTATGGATATGTTTGTAGTGATATTATTTTTTGCAATAATTAATAATGATATAGTGAAAAATAAAATATTATTAAAAACTCTATTTATTGGGATAATACTTAATTTAATGATAATGGTAAATATGTAAAAAATACGTAATTTTCAATATTCGGCATTCGCTTTATCAGCTTGATATATTTATCTTGGCGTTGATTATCGATGCATGTCAACGGTACTACGATCTGATTAAATACCATGAAATTCAGTACTTAATTTTTTCATTTTATCAAACAGGGCCTAAAAAAGACTCCAACTTAAGTCTATAAAGAGTTTAATTAAGCACTTATTTAAAATCTTATTAGATAAAAGCTGATATTATAAGTATTTTATTCAATAAATTATTTATGTTTTGATGTATATTTTAAAAAGCACTTATGCGTACCTAGGACTTATAATACTGAAATTAAATCTTGTCATGTGACATAAAAATTAAAGTGTTTGGATAAATAAACATTTGTCATAATTTTTAAAAAATTAAAAAAACTAAAGAACTAAAGATTTATATTATATATATCATGAAACCACGATAAAAAACTTAAAAATAAAAGAAAAGTTCTTATATCTAAGCGTTGCTCGTTAAACATAATCTCTAGTAAAAAAATAATTAATGAACCAGACTTTCCTCTTTAATTTTGTTTCATATGCATAATGTAAATTATAAAAATAAAAATATTATAGGTTTTTTTTCTTCATGAAAATCTTTAATTTTGATGTTTTTTATAAATTAGAACATGATGTATCATGTAATCATAATTATTTAAGGCGAAATCGCACAAGGCTTTGCAACCCCTCTTGAGCCTTGAGGCGGAAGCCTTGGCAGAGCGCGAGAACTTTTAAGTGATGTCAGCCTCTTGATATAAATAAAAAATTATATATTTCACTAAATATCAGGTAACGCTTGAAAATACCCATAACAAAGTTTATAACATGTTTACTACAGAAATAATTAAATTATATTTTTTTCGTAGTTTAAATGGCTAAAACGAAAAAATGATAAAAACCCGAAAATTTTACATGAGCCAAATAAATTTGGTAAAAATGTCAAATAAGGACCTAAGGGTCATAAATGAGTAATGTAAGTGTCAAAGTATAAATGAAATAAAATTAAGTATAAATGAAATTGAAATGGAGCTTTAAAGTTAGAAAAATGAGAAAAATAGGAATCAGTGTATAGCCAAACAAGACTTAGTACAGGATTTTGATTAAAGACCGAATATTGGTCTTTGAGAGGCATTTTGCACATTTGACAAAAGAAGGGGAGAGAAAGTGCTATAACTTTTTTTTGGTTGTGAGAGATGGAGGAAAATTAGTGGTCTTTACTCCATTAAATCAAATATTAAGGTGATCGAGAGGAAAAAAGAAGATTGGTGTTGAAGAATCAAATATTTAAAGGTAAGAAATCAAACCCTAACCCCTTTCCTTATTGTGTTTGGGTTTAATGAAAACCCAAATTGGAATAAAAGTGTTTTTATTGGTTGTAGATAAGTTTTGGGGGTTGCTATAAGTTGTTATATTGTTGTTTGGATTGGTGTTGAGAAATTTTTGTATAAAGGAAATGTTGGGTTTTTAGGGGAGATGCTGTCAAAATATTTCATAACACATGTTTTTGTTTTTGCCATAACTTGACTATCACTTATCTAAATTGAGTTATTCAAATTTTTGGGTAAATTAGACTTATAGGAGAACAAATCTCTGAAATAATATCCATGATTTTGACTTCCATTGACCTTAAATTGGCCAAAGTGAGAATCTATTTTCTGTGTCAATTCTGCCTAGCTCTAATACAATTTTGTACTGAACAATTTTTGTATTTAGGCTTATAAGTTGAGTTTCACTATTCAAATCAAATTGCTCAAAATTTAGGTAAATTAGACTTTAGGATAACAAATATCCTCAGTAATAAGTGTAGAGTCCAATTTTGAATTTATTAATCTGTGAATTCACAAAGGAGGCTCTATTTTCGTGTAAATTATGATTCACTGGTGTTTCGAACAAGCTGGGTGATTAGGCGATAAGTCGAGTTTCACTCATCCAAATTTAGTGATTCAAAATTTTAGGTAAACTAGATTTCTAGGAGAACAAATATCTCTGAAATAAATATATCCAAATTTAGACCCCATTAGACCCAGAAATTCGTCAAAGTGAGGTAATGTTTTCGGGTCAATTATGGTTCAGTTCTGATACAGTTTTGGTGTTTCAAAACATTTTTGTTATTTAAGCCATATTCACTTATCTAAATTGAGTGATTCAAATTTATAAGTAAACTGTATTTCTATAAATCAAATTTTCCTCGAAATAAACAGATCCAAATTTGCACCACATTCACCCATAGACCCGTCCCAAAGGAGCCTTGTTTTGGGCTTTTAATTTCCGGTTTTGTGTTGAAAATAAAATAGTCCCGAATGTTTAGGACATATCTGGAGTTTCGGTGCTCCGAATTTGGATAATTCCAATTTCTGAATAAAATAGATTTATAGAAGAATAATGAACTTGAAGGAAGTTGGATAAAATATGACTCATTTGTTCCCAAAATTTTTTTACAAGTGAATGTGTGTTAGGTAGAAAACAACCCTAACTAAAAACCTAAATAACTCAACTGATATTGTTATCTAATCACATAGACATGTCATGACTTATGAAAACCCGAATTAAAGTCTAGATTCCGCGATAGAATTGAAATGCGACTATTATTTTTTGTTCTGCTCTCATTTTTCTTCTTATTTCAAGTATCAAAATTGTTTATAATTATTGAAATGATTTTCAATAAAACAACATATTGATTTATTTTAAGGATTTGAGAAATTGATTAGAAATGATTACTTGCATGAAAAAATTGCATGAGTATTGGAAATGTGTTATTTGAGTATAAAATGGTTATACCTCATTGTAAATTTTTCTTGATTGATTTTTAATGCTTTTAATAAAATGTTACCAGCTAATCTGAAGCAGGATAGATCGTTATACTAATACGTCAAATTAGCGTGATCGCGAATTAACGTGAATGATATGCTACCGATCCATGTACCCCAACGGGACAAAGATCTATGGTGTTCAATAATTGATTTTTAATAACCAAATAACAGCCCAACCCGGGACCTGCATCATAAAAGTTGAAATGTTTTTATACGCCCTCGTACCCCAAAGAGATCGTGCCTGATTCTGTTATCCTGTGCATTGAAAGCATAGGTTTAATTCGTTTATGCAAATGATGCTAATATTTTAAATTTACGATTTCATAGTTTTTTAAATGATTATTACATATGAACGTATATTTGGAATGATCAATGAACTTAAATGAATGATATACGAAATTCGAATATATATCAGATTCAGATTGATCATTAAAAAATATTCAAAAGTGATTTAGAAAATTAGGCCGATGGACTTAAACCGAAATTAGCAGTACTGAGCATAACCACTAAACATTTAAAACGCTTAAAGGCCGCTTTATCATCGTTATGCCCGAGAACAGTACAAGACATGTATCATGTTAATCGTGCTCATCATCAGTGCTTCACACCTAAGATAAGAAAGCTCACACACGCATATATGAAATGATTTCACTCATTTTGCATAAACACTATTACTTAAAATTTAACTCTAATTATGTTTTGTAAATATTTTATTAAAAAAACTAAGTATCAATGCCGTATCAGATAAAGGTGGGAAATGAACTAAATGGGCATGAAATGCCACATCGAATGAAAAAAACAAAGTTTTGTGATCAAATGATAGCCTCCTTTATGTTAAAATGATATTTATTTATATATATTTTTCATTGAGTATTTGAAATGTACTTGGAAAATTAATTACTTGAATTGGTCTAAAATGATCTCAAAAAAAAAAAGAGTGAGGATCACATCCCTCCGGTTCTGGCTTGCCTCCGGTAGGGTCGGGCAATGACATACACAAGATCACATACTGCCTATAGTTTTTATCTAATAATAAATGCTACCAGTTTAAACGACATCAAATATCACTAACTAAGCCACGACCACAAACATTTTGAAACAAAATAACAAACACCATTACCGCTTTCATTATTACAAAAAAATTATAAAGTTCTAAAACAAAATAAACAGACGATATAGATCAGCTCTAAATAAAAAAATCATCATAAATATAAATTTTTTTCTATTTTATAATTATATGTCAGAATTTTTTTTTTCAAAAATATTACCTATTTTTACATAAATTTTTGGAAGTTGTTTTCTATTTTTTCATTAATTTTTACCTATTTTCACATAATTTTTCCAAAATAATTTCATTATTTTTCAGAATTTTTTCCTTTTTTATATAAATTTTCCAAAATTTTACCTATTTTTTATATAATTTTTTGGAAATTTGTTTTCTATTTTTCATTGTTTTTCAAAATGACATTTTTGTCATTAAGATGAACAATTTGAGTCTTTTATATAAGATTTTTTGAGCTTTTTTTAATAAGCTTATCCATAAAGCTTATTGAAATAAATTAAAAAAGGCTTATAATTTTTAACAAAAAGTATTTATTTGAGAAGATAAATTCAAATAAATTATAAATATACTCTTTCAAACGTACCCTAAATTGACATATTTTTTTGTATTTGAAGATCATGGGCTCTTTTTTTTTTTTTTTTCATCGTGATTACGACCGAAATCTTTAAATTCATCTTTACATTATTATTGTCATCTTCAAATATAATAAAAAAAATGAGAAAAATGATATTTTACTAAATCACTTTTTTATTATTATAAAAATAAAAAAAGGGTAAATAATCTTACTATCTACATCTTCATATTTAGATATGCAAATTGAGAATAATTAGAGTATAGTTTTTGGTTAAAATCTCTATATATAAAAATCAGTTAAAGATGCTCTTAGATGTTCAACCTCGATTAATCATATGAGACCCCGAAATTTATTGGCTCATAAGAGATTATCATAAACTATAACCTTTTAAGAGCAATTCAAGACCTAACCAATCGAACTCCCTTTCATGATTTCACAGCCATAATAATTCTATGTTCAAAATTAGTAACTATTATTTTTAATTTTTAAAGTAGTCAAAACCAAATTAATAATTAGAACTTCAGATTTAAATATAAAATCATATGATTATAATATTAAATCTAAATATAAATTTATGATCATTTTTACGTTTAACAATTTAAAAAACGTGGTTAGTACCTACAAATTTTGTCCAAAAAAAAAAAAAAAAAAAAAAGTTCCCGAGTCACATGAATATCCAAATGGTTGAAATGTAATAGTTTCAACATTATTATCATTATTTGATATCTATTCATTTTTCATATTATATTCTTATAAAAATTTGAATTTTGTAACTTGTAACTTGTTTCATTTTTTTATTAATTGAGTCGGACCATCGACACAGGCCATAGAGGCAACTTGTAACATTATCTTGACTTAAAAAAAAAAAAAAAAAAGCATTTTTTATATTTTTTTGACCAAGTGACCAAGGGAGCATTCAACAAGCACAGATGCAGAAAATGTGCTGAATTAACAAGATTATAATGAGAAAAAGCAATTTTGACTTGACTCCAATATTGATGTTTTAATGCCGTCACATCCATCCTATCATCAATCGCCTTCTATTGAAGTGAACGCCTTCCATAATTTTCTAAATTTTGACTTGTCATTTCGTCTAACCATTTTGGGTTTTTATTTATTTATTTAATTTTTTAATCTCAATTTTATCAATTTTACTCAAAAAATCAAAATACTTCCAGAAACACAGATATATCGATAATGGATTTTTACGAAAATATCGATGGGTAAATATCGACTGATATTTTTACAAAATATCTGTCGATTAAATTTTTTTATATTTTAATTATATAGATTTATTAAATGATTTATATCTTAACAAGATACATTAAAATCAAACGTATTAAGAATTATTAAATTAAATATATTATATTTAATATATTATTCCGATATTACGTTAAAGAGTATATTATTTTATTTATTTATTATTATAAATATTATGTAGACAATAAGGAGATTCAAAATATTATATATTATAATTTTAAAATTTTAAATGATATTATTTTATTTATTTTCCTTTTCAAATTAATATTTGATTTAAAAATATTATAAGTTATTAATAAAATAAAATAAAATATTATAATTAGATGGTAAGAATTATGAACAAATAAATAATAAAAAAAGTTTGCAATATATATAATAATTGCAATCAAAGACTTGGTGGTTGGAGGGTGCCACTTCAAGCCATTTTGGGTGGGTTTGAATCCCCTTAAAAGCATTTTTTGGAGCCAAGAACAAAAGGAAAAAACACAGAAATTTCGGGAAAAAATCGGAAATTTAGTCGAAAAATCGGAAAAAATAGGGAAAAATCACCGAAATTTGGTATAATCGATTATCGGTGAAGATATCTTATCGATCTCCACCGATAACTGAAATTTCAAAAATTTTGTTCCTTGGTTTTACTTGATGTCATTATTTTTTATTTTGTCCATATTAATCGTGTGATCATGTTATAATTTAAATTTTATCAAAAAAATTTTTGTGGTCCTAATTAGTAGTGGGCAAAAAAAAAAAGGAAAAGAAATCGAATCGATCAAGAAAATACTGATATATTATTAATTATTGAGGATCTATTCATTAATAAATTTTCAAGAAAGATACAAGACTTTATGTTTTTACTTTTTTATGATCATCTCTAAAAACCTTAGAAGCTTCAAAGTTCAGCCCATGTTTAAAATCTAAAATAAAGTTAAATTTAAAAAATATATAATTAAAGATCAATAATATCTATTTTTATATTTTGTATATTCGCTCCTATTAAATTGTATTATGGTCTAATATAGAGGTGACAATTCATGTCTATGGGTTGTGTTCTTGTCATGTTAATATATGAATCGTGTCAACATTCACTAATTCAAACCCGACACGAATAATAAACATGTCAATATTCGCTAATCCAAACCCAACTCATTTAATTTAATTATTTAAGATAATAAGAATGATAATTAATAATCATAATTTAACACAAATAACTTATTAAATTTAACATGTTTATTAATTTTATTATTTAAAATAATAAGAATTATAATTAATAATCTATATTTAACATAAATAATTTATTAAATAGGTTAATTAATTAATATAATAATTAAACATGTCAAATTCGTGTTATACATGTCAAAATGAATATGACTAATTTATTAAACACAGCTGAATCACCACGACATTGGCCAAAATACGATTATAATTAATTCAAAATACGTAGTGTAACCATTTTGTGCCTCACGTCGCACAAATTTCATAAGTCAGAATAATAATCCAAATTTTATCATGTATTTTAGTGATCGTGATATAGATGTCAATAGCTATAAAATTGGTATTTTTGTCTTTTGTTTGACTTGAAGTCTGGAGAAGGAAAATTATGTCCTAAATTATTGTATGGTTGGATTTTACGAGTATCGACATGTCATTAATTATAGAAAGTCTAATAGTCATAACATGTCAAGTCTCTTATTAAAAGAATAATTAAAGACTTTATATTATTGCTGTTTTTTTTATAGTCATCTCTTAAGACTTTAAGAGCTCTAATCATGGTTTTAAAACTCTATCGTTACTGTCAATAGACCTAATTCAAGTGGTTAAGAATTTAGACGAGTATAAAAAATGAAAGGGTACAGGATTTATATCCTGATGAGAACAAATTTGTAAAAAAATAGATTACTATGATGTATTACAAAATAAATAGATATATAAAAAAAATAACTACATTATTATTTATTCACAGTTTAATGCTTGAATAGGCATTTGAATTAAATTGATGCTATCATAAATATAATTTATGTTTTACTAAAATTTAAAATTATATTTTTTTACCATTAAACACTTTAGTTACTGATGATGCCTTTTCAACCGAATCAATCGAGCCAGGTTGGTCAGTTGGGTTGGACCAAGACTGCTGAGGGGCCGAACCCACAGACGCCCCACCGCTCGGGGATGGGTAGATTACCGCAATGCCGGGGTTTATGGGATCCCGGGGCGCGCAAGACTCTCCCGTGGGGAAGAAGAACCGTAAGGAAGAAGGGTCGGCGAGGCTTCGCCACAATCCGATGCCTGCTCTAACATTCTTTTCCGGTAGCGCAGAGGACGCTTGTGATTGCTTGGGACTGGCTGGCATCTTCAAACGCGCTGGAGTCGCCTCAGATTCAGAAATGCGATATCGATCCGGGCCATAAGTGACTGGTCTTTCCCATCGAGGGTATGTTTCACATACAAATTCTTGGGGATTTAAGAATCTGACACCAAGGGAGTTCCTTTGGTATAATCCTCCTTCTTATCGAGAACGCCCAATCGGTTTATTTTTATTGATTTTTCTTCCCTTTAATAGACTCGATCGATCGAGAGTAGGATATCTTAAGAATATCTATCTTCTCTCGTTATCAGCCGATACGGGCCAGACCGGGCCGCAGATTGGCTTCCCTATTTTTCCAAATCCATGTTTTGGGCTTAATGAACCGGGCCTCTGTTTGGGCTGCTATGGAAGGACATGGCGGGCAAGGACCATTGCTCTACTCCGCCTACGAATGATTAATCCCCGCGACCAAGTTTTTCCCGTGTCTCCGATGTGGATCAGATTAACCCGCCCGCCGCCATACGAGGCGTTAATGATGTCTCTTCGATTTTCATTATTTCTTTTCATACCCTTGTTTTCCCTGTAACTTGGCCGACCTTCTCCGGTCTTCAATTCCTCCTACCTCTATAACTTCCTAATTTTTGTCTTTATATTTCTTGTTTCAGATTGCCTCCTCGATTTTCCTCCTCGTCAGTTTAGTGTCAGGGTCCTTTTCTCATGCGTTTTCCTTCTTTCCTCATTCCCGTCTGTGTTCCGCCTTCGTACCCTTTTTTCGGTTGGTATGACGAGGCTCTAGGGCTCGGGGTCGCCCTGATTATAATGTTTGCTTATGTCACGGGTCCAAGTCGTTTTCAGACGGCGATGATTCTTCCGGCTGGTAAGTTTGGTCCGGCAGCTAGGGATGTTCCCGTTAGTCCGATCCCCGCCGGACCTCAAAATGCTCCTGAGGCACCTCCCCTTCTTTTGGGTAAGGGTAAAAGGAAAATAAATCTGATTGCGATCCTAAGGGGTCTGGACACCTCAGCCCGCGCCGCACGCCAGGAATGACCTAGTAAGGCTGGTCCCTCGCACGGTTTATTTCGCCAACGATATGGCTCCCGAGTCCAAATATGGTCCCCCGATGTTTTGACTTTTATGCCGCTCCGTGCCTAGTAGGGTCCGCTTGAAGTTGCTTTTAATAACGGCCTTCGCTTCCTTTGCATCCTTCATAAAAGAGGTTCTTCAACACTTCAACATCCGCCCTTCCCAAATTGGGTTCCCCAATGGTCAGTATTTTAGTTGGTTTATTGGTCTTTTAAGGTACGTGGCTCAAGGCCCCTAATGTGGCTCTATTCCTCCATCTTTTCAGTCCGATGGCTACTACAAAGGGTTTTATTTATTTCCTCCGTACGTTCCGGTCTCCTCGTTATCTCTGACCTTCCTTCTTCACACAGGTCGTGAAAGACTTATTTCTCTGCTAAGGTCTAACCGGGAGTATGACTCTCTTTGATAGGGATGACACTCGGGTGTGCCTGTGACGGAGCGCCCTTGATAACCTTCTCGTGAGTGTTCGTGATTACTTTTTATTTGATTTGGTCTTAAAGACGATCGAATACTTCCGACTCCAGTTTTCCTTATGCTTCCTCCCGTGATGTCTGCCTCGACCTTAGCGACGAAGATGTCACGTGGGCTCTAGCGTTGGAGGAATGTTCTCGGCTTCGCTCCTACAGGCTGATAAAGCTCGAACATTCCTAGTTCCTAGTTTGTTGCCCGCACGCTCTCATCAAGCCAGGTCTCCGCCTCCTTTCGCCTCGAGTTTCTTCCGTCTATCGTCACGCCTCCCACCGTGGGAGAGATTTTAGTTCATTTAGCTTAAGATCCTAAGCCCCTGAGTGCAAAAGGAAACCAAGCTCCTCTGAAGGACTCGCCGGTTCCGGCCAAGATCTCGTAAATCGGGGGGGTGTCTCCTCCTTCTATCGTTTCGAGAACCGGAGCAGCACCGCCCCCGGCCGATGCTCAGCACTGGTGCGTCCTCCTCTTCCGCCCGTGGCCGGAACGGCGTCGCCACCCCTAATTAGGCCCAGACCAGCGGTCACCTCCTTCTCCTGCCCAAGAGCCGGAGCAGGCGTCGTCACCCCTGGTTTTGACCTTACTCATCTTCCTAAGCCCGTCGCCAAGGCAGCGGTCTTCAAGTGCAACCGCCGTCACACGACGGCTCTCGCTTATAACCGCCGAACTGGCCCTCGACAATGCCAAGTCACCTCCCTGGGACGCATGGAGCCGACGAAAAGAAATCAAGCAAAAAGTCGGTGCAATCGTACTTTGCTCTCTGCTGCCGAAGCCATGCGTGCGCCATCCTTGTCTATCCTCCCGAGTCCGACGTCGGAGTTCGGAAAGAGTTGCCTGGCCGACGGCCGGCGTTATCTTTCAGGGGATGGTTTCGTAAGTTTAATCGTGTTTGCTTCCATGCTTGTTCTCGTGGCCGAGCGCCATTTCGTGTTCCACCAAGAGGCCACCCATTTGAGTGGTTCGATAAGGCCAAACTGAATGAAAAACATGTGAAGATTGCTCGGATTTATAAGGCAAAGGCGGCTTCTCTTACTCCTGAGAGGGTCGGGCCGCAGGGAACGAGCGCAGCCTATATCACTGAAATAGAGCGCCAAGTCCGATCTTACACACTTCACGCCCGCACTCTGGGGCAAGAGCGTAAAGAGGTGAGGCCTCTGAGTAGCTTGACTATGGCCGAGGGCGAAGCCGGAGGTTCTCGGGGCGAAGCCTGTGCTGCGCAGAATGACTTGGTTGAGACTCGTGAGGGGTCTGCAGTCCGCCCAAAGTGAGCTTCAATTGGTCGTGGGAATCTCATCACCACGGGCGCAAACGGATCTTTCAGCGGAGCTAATGTTACCGGGTGGTTTGAAATGAAATGGAGAAACAACTCAACTTTCTCGTCAAGTTTTCGAAGGCAAGGTGTTACCGGAGAACGCCATGAGTCCTCTCAAGCCGTGAATTTATCCGACGGCTGCGAGGAGTGTCGCGGAATTGCGCACGTAACTCCATCGAGACAAAGATGATTGCCCGCATGGATGAGGTTATCGACAATCATGTGGACCAGCCGGTGCCTGGCTTCGGATGGCTTGCTTTTCAACTAAGGCTATCCACGCATACCAAACCTCGGATTTCACTTGACCTCCTGATGAAGAGGCTGAAGGATCTTCCGGTCCCGGAGCCTAATACTCCCGCCGGGTCCCTTCTCATTCCCCTCGTCCGACCCCGAATTCCGCACTCATCTCGCTTCGATGTCTGACCTCTTTTTCTTTTGTTAGGCCTTGGGGCCTGATACCTGTGTAGCCCTCCTTTCGATAAACATTTTTGGAAATTTGTGTTCTAGCTGGGATTTTTTTTTTTTTTTTTTTGACCTGTATAGCCTGAATTAGCAATTTAGATTGTGTTACTGAAATTTTGTATGCTATTTCGTTTAAACTGGCTTGGTTCTCAAATCGAAAGGCCGGGAGTGGGTGGCGCTCATTGGGTGTCGACCGTTTCGCCAAATTACAAGATCCGCTTGTGACCGAGGTCATTACTTATGTGAGGCGAGTAGAGCTTGTCTTCGGGAACTGTTGGTGTCGGCTCGTCAATCGTGGGGCTGAGTAGAGCTCACCATGTGTGTCAAGGAGAGATCACCGTGCAGAGCTATTATAAGAGCTCGTCCATGTAAATAATAGGAGCTCGTAAAGTAGAGCTGTTGTAAGAACTCGTGCTTGTGAATTGTAGGTGGGAGCCCGTCAGTTTGGAGTGCTGTAAAGGGCTCGCCAATGTGAATAGTAGAGGCTCGTCCCTCTGAATTGGAGTGTAGAGAGCTCACAATAGGATTCAGAGGGGAAGGAGCCCGTCCGCCCGGGAGCGCGGTGGAAGGCTCAATGTAAATAGTAGGAAGAGCAGATGTCTAATTTGCGAGTGAAGGGCTCGTCGAATATATCACATAGTTGGAGGAGCCCATCGGTCGATTTGCGGTGAAGGGCTCGTCAGCATGAAGCGATGAGGGGGCTCGTCCATGGTTTAGGGATGAGCCTCGTCAATATGAAGTGTAGGAAGGAGCCGATGCATGCGGGTCAGGTGAAGGGCTCGTCAACGTGAGATAGTAGGGGCTCGTCGTCCCGAGTTGAGGGACGGGCCTGGAAGTCGATATGGTGTAGGAAGGGCAGATGCATGCAGGTGCGACGGGCTGGAATCCTTTGTGAATAGTAGGGGCTCGTCGTGCAGGTTGAGGGCGGGCCTTGTCGATATGAATTGTAAGAAGGAGCCCCGATGCGTGCAGAGTGCGGTAGAAGGGCTCGTCAACGTGAATAGTAGGGCTCGTCATTACGGGTTGAGGGGCCCAGGCCTCGTCGGCATATAGATTAGTAGGAAGGAGCCGTCTGTCTGACGCGGCGAAGGGATCGTCCTTGTGAATAGTAGGGACGTCATTGAGTTGAGGGGCGAGCCTCGTCAATATGGGCTGTAAAAGGAGCCGGGTGCATGCGGAGGCGCGGCGAGGGCGCAAATCCTTTGTGAAGATAGTAGGGGCTCGTCCATACGAGTTGAGATGAGGCCTTGTCAATATGAATTGTAGAAGGAGCCGTCACATGCGGAGCCGCAGTGAAGGGCTGCGTCAGCGCAGATAGTAGGGGCTCGTCATTACGAGTTGAGGGCGAGCCTGCGTCGGTATGAATTATGGGAAGGCCCTGCATGCGGAGCGCGGCGAAGGGCTGAATCGCGTAGATAGTAGGGGCTCGTCATTACGGGTGAGGACGAGCCTCGTCGGTATGGGTGTAAAGGAAGGAGCCGTGCATTTGGAGGCCTTGCGGCCCGAAGGGCTAAAATCCTTGCGTGAATAGTAGGGAGCTCGTCATTACGAGTTGAGGGCGAGCCTCGTCGGTATAGTTGTAAGAAGGAGCCAGATGCATGCGGGTCACGGCGAAGGGCTGATCCTTGTGAATAGTAGGGGCTCGTCCATCTGAGTTGAGGGATGAGCCTTGTCAATATGAATTATAAGAAGGAGCCGGAGTGCATGCGGAGCCTGGCGAAGGGCTCAATCACTTTGTGAATAGTAGGGGACTCGTCATTACGAGTTGAGGACGGGCCTCGTCGAGTATGTAGGAAGGGCGAATCAAAGTGAGTAAGCCCCAGGCTCCTGACATTTGTCTTGTAGTGGCGTTCAAGCCCGAGATAGGCGATGTAACTGGTGAGTCGACTCTTGAGGGTAGGCGTGGCACGTCTGATGGGGCTCGTCGAAGGAACAAGCGGGCTCCCAGGCTGGCGGCATGGTGGCGTTGACGAATGGCTGATGCTTTGGTAGTCGCGACTCGCGAGGCAGCGTGGCACATGCGAGTAAGAGGAGCTCGTCAAATTGGCCAGAGCCACGTTATGCGTGACTTTCGGTGTCTGAGGCTTTGGTGGTAGGCCGCCGCGTGATTTTCCCGGTATGTGAAGGCTTTGGTGGAAGCCCGAACCGCCCAGCATGATTTAATTATGTGAAGAAGAGCTTTGGTGGCCGAAACGCCTCGCATGCCCTTGGAAAGGCGAACCATCTCATTAATCTTGATTTATAGAATTTGGAGCGATTGCGTGAATTTTCAAGCTCGCTGGCCTCATATAAATGGTAGCTCACATTGCCTACGTATCTTATGTTTACGCACTTTCACGGTGGGTAGATGAAGTTCGCACAGGATGGATGCTTTCGATGTTCGGTATCTTGTTGGAGTTCTGATGCCTTTGGATCGGTTTTCACGGAGTCTTTCATGTGGGAGTTGTGTTTTCCCTAGTCTCCTTTATGGGAGTCATGTTGTTCCTAAAGCTTTTTGCTAGAGATACGTTCGGAGGCGGTGCATCTTTGCGCCGCACTCTGCTGTTTTCCTTTTTATCTTCTTCCTCCTCCTTTCTACCTCTTCTTCCCTCTTTTCTTTTCTCCCTTCTTTCTTCTTCCACAGCTTTCTCATCTACTTCTTTTTCCCTTTTTTATGTCTTTCTCCTTTGTCTCCATCTTTTTTCCCTCTTTTCTTTTCTCCCTATCACACCCCTCTTTTTCTTTATTCTGTCTTTATCCTTTGTCTCCTTTTTTTTTTTTTTTTTTGCGCAATTGTATCTTGAGTGTTTTCAAGATGTAATCAAGGACACACTTGATTATGTGAATATGATTCATTTGGAATAAAGAGAGACTTTTATTTTATGAATTTTCTCATTGTGTATGTTTCTTTATATACTCCGATTTGTTTGAGATACTAAATTACGCGTGTGCCGACTCGTCACATAAATTGATAAGGTTTATTACAAATAGGGTGCTACTTGATAAAACGCTTGGTGCTCAGCGTTCCATGTATGTTATAAGATTTTCCCTCATTTGTTTGGAGCTCATAATTGCACAGTCGGCAGGCTGGGTTGTGTAAGGACCTTCCAGTTGGGGCTAGTTTCCCGTGCGTTGGATTCTTCGCTAGCGGCGAAGCTTTTAAAGACCAAATCCGTGTAACCACAGGCCCGCTCTGCAGTTTGTAGTACTGGTATCTTCCTTTGATATATACGTGTCTTTGTTGAACACATTTCACGTTTTCATCCGGGAGTTCCAAGTTGGAGCCAGCGGGGCCTCGTCATTTGTTCCGATCTTTAACTTCGACTCTGGGAGATTTTATTCGACCTCGACGAGGAAATTTCTTTGGCCGTGCCCGAGCTAGAGCGAATGGGGTCTCTCGAGTTCAGCGGCCCATGTAGATCTGTAGGCCCATAATTGCCTCGAAGTATTCTACCCAACTTCCTTTAAGATCTTCTAGCTTGGTCTTTAAAGCGACTAAGGGTTACGATGGTGACTTGACTGTCCCAGTTTGATTGCGGGTGTCTTTGGTGGCCAGGTAATAATTTTTAATTAAGGCTCGGCACCAAAAATCCACGGGTGATGTTGTCGAACTAATTCCATTATCGATACTAGGGCTCTTGGGATCTAGAACACATATGATGGCTCGCCACAAAGTTACGTATCTTACACGTGCATGTCGTGGCTAAAGACTCGACCTCGGCCCATAGTGAAATAATCTTTACTTGGCGATTATAATTTACATTGGCCCTTGCCAATGGGCAAAGGCTCCCAATATGTCCAACCCCACTACCGGGAAGCGGCTGGGCCGTGATTGACGTTGTGGGCCCACTCGAGGCGTGATATTTCGCGTGTTCCCGGCGTATTCGCATCTTTGACTAGGTCGGTCGTATCTTTACATCAGAGGTCAATAGTATCCTTGCCTCAAAACTTTTCCTAACGCTCGAGCTCGATATGATTTCCAAGATATGCCTTCGTGTACTTCCTTTAGTACATACTCGTTGTCTTCCCGCTATGCATTTCCTCAGAAAGGTGTGAAGAATCTCGCTTGTAAAGGCTACCCTTGTGATTGGTAAACTTAGAAGACCTCACTCTTATCTTAGTTGCCTCCTTCGGTCGGTCCGGTAGGGACTCAATATTAATATAATCCCAAATAGGGTCCATCCAAATTTCGCATGGATCCTACCGCGATCATCATGTCAGAAAGGTCAATAGAGGGTTCCTGTATTCGATGTGCGCTGACTCGCCGATATCTTCCCGCGCGGTCGTGGCTAGTTTCGGGCCAGTATGTCCGCTGAATCTCCTCGCCTGGGACGCATTTTTGACCTGAACCAACACGAACTTTTTTAATAAATCACAGACTTTTTGGAGATATAGAACCATCTTCTCACTTTTGGCCTCGTATGTATCTTCGATCTGCCTGACCACCAGTTGGGAGTCATTGTGGACCTCTAGCTGATCGATGGGCGAGGTTGAGGCCCGCAGCGACGGCCCCATACCCTGGCCATTGCCGGGAAGCATGGAAACCAAACCCGAGTGCGCATTCACGTCTATTCCTTCGGTGAGGTCGACTGGGCCTGCCCGTCTCGTGCATCTGAGGCTCCGTCTACAGAGAGTTTCCATATGGGGAGGTCGTCCTCTGAACGAGTGGGCTCAGTAAGCTTCGTCTGACAATTCCATGACGGCTTCCGCCAGACTCGTCCCTTTATAGCGCTGGGCCTGCACTGACGTCTAACCGCTAGCTCTACGCCCACCCACGCCCTCGAGACCGCTGTGTAATACCCGCCCATCGGGCACTCAGCTGGGACTTCTATGGTGTGAGCCCGAAATAGACTGAGCCTGGCCACACTACCTAGTATCAACTTTTCCTTCTGGTACCTCTCCTCCGCTCCTCTCAAGGCTCGGATCGCAAGAAGGCAAACCCAAGGCCGGACTCGCTTCGTCTCGACGGCATCGCGACCGCTGAGAAATCGACACGCTGTTTTATAAAGTGAGGAGTTCTCCTTCAACTGACTTACTAATGGGAGGAGAGCTAGGTATGTTTTTATGCCACGTAATGCTTCTTCACATTTTTCGCCCTGATCAGCGCTAACTGGGAAGAAAGGCCGCATTTATCACTGGGCCGATACGGTTTAAAGCTGCACCCTTCCCGCCACCGGACCTCCTTTATTCCCAAGGCGATGGCATGTCGAAAGGCAATGCTTGTATTTTGTCCGCCGATTCGCTTCAACCTCCCCGTGGTTAACTATGAAACCTTAAATTTTCCTACGACACGCCGAAGGCGTGATGAATGGGTTCAGTCTTTCATGTTATACCAGGATCTCGAATGCCTCGTAGAGACGTGGTGATATGGAGATCCGACTTAGTGGACTTTACCAAAGATGTCGCCTATGTATACCTCCCATTATTGTGACGTATTCGCTTTGGAACATCCGGCTCACTACTGGTAGTCGCTCCCGTGATTCTCGAGTCCAAACGGCATTACCTACAACAAAGAGGTTCCTCAGGCCGACGAATGAAGTCTTTTCGGGTCCCCGTGTGGTCCATGCCGATCCGACAGCCGGAAAATGCGTCCATAAAACTAAGGAGTTCGTGCCCTACAGTGGCATCCACGATGAGGTCGAACTCGCAGGAAGTCAGTCTCCTAGCATGCTTTGTTTATGTCGTGAAGTTTCCAGATGCAGTCGCCATTTGCCATTAGCTTTCTTGACGAGTACAACATTAGCTAGATACTCAGGGTATTCTACCTCTTATCGCCTCCCGGCTGATGAGCTTGCCGACCTCCCCATCACGGCTCGCTTTCCTGAGCGAAACTTCCGCGCTGACCGATTTAAAGGAGGGGCTGGGTGTTCAACTGGGTGAGTGATCATTGGTCGATTCTCCCATGTCTAACTGCTTCCATGCAAAAACATCTCTATTTTGTCTCGTAAACTGAAAGTGAGGAGGCTGAGAATCTCTCCGCTAGCTTAGATCCGATGCGGAGATGTTCCAGCTCGCCATCCAAATGATATCGGGTTCCACCTGAGGGTTCGGTCGTGAGTACCTCGTCCGCATGTCAAGCCTGCCTAAACTCACGTTGTCGACCGCTCTGCTTCATGGAGGTCGTGCAAGATTCCCGCCACCCACGATCTCCCTGGATCATTCCGACCCCATTCACCGCTGGGAATTCGATTATCATGTGGTATGCCGAGGATTTTTATGGCGCGAGGAGTGGTCTTCCTAGCAAGATATTATAGGCCGACGTGGCTACTATAAGGAACTTACCGACGTCGCTGTCATGTGGGGTTCCCAGTATCAACACCAATAATCGAGCCCAACTGGGTAATAATTCTTCTTTCCTAAAATCCCCGATGTGTGTCGACGGGGTCTAGTTTTTCTTCCAATACCCATTCTATCAAGGTCGATGCGAAGATGATGTCACCAATCTGCATTATCAATTAAAACCCGATGAACTGCTAGACAAGGCCACAATTGCGTTAACTACCACGGGTCACTGTGGGTGTCGCACCCTTCCGCATTTGAGTCGAGAACGTGATTTGGGTAGGCTCGATCCGTGGCAATTTAGATAGTCATTGTACTTCCATGTCTACCGGGATCTTATGCCACGAGGTGGGCCTTTCGAGCCGAACTAGATTCTCCCTCCAAAGAATCCTCCCGAGATCACATGGATTTCTCCTGTGTCAGCCAGGCGAATGCTTGCCCGCGAGGTGGCTATTTGCCGGTTTGTGGTCGTTATGGTTTTGGTCCGACTGGTTTGGTTCTAAGCTTGGTTCCTCGAGATATGAAATCGAAGATATCCGCGCCAGATCAAATATTCTATTTCTCTTCTTGGGCTTGTATACAATTGTCCGCGGCGATGCCCATACCCCCGTGGAACTCGCAATACTCGTGCGTTATCCCTTGTCGCGGATCCGATTTCATCTCGAAATGGCCATCTCGTGACCGCCAAGCCGCACTCATGCGTGACTTGGATACCGAGGCCGTTAGTGGAGTGAAGTGTTGTGACGGTGATGTCGCTGCCCTTCATTTATGCCTCAGGCCCAAACGCTCCCGACTTTCCTTTTGGGATCGCTTCCCGCTTCGGGCTCGGGATTTCGTCGTTTTATCTTCGGGCTCCGCCGCCGTTGGCCGCTGCCCTTTTCTTCATGCGAGAGGAGCTCTCCTTCTTGATATATACCTCGCCGTTTATGTACTTCTTCTCGCTTTCGCGAGGACTCCTAGCCATGCTAGCTCGGGAGGGTTCTTTCGAGATAGAGAACATCGTATCCTTGATCGTATTGAACGAACCCCGCGATGAAAGCCGTGATGCTGAATTTTTCGTCGCACGCCTTCATCTTCAAAGGACTTCTACGTTGGAATCTCTCGTACATATGATTTCAAACTTTCCCGCGATCCCGCTTGATGGTCGCATGGTACTTCATTTCAGACGCCCTGGGTCCGGGCGAAGGAGACGAATCGCAACAGCTAGTTCCTTGAATGACGAGATAGATGAAGGGGGAATTCTATTGAACCAGCCAAAAGTTCGGCCCTTGAGCGAAATACGAAAAGCCCCGCACGCACAAACTCATACCCATGCACCCATCTGATTTTTTGTAAGTATTAAGGTGATCGATGGGATTCGACTCCATCGAATGTTTCACCGAGCATTTTAATTTCGCCGAAGCGGGAAAGTGTAGCACCTCTACTGAAGGGAGATTCCGCTTGTCGCACTGCTGCATCCATAGTATCCGGCTCCGCCCTTCACCACTTCCTTCACGCGATGAGCTCTGCTGGCTGGGTTTTCAACCTTCGCTTCCCATGATCGCTCCCTCGCTTTGGGCTGATGGTGATTCGCGCTTCGCTTCACGAATCAGCTTCCCGGGCATAGCTTTTCTCTTCACGCACAACTGCGGGTCCTCGCCCGGTCGACTGACTTCGCTTCGTCGATGCCTCGTGGAATGTCTCGACGTTGCTCGGAGGAGGTTATGGCCTTCCTGGCTCGCCGTGGCTCCTGATGTTGTATCTCGCCGTAAGCCGCCGACTTCTTCACCGTGACAGCCGGACAGGCGAAGCGCTTCCACTTCGCTTGTATCGCTTGCATCGCTTTCCACCGGTCCTGTGGGTCCGCCGCTCATACGCTCTCGGTGGATCCCGATCCCTGTGGATTAGCGGTTACTCCCTAGCTTCTGTGTTCCTGCCGATACCATCGCGAATCGAGGAATCGCCATGCTTTATGGAGGAACCGGTTGCTCCTACGCATTCCGCGCCCAATCGATGATGCCTTTTTCAACCGAACTGGCCGGAGCGTGCTGGGTCGTTGGGTCGGGCTTAAGATCAAGCCGAGGGCCGAACTCGAAGGATGCCTGACCGCTTCGGGTCAGTGTGGATTACTGCAATGCTGGTTTATAGGATCCGGGTGCGGCACTCTCCTGCAAGAAGAACCAGAAGGAAGAAGGGCCGGCGAGGGCTTCGCCCGTGGCCGCTCCGATGCCTAAGTCAGATTCTTTCTGAGAAAAGAGAGGATGCTTAGATTGCTTAGAATTAGCGTATCTTCAGGAGTGTCTTGTATCAGAAGGATATCGATCCAGCCATGCGGACTCAGGTCTTTCCATCGAGGGTATGTTTCACATAGTCACTTCTTAGATTTAGTAATGGATTAATCAAGGGAGTTCCTTTGGTATAATCTCCTTCTTTATTGAGAAATGTCCAATCGATGATCTTTTATTGATTTTTCTCCTTTATAATGTGACTCGACGACGAAAGTAGATATCTTTAAGGAATATTCTATCTTCTCAAGTATTGGTAGTTGATATGGGTTGACTGGCCGTGTATGGGCTTCCCTATTTTTCCAAATCCATGTTTTGGGCTTAATGAACCGGGCCTCTGTTTGGGCCGCTATGGAAGAACATGGGCGGGGCAAGGACCCCATTGCTCTATCTACGGCCGAACGGGATACTGGTCCACTCTCAATTCATCGCTAATATGTAAATCGGTCTCATTAGAACTAAAACCTCGACTCCATTTCTCTGCCTTATACAATGACCGCTCTACCACATGATCTAAGCATGATGGACTAATTTCTTAAGTAAAATCATGACTCCGTCACCGTGAGTCAAGCATGCAGAAGACATGTTGGTGCATGTTGTTTAAGGGTTACTGTGTTAAAATCTCAAAGACAATTTACTATATTGTAACTAAAATATTTAATAATAAAAAAAAAACTCATATCATTTTTTCCTTACAGATAGATAGAAGGATAAAAGCATACTAAAAAAAAACTTTTTAATTTATTTTGAATACTATTTAAAAATAAAATCTCATCAGCTTTTTTATAAAAAAAAAAAAATTAACAATCTTAAAATATTTGAAATTTATTTGATATAATTTATATTTTATAAAATTTTAATTAATGTTATCGTATTCATTGACAATTTAGAGAAAAAAGTAAAAAATAAAAATTATAAAAAATAGGGAAAAGGAGTGTTTCATCTAACAACATAATGAGAGGAATTCAAAAAGCTACTAACCTCATTTAGTATTATTATTTCATAGATAAATTATTTTTCATTTGTTTACAAAAATTATAAATTTTTTTAATCGAATTATAAAATATTATTATTGTAGTGAATAAGTTTCCTTATATATTGATTTAAAAAAAAAAGTTTCCTTATATATTTTTATTCAAAAAAAGAAAAAGAAAAAAAGAAGCTATTACACAATGTGAATACACAAATGAAAATGAAGAATAAAGATAAAAAGAAGATTACAAGAGAAAACCCAAACACTACCGAGAAAGGAAAATATCGAGTCTCGTGAGAACATAATTTTCTTAAAGTAGATTCGCCTTTTTCGATAATGCCTTGAGAAATTCTCAACATCTATTTCTCAGGATGAAATGATCTTCAGACCTCAGCCAAACAGAAGACTTAATGACATCCAACAGTTTCAGATTAACAGAAAAGAGGATTCAAACTCATCAATGCAAACATTTTCAAGGATTTAAAAAACAACCATTTCAAAAAGAATTTGAAACAAACGTTTCATTCAAACGAATGGAAAAAACCAACGAAAGCTTCCTTATATATTTTTACATTAAAAAACTTATATATTTGCTTCAAAAAAAAAGAAGAGTTTCCTTATATATTTCATGTAGAAAATAAATAACACTAAATCATAAATTTTTTTGGAAAAGAATTCATCATTTCCCCATCATTTTTCCACCATTAGCCAAGTATCCTACTTTTAAATATTTAATTTATAATTTTTATGAACAAAAAAAGTATATAAACACTTTGAAATAAAGAGATAATTAAAACATTTTTTTTAATACAAAATATCTCACTTGCCTATC
Organism: Tetrastigma voinierianum; assembly: GCA_016808115.1. Classification (NCBI taxonomy): domain Eukaryota; kingdom Viridiplantae; phylum Streptophyta; class Magnoliopsida; order Vitales; family Vitaceae; genus Tetrastigma; species Tetrastigma voinierianum. The sequence continues at coordinate 1,726,609 of JAEQBH010000222.1, read as the reverse complement.
ACATGCCTAACTCAAGTGATAGAACGTTCATCGTTAAAACAAACATAAGGGCATAAGGAGGTGGGGTCTTAAGTTTGAGTCCCAGTGGAAACAATTTACTACATTAAAAATAGAAAGTATTAAAAAAAATACAAAATACCTCACTTGAAAGATAAATTTTATTTTATTATTTTTATGAACAATATATATCATTTTCCACTATTTATATAATCTATATATTATTTTCCTTAGTAATTTTTTTCTTTCCCTAATACTTTTCGAGTTTAAAATAGAGCTTAAGGAAAATGATTTTCTCATATTTGGTTTCACAGTGAAAAATATAAAAAAAAAATAAAATGTAATCTAAATTTCCTCAAAATTTTACATATTTTTAAAATTTTAATCTTTATATGATAGAGATGAATAAATTAAATGAGTTTGAATAAACATGTAGAATTAATTTATTAACTTTAAACTTTTTTTTAATTTTCTTCTAAAATGTCTGCCTTTTCATTTTTCCTCTATATTCTCATTTTTCCTCTCTATTATCTTTCCTTTCAAATGGAGCAAAAGTGTATAAGGTTTCATTCTTTTGACTTCGCAAACACTTGTATTTTAGTAATTCTCCATTTTCTACTCTCTTTCTCTCTCCAATATCTAGAGAACAAATGAGTACATGGAAGATCATCATGGGAAATGATATATTTTTTCCTTCATAGAATCTTGATCTAAGAACATATATATCAATGGAGAAACAAATGAAATAAGTTTGAATAAATATATATAATTAATTTATTAAGTTTAAAAAGCCTTTGAGACTTGGTTCTAGTGGTAAAGGGGTGGAATGACTTTGAGGCTTGGTTCCAATGGTAAAGGGGTAAAATGGGTTTATGGGACATTCTAGATTTGAATTCAAAGGACAGAGTGCTATAAAGATGCAATATTGCAAAGTGAATAGAAGTAAAAAAAAGAAAACATCTAAATCAATTGAGCATTTTTTATGCCATAGATCCATAATTTTTAAATTCTATTCACTTCATTTTTGTAGATCTAGAGTCTATTAGTTAGTAGAGAACACACACCTATGATTTGATTTGTTGTTTCTAATCAGGTATGCTTTGCACGTTTGAATTGCCTACACACAAATAAACACCGCTAGAAGATGACGAAAAACAAAACATCATACTGAGACAACACAACCACACGCCACAATATGACGAAGACAACCACACGCCACAACAAGACGACGACGACAAAATCACGAAAAAAAAACAAATGAAAACCCAGATATGTAGATTTGTGTAGAATAACTACTTTATTGAAAATAAAATGATAGAAAGAGGTGCATATGAGTGATTTCAGGGTAAGAGTTGCCGAAAAATCACTCATCCCAACTTAAGAAAAAGAGGCTAACAGAAAAAAAGTTGAAAGAAAAGAAGGCTAGGGTTTGTACTAATTTCTATTTTAAGGTGTGCTAAACTCTATAAGGATCATGGGATTTTGATTTCAATGTAATTTTATGGGTTATAAGCTTAGTTTGAAGATTATAAGATTTTTATTCTATTATCTGTGGGTGTGGTGACCAATACAAGAAATCAAAGAGGCTTCATGTTTTTAAGGCATTCATGGAGGAAATGTTGGGTTTGAATTGTCTATATCTTCGTCCCTAGTGTTCTATAATAAGATAACTACTTTGGAGTAGGGCAACCCTCTAGTGTAAGGATGTGCCAAACTTGAAGAGTCGGGACTAGGGATAGAGTTGACATGGGATGCAAGGTATTCTAGAAACTTGGAGGCCAAGGTACTTAGGGAGCAAGGTACTGACAGACTTGGGATTGTTTTGGCAACAGAGAGAATAAAGATCAAATCAAAGAAGATCCAGACTTCTAAGCTATCAATCCAGAATTAGAAACAAATTAGATTTCTATTTTGAAGAGAATACTTGATCAACAAGTTTCATATTTCCGTTGTGATAGCTTAAAGGCAAGACTAGAAATAGAAGGTAGAATTTGAGTCATATTAGGATAATGATTCAGCCCTATCAAGACTTCCAAGATTAAAAGTCCTATAAATTTAGGGCTTTGGAAGTTATCATAACTGATTTTAGGAGTATACCTTGAAGAAGAACAAGCAAAGTCTGACGTGGTGAAGGAGTGTGGAGTGCAGATACTCGATTTAGGTATTGCACATTAAAAGCCTTTCACCTTGTGTGAAAGATAATGTTCCTTATTTTCTTCATCTTATATTTATGTAATGTGGGTTATGGGTGTATAGTGCAATTGAGAGGGGAATGAAGGGAGTTCATTCTGAATTCTGCTAGGAGTGATTAGGTTTCAAAAAGGGCCATGGGTAGAGAGGGAGTCTCGTACCACATAAGACTAATTGTAAACCTTGAATCATATTAGTTGAAATCCTTGCATATGAGCACAACCCCGTGGACATAGGCAGTTACCAAACCACGTAAAAAGATTGTGTGTGCTTGTGTCTGTTTGCATATATCTTATATTTGTTATGCACACACTTAGTCGCACAAAGGAAGCTCAGATGTTCCGCACTAAAGTCCAAACACGCACATAGTCCCAACATCAGGAACTGTGTTCAAGAAGACACATTTATTTTCTAACAATTGGTATCAGAGCGGGTAACTCTAAGTTGTTGAGTGGGATCCGTGTTTACTCTAACTATTTATGTGTGAGTGTCAAATGGATTTGAAGAAAGAAGGTGGATCTACAAGCCGTCCCCCTCTTCTTGATAGGACGACCTATGGCTACTAGAAGGCAAGGATGCGAGACTTCATAAAAACAATTGATAAAAAGGCATGAAGATTAGTTCTATAAGGTTGGAAGCCGCCTACTCAGACTGATGTTGAAGGGAAAACTCTTCCCAAAAGTGAAGCAGAGTGGACACCTAAAGAAGATGCTCTATCAATCCAAAACTCACGAGCTTTGAATGCAATATTCAATGGTTTTGATCTCACTCAATTTAAGATGATCTCCACCGTCAAAATAGCTAAGGAATCATGGGACATCCTTCGTGTTGCCTTTAAAGGAACTGATGCAATGCACAAATCTAGGATGTAACTTCTTACAACCAAGTTCGAGAAACTACAAATGAGTGAGGAGAAGACTATCAGCAACTTCAATGGAAGACTATGCGACATAGCTAATGAGTCATTTGTTCTTGGGGAAAGGATTTCAAAAGATAGACTTGTAAAAAAGGATCTAAGTTTCTTGCCCTCAAGGTTTGCATATAAGGCAACTACAATAATAGATGTGATAGACTTAAAAAGGATGTGACTTGAAGAACTCATGGGGTCTCTACGAACTTTTGAAATAGAACTAAACGAAGAATCCAAGGAAAGAAAAAAAAAACTCATGGGACTAAGGGTTGGGTCTAAACTACACAATGATAAAGGTAGTAAGTTCTCAACGTCATGGCTCTGTTATCAAAGGATTTAGAAAGAGCCCTAAAAAGATTGAACATTTAGGCAAAAGGTAACTCTCATAATCACAAATTTTCTCCTGGGGCTTTTAATATAATAAAGCTAGTTAAGACTTAAGGAACTTCAAGGTTAAACCTTATAAACAAGCTAATCTAGTGCAGAGAATGTGGAGGATATGGTCACATCTAAGTGGAGTGTGCCAATACAAAAAAGAACTTATCCATCTTTGCTATCTGGAGTGATGATGAAGAAGAAGATTACGAAGGAGATGAGGAACAAGAAAGTTATAGAAAATAAGAAGGAAGAATTGGAGGAAAGAATTCCTTATGATTTTTCATTGAAACATTATATATATATATATATATATGTGTGTGTGTGTGTGTGTGTGTGTGTGTGTATGTGTGTGTGTGTGTGTGTGTGTGTGTGTGTGTGTGTGTGTATAAAAGCCAATCTAACCTTCCTAATTGATTACAACTCTATAAGACAAGTTTCCTAATAGGTTACAACTCTTTATATGTAAAGTAGATATATGCTATAACATTTAATTCCCCCAAACTTAAAGTTTTGCTTGTCCCTAAGCAATAAAAAAAAATTTGTTTGTCCTCAAACAATTCAACTTTTATTTTTAAGGACATTTTTCTGTTTTGCCTTAGACATCTTTTCTCTTGAATCCACAATTTAGCAGGAAAAATAAGTTAGTTGTAAAATCATGTTTGAACAAGTTTCCCATCCAAAACAAGGAAGATTTTCAAGTAAGTTCACTAATCAGGTAAATAATTCTTATAGTATAAACAGTTCAATTATTTAACCTTGATCTGTGAGTGTGTGATGGTCTTCTTTCTTTTTTATTGGCAGATTAGTTAATCTTCTGAGACACTACTAAGATAATAAACTCCTCCTTGATTCTTCTAAGTCTCATATGTTTGTTTGTCATATTAATCTCCACTAATGTAGCCATATACCACTTTCAAGATCAATTAGGTCTTTTAGGCTTGTAGTGTTTGGCTTGGGTCATTGGGTAGATAAATAGACAATTTAAGCTCAATTTTACCCAGATTCCACTTACAACTCAAAACTATTGCCTTCATTCAACATCCTTGATTTTTTCCATTGATGTGAACTCTCAAACAACCCAAACTTGTGTTGATGCATTTTTTTGCATACTCTCTATTGTGGTATTTTTCTTAACCACTTTCATACTTTAAATTCAGCCGCATTAGAAGCCTTACTTTCATTTCAATAAGGTTTGGTGGAATAGTGCAATGTTTTGTCTTTTTAAGCTTTCTACCACCCTAATCGAACTTTCGGGTTAAGAACTCCCATACTAGCTGACATTGGTGGTTCTAGTGTTGAAACACCCCTAAAAACTTAATTGTTCAAGGGAGGAAGGCTACAAGACAAAACTCATTCCTCCTTGATACTTTGTATTTTCACAACTTCTTTTCTTCCTTCTTTTTTCTCATTCCTCATCTCAATTGGTTTTCCTTTCTCAACCTTTCCTTTTGTCTTCCTTTGCATTTCAGAATAATATTCCCCCAGACTTGTCCTCTTCTATTATTGATGTACTTCATATGCAATCCTGTGAACAAGGGTTCGTTTTATTACACTATATTTAAGGAAGGATTTAGGCTTTTCATTTGCTGGTTGATGATGAAATTGGCTATTGACTCAAATAAGGAACTAAGGTATATGCATATGCATATCATAAGGATAGGCTTTGATAGGCTCAAACTTCCAAGAACGGCCTATATCATTTCTTGTTAGTGGTATTGCCTAGGATTTCACCTTGACTAATAATCTAACAAGTTCTAGGACCTTAGGGAGATTAAATTGTGATGGATCCCAGAAGTTTTCCCTAATCTTAGCACAATTTGTATCAGAGGTACTTTTAACCATGTGCATTGTTCTTCATGATTTATAATAATTACAACTGTTTACAAAAACAGAATTATAAGTCTTATTTGTTCCATCATTTGTTTAAATCTTCCTTAATCTCGAAGTTCAACTTATTCATTGATAATATTACAACTTCCTCTTTCAATTAATTCCATCCTACCCCAATTTGTTTTAGAACTGTGTATTGTTTGGTTTCTGGACATGTTGCTATGCTATTTCACAACTCAAAGGCTTACATAAATCAAAACATTCAATTCAGAAGAATTTCAACATAGCAAACAACTCAATTCAATTCATCATTCAACTTCCACCAAACAATTCACAGCTACTCAACAAATAAACCCAAGTAAACTGGTTTCTCATTATTCAGCAAAGCTATACAACTAAAAAGTCATCATTCTTTATTTATTGAACATCAAGAAATGAAATAGAATATAAACAGAAGAAAAAGGCAAGAGAGAATTGACACAAATGTTTGCAACTGATTTTTCATTTATGCTTTCCTATACAAGGGACTTAGTTACAGAGATAGAAATAAGGAAGGGACAATAGGGTAGGTCATTTCTTTTTTCTATTATACTTATTGGGATGGTTCATATTTATTGGTTTAAACTTATAACCCATAGATGAAAGAGAGAAGTCAGGGAATTGAACTGGTGGTCTTCTAGCCTTGCTACCTTCCTCTTTGTTGAAGGTAGACCACTCAATTGATAGAGCCAGTTGCTTAATAAGATCATCTTATCTCTGCCTAATGGAATTTAGGACTCCCTCAAATTCACCATAGGCAGAGTACATTTTGATCGCATTGTTGTTGACCATGTCTAGGCTTTCTATTCATAATTTTTCCTTGTAGTTGAGGTTGCTTCCATTTCCTTATCCCTATTTTCTATAAGAAGCCTGATTTCCTTTCGGATCTCTTTATATAAGTATCCAAAGGCATCTACCTTTTGCAACATTTTTTGCTCCATTGCATCCTTTCTCTCTTTCATTATCTTTAGTAACTCACTGTCCCTTTTCAGCTGATCTGAAATGAAAGCTTTCTCCCTTGCCCTGAGTTCTCCAATAAATTCTTTTTCTCTTTTTTCTAGTTTACTCTTCCACTCTTCATCCCTCTATTTGAGTGCATCATCCAAATATTGATCTCTTCTTCTCAACTCTACATCCATGTACTCATCTCTCAATTATAGTTGAACCTTTAATTGTTTGTCCCTCTCCTGCATCTCTTGCCTCATGACTCTCAGCATTTCCATCTCTTCTACATTGTTGCTTTGTTGCCTTGAGCTCTAAGTTGGCTCCTGATGGATTTCTATTACTTTTGGGGATACAATCAAAATGGGGCTCAAGCTTTTCTGCCTCTCTTGATACGCTTAAGCTGGGTTCTCAAACTGTACCTGCTAAATGTCTCCGTCATCCCCTTTCTCTTTTTTAGCTTCTACTTTTTTTTCCTTCCCTCTGTTCTTTGGACCTTTTGTCACTCCAGTTAATGTCAGAGGAGAAGCCTTGGGGCATGTTTCTTCTTTTTCCTAATCTCCTTCTACACCTCCAAGGATACATAGTCTGGTGATTAGTGCTGGATGGGGTACTAATCCTCTATAGATGCCTTTATAGTAACTCAAAATAGAGTTCTCTATTATCTTCCCCACACAAAATTTGTATCCCTTTAGGATAGCATACAAGAGTACAACTTCCTTTTCTCTTATTGTATTGAGATGCTTGGATGGTAAAATGACTAAGCAGATGAAATAGAACCAAACCTTAGCCTCTTTAGTCAACAAGCCTCTTGCAATAGACTCATGGGGATTCTTCCTTGTGGAGTTCCATTTCCCCTTCCCATTTATCAGTAGATCAACTATTTTATGGTAATTTGGCTTTTTCACTAGTCTCTTAAACTTTGAACCATTCTTTCTCTTGTTCAGATTGAAAGTTTCATCGATCTTCTCCTCATTGAACGATATCCACTAACCTCTGATGAAGTAAGTTTTTTCCTTCAGTCCCACCATGTTCGAGTAAAATTCCTTAACTACATCCACAAATCTAGGAGCCTTGTGCTCATAGAATAGGTGCCATCCTATCTTCTCAATGATTTCTAGGTAAGGTGAGATTAGCTTGCTGAAACCCCTTTCACCAATAAAGTCTGTGATGTAGTGTCCCTCGAGAGAAATAAGCACGCTCACAGAGTAAATAAACACTTTTTCCTCCCTTTGCTTAGTTAAAACTTCTCAGTTCCCCTCTTTTTCTTTTTCCTTTGTTTCTTCGGTTAGTTTGCTTTCGATCCTACATTATTGTTTATAGTCTTTCTTCACTTCCACCCTTTAACCCTTCATTCTCTTGAACAACCCTCTCTCAAATATTGTGTCTCCGTATTTCATTCAGGTTTGGAATCCAAGTGATGGTTTAGACATAGTCGAATACGGGTTAGAGGTAGGGTTTCGCGAAGTTGAGAGAGAGATTTGGCAAAGGAAGATGAGTGGGTTGATGGTTTATGAGGGTGGCCTTTCAGTTTTCAAAATTCTCTATTTATAGGCCAACTGATTGTTTGTGCTTTTCTAATCTTTGCAACATCAAAAATTTATGTCTCAACATAAACCTTAGGTTTTTAGGCTTAAGTTATGTTGTGACATAAAAATAATTCTTGCGACAAACAATTAACCTAGGGTTTTTGGAACTTATGTCGTGACATTGAAGAAATATGTCACGACATTGTTTATTAAGCTCAATTAGAATAATGTCGCGACATAAAAAGTATGTCACGACATAATTCCCTGCAACTTCTAAAAGGCTAACCCAATCTTTGTCGTGACAAAGAGCAATAATGTTGCGACAAAGTAGAATTAATGTCGCAATAAAAGAAGGTTTGTCGCGACAATCCATTGAATTTTCATAAATTACTTTTGTTAACATTTTCAACCAATCAACACACAAAAATAGTATGCAAATACATTCATACCCTTAAACCATCTTTGTGAAGACACATCTAACATCAAAGCACCTCAATTCAAGTATGAACAACACATCTCATTTCTTCACTCAATATAATTCAACATGATGATGATCAAAATAATCAAGGAATGGGTACAACAAAGCTACTATTCATTTATGCTTTATAAAAATGCACTTCCCCAAACTTCAACTATGCATTATCATTAAAGAACAAGTTAGGGAAAAAGAACAAAAACTCCCCCTTGTAGCACTTTCTGCATAATGATTATGAGAAAGAATGCTTCCAAATAAAATCTATCTCTAATATGAAACTAATTGTCTGAAAAATCATGAAATCTAAAATAAAAATTTAAACAAAATTAAAGCCAACTTGAACACAAAAATTTAACAAAATTAAGTTAACTATGAAAATTAAAATTTGCTTGGGTTGCCTCCCAAGAAGTTGCTCATGTTTAATGTATTTAGCTAGACATTTGTTACAGAATGTTTTTCTTTCAGCAAGATTCTTTCATTGCTTCCAAATTTGGATCTATTCTTCATTGATGTTTCCTCTAAGATAATGTTTTAATCTTTGACCATTCACTTTAAATTCATTTCCAGAATCAGTTTTCAATGTTATTGCTCCAAAGGGTGTACTTGCTACTCTGTGTAAGGACCACTCCATCTTAACCGATTTTCACGAAACAACGAGCTTAAATTATATCAACGGGACACTCACTTTGGAAGTACCTGTAAATTTTCTAATCATACCACTTCTTTGTCTTATCCTTGTAGATTTTGGCATTATCATAAGCTTCATTCCTCAACTCTTCCAGTTCATTGATTTGGAGTAATCTATTTTCTTTGGCAACTTAGAGATCAAAGTTCAGTTTCTTGATGGCTCAATGTCTAACACAATAAGTACAGTGTTTATACTTGCTTTTAGCCTTTCCAGCTCGTATTTTGCCCTTGGTTTGTGTAGAACAGGTGCTTTTGACTTTCTTTTCTGTTTTATGCTTATGGGTTAACGATGTTCCTTGCACCTTTTTGAAGTGCCTTTGGATGCTTAGAGGACAACATGTTTTGAAGAAAGCACTTATGCACATTTTCACTACCAAGAGGAGCCTAATTTTGAATCAATTCACCATAGCCTACTCAAATCTTTTTCTTCCTCCCTCCTCAACCTAAGGAATGGTTCCCCAATTTGATTGAGGACTTTCAAAGATTAAATGATACTCTGAGGTTTTATCTTCATGGGAGGTTCCTTGCATATAAGGAGTGGAATTATGCGAAGTGAATATAGTACCGGTACTTTCGAAAGTCGATCTTGGTACTGAAAGTACGTTAAAGCGCTGAGGAGGAATATGACTACTAGTACTCAAAGTCCGATGGTATCGAGTGTATGCAGGTACTCAAAACATTAAAAGGCCTAGTGGATAATCAAGATGCCCAGGTATGGAAAAGTAGTCTTACGTCTTGAAAAGTGAATCTGGAATCTGGTAGCTCAAGATTCAAGCGGGTGTATCAGAAATTATGATATTTGGCGCAAAGCAGTCTTCATCTGCTCCCATTCGCTATTTGAGGGAAAAGGGGGGATATTTAAGCCCCTTTGGAGCGGTGAGTTGAGGGACACAACTCCTACTTAGGTTTTCCTTTAGTTGTAGTTAGGGTTTTCTCTCTTTTTTCTAGGGTTTCTTGCAATTTCTACTTCGGATAGCTTAGATCTTTGTTTGTTCTTGCAGTTAATCTCTTGTAATCCTTAATCTAAGTCTTTTAGTATGTAGTTTCATTTCTAAACTTGTTCCATTTAGTTTTACATGAATCTATAGCATTTATTTCTCCTCTACTTACATTTATGTTGGATGTTCTTGCATTTATTAGTCATTTCCTAGCTTTAATGAAGTTCTAAACCTCCAAGATAGGATTCGAATGGTGGAAACTCATCACCAACAAAGGTAACAATGCTCTCTCACCCCTTGTGCTTCAATGGAAGTTGTATGATATTAAATACTTACTACATTTTCTTTAAATGCTCAGCTTGGCATATTCTTGACAATGTGTGAACAAGAGAATTTTGGTACACATTGTGTTTGAACATAAATGCATGCTGAGTGTTTGTATAAACTTTATAAGTGAGCATTTGACATCATTCTTCTATCCTTCTTTTTGTAAACAACCTTTAAAGTCATTTCTTCCATCAAGGACCATTCCTCAATGGATCCTACATGAGAATATAAGTGAGAGAAGCTTGTTACCTAGTTGTGGATAAGTGGAAACCCTAGATTCCTATCACTTGTATTTCTTGTGAATAATGTAATCTCAAATCAATCGGTTACCAAATCAAACAATCAAAACCCCTCATGATTTACTTTATTTGCACATTCATCGGATATCAATACCTAAGGATCCTTTTAGAACCTCACTCTCTGTGGAGATGACCTATGGACTTCCCATAGAATTATTATGCTTGGTGATATTGAGTTCCTACGCTTGGGAACATATTGAGCACACCTAAAGTGATAAGCATTTTTGGCGTCGTTGTCGGGGAGTGGTGAGCGTTCTAGTTGATCCAAAGAGAGCTTGTGGTAATTTGAAATTGCATTGCAAATCTAATAAGTCCTCTTCATTCTCTTAAATTGTGCAAAAAAAAAAAAAAAAAAAAAATCTTTGTGTATATAATATTTGTGAATACCAGTCTTGTTGGGGTGATATTGGTGCATGTCGGTGTGGACTCGTGATGAGCAACATCGACTTGTAAGAATCACACCTCAACAAAGTCCTCGAAACTCAATTGTAAGATGTTTGTTTCATTTACCTTCCTCCTCCTAACGTAGCATATTCAAATCAGCAAATTCCTTTTAATCCCGAATGAGCAAGGGTTGCCTTTTAACCCACAAGATCTTTTGATCCTCCAGATACAAGGAGATGGTGTTATCTTGCACCTCAGCCTCGGCCGATGGGAGAGGAGAATGTCAATCCTCAAAGCATAATAAATACAGAACCTTTTTGCCCCTTTGCTAAATGTTTGGTGAGACCACCGGAAGAGATTTTAGGACCAGATTGCAACAAACTCATGTATTCGCCTACCTGAAGAGACTAACCATTTTATGGTGAAACCGGAGATGATTCGTCTTCTCCCTGAATATCAGGGGTTTGATTCTGAGAACCCCTACTCATACATGAGAGACTTTGAGGATGTTTGCAGTGCTTTCCTTTCTACAGGATCATCCATCCACATAGTTTGTCTGGTTTTGTTTCCTTTCTCTCTAAAGGAAAAGGCTAAAATGGGACAGCTATACACTGTTTAGCCCTTTAGCGCTATTCTATTCTTCTTTGTGCTTAAAAATATGTTGACCATCTTCTTTAAAGTATAATTTCCATGAGTCTGCCTTCTTTATCTTTGTAAGAGTCCATATGAGAAGAGTCTCTCATGGTTTCTTAAGGCTGGTGTGTAGTGAGTTAGAAGATTTGTGTTGGGCTTGAAGTTGTAACTCCTATTGCCATTGATAGCCTGAACTTCTTCCCTCTGAATAGGACCATCTGCAAACCCAGTCTCATCCATCATCAAAGCTTTATTTGATATTCAGCATGAACCAATAGTTGGCGGGGCCCCAGGTGCTTCATGCGTCACTAACTGCGTTCATCGAGTCCGTCCAATTTTGCCTCTATAGGCGTGTTTGTTTAGCTCTATCACCACTTCATAGCGATGCCGCTCATTCACGAGTCTCGGATGAAACTCTGTAGTTTCTTTTTAACAAAGGTCTTCCTATTAACTAGTTTTCTTTGACACTTTTCTCTTAGATGCTCCACCAACAGTGACTCATGATCCTTTGATGTGTAGTTCAGTAGCAGTGAAAATATTCATCTATGTGCAATCTCTCATATGCATTTGGGGCATCTTAAGTAACTTCTTCATGCCTTTCCGGGCATTATGGAGACTTTTCATCCATGCTGCTGAATATAATGATTTTCTCCTCTCTCTCGGGTGGTGAGACGGGAGGAAAATCACCATGAATCGCCGACTTGATGTCCAGTGTTCTGATCAACGAGTGATTAGGCGGAAACGTTGTATATCTATCATTTGAAAGAAAAGAATAGTTCTTGAAGCAGTCGCTCAAGTCTCACTTATTCAAACTCTTGTGTTGTCATCTGCAAATCCTTCCCATATGATTCGTGCAGGTCTTAGCTGGATATCTGTATAAATCTTCTGTTTTTTCGTGAATCAGTGGCTTCAACTCAAGGTGAAATTTGGCACTCTACTGTGAGGTTGTTTCACTGTGATGTTTGTCTTGAATAACTGGCCTCCAAAAATCCTCCATAGTCATTTGTCTCTGAGGTTTCTTTGCCACTGTTTCTTCTTGAATAGGTTGACGTATCTCTCTACTGCTCACCTTATAGTTGTTGATTCATGCTTTACTTTTCTCAATTTCTATTATTTCTGAGTTTTGTGTCAAAGACGTGGTTGCTAAAGTGTTATGCATCTTGATCTTCTTGAAATAGAAACACACTAAGATCAAATGAAATATGTGGAAAACAGCTATGTCAATTTAAACTCATAAAAAAATATTTTCGGTTGCTTTCTCGTCACGCATTTAAAACTATTTTTAAATTTGAGAATTTGATCATCGAGAAAAAAAATGTCAAATTAACAATACTCTCTTTGGTTGAATATTATTTAGAATTTATTTTTCTCAATCCCCTCGGCAGCGACGCCAAAACTAGTGAACATTCATATAAAATGTATTGAAGTCAGTGTGTGTGTCCTAAAACCCAAATAGCCTCAAGACTATTCGATTACGACAACAGCATAAAAAACTTGTTAAGATAAAGGCCATATTCAACTCATTCTTGTATTTTCACACAGACTATGTTTAAATCGGTAACAACACCAAAAACTTTACATTATTATAGATCAAAATGTGTAAAATCATGGAAATCACTAAGCAAAGCTACAAAGATTATTAATCCAAACCTTGAGCAGCCAAAAACTTGTTAGGTCGAGAAGTATAAAATATGGTATGCACTATGTAGAGAGCTTCATTTAAAATTTTGTTTTGGTCTAGATCCTTTGCAAATTACTAAGTCATACAAGTAATAAAAGTAGTTTAAATCTAGATATCATTCTCATAGAGGATTGGATTTAAGTACAAGATCAAAGTTATCCCATCTACTAAATATCCCTTTAAATTGAACTCCTGAGTTTACAAGTGGTTTGTTTAAACTACAAGAAAGTAAGACTAATTAAAAATTTATAAATATAAAAATTTAAAAATGGCCCCAGTTGGAAAGTTCTAGATGAGTTAACACAGGAAATAGATCGGTGTACAGGTATCAATTTTGCATCTTTTATAACATTGGTTCAACCATGGGTTTGAAGAATCTACAGATTTTATTAAAGATGCAGGCCTGATATAGTTTAGTTCATCAAGCACTTATATTCACTTCATTAGAGATCATATTTTAATACATACATAGATCTGTTAATTGTATGAATTGTAATCTCTTTCTAGATGGGTATTTTTTCCTTTCTATTCTTACTTGTTCTTGGGATTTAAATTTTTCCACCCATAGGCGAATATTCGTCTTACTTCAAATAATTGGTGTCTCATCTAGCTGATCTGTTAAAATTTTCTATCTCCTTGATTAGATCTGCAACTAACACGGGGTAAGATCCTTTCATCGGAGCGGAGAAACGCTTTATCCATTAGATTTGATACATCAACTAATCTCACATATATGGAAGTAAATTAGTAGTCTGAAGTAATCTTTAGGAGTTAATTGGTTCAAAATATTCTAACATACCCCAATGGCTACATCCTTTTTCTTGGAATCTATCTTTAGTAATGTAGAGACTCTTAGAAATAGAACAGACAATCATTTAGAATTACCAGTGTCATCTTAGAACAATAATTCAAGAACAACACAATTAAATAAGTATTTAATATTTCTAACTATGAGTTCTTGGTATATGAAATAATAATGGCACTCCAGATCCATTCACACAGGGGAGCTCGGTCTTTCAAGTGGAGTTACAAATAACAATAGCTAGCTGATGAGTAAATTCACTTTGAGGTTAGCGAGTGAAATAAATGAATCCTAAAATTTTCAAATTTATTCTATTAAAACCAGTAATGAAACTAATTTAATAATATTTCAAAAACTTATGGGATGTACTCAATTCCAAGAAAAACTAACTACAAAGTTCAACTAAAGCTAAATTGACGGAAAAGAAATAAAAGAAAAAAAAATATACAAAGGAGTCTCTAACTACCAAGAAGTTCCAGGTTTGGCGGAAACTACGCACAATGCCTTATGTGCTTCTATTTATAGATTTTCAAATGATGGGCTGCACTTCGAGGCTGAAATTGTGGATCCCCAAAAATCTAGCCCAAATGGCATCTTTGTGGTAACATAGAAAATTATGTCGCGATATTGTTTTTTCTATCCTCCAGCTTTTTGTTGTGGCTTTCAGTGCTATGTCGTGACATTCTTCTATACCTTTTTTTGGAATTATGTTGCGACAATGTTGCGACAAAGTTTGAAAATGTTGCGACAAAGTTCTGCTAAATTTGTCTTATAATTGTTGCGACATGAGTGTCTTGTGTCGCGACATTTCTTTAGTGCCTTGTAAACGATCTATGAATGGTGTGTATCACCTCTGTGAAAGCACATTTGTGGTAAGATTTCCTTCTTATGCACTCTTGATTATATGTGATGCAAATTTACGTGTGTGACAGAGGTTCTCCCATTTAAACGTTTTTTATGTTTGCAACATGATTTAGAAATGTTGACCATAAATTAACTCTTTAACCGGTAATGTTATGACGATTATCTCTTCTGGGCTGCTCAATTTATCTTCACGACATTCTTTTTGTAGTTATAATGGCCTTTTTGGGAGCATTAAAAATTCTATTGTGACGTTGTTCCACTAGCATTTTTAACCAGTGATTGTGACGTAGCTTCTATGTCGGCGACATAACCTTGTCTTGCTACTTATCTCTTAAGATTTTATGTCGACATGAACACTAACGTTGTGACATGTTTCTGCTCTTGATCTTGATATTTCTATGGAAATGTTTGATGCAACATAAAAAACCTTTGTTGCAACCAACTTGTCTTAACTTATCCCATTACTCTGCCATTCTCTATCGCAACATAGTTTTGTTTTGTTGCAACATTCTTTCTCGTCTCGCACAGCTCTTGCAACCTGGATTGTGCCGCGATAGATCTCTGCCATTTGCTTGAGCGATGTGACGACGAGGCAAAGAGATCGTTGCATGAAAGTTACGTCTTTTGATTGTAATATGTGGCATTCACTTTCTTTGTTGCACTGCATTTTATTATTGATTCTTCCCTCATATTATATCAGACAAAAGTGTAAAAATATTGAACAAATCTTCACTTTACTTAGTTAAGCTTCTTCTTTGTTTAAAGTGCCTTCTGTGATTTACCTTGAAATATATGACATTACCAACCAGAATTTCCTTTTCTTGAATTGTTTTCCTTCAAAACTTTTTGTAAGCACAAAGTTGAGTGAGTATTCATAATTAATATTAAGAATGAGATATAATCTTCTAAAAATTTGCCATAAAAATGGACTAAAAATAGATGAGTTTAAGACTCATCCACACTCCACAGAGTTGGAACAGATATTAATCATTCTTGTTGTTTACATAAATAAGCTTCAGCGGGTCCCATAAGGAACTGGCAGAAGATATCACTCAATTGTTTTCCAATCTTCACATATCCTATAGAAATCAGTGATTGTATTTTCTCATGACAAAATGACAATCATCTAGTATGTTTTCGTTCGTTCTTAGGAATCTTTAGTTAGAAGCAATATGAAGAAGTAGCACAGTTGTCACGAGGTTTGATTGGACCAGCCTAATGTATCTTGACTTCATTAAGATTGGTGAAGCCATGATCTCACATACGGACTGTGCCATCACTTTATATTCAGACTCTACACTAGATCGAGGAACCAACACTGCGTTTCTTATACTCGCCTGAGAATGAGTTCATGACAAACCGCACCGCGATTGCCTTGATGGACCTCGCATGCCCCCTTAGGTCCTACCCATTCTCGTGAAAACGTTAATTATCTTTATCCCATGATTTATGGTGTAAAATACTGCGATCACAAGGGCTCACTTTTCCAGTAACATAGAATGTGTTCTAGCTATACCTAATGATGCATTTGTGGATTAGACGTGCAGCTTACAACACTCCTTGAGTATTGCAATGCTCAGGAAGTATTCTTGTAAGGTAGTACATAGCTCTCAAACAACCTTTTGCATCTCTCGGGGTCTTGAAATAGTTCATTCCTTCTCTAGTGGATGGCTTTGTATCATAGGGGGTAGCATGGCTTTTCTGATTTCTGTTTAAGACAATAGATGCAAATAATTTCGTTTGAGATAAGAAGATTTCACGTTTGATCCTCATAACTTCAACACCCAAAAAGTATTTTAGCATCCCTAAGTCATTTGTGTGTAATTGGTAATGAAAAAAGGACTTGAGTGAAGATATACCTACCATATCATTTCCAGTAATGACAATATTATCAACATACACAAATAATAAGATGAAACTTGCTTGAGAATTTTCATAGAAGATAAAGTGATCGGATTTGCTCTTTTGCGGGCTAAACTTCTCAATCACTTCATTGAATTTGCCAAACCACGCATGTGGACTATGTTTTAAGCCATATAATGGTTTGAGGAGACAAGAAACTCTACCAATCTCCCCCTGAGCAACAAACTCAGGAGGTTGCTCCATATAAACTTCTATTGCAAGATCTCAATGAAAAAAGCATTTTAATATCATGTTGGTGGAGGTCCCAACCATGAGTTGCTGCCATATGAACAAGCGAATAAAAGTCAACTTGGCAATCGGGTAGAAGGTATAAGAATAATCCACCTTATAAGTTTGGGCTTACCCTTTAGCAACAAGGCGGACTTTCAACCAAGCAGAGTTGATTCGTCAAGACTGTAGCTTCATTTTGTAAGCTTCTGACAAAACAAATGGCTTTTTCTTTTGTAGGTAAGCGGGCCTGAAGTCC
The DNA here is from genome assembly GCA_016808115.1 of Tetrastigma voinierianum. Lineage (NCBI taxonomy): Eukaryota > Viridiplantae > Streptophyta > Magnoliopsida > Vitales > Vitaceae > Tetrastigma > Tetrastigma voinierianum. Next base: position 1,709,315 of record JAEQBH010000222.1, on the reverse strand, counting down.
CAAGTACCATTTCATTAAGTCAGAAAGCATCCATATCTCTCTATCATAACACTACGCTAACCAGACAGAGTGATGGGGCTTTGAGAGCCTTGTTAGACGACAAAATAGGGACTAAGTGCAATAAAAAACTGAAGCAGTACAAAGGGGCCGAAGTGGTTGATTAATTATGAAGATCATACTCATGCATTCATTAAGTGTTTTCCAGGAGTGTTTATCTTAACCCTAAATGCTAGACTCATACGCACCTGTTCACAAGATTTGCACTGTACCCCATTTGCCTTATGTTTGCGGGATTAAAGAATCAGCGAAGCTAGAGCGATATAAGAAGGAAGAACTTGTTGTTGATTATTGCGGTTCGCCGGGAGCAAGAGGTTCACCAAGGCAAGGAGAAGGAGCCAGAAACCCAAGCAACAAAGAAGAAGCCTCGGGTTATCCTCGACGAAGGTACCCTTCGCCGAGGTGAATAAGGCATTGATTAAAAAAGAGACACGCCGCCAGTTCGCCTTGGTGAAGCATACATAATAGGAGCAAGGGAAAGTTATCCCGATTGAACACGCCCTTTGCCAAGGCGAAAAACATGGTGCAGATAACAAACCTCGCATTTAACCATTTTATTACTTTTCCATTTGTTTTTTAAAGGTACTAGTTTGACTGGACATCCTGGGTTTGGTTTTGGAGGAAGAACTACCCTCCTTAAGGTTCCTCTCTTCTTCTTGAATACAATTTTTGGGGTTTGAATTTTATTTATTTTACTTTGTATTTGGTGTATATTGAAGCCACATCCTTCAGAGGACCTCATTCAACCTGGGCAGAGTTTAGAGCATTTCTCATCTCATATTCGTTTTTGTATCTCTTCGCTCTGGCTCTCTTTCTTATATCTTGGTATTATGGATGTAATGTAGTGCTGATTTTGATGAATTTTGTGGGGTTTGTGTGGTAGCTAGCTTTTCTCTAAGGGTTTCATTCATTTTTAGTGATGTTTGATTTCATGTATATTTTAGAATGGTTTTGTATTGATTCGTGCTTGTAATGTGGATGTTGGTTGGTGTAGTTCTTAAGGTTGTATGGTTTTAACCCCAATTAATCAAATTGAGGAAGTTAAGGTAGAGCCAGGCCGTTGCACAGGATCATGAATATTATGCATCTTGAAGTGCATTATCAATAAAATTTTCTTTAAAAATTATTAATAAATGAATTTCGCTGAAACTATTTTCTTTCCACTTATTGGAATATTGTCAGTAAAGAATTTTAACTCAAAGGGTATCAAGTAAAATTTTCATACCCGACATTTTCTTTCGATTTCTTAGAATAACCCTATATAAAAGACGGGAGTGGCTCTTAACTGTTGGCACATTTGGGAGGCGGAGGTGAGCTCCTATCTGGCACATTCAAAGACAAAGGTGAAATAACCCATCTCAGCTGGCACATTTTGGGGCAAAGGTGGCTCCTGTTGACCACATTCAAGGGCCGGGAGACAGCTCTAACTGTGGCACATTTGAGAGACGGAGGGTGAAACTCTAGCCCGGCACATTCAAAAGACAGGGGAGGCAGCGCCGCTGCGCTGCATCTTTGAGCCAAAGTAGAGCACCAGCCCGTTGTGCGATCTATAAGACAAAACGCAACATTGATATCCTTTGTGAGACGGCTGTACCATTCAAACAGCTATCCTAGAGCTAAACTCATAGTGGAAAGTTGTAAAATAAAAGATATCAATTGCGTAAGCAAATTAAATATCAAATTCCAATGAATTTCCAAAATACGCCAATGGCATTAGTAGTTCCATAGAAGTATATACCTTGGCGGCCATGCAGGGCTTCTTTACAGAAATTTCAAAAAAATTAGGAGAGAAAAAAAAGACAAAAGATCAACTCGATCCCGGTAAAAGGAGGCACTCATCTCAAGTTTCATACATTTGCTGCTGATGCACATGACATTGTGGCTCGATTAATTTTATTAGACTGGAGACTTTGGGGTTCATAAAGAACTTTGGAGAAAGTGGGTCGGAGGAGTCAGACATGCTATCTGGAACCTCTGGTTGGTCTCCACAAATGTTGTGTTTGAACATACAACATCTGTAGTCGTAGGCAAAGATCAACTCTAGGGCCTTCTAGTAGTCCTCTTCCATGGCTTCTTTGTGCATTAAAGCTGGATTGAAGAGAGGCCGCTGTCTTTGGTTGCCCAATCTCTCATTTGGTGAGTTGGGTTCTGCCTCCAGTGAGGCAGCCTTAGCCTCAACCTTTCACCTGGCCTCCTTCCTAACCACCAAGGCATCTTGGACCCTAGCCAGATCATCTTCCCAGCCTTGCATGCAGTGCGACATGACCGGCGGGGTGATCTAGCTTTTCTTCTTGGCTTAATCCCTGTTCCATATAAATCCCTCTGTGGACCTCATTAGCCTTCGATCCTAGTGCTTCAGACTGCCTTGCTAAGGAGTCTTCTAAGGCGTTGTCCTTGGAGGTAGCTGGGATGTTTATCAGTGTCAACAAACTTCCACTAGGCACTGAATCGAGGCGATGAGTTATGATCATTTAAGGTTGCCCGCGCTGTGGATAAGCGAACGGCGGCACGTAAAGAAGACAGAAGAAAATATGGCATAGACTTATGTTCAAATGTTAGAAGTCTAGTCACACCAACTCAGCCGTCTCGTTAAAATCATGGTTGAGAATATACATCCCATCTTCAGCCACATGCTTGTAGGACTTTTTATCTAAATAGCCAGGGAAGGGGATGGAATACTCTCTTTGAAGAGCCACCACAGTATCAGTGTTTGATGGAATGTCAGAGTTCGCATGCTGGCGATAGAAGTGTCCCTCATTGTTGGGTTTTAATGATCCAATAATTGGTAGGTAGCATCTTCGGACCTTTAACAAAATCGTCCGCTGAGGATGATCCATGTGGGTTCATAGGCGAGCTCAACACCGACTGTCGGGATCCGCCCAGCTGTGAGGTAGCGATTCTCCAAGTTGTTGCCACAGCTGGGCGGCTGATTCAGCGGTTGTCTCTAAAGAGCCTGTACCATTGTCATTGGAGTCCCATTTGTAATCCCATCCTCCTCGTTACCAGCCATCCTTGGGGACACCTTAGGCGGCGCCTTCTAAAGCTGGAAGGGCGTTAGAGGCTTGCTCTAGAGGGTCAAGTAGCTATTTGGGCTCATCCCAACACCTCGTCATTTAAAGTACATTGTTTTGAGCACCCTAACCCAGCGCAGTGCCGAATCAGGGATCAGTTTTACATGAAATCTGTGAGCTACTTGAGACATCCCATCGGAAAAATCCATGGCAGATGACCCATATTAAATTATCCTCTGCCCAGATTGGCGTAGTAGTGGATCAACCTCAGTCCACTGGCGGCCCCCTGTCCCATGACCAACCTTTACAATTCGACCTTCGCCCACCTTCTTTCCATAATTCTTGCCCACGTGCTTGGGGCGGGCTTTGGATATTGCATAGCGAGGTGATTGATCGGGCAGGGCCAGTGCTGGCAGACCAGCCGGCGTCTTGGCGAAACCTTTGATAGTTACTTGTGAAGAGTACGGGATTGACTTAGGTGGCAGAACAAAATGTTCACCCTTAAAAAGCTCTTCTTGCAACGGATGGGGGATGACGAGGACTATGTAAGGGAAGCAGCTGACACCTAACTCATGCAAGTTTTTCATGTGGCAGAAGGCTCAATGGTTCACGCTCCTCTCGGTGATCTCAGTGGTTGTTTGATCTACGTCGAGATTGGCCTTCTCTCCACTAGCTAACTAGCTTTGCTTGCCCTCTCTGTGCCTACCTCACCGAAAAGTTCAGAAAAGTGCGTCAAAACACACAGACGGCCTAGGGGAGTACAAGCTCTACCAAGCTAAAACCCACTTGGGAATGAGAGAGATTGATTCAGATCAAATGGAAGCCCTGGAGAGCCAAACGTCTCGTACCACGGGCCTTTAACCAATATAACGCTTGATCTTAGAGAGAATCGAGAGCCCGATTACAAATTATGATCGGCTGTTCCTTATAGGCGTATAGATAAGTAGTACAATCTAGCTTCAAAATGTAAATAAAACAAATCTCTGCTAGAAAAATATCACATTTAGTAAGAAAGTTTAGCACTGCGCAACTATCAAAATCGAGCTTTCGGATGTATAAGTGCGGGAGTGCTCGCGTGAGTCATGAAGTATTTACCTTCAAAGACATGATGGGGGAGACGAAGTCAGTGACTAAACTACTCTCGGGTGAAGTAGATGACATTATCTACCCATTCTATAGATTGAGACATTTATGCGATCAGAGCACATCTGATCAGAGGCAGCAGGCAGAGCTTGTGAAGTCCTAGAAATTCACTCTCTGAACATATTAGCGACTAAGGCTGCTGTGATTTCTGGGGGATCCCTTTCCTATGCCCAGCTTGACTTGTAGAAGCCTCTTCGTGACCCTTTGCCATTCTATAGGCAAGTAAATAGAAAAAAGGGATAAGCTTGAGGCCCATTAAGCAATAAAAGTGACAAAACCCTCGAAAGACACAAGAAATCCCCCTCTGAAGGTTTAACAACTCGAACCAGGAACCTTTGTAGAATCTAATGGGATGTCTACAAACGAGTACCCACACAAACACAGGCGTCATCACTAAAACCCCCTTAGACGAATGATATTTCGCACCCTCAGAAAGAAACAAAAACTTTCTAACTCAAAACTACACATCAAACAGAGCCACAAAAAAAAAAAAAAAAAAAAACAACAACAACAAAGAAGGTGATACAAACAAAAAAAATGAAAAAACTAACTGGAAAATTGAAAGTATCGAGGATCTTGATGATTCTTGTGAAGAAAGTTTCAGAAGCCTGAAAAGAGAATTCCGGTAAGCGAAGCTTTGTGAAATCGTAGAGAGCGGCCTCGGCTTGACCCCCATATATAGGGGCAAAACATCAACAGTAGCATGATAAATGTGTAGTTAGGACGGCATGCCTGTGAACGTATAGGAAAACATAAGCCACGAGTGCTTTGTATCCAAACGCACTTCACCTTTCAATGCGTTCAAAGTACACATCAATTCTCCTAATCCTTTCAACTTTCAGCACCTAAGGTAAAAAAGCACAGTATTTTCACTATAACGCCCTAAAAATAACCTAGAAGTTTTATAACATGTTTAGGGTATAAAATAAATTGTATTTTGATTTATATTAAAGAACAAAAATGATAAAACACAGAAATTACTCCAAAGAATTAAGGTTAAATGGGTAAAATGTCAAAATGAGGACTTAAGGGTCATAAATGAGAAGTGTATGTGCCAAAAATGGAAGAAGGATAATAAGTTGAATAGAAAATGAAGAAAGAAAAGAAGGATTAAAATGCGAAAAATGAAATGAGGAAATAATGTACTAGCGAGCAAGGCCTCTTGCTTTGAAGGTGAGTTAAGACCAAAGTGGTCTTTGAATAGCATTCTCATTTGGGCATATCTTCACATTGAGAACTAGGGCACGGTTGAGAGAGTGAGAGAGGGACAGAGTTGACTTTGTCTTCTCCCGAGGATTTGAACGGAAACAAAGAATAAGGAAGAAGAAGAAAGTGAAAATAAAGAGATTAAGGTATGAGCAAACCCCTTGCTAATGATGTGTGTTTGGGTTTGATGAAAATCCCAAATTGGAATAGAAGTGTTTTAAATAGTTGTAGATTAGTTTTGGGTTAAGTTTCAAAGTGCTTTTGGATTTAGGATTGGTTTTGAAGAATTTTTGTATAAAGGAAATGTTGAGGTTTTAGAGGAGATGCTGTCAAAATTTTCCAAAACCCATGTTTTTTGTTTTGACCATTACTCATCCAAATTAAGTGATTCAAATTTCTGGGTAAACTAGACTTCTAGGAGAACAAATATCCTTGAAATAAGTGTATTCAAATTTGGACCCCATGAACCCAGAAATTCGTCAAAGTGAGGCACTGTTTTCGAGCAAATTCTGGTTTAGTTTGGTACAATTTTGGTGTTTTGGAATAGTTTTAGTATTTAGGCCATAAGTTGAGTTTCACTTATCCAAATTGGGTGATTAAAATTTATGGGTAAACTAGAATTCTAGGAGAACAATTCTTGAAATAAATGTATTCAAATTTGGACCCCATTAGACTTAGAAATTCGTCAAAACGAAACTCTTTGTTTCGAGCAAGTGCAGTTCGGTTGTTTCAATTTTGGTGTTTGGAGCGGTTTTTGTGTTGGGCCGTAAGTTGAGTTTCACTCATCCAAATTCAGTGATTAAATTTTTTGAGTAAACTAGACTTCTAGGAGAACAAATCTCCTTGAAATAAGTATATTCAAATTTGGACCCCATTGGACCCAGAAATTCATCAAAATGAGGCTCACGTTTTTTCGAGCGAGTGCAGTTCGGTTTGAGATACGTTTGGTGTTTTAGACGATTTGGTATTTAGGTCATAAGTTGAGTTTCACTCATCCAAATTGAGTGATTCAAATTTCTGGGTAAACTAGACTTATAGGATAGCAAATATCCCTGAAATAAGTTTATTCAAATTTATAACCCATTTGACTCAGAAATTCGTCAAAGTGAAGCTCTATTTTTGGGCAAATTCTGCTTATGTTTTGAAAATAAAGTAGTCCTGGTTGTTTTGAACATATCTTGAGTTTTGGTCTTTCCGGGTGGATGATTCGATTCCCGAATAAAATAGATTTATATGGGAACAATGGACTTGAAGGAAGTTAGGTAGAAAACAACCCTAACTAGAAACCTAAATAAGCCAACTAATATTGTTCTTTAATTGTGATGGATTAGGGGTTGGTGACGAGGAAGTCTGACCCAAGAACGAGATTCCGAGGTCAGGAATCGAGGAGCGACAACCTTTATGGGTTTGTTCTCCATACTTCTCTTCTTATTTCAAGTTTTGTGATCGTTAGTTGAAATGATTTTCAAGAAAACTGCATATGTGATTTAAAGCGATTTGGGAAAATTGATATCAAATGCATTGCCATAAAAATTGCATGAGCATCGAAATGTATTATTTGGATATAAATGTATATAAAATATTGTAAATTACTATGATTGAATTTTAATGCCCTTAATAGAATGTTATCCGTCATATTTGAGTTAAGGACAGATTGGTATACCAATAAGGGTCAAATTAGTAGTACTGTGAACGAAATGAAAAATAATTAGCATAGGTCGTAGCCCGAGGCGGGGCGTTATCGATAGTGTACACACAATGATTTTTAAATAACTGTCGGCGGCTAGAGGGGCCGTCACCTTAGTGTTATAAAATGTTTTTTTACCAGCCTGTATCCTAGTAGGAATGTGCCAGTGATTCTGTTATCCTAGGCATCGAAAGAAATGGTTATATTCGTTTAAAGGCAAAATTATAAGTAAATGTGTGAAATGCATGATTTGAGTTTCGAATGAAATATTGCATATGAAATTGTATACTTTGAAGTGATCAAATGATTTTCAAATGAAAGTATGTAAAATTGACACATATATATAATGTATATTGCATGGACTATTGAAATTGTGCCAAAACATTGTTTCAGAAAAGCTGCATATTTGTGTTTAATTGAAATGAAGAGAGAATTGCATAGAACCATTAAGCATGAAAATGCTTGGCGCATTGTTTTTATCATCGCTCAGGTACCGAGTGACTAGGGACAAGAGCAAAGACCACTGAGTTTAGAGTCATCGTCGAATTGTGCGGAGTATAAGTAAACGCTTCGTCTCATGCATACATTTCATACCATGACATTATATGATTCTTTTTGTAATAAAACCAAAAATGTATAAGTTTTCATGAGAAAAACATATTTGATTTATTTGTGGAGATGAACTTTGATAATGTTTTGTAAATGATAATGTTGAAAGGGCATACATGTTATATTGAATGAAAATGTTAATTGACAAAACGGTGGGCCCTCTTTAACCAAAATGATTATGTGACATTTATTTCTATAGTATTTGAAAATGTATATATGGTAAAACTGGTCCACGTCCCTGGATTAGGTTCGGCCTCCAAGTCGGGTCGGGTATGGGGGCGCGACATTCCCCCTGACTAAAAAAGCACGAAATTCCAACCGGGGAAAAATAGGGGTATTGTGAGTACCATAATATTTAGATCTACTACTTAATGGGCCTCAATGGGCCCAGGGCCTGCGTGGCCCGCGTTGTGAAACGGCCAAAACCCACTTACCATATTAAAACCAGGTGCATTATCTAGACGGGAGAATCCTAAAGTCCGTCTGAAAAAGCCAAAGTGTCTTCCCATAAACTAGCTCCGAGGCGGCACGTCTAGGATTTTGAGTCCCCCAACTGGCCATCCTACCGCATATGGGAAGTTCATTATGAATAAGTATATGAAGGTGAAAAATAAGCAAAAGTGTAAGCACCCCTTTCCGGTTCATCCCAATTGGTGGGTCCAAACTGGATTCGGAGGCGCTAGCCGAATTCATTTATCAAACATATTTCATTTAGACATTTAAAAGGCCCCCATTTTTTTTTCAAAAATTGTGGAAGCGTTTTCAATCGTTTCGGTAGGCCCATACAATTTACATTTAACCAAAATAGATTTACAATGAAGACATTCTATGCCCATTCAAAATAATATACAAAATCGTTTCAGAGTTTAACTCTTTTGATCACAACACATCAATTGTTCAAAAATAGGATGGATGCATATGACGGAGTATATACTTTTACTCTCCAGCTTTCTTTAGGACTCTGCGCTCCTTGATCTTGGTTTCCACCGTTAATCAATTGATACATGTGCATTGGTAAAAACAATACGCTAAGCATTTTCATGCTTAGTGGTTCTATGGAAATTCTCTCTTCATTTCGTTTTAAATCGAAACATGCAATATTTATAAAACAATGCTTTTGTACGATTATCGATGACCCCGTGCAGTATATCACGAATATATATATATATATATATATATATATATATATATATATATATATATATATATATATATATATATATATATATATATATATATATATATGTTGAAAAGATAAGAGAGAGAAAGAGATAATAGAGATAATTTAAGAAGAAAGCGTATTTTATTGCTTCGAAACCACGTATATATATAGTGTTACGATCGTTAATACGTAATAATTATTCAGATAAATGTGGTCATTCACCGAGTTATCAGTGAATCATTACTCCCTTTGAATGATCATCATTAGATTGTTAGTCTTGCGTAATTAAAAACTGTAGTAAGCCAGGTGGTCTGGCGGCGTGAAGGGAAAAAGAGTCTGTATCTAACATCTTTATTCATCTCCCCACGGTAGTGACATGACTTCATATTTGTCTTCAACTTTTCAATTTGAAGATCTTTACGTTGGCGCGTGCCCGACTTAAACCTAAGTTTCTTGAATGTTACAGAAGACAGGGTTTTAGTAAATAAATATGCTAGATTATCATTGGACCTATTTGTTGCACATCAATTTCACCATCTTTTTGAAGTTCATGAGTGTAGAAGAACTTTGGCGAAATGTGCTTAGTTCGATCACCTTTAATATATCCTCCTTTGATTTCTTGCTTGTCATGCGGCATTGAACTATATATCTTGTTGGATTATTCTTAATAGAAGATAATCCACATGATTCTCTGATGTGTTGTATCATGGATCTCAACCAAACACATTCTCTACTAGCTTTATGCGTCTCAAGTATTTCTGAATGATTAGAGGAGGTGGCCACCATCATTTGTTTAGCGATCTCGGAATGTGCGTATTTCCATAAGTAAATATATCTTGTTTGTGATCGAGCTGTGAGGGTGTGGTCAGAAAGATATCCTACATACATAGCCAGTAATTGTGGTTCCATTGCTTTGGAATAAAATAATCCCGTGTCACTTGTCCACGAGGAGATATCTCGATATATGTTTGATTCCATTCAATGCCTTTTTAGTTGGGCTTGAGCTTTATCTTGCTTTAATAAATTAGCGAGAAAGCGATAATGCGGTCGTATAATTTGCAAAGATTACATTAGTGCACCAATTGCACTAGATATGGTGCCCTTCGAGGACCAAGTAACTCTTCATTTTCTTCTTTTGAAGTAGGAATGGATCTTTAGATACTTGAGTGACCTAACAACCATGGGGGAACTAAGGGGGTGTGATTTATCCATATAAAAGCGCTTCGGGACTTTTTCTGTATATGATGATTGATGAATTAATACACCATTCAAACAATACTTGATCTGCAGGCCGAGACAATATCTTGTTTTCCCAAGATCTTTCATCTCAAATTCCTTCTTTAAATAGTTGGCTGTTTTGATGAGTTCTTCAGGAGTCCCAATCAAATTTAAATCATCTACATATACTACTATTATTGCCAATCCATTTTATGTTTTCTTGATGAAAACACATGGACAAATTGAATTATTCACATATCCTTCTTTAAGTAAATCTTGTAACTCATTCTGCTACATTCGGCAATTTGTTTTAATCCATATAAAGATCTTTGCAACTTGATTGAATACATGCTCAGTGGTTTTGAATTCATTGTAGCTTGATATGAATCCTTCGAGTTTTCATATATACAGTAGCATCTAGAGATCCATATGATATGTTGTGACTACATCCATTAGGCCTGTATCCAATCATACGAGACTACTAAACTTATCAAATATCGGAATGTGATTGCGTCCATTACGGGAGAATATGTCCCCTCATAGTCAATTCCAGGTCTTTGTGAGAAACCTTGGGCCACAAGGAGTGCTTTATATCGCACTATTTCATTATTCTAATTTCGCTTTCATACAAAGACCCATCGATATCCAACATGTTGTATATTTGTAGGTGTTTGAACTACGAGATTGATATCTCTGTTTAGCTAATGATCTTAGTGTTTTGATTGCTTCTTTCCATTTTAACAATGATTTCGATATCGAGCATTCATTCACATTTTGTGGCTCTTGATGAGTCATCATTTCTTATGATGTCCCATAGCCCTTGGAAAGAAAAAGCATTTATATGGGTAGTATTTGATCCCATATTCTTCCCTCATGAATATAATTGATAGAGATCTCTTCATTGTTATGTCTTAGGCACATCATTAAGAGATAACTCTCTTTAGCCCCGAATTGCCTCTCTGAGTTTACTTGTTCATCGAGCACGGGAGAAGCAGGTTATATGCTCTTTAGGAGTCATAGATATAACACTTTTCACTTTCTAGGAATTGTGTCTTTGGAGCCATTGGTCTTCACGTTTTAATGTGGCTTAGGTTCATTGTCATCTTTGCTATGGTATTTTCTGTTGAGTTTCAATCCTCCCGGGATATTTGCGAAATTTGGGATATGATTTTGTAACTTTTTTTGAATCAATAAAAGCATTAGGCAATTGTTTCGCAAAACCTTGTAAATGAATTATTTTTTGAACTTCTAGTTTAGATTACTTTGTACGGGGATCAAAGTGAGATAAAGATGACTCATTCCATGTAATTTCTCGCCATTCTTCTGGAATTGGCTTATCTCCCCCTAATGGCGGGAAAAGATTTTCATCAAAGTGACAATCTGCAAATCGAGCAGTAAAAACTTCCCCCGTAAGAGGCTCGATATAGTTTATAATAGAAGCATATTGAAAACCAACATAAATACTAGATGTGATTAAGGACTGGCAGGTCGTGTGTAGAGGCGATGGAACATAAGCGGCGTAACCAAAAACTTCGCAAATCACGAAATATTAGGTTGACCCTTGCTTTAAGCGTAATGGTGATAAATTGTGTGATTGGTGTAGAGCGAAGGCGATTAGTGGCTGTAGGGCTGTGGCGAATTAGAACCTAGCGACATGTATAATAACATGTCCCCCATGCATATAAAGGCAATTTAGTTTTCAAAGCAATGATCTAAGCAATCAGTTATGGACATTTGATAAAAGATTGGTAAACCCATTTTGAGAATGAACATGACGGCAGGGATGTTGAACATCTATACCAATAGACATATAATAATCAAGGAATGTTTGAGATGAGAATTCACCAGCATTATCAAGACGAATTGTCTTGATAGGGTGATCAGGGAATTGTGCTATGAGTTGAATTATTTGAGCCAATAATCTAGCAAAGACAACATTTCTACTAGAAAGAAGGCATACATGAGACCATTGAGTGAGCATCAATTAAAACCATAAAATAACGAAAGGTCCACTTAGGTGGGTGAATAGGCTAGTATCCCATGATGCGTTCTGAAAAGTGGGTTAAGTAAACGCTGTAAAAGATGATCTAATAAATTAATTTGCCTTTGAACCATGACACAGATATATATCGATTACTAAAATTTGTTTTCTTGTTAATGGATTCCTTTTAGAATTTTGAACTATAGGCGCATCATGATGGGATGCAGTGGATTAAATACGAGTAAAATGCATTAAGGTCATTGAACTTATGGTTCATGGCTGACATAAAATTCAATAGATCTAATAGTTATGCGATATAACCCCTTGAATAAAGAAGACAATTGGTCCAGAATACATTTTGCCCGAAATAATAGTAATGAGTAAATACTCATTTTCATCATGATTCAGTTTAATCTATGATATCCATTTAAATGAATATCTTTGGCGAGTAAATTTCTGCAGATTTGTTAGAATAAAGGGCATCTTTAATTTGCAATTTAGTGCCTTTGGTGAGCTCAATGGTGGCTAGGAGGCTTTGTCGGGTTAACGGGACTGAGATAGTATGAGCGTTAGATTGGTAATGTGAAGTTTGAAAAATAATTCTTATCCACGCCAAGATCGTGTGGGTTGTGTCCTGATAAGCAAAACGCCTGCATCACCAGCGAGATAACATGTTGATCAATCATTAGGAGGATCCATATATCTTAATAAAAATGAAATTTAAATAGAAAATTAAGTTGCATTATAGATAGCGTATGGAAAAAGAAAATAACATAAAAAAAAGTAACAGGATAATCATATGTCTCAATCATAGCACACATTGCCATCCCCAATCAAATGGTCAATTTTTCCACTTGGATCTTCAAAAAAAATCAGAAACATCAAAATGTTTCAAAGGTATTGCACCATCATCATCAAAGAAAGGATCATCAGGATCCATAGTGTCTTTTCCGTCAATAAAATTTGTTTCAATTTGCTTGTCTTTTCCTTTCATGGAGGCATGATAAAGGTTAACCAAATGCTTGGTCGTACGACAGGTACGAGACCAGTGACCTTTCATTCCACATCTGTAACATTCAGTCTCATAAACCTTTTTGTTATGTGGCCTTGTTTCCTTTCCATATAACTACGGAAACGATTTAAACACGGTTGTTGGAGGTATTGTTCTTTCAAACTCGTCTAGAGGATCAATAGATCCTTGACCATTAGATATTCACTTTTCAGGCCTTCATCAATATGATGACGAAGGAATATTAAGGCCTTAACGCGATCTTGCAGGGATGCGGTATTTCCTCCTTTGATTGTGTTTCCAAGATTCATAGCATCCAAGATCCAAGATAAATAATTCTTGCCCGAAATATCAAGGGCATCAAATTCGAGTTTAGTGATATTGGACATTTTAAATGCAAAATAATTAACACTACATTAATAAAGTAAAAAAAAAAAAAAAAAAAAAAAAAAAAATATATATATATATATATATATATATATATATATATATATATATATATATATATAGAAAAATATAATTCGTGATTGTGTTAATAATAATATAATTGAGTTTAAGTGGTAATTGGTGTAAAATTAAAACCGAACATCAGGGGTTCAAATCGGTTTGAAAGAAAATTTTTGTTTTATTTTTATTTATTTTTGTTTAGAAATAAACCCCTTTATTTATTTACGGTGAGAATTTATTGTTTTTTATTTCTTCTTCTTCAAGCTTCAGGCCTGATTTCAGAAAAGAAAATAATTCTTCTTCATTTTCAAGCACCAGGCTTGAATATTTCAACGTGAAACTGTTGCTTTTTGTGAGTTCGAGCTTCGGGCTTTTAACTCGAAGTGGAAGTCTGAAAAAATTTGGCTTTCGGACTATGAAATTGAAATGTACCTTTCTTGTTTTATGGTTGCAGTAATATCGTCCCAGGTCACAGTTCCTGGATTTGAGCTTTACGACTTTGTGATTGTTCGAGTTCTGCGTGATAACGTGTTGAAAGATAAAGAAGAGAGAAAAGAGATAATAGAGATAATTTAAGAAGAAAACTGTATTTTCATTCTTCCAAAAACTCAAATATATAGTGTTACAGTCATTAATACCGTAATAATTATTCACCGGTAAATGTGTGGTCATTCACAGTTATTAGTGAATCATTTATAACAATATATATATATTTTAATATTGATCTGAATTCATTAGATAAATACCAGTATGCTTTTTCACATGCACTAATCATTCAAATCACAAATGGAGTACTTTTTTAAATCTCATTATTATTTTCATTTTTAACCCTTATCCAAATTTAACCTATGATTTTAGTGCACGAGGATAGTCACATGGTCCGTTGGGTTGCGGTAGAGTATGTATATATATATATATATATATATATATATATATATATATATGCTATATATATATATATATATATATATAATATGCTCGGTTGGGTGCCTGCCGATCTTGTCCTCTTGGAGTTACTCGTGGGCCTCAATGGGCAGGGGCTCTGGCTACGTTGTGAAGCGGCGAAGCCAGCACTATAATATTAAGCAGGGTGCGCTACACAGACGGGGAGGAGAATCCTAAAGCTCGTTTGAAAAAGCCAAGGTGTCTTCCCATAAACTAGCTTCGAGGCGGCACGTCTAGGATTTCGAGTCCCCCAACCGGCCATCCTACCGCATATGGGAAGTTCATTATGAACAAGTTTATGAAGGCGAAAAATAAGCAAAAGTGTAAGCACCCCTTTTCGGTCCGACCCGATTGGTGGGTCCAAACCGGATTCGGAGGCTTTAGCCGAATTCATTTATCAAACATATTTCATTTAGACATTTAAAAGCCCTTTTTTTTTTCTCAAAAATTGCGGAAGAGTTTTCAATCGTTTCGGTAGGCCTATACAATTTACATTTAACCAAAATATATTTACAATGAATGCATTCCATGCCCATTCAAAATAATATACAAAATCATTTGAGTTGCTCTTTTGATCACAACACATCAATTGTTCAAAAATAGGATAGATGCATATATTGAGTACATACTTTCTCCTCGCTTTCTTGATGATAAGCTCAGCAGTCTTGGGTCCCATAGTTAATCACTCGATACGTGCATTGGTAAAAGCAATCATCGCATTTCATACTTAGTGGTTATGGAAATTCTCTCTTCATTTCGTTTTAAATCGAAACATGCAATATTTATAAAACAATGCTTTTGTACAATTGTCAATGACCAATGTAGTACAATACGTATATATATATATATATATATATATTTCAATAAATCAATTAGTCGTTGAGATCATCTCGAGGCTATGCTTTTCACATGTACTAAATCATTCAAATCACAAATAAAGTACTTTTCAATCTCATTATCATTTTGTATTTTAGCCCTTATCGAATTTAACCTATGATTTCGGTGCACATGATAACGAATCACCGGCATGGTCCCGTTAGGCTGCAAGTCGGTATGCATATATATATATATAATATGTACTCGGTTGGTGTACACTAACGAT
The DNA here is from genome assembly GCA_016808115.1 of Tetrastigma voinierianum. NCBI lineage: Eukaryota > Viridiplantae > Streptophyta > Magnoliopsida > Vitales > Vitaceae > Tetrastigma > Tetrastigma voinierianum. Next base: position 1,693,738 of record JAEQBH010000222.1, on the reverse strand, counting down.
ACTGTCCCGCTGGGCTACGGATCGGTATGCCACAATAATACATTTGTTTGACTCTTATTGGTATATTAGTTTATCCTTAACTTGAATTTGACAGTTAACATTCTATTAAGGGCATTCAAATCATTTTTAGGAAAATACAATATAGTATGTATTTTTATACAAACAAATCATTTCAATACTCATGCAATTTTTATGGCATTCATTTACTTAATCAATCAATTTCTGTTTTTAACTTAAATCAACTTGCAATTCATTTCACAATTTATTTGCATCAAATCAATTTAAAACAATTCAACACGATTAGACATTTTGGAGATAGAGATTTGAAATAATAAGAAGGTGTGAACAAAACCAAAAGCTTTGCACTTTGATTCCAATCCTGGAATCTAGATCTCGGTTCGGGTTTTCCTCCTCGTCAGCCCCTATTCCAGTACAATTAAAGAACAATATTATTCGTGTGTGCTAGTGATTTTGGTTAGGGTTGATTTTGAGACTTAATATCGTATTCTTAATCTCATTAGCAAATAAGGGCAAGATCTGGCCGATATGGTTGTTAGTTTCCCAAACTTTAATCCATCACATATAAAATATAAAATTTTTGCACACCTTATAATCCCTTTCCAACAGTACTCTTGATCAGCTAAGCCATCTCGAGGAAGATTAAGTCAAAAACCTCAAGCAACCACTAACACCACAATACGATGGCTTGGGTTATTTTCGGTTGTACTCTACAGGGACTTTGTGCAAAAATTATTCAAACTGTCTTCAAAAATTATGAAACTCTCCATTTAGTCAGCACTATATATCCAATGACATCTCTAAATTTTCAATTTATTCCTTCTCTAAGGCCCTCGACCACACAACACACAAACGAGGGGAAAAACATCTTATTTTTTTGAACTGAGTACCTTTAAAAACGTGTCACAAAACCAAACCTAATGTTGTCCAAAATTAACTTCAAACATTGATTTGATTAGCTTAGACCAAGACCTAACCAACCCCAACTTTTAAAATCATATTATAAACCCAATTAGTGATTTTAACTTTAACATCTAGACTACTCCTAATTTGCAAGACAGAATCTGCACATAGCTCCACTTTGATAGATTTCTGGGCACTTTGGGGTTACAACTTGCATACACTTCCTTCAAGTAAATTATCCCCCTAGAAGTATAGTTTACCCAGAATTTTGAATCACTCAAATTGGATGAGTGAACTCATTTTATGGCTAAAACACCATAACTACTCCCAAAACAGGGCATACCCATGAGCTACCCGAAACTCATATTTAAGCCCATTTTCGGGAGCCTTAGTGCTGCAATTATCTCTTGGTCCCCTTTATAAATTTGTAGCTCTATCTCTTGTAGTTCTTTCTCGGTGGAATCAACCCCGTTTGGTTGATTATAAGCTTGTCTATGTGAGAAACAAGAGCAGGGGTTTTAATGACATTTCCTTTGGCTTAAGCTTGTTCCTTTTCTGAAACCTTTCACTCCAAACCAATCAAACCAATACAAGCCATTTACATATACAAAACACCTTTATCCACATTTGGGTTTTTAACTTAAATACAAGAGAAAAGGGGTTAGGGTTTAGTTCTTACCTTTGAATCTCTTGATTCTTCAACTTGCGAACCTTCCTTGCTTCTTCTTGATCACTTGGGGAAACCATAAATGAAGATCTCCCACGAAACCTTGAGTGGCCTCTTAACCTAGCTCTCTTTTTCTCTTTGCTCTCCAGGCGAAAAATGCATAAAATGTGCCTTATCTTTGACGCATTTGATGCTTATCTCGTTACAATAGTTAACGCCTTGTTTGGCTCTATTCTTTGGCTTTCAAAATAGTCCATTCTCATTTTTACATTTAAGTCTTCTATTTCACTTCATTTAACTCACATTAACATTTAGCTTATTCTATTTTGGATCTTAGGTCTCATTTTACAAATTCAAAATTTTCCCTTTATGGGTAAATTATGGTTGTATATATATATTTTTAAGTTTTAAGTTTAAATTCCAAGAATTTCCATTTACTTTATTTTATAGCAAACACATGTAAGAAAAAAATATCATAAAAATACTAGAATTTTGGGCGTTAAAGAGAATGTGGTGTACTTATAAATTGGAAAGATCTCCCACGTGGTGAAAAAAATTCCAATTGGGTGAACTCTCTGCTTCCTTTTCTCTATCTTTTGCTAACTTAATCATCGGAGAGCATGACCGGCACACCGCTGCCGAATCACCTTTTTGCAGATTCACGTTATGTTGCTGATACTCAGAGGCTCTGACGATCAAGGTACTTGCACGGTCTATATCTTTTTTTTTAGAATAATATAAATTTACTTTATCAATTAACTTAACTTTTATTTTCTAGAGAGTCAATTAATTTGAGAATTGTTTGTCTAAGATCATTTAAATTTATTTAAATTTTACATTCTCGTTTTTTATCTCCACATTTTTATTATATGAATATTATATATTTCTTGAAGATTTTTATAATTTTTTTTTCTTTCTTTACTAGTAGAATTAATCAATTAAAGCTTTATATTTGGTTTCTTGTTATTTGGGGACTGAGGCTATGAACACATTAATCATATTGTATCGATAGATCTCTCAATTTAGAGTCAAAATTCGCTTTATGACTTTTACATTATCTTTTTATTCTTTTTTTAGGAATCGACAATATGCTCTTTTCCTTCGCAGTTATAACATTCAACTCGAGAGGTCTTTTCATGAGTCTTTACCCTTTTTTTTTTTTTTTCGTTTAGGCTTCGTATTGAATTCCGAAAGTACCAAGAAAAGAAAATTGAAAAAAAAATAGAGAAACAAAAATAAGAAATAATAGTTTGAGGAAAATAAAAAATAAGTTTATACTTAATAAATTAATTTTACATGTTTATTTAAATATATATTTTTATTAAACTTATTATATAAGGACTAAAATTTAAAATATGTAAAATTACTGAAATTTGATTATATTTTATTTTATATTATATTTTTCATGGTAAAATCAAACAAGAGAAAATCGTTTTTCTTAGTATTTTTTATTTATTAGTATTTTTTGAATTTCAAATGAAGCCTTAAGAAGCTTTCTTCCCTTAAATCTACTAATGAATTTTTTTTTTCTTTTGTGTTTAATGTATTTCTAAGTTTCTTAGTAAATATTGAAATTTTAGGTTGGGTAAAATAAAATTTAATATTCTATTTTTAGGCCTATAGGGCGACCTTTTTAGGGTTCTTTAAGGATGAAAGAACACTCATAAATTTGTAAGAAACCTTCAAGCTTATCAACTCTCATAAAATCAACATTTTTGCTTATCATTAATGGTTGTTACTTTAGGCTTAAATCTCTAAGAAAACATCTCAATATTTTTCTATCTACCTTTAACTCAAGAATCTTTTCTCCTAATTCAAAGCAAGAATTTACAATGATAATGAGTTTAATATAGGCCATGTTTGGTTCAACTGATAGTTGGTAGCTGATTATAAATTACTGATTAATAAAGAAATTGATTTTAAGTAATTGATTCAAGATTAATTTACCTATATAGACATTATAAATAGATATAAAAACAATGTATATATATATATAGAAAAAAAGAGACTATAAAAAAATAATAATATGAAATTATAACTATAAATAAAGAAAAAATTTAATGTACATTTGAATAATCATTGGATTCCTAAAGTTCAAGTTAAGAACATAATAATCAATTCCTTGATGTTAATAGTGTCGAAACGGTCTTATTGGAATGAGACTTACTTGTTGATAAAGCAGCACAGGTGTCTTCATTCTAATGCCACGAAAATACCTAACGGTTGTAACATGTTTAGGGTGTAAATAAAATTAAATTATATTTTTCGGAGTTTAAGTAATGCAAAAATGAAAAAATGATAAAGCCACGAAAAATTTTACAGAGCAAGAATAAATTTGGTAAAAATGTCAGAAATGAGGACCTAAGATTAATAAATGAGTAATGTTAGTGCCAAAAGGATAAATGAGATGAAATGAAGAGGGTGAAAGTGAAACGAAGCTTTAAATGAAAAAAATGATGAATTCTTGTGTGGCAAACATGGCCTTAGTCATGTAATGGACCAGGAGCAAATTTTTGGTCTTTGAATGCCATAACCCACATTTTTAAACGAAGGAGAGGGAGAGCTGGGAGAAAAGCCGAGATAAGAAGAGAAGAACTTGGTGATTTTCCTCCATAGGATCAAGGGTTTAGGTGATCAAAAAGAGAAAGAAGAAGAAATAAGAATATTGAAAGAAATTTGAGGTAAGTAAACCATACCCTAACCCCATTTTTCTTGTGTTTGGGTTGGGGAAAACCCCAAATTTGAATAAACGTGTTTTTATTGGTTGCTCTAATTTGTTTGATTGGTTGTGGTTCTCAAATGAGGAATTTTTGTATAAAGGAAATGTTGGGTTTTAGGGGAAATGTTGTCAAAATTTTCCCAAAACTCATGTTTTTATTTTGGCCATAACTTGGCCATCACTCATCCGAATTGAGTGATTAAAATTTCTGGGTAAACTAGACTTCTAGAAAAACAAATCTCCCTAAAATAAGTGTATTCAAATTTGGACCTCATCGGACCCAGAAATTCGTCAAAAGTGAGGCTCTGTTTTCGGGTTAATTATGGTTCAGTTATGATACAGTTTTGGTGTTTGGAGCAGTTTCAGTATTTAGGCCATAACTTGGCCATCACTCATCCGAATTGAGTAATTTAAATTTTTGGGTAAACTAGACTTCTAGGAGAACAAATCTCCTTGAAATAAGTGTATCCAGATTGGACCTTATTGTGTGACACCCCAAAACCAGGGGTCCGTTGGCGACCCGTCAACTTTGTGAAATGGATGTCGGGGTTGCGAGCACCACTCATGTCGGGCGAGTCTCATTTGTGCGGGGAGCTTTAACCAAACTACTTGTCCCAACTACCAATCTCATGGGGAACATGTACATGAGTAAACAAGGCCACTTGGGCCCATACATCGATACTCATAAAATACACGACTATACCCGTAGTTCGAGAGTTAATAAATCACTCTTAATTGACATATATTAAAGTGCGACATTCTAATACATGTTATAAAACAACATCAAGCACAAGTCGGCTTTCTTCTCCAAGCGCTGACCTCTAATGAGTCATAGCCTTCCCGATAAGCTCCTATTTTGAAATGGTGATCCCTCGACGGGGTGAGCAAAGCTGATAGTGATAATTTCCTCATGGGTTGCCAACTTTGGTGCTATGCATGGCAAAAAATCACATTCAAGCAATTTCATGAACCTACTCGAATGTCTACATGCCCAAAGTCTCGAGTCCTCACCGACTCCCTCACACATGCCTAAGCCAATATGCAAGTAAAAATACAGTTTTCACAACAAAAGCTTTTTGTTCTTGAAAACTTACTACAGAGTTTCGGTAAAAATGTTGAATTTACCACTTTGAGGCGGGTATTGGATAACTCCGAAGCAGTCATGGTCCTTATCAGGAAGTGATTTGTTGGACGTCCCTCAAGGCAATTCTTGAAAAATCTTACGTCGAAATTCTTTTACAAAACATTTTCGTTTTGTTCATTTCATGTCATGCACTCACTCCGAATATTCTAGGGTGCCTCAGTGCATATGGAATGCATGATGCCAATTCCAACACATGCATATATATTAACATAATTAAATCACATAAAACAAGTTATGCAAATTCACAATCAATTACACCAAAATTAGCTCACATGGGCTAATAAACAAACACGAGCAATTCATTTTGAATCACTCAACCAAACACATTTTCACACCAAAAATATAGTGTCACTATTCATGTGAACAGTGAAACCCTCGGGTTATTGTTCATGACCACATAAATAGGAAATTTCTCCACTCGGTTCAAAGGCTTTGAGGCAGAGTTCTGACTAAAACAAGTCTCGAGCGTTTCCTAATAGGCCCATGGCTCTTGCTTGGTGCGCAATGGAAAAGATCTCTACCTCTTGGAGTTGTCGAACTCTACCCAATCGGTGTCTGACTGGCCCTGCCACGTAGAGCAACTTTACTTGCTGCTCAGTCGGCAGACGGTGCGAGCGTGAATCTAGAAGGCACACCTTCTCTCTCTAAAACTCATAATCTGCACCTCTCATTGTCCGTTCTGCTTCTTTGGAGGGAAGAAGGCATTCTCTTGTCTTTATTCATTTAAACTTTCAATTAATACCATCCGTGTTCTCGAGTCTTGGATTTTTTGACATTTAACTATCTGGGTATCCATTTCATCCTTTCTAATCTTGCAACATGTGTCACGAGTACATGTATTGGGTGACTTTTGTCTACATCACATGTCTCTCAAACCTGTTTATGGCACAGAGCACCCGGTGTCTCAGCGTGAAATTAGGCGTAAATTCTACTAAATTGGCGTGATAGGTAGTTTACTTAAGGCGATTCAACGGTGAAGTCCGTTTTGTCATCCGAGATCTAGAAAAATTTCGGATTTTTACCGAAATGACCATTTTGCCATTTTTCAGAAAATTGGAATTTTCTCGGGTCTTACACATTGAACCCAGAAAATTCATCAAAATGAGGCATATCGATGCCTAAAAAGAATGATAAGAATATCTAAGGATGAAATGAGAAAAAGTAAGAAAGGAACAATGTCTTGGGAAGGGAGTTGGGTAGAAATAAGACTTAAATAGAAACCTTAGAATACCCAACTAATATATGATTGTCATTTGGGATGGATTAGGGGCTAAGGAGGAGAAAAACTTGAGTTGAGGTCGAGATTCCGAGGATAGGAATCGAAGGATGACAATCTTTTTGGTTTGTTCTCCACTTCTCTCTCTTTAATTCCAAAGTGTTTGAATGATTACAAAATGATTTGAATTGCTGAAATGATTTATAAGAAAAAGCATATTGATTTGTTTTAACTGATTTGAGGCATTTGATTGTGAAATGATTTGCAAATGAAAAATTGCATAAGTATTGAAAATGGTGTTTAATATCAATCTTGCATACTATGCGTATTTTGCTATGAATGATTTGAACGCCCTTAATAGAATGTTAACTGTTAAATTTGAGTTGAGGATAGATTGGTATACTAATAAAGGTTAAATTAGCAGTACTGTAAATGTAATGATGTATCACTTCGATTCGTAGCCCAGCGGGACAGTATCGGTAGTGTTCACGAATTGATTTTTAATAACCAGTCAGTAGCCTAGTGGGACCGTACTATGTTATAAAACAAAATGTTTTATCTGACCTGCGGCCTAGTGGGGCCGTCTTGGGTGATTCCATTATCTGTGCGAAATTTGGCAGTTAAATTCGTTTAAGGGAAAATTGATAATGAAATTTGTAAAGTGCATGATTTGTATTTTGAATGATTTATTGCATATGAAAGCGCATATTTGGAATGATTAATAAACTGTAAATGAATGGATATGAAATGAATATATGTATTGTATTACATTGATAATTCAAAAAGGTTAAAAAACATTGTTAGATAAATTGCATGATTTGTGTTAAACTGAAATGGAAGAGAGAACTGTATAGAACCACCAAGCATGAAAATGCTTAGCACGTTGCTTTTATCATCAAGCGATGCAGTGAACATGTACCCAGACATAGGCAAGCGTGAATCGAGTCATCGTGAAGTCACCTGAAGGGTAAGTAAGCTCTGTCACATGCATACATGAAATTATTCGACTCATTTTGTACAAACACTATTATGAAAATTGAACTATGATTATGTTTTGTAAATATTTGGATATTGAAAACGGCTAATAATGCCGCATTGTATAAAAGTGGGAATGGACCAAGTGGGAATGAAATGCCATATCGAATGAAAAAGAGTTTTGTGATCAAATGATGGGCTCCCTTTATGTTAAAGTGGTAATTACGTATATATATTTTTATTGAGTATTTGAAATGTGTTTAGAAAAGTAATCGTATTTGGATTATTTGAAATGATTCAAAAAAAAAAAAAAAAAAGTGAGGACCGCGTTCCTAGGTCCGGGTTCGGCCTTCGGGTTGGGTTGGGTACAGCGGCGTGGGCCGTCACATTCATTGCTTCAAGGATAATCCAATTACCAAAACTTGAACCAGAAATCCATAGTACGAACACCCCTCTAAACTCTTATCTCTAATTTTTCTAAAGGATGAAGATGGTGATAACTCAAAGATGACAAATATTGTTAATGTTTTTTGTCAAAAGAATCGAACCCAAAATTCAATACAGAAATCTTATTTATAGGTTTCTACTTGGTTCCATTTTAGAGAAGAGTCATAACCCTTCTCAGGGTTGTCTCTATTTGAGATGGGTCATGGGTCAGGTCAAGCCCCACGGGTGACCTAATCCATAATCCAACATCTCCCACTCGCCCATGATGGGCTTAACCTCCATTTTAATCATTATCCAACCATCCTAAGAGTTTAATTCATACAGGTGAATGGACCGTGCGACCTGAACCACCTTGATGGTGGAAGCTCCAATACAAACCTAACTATAGGCCATATATGAGACATCAACCTCGCAAAGGTAAAGAAGTGCTTATTTACCCCAAGTATCTTTCTTAATACACACGATCAAGTATTCCAATCCTCAGAATCCATCTTTGATCTCTCTTACCCCAGTACTCAGTAGCAAAAATATTTTTCATCTCTATCAAGCGAAATAATTCCGATCGGTGAATACAAGCAAAGAATACTCTTTCTTTTGCCCTCATACCAATCAGATTTGAGTTAACTCGATTTTCTAGAAATGTTTTGTTAAGTCGAATCATTCCATGACTATGGGATACATCCTAAGATAACCAACATTAATTCATCATATCATGATATAGTCAAAAGTCACAAATGGTAAAGATAGATGAAATCCATATGTAGGATTTCTAGGACTCACACAGCGAAGAAGCAGGGATCCATTCTTTCGCTTCACAATTGGTTGTCTAGCACATGCAGTATGAAATGCATGCTATGGTGGAGCATCTCTTTTTTATAAAAGACAAAAGAGTATATGTCTCGCTTTAAATTGTAAGAAAAATAACACCATATGAGTCTTAGTCTTGTCGCTTTACAAGAGCCAAAACTGAAACTTTTGTTTCCACATTCCATGATGTTAAACAATAAGTTCCACACTCAGCTTCCTATAAATAGACCCATGAATGGTAGGAAAGCATTCATGTTGATTCTTGTAAAGAATCTCATCTTGATTCTTATCAAGGTGACCTTCTAAGTGATAATATGACCAAGGCCAATCCCACTGCGCCTCAGCCATCTAAATCAAGGTCTCATCTCTACTCACTCCTAAAGTGCTAGAGGCGATTACTCATGTGAGAGAGTCAATCAAGTCTATCGACATACTTAACTTGAAGTGTGCTAAGCAACATTCCCTACATATTCACAATAAAATTCTAAAAACAAGTGACCTATGTGAAATGCTCTTCATTTTATTATAAGAGGATTATTGTAACACCCCAAAAATACCCTAGTATTTTTATGATATATATATTTTTATTATTATGTGTTTAGGGTATAAAATAAAGTAAATGGAATTTTTTGGAATTTAAATCCTAGAAACTTGAAAAAATATATACAACCGGGTGCAAGTGTAAGGGCAAATTTGGAATTTGTAAAATAATGAGGACCTAAGGGCCAAAAATAGAACTTAAATGTAATGTGAGTTAAATGAAGTGAAATAGAAGGCTTAAATGTCAAAAAATGAGAAATGGGACTTATTTTGAAAGCCAAAGAATAGGAAGCCAAATAAGGCCTTAACCATTAAATGAGATTAAGACCAAATGTGGTATAAGATAAGGCATATTTGTGCATTTTCGTTCTTGGAAAGCAAAGAGAGAGAAAAGAGAGCTAGGGTTGAAAGAAGACCAAGGTTTTGGTGGGAGATCTTCCCATTTATGGTTTCCAAGTAATCAAAAAGAAGAAGGAAGACTTGGTGTTGAAGAATCAAAAAAGATTCAAGGTAAGCTAAGCCTAACCCATTTTTCTCTTGTGTTTGGGTTGGGGCTTAAATGTGGATAAAGGTGTTTTGTATTGGTTGTAAATGGGTTTTGGAATTGGTTTGAATTGGTTTGGAGGAGTGTTTGTAAAAAAGGAAATGTTTGGTTTTCAAAGGAAATGCTGTCAAAATTTTGTCAAAACCCCTGTTCTTGTTTTGGCTATAGATTAAGTTATAGTCAACTAAATGAAGTGATTCCAATTGTTAAAGAACCATAAGATATAGATATACAAATGTATAGAAGGGACCAGGAGCAAATTACAGCACTAAGGCTCCCGAAAATGGGCTTAAAGGTGAGTTTCGGGTAGCTCACGGGTATGCCCTGTTTTGGGAGTAGTTGTGGTGTTTTGGCCATAAAATGAGTTTCACTCATCCAATTTGAGTGATTCAAAATTATGGGTAAACTAAAATTCTAGGGGAATAATTTAATTGAAGGAAGTGTAAGCAATATGTAACTTAAGTGCCCGCAAATCTGTCAAAGTGGAGTTATGTGCGAGATTACGTTTTGCAGCCCAGAGTAGTCTAGATGTTAAAGTTAAAAACTGTACCAATTGGTTTATAATATGATTTTTGGTGCTTAGGGGTTGGTTAGGCCTTGGTCTAAGCTAATTAAATCAATGTTTGAAGTTATTTTTGGACAACATTAGGATTGGTTTTGGTGACACGTTTATAGGTCTTGTTATTACGAAAAAAAATAGCATGTTTTGCTACGATTGTGTTATGTGGTTGAGCGTCTTAGAGGAGTTTTAAATTGAAAATTTTCAGAGATGTCATTGGATATATAAAAGACTAAAATGTAGAGTTTCATAATTTTGAAAGAGCCCAGTTTGAATAATTTTGGGTAATAAAGTCGGAAGAGTACAAAGCGGAAAATAACGGTCCTTGCATGTGGTGTTAGTGGCTATTTGAGGTTTGACTTAATCTTCCTTTAGGGATGGTTTAGTTGATCCAAGAATGCGTTGGAAAGGATTATAAGGCAGGGCAAAAATTTTAGTACGGTTATGCTTGATGGATTAAGTTTTGGGAAACTAACAATCATCTACAGGGCTTGTATCTTGCCACTTTATTTGCTAATGAGATTAAGAATACGATATTAGATTCGAAAAATCAACCTAACCAAAATCACTATGCCACGAATAATATTGTTCTTTAATTGTATTGGAATAGGGGCTGACGGAGAAAGAAGCCAATGAATTGAGATTTCGGTTTAGAATCCAAAGTGTAAAGCTTTGGTTTGTTCTACACCTTTCTCTCATTATTCGAATCTCTATCTCCAAAATGTTTGAATTACATGTTGAATTGTTTTAAATTGATTTGATGCCAATAAATTGTGAAATAAATTGCAAGTTGATTTAAGTTAAGAAATTTGAGAAATTGATTGATTGCGAAATGAATGACATGAAAATTGCATGAATATTGAAATGATTTTTTTGTATAAAAATACAAACTATACTGTATTTTCCTAAAATCGATTTGAATGCCTTTAATAGAATGTTAACTGTCAAATTCAAGTTAAGGATAAATTGGTATACCAATAAGAGTCGAACAAACATATTATTTGGCGTCTGGATTCTATAGCCTAGTGAGGCGAGTATCGTGAGTGTACACCAATAAGTACATATTATATATAGTACATATATATATATATATATATATATATATATATATATATATACACATACATCTAGGCACATGGCCAGTGGTAGTCATAGGTGATTAGTTATCCTGTGCATCGAAATCATAGGTTAAATTTGATAAGGGCTAAAATGCAAAATGATAATGAGATTGAAAAGTGCACGATTTGTGATTTGAATGATTTAATGCATATGAAAATGCATATCTTGAGATGAGCAATGAATTGTAATTGATTTATTGAAAATATATATATATATATATATATATACGTATTGTACTGCATTGGTCATTGACAATTGTACAAAAGCATTGTTTTATAAATATTGCATGTTTCGATTTAAAGCGAAATGAAGAGAGAATTTCCATAGAACCATAAGCTTGAAAATGCTTGGGCGTATTGTTTTGCCAATGCGCGGTATGAGGTGATTAATGGTGGGACAAGATCAGGAATGCAAGGATCATCAAGAAAGGCTACTTGAAAAGTTTATATTCCGTCATATGCATCATCATTACCCCAGACAATTGATGTTTTGTGATCAAAAGAGTTAAACTTCGAAGCGATTTTGTATATTTTGAATGGGCATGGAATGCCTTCATTGTAAATATATTTTGGTTAAATGTAAATTGTGGAGCTCTTGAAGCGATTAAACGTTTCCGCAATTTTGAAAAAAAAGGGGCTTTTAAATGTCACAAATGAAATATGTTTGATAAATGGTCGGTAGCGCCTCCGAATCTGATTCGGACCACAATCGGGTCGGACCGGAAATTGGTGCTCACATTTAGTGGTATCAGAGCCTAGGTTTAGGCGGTTCTACAAAATGATTTTGAAAATTGTTTGTAAATGATTTTGAAAATTTTTATGACATGCACTGGCATATAAAGGATGACGTGACTCTAATGCAGATCTTGTTAGTCTTAATAGGTAAGCATGGAAAGTTCAGGCCCTAATAGTGTCGTTGTAAATAGAGTCTATAGATATTGTCCCATTAGAATACGAGAGTATGAGTTTCCGGGAGATTTGGTCTAGTTGTCATTTAGAAAGTTTGATGTGATATTGGGGGATCGGTGGTTGTCCGAACACGAGTGGTAGTTGATTGTAGAATGAAGAGAGTGATATGCAGGACGTAATTGGCGAGAAGTGACTTTTATGTCGGCGAGAGGTCCGAACCACCTCTACAATGTGATATCGCTACTATTGCTAGAGCGATGGTTCGAAGGTGAAACTCTTTGGCGTATGTGATAGATACGAAAAGGCGAAGCCTAGTTTATCGAAACATCCCTACGATTGGTGACTATGGGATATGTTTCGGTTGCCGGATTACCTCCAGAGAGATTGGGTTCGCGATCGGCGTTGTTCGAAGTGCGGTCAGGCATCCATTGGCAGAGTATCGAATGGCTCGGTGGAGTTAAAAAATTGAAAACTTCCGGTTGCAAGAATTGTTAGAGAAAAGTTTATTCGTCAGGAGTGTATCACCATGGGGAGGCGTCGGTGCTCTTTGTTAAAGAAAGATGGTGCGGCAGTTTGTGTGTGTTGATTATAAGCGGCGAACAATGACGATCGAAAGAAGCAGTATCTGATACCGGGATTGATGACTTGTTCGACCCGGTGAAAGGTGCAAGTGTCTTTTCGAAGATTGACTTGCGATCTGGGTATCATCAATTGAGGATTAAGGATACGGATGTGCATAAGACGACGTTCAGAACGTGGTATGGACATTATAAGTTCCTTGTAATGCTGTTTGGGTTGACAAATGCTCTAGCGGCTTTCATGGACCTAATGAATCGTGTTTTCTGACCGTATGTGGATAAGTTTGTCATAGTGTTCATAGACAACATTCTTGTGTATTCAAAAGACCGGGAAAATCATGACCGCGCGAGGCGGTGTTAGCATGGACTTTGAAGAAAGGGTTGTTGTATGCGGCGAGCAGAAGTGTGAGTTTTGGTTGAATGAAGTGTCCTTTCTTGGACACCTTGTACCAGAAGAAGGAATTCGAGTGGATCCAAGGAAGATAGAGGTGATCATTGAATGAAAACCACCGAGAAATGTCACGGAAGTGCGTAGTTTCTTGGGATTGGCAGGTTACTACAGAAGGTTCGTTAAGGGGTTTTCGATGACTGCGGCCCTGATGATAAGATTGCTCCAGAAAAATGTAAAGTTTGAGTGGAGTGAAAAGTGCCAAGTAAGTTTTGATAGGTTGAAAGCGTTCTTGATAGAGCCACTTAGGTTCTTACTCAGCGACCTCGGTAAGAATATGTGATAGCGTGCGTCGTTAAACGGACTCGGATGTGTCCTTATGCGAGAAGGAGTAAGGTGGTAGCTTATGCTTGAACGGTTGAAGCTGCGTCTGAAAGAACACCTACATGATTTGGAATTGTACGGTGTGTTTGCATTGAAAATATGGAGACATTACGCTACGGGAAAATGTTTCATCTACCGTCGAGTCTTAAGTATTTGCCCTCACAGCGAAAGCTTAACTTGAGACAACGTAGATGGATGGAATTGATAAAAGACTATGATTGCGTGATTGACTATCACTCGGGAAAGGCCAATGTAGTGGCCGACGCTTTGAGTAGAAAGACAATGCAAACACTTTGAGTGTTGAATGCTCAATTGTTGTTGACAGGCAATGGTACAGTAGTGGCAGAATTGATAGCAAGACCAAATTTGTTGAATTGAGTGCGAGGGGCACAAAAGAAAGATGAGAAAATTGCTGCCATAATAAGTCAGATTGGAAATGGTAAAGAAACCAAGTTTACAGAGAATGAAGATGGGGTTTTATATTATAAAGATCGGGTTTGTGTACCCAATGATAGTGAATTGAAGAAAGCCATTCTAGAAGAGGCACATAGTGGATCTTTTGCTATGCATCCAGGTAGCACAAAGATGTATCAAGATTTAAACGTTTCGTACTGGTGGTCCGGAATGAAAAGAGACGTTTCAGAATTCGTGACCAAGTGTTTAGTGTGTCAAAAAGTGAAGGTAGAGCATTAAGTTTCTTCGGGATTAGCAACTTATCAGAATATCGGAATGGAAATGGGACCGAATCATCATGGATTTTGTGGTTTGGTTACCATTAACAGGGAGGAAGCATGACTCAGTTTGGGTCGTAGTAGACCAATTGACTAAGTCATCTCACTTCTACCCGGTGAGCGAAACTGATATTAAGCAATAAACTATTAAGTTTGTACATCAAGGAAATAGTTAGGTTGCATGAGATTCGATATCCATTATTTTCAGGCCAGAGATTCGAGGGTTTACCGCCTCCTAGATTTTTGGGGAAAATTGCAGAGGCTTTAGAAACTCGTGAATTTCAACCTGACATTCCACCCCTGGAGACGGATGGACAATCGAAAGAGTAATTCGGATGCAGAGAGACATGATAAGGAGTTGTGTGATCGACTATGAAGGTAGTTGGGATAGATACATCCCTTTAGTTGAATTTGTGTACAACAACAATTTCCAATCGAGTATTGGAATGGCGTCTTACGAGGCTTTATATGGAAGAAAATGTAGAGCTCAGTTGTGTTGGGCCAGTGAATAAAAGAAAGTGATTGGCCGGAGCTTGATCTGAGGGGGGCGAAGAAAAAGTGAAAATGATTAGAGAAAGATTGAAAGTGGCCATCGATAGACAGAAATCATATGCCGACATGAAAAGAAAAGATATTCGATATGAGGTCGGCGAAAAAGTGTTTTTGAAAGTATCGCCTTGGAAGAAGGTGATGAGATTTGGGAAAAATGGCAAGTTAAACCCTAGATTCATTGGTCCGTATGAAGTAATAGAGTAAGTGGGTCCAATAGCATACCGTTTAGTCTTACCTTTGGACTTGGAAAAGATCCACAATGTTTTCCATGTTTCGATGTTGAGAAGGTACCAATCAGACCCATCACATGTTGTCTCTTTGGAGACAATTGAGCTTAGACCAGATTTGACCTATGAGGAAGAGCCAGTGGAGATTTTGGCTCGAGAAGTGAAAGAGCTGAGGAACAAGCAAATCCCATTGGTCAAAGTGCTTTGGAGAAACCACAAGACCGAGGAGGCCACATGGGAAAGTGAAGATACGATGCGGCAACAATATCCACAACTGTTCACTGAAGGTAATTTCGAGGATGAAATTTTCTTAAGTGGGGGAGAGTTGTAACGCCCCAAAAATACCCTAGTATTTTTATGATATATATATTTTATTATTATGTGTTTAGGGTATAAAATAAAGTAAATGGAAATTTTTTGGAATTTAAATCTAAAACGAAAAAATATATAAAACTCGGAGTTACCCCCAGTGTAAGGGCAAATTTGGAATTTGTAAAATGAGGGCCTAAGGGCCAAAAATAGAATAAGCTTAAATGCTAATGTGAGTTAAATGAAGTGAAATAGAAGACTTAAATGTCAAAAAATGAGAAATGGGACTTATTTTGAAAGCCAAAGAATAGGAAGCCAAACAAGGCCTTAACCATTAAATGAGATTAAGACCAAATGTGGTATAAGATAAAGGCTATTTGTGCATTTTCGTTCTTGGAGAGCAAAGGGAGAGAAAAGAGAGCTAGGGTTGAAAGAAGACCAAGGTTTTGGTGGGAGATCTTCCCATTTATGGTTTCCTAGTGATCAAAAAGAAGAAGGAAGACTTGGTGTTGAAGAATCAAAAGATTCAAAGGTAAAAAACTAAACCCTAACCCATTTTCTCTTATGTTTGGGTTGGGGAAAACTCCAAATGTGGATAAAGGTGTTTTGTATTGGTTGTAAATGGGTTTTGGTATTGGTTTGGATTGGTTTGGAGGAGTGTTTGTAAAAGAAATGTTTGGTTTTCAAAATCTTTGTCAAAATTTTGTCAAAACCCTTGTTCTTGTTTTGGCTATAGAAGTTATAATCAACCAAATGAAGTGATTCTAATTGGTAAAGAACCATAAGAGATAGAGCTAAAAATGTATAGAAGGGACCAGGAGAAAATTATAGCACTAAGGCTCCCGAAAATGGGCTTAAAGGTGAGTTTCGGGTAGCTCACGGGTATGCCTTGTTTTGGGAGTAGTTGTGGTGTTTTAGCCATAAAATGAGTTTCACTCATCCAATTTGAGTGATTCAAAATTCTGGGTAAACTAGAATTCTAGGAGAATAATTTAATTGATGGAATTATATGCAATTTGTAACCCCAAAGTGCCCAAAAATCTGTCAAAGTGGAGTTATGTGCAGATTCTGTTTTGCAACTTAGAGTAGTCTAGATGTTAAAGTTAAAAACTGTACCAATTGGTTTATAATATGATTTTTGGTGCTTAGGGGTTGGTTAGGCCTTGGTCTAAGCTAATTAAATCAATGTTTGAAGTTATTTTTGGACAACATTAGGATTGGTTTTGGTGACACGTTTATAGGTACTGTTGTCTGAAAAAAATAGCATGTTTTGCCCTGATTGTGTTATGTGGTTGAGCGTCTTAGAGAAGGAGTTTTAAATTGAAAATTTTCAGAGATGTCATTGGATATATAAAAGACTAAAATGTAGAGTTTCATAATTTTTGAAGACCGTTTGAATAATTTTTGGGTAATAAAGTCCAGAGAGTACAAAACTGGAAAATAACGGTCCTTGCATGTGGTGTTAGTGGCTATTTGAGGTTTTTGACTTAATCTTCCTTTGGGGATGGTTTAGTTGATCAAGGGTATTGTTGGAAAAGGATTATAAGGCAGGGCAAAAATTTTAGTATTTTTGTTATGTGATGGATTAAATTTTGGGAAACTAACAACCATATCGGGCTTGTATCTTGCCCTTATTTGTGAAAGATTAAAGAATACGATATTAACCTTCGAAAATCAACCCTAACCAAAATCACTAGCACACACGAATAATATTGTTCTTTAATTTTATTGGAATAGGGGTTGACGAGGAGGAAAACCCGAACTGAGATCGAGATTTCGATGATTGGAATCAAAGTGCAAAGCTTTTTGGTTTGTTCTTGTAGACCCCGGTAGGCAGGCCGGTTGTGGATCCGAGCCAAAGCGAGAGGACACAGGCCAGGAAGCCATTAATCAAATCCTTTAGTTATGGGTTTTATTAAAATTTTGGTTTTCAAAAGTGTCGCGACAGAATCCTGGCTCGGTAGGTTGGGATCCAAGCGGAGCTTAGGTTTACTCAGAGCATTTTCAATTATCTCTTCAAAACATTTTGTTTATGTTCTATTTTAGACCTTTAATTACTTGAGAAGCATTTCATTTAGGCAGCCATATCATTACAATTTCAAAAAGACTCATAACATTTACATTTACAAAATAAAAGTTAGAGTTGAATTGTTTTATAAAATATCAATGTTCGAAAGAAATGGAGTGAATACTGTATTGAGCATACTCACAAATTCTTTACCATGACCTTGAGCTCCTCGTCAGGTCTTGCTTCAACGCCTATCACTCGGTACTGCGCGTGATAAAACAATAAGCTAAGCATTTTTCATGCTTAGTGGTTCTATCTGATTCTCTATTCCCCCGATTTGATATATATATCATGCATTTATCGAAATAATGCCCTTTATAATGCGTGTAATGTAAAGATGCTTATACAAATACGCTTTTTATATCATGTTTGGCTTTTCGGTTTGTGATTTCTGCCTTAACTATAGAATCAACATTCACGACAGTTCGAGTTGGTGAATCATGTCACATTTGTCATTAATTAGCAATGTGGTTTCACATTCCAATATTATCATTTCACATATGGTATAGAAATCGACATTCTGACAATTCGGTTGGTGAATCTTGTCGCGTTTGTCGACCGGTAACAATGTGAACTCATCAAGTACGGTTACCTTCATGGCGAATTCAGTTGGTGAATCTGGTATGTTGGTAGTCAATAATACATTTGAATAACTTACTTTTATCTTGATAACTTCACTTATAGTTCAATTATTCACACACATGCATATATTTGACAAACATTTCGAATAACAGTATTCAAATCACTATATATATACTTATATATATTTCTGAAATAGCATTCATAGCCTGATCATAATCACATTTTCAAATCCATATGCACTTTAAATGACAAATTTCCAAATTCATTTGGTATCTGACTAGAACACGTGAAAATGGAGATAGGCGTCGGTGAACAAACAATTTTGATTCTTTTTAACTCGTGCTCGATCTAGGTCGAGGTTATTAAGTCTTCACTGCTGCTTCCAGTGATAAATTCTTCACTCTTAATGGTTAACAAATAATCATACTAGCGATTATCGCCGAGGCAAGCGGTCAGTGCGTTTTCACTTATTCTTATTCTTACTTGAACCCCCATTATTCATTTCTTAGGGTCCCCAAGCATGGATTACCGCGAATCTGGCGAGGACTTAACGTGACGAAAATATGCAAAAATAGGTACGGAACAACTGCCAGGTGCACCTTTTGACTGTCTTGGGTGCAGGTTTTCTGCACAACTGTATCAGTACACCCTTGACTTTGGCGATTACGGGTTACCCACATGCATATCTATCACAGAGTGCATTTCGACTTGTGCTAGGTACACCTCTGAGGTTTGCCCCGAAATGTTCGATTTTAGCATTTTTCACTCATTTTCATCACGATCTTCTCCAATTGGAGTCCTTATAAAAAATCCACCATGAAATCTACCCCAAAACAACTCCAGGTGGTTTAGACCAGTAAAAATCATTTCCTCATGTTAGGGCTTTTCCCCAAAATCAAAATCTAAATGAGAAGTTAGGGTTTTATTTTCTTACCTTATCTCTTGAATCTCCTGCTTCCATGTTGTTTGATCTCTTAGGGTAGATTGGGAAGCAAAGCCCTGGCTTGATCTCTTGCAAACCCTAGCTTTTCCCCCTTTTCTCCTTCCTTCTCCCTAAAAAACGGGATTTGCTCTTCGAGTAAGGCCACAAGACCACATTTTGGTCTTTTAAATTTCTTTTTAAGTGTAAGGCCGTGTTTGGCTACCTTTTTCTCATTTCTCATTTTCCTTTTTGCTCATAAATCACTTATTCCTTATAAGGCCTTGTTTGGCCTGATAAATCCAATTTTCCATTTTGACATTCTTTTAATTCACATTCCTTATCATTTGTCATTTATTTTATAATAGCATTTAAAGGCTATCCATTTGACCCATAGGTCCTTATTTTACAAATTTCCACATTTCCTTTTCACTTGAGTGGTTAGGGTTCGTCGATTTCTCGATTTAGCATATAATAATCAATCATATGCTCACACTTTAAATTTACATTTCATAATTTTTCAATTTATTAATTTTCCCGGAAAAACCCAAGTTTGACTCAATTCATACCCAGAATGTATATAATAAAATTATTATAAAAATTCACAGAACATTTTTGAGCGTTACAACTCTCCCAGCTTAAGAAGAATTTAGATCCTCGGTACCTTGGATTAAATAGTTGCGAGATTGTGTGTTTCACAGAACGGAATCGGAGCCTGAATAAGCAGTCCGTCTGTGAGCAGGGACGCTCGGTTTATTTCTTTTATTTTTTCGTGTTATTAAATTTTCTTTTCAAAATGTCGACCCGAATCCTAGGCTTGGGCAGAATGGCGGATCGGCAGGAGCAGGTTTACTCTGATGTTTTCATTTATCTTATCAAAACATTTTATTAATTTGTTTAGTTCTTGGAAGCGGTTTCATTTGGGCAAGCCCTTAATCATTTACAAATTCAAAGCAATTCGATGAGCACATAAACATTAGCAATGCATTTACAAGGAAAGGCATTATGCCCTTTTCAAAATATTATACAAAAATCAAGTTTCGAGGGTTTAACCCTTTGTTTACAAAACTCCACTTGTTAGATGATATGCAAAATTACGGAGTATACACTTATCTGTGAATGCTATATATGACTCTGCTTGTGTACGATCTTAGCTTCTCTTTGCTTACTCGATACACAACGCGTAGTTAAAACTTCTACGCTATAAGCATTTTCATGTAGTGGTTCTATACGGTTCTATTCGATATTCAATTTAACTCGGCATGCATTTATCATTAAACCATGCCTAATATATCAGCATATGCTCATCTGTCATTTGTATACTAATATACAATCCATTACTCTGCTCCCTATCATGCCTTTGCGTAAATATTCTGATCATTATTAGTAATCCATACATCTTCTGTGTATATTCGTTCATTCACATTGCGATGTTGATGAATCGCCTGTATCGTCGTATCGTGCCGCATTCGTATTCGCCGTCATGGCGGATGCTAGTTTGGTGCATCGACCACGTGGTATCACTTATTTAGTCTCCCCGTCATCTTGGATCTTGGATTTGGTGCACCACGACATGTGGTATCAATTAAATACCATACGCCATCATGAGCGGATCAGTTGGTGAATCCCAGCGAAGTGAGACATTTCTTGTGCCATATTTATCATGGCGGATCAGATTAGTGCATCGTCAAGTCAGGACGTGGAGAATTCGAGTGCGCTTAAAGCAGCGGTCTTGGAATTGGTGCATCGTCGGCGATTCATTCGATATAACGACCGGTTCATAATTCAGCGGATTCAGTTTGGTGAATCGATCCTTATCATCATTCACTTTTCATTCGGTTTTCAATTATCACATTTCATATTCCCTTGCCATTATTATCTTTTCAAAGATATATACTTTCGATCTACGTAATTATATCACATACTAAGTTCATGTACTCGATTAATGTACTCATTCATAGTTAATTGGTAAACTACGAAAATACTTGAATTAAGGATGAGTCGGAGAACAAGCCAGGAAGGCTGTCGAATCCCAGCTGCCTGGCCCCGATCTCGGTCTAGGTTAGGCGATCTTCTTTCCGTCCTAGTCGATAACACATTCACGCCACTCTTAGTGGGATGATTGTTAACAATTTGGTAGATTACAATTTTATTTTTGTTAAAGTCTTGGGTTTAGACAAAGTGCGCGAAGACGAACTTCAGCCGTGACGAAGCTTAATAGAGCGGTGTGCGATACATTTTTCACCTAGCTACAACCTTAATTGAACCCCCGTTAATGGTTTCTTAGGTCCTAGACATCGGTATACGAATACGGAGACTTAAAGGCAACATGTCAAAACATTTCTTTAGAGCTACGTACCGATGCGGCCCAGCAGCTGTACCGGTACGGGTTGCTCATTCTTCGGGGTGTGCCGATGCAGGTCAACTGTCTGCGTGCGAGGTTTCTTGCCCATTTTTGCACAAGGTGTCTGAATGCGGCGACCTGCAGCAGCACGGTGCTTTCGTTTGCGCTCGGGATGTTCGGGATTTTGCGATTTTCCACGTTTTCATCTACCAATCTTCTCAATGCATCCCATATCAAAAAATCCACCATGGAATCACTTCAAAAACAACTCCAAAGTGGTTTTAGAATAAATGAAAATCCATTTTCCTTAAGTTAGGACTTTTCTCCCAAAAATCGAATCATAGAAGATGAGGTTAGGGTTTGATCTATTACCTTGAACACTCTTCGATCTCTTCTTGTATGGTGTTTGATCCTTTAGGAGAGCGAAGTGGGGAAAAGAAATCACACAAAAGCGTCTACTTGCAAACCCTAGCTCTTTTCCCTCCTTTTCTCTTCTCCCAGCGTGATGTGCTCCCGAATGAGCACTCAGGCCAAATTTTGGTCTTTTAAAACTCTCTAAAGTGTAAGGCCATGTTTGGCCTTCCACCATATTCTCAATTATCATTTTTCCCCTTTTTAGTCTTAATTACTTATTCCTCATAAGGCCTTGTTTGGCCACCCAATAAATCCAATTTTCCATTTTTGGGTCTCCTATTATACTTTTTGGCCCGTTCATTTATCACAATTTCACTTAAACATCTATTCTTTATATGATTGACCCTTAGGTCCCATTTTTACAAAATTTCCACATTTTCCCTTTTCACTTGGGTTTATTTCAGGGTTCCAATACATTTTCTCAATTTAGCATATAATATTCAATCATATGCCACGCTTTAAATTTACATTTCCTGATTTATCAATTTATCAATACACGGAAAAACCCAAGTTTGACTCAATTCATACCCAGAATATATATAATAAATTTATTATAAAAATTCTAGGGTATTTTTGGGGCGTTACACGAATACTGCTGCCGCATCATTTCTTCACTTTCCCAAGTGGCTTCTTCGGTCTTGTGGTTTCTCCTTACTTTGACTAAGCGAGGTCTTCTTGTTCCCTTGAATTCCTTCACTTCATGAGCCAAAATTTATACTGGCTCTTCTTCGTATGTCAAATCCGGTCTAAGATCAATTGTCTCCGAAGAGACTATATGTGACGGGTCCGATCGGTACCTCCGTAGCATGGACACATGGAAAACATTATGGATCTTCTCCAAGTCGGAGGAGTAAGGCGAAGCGGTATGCGGACCCCACTTTTTGATCACGCCATATGGGCGTCATCCCGGGGCTCGACTTGCCCTTTTTCGAGAATCACCGTTACCTTGTTTCCAAGGCGTACTTTTAAAAACACTTTCATGATCTCATGTCAGATATCTTTTCTCTTCCATGTCGATATATGACTTAAATGCATCGGTGGCCTTTTAATCTCTCTCATCATTTTAACTTTTCTTCGGTCTCTTGTATCAAATCGGGGCGATCACTTTCTTTAGCTCAATTAGTCAAACCTGGCGATTACGCATTTTCTTCCATATAGAGCCTCGTGGCGCCATTCAATCTGTTTGGAAAGCGTTGTTGTACCTGGAAATTCAACGAAAGGGATGTGTCGATCTGACTTCCCTCATAGTCGATGTCTGACTCCACGCCAACATATCTTCGAGAATGCGGATCCTCTCTACGTTGTCCATGTTTGGGGTGGAATGTTGCACTAAAATTCAATCGAGTGCCCTGTGGCCTCTTCTTGATTTTCCCCCGAAATCTCGAAGTAAACTCCGGATCTCGATGCGAAGTATGGATATTGGAGATCTGTGTAGTAGAACTATTTCCTTGATATACAGCTCTGCCAGCTTGTCAAGCGAATAGTCGGTTCTCGCTGACACAGGAAGTGGCGACTTGGTCATTTGGTCGCTCACGATGGCCCGGAGTCATGCTTTCTCCTGTCAATGGTAGCTTGACCACAAAATCCATGGTTATTCGATCCCATTTCCTGCAGTATTTTGATAGGCTACAATAATCAGGAAAGAACTTGATGCTCTGCCTTTACTCTTTGACACACGGACGCGGTTACAAGCTACGATACATCTCTTTCATTCGGGACCACGAATGACATTTTTAAATCTTGGTACATCTTTGTGCTAGGGATGGATAGCAGATCATTTATGCCTCTTCAAGTATGGCTTTCCTCAAATCATTATCATCGGGTACACAAACCCGATCCTTATAATACAACACTCCATTTTCATTCACTATGAACTCAGTTTCTTTACCATTTCCAATCTGATCTATTACGGCAGAAATTTCTCATCTTTCTTTTGTGCCTCTAGCACTTGATTTAACAAATTCGGTCTCGCTATCAATTCTGCCACTATTGTACCATCGTTTGATAATGACAAATGGGCATTCAAAGCTCGGCGTTTATCTTTGTCTTTTACACTCAAAGCGTCGGCCTTACATTGGCCTTTCGAGGTGTTGATAATCAATCATGATCATAATCTTTTATCAATTCCATCCATCTCAGATTGTCTCAAGTTAAGCTCGTTGTGAGGGCAAAATACTTAAGACTCAACATGATTGGTGTAAATGAAACACTTTTCTCCATACAAATAATGTCTCCAAATTTTCCGCGCAAATACAATTGCAGCGATTCCAAATCATGCGTGGAGTAGTTTCTTTTCATGGCTTGATTGTCTTGAAGCATAGGCTACTCACTTTACCTTCTTGCACATTAGGACACATCGGAAGTCCATTTAGTGAAGCATCGCTATAGATCACATATTCTTCTATGGAGTTGGCTAAGTAACACGGAGCCTCGGTTAAGAATCTTTTAGCTTTTCAAAACTTCTTGACATTTCACTTCATTCATACTTTACATTTTAAAGATGGCTCGTCATTGGGCGAGATCATAGAAAACCTTAATGAATCTTACGTAGTAACAGCTAGTCCCGAGGAAACTACGTACTTACGTAACATTTCTTGGTGGCTTCCATTCGGCAACCGCCACATTTCTTTGGATCGGTTCCTTCTTTCGATACAATGTGCCCCGAGAAAGGACACTTGATCGACAAAACTCACGCTGGCGAGTTTCGCGCCCTAGCTTTTGCTCTTTTCTCCAAGTCTCTGACACTACCGAAGGTGTGTCATGACTTTCTCGATCTTCGAATAAGAATGTCGATGCATGAACAACCGATGAAAGCTGATCCACATACGGTCGAAAACACGATTCATTAAGTCCATGAAGCGTGGGAGCATTTGTCGAAACAGCGGCATTACAAGGAACTCATAATGTCCATGTCGGATTCTAGCGTCGTCTTATGCACACTCCGGCGTCTTTAATTTTGAGCGATGATGCGGATCTCAAGTCGATCTTGAAAGACCTTCGCCGCTGATTGGTCGACAAATCATCAGTGCAGGGTAACGGATACTTATTCTTCTGGTCGACTTGTTCAATTGTCTATAATCAATACATAGTAGAAGTGTACCATATTTCTTCTTAACCATGCGGGAGCTCCCCATGGTGATACCTTGGTCGAATAAGCCCTTTTCTAGTAGTTCTTACACTTCACAATTTCAATTCCTTTGGCTTCCAGTAGAGCCATTCTATACGGTGTAATGGATCTTGGGTGTGGCACACAGTCTGGCGTCGATAACCAACTCAATCTCCCTCTGTGGAGGCAATCAGCAATTCTTCGAATGCGTCGGAGAAGTCACTAACGATGAGGATATCGGATACCCAGGCCTTGCTCTTATCAATCATAATCAAATAGGCTACATCCTTTTTGCACCATTTTTCTATGTGTTTGCGGATATCACATTAAGTGGCCTCTACGTAGATGAAAATAACCTCATTGTCATTCGATTGTCCTTAAGGTGGCTCTTTTCGCTACCACAATCAACTATCGCTCGGTCGGGATAGCCGGTCCATCTGATATCACATCGAGCTCACGAGAGGATAACTCGATCAAATCTCCAAAAAATTCATACTCTCGTATTTTGATGGGACAATCTCACATACACTTTGTTCAATAACACTATGCAGGAGCAAGTTCGTCACCGAATCATACTCGGTTTCAACTCTGATGGAATTACGGAGATTGGGTATGTCGGTACACATGAATGGGTTGACCACAGACCTATCAATGCATGCACAATAGTATCAAAGATAGGTAAGTGCAGATTATCACATCGGGGCATCGGTATCTTCCACTTGCTTTCATCGCGTATGCTCTGGCCCGAACCTGACCGTCTTGCCTAGCCAAATTACGTGTCCACTGTCTCGAACACTCGGTGATGCAACACTTTTCTTTGCCTTTACATGCGAGAAATATTATCCACATGCAAGGGTC
This sequence comes from Tetrastigma voinierianum, assembly GCA_016808115.1. Classification (NCBI taxonomy): domain Eukaryota; kingdom Viridiplantae; phylum Streptophyta; class Magnoliopsida; order Vitales; family Vitaceae; genus Tetrastigma; species Tetrastigma voinierianum. The sequence goes on along the minus strand of JAEQBH010000222.1, from coordinate 1,667,712 downwards.
TTTGTGAAGGAATGTGCTCTAGACAGGTCCTTCGCCTTGGTAACAGATTGAATCCACAAACTGAGCAAGCACCGGTCGATTTCCAACCTCTCCTTGTGCTTTCTTCCCTGATAGGGGATAATGAAGGATAACTGTCGCTTTAGAGCACCTCCTTGTGCACTTGCAAGCCCAGCCGATCCTGGGTATAACACTCTTGTCTGGGTGGCTTGGACTGTAGGTTGATTAGAACCTTTTGGTCCTTTGAATTTCTTACTCTGCTGCTGATGAGCACTTGGTTGTAAATGTCTCTCTTTCTGTCATTCTCTTCTTTCTTTACTCTTTCTATATTTTAGAGCACATGTCCTTGTTACGAGAAATCCTCATGGCGAGAATCTGTGACATGGGCGGGATATATTAGTGAGATCTTGAGCTCCGACATCTTTCCTCTTTAGACACTAGTATCTCGGGAGCATACTTGCTCAGCAAGTGAATTCTCTTTATTCGGTCCACACTCATCTGTCTTTGCTTCAAATTATGAAACTCTCGTCTCATATTGTTCAAATAGATGCGACCTACATATTGCTTCTTGAACTCATCCAAGAAGAACTTCCATGTCACTGAAACCCACCAATGATAAGCTTCCTCTTGAAGTAGTGAAATCGCACCTCAATTTCTCTTCTGGCGTGCGTGGTGCCCGACATTTCTTTCGGTCCTCTCGAGCAATTTTTGCCATAGGTTCATCATCTTTCTTTCCCATAAAATCTATCGGTCGGTACCTTGCCATTTGCTCGATGGCGGTAGTTGTGGAAGCCTTCGCGTTTGGTTGTGCCGCTGTGCGGTGCACGAGCTGTCTGGCTGGAGGATCTTCATAGTTCCTCCCATTGTTGGTTCTGGTGGTGTAGTGGTGGAGCGTCACGTGCTGCCCACCTTCCACACTTGCGGGGGTATCACGGGCGATCCTTGGTCACCTCACGACCCTTTGGGAACTTCCGAACCATCCATGCTTATCTGATAAGACCCCTGAGTCACGTCAGTCATATTATCCTTTATATGCAAATTCAATGCATGTCATAAACAATTTCGAAATCATTTACAAACAATTTCCAAAATCACTTTGTGAAACCTTTAAACCTAGGCTCACGTCTGGAAGATTAAAGTGTAGCGACCCCGAGTGGGCAGGCTTCGGTTGGCGGATCCGGCAAGAAAGCGGGCCTTGGCCAAGCCATTAATCAAATCGCTTGGTTATCGTTTTATTAAAATTTTAGTTTTAAAGTGTCGCGACCAGAATCAGGCTTCGACTCGGTTAGGCGGATCAATGACTCGATTTACTCCGACATTTTCAATTATCTCTTCAAAACATTTTGTTTATGTTATTCTATTTTAGACCTTTTAATTAAATGGAAGCATTTCATTTTGGGCAAGCCCATATACATTTACAATTTCAAAAGACTCATAACATTTACATTAACAAAAATGCATTACAAAATAAAAGTTCGAGTTAATTGTTTCTGAAAATATCTCAGTGTTCGAAGAAATGGGTGAATCGCCATGACGGGCATACCTCCACAATTCTTTCTCCATGGTCTGAGCTCCCTTGATCTTGGGTCTTGTAGCGCCTATCACTCGGTACCTACGCATTGATAAAGCAATCGCTAAGCATTTTAAATGCTTAGTGATTATCTGATTCTCTATTCATTTCGAGTTCAATATATATATCATTGCATTTATCAAAATAATGCCTTTATATTAATACGTGTAATGTAAAGATCTTGCTCTGAAATCTGGCTTTTTATGTCGTGTTTCGATTTTCGGTTTGTGATTTCACGTATAACTATAGAATCAACATTCCGCGATAGATTCGAGTTGGTGAATCTGTCTCATTTGTCATTCGGTAGCAATATGGTTTCACATTGATACCATTTCACATATGGCTATAGAAATCGACATTCACGAAAAAGTAGTTAGTGAATCTGTCTGTTGTCATTCGGTATGTCTGATTCCACATCCAAATTACGATTACCTTCATGACGAATTCAGTTGGTGAATCCCGTCATGTTGGTAATTCAATAATACATTTCGAATCAACTTACTTTTATGCCATAACTTCACTTATAGTTCAATTATTTGCACACATGCATATATTTGACAAATATTTCGAATAACAATAATTCAAATCACTATATATATACTTATATATATTTCACAAATAGCATTCATAACCGATCATAATCACATTTTCAAATCCATATGCACTTTCGTAATAAAATTTCAAATTCATTTGGTATACAACTAGAACACGTGAAATGGAGATAGAGGGTCAGTGAACAAACCAATTTTTGATTCTTTTTCTTTTTCGATATCGATCATAGGTCAGGTTGTCGTCTTCACCCGCAACTCTTAATGGTTAAGCAAATAATCATACTAAACGATTATCGTCGAGGTGAAGCAAAGTTTGGTATGTTTTTCACTTATTCTTATTCTTACTTGAACCCCCATTATTCATTTCTTAGGGTCCTTAAACATCGGTACGAATGCGGACTTAAATCTTGAAATATGCAATGGGTTCTTTGCAGGAACAACTTTGTCTCAGTACCTTTGACTGTCACCGTACAAGTTTTCTTTTTGTTATGAACACCCTTGACATAAAATGCAGTTCTAACATCTTTATGTTGCTCAACATCTTATTTTCAGTTTCATTTGCAGAAATGTTCGATTTTGGCATTTTCTTTCATTTTTCATCCACAATCTTCTCATTATTATATAAAAACATGTATGGAATCTACCGAAACAACTCCAAAAGTGGTTTAGACTCAATAAAAATCCATTTTCCTCATGTTAGGGCCTTTTCCCCAAAATCAAAATCATAAATGAGGAAGTTAGGGTTTAATTTTTCTTACCTTATCTCTTAAAATCTCCTCTTCCATGTTGTTTGATCTCTTAGGACGAAATTGAGGCAAAGCCCACAGCTTGATCTAACTTGCCAAACCTAGCTTTCACGCACTATATCCTTCATACTCCTTAAAAGCGGGTTGCTCTTCAAATGAGCCCCTAGAACCACATTTTGGTCTTTTAAATCTCAGTGTAAGGCGTGTTTGGCTACACCATTTTCTCATTTCTCATTTTCCCTTTTTTGCTCTTAAATCACTTATTCCTTATAAGGTACTGTTTGGCCACCAATAAATCAATTTTCCATTTTGACATTCTAACTTTTTAATTCACATTCCTTATCATTTGTCATTTATTTCATATTAGCATTTAAGCTATCATTTGACCCTTAAGTCCTCATTTTACAAATTTCCACATTTTCCCCTTTTTCACTTGGGTCTAGTTCCGGGTTCAATCAATTTCTCAATTTAGCATATAATAATCAATCATATGCTCACACTTTAAATTTACATTTCATAATTTTTCAATTTATTAATTTTCGGGGAAAAACTGAAGTTTATTTCGATTCTACCAGAATGTATATAATAAAATTATTATAAAAATTCTAGGGTATTTTTGGGGCGTTACAGTTCTACACATTTCTCTCATTATTTCGAATCTCTATTTTGAAAATGTTTGAATTGCATGTTGAATTGTTTTAAATTGATTTGATGCAAATAAATTGTGAAATGAATTGCAAGTTGATTTAAGTTAAGAAATTTGAGAAATTGATTAATTGCGAAATGAATGACATGAAAATTGCATGAGTATTGAAATGATTTGTTTATATAAAAATACATACTATACTGTATTTTCCTAAAATGATTTGAATGCCCTTAATAGAATGTTAACAGTCAAATTCAAGTTAAGGATAAATTGGTATACCAATAAGAGTCGAACAAACATATTATTGTTGCATACTGATCCATAGCCCAATGAGACAGTATATAGCCCAGTGAGACAGTATTGGTAGTGTACACCAACTGAGTACATATATATATATATATATACATACCGGCCTGCAACCCAGCAGGATCGTGCTGGTAATTCGTTATCCTGTGCAGTGAAATCATAGGTTAAATTCGATAAGGGCTAAAATGCAAAATGATAATGAGATTGAAAAGTGCACAATTTGTGATTTGAATGATTTAGTGCATATGAAAATGCATAGCTTGAGATGAGCAATGAATTGTAATTGATTTATTGAAAAAAAAAATATAGAAACGTATGGTACTGCATTGGTCATTGACAATTTTACAAAAACATTGTTTTATAAATATTGCATGTTTCGATTTAAAGCAAAATGAAGAGAGAATTTCCATAGAACCACTAAGCATGAAAATGCTTAGTGTATTGTTTTTACCAATGTGTAGGTATCGAGTGATTAACGGTGGGACCGAATCGAGGAGCGCGGAATGTGAAGGCTGCGGAGTAAAAGTTTATACTTTCAGTCATATGCATCATCTATTTTTGAACAATGTGGATGTTTTGTGATCAAAGAGTTAAACTACGGCTTGATTTTGTATATTATTTTGAATGGGCATGGAACTCCTTCATTGTAAATATATTTTGGTTAAATGTAAATTGTATGGGACTACTGAAATGATTGAAAATGCTTCCGCAATTTTTGAAAAAAGACAAAGAAAAAAAAAGGGCTTTTAAATGTCTAAATGAAATATGTTTGATAAAAGAATTCGACTAGTGCCTCCGAATCCGGTTCGAACCCACCAATTAGGTTGGACCGAAAAGGGGTGCTCATAATTACAAGTGGTTTGAATAATATATACAATCTTATCACATCCTCGTAAGCCGGGGATCTTACATGCTGAATGCATCCACGGCTATATTTTAGTAAATGGTGCGCAGCCATTTGGTTGGTGGGGATGTGTTTCAGAACCACTTCATTTTGCGTGATCATTTCTCTAACAAAGTGATATCTAATCTAGATATGTTTTGTCTTTTCATGATATTTTGGATCCTTACCATAAGCCAATGCAGCCATGCTATCATAATAAAGAGTCACTGGCTCAAAAGCTGTTTTAACGACCTTTAAATCTTGTAAGAATATTTTCAACCAAACGACCTCTGTATAAGCGAAAAACAAGCTACATAATGCACTTCAGCGTTAATGAGCTATCTGAAGACTGTTTCTTGCTACACCATGAAATTGTACAATCATTTAGCAAGAATGCGTATCCAGATGTAGATTTGCGTTGATCAGGATCGCCTCCCCAGTCAGCATCAATGTAACTAATCAATCGCAAATCCTTCCCTTGGTAGCATAATACATAATATGTTGTCCCTTTTAGATATCTCAGAATTCTCTTCACAGCCATCCAATGTTTTATACCTGGATTATATTGAAATATGCTTGCTAACCCAACGGCATAGCATATGTCCGAATGTGTGCACATCATTGCATACATCAGACTTTTGACAACATTAGAGTAAGGTATTTTAGACATTTGTCCTTTTTCTTCAGGTGTCTTGGGACACATATCAAGACTAAGGCTCAAATTTACTTCAACGGGTGTATCCATGGGCTTGCAATCATGCATATGGTACCGCTTCAACATTTTCTTAATATACGTTTCTTGAGATAAACCCAAGAGTCGTTTTGAGCAATCCCTGAGGATCTTAACACCTAGTGCATAGTTATCCTCTTTCATGTCTTTCATTTGGAAATTTGATGATAGCCACTTTTTGGTCACCTCTATCAATTTCTTATTATTTCCAACTATCAATATGTCATCGACATATAAGGATAGAATTATGAAATAGTTATTTGAACATTAAATATACACGCAATGATCCTCTTCCATCATTGTAAAGCCATCTTCCAATATGGTTTGATGAAATTTGAGGTTCCATTGCCTTGAGGCCTATTTAAGACCATAAATGGATCTCTTGAGCTTGTAAACTTTGCGCTCTTGTCCTTAGAGCTCGAAGCCTTAAGGTTGATCCATATAGATTTCCTCATCGAGCTCTCATTTAGGAAAGCAGTTTTAACGTCCATTTGGTATAATTCTAACTCCATCCTTGCTACTATAGCTAGAATGAGGCAAATTGATGCAAACCTGACCACAGGCGAGAATGTCTCTTCATAGTCAATTCCCTTTTGTTGTGTGTAGCCCTTAGCTACTAACCGAGCCTTATATCGTGGATTGTCCCATCTGCCTTATGTTTAATATTGAGAAATTTTGTTCCCAACTGATCCACATGATTTGTGATAAATCGAAACTAAATCCAGACTCTATTGGATTTCATTGAATTAATTTCCTCTTCCATAGCTTCAAACCACTTTTTAGCATTAGGACCAGAGAGAGATTGTTGTATTGTTTTGGGCTTTTCTTCATCATGAGTAATCATGAAGGCTTCCCCCTCAATCTCAAAGCGATGATGGGGAATTCTCTTACGATTACTATGTCGAGGTTGGGATTGTTCATGATCTTGCTCCATAGGAACATAATCTTTTAAATTGTTACTCCTACTTGCTCCAAGTGGAGTTTGACTTTCTATTTTGTCTGGTCGTGTAAGTATTGAGTCAATCATTCTTACATCTTCTCCGACCTCTGGATCTTCCATTTCATAGAAATGAAGATCCCTATCTATCTCACCTCGTCTAAGAAAGTCATCTTCTAAGAATACGACATCTCATGACTCAATTTCCGTTACACTTCCATTTATATCTTTCCCTAAGAAGACATATCCTTTGGAGTACTCTGAGTATCTTATGAAGATACACTTCTTCCCCCTAAGACCAAGCTTCCCATATTCATGAGAAATGTTATGAACATAAGTTGCACACCCCTAGGGTCGCATAATGTTCAAATCAGGTTTCTCACATTTCCATAATTCATATGGAGTGGAAGGAACAGACTTGGATGAAACTCTATTTAGCATGTAGGTCGTAGTCATTAGCGCATCTCCCTAAAAGAAGATAGGCAACTTTGCTTGCGCCATCATTGACCTTATGATATCCAAAAGGGTCATATTCCTTCTCTCTGCTACACCATTTTGTTGCGGAGTATAAGGAATGGTCAACTATCTAGCTATACCCTTCTCATCGCAATATGTTTTAAACAAATCAGATAGATATTTACGTCCTCTATCGGTCCATAAAGATTTTATTGTTGTGTTTAATTAATTCTCAATCAATGCACTATAACTTTTGAAGCAATCCAATCCTTCATATCTATGGGAGATCAAACAAACATGACTGAATCTAGTGAAATTATCTATAAAAGTGATGAAGTATTGAGCTCCATGTCTTGCCCTTATATTCATTGGGCAACAAATGTCAGAGTAAATAACCTCTAAAGGAAGAGTTGCTCTCTTGGCTTTTCCAAAAGGCAATATTTTTTCCTTTCCTGCCAAACATTACCCACATACAGGCAAATCTATCTTTTCGATAGGTCCCAGGCCAGGCCTTAGCTAACTGGCACTGAAGCCGGTCTGTCATGTGTCCCAAACACGGCATGCCATTTAATATCATTCATGATAAGTACCTCTTGAATTTCAATGATAAAACATATGTGCTTTTATTGATAGGAATTGTATCTATCTGATAGTCCATCTAATAGAAATCGGATACGTAAACTACATTTGTCTAATAATGCGTTAACCTGATCTTGTTTAATCTGATTTTAAAGCCAGTTTAACCAATACTACTATAGAAACAAGATTATGACGAACTTCCGGAGCATAGAGCACATCATGGAGATAAAGTGTGCGGCCCTTCCGCATTATCAATTTGCAGGTGCCAATTCCAAGCATGTCTACCGATGTATTATTTCCCATGTAAATGCTTCTACTTCCCTTCGAAATTCGATGGAAATCCACATATGCATTACGGTCCCTTGCTATGTGGTTGGTTACTGTTGAGTCTACAATCCAGAAAGGAATAGTCTCAGTTAGCATTAAGAAACTACTAACAAAAACATCATAGAAATGAATTTGGTCATATTTTACCTATGGCTCAGTACATTCACGAGCAAAGTGACCAGGCTTCCTACAATTGAAGCAATTCATGTTCTTATTCTGCTTTCCTACGTGCTTCTGGTGCTTGCACTTGTTGAGAATGGTCTTGTTCCCTCATTTCCTTTGCTTGAAACCTTTCCATTTCTTCCGTCCAGTCCTAGGAGCTCTAAATTTCTTGGATTCAATCATATAAGCTTGCCCTAACGGGTTTGCTCCGGCGAAACTGATCTTCTTCGGCTTCGACATGTCGTGCGACATCGTAAAGTTTGATGTTGTCATTATGGGTAAGGTTTATCTGCAGAGGAATGCTCGACATTTGGAAGAGAAGTCTGGCGGACTTGTTGCTCATCGATTAGGCGGTGGCGGCACTTCTCGACTCACTTATCGTGTTTGGCGTGATGGTTAAGTCTTTGCCTCATGGTATGATTTGATCGCTTCTTGCTTAAGCATCAAATTTTAAGTTGAATTGACCTGTGAAACTAGTGGTTGAAGTACCACGAGTGCGCTGGCGACATCTGAAATGGCCGTGGTTGTGCGTTACTCTCAGCAGCGTAACGGTAGATCTTTTCTCATCGCTCAACATTAGAATGCGAGCAGCCTGTCCTTGTGCTTATAGGTCGATATGCTTCCATATCTACTTTATGTTAGGCACTTGTCCGTGCTCGGGCTCGGCCATTGGGTTTGTGTCACACCTTCTGCAGTTCGACCAGGATTGGCGGATCAGTCGGATGCGGGATGCTTTGATGCTCTGTCAGCAGCTTGAACCCAGCCCTAGGCGCGAGACGAAGAGAGCGCGAGTTGTACTAGGACTCTTACCTACTTTTCGGACATTGGTGGACTGAGTCTTATAACATAATCAAAATTTCATGTCTGATGATACAAAATATCAAAACTACCACTAGTAGTGGTGGTTCTGGTCTTCATCATACGATCTGAGTCCCATTTACATATACAAAAATTGTACATTTACATTTACAAATCAGAGCGCAACCAACATGTGATAGACCCCTATAAGTGTGCTGGCCCAACAGTATGAAAAATATCGCGGACGTCCTCCTCTGAACCTACACAGATTAAAACCTGTGCTAAGCTTTACGCTTAGTGGGAAACATATGACTTATATGTATACACATGCATCAATACTCTTTTACAGTAATCATATAACAGTAACAAATTTTTCAGTAGCAGATATCATAATTTATCATAATTTTGAACGAATTCATATAACAAACTAATACACATACTTGTACTTATAGCAGACTTAGGCTTGTTTAGATCTCAGTGAGGTGGAGCTTATACTTGTGCGAGTACTAGTAGGTACAACGAACTTATACTTATCTGAAGTACGTTAGGTACATTGAGCAAAATGATGTACATTACTTTGCTCTTATTCGTCATTGGTCTTATCATATAATTGTTTGACTCTTAAGACCCATTAATAAGAAATGAATAGGACACGGTCTGATAAGTACTCAGTGCGGTCTGATCGCGATGTGACGGTAGCACAAGGAGTCTTAGAAACAACGTCCAGTATGCACATACGTAGCGGAGTCTTGTGCTTAGCAAGTCTTGAAGCATTGATCGAACGTGCACCTTACGTGGCGAGATCGCTGCATTAGCGAAGTCTTGGAAGCAGCGATCGAAGCGTGCTTGCCCATGTAACAGAAGTGTCGTATCATTCAATATCTGGTCTTAGGCATTCCTACAATTATATGTGTTTAGGAACTTATTATCTTATCATAAGGGCATTAAGTTTGCCTTCATTGAACTTGCTTCGCCGAGGCGGTGAGGTACGGTCTGATTTTCTCTATTTCCTTTACCTTACAAACATGTATAGACCCTTTCATACGCTTATAGGGTCCTCATTAGTCCAATAGACGAGTCCTCGGAGTAACGGAATAACAAAACAAAACCAAAAACAACAATTTTCCATGTGACGTTGACTGCGCTACGAACTTAGAGGATGGAAAAATCCTCTTCTCGTATCTTGCGACATGAACATGCCACTGGCCTTGAGTGGCGACGGACCTTCTGTACGGTGAGGGTCCCACTGCGCAGCGGCGTGGGACCCCGAGCATTACCCAGTTACAGTCATTTGTCCATTTTTTAGAAACCCAGCCAAAGCCTCAAATACTCCAAAGGCATCACATAAAACAACTCCCGAATATATTCTAACCCAGGCAAGAAGCCAAACATAACAGAAATTAGTTAGGGTTTCCAAGCCTAATTCAATACCTTAAGTTAGGTTAATTTCTGCACATACATGTATCCATATACCATAAACCAGAATCCATACATAGCCTTACTCATCTTATGCAAAATAGGGTGTTACCAACCCGACTTTCAAACAAATCTAGGGTTAGGGTTGGATTCTAACTAAACCTGAAATGGAACGATCTAAAATCTATACAAAACCCCGAAGAAAATTCCATGAAAACCATAGTAAATCCAAATAAGTATCCAAACCTTTCTTGGCTTCCTCTTCTTCTTCTCTTCTTCCTCTTCTTCTTCTCCCTTCACGTATGAACCTCTAAAAATGCCCAAAATGAGAGACCAATTTGGTCTTATCCTCATTTTTGAGTTAAGGCCATGTTTGGCCACAAAAATGTATTTTGACTTAAGTTTCATTTGATTGCACTTGGTCCTTCAACTCTTTTCTATTTGCTCCACAAGTTATGTTATTTCTATAATAGCCTCACATCTTTTTATCTTATGACCTTTGTGTCCCGTTTGACAAATTACAAATTTACCCTTGTTTATTTCCGGGTTTCTCAGATTTCACGTTTTGCATTTAATTTACGAAAAATTCAAATTATACCTACAAAATACCTAAACATCTTTGGCTTGACTAGGGGTATATTTCGGGAGTAATGCAAATTTTTGTATGATTGTCTCCAGCATGTCTTGTTCTTCCAAGAGGTACTGAATTTTATGATGCCAAACATCGTAATTTTTGTCATCCAGTTTGTCTCCTTGGTTTAGGTATGTAACTATGCTTCTAGTAGCAGCCATTTCAACTAAAATAAAGGAAAAAAAAAACACTAACTTAGCACAACTCATAACCTAGCAACCCATTACATGTCGTAAAGTTCTAAATCAAACAATAAGAAACTAATTCTTGTAAGAGAAACAAAAAGTCATCATACTGATACTAATCAATATCTCTAAACAAAAACTAGTTGGTATGGTTAAATTTAAACTTGCACCAATGATCTTATCAGGAAAGAGATACTCATTTCAATCGACATCACAAATGTATGTAAATACATACACATATCTAAAGATAAAACTAAATGTATATTATTTCATGTGTACCAACAATCTGTCATATAAACCTTTCATACATATTTCATTGATGGAAAGAAGATAAAATATATCTATACATGTATCTATGGCTTGCTAAACATTTTCTAATGAATTCTTTCTAACATTCATTTCTTTAGGTGATACCTTGTTCTCTTTTTAGAAATTCCCTTTCATCGATGTCGAACATTTCTTCATCCATGGAAATGTATTCATTGATTTGCTACATCGCCTAATACCACCTTGTATTCGACGCTTCAATTCTCCCTTTAATTTAGGAACAATCTTCTTGTACTTTAACTTGCTTGAAGCGTTCCTGGCGCCTTTAGCCAAATTTCCATGAATCGAGGCGGGGAGTCGAGCCTTATCCGCTATTTGTTGTTCTCACAGGCAACTCGTAATGCTCGTGGAAGCCACTGAAAGTTCCATAACATATCATGCATAACACCAATGTATTCTTCAATAGATGATTCAGGGTCTTTCTTGTATTGACGATCACACAAAAGCGATCATCATTTGTTCTCCCACTACATTTAAAAATTGAAGAAATTTTTCAGTATTGTAAGAGATTTTTGTCTCTATCTATAATTGCTATTACATACATGCTCCAATAACTAAGGAAATTCGAGTATATTATTTCAACATGTCCTAATCACATGCTTAATAATACTTCAATATACATTTCTAATTTCTAAAAAATATCAAACGACTCTTCATGCTCTAGAAAGGTGTTCATCGAATAGGAAATTTAAAAACAAAAAATTTTAAAAAAAATTCCGTCTAAAATGGAGTTCGGATGAGATCAAATGGGCCGGTCAAAGTTAGGTCAACGATAGTCAAAGTCAGCTATCGTCAGCAGTCAAATGCCACATCATCATGGGATGGTCAAAGAGGTCCACATAAACGTTTGACGCCATGTCAACAGTCAAACGCCACATCATCAAGGGTTTAAGGTGGTTACCATGTGGCAGCCACCACATCATTCGGTGCCGACGCCGGTAGTTGATCACCACCGTTCGATCTCCAAAAAACTCAGAAAAATTAAAATTTCCATAAAACTTCGAAAAATCTTCATAAATCAACAAGAACTCCAAAAATCCAAAAAAAAAACTCATTGGAAAGCTCTCGCTTGAATCTTTCCATCCGCCTAAAATTTCAACCAAAAAACTTTAGAACCTGGAAGAATTAATATATGTTAGGTTTTCCTCACGGAAAAAAACACGTTTTCTTTCCCAAAGAACATAAGCCTGAAACTGACCATAAATGGCTATGATACGATGTAGGTTCATTCATCCCACTATCTTGACACATTGAGTCCCTCACAAATGTGTTTCATGTGGTGCGTCTCGACACACACAACCTCCCAAAGGACATGTTAGGGTAAGAGTCGAAGCTTCGTCACAGATCACCATCGTGAGAACCCCTGATCATGTTGCATCACCATGCTAACAATGCTTTGATACCCGATGTCGAATAGCGCGGTGAAGGAGACTTGTTGATCGCTCCTTGGTGTGCTGATAGCCGGTGATCAGTGCGAGGCAGACGAAATCCATAATACGAACACCCCTCTAATCTCTTATTTCTAATTTGTCTAAAGGATGAAGATGGTGATAACTCAGAGATGATAAATATTGTTAATGCTTTTGTCAAAGAATCGACCCAAAATTCATCTGAAGCCTTATTTATAGGTTTTTACGTTTTGATTCTTTTAGCATAACCCTTCTCAGGGTTGTCTCTGTTTGAGATGGGTCATGGGTCGGGTCAAGCCCCATGGGTGACCCAACCCATAATCCAACAAATAGTCATTTTGCTATCTCACTCACAAAAAATTTATATTATTTGTAACATTCTGAAGTTGTTCAAAATCTTGAAAATCTTCATTATCATACTCATCTTCTGGTACAAATTCCAATGAGAATCAAACTTCTAAAATGTTGGATGTGTAGATGCCCTTCTTCGAATGTAATTGTGGAGGGCCATTGTAGCAACTATGATATTTCTTTGTGTATCAAATTTGAACGGAGATATTATCCTTAAAATCTTCCACCGTACTTTCCAGACTCAAAAGAAAATTATCTTTCATATTATGTCGAAAAATAAATAATTTCTTCTCCATTGCATACTAAAATAAATCAAATGATGAATTAGAAAAAATAGAGAATATTGTGATTAATCTATCAAATATAGTGATTATAAAAATAATTTTATGGTGTCACTTAATGTACCAGAATTAAAAAAAAATGTTATTAAATATGTTTGAGATATTTCTTGTCATAATCTTAGGTAAAAATAAATCTCATGTTTTCCAACAACAAATCTTGATGCCACAATTGTGGATAATGAAAAAGAAAAAACTGTTTGTTTTGACAATGATCTGTCAGTTGTTGCATGAAGCGATGCACCATTGTCAAGACTGAGATCTACCAAAATATATATAAATGATTAATCAAGAAAAAAAAAACTACAGGAAAAGTAAAAAGATAAACCAGCATACACGCATAGACACAAGAGATTGATTGAAGGGACCCAACCCGAGTTTCCTTTTCCTAACTCGGGGAACCCTCCCGGCACTCCTACGGATTCAAAAAAAAACCTTTCATTTCGTTTAAACCTTTTTAAAAGTGAATCAGGTAGGCGAAACCATTTATCACGATTCGTTTTTCATTAAAATCATGAAACAAAGGTGGGACAAATTTTATTTTTTATTTTTTAACATTAAACACTTTATAGAAAAATCAGGCGAGGATTTCCTCTGTTTTTCGGACATGTCCCAATTTACAACACAGTTATAAACAATTTAATTTACTCCACAATAATTAATGGGACATCGAGTCCCTGGCTTAATTCAAATCAAACTTTAAAATCATTTTCTAGACTTACTATAGATATATAAACAATAACTTAAAACATATACATTCTGAAAATAAAAGGTACCGCAAGTAGCTATTTACAATAAAAACTATACATTTTCAGGTGGCCGTCACGTGAGGCGGTGTCAACGGCGGAGATGCTCGAAGCTGCACATCGGTCTGCATACAGAAAACATTTATGAAACATTTGGAAAAAGGGTGAGCTAAAGGCTCGGAGTGAGTGATTCATAGGAAAATAATGTTTCAGATATAGTTCAAATACAATGTGTAAAACAATTGTATAGAGATCTCATTTCCATAAACATTTACTTTGCATTCTTTTTCCTTTCTATTCAAATACAACATAAAACAATTATAGAGATCTCATTTCTATAAGCATTTACTTCTTTCTTTTTTCCATATAGTTCGAATTACAATGTGTGGAAACAATTGTATCAACATATCTTTTCAATATACTTTCTTTTCCTTTTGAATCAGTCATATCGATGGAACGCCTCTGGTTAACCCTTTGTTGGTCATGAAAGAACCTCCCAGGAAACAGTCTTACGATCATCGATGGCGGGAGCTAAGAAATAGTGCCATACTTGTTAACCAGATTGGCCCGTGAAAGAACCTCTGAGGAAGCAGTCTTACGATCGCAATGGCCCCGAACCTCCGATAAATTGTGCCTTTCTTTTAAATACCATTGCACTATGGAATAAATCACATTATGCGTTGGTAAACTTTTCGTACTTTACACTTGTATGGCAATATGCATCACTCTTCCCTTCCCTCTATAAAAAAATCCTAACCCTTTCCCATGTACCATGCACGCATAAGTCTTTAGTCGACTAAGCTTTTATCTTTGAAACATAGGGTATGAAATAGGGTAACCATGGATTGAGCATTTTCATATAAACTATTAATATATATAAATATACATTCATAAACATTTCATTTCATATGAAACCACCATAAATCATGCTTTATAAAACTATGGAAACCATAATCATTTCATATTTTCTCAACATAATTTAAAGTGAAAACCACATTTCTTTTTCATTTGAACATTTATAACATAGATATGAAAACATATACATTGGTAAACATCATTAATATATATATATATTTTCATAAACATTTACATTTTCCCTCACCTTAGTTATTTAAGCCCTTTTTCCTCCTTTAAACAAAACTTTCCACCTCACGCAGCCAGCTATCACCTTCCTCCTACAAGTCACATTATCCATAAAATCCATTAGCATCCATACCTTAATCTTGTTCAATTAAACCATTAACTATACCATACTTTCCAGCAATCCTTAAGAATTTAATCACTTCCAATTGATTAAAATCAATTGAACTCAACCTCTTTTGTTCTCATGATTTTCTTATGCTAACTCCACGAGTACTACCCCATCTGGTAGCACAGCATGTCATGAAATGGTCATGCAAAACCGACTATTCACATCGACTATAACCAAACAACTGGACACTTGGTGCAACCATAAATTTTAGTGCGTTTTGTTCATCCACCACTCTGGGAATATGGTTAGAATCTTGACACAATGGGCTCCATGGGAGTCCAAGAACACCCAAAACGGAGTTCGGACGAAGAAGTTATGGCCTTCCGAATTGGAGGCCATGACCATTGTGTCCCCCCCGGGAATTAGTGTGCTGGTGCATTTTGAATGAATTTCTGAGTCCCAATGGGTCTGAATTTGGATTGACCTATTTCAATGAGGATTGTTCTCCTATCAGTCTAGTATACTTATCAATTTGAATCACTCAATTCGGATGAGTGATGGTCAAGTTAATAATCGAAAATACGAGTCATGGAATCTTAAAAGCGAGCAGGAAGCGCTGGTTATAGCTCCACTTTGAATGCATTTTTGAGTCCAAATGGGTGGGAATTTGGATTGACCTATTTAAATGAGGATTGTTGTCCTATAAGTCTAGTTTACTTAGAAATTTGAATCACTCAATTCGGATGAGTGATGGCCAAGTTATGGCCAAAATACAGTCATGGAGTCGTAAAAACAGAACAGAAAAACTGCTTGAACATAGCTCCACTTTGAATGCATTTTTGAGTCCCAATGGGTCGGAATTTGGATAGACCTATTTCAATGAGGATTGTTGTCCTATAAGTCTAGTTTACTTAGAAATTTGAATCACTCAATTCGGATGGTGATGGCCGAGTATAAGCTAAAATATCTGATCATGGTCGGAGAAAACAAATGCAGACGGCATCTCCACACTTTGATGCACCGCCATTGCGCCGGTAAAAATTGGCAGAGGTAGAAGAAGAAACTCTACCTCGAATGAGTGCTTTCGGGGACACTACCTTTTCTCGGTTTCGCGTGAAAGCCGAGACGGACCTTGGTAGAATCTTGTGATTCTGGTACCCACGCGTAGACCTCGTCGCGTAGATCAGCTTTAATTCTCGACCTAACGAGATCCGACAAATGAAATCCTATGAATCGAAGAGAGAAGATCGCTTTTCTCTCTCTCTCTCTCTCTCTCTTACTCTCTCTCTTACGGTTTGGCTGAGATCAAATGAGAGCATTAGATATTTTTTAGGATATTTATAGTGTGGACATTGGCCCAGTAGCGCCCGTGTCACACTTCTTATTCAGATTTTCGCTCCTAAACAATTTATTTCGTCCCGGTTTCAGTTCCATCTATCTTAAATGGAAATTCTTTAAATATTTGACATTTTTTTGGGAATTTTCTAAAAATCTCGTTTTCGGGGTTCACTCGACGCTTGTTACCTCGAATTTCCATGAATCCATTGTCTAGAAGATTGACAAAATTTGGCCCCGGATAATTAGATTTCGCGAGACGAAGTCAACGGTGAAGTTTGTTTTGTCATCTGAGATCTAAGAAAAATTTCAGATTTTCTATGGCAAGTACCGTTTTGCCATTTTAGAAAATTTATATTTTCATACTTTAACGTAATTCGTTTTTAATGTCTATTTCAAAACTATTTCAGGACTACATTACATTATTAGGAACATTTTTATTTTTTATTTTTTATTTTCGGGGCTTGTTTTTCAAAAATTACTATTCATTTGACTGTTTGGCCAAGCCTACATCCGTAGGGCTGAGCCCATATGCAAAGGATTCCACTATATCTCAATTAGGTTACAAGTAGGTCTTACATGAGCCA
Organism: Tetrastigma voinierianum; assembly: GCA_016808115.1. NCBI lineage: Eukaryota > Viridiplantae > Streptophyta > Magnoliopsida > Vitales > Vitaceae > Tetrastigma > Tetrastigma voinierianum. Next base: position 1,650,507 of record JAEQBH010000222.1, on the reverse strand, counting down.
AGGCTCCTCCTTTCTCCAATGTCTTCTTCACCTAATTCTCTCATAGTGAAACATAGAATGAGATCCCCTCATTCTCCTAACATCTAGACTCCCACAAGCCTAAAAACATCATTGAACATGATGGATAACCACGCCCTCCCCCTGGCACGTTGAGAGAGTCGGAGGCGATACAATAGATATTCAATGCACGAGAACACATTCTTATTCTTCTACATCTTCGTTGTGTATTGTTTCTTCAAAACCACGTCCCGTATTTAGTATCCTCTAGAGGATCCTTAGTCAATATTTTGTATCTTCATGTTTCCTAATATATCTTAACATGCCATCTATAAGATCCTGATTTTATTCCATATTCATCACAATGGAATATCTTCCTTCCATAGAAATCTCACCATATATGATCAAATCTTTCAGATTTGATCCAACCAATATCCTATTCAATTTTTCCTTATTCATATAAGAGAACACTGCCTTCTGATTTGCAGAATATTGGCCCCAAAATTCATGTTGACCAAATAAGGAAAGTTTTGTCACATAACTGGATTTACCATCTTGTGTGACACTGCTGGCAAACATGCAATTTTATTTTTGTCTAAGATTATGGTAAGAAATATCCCCAACAATCTCCCCCTTTGGCATTTCTTTAGCAAAAATAAAATCATGGACATATACTGCAACATTAATGGGACCACCGTCAGAGTTGTTGAAGTCACCAGCCACTATAGTCTCCCCTTGAACATCATGAGTATCACTATGGTATTTTTCTGAAAATTTTCTTCTACAATACTATCGAGCATTGACTCCATCTTAATTTGTGCATCAATCTCCTTGTTGATCCTCTTCCATCGAGCAACACATCTCGGCTTCACAAAGAGATAGAGCACCCATGGATCTCACTCTGTAACTTAGAGTGACCAACTCTGATTGTCACGCCCCCATACCCGACCTAGCCCGGAGGTCGAACCGAATCTGGGGACACGAACCGGTTTTACCATATATACATTTTCGAATACTATAGAAATGAATTTCGTATAATCATTTCTGTAATACCCCAAATTATACCATGACAATTTTATAACATGTTTTGTGTATAATAAAAGTAAATGTATATTTTTCCGGAATAAAATATTGCTAAAAATTAAATAAGCAAAATCCGGAATTAATACAAGAGTTAAGGGTAAATTAGTAATTTACCAATTTAGGACCCAAGGGTCATAAGATTAAAAGATTGTATGTTGAAGTAGGAATTTGAATATGAGTTCGATTCTGAATAATAGCAAAATAAAGGATCTAATAGCAAAAACCCCAAAAAGTAATCCAAAATTGTATAAGGCCAAACATGGCCTTATTAATGAAAGGCAAAATATCTCATTAATAGCTTTTGGATAGGGCAAATTCGGTGAAGAGAAGAGAAGAGAAGAGAAGAGAAAGAGAAGAAGAAGGAGGAAAGAAGGAAGAAGGAAAAAGAAAAAGAGAAGGAAAGCCAAGGTATGGAATTCTTGTTTGGAAGTATGAATACTAGTAGCCAGATCCACTGTCTAAGCGATTCAAGAAAAATCCTATTAGAAATATTGTTGGTGGGTATAGATGAGTTTTATGGTTTAGAAATGTGTTTTTGGTTGAGTTGGTTGTAGTTTAGAAGAAAATTTCCAATGAAAAGGGTAAAATCTGGCCATTTTTTTTATGTTCGACACCTCTACGCCTAGGCGTAGAGCTCTGCTTAGGCGGAGGCTCCTTTGCCTAGGCGGACTTGAGACAGGGTTTTTGGCATTTTCTGGTCCGCCTAGGCGTAGCAATGCTCCACCTAGGTGAACCTCTCCGCCTAGGCATAGCGAAGCTCCGCCTAAGCGTACCTGCTAGTTCTGTTTTAGTTACTCTTTATTGTTAAGTCTAACAATCGTCCATTGGATTAATGAGGATGCTAATAAGTGAATGAAAGGGTTCATACAAGTATATAAATTATATGAAAAATATTCTGTACCTCGCTTCGCCTCGGCGATCCAATCGTTGGGCAAACATTGTTCTTTGCCCTCATTTGCTAATGTGTTTAAATGTAGTGTTATTCCTTGGTTAAGGGATGAAGAGATAAATGTGTAATGAAGGCATACCTTAGCAAGCATTATAAATGTCCCTAAGAATACAAGAATAAAGACTATGGAAATAATAAGAAAATATATATAATATGATTATCGATAATAATAGTTATTCGGGGATATGTGATATATATTGTAAATGAAATAAAAGAAAGCAGTTAATGCCTTAGAACTGGTAGTTGGATAGGTAGGCATGCCTATAGGGTGCAATTGGCTGCGGCATACAATTTATAGTATGAAATTTTGTTTGAATCCGATGACATAGATCCGTTTGAATCATTATAGCGGTCTCGTTTGGTGTGAGATGAGATCGGTACCTGCGTATAGTGATAGTACGCCGGGTACATACGAGTTCTTTTTCGTATCCGCTTTTAAGGTATTTGCGAGGCATGAAACATAAAATAAATAGCGAGGAATATGCAAATGACATGATATGATATATGAGAAGCATAACATTGCTATGAGTAATCGATATCATTGTGATAAGTACGGGGCAAAATGTAAATGAAAGATGATATGGAATGAAACATGGCAAAGGCGAATACGTATGATATATGTAAGCATATCCCATAAATGATATGTTAACGTAGACTTTCAAGCATGTATATGTAAATGAATGTTAAAGTTATATGCAATTGTCTAAAGTGTGATGACCCTTATTAGAGGTTGTCCACATGTATTAATTCCCACTAAGCTATAAGCTTAGCACGGGTGTTTCATCGTGCAAATTCTGCAGGAAGTAGAGACCAGTTCGGACACTCCACATTAGCAATAAAGGCGACACACTACAAGGTGCCATTGAAGACCTTTTGAGATGCCTATTTTTGTATATGTTTTGCTTTTGTAAGCAATGTAAAAATTTGTATATGTTGAACACTCCCATTTATGGAGTTTTGAATATATTTTGTAATCCGCTGCTACAGAATATATTTCAAGTTAATGGTATGGTAAAAAGTAAAAGATAATTACAAGTTAGTGGTATCAGAGCACTTTGTGTTGGGGGCGCCATAAATTAGAAAAAAAAAGAAGAAGAAGTGTCTCATAGTTTTAGTGGTATCAGATAAGAGCGTCATAATTTTAGTTAAAGAGGGCCCACCGTTTCGTCAATTAAAACTTTCATTGAATATGGCATGTCTGCCCTTTCAACATTAGCATTTATAAAACATTATCAGAGTTCAACTCTACAAATAAATCTATGTTTTTCCCATTAAAACTTATACATTTTTGGTTTCGTTACAAAAAGGATCAAATAATGTCATGGGATGAAATGTATGCATGAGACGGAGTGTTTACTTATACTCCGCACTATTCAACAATGACTTTGAACTGATCTTTTGCTGATAATCACCAGTCACTTTCGGTACCTACGCGATGATAAAACCCGATGCTAAGCATTTTCATGCTTAGTGGTTCTATGCAATTCTCTCTTCATTTCAATTAAACAGAATATGTAGCTTTTTCGAGGAAACAATGTTTTGGCACCAATTTGAATAGCCGTAAATATACATTTATATATATGTGCTTATTTCACATACTTTTATTTACGTATCACATTTTGATCCTTCCAGAAGTATACAATTTCATATGCAATATTTCATTTGAAACTCAAATCTTCACATTCACACATTTACTTTATTTTGCTCTTAAGCAATTTAACCATTTCTTTCGATTACCTAGGATAATGGAATCTTGTATGGTCATTGTGCGATGGTGAAAAACATTTTATAACATAGTACGATCTTTTGTTGGAACATTTGGTGGTTATTTAAAAATCATTATTGTACATTGCGAATCATATCTGTTTGGGTTACGGATCGGTATGCTGCTTATTTTCATTTCATTCATGAATGCTTGCTAGTTTGACCCTGGTGTTATGCACGATCTATTCTTAACTTCGAATATGTCGGATAACAAAAACTATTAAAATTATTAAAACTCAAATAAAGTAATTACAATATTATATACATTTATACCTAAATAATACATTTTGATGCACTTATGCAATTTTTTATGGCATTACCATTTGAAATCAATTTTCCCATCGCTTAAAACAAATTACATATATGGATTTTAAAATGTTTCATCCAACCCCGTTACAAAACTTAAAATATAAGAAGAGAGGTATGGAAGACAAACTTAAAAATGTTGTAAATCCCTCGAGTTCCTATCCTTAGATACGTTCTTTGGTCAGGCTTCCTCGTCACCTTGTAATCATCACAATTAGAGAACAATATTAGTTGGCTTATTTAGGTTTCTAGTTAGGGTTGTTTTCTACCAAATTCCTTCAAGAAAAATTTTCTGGGAACAAATGAGCCATATTTTACCCAGCTTTTTTCAAGTCCATTGTTTCCCTATAAATCTATTTTATTCAGAAATTGGAATCATCCAGTGCAAAATCATGAAACTCAAGATAATATTTCAAAAATAAGCAGAGGCTACTCTATTTTTAAAACATAACCAGAATTTGCTTGAAAATAGAGCTTCACTTTGACGAATTTATGGGTCTAATGGGGTCCAAATTTAAATACACTAATTTCAAGGAGATTTATTCTCCTAGAAGTCTAGTTTACCTAGAAATTTGAATCACTTAATTTGGATGAGTAAAACTCAACTTATGGCCTAAATACCAAAATTGTTCCAAAACCTTAAAGCGTCTGTGACCAGAATTTGCTTGCAAAATAAAGCCTCGCTTTGGCCGTTTTGGGTCAGATCTAATTGAACTACAATTATTCAAGAAATTTTTTCTCCTAGAAGTATAGTTTGAAATCTGAATCCTCAATTTGGATGAGTGACATCAACTTATGGTCTAAATACCAAATTCTTCCCAAAAACACCAAAGGCGTATCCATTTGAACTGAATTTCCCGAAAAAGAGCCTCACTTTGACGAATTTCTAGGTCCAATAGGGTCCAAATTTGGATATACTTATTTAAAGGATATTTGTTCTCCTAGAAATCTAATTTATCTATAAATTTGAATAATTCAATTTGGATGAGTGATGGCCAAAACAAAAATATGGGTTTTGAAAAATTTTGTCTCCCCTAAAATCCTAACATTTACTTTATACAAAAATTCCTCAAAACCAATCCTAACCCAAAAGCACTTTGAAACTTAACCCAAAACAACCTCAAAACTGATCTACAACCATTTAAAACACTTCTATTCTGATTTGGGTTTTTCATTAAACCTAAACACAACATTTAGGGGAAGTTAGGTTTAGTTCATACCTTAAATCTCTTGATTTCTTCCACTAGCTTGACTCTAGCTTCCTTTTGCTTGATCAAATGGAACCCAAGATGGAGAGAATCACACCAACTTGGCTCCTTCTCTAAACCATGCCCCTCTCTTCTCTTTTACCCAAATGAGAACTCTCTCATTCTAAGACCAAAATTTGGTCTTAATCTACATCCTTCACATGTTTAGCCCTCACATTTTGCTTTCGTTTCACGTTTTTTCATGCCGGTCCTTCTTTGTCTTTCATTTTACACTTCATTTCGTAAAATTTTCATTTTGGCATATCTGATTACTCATTTATGACTCTTGGGTCCTCATTTTGACATTTTACCAATTTAACCTTAATTCTTGTATAATTTTCGGGTTTTATCATTTTTTTTTGTTCATTAACAATATAAATTCCAGAAAAATACAATTTAACTTATTTTATACTCTAAACATGTGACGCCTCAAATCCCGGGGGTCCGTTGACAACCCATCAACATGCGGAAGATTCGTGGATGTCGATGGCTATTGTGTGAATTGAGTCACTTTTCGAGGACCTAGGATTTAACAAAAATTGGGCAGAGTCTCCTTTGTATGGGGAGCTCTACCCAAAATATAACTTTGTGCAATTACATGGCAACTGTCCTAATATTATGCTGACCACCACCGGGTCTGTATCACAGTAAAGTAAGTAACTGGGCTCATTTACCCATGCTCAAACACATAAGCACATGACTATAGGACCATAGTCTATAAGAGTTTAAATTTACACCACTCTTATACAAAACATATATCAAAATTAAGAATTCTAATACATGTTTTTCAAAATATAAATCAAAGCCATAATCTGACTTTCTTCTCATTATCGGCCTCTAGTGAGCGCCATCTCCCTACACATCTCTGTACCCCAAAGGGGTCACGGGTGAGTAATGCCCGGTTAGAGTGAAATCCTACAAGGAGCTACTCCCCACCTAAGTGCACATGCGTGGAATCATGCTACAAGCACATTCCAAATACGTTATGTCAATCCTATAATGGAACCTGCAACATAGATAGAGATGCTACTCCTCATGATCCCTTTACCAAGTCCTCAGGCTTCTCTCAACTCAACATGAAATATGCCATGCATAGAAAAGCAATCTTCAAAACAAAGATATTTGTTTTATTTGTGGACACCCCTCCGATATTAATTAGTGGACATATAGATAATTTGTGTGTGGACAACCCTTCGATATATAATAGTGGACATACTCCGATAATTTATTGTGTGGACAACCCTCCGATATATAATAGTGGACATACTCCGATAAAACCGCTTTATTCAAAAGCCATGTTAGGCAACCTTCGATCATTCATCGACCCAGCACAGGACTTTGTCCCTAGACCGAAACCAATATCAACACCAAACACAGTGCTGATTTTTCCATGCACTCACACCCATTTCATGCAATGTATTTGCGCATAAATGCAATGCAATATGCCATTGCCTATCACCATGCTACGTATATATGAGTGCTATATGTACATGCCTACTCATACATTTCAACCCCATGCATCAATTGGAAAGTTATATCAATGAACACATAAATTCCAAGTAATTCACACGATTCATGCCATTTATATCAATACAGCCATACATTGATAAATCATAAGTCATTACCGCTCCGATGCTTGACATGAATTTAACCACTTAGGCCTAATTATGACATATCGAGTCCACAAGTGGCCTACAACGACCATGCAATGGCCTCAATCATACACAAACTCATGCATTTCCCCAAGCCTCATGGATAATTATATCAACATGCATATAATCACCAACCAACATACACCAATTTCCAATGTATTAGACCACCACCCAGCATTCTATAACCAAGCATTGCCACTTGGTGCTACAATTAAATTTTTCAAAAAATATGTGGGCACTAAATGCCATTCATAGGCATGACCAGATTTTAGACTCAAGGGGATTTCCGTAGAGTTCAAGAACACACGAATCGGAGTTCGGACGAGAAAGTTATGACCGTCCAAAGTTGGAGGCTTCATATGAACAGTGACTTACGTGCACCATCTGGGGCCTACTATTTTTCATCATTTTTGGACATAATATGAGTCCAAATTGCATTAAGTTATATATGGATGGATTCTAGACTCAAAGGGATTTCCATAGAGTCTAAGAACACACAAATCAGAGTTCGGATGAAAAAGTTATGGCCGTCCAAAGTTGGAGGCTTCATGTGAACAGTGACATACACGAACCTAGAAAAATGCTTTTTTCTGGTTCTCTAAATGCCATCCAAACAGCCCCTAAGGCTCAACCAAGACCAAAACGACTCCTAGATGGAAAATAAACCCCAAGTAGGAAGGTTCCCTACCTCTTGAAGTGTGAGCAAAAACCCAAGGAAGTCCCATGGACACTTCCTGAACTAGAAGCTTTCAACTCCCCGAACCTCCTATGTGAAGCCTTGGCGAAACTCAGAGTTTCCGGTATCCACGCGTAACCCTCACCGAGTACTCTGACTTTAAGTCTTGGCTGGATGTGAGACGACCACCCGAGCTCCGTAATCTTAGAGAGAAGTCAGAGTTTCTCTCTCTAACTTTTATTCTCCAAACATGAAATCCTCGACGAAATTGCTTGTTGTCGGTACCCATGCGTAGCCCTCGTCGAGTAGATGAACTTTAAATCTTGGCTTGATGGATTTCGACCACTCGATCTCCGTAGATCATAGAGAGAAGGAGGAGTTTCTCTCATTTCTCTCTCTAACTCAACTCACTGTCTGAAAATTGCCAAAAATGGGGAGAAAATCTTATATTTTCTCCTATTTTCCCTTTTAAGTTTAAGTTAGACCCGGGGCCCACTTCGCTCCCCGCATCCATGACCCGTCCGGGTTCGTTTATGTACCAAAACAATTTATTTTTTTCAATTCAATTCATTTTAAATGAACTTAACTCCAGTTATTTCTGATTCGAGATTCGTAAAAATCTAGTCCACAGTCGTGGCAACTCACCGCTCGAGCTTCATTAAAAATTCCGATTGTCTCATAATTCATTAAAATTTTCTAGGTCACTAGTTGTGATGGTGGGCGATCCGTTTAGTCATCAGATCTAGAATTTTAGGCTTCATGTTTCATTATGGAAATTTATTATTATTATATCATTTTGCCATTTTTGAAAATTTCTAATTTTCCCGGGTTTTACAAAACATGTTATAAAACTGTTAGGGTATTTTTATTTGGGTGTTACAACTCTCCCCTCCTTAAAATAATTTCGTCCTCAAAATTACCTTCATTGAACAATTGTGGATACTGCTGACGCATGGTTTCTTTACTTTCCCACATGGCTTTTTCTATCTTGTGGTTTCTCCATAATACTTTGACCAATGGGATTCGCTTGTTCCGAAGTTCTTTGCTTCTCGAGCAGTATTCCTCTGGGCTCTTCTTTGTATGTAAATCGTTCTAAGCAGAACTTCGAGAAAAGACCCACATGTATTGATGGGTCGACCTATGCCTCCTTAACATTTGAAACATGGAAAACAGTATAGATATTTTCAACTTCACGGAGGTAAGGCTAATTACATATGTAAACCCACTTTCTCGATCACTTCATATGACCCAATGAACCTAGGGCTCAACTTGCCCTTTTCCCGAATCTCATGACTTTCTTCCAAGGAGAAACTTTTAAGAACACTTTCTCATCGATATCATATTGAATGTCTTTTCTCTTTAAGTCGGTGTAAGACTTTTGTCTATCCATGGCTACCTTTAATCTTTCTCTAATCATTTTCACCTTTTCCTCGGTCTCTTGAATCAAATTGCGGCCGATTACTTTCTTCTCACTTAACTCTGTCCAATACAATGGTGTTCTACATTTCCTTTCGTAGAGAGCCTCGTAAGGTGCCATTCCAATACTCGATCGGAAGCTATTGTTATGCACAAATTCAATTAAAGGAATATGTCTATCCCAACTACCCTCATAGTCAATCACACAACTTCTTAGCATATCTTCTAAAACTTAAATCACTCTCTCTGATTGTTCATCCGTCTACGGGTGGAAAGTTGTGCTAAAATTCAGTCGAGTATCTAAAGCCTCTTTTAATTTTCCCCAAAATCTCGAGGTAAACCTCGGATATCTATCTGAAATGATAGACACTAGAATCCCATGTAATCGAACTATTTCTTTTATGTAAAGCTCTACCAACTTATCAAGTGAATAGTCGGTTCTTATTGGTAGGAAGTGAGCTAACTTCGTAAATCGATCTACCATGACCAAAACTGAATCATGCTTTCTCCCTGTCAATGGTAACCCGACCATAAAATCCATTGTGATTTGGTCATTTCCATAAGTATTCCTAATGAGATTTGCAACAATCGAGAAGAAGACCGCGTCTTAACCTGCCTCGGCACACAAACATTTGGTCACTGAAATCAAAACATCTCTTCATTGGGACCACTAGTATGAAGTCTTTAAATCCTAATACATTTTTGTGCTACCAGGATGCATATCAAATGATCCACTTTATGCCTCTTCAAGAATGGATTTCTTCAACCCATCATCATTGGGTACACAAACTCGATCTCTATAATAAAAAAATCCATCCTCATTCACTGAAAACTCAGTTTCTTTCCCCTCTCTATTATGACTTACAATTGCATAAATTTTTTCATCACTCTTTTGTGCCTCTAGCACTCGATTCAACAAATCCGATTTTGCTATTTGTTCTGTTACGATTGCACCGTCGTCTGATAATGACAAATGAACTTCAACTCACAGAAGTGTACGGTATGACTTTTACACTCAGCGTAATACCTTACCATTAGCTTTCTTAGGGGTGATAATCAATGACCTGATCATAATCCCTTGATCAATTCCATCAATCTCGTTGTCTCAAATTGAAAGCTCTCGTTGCGAGGCAAATACTTGAACTTTGTAATCGATTAATAGATTAACACTTTTCCCAAGTAAGATAGTGTCTCCATATTTTCCAATGCAAATACAATGGCGACCCATTCAGATCATTGGATGATTTTACTGCAACGGCTTCAACTGCCTTGAAGCATAAGCTACCACTTTACCCTTTTGCATAAGGACACATCCGAGTCCATTTAACGAAGCATCACTAAAGATCACATATTCTTTACTATAGGTCGACTGAGTAAGAAGCGGTGCCTTGGTTAAGAACGCTTTCAACTTTTCAAAACTAGTTTGACACTTTCCACTCCACTCAAATTTCACATTCTTTTGGAGTAATCTAGATAAATCGGGGCCGTAGTCGCCAGAAAACCCCTTAGCAGACAGCTACGCGGTAACCTGCTAAGCCTAGGAAGCTACAAACTTTCTTGACACTTCTCAGTGGTTTCCATTCAAGAGTCACTTCTATCTTACTTGGGTCCACCCTAATTCCTTCTTCTGATATAATGTGTTTAAGAAAAGACACTTCCCTCAACCAAAATTCACACTTACTCATTTTTGCATATAACTGTTCCTTTCTTAAGGTTTCTAGCACTACCCGAAGGTGCGTATCATGATCTTCCCGATCCTTTGAATACACGAGGATGTCGTCTATAAACACCGACAAACCGATCTACATACGGTCAGAAAACAGGATTCATTAAGTCCATGAAAGTCGCTGGTGCATTTGTCAACCCAAACGGCATTACAAGGAACTCATAATGTGCATACCGTGTTCTAAATGCCATCTTATGCACATCCACATCCTTAATCCTTAATTGATGATACCCAGATCGTAGGTCGATCTTCGAAAAGACACTTGCACCTTTCAATTGGTTGAACAAGTCATCGATTCTAGGTAACGGGTACTTGTTCTTTACTGTCATCTTGTTCAATTGCCTATAATCAACACACAACCGAAGTGTATCATCTTTCTTCTTAACAAAGAGCACTAGAGCTCCCCATGGTGATACACTCGGACGAATAAATCCCTTCTCTAATAATTCTTGCAACTGGAGCTTCAACTCTTTTAACTCCACCGGAGCCATTCTATACGATGTAATGGATGCCAGAGTGGCACATGGAACAATGTCGATTGCGAACTCGATATCTCCTTGTGGAGGCAATCCTGGCAACTCCTCCGGAAACACATCTGGATAATCACAAACTGTAGGGATGTTTGAGAAACTAGGCTCCGCATTTTTTGTATCAATCACATACCCCAAGTAGGCTTCACACCTTTTTTGAACCATCATTCTAGCAGTGGCGACAGATATCACATTAGAGAGGTGGTTCGACCTCTCGTCGATAAAAGTTACTTCCTCGCCACTCGATGTCCTTAAGGTCACTCGTTTCATTCTACAATCAACTACTACTTGGTGTCGGGACAACCAATCCATCCCTAATATCACATCGAACTCTCTAAATGCTTCGATCAAAGTCTCTAGAAACTCATACTCTCATTATTATGATGAGAATGATCTCACATAAACTATTTCCTACTTGACACTATACTTGATCGAGATTTTGTTACCAGATATATTACTCGGTTTCACTCCTTCGACTAACTACGAACTAGGAATGGAAGTACCAACCAAGATTAGCATCGAGTCACGTCATCCTTTTGCCTTCTGATAAGAGGCTGCATGACACAAACCGTACAAAATCAATTCATAGAATAGCTAAACCTAGGCTCTGATACCAAAATAAATTTTTCGCCACAAACCCGATTTCGATGGGCTGTTTGGACACGAGGACAAGGACCGCCTAAATCCATTCATCATAAAACACATTTCATTTACTTATTTTCGATGGGATATTTAATATCCATTTAAATCATATTTATGTATGTATGAAAATATGATCTCATTACTAATACGCATTATATATATATAAAAAATATACATCAATCATGGTAGAGAGCCCATATTTGCTCAATTCCCACATTTATACAAGATGACATTTCTTGCCCTTTTTAAATCATTTACAAAACATTGTAGTTTATGTCTAAATGTAAGTCAAAATATACTCTTCCCATGAAGATTTATACATCTTTGTTTGTAATGAAAAACAATCACATGATTTTTAAAAAAAATGAAATGTATGCATAAGACGGAGCGTTTACTTATACTCCGCACGATTCGACGATGACTCTGAACTCTGCAGTCTTTGCTCTTGTCCCTAGTCACTCTGTACCTACGCGATGATAAAAACAACTCGCTAAGCATTTTCATGCTTAGTGGTTCTATGCAATTCTCTCTTTATTTCAATTAAACATAAATATACGGCTTTTAAAGCAATGTTTTGTACAATTTCAATAGTCCATGCAATATACATTATATATATGTGCTTATTTCACATACTTTTGCAAATCATTTGATCACTTCAAAGTATATAATTTCATATGCAATATTTCATTCGAAACTCAAATCATGCATTTCACACATTTACTTATAATTTTGCTCTTAAACGAATTTAACCATTTCTTTCGATGCTTAGGATAACGGAATCACCAGCACGATCCCACTGGGCTTCAGGCCAGTAGAAAAACATTTTATAACACAGTAAGGTCTGTTGGGTGCAGTGGTTATATAAAATCGTGTGTGTACCATCGCGTCTTGTCGGTAGACTCTACGGATCGGTATGCCATTATTTTTCATTTCGTTCACAGTACTGCTAGTTTGATCCTTATTGGTATACCAATCTATCCTTAACTCAAATATGATGGATAACATTCTATTAAGGGTATTAAAACTCAGTCATAGTAATTTTCAATATTGTATATACATTTATACCCAAATAATACATTTTGATGCTCATACGGTACATGTGGCCATTGGAAATCAATTTTCCCAAATCGCTTAAAACAAATCACATATGCAGTTTTCTTGAAAATCATTTCAACCAACGATCATAAAACTTGGAATAAGAAGAGAGGTATGAAAAACAAACTCAAAAAGGTTGTCGCTTCTTGATTCCTATCCTCGGAATCCCGTTCTTGGGTCAGGCTTCCTTGTCACAAACCCCTCATCCATCACAATTAGAGAACAATATCAATTGGCTTATTTAGGTTTCTAGTTAGGGTTGTTTTCTACCTTCGCTAAGTAAAATTTTCAGGAACCAATGATGCTATTTTACCAACTTCCTTCAAGTCCATTGTTCCCCTATAAATCTATTTTATTCATAAATTGGAATCATTCAATTCGAAGCACTGAAACTCAAGATTTGTTCAAAACAATCGAGACTACTCTATTTTCAAAACATAACCAGAATTTGCCTAAAAATAGAGCTTCACTTTAACGAATTTCTGGGTCCAATGGGGTCCAAATTTAAATACACTTATTTCAAGGAGATTTATTCTCCTAGAAGTCTAGTTTGCCTAGAAATTTGAATCACTCAATTTGGATGAGTGAAACTCAACTTATGGCGTAAATACCAGTGTTCAAAACACAAAAGCGTACCAAAGCCCGAACGAATTTGCTGAAAATAGAGGCCTCACTTTTGTGGTGCGGGTCGATGGAATCGAATTTGAATCTGGCTTATTCAGGAGATTTGTTCTTGGGAGTGCAGTTTACTATAGAATTTGAATTACTCAATTTGGATGAGTGAAACTCAACTTATGACCTCAATACCAAAACTATTCCAAAACACAAAAATTGTACCAAACTAAACCATAATTTGCCTGAAAATAGAGCCTCACTTTGACGAATTTCTGGGTTCAATAGGGTTCAAATTTGAATACAATTATTTCAAGGAGACTTATTCTCCTAGAAGTTTAGTTTACCCAAAAATTTGAATCACTCAATTTGGATGAGGGATGGCCAAGTTATGACAAAAACAAAAACATGGGTTTTGAAAAAATTTTAATGACATCTCCCTAAAACCCCGACATTTCCTTTATCTGAAAAGTGCTCCAAAACCAATCATAACCTAAAAGCACTTTGAAACTTAGCCCAAAACAACCTCAAAACTAATCTACAACCATTTAAAACACTTCTATTCCAATTTGGGGTTTTCATCAAACCCAAACACAACATTTAGGGGAAGTTAGGGTTAGTTCATACCTTAAATCTCTTGATTTCTTCCACTAGCTTGACTCTAGCTTCCTTTTGCTTGAAAAAATGGAACCTAAGATGGAAGAATCACACCAACCGGTTCCTCCTAGCCAGGTCTTATATATTCTCTTTTATGAAATAGAACTCTCTCATTCGAAGACCAAAATTTGGACTTTATCCACATCCTTCGTAAGGCCATGTTTGGCTCTCACATTTTTGCTTATTTTCCCATTTTTTTTTTGCATTTTGGTCCTTCTTTTGTCTTTCATTTACACTTCATTTCATCAAATTTTCCATTTTGGCATATACATTTACTCATTTATGACCCTTGGGTCCTCATTTTGACATTTTACTAATTTAACCTTAATTCTTGTATAATTTTCGGGTTTTATCATTTTATTTTTGTTCTTTAACAATATAAATTCCGGAAAAATACGATTTAACTTATTTTATACCTTAAACATGTTATAAAACTGTTAGGGCATTTTTTTGGGCTTTACATTGATACCAATTGAAAAAGAAAAAAAAATGTTTATTTTGACAATGATCTGTCAGTTGTTGCATCAAGAGATGCACCACTGTCAAGACTGAGATCTACCAAAAAATATATCAATAATTAATCACAAAAATAAAACTGCAGAATAAGTAAAAAGATAAACCAACATACATGCATGAACCACGAGAGATTGGTCCGCTATTCGTGACCTGCATCAGTGGCGAGCGGTCTGAAAGTTCCTTTATATCTGATTAGAGTTCAAGTTGGTCTTACATGAGCCAAGGCTTCCCTTTTCTCCAACACCTTCTTCACCTAATTCTCTCATAGTGAAACATAGAATGAGATCCCCTCATTCCCCTAATATCTAGACTCCCTGACCCAGCGCGGCGCCCCAAATCCAGGAATTAAGATTTGACAACCCTCAGCCTCGCGGAACATTCAGTGAATAATGGATCAACGACACCACTCATGAAAATTGGTGAGTCTCCTTTGTGCGAAGGCTCTGAGTGCATTTATACAATAATTAACACTGACCAGGATTCTGTCGGTAAAGTGGCCATGAGCCCATGCATCAATACTCACGAAAATTACATCAACTATATGCCAATAGTTGAGAGTTATTGTGCTCTTAACCCAAAACATATATCGAGAATTTAAAATTTTAATACATGTTCTGGTGAATTCCCAACAGCCTGACTTCCAGGCTCTTCTAAAACTCACGACCTCTAGTAGTAGTCCTCTGTACGCTCCACGTACTGAAATAGTGATCCCTCGACGGGAGTGGGGAAAACCCGGTCTGAGATAATTTCCTACATGTGGTTTACTCGGCATAAGTGCACGATGTCATGGCGAACAATCACCTTTCGAAGCAGAAGCTGTGATCCACTACTTGAATGTCTGCATGCCCCAGGCCCATGTCTTGAGTCCTCATGGAAGCTCCCTCGCATGCCTAAGCCGTCTGAGTAGAAATATAGTTTTCAAAACAAAAGCTTTTGTTCTTGAAAACTTACTATTTCGAATAAAATTTATTGGACAACCTGCGGCGAATACATTTGGATAACCCTCAGAAACTAATTCATATGGGCCCCTCTGACTTGAATTGTTGGACAATCTCCTAACACGATTCTCGGAAAAAGGAAATCTTGTAAATTCATTTCCATGAAACATTTTCCTTTTATTTTCTTTCATTTCATGCGCTCCTCCTAATATTCTAGAGTGTACGTCATATGGAATGCATTATGCCAATTCAAAATATTCATGCTAATACATATAAAACATGTTATACTAACATAATCAACTCACATAAATCATTGTTCAATTTACGGCAATACTTACTGAGTGGCTCACATGGGCTAATTAACAAATCAAGTAATTCATTTGGAATCACCCAGGCCACACAAAAAAATTACCTGACAAATCACGTGAGCAATTAGAGCCTCGAATTCGGCCAGCATTCGCCCAGCCTACAAGGATTTTCTTCACTTGGTTCAAATGTTTTGGGAAATGAAATCACGGCTAAGTCAGAAGCCTCAAAATATCCTAACCATTCCACACTTGGCTCTTAGCGAAGAACCATAGTAGGAAGACCCTACCTCTTAGGTTGTTGGAACTCCACCCAATCGGTGTCACGCGTAGCCTGTTGCATAAAACGACTTGCTTTGCTCGAAGTCGGGAGCGGAGTGGTCAAATGGAAATCTAGAGAGAAGTAACTCTCTCTCTCTCTAAAACTAAATCTCAGCCCTTACTGCACCTCACTGCTGATTTTGTGTCTCAAAAATGAAGAAATTATTTAAACTGTCTTATTTATACCTTATCATATATGTACCCTTACACTGCATACTTTACTGACAACATTTCAAAAATTCCATCGATATCTCTTTTTCTTTATTTGACACATGGCTTAATCTGGCCATTCATCCCATAATCTCACTAATCATGCAACATGTGTCATGAGTACGTATAGTATATGACTTTCACATCATATGCTACCATGACCGTTTTCTGGCGCCCCAGACACGATGCCTCGAAAAAGCGTGAAATTTTGGCTTGTCTCGAGTCAGTGAATTGACGTGGTAGGCTGGATTTCATGAGGCGGTTAGCGGTGAAATCCATTTCATCGTCAGGATCCCATTGAGGTTTGACCCAGTGCGGGTTTACCTTTTCGAAAATCGGAATTTTCGGGTTCTGAAAACATCATTGAACATGATGGATAAAACCTCCCGACATTTGAGGATTGAAATGATACACCTTAACAAATGTTCAACCCCCAAGAACACATTCTTGTTCTTCTACATCTTCGTTGTGTATTGTTTCTTCAAAATTGTGTCCCATATTTAATATCCTCTAGAGGATCCTTAGTCAATATTCTTTATCTTCATGTTTCCTAATATATCTTAACATGCTAGCTGTAAGATCCTAATTTTATTCCATATTCATCATAATGGAATATCTTTCTTCCATAGAAATCTCACTATATATGATCAAATCTTTTAGATTTGATTCACCCAATATTGTTTTCTATTTTTCCTTCTTCATATTAGAGAATATTGCCTTATTATTTGCATAATATTGGCCGCAAAATTCATGTTGACCAAATAAGGAAAGTTGTCACAGCTAAACCACCCCGTGCGACACTGCTAGAAAACATGCAATTTTATTTTTGTCTAAGATTATGGTAAGAAATATCTCCAACAAATACTACTTACCATATTTGGTCAACACGGATTTTGGGCCAATATTCTACAAATTTGAAGTGAATATTCTATTGATCGGAAGATGATATTCTCTAAGACAGATAAGGAAGACTTATAAGGTAATATTTGGTGAATCAAATATGAAAGATTGGATCATATTTGATGAGATTTCTATGAGAGGATATTCCATTATGATGAATATGGAATTAAATCATGATTTTACAACTAGCATGTTGAGACAGATTAGGAAACATGAAGATACAAAATATTGACTAAGGACCCCTGGAGGATATCAAATAGGGAACACGATTTTGAAGAAACTGCACCACAAGAAAGATGTAGAAGAATGAGAAGGTGTTCTTAGGAGGCTGAATACTTGTTGCATGTATTGCCAGACGCTCTCAATGTTGGGGAGTTTTATCCATCTTGTTGAATGATGTTTTTGGGCTTGTATGAGTCTAGATGGTGTTGGGATAATGAAAAGATCTCATTCTATGTTTCACTTTAAGAGAATTAGGTGAAAGAAGGCGTTGGAGAAAGGGGGAGCCTTATTTGTGGGTGCTCTATCTGTTTGTGAAACTGAGATAGGTAGCTTGAATGAAGAGGATCAACGAGGAGATTGATGCACAAATTAAGGGGGAGTCAATGCTCAAACCAACTGTACTATAGAAGAAAAAATCCCAGAAAAATACTTTGATATTAGGATGTTCTAAGGGAAATCGCAATGGGTGATGACTTTAACAACTCTAATGGTGGTCCATTAATGTTCCAACATATGATCATAATTTTATTTTTTTAAGAAATTCCACAAGGGAGATTGTTGGAGATATTTCTTGTCATAACCTTAGGCAAAAATAAATCGCATGTTTTCCAACGGTAAATCTTGATGCCACAACTGTTGACACTACTTACCATATTTGGTCAACATGGATTTTGGGCCAATATTTTACAAATCTAGAGTGAATATTTTATTGATCAAAAGTTGATATTCTCTAGGACGGCTAAAGAAGACTAGAAGGTGATATTGGGCGAACAAATATGAAAGATTTGATCATATTTGATGAGATTTCTATGGGAGGATATTCCATTGTGATGAATATGGAAGAAAATTAGGATCTTACAACTAGCATGTTGAGACAGATTAGGAAACATGAAGATATAGAATATTGACTGAGGATCCCCTCAAGGATATTAAATAGGGGACACAATTTCTAAGAAATTGTACCATAAGAAAGATGTAGAAAAATAAGAAGGTGTTCTTGGGGGCCTGAATACATGTTGCATTATTGCTTGACTCTCTCAATGTTGAGGAGTTTTATCCATCTATTTGAATGATGTTTTTGGCTTGTGGGAGTCTAGATGTTGTTAGGGGAATGGGGGGATTTAATTCTATGTTTCACTATGAGAGAATTAGGTGAAAGAAGGCGTTGGCGAAATGGAGAGTCTTGTCTAATGTAAGACAAAATGTAACCTGATTGAGATATAGTGGAATCATTTACATCGAGGCTTAGCCCCGCGGATGTAGACTTGGCCGAACCGCGCGACTAATCTCTTGTGTTTGTGCATGTTTGCTAGGTTAATCTAGTTGTTTTATTTATGACAAAACAAACAACTTTTATTTTTCAAATACATAATATGATATTTCTTTGTGCATCAAATTTGAACATATGTTGTATCCTTAAAATCTTCCACCGTGCTTTCTAGACTCCAAAAAAAAATTATCTTTCATATTATGTCGAAAAACAAATAATTTCTTCTCAATTGCGCACTGACAATAAATCAAATGGCGAAATCTAGAAGAAATAGAGAATATTGTGTTTAACCTATCAAATAAAATGATTATAAAAATGATTTTATGGTGTCACTTTGTGAGAGTTTTGGACATATTTAGTTTTTTTTTTTTAAAAATATTAAAATAATTTGAAAATGAAAATAATGCTTAAACTAGTGCGTGACCAGGAATGCCTCAGTCGGTGACTACGACATTAACTTAAAAAAATTTCAAAACATTTATAATGTCATAGTCAGTAACTGCGACATTGACTTTTTTTAAAAAAAAGTTAATGCCACAATCAGTGACTGAGACATTAACTTAAAATAATTTTCAATGCCACAGCTAGTGACTATGACATTATTGTTCACACAATAGTTTGGACATTATTTTTATTTCCAAACTATTTTAGCAAATTTAAAAAAAAAAAAGACTAAATACGTCCAAAGATCACTTTGTGATACCCCGTATTTTTTTAAAGGACAAAAATTAAAATAAAATAATTATTTTAAATTAAAATAAGGGTATAAGGGTAATTATCCTAAGAAATCCTAAGTATAAATCTAAAAGAAAATTATTATTAATAAAAATATTTGTGTTCTCTGCATAGCCTCATCCCTCTCTTAATCGTGAAAGTCATGGAAAACCTAAGTCATCGGATCTAGGGTTTGAAGAAGTGATTTCAAGATGTAAGATTTCTCCTTAGATCATATTACAGTGAATCAAAAAATAAAGAAGATGTTATTTTCGTCCTTCCCAAGGAAGTAGGGGTCTCCAAAAATCCTAGGGCCCATGGCTTGTTTCAAGCCCAGCCCAGCCGGACGGGCTAAAGCCCAATTTAAGCCCAGCTCGAGCCCGTTTTTAGAAGGACTGAACCACGGGCTTGATTTTCGGCCTAGCCTACCCTATATGTGACACCCCAAATTCCGGGGGTCTTTTTTTTTTTTTTTAGGTTACCTTCAACAAGCTATTTAATAGCCTCATTCACGCATATTCATGTGTCACTCAATTATTAAGCAATGACACATAACAGTCCACCTCATTCAAGATTCTAGTAATTAGTGCATTTAGTGCAATGATCAATTTTTCAGAAATTATGTGAGCACCAAATGCCATCCTCATACATATGGTTAGATTCTAGACTCAGAGATCTTTCCATAGAGTCAAACAGCATAAAGCAGACTTGAGACTGAGGAAGTTGTAGTCATCAGAAGTTGGCATTAGAGCTCATTCCTAGACGAGTCGTCGGCCCAAGGATATCAGCTCGAATGAAGAGGTCGGCTCGGCTATATTTGAGAACTAAATGTCATCCACAGGAATATGATCAGATTCTAGACTCAAGGTGCTTTCCATAGAGTCTAGAAACGCTAAACGGACTTGAGCGAGGAAGTTATGGTCATCAGTTAAGTAGCTTCATATGGCGACAGTGACGTGAGCGGCAGCGGGGAACCTCTTTTGTCTTTCATCTTTTTCCGAACAACGCTGACTCAGATTATATTAGGCCATATATAGATGGATTCTAGACTCGGGCTTTAAAGTAGAGTCTGACGTGAAGCTTGAGACTTCGGACGAGAAAGTTATGATCGTCCAGGAGATTCAACCTGGCCAGAGCTCGTTCCTGCCCAGGCTCGGCGGAGAACCCGCGAGGAGGTGTTTCGGCCTCACACGGCTCATGCGAAGAGCTCAGGCACAAGTGGTCGCTCATGCGAGCTCATGCAGATGAGGCTCGACGCACAAGGAGTCAGCTCATGGAGCTCATGCGCGGAAAGAGCTCGGCCTGAGGGTCGACATGCGGCTCATGCGGGAGGCTCGGCACTGCTCTCATCTGGGAAAAGCTCGGCTTTGACTCATGCGAGAGAGCTCATGCGGCTGAAGCACAAGGGGTCAGCTCATGCGGGTTCATGCCCAGGAGAGCTCATGCAGCTCGCTACAGGGATCAGCTCTGTCACGGCTCATGCGAAGAGCTCATGCGGCATTTCAACCACAAAGAGGTCGAGTTCAATTTAGATGAGCTCGTCGCAATCATCCTCTCGGACCCTTACGGTAAGGCCTTGCTTGAAATTTGTGAGGTGGTGGGTGATTCGAAGCCTGCATCAAACACTGAAGGGGTTACAATTTCTATCAAGGATTATAGTCCAAATTCTCACTTTTACTCCCAGCTTGAAATTCAGTCTCAAAGACTAGACGTCTCATAGGCTCCAAAATGAACGCTCTTTCCCACACGCATTTCGTCCGCAAGTAAGGCTCGACCACACAGTTCATCCCAAGTGAGCTTGTGCAAGAGAGGTCAGCTCATCCCGAAGAAGGCTCAGCCAGAAGAGTCAGCTCATCCTAAGGGACTCAGCCAGAGCGGCCACCGGCTCATTCTCTCAGTTGAGCTCGACCACACAGCTCGCCCTCTCAGACCCTTCCAAGTAAAAATGTCATAACTTGGGCTGTAAAGGTCCGATTTGGGTGATTCGAAAGCCCACATCAAGCTCACTGACGAGGCTACGATATACCAGAGGGCCACAGGGCCAAATTCCTTTGCTTCCCAACGAAAAATCAGTCTTAAAGTCCGACTAGAAATATGAGTAGAAAGCCTTTGCAGGTGTAACATGAATTGAGTTTGAGTACAATTATCTCACACTATATTTGAAACTGGATAACAGTCAGTATATAACAAAAAATGGAGTTTCTACCCAGACTTTTACAAATGCATAACAAGCCATCCTTGACCTTCTTCTCAGCTAAAGGCCTCATGAAATTGCCTTACTCTTGAGGTGTACCTCGAAGTACAGAAATGTTTTCCCACGACGGGGTGAGATATGCCCAGTAAAGAAAGTCTCCTACAAGGGCTACTCCCCACCTAAGTGCACATGCAATAACATAATCCACAAAATCATTCACACACATTCATATAAAATATGCATATCTCTATATGAATATACATAATAAATGCCTCGTTCAGGGTCCTCACCCATTACCTCACCATTACAATTGTCATGTTTGAGAGCTGTTTCAAAACAAAGAGCTTTGTTTTTTAAATCAACTAGACCACCTCCTAGTATCAAACCATTGGACCATCTCGAGAACTCCCTTTTAATTGGACAACCCTCCCGGAGTAGGACCATTGGACAAACCTCAGATATAATTTGTTGGATAACCCTCGGAGTATAATTTGTTGGACAACCCTCTCCGAATACTCATTTCATTCATGCCTCACACAGATTCTGCTTGATGTCAGTGCACATGCGATGATAATTTCATTGCATAATATCACATGTTACATGCATGTTGAAAACTACATGCAACAATTATATTCATGCTTCATCTCAAGCATCATGTTAATATATCAAGCATGAGTATATCAACGTCAATATTCACACAATCTGCATGTTATTCAAACAAGCAATAACATACAACAAGATCATCAATATTAGATTTACATATCAGGAGCAAAATCAGTTCCAGAATTGTAGTTCTGGAAACTACACAAACACGGACCCGAAGGCAGTCCCCACGACAACGGTTTATGTCAAAGCTGTTCTTTACAGATAGCCCATCACCAAAGTACACCTCATAGCCATGTCATGGCTCTGGAAATGAAGATTAACAGTGGGAGAGAGCCCTGCCTCTCTCGCGGTCACGAATCCAGTTCCACATTTGCAACTCCTCTCTGTTAATCGGAAGGCTAGTAGTTCTCTTTCCTTTCCGTTGTCTTTCTTCTTTCTTTTCTTTTTCTTTTTCTCTTTTTCTCTCTCCTTTTCACCCCCACCAATTTTCTCTTGGTGGAGAATACTTATCTAGGTGTAGAACACCTCTTCTTTCTCTCCTCATGACACATAGCATCCCACATGTCATTCATGCCTTTTCTTCCACTAAATTCCTCATGCAAAAACTATCCAGACACACATGTAGCATCCACTAACATTTACCCTCATGCGAGACCACTTTCTCTGAACCACGTAGCCTGCACCGCATGTATCCATGTGATTGTGGGACTTTATGCCCTTGTCATTTGCTAATTTGTCTAATTTCATAAAATACGTGCAAATCGTATGCCGAGTCGTGAAATTACATTATGTATAGATTTCACGAGACGGACTCAGCGGTATGTCTGCGTTGTCATCAGAGATCACAGAAAATTCGAATTTTGTGAAATTAATTTTAGCTATTTTGGTCGGATTTTTAGGAGTTTTCATATTATAGGTTTTAAACCATGATGAAACAAATCCCTATTCCTATGTTTTGTTTTTTAAATACATTATGCAACTTTACTTATAATATGTATTTTGTTCAAAGTTTATTATAAAAGTTAAAATAGGTACAATTTAGTTGGTGCATTAAATTTTAAGTTAAAGGAAAGTAAAATTTTTCAAAGATATATATATATATATATATATATATATATATATATATATATATATATATATATATATTCTTAAACTGTCAAGCAGCCATTAAGCTGCTCGTCCCCAGGCTTGAAATGAGTCCATGGGCTAGGTTGCGGGAGCCTTACAAAATCGGCAGGCCTAATGACTCGGGTGTGTTGGCCAGGCCTCATTCCTCCAGAATAGGCGGCCAGGCCAGCCCAGCCCATTGGAGACCCCTACTAATGAGTTGTTTTCTTGTTCATAGAATCTTGAAAAACCTAGGATGTCATATCTAAGGTTAAAGAAGTAATTCTGTGAAACCCCGATAAAATCCTAATTTTCTGAAAAATGGTAAAATGATAATTTCGGTCAAAATCCGGAAATTTTCTAGATCTCGAATGACGAAACGGACTTCACTGTTGGAATCGTCTCATGAAATCTAGCTACCACGTCGAATTTCGTCGAATTAAGACGATCAGATTTGCATGTTTACGAGGCAAATGAGTGTAATCTGGAATGACAGCTGCGTTTGAGGTGGGCTGCGATGTCTTGGCGTGTCGGGTGTAGAATGGTCGACGAGGCTGAGTGTGGGCTATGGGTGGCGTATGGCGTCTCACAGTGGATAGAAATCCAAAGTAGGTGGGTAAAGTGGATAAGAAGATCCTATCAGCCGATGAAAATCGGACGTGTAAGCGAGTGAGGGGATAAAGGAGAGAGCTTTCTTCTCCATTTTGTTGGATCCGGCAGTGGAGAAGGAGGAAATGATTTTAAAATGGAGGTTTTAGAGAGAAGTGCAGACTTATATACAGATTCGACTTTAGGTGTCGGTTCGCATCGGGCGAAGCAAAGTTGTTTCTGTGATGGGAGCTGCGCGTGGGCACCCAGGTTTTGTGGAGTTTAAATGACCTTCACAAGAGGTAGGGGTTTTCTCTGCACGGTTATTTTCGAGTTTTAAGAGGCTGTAAATGATTTGGAATTATTTGAGGCCATGAATGGCCGTTTAGTCGATCTAAAAACTTTGGATTGAATTGTTGGAATATTTGGAACCATTTTGGACGGAGTTTAGGGAATTTGTTTGGGTGGATTAGTCTTGATAATTTATGTAATAAATTATGGTTGGGTGTTGTTGGCGGAAATGGTCATGGATTCGGTTCCCTGAGGTGGAGCCGATCTTAGTGAAGGGTTATCCACGGACGACCCACTACTCGTTTAGGAATTTACATTAAAAGCAGTCGGTTTGCTGTCGGACCTAAAATGGTCTATTTATGTTAGTAAGTAAAATATTGTAGATTAGATAGCTTGAATTGTGTAGAAAGAAATGTTAATGCATGGAATTTAATGTGTTAACATGAGGTTGAATTATATAAAATATAATTGAGTAAAAACCATTGGAATTAAATTGGATTGTTAGATTAGCTCAAGTAGGCTAATTTTGATATTACTAAGTGCTGAATAACATGATGTTGTGAGTTAATTTATGTTAATATAGCATAATTGATATATTGGCATGTGTGGTTTGGAAATGGCGTAATGCGTTTGTATTATAGGGGCAACCTAGAAGAGTAGGTGTGAGTGCATGGCATGAAGAAAAAAATAAGAAAGAAAAATGGAAAATGGTTGTAAGAAAAGAATTTCGAGGAAGATTTCGAGAAGAATTGCCTTGGAGAGTTGTCAATGGTTCATCTCGGGTGACCCGTAGTACATTTCGGAAAAAAAGTGCGTGGTCGCGCCGAAGGGTAGTCAGATATATTTCTGGAAACTCGGTAGTATGTTTTGAGAACAAAACCTTTTGTTTGAAAGCTGTATTTTCTCGCATTTGGCTTAGGCATATGTGAGGGAGTTGGTGAAGACTCGAGCCCATTGGGATTGGGCATGCTTAAGACATTGAGTAGGATCATGTATTTGCTTGAATGTGTTTATGTTCGAATCATTGGCATGTACGCCCAGGTGGGAGTAACTGTAGGATAATTCGACCTCTTGGGCATTCTTCGCTACTTGTCGAGAACGTTATTTAGTCTGAGGAATTTATTAGGGAAGGCGATTGCTCGTTAAATGCGACTTTTGAGAAAGTCGGCAATGTATCTTTCAGTAGATACTTTTGTACAACATGTATTAAAATTTTAAATCTTAATATATGTTTTATTATTAAGAGTGATGTATCGACTGTTGAGTATTCTGATATAGTTGGATGTATTTGATGAGTGACGTGTAGGCCCGATGTGGCCGTTTTACTCGTGTATGGGTCTCTTTGGTATGAGAATGAGGTATTCCCGCACGGGTTAACGGGTTGTCAGCGGATCCATCGAGGTTTTGGGGGTGTCATGGTCGAATAGGTAATATTTTTTCTCCGTTTATTTTTAGATTCTTTGGTGTGGGTCTTTAAAAAAGTCGGTTAGATTCTATTTATATTTCTTAAAAAATAAAATAAAATAATGATTGGTGGTGTTGTACTAAATTGCTTTGAGAATGAGAAAAAAAATAAAAGAAAAATAAGTAAGGGACCACCGTAGGCTTTGAGATTGTGAATAAAAAAAGAAAAAGAAAAAAGAAAAAAAAAAGCATGAGACCATTGTACCAAAAATAAAGAAGAAGTAAGGGATCACATTCAAAAAAACCAAAAAAAAAGACAAGTGGGAATGGTAGAGATGAAGAGTAGGTGTGTGGTAAGTAGGTTGAAAAGTCAAAAGGGAATTTTTGCATGATTTTAACTCTTGTAATTCAAAAGATAAAAATGGCCATATAGTGAAAAGCCAAAAAAGACTTGTTATGGTTAATATAAAAAAATATGCCTAAAAACTTTCATAAAGTAGGCTTGGGAAACCTATGCATAAAGCATGCCTAAGAAATCTAGGTAATGATGGATGTTGGAAAAAAAATATATATTCTAATTAGTTTTAGAAAAGAGAAGTAAATATTTGATGATAAATTCTTAAAAAATAACAATAAACAAATATGATAAGTTTGGAAACTAAAGTTTTATAAATAAATGTATTTGATAAGTATTTGAAGATAAATTTTGGTAAATAGATATTTACTAAGATTTGAGATTGTTTAAGATAATATTGTGATTAAAACAAATATGAGAATATAAACATGATAAAAAAATTGATGTAAATTAGTTTTAGTAGAGTAGTTAATTTAATTAAGAACATAGAATAAATAAATATTTGAAATCTTATTCGAAATTAATTCGACTTTATAAAAGTTTTGAAACTCATTAATTAAATTATTAATAATGAATTCTGATGTTTAAAAATATTATTATGATTAATAATATTGACACTATAAATTGTTAGAGTTCGAATCTATAATTTTAGGTGAATAAATTAATGATAGTTTTACTTATTATTATCTTTGAGGTGAAATCTTCCTTAAGATTGCTTGATTAGCTTCTTGAGATTTTAAGTGTTCATTTGAGGTAAGGATATTAATGCAAATTTCATAAGAGAAAATTATTTGTTTTTACGTCATTTTGATGATGAAAAGTTTTGATTTGAATTATATATCATTTTGGTTTATGAAAAGTTTTGTTTTTTATTTATTTGATTATCCATTGATTAAATAGTGATTTTGTATGAAAATACCTTTAAGATTTGTTTTGTTTATGACTGAAAATGTGGAAATATGATATTTTGTGATTTTAATTTTTAAATGAAATATTTGATTTTAGTTGATTGGCCGCCGTCAGCCAGGGTAATAGTTGACCTTTACGTCCTTGGTAGAATGTAAATGATTTAGAGCGCCGGCGCCACATGGGTTTCGGTTAGGAGTTCTTAGTAGTATTTAGTTTCGTCCAGAAACTAAAGAAGACGATTTGAGGTTAATGGCGTTAAATGTCTCATGTGGTAGTCACGATTTGTAGTCACATGCATTGGGCGAATTTGATATTTGATGATCAAAGAAAAATATATTTGAAATGTATTTGATTTTGGACTTTGATATGAAAATGTTTGAATCGAAATTTGATATGAAATTGTTTTGATCACATTTGATATAAAACCAATTTGAAATGGATTTGAGAATGTTTCGATGGAAAATTTTAAATGTTCCAACTTATTTTTGAATCGAAAGTTTTGATGAAAAATATTTCTATTTGTTATCATATTAAAACCTTTTGATCCATGAAACTGCATTAATATTTCTTATTAGACTTTAAGCTCATTCTTGTTTATTGATATCTTTTCAAGTATCTTTAGTTGTCGCGATGAGTGATGGAAAGATTGAGGATTTGTCATCATTTGGATTTGATTAAAATTTTATATTGGACTTTGTTGAACTAATAATTTCATGTTTATATGGATTGTTCAATTTTGGAAGATAATTGGGAAAATCACTTGAATAATGACATTTCATTTTTATTAGTTCAAAGTTGGAATTTGGAAGATTCTAAATATTTTTATATTTTGAACAGCTTTATTTGAGATTTGGAGATTTATAAATATTTTTTTTGTCGGTATGTAATTTTGAATTTGGAATTAAGGAATTTAGAACTTGCACATTACTCTGAACATGTGTTTAGTAAATGGACGCAATCTAGTTACTTTGAACAAGTGTGAATTGACAAACATACCCCTAGGGCGGGTTTCAGGGCATGACACACTTAATGTACCACAATTTGAAAAATAAATGTTATTAAATACATAATATGATATTACTTTGTGTAGCAAATTTGAATAGAGGCATTATCCTTAAAATCTTCCCTGTACTCTAAAGAAAATTATCTTTCATATTATATCAAAAAACAAATGATTTCTTCTCCATTGAGCATTGACAATATATAAATCGAATGACAAAATGTAAAAGAAATAGAGAATATTGTGATAAGCCTATCAAATAGAGTAATTATAAAAATAATTTTATGGTGTCACTTAAGGCTATCAAATAATTTTCGTTTTTCTTTGCAGATTTTGTTTGATTTGGGATATTTTTTGTTTTTTGTTAGGGCAAAGTTAATTAGGGTAGATAATTTTCATTTTTTGTTAGGGCAAATTTAGTTGCATGATTTGTATGTTCGATGAAATTTAGTTAGGGCAAATTTAATTGCATTATTTGTAAATTTCCCTTGATTTTCTAAATCAGTATTTCACTTAGGGCATGTTTGGGTGAAATTAAATTTGGGGCAAATTTAAACTACAAATTTAGGCAAAAATAAAGGCAAATTTAGTTATGGCATAAACACAATTAAAGTGGGTATTTTGTTTAATTTCGGGAAGTTAACTTATGGCATAAAAAAATCCGAGTGGATCTTTGATCCAGAAACACCTTACAGAACCTTACTGTTCTGCTAGTACCACCATTAGATGTTGGAACCACTCCTAAAATTGTAATGCCTAAATCCTGATGTTGAAATGAAGGACAAGAAAATTATGTTTCAGCATCTTAGTCTAGTAAAAGATGCGAGCTTAAAAAATAGATGTATACCTCAAATAAAACGATCAAAACCATTGGTCATGAGTTCAGAACACCTAAAAAAGATGATTGCATTTTTATCTCTCTTATCATTTCGATATTTTGGTCATGAATTCATTTTTTGTCATAAGTTTATTTATCAGAATGCTAGGAAATAGAATTGAATCATGTCTTCTTTTGTATCATTTTTATGTTTTGTTGATGTCCTATGTATATATAAATTTTTTTGCACCACCACACTACAAAATTGGATTTGATCATGCTTTCTTATGTTATCCCTTCTATGTTATGTTTGTGGAAATTAATTTAGAGCAAAATTATGGTAAATTTAAAGTTTGCTAATCTGACCTACACTTATTTCTCTAATGAAGAAAGGATATTGCGGTTTTTTTAGATGGGAAGGAGAGGTTGGGAGAATCAATATCTCCTGGGAAGAATTGCAAAAGAAGCTATTTCGAGAAGGACAAAGTGATTGCTAAGTTGGAAGCAAAGAATATAATACTGGATGAAAAAGTGAAGAAGTTGAAAATTAAGAGAGACAATTTGGAGGAGGTCATGCAAGACATAACCAATGAGTTGTGCCAGATGCATGTTGCATTGATCAAGCATTCAAGAGGGGAGAAGTATGCCGTAGTTGCAGTTGTTATGTCATGGCTTATATTTTCCATTGTTGTAATGGTTAGAAATTTGTAATTGTAAGGAATTCATTGTAATGGTTAGAATTACAATGGTGTTTTTTTAGCAATTTAACTGGTGAATGGTCATGCACTTGATTTCATTAGCTACTGATTTCATACACATACCAAACATACCAACCTAAGTATAATATGTTACCTTCCAATTACATACCAAAACATGCACCCAATTTCATCATCCAAACATCAACCTAAAAACGTACCAAATATCTAATCCTTAAATTTCTAAATACATCCACAAATCCATGCCAAATAGCCAATCATCAAGCTAAATTAACATAGGAAATATCTATGATATTAAATTACCAAATACATAACCAAATCTTGTCTAAAAAATACCAAAACATAACCAAATATTATCCTAAATTTTCTAAACACATCCACATAGCCTTGCCAATAACATACCAAATATCCAATCATCAACCTAAATAACATAACAAATATTCAACATTAAATTACCAAATACATAACAAAATCTTGTTCAAAAGGTACCAAAACATAACCAAATATTGTCCCACATAACATCCACAATATAATAATAATTTGTTTGTCCAACTAAGATGGTGATTGATGGCGGTAAGCTTGGCCTGTCGGATGGTTCCAAATCTCTTATTTGAAGCGACGGCAATTCACAGGTCCCCTTTTGTCTAGGCAAGAAATTAGATTGAAAAACACATAAAAAAGAGTTAGACTTATCCACAAATTAATATTTGATTAAAAAATAAATTTATAATAAGACAAATATGAAATAAAAACTTACATTAGTCATGCATGTTCCATCATGTGCAATGAACACCCTAAACCCAATAGGCACATTTTGGCCTACATTCCTTCTGCCACCTCTGGAACCTCTTCCTCCCTTTATGAACCTACCACCTCTTCCTATTCTAATAGGCATAGCTATATCACCAAGGTTGGCTGATGAAGAGCCAACTTGACTTGATGAAGGTGGTGCTCCATCTTTTCTTAGTCTACCTCTAAGTCTTTTAGGGGTAGGTTCCACAACCCTATCTTTATTTAGACACTTCCTTTTGGTGTGTTTCTTTGATTTGCACCACCATTACAGCTCATCTCAATGTTTTAGTTCTTGGTCGGCCTCCTGAGTCTCTTAGGGTCTTCGCGAGGATCTTTTCTCTATTTTTTTCTTGTTCTACGAGTCGATCTTAATAGAGGGAGGGTTAAGTTGTTGCTTAATCCTAGGCCAATGCCTCTCACCTACACAAGGGGGGATGGAACCTGAATAAGCTCCAAGGTATGCCTCCCTCTTGTAACAATCATCCACAAAGTCTTCAGAATTCATACGAGAGAAAAAAATATAAGAAACTGCATGATAACAAGGTATGCCACTCATATCCCATTTCCTGCATGTGCAAGTTCTGCTACCATGTCTATTGTAAGGCAATCCATCTTGTGATTCACTTGGAAACCCAAGTTGCTGGAAGACATTGGGAAGCAGTTAGTAGCCTCTTCTTTTTCCTTCTCTAACTTTGCTTGTATTCTTGGGCATAACCTGAGTTGTCTTCTCCGTCTCTTGTATGCCGCATTAACAATCTGCACGCCAGGTTGATTACGATATCTTGACATATATATCATATGCTTGGTCCTTACATTAATTATATACCCATTGAAGGTTTCGGCAAGGTTGTTAACAATAACATTAACCTTTGTGTTTGTCTTAAAAAATACCACACAAAGACTTTAGGATTGGCCCCTCTAAACCCAACAACTACAACATGATTAAAATTTTCCATTTCATCCAAGGCTTCATTATAGTATGCCATGTTATATGCATTGGCTGCCTTCCAAAATTGTAATTTGTTTTCATCCCCTTTGAATGACTTGTGATTGGGAAAGAGTAATATGCGGCATAATGCCTATGTCGACATAGAGGAATTGTTTATCTGGCATTCACAATTTGAACATAAAATAAGCAAACAACACTCCAGGTTATCTAATTAGCCAGTATATACAATATCTAAAAGTTAATGTAGAATTATGATTACATATTACACATTGGTCATCGAGATATTTGCAACGTGCCTTCATGCGATACCCATGACGCATACGAGCTCGATGAAGAACCATACCCAATCGATATTTTACGCACTCACTTTGATTGCCCGTGCGCCAAGGTGCATTTGATCATTACCATCCCTCTTGTAATGCCTTGAAAATATCCTAACAGTTTTATAACATGTTCAGGGTGTAAAATAAATTAAATTATATTTTTTCGGAGTTTAAATGGCTAAAAACGAAAAAAAAATGATAAAAACCCGGAAATTTTATAAGAGCCAAATAAATTTGGTAAAAATGTCAAATGATAACCTAAGGGTCATAAATGAGGAGTGCAAATGTTAAAATGAAAATGAAAATGAAATGAAATGAAGTGAAAATAAAAGTGAAATGAAGAGTTAAAATGCAAAAAATGGGGAAAATAGGAATTAATATGTAAGCCAAACATGACCTTATGAAGGTTTAGAGTATTAAGACCAAATTGGTCTTTAGAATGAGAGAGAGTTTCTCATTTAGGCATTTTTGTTAAGAAAATCCAATTGAGAGAAAAGGGAGATGAGTTGGTGATTTGCTCTATGAGATCAAGAGTTTAAGCGATCAAGAAGAAGAAGGAAGAAGAAAGAAGAGAAAGAAAGAGATTTAAAGGTAAGAAACAAAACCTTAACCCCCTTTTTTCTTGTGTTTGGGTTTGGAGAAAAACCCTAGCTTTGTGTAAAGTGTTCTTGGATGGTTTTAGTTCAGTTTAAGGTTATTTTTAATTGCTTTGATTGATTTGGATTGGTTTTGAGGAATTTTTGTGTAAAGAAAATGATGAAGTTTCAAAGGAGTTGCTATCAAAAATTTTCAAAACCCCTGTTTTTGTTTTGGCTATAAGTTAAGTTATAATCATCCAAATTGAGTGATTCTAATTGTCAAAAAAAACCATACGAGCTAGCGCTACAAATGTATAGAAGGGACTAGGAGCAAATTGTATCTCTAAGGCTCCTGAATATGGGCATAAATGTAAGTTTCGGGTAGCTAATGGGTATGCTTTGTTTTGGGTGTGGTTGTGGTGTTTTGGTCGTAAGTTGAGTTTCACTCATCTAAATTGAGTGATTCAAAATTTTGGGTAAACTAGAATTCTAGGGGAATAATTTACTTGAAGTAAGTGTATGCAACTTGTAACCCCAAAGTGCCCATAAATCCGTCAAAGGGGAGCTATGTGCAAGAACAATCTGATTTTGCTATGCAAATTAGAGTAGTCTGGATGTAAAATGAAATAACTTGAGTTTTGGTGATCCAAATTGGATGATTCCAATTGGAGAAGAAATCTTAGAACCATAGATTCAAATAAGTGGAAGGAAACATTACCAATTTATGGAGTTAAGACCCTTGAAATCGAGAATAATAGTAGGTAACCGAGTGAGCTGGGCATATCGACCAGTTTGGAATTAAAATGTCGTAACTTGAGTTTGGGTGATCCAAATGAGATGATTCCAATTCCTACTAAAAATAGACTCATAAAGCTAACCAAAAATATGGCTCATGTGTCCCCAGAAAATTTTTCAAGTGAAGGTGTATTGGGTAGACATCAACCCTAACCAAAAATCCTAGAATGCACAACTTATTTTTTTTCTTGGGTTGTTCTTTGATGGTGACATATTTATGATGGATTAGGGGTTGGTGACGAGGAAGCTTGACCCCGAAGGCAGGTTTTGAGAATAGGAATCGAAAGAGCGACAACAGCCTTTGGGTTTATTTCTTCACACTTCCTTCCGTGTTTCGGTTTTGTGTTTTGTTTGACAAAATAAATCTAAAGGTTTTATATGAATATGCATGTGTGCTCCGTTTGAGCCATAAATGAGATTAGTTTGTTCTCCTTCTCTCTCTCTATTTCTAAAATGTTTGAGATTATGAAATAAATTGGATTTATTAAAATGCATTGTGATAAATTGCATGTTATTTGTTTTAAATTGATTTGATACAATGATTGTAGCGTAAATTGCACATGAAAAATTATAGAAACCTTGGAAACCAAGTATTTGGATATAAATGTATATACACTATTGTAAATTTCTATGAATGATTTGAGCGCCCTTAATAGAATGTTAACTGTTAAATTCGAGTTAAGGATAGATTGGTATACCAATAAGGGTCAAATGAGTAGTACTGTGCTGAACATAATGATGTGTCACTTCGATCCATAGCCCAGTGGGACAGTATCAATAGTGTTCATAAAATGATATTTAATAACGGTCGACATCAGCGGGGCCGTCTTGTGTTATAAAACTTTTATATACCCGACTACTGACCAGAGATTATCTTGGGTGATTCGTTATCCTGTGCACCGAAAGCAAAGGTTAAATTCTCTTAAGGGAAAAATGTAAAGAAAATTGTAAAATGCATGATTTGTGTTTTGAATTATTTATTGCATGTGAAAGTGCATATTTGGAATTATCAATAAACTGTAAATGAATGTTTATGAAATGAATATATGTATTGTATTGCATTGATCATTGAGTTAAAAAAGAACAGCATTGTTTTAGAAAATGCATGACTTGATTTAAGCGAAATGGAAGAGAGTATTATATAGAACCACTAAGCATGAAAATGCTTAGCGCGTTATTTTATCATGTGGCAATTGTCGGAAATAGAAGTGGCGGGGCCAGAAGATCGTTGGGTCTTGAGTCACCATCAAGCGGCCCAGTGTAAGTAAATGCTCCGTCTCATGCATATCATTTCATTCATGATATTTTGTAATTATTTTGCATTGAACTCAAAGATATAAAAGCCTTCATAAGAAGATCACATTTTATTTTATATCTTTTTAAAAGCATGGAAATGTATTTTACATATTGTGGACAATCAGGGTGAACTCCATAAATATTTGGTAATTGTATTTGAAAAGGCCTGGAATGTTAATTTGTATAAATGCATTATTCAAGAACAGTTATGGGCCCTATTTAAATTAAGGAATGTCTATTTTGTTTTATCAAAGCTACAATTAAATTGTTATAAAAGGGCGCGGTGCGCCACATTTTAAGTGGTATCAAAGTACAAGTAGCATATAGCTATGATATTGAAAACATATTCGTATTTGTATTGGTGTTTGAATATATCTTAAAAGTAAAAGTATTGGTAGTGCAATGAACACTACACCTCCCCACAACAACCAATAATTGTCCACCAAAAAAAGTCTTCAAGAAACATGCATAGACACATATGATCTTCCGACAACCTTCTAACCACCCTTTTTTTAGTCCATCAAAACAAATAAACAGCCTAAATGGATTTGTCACCAATAATAGAAAAGTCTCTAGGCTTGCAATCTTTAGGGCTTCCAAATACCTTCCAAGCTTGTTATAATGGTCTTGCATAGACCCATGAAGCATTCTATGTGCATAATATTTAACCTTATATACAAGAGCCTTCTTAATACTCACTCTGTTAGCCCTCCTAATAGTCTCAATAATTTCATTTGCATGCTGTTAAGTGACCAAAAGACATATACAAATTTATGACACTATTACCAAAGGGGCCCATTATCTGTCTAAATGACAGTGAAACTTGTTAGAGACCCGAATAATGTATATGTGAAAATATGGTCGAGGGTAGATGTGGTAAATCTTCCAGCCACGATTTGAAGCAAAAGTAAGTATACTGAAAACTAAAATGAAAAGTATTACCAACACTCGGCCTTCATGAGTCTGCAGGTCATCTAGTAACAAAGTGGACTCTAGGAGTTCGGATATCGTACCCGAGATTGGAGGTTCTCTCTAATTGGAATTTGATCACCCTAGATTACAAGGGCTCTTCGCTGTTAGGCGACCAAGTAGGATGTGGGAATAAAATCAATTTAATTGAAACAAAAAACTGATTTAAAAAAATAATCCTAAAATCTACCAAATAAATAACTACTTAATTCTAAAGGTATGAAGAGTCACTAAGATGGGATAATTATTTACAAAACAGTTTGCATTTCCTTGGCGCAGCAATTGTAAGTTGAATGCTAGATTTGTCGAAGCAATGTCATATAGCTTGGATTTCTCCATACCATACATTTCGCTAGTTAGAGATCCATATTCCTTTTCGGGACAAATGAGTCTAAATAGCTACTTGTAAATTGGCACTCTTTAAGGAATTTGATTGTTTTCTTTTTAGCTTACAATATTTCTTAGGCTGAAAGTTGCCCCAGTAGACAAGATAATCTGACCTTCTCGATATAATTGGTATCTCGTCCCTTCAAATCTAATAAAATTTTCTATCTCATGATCGGATCTTTGCTAACCGCAGGGATCAAGATCCTTTCATCGGACTAAGGAGAGCCTGATCCAACTAAATTGATACATCATCCCAATTAAATCCTCACACCATGGTAAATTAGTGATCTATCAAAGTAATTTTTCGAGTTCATTAGTTCAGATATTAGTCTAGCATACCCCTGAGGTGGCTCTTTACTCTGGAATCTCATCTACGTAATGCGCTCGGAGGGCCTCCTGGAAATCAGAGCAAAGATGCAGCTCTTTTATGGGTATAAGCTCACCCAATATTAGAACAATTCATTATATGAACTATACCCGATTATATAAATTCAGTTTTCAAGCCACAAAATCGTGAAAAGCGCAAATCTGAATGTTCGACAATTAATCCTGACCACAGAGATTGTTTAATGTTCCATTCTTTGGATTTCAATCATCGCCTAATCAAACAAAAAAGTAAGAAAATGAAGAAAGAAGAAAAACCCAGTTTGAGCTTAAATCTTCACCCTCAACGATAAATAAATTGAATATCAGATGCAGTACCAAAATATAACTAATAGAAATAAAAATGCGCACAGAAAACTATTACAGGTCTATTAAAAATAAAAATCTGCGCGACAAAAACTAAGAAAATGAGCAGTTTAGAGAGAGAAAACCCATGAGAGAGAAAGGAAATCAGATTTTTAGCTTCAATCCTTATGCGAACCTTAAGTGAAATGCGAGATCTCTATTATCACCTGACCGCAAATCTCTTCAATGAAACAAAAATGCTGCTCTAAAAATTGCTCTCAAATCTAAAAAAATAAAAATCTGAAAAAGCGGAAAAAATGACCAGTCCCCAGAAACCCGAGGCTCTCAATCTTCCCGCTTGCCTCTTTACCTAAAACGAGTATAAATATGGTCTGAGGTGAAATAGGCTTGAAATTAGGTCGAAAACTCAATTTTCGGCCTTTTCAATTTTATAGCATTCCCAATTGCGTGGGTTTTAACATGACACCAACTCTTATCGTGTCAGTCACATATCTACTGTCGCCAACATACTCTCGTCGCGACATACTCTCTGTCGCGACAAATTTTATAGACCCGGCCAGTAGTTTTCTTCTCTCACAACGCCGGGGCCATAACTTCTTACGTTTTAGCTTCGGATTTGGGCGTGTAGTACTCGTTGGAAAGCTCTTTGAATGTGAAATGCAGCCATGAGGAATTTGAACCATTTGATGTTCTAGATGGTACAGAAAAATTAATCTTCCCAGTAGCGCTGTGAGACTCTCGGTTGACCTCGCTTCTTTTGGAAATATATTGCTTCCATTTCTTGCCAAATCTTGCTTTTCATCAATAATCCTACAAAACCAAGTTTAAGAGGAAATTTTATGAGTTTTACATGAATATGGATATAAAATGCACGAAATAATAACATGTGAAATGAACTCAAAAACATAGATGAGTTTACGCATCAAACACCCCAAACTTGAAGTTTGCAGCCATCGAGCAAAGAAAAGAAAGAAGTTGCTTGTCCAGCAATGGGAAGAAAGAAGTTCATTTCATACTTTTTATTTAACCAAACTGAGTAATCAGCTTTTTGCAAGGGTATGTGATATGTGTCTCAAGAATTACCCTTACAAGGAATATAGAGAATATGATCAGATGATTTATTCATTTTTAATAGTGAATTAATCTCATGTAGACAAATTTAGAACATGGTTCTCAGCTAGCTGTGTGTGTGTGTGGTCTTCCTATCCCAGCAATTGCAAGCTAGATGAGTTTAGCGGGGTGAGATAAGATCGCGAGGATCTCACAAGATAATTATTTATGTTCCATAGGCTTGTTGTTCTTATACTCTCCACTAATGTAGGCTGTCTCGAATTTCAAATGGTCTTTATAAACGTAATGTAAGGCTTAGGTGAGGGTAGTTGGAAGTAGTCATTTTAGAAATTTCAAAACTTTTGAGCCTTGTATTTTTTACGCATTGACGACTCTACTCCATCTGGTTTTACCATCGACATAGTGACACTCCCGAACACCCCAATCTGTTTCGTGCATCATTCCATACTCCTCGTATCCTTTTCTACAAATTCTGCATTCTTTCAACAAACACCAAGAAGCCTTTTCTAAGACAAAGGTTATTAAATTGGTGCAATCAAAACCCCTTAAACTTTCTACCAACCCTTAGCGAGCTTTAAATCAATAGCTCCTAGACAGTTATTCCTTAGGGTACTAGGTGTTAGAGACACCCCTTAGGATTTACTCTAGGGAAGGAAGAATTTATGAGGCTAGACTCACTCCTTCTTGACTTTTTATTGTTTTTTTGCTTCTTTTACACTTGATCTTTTTCTTTTTTTTTTTTTTTTTTTTTGACAACCTCTTTTGATTTTCAACTTAACTCATTTCAACATATTTGGAGTTATTTTTCCTATGGAAAAATTAACTCCCCCAAACTTGCTCCTAACCACATTTCTCAATTATGTTCAAATCCTCATGTTATGGGTGAGTTTGGTTCTTTATTGAGGGATAGTGATGTATAGGAAGGTTATTGGCTTTAAACTTGGTTTTTTTTTTATAAACATAATTTTGGCTCTTGAAGGCTCAACATCTTGGTACTAGAGGAATATGTATATGCATATTAATAGGGTTAGCTTGAAAGGCACAATCTTTCCAAGGATGGCCTATATCATTTCTCAATTGTTGTGTTGCTAGGATTTAAGCTCAAGCAGATAATAGAACAAGTTCTAGAAGACCTGGAGATCAAAATTAAGATGGATTCTCATAAACCTTCTCTTCTTGACAAAAACTGCTTTCAAAGGGTATAGTGACCACGTGCATGGATTTTGAAACCAATGACTAAATAGCCTATTAAGAGATAACTCATTAAGCATTAAGTCTATTATCTCCTAATATTGTCATATGCCGATTTCATTTATGGTCCTTATTGACATCCACGAGCAAGCTCGAGCAAAACTCAATTAACTCAATAAACTCTAACTAAAAAAATATACCAAACTAAGATGTAAGATTGAAGCATCAAACAAAGTCATTATCTAGAAAAGCACCGAGAAAAATTCATCCTCAAAGTTGTCATTAGCAACATGTAGGTGTGACATGATAAACTAAAAAAAATAAACACCCACAAACTTTGAGATGAACATTGTGCAAATGTCTAGCAATGAGCAAAGGAAACAATAAAATAAAGGAGTAATAAAGAGAGTTGGGAAAAGTAGACTCCCCCTTTGTAGTCTTGGCCACTTTGAATAGGAACCTTGATGATTTTCAGACATTGACATTTATTACTACCCCTTGATACCTCTTTTGCTTCTTTGGGGCCATGAAAGTGGCTTTGTGTTTTCTCAAACACTTTGGTGCACCAACTTCCTTCACCTCAAATGAGTGAGTTTTGATTCTTCAAAACCTCCTTGATACATGCAAATCACTCCTGATCAACAATGATCACAAGACAAAACAAACAACGAAGCCTGAAAATTTTCTTCCATTGTAACTCCTCTTTGATGATTGGAATCGTGGGATGGAAAATTGGGGTTCAACAAAGATAAGTTTGTGGGTTTGTGATGGGTTTTGAAGCTTGAAGATGATGGAGATAGTTGGGGAGGAATGTGATTTAGGATTTAGAGTGGATGGGAGATGAATTTGAAAGTGGTTGGAAGTTGCAAGGGTTGGGAAAGTATGAAACATAGAGTATAAAGTGGAAGAAGAAAAATGGGGTTTAAAGGGTTAAAAAGCCTCTGTTTTCGTGGCTTTGTGGTGCTAGTCGTATGACGGTCGGTTTATCCGACATTGCTACTCATATCTCCTTCATTTTAGCTCGGAATTGGATGTGTAAGGACTCGTTGGAAGGTCTTTCAATGTAGAATGTGCTCATGGGCTGGAGTGAACCATTTGGAGCCTCAATCAATACAGAAAAATCAGAATATTCAATGTTGTCAGTGTGATGATTTCTTGACTCCTTAGGTTTCTCCTTGCCTTTGTCTCTTGCCCGCATCACTTGCTATCCTTCAAAGTCCTTCATCTTATATATTCTCTCAAGAATTCACTCAATAGCAACCCTCGATACCTTCATTCATTCTTGATTTCATCTCTTATCTTCAATTCTCCTCAAGCATGATCACATGAACCTTCAACTTTATATTCAGTTCAATTTGGTTCTTTTCACCTCGAGCACGAAATTTGATAGACTCTCTACTCGTTTTTTTCACACTTCAAGCACTATATAATTACATTAACCACTTTCCAACTTCTTGCCTTTGCTCTGCAAACTAGTCAGCGACAACATGTTGGGCTTGAGCTTATCTTATTACGAAACACTAACAACAAAGTTAAAACAACTGCTTTGGAATTTTCATCTCAACGAGTAAAAAAAAAAAAGCAGCAACAAATAAAATAACTAAAAAAATAGAAAAAGAAAGAGAATGGATAGAATCCTTATTACTTAGCTTAGAGTTGCCTCCCGAAGAACATAGTTTTTTAGAGTCCGGCTAGACTCATTGGAAAAGTACTAGTGCTTCGTTTGACGATGCATTCATCTTGGAAAGCACTCCTCTTCATAACCATTCAGCTCGAGGATGTTTTCTTCCGGACTTTGAAGAGGGAAAGAAACTCAAAATCCTTTAATTATGGCTGGTGGGTTCAGCCCGCGATTTCTTCAAAGCAGTCCCTCTATGTGAAGTAGATGTAAACACGTTATGCTTAGGGAATTGATTGAGCTGTTCCACTTTTGATTGAAGCAAGGTGCGGGGTACACTTTCATGGCTCTTTTCTTGCTCCGTCGAAAGGTAATAATTGGTGAAGAGTGAACTTTGCTTTCTCCTCACCCATGAGCAAGGTGAGCTCCCCCTTGTTGATGTCAATCCATCGCCGAAAGCGAGAAAGTGGTCTTCTTAGTATGAGAATTTTGTAAGATCCTTGATACTGAAGTCATGATCCGTAGGGAAGGTAAAGTAATGATCTTCACGAAATGTTTTCAATAGCCATTAACCCGACACCTTAACTGGAAATTTCGGTTATCCAATAATGACTCTTCGTCATTTAAGTTGTTTTTAGGGTGCCTTATTCTCGATTTCGGCTCATTTTCTGTAACACAGTTTGAGGATAGAAATTTACGCACCTTTGCTCGAAGAATGTGTGCATTCATTGGGATTTGGCAAAGTGTTTTAGGAGAATTCCTCAAATTTTCCTTGAATGCTTGGACCAAGTGTCCTATTTGAGCTTCACATTTTCAATCTAGCACTAGTGTTGACTTGGAAGGCATCTAATCAAATTTACGCTCATGAAGATTAATCCTCTTCTTGTTCCCTTCCATGTAGATAAAAATCGCTCATGCTTGAGGGAGACAAGCTCTTCTCCTCTGAAATGTGGGATTTGAACTCCTTGATAAAGCGATACTCCTTGTTCCATGGTGAGTCATTGTGGATTCTTTGGTCGATTTATGAAGAAGTAGTTCAAGCAGCCACATGAGCAAATCTATCTTCTATTGAATGTTCCTCCACTTAAGTACCAACAAATAAGAAGAAAAACAAAAAAGAAAATAAAGCTTCCTGAGAAATACTAATAAAAAAAATTAACTAAGAAACAAATCACAGTAAAAGATAAAAATAAAAATAAAATGGCCTAAATTAGAAAATTGCAGTTCTTGAAATGTCAGCTGATGAGAAAGTGAGGCAGCGCGATCCCGACAACGGCACGAAAACTTGTTGGCCGGACGAAAGACATATCTGAATTTATGATACTTATTACGAGGACTATTGTCTAATCCTAAACCTTGGCCTTGAAAACTTAGTAAAGACCACGAAGACATATACAAATTTATGACACTATTGCAAGGACTATTGTCACAATCCTGTGGCGGCGCGAAGCTTGTTAGAGACGAATAATGTTTATGTGAAAATATGGTCAAGGGAGTGAATGTGGTAAATACTCAAAAACTGATTTGAAACAAAAGTAAGTATACTCAAAAACTAAAATGAAAGTATTACGACACTCGACCCCTTTTCGCAAGTGCCGCGGTCATCTGAGTAATAAAGTGGACTCTAGGAGTTCGGATGCTCGTACCACGAGGATTGGAGTTCTCTCATTTAGATTTGATCACCCCAGATTACAAGGGCTCTTCCTTTATTTAGCGACCCAGTAGGATGTGGAATAAAATCAATTTAATGGAAACAAAAAACTGATTTAAAATAATCCTAAAATCTGCAAATAAACAACTACTTAGTCACAAAGGTATGAAGAGAGTCACTTTAGGGATGGGGATAATTATTTACAAAGCAGTTTGCATTTTCCTTGAAAGCGCGACAATTGTAAGTTGAATGCTAGATTTGTCCGAGAAGCGATGTAGTATGGCTTGGATTTCTCCATACACCATACATTTGGCTAGTTAGAGATCCATGTTCCTTTTCGGGACAAATGGGTCTAAATAGCTACTTGTAAATTGGCACTCTTTAAGATTTGATTGTTTCTTTTTTGATACTTCCTGACCATTTCTTAGGGTGAAATTCTTGCCGTAAGGCAGGATAATCACTGACCTTGATGTAATTGGTATCTAGATCGCAAATCTAATAAATTTTCTATCTCCTTGATAAGATCTTTGCTAACACGGGATCAAGATCCTTTCATCGAGACTAAGGAGAAACCTCGATCAACTAAATTGATACATCATCCTAATTAATCCTCACACCATGAGTAAATTGGTGATCTATCAAGTAATTTTTCGAGTTCATTAGTTCCAGATATTAGTCCTAGCATGCCCCTGAGATTCACGCTCTTTACTCCTCGGAATCTCCATCTACGTGTCACTCGGAGGGCCTCACGAAATGGGAGCAAAGATACGGCTCTTTTCTGGGTATAAGTTACTAATATTCTGAACAATTCATTATATGAACAATACCAATTATATAAATTCGGCTTTTCCGAACCCACATGAAATAGGCGAAAAGCGCAAATCGGATGTTGACAATTAATCCCCAACCCTAGAGGGTGTTTAATGTTCCATTCTTGGATTTCAATCATCACTAATCAAGCCAGTAAGAAAATGAAGAAAGAAGAGAAAAACCCGATTTGAGCCAATCTTCACCTCAACTTGATAAATAAATTGAATATCTAGTCTGGCTTCCAAGGAAATCTCTTCAATAGAAATAAAAATACGCTCAAAAAACTATTCTAAGATCTATTAAAAATAAAAATCTGCCAGCAAAAACTAAGAAAATGGCGAGTTTAGAGAGAAAACCATGAGAGAGAGAAAATCGGATTTTTAGCTTCCAATCCTTATGCGAACCTTAGTGAAATCTGAATCTCGATTATACGACCGCAAGGAAATCTCTTGATAAAACAAAAATGCGCTCTAAAAGCTATCTCGAATCTAAAACAAATAAAAATCTACGAAAAAGCGGAAAAATGGGCGTTTAGAGAGAAACCCGAGAGAGAGGCTCTCGATCTTCATTGCCTCTTTTTACCTAAAAAAGCAGTATAAATATGGTCTAGGGTGAAATGGGCTTGAAATTAAGTCAAACTCAATTTTAGGCCTTTTTCAAGTTTCTGCGGCATTCTGGCCGCGACCACGAGGTTTTAATCGCGACACCATTCTCTGTCGCGACATCGATTCGCGACATACTCTCTGTCGCGACATACTCTCTGGTCGCGACATACTCTCTGTCGCGACAAATTTTATGAATGTATTTGGTTTTCTTCTCTAGCAGCCGGGGCCATAACTGTGGTTTAACTTCCAGTTTGGGCGTGTAGTACTCGTTGGAAAGCTCTTTGAATGTAGAATGCAGCCATGAGGAATTTGAACCATTTGATGTTCCAGATGAGTACAGAAAAATTAATCTTCAGTAGCGCTGTGAGACTCGAGTTGACTCTTCTTTTGAAAATATATTGCTCATTTCTTGCCAAATCACTTGCTTTTCATCAATGTCCCACCAAACCAAGTTTAGAGGAAATTTTATGAGTTTTACATGAATATGGATATAAAATGCACAAAATAACATGTGAAATGAACTCAAAACATAGATGAGTTTTGCACTCATCACATGCCAATGGGGTCTTGCTTTAAACACTTCTAGAAATTGCTCAGCTAGCCATGTTGACTTCATCGGCGGTTAATAACAAACGAAGCCCTGTGA
Source organism: Tetrastigma voinierianum (assembly GCA_016808115.1). Taxonomy (NCBI): domain Eukaryota; kingdom Viridiplantae; phylum Streptophyta; class Magnoliopsida; order Vitales; family Vitaceae; genus Tetrastigma; species Tetrastigma voinierianum. The sequence continues at coordinate 1,606,401 of JAEQBH010000222.1, read as the reverse complement.
GTCCCCAAGATGCACTCTGATCTAAAGGCACCACAGGAAAACACTTGACCCCAAGTCTTTGTTGCCTATTCTTGTTACTGACAACAATGCTTAAGTTCCTGCCATTTGTTACTGCATACTTAGCAATTGCTTTCTTAAATGCGTCTCTATTTGGAAATCTCAATCCTACTTTCCACTGAAATGTTGAGAATTCTGTGTTCTCATTAACCTCTCCACTAGTCCTTCTTCTCCTCACACTTATATCTTCTTCTTCACTCTCATCTGGAGTGTGAATTTCATCATCACTCTCTTCATATTCACTAAGACACTTGGGCCTAGCAGATGCTGATGCCTCTTACTCTGATCTAGAAGTGGTGCCTTTTTCCTTACCACCTAATCTTCCCTCAACCGCCTCTTTCTATAATTGTTGTGCTAAGTCATAAAGTTTTCTATTACACCCCCTCACTCTATCTATTGATGTGCTATACTCCTCATCACTTGTATCATCTTCCACCACCAAATCCTCTATGTCAGCATAACTATCACCATTCTCCGAAGGCTCATAATCATCATCCTTAGATTTACAATCAAAACAATCATAGAAATCTAAAGGATGGATGGGGTTTTGGCTTTCAGGCTGGTTTAGTTCATTGAGATTTAGATAAGATTGGTTTTCATATCCACAAGCTTGCTTTTCATGTTGGTTTAGCCTTTCAAATAGGATTGAATGACGTTTTGGTGGCTGTTCTTTAGGGTTTCCTATGGGGGTAGTATCTTTAGGGTTTTGTCTAAATGAGGTGGCTACATCATCTTTATGACTAAGTGGGGTTTGTAAGCTGCCATTTTTTGGGCTCAATTGAGGGGCTACAGACTGAAATATTGGCCTTCTAGGAGTCATTTTCCTTATATGTTGTTGGGCCTCTTGTGTTGATGTATTAATCATGGGCACAACATTGGGTTCATCTACTCCATGCAAGACATACAAGTCAATGCACCCATATGCCAACACAATTTCAATCATCTGTAGAACCTCCTTGTCAACATACACCCTCCTTAACCCATTATACAAGCCTTTTCCTAGAGAATGAGGTAATATATGTTTATATTTAATCTTCATAGATGGGCCACACTTTTTGGCCAGTTTCTCAAGCCAAAACCAACATAATTCATCAGGATCCACATTAAATCTCCTATCTTCACCTCCCAAACACTGCAACCCATCCTAGCTCTTCTTGAATAATCCTCTATGCCTAAATCTTAAGGTAACAACCTCCATTTCCTTAAATCACAAACACAATTACATAATCAATTAATAATCATGTAATTGCCTACACTAATCACAAACACAATCACAATAAAACCTACATTAATCAATGGTAATATAATAACTAATCAAATAATATGTTATGGCTGCTACTGCCCAATCACCGGACACGATCATAGAATCAAGTAATAACCATGTGTCTCTGTTTGGAATCTGTGAAAAACTATTCTGTGAGAGAAATAGGAAGAATAAAATGAAACGATAAATGTCATTAGATGCTTACGGGCCAATGAAAAGAACACTTGATAGAAGAAATAGGAAGAAGAAACGAAACAATAAATGTCATCAAAAACCCTAGAAAACCAAAACTGATTTTTAGTAGGCAAACATAACCCTAAATGTGACACCCCTATCTCAGGGGTCCCGTTGACAACACGTCAACCTGCGAAAACCTATAAATATCGGGTGTCCCGATATCACACTCATTTGTCTCATATATTGAGACTCATTCCTGCATATTTAATTCACAAATATACAAAAATATATGATAGACTATTTAACCAATAGTCCATTTAATAGTCCTTTTATACAAAAAAAGGTATATACATGTTTTAGTTACCTTTCGAATATATCCCTGAAGACAAAAGCAAAAAACAAAACAAAGCGCATCGTCTCGTCCCTCGTGCGGTCCCATATGAGGTCGGATCTGCCTTGGACTGTGTGCACGAGGGGGTCCCACGGCCAGGAGTGGCTTGATACCCGATGAAGTTTTTGTAGTTACTCCACTACCTAAAATGCACGTACAATGGTAGCTATAAACATCAATCACATTTCCTCTGATTTATGCAGCATTATATGAAATGTTCCTTGTCATGCATGAGATGTGACCCCTCATGCTCCTGGCAGAGTCCCAGCCCAGAGCTCCCCACACAGAAATTGCCAAGTGTGAAACCTGACAATTGGTATTTAACTTGATGACTTAATACCATTGGACAACCCTCGATTTAATTTATCAAATCATGATTTTCTTTTCTTTTTATGGGCCACCCAGTTTTGGGTTTGCCGCAAACCGCACCACCCAGATTCCCAACATTACTCGCGAACTTATGTGGAATTCATGTCTAGTGAATAACGAGGAGGATCTCTGCTAACTTGCTCCTTCGAAACATGTAATTTATCATTTTGATCGATTTACACTTAGTGAGTCTCGACCTTGGACTTTGTCCCGTTTTTCGAGCTCACGGCCCATTCCTGACAGGTGAATACCGATACCATGCACCCACACTTTCGACTCGGCCTTGCGATGTGGCCGTGCATATGAAATCTACGTGATACGATGCATTTCCTTCATATTACATGTATATACTTAGGTGCTATATGAACATTAATACACCATGGATAATTATAATTTTACATATAATACATCACGATCCATGTTAATACAGCCGAATAACATATCTTAACATGATACTTTTCACCTGATATGTTATTCACATAAGCGTAACCTGTGGTCGCGATCTTGGACCCATCGATGAACCTCGCACGGTCCATTCCATGACATAAGCCCGAGTTTGGTTCCATGCATCCATACCTCATTCCATGACTAAACGAATAATGTCGTACAACCTTCCTTAGGATAACTCATGACAATTCCTACCCAATACAATAGCCTATAACATGCCATGCAATAGTTATGTGAAACATTGTTACATCGACCTGACGAGCAACCTCGCACTTGGTGCAAAACATGAGTTTCGAAAGGTTATGATCACTACTACCCTCCTGGACACATGGTTGGAATCTTAACTCAATAGGCTTTCCGCAGAGTCAGGGCGAAGCAGAGTTCAACGAAGAAGTTATGGCCATGTCGAGTTGAAGGTGACAATCGAAGAAAAATGACAATTTTGTCCTACATTTATTGCACCATAGCGTCTTTGCTCCACTTTGGATGAATTTCACAGGCACGGAGGTTTGGAATTTTGATATACCTATTTCAGGGATATGTTCTCAAATAAGTCTGGATTTATCGAAATTTGAATCACTCGGTCGGGTGAGTGATGGCAGTTATGTGGCTCTGATCATGGGGTCGAAGGGAAAGCGGGCGGCGCCTCCGGAATCAAAACCCACCTCAAAACCTGTCATGAACGATCAGAAAACCGGCCACAACAAAGTCCAACATGCATTTTCCAGCAGTCTCGAACCAAAACCGGTTCGGATATTGACCTTCAAAACCCGGTCCCCGATTGTTCGAAAAACAGTCTCATAAATTCCCACCATTTAGTCTCATCGTGCGAGGCCCAAATCCTGCAGCTCTAATATTTTCGAGCAACCCATACCGTGCCATGGCCCCAGGCTAAAATAAGCAGAGTAGGAAAATTCTCTACCTTATGGAGTTTGTCGAAACTCCAAGTTTTGGTGTCCACCGCGTGATGCGCCGCTACGTGCACCAACTTTAGTCTTTGCATTGTCAAACTTCGACCGTCAAAAAGCCAAGAAATCCTTCCTTTCCCTTTCTTCCTTTTCCTTCCTTTCTTTCTTTTCTCCTCTGCGAACACTTTCTCTTTTTGTTTATTTCTTTCCTCTCTTTCCTTTCCTTTTTGCTTTTCTTTTCCTTTCCTTTTCTCGTCTTATCTCCCCTTCATTTTCTCTTCTCCTCATTTTCTCTTGGCATTTCTCCTCTTTTTAGATCATTATTGACCGTATGGGTTAAGGGAGGAAATTTCCTCCCTATTTCCTCAAGCCAACTTGTGTGGCTCTTGATTTCGATCTTCGTTCATACATTGCTATTTCGCTTTTATGACGTCCCATACTCGATGCGAACCATTTGTGAGCCATCCTTTAAGTGAACCACATGGCACCCTAAGGTGAACCATGGCTTGCAAGTGTGCGCTCTTAGGGTGCCATGTAACGTCCCTAAGCGAAATCGCTGTAGTCGTGGCCTTTTTATGCCTTGAAAAGCGTGTAGTGTTTGTTTGAATTGGCCAGTCGACGTGGTAAATTTAGATTTCGCGAGACGAATTCAACAGTGAAGTTTGTTTCATTATCCGAGATCTAGAAAAATTCTGATTTTTCTATCGAAATTACTATTTTACCATTTTTCAGAAAATTTGAATTTTCTAGGGTTTCACACTACAACCCATAACCTAGAATACACCTTTATTTTTACATAAACAAAACTAAAACTTTAGATTATCCAGAAAACGACCAAAGAAGGAGAAGGATGAAGAGGGAAAGGTTGAGAAGATTACTTATCGACTTCGTGTTCACAAGACAAGAGGTGGGAAATGAAGAGAAAAAGAGAAGAACAAAAATGATGATCGATTGCCTGTTCAACAGAGAAGAGAGACAAGAGAAGATGAAGGGGTTCAATTATGTTCGACCCGGAAGACAACAGTGGTGAAGAGGGAAAGTGGAGATGGAGTTCCAGTGAATACAAAGCATCAATCAATAAAGATGTAGGTTGTTAGGGACAAACGGCATTTGGAGGGAAAATGTGCCACGTCAGACTGTTTTAACTCATTCATCCGATCACTAGTGGGAATGGACCAATAGGATACGCGACCCCTAAAACGTGGGATTATTCCTAGTTAAACGGTAGGTGGGACTAATTAAAGAAGACCGAACAAACTATGGATTATTAATATCAATTACCCCTAATTTTTATTTTTTTAAATCATGTAATAAAAAATTCATATTGAAGTTAAGTTTATTTTAAGTTATAATTTTATCATATTAAATAACTAAAAATAAAATTACAAAATTAATATCAACTTAAAAATGAAGTTTGAATTAGGATAATTATCATAAATAAATTAAAATAGTTTTTTTTAAATATCTATTTGTTTATAAAATAATTACAGATAAAAACCATAATCTTCACCAATATACCTTTTTTTTTCTCATCAAATTGTTTCCCATAACTATTTCTTAAAAGATTTACATAAATAAGAAGAAAATGATAAAAAAAAAAAAAAAGGAAATATGGATATTTTAATATGAGCGGATAAGAAAAAGCTACTATTTGTATCGTTTTCCTATCAAAAGTTGTTTAGCCCTTATAATCTACTAATTGCTTATTAGAAGTTTTATCAAGCAACCTATAAAAGCTGATTGTGGATGAATAATCTATCAACTAAACCAAGGATGATCATAAAGCTCAAAGAAAATTTCATTTTTCATTCATTTTTATGCTTTCAAATTAGTGATTAAAATTTACAATTTTGACAAGTTCATAAAGGAAGTGCCTTCATGAGTAACTGCAAATATGTCCATAACCTCTTTAGCATACTTTTTTTTAACTGTTAAATACTTTAGTTATAATATAGTAAACTATCCCTACTAGGGCTTTAACCCGGGACCCCCCCTCCCCTACTTGTGCCAACCTTTTTAAAAACGTGAACGCTCTACCACATGAGCTAGGCATGATGGACAAACCACTTTAACATATCTTCATATTATAATTGTGGACCCTACCCGATCCACAGGCCGACGCGACTCACTATTAATAGCAAAAAGTGAGTTGATTTTTGAGCTTTGAAAAATCCGTCCCCAATGAAGAACGGTTGTGTTTGGAGTCACCACATACTTTTTATTTTTATTTATTATGGGGAAAATCAAGTAAGAACAAAAAACTTCTCATTGACTCAAGTCAAGAAAAAGCGGTTCACGAAAACCAGATTTCTGGGTTTGGGGATCAGGTTACCTATCGGGAAGGAAAAAGCACCCCTCACCCAGGCCCCAGCTTCGGTCCACACTGAGTGAATTGGGTATGTGGGAGCATATGGGTCAAAGATCAGATAACCTCCAAGGCTAAACATACAACTTGGATCACGCCCACCTAATTGGTATCTAGCATGCTTAAGAACACTCAACCAAAAGAGAAAATGGCGCGTATCTGTGGTCCCTGGCCATGCGCTACATTAAAGGTTAGCCAACAAACGTAGCAAGCATGCATGACACTCAAACACCAAGCATCCATGTGAAATTCATTACCCAACATTAAAGCACATATTTGTGGTCCCTAGCCAAGCGTTGTAGGGGAAGGTTAGTCGCACATTTCAGGCATCTACAATGATCTAAAATTAAATATCAAAAGCAAGAAAGGAAGCGGGAGAAACCATACATTGCATCTCAGCTACTCATTGATGCATACAACACTTGTGCAACTATCTGAGCCACGTCTACATTCATCTCTGAAGAATCGGGCTCGACAAAACCTTTAGATTACTATGTAGCCAACCACCTTTATTTCGCATAGACCCCAGTTCTCCAGATCAAATGAAACCACATTAACTGGACTAATCCCATTCGGACCACTAAACATAGCCTATATTGATCTTATAAAACCAGAAAATTAATTTTAAGAAAAATAGTAAAATGGTAATTTCGGTCAAAATCGGAATTTTCTAGATCTCGGATGTGAAAGCGAACGCCATTGGAATCGTCTGCGAAATCTAGCTCTGCGCGTAATTTCGCCAGTGAGATAGTCGAATTTCATGTTTTGAGACAACGGGGTAGTGCGGGACGCAGCGCATTTTGAGTGGCTCGAAGTGCCACGTGTCATGTGTAGAAATTAGTCAAACATGGGCTCAAGTGTGGGCCGTGGGTGGACGCATGGCATGATGTCATTTGATGAAAATCCCAGTAGAGGGATAAGTGGATAAAAATCGAAACTGACGATGATGAAGCCCGACGTGGCATGAGAGGACAGTCCTCTTGACCCGAAGCTCTCTGGCGGTTTTTAGGAGAAGGAAAAGAGAGAGAAAAGAAAATAGATTTTTAGAGAGAGAGAGAGAGTCCACCTTACCTGCACAGAATTCCACGATGATCGGCCCGAGTCAAATCCGACGAGGCGAGAGGCAAGTTGCCACTCTTGCGAGAATTTACGTGTGGATACTGGTTTTGTGGAGTTTCGATGAACTCTAGAAGGTAGGGGTTTTCTCCTACTTGATTTAATCCTTATTTAAGAACCTTGTTGATGGTTGGAGTGTTTGGGGCTGAAATGGCCGTAAGTTTTCGGTCCTTTGGAGTGGGACTGAAGGCTGAAATTTTTGGACAATTTTAAGACCTAGGGTTGTACAGTTCACATGATCTTGTGTGTGGTTTGTGTTGCTTGGGCGATTCAAAATGAATTGCTTAAATTGTTTATTAGCCCATGTGAGCTAATTTTGGTGTTATTGTTATGAATGAATAACATGTTGTGGTGTGTTAAATTTTGTTAATATATACATGCTTGATATATTAACATGAATTGTTGTGAATTGGCATATTGCATTTCACATGCACCGGGGCACCCTAGAATAGTAGGTGTGAGTGCATGACATGAATTAAATCGGAGGTTGTCAAAATAATAAAATTATATGCGGAGAAAGTTGTTGAAGAATTGTGTTGGGAAATCGTCAACAATTCACATCGAGAGCGATAGATTGTTTCGGGAGTTACCTAACAAATTCACCTCGGAGGATTGTCAGCGTATTTATATCGGGTTGCGCGAATAAAACAAATATTTTTTGTTTGGAAACGGTTTTCATACATGGCATAAGCATGTGTGAGGGAGTTGGTGAGGACTCAAAACATGGGATTGGGCATGTAGACATTTGAGTAGGAATCATGGTGCTTGAATGTGTGTTTTCCAGCGCATTAGCATAGGTGGGGAGTAGCCCATGTAGGGTTATCACTCTTTGGGCGTTACTCACCTTGTTGAGAAGGTGGCCCCGGTACGGGAGTGTTCAGGAGACGGCGCTCAACAGAGGCCACTTTTGAGAAAAAAGCGGGCATGTGTGGCTTCGATATATATTTTGAAAAACGTATGTTAGAATTCTTAATTTTGATATATGTTTTTGATTAAAGTGATGCAACAACTCTTGAAACTATTGTAATATAGTTGGTATCTTTTGAGTAGTATGAATGTATGGGCGACGTGGCCATTTACTCATGTATGGATCTCGTGATATGAGACACATAGGTTCTGAGGTTGACCGGTGGTCGCGGGACCTAGGAAATGGGCGTCATATGCGGAATGAATGGGCTTGACTCCTGAGGTCATGGGCTCGATTAAGCGAAGTCGGACTACCGCCACAAAAATCGACAAAACTGGATGATCCGATTCCCCGACGAGTTGGCTAGGTTGAGAAAATTTTGAAAATTTGTCAAAACATTCTTCACATAGTAAGGAAACAAAAAAAAAACAAACGGAGTACAATTTCAACTTTGAATGGCGCAGCAAGTCTAAACGTACTAGTACCCTACTTCTTTGATAAAGCAGAACTTAATGAATCGGCTGATCCGGTTTCCTCACCAGTTCAGACGGTTGAGATCAGTTCTCAAAATTTGTCAGAATCTTTCTCAAAGAGTTAGGAATCCAAAAAAAAATGGAATACAATTCCGACTCTGAATGGCTTAGAACTGATACAAATGATGCCTAGTACCATGACTATTCCGAAAAATAGAACTTAATGAACTGGCTGATCCGATTTCCCAACCGGTTCATCCGGTTGAGAGAAGTTCTCAAAATTTGTCAGAATCCTCCTCACAGAGTTAGTAATTCGAAAATAAGCAGTCTGATTCGACTACGAGATGGCCCGGGAATCGATCAGACAATGCTAGTACCCTTCTTTGTTGTTCAGACAGAACTTAATGAACCGGATGATCCGGTTTCCCAACCGGTTCATCCAGTTGAGAGAAATTCTCAAAAAATTTCAGAATATTTATCGAAGTCGAAAGAATCCAGCAAAACAAGCGGAATTATAATTAGACTTGAATGGCTAGAGCGTCTGAGCAATTCCTAGTACCACTAACGGTATTTCGAAAAACATAAGCAATGAGCAGATTGATCTTGGTTTCCCAATGGAGTTCATCAGATTGAGAGAAGGTCTCGAGAATTTGTCGAGGAATCCTCCTCGTAGAGTCACATTCGAAATAAACGAATTACAATTCCAACTCACGAATGACTAAGAGCAGATCGAACAATGGTAGTGCCACTAAAACTAGAACATGAGCATCAAAGGTAAAGCCAGTATGAAAGAAAGCAGGAGAAGCACACAACGTTCATACCTATAGGATTCACGGCTGCTCCCCCTTTGTCTTCCTTCTTTTTTTGCCTCAAAAACCTGGTATCCACTCCCTCAAAACTTTAGGAAATCCCCCTTCAAAATGAGAGAGAGCACTCCCTCCTGGATTTGAAGAATCCCTCATTCTTTTATTTTTTTTTTTTTCTCTTTTTTTCTCCTCCTCCCTTTCCTTTTCTTTCCTCTCCTTTCTTCCCTTCTTTTTTCACTTTTTTTTTTTCTTCCCTTTTCTCTTCATAAACATCTGGGCTTACTCCATTTTGCACACCTTCGATCCGGGAACTCCCACACAATCAGTCTGAACTTCTGACTCCATAAACACTCCTCTATTCCACGAGGTCAAAGCTAGCCACATTTGTCCTATGCTTTACGAAAATGCCACATAAGTTTTATAATAATTTTATTATATATTAGGAGTATAAATTGAAACCAAACTTGGGCTTTCAGAGAAAGGCTTGATAAATTGTTAAATTGAAAGTAAATGAACATGTGAGCATATGATTAAATATTATATGCTAAAATGAAGTGATTGAATCAGAAAATAATGAGTGAAAAAGAAGATTTGGAAATTTATAAAATAAGGACTAAGGATCAAATGATAGCTTAAATGCTAATGTGGAAATAAATGATAAATGAGAAAACCAATAGAAATTGAGAAAAATGCAAAAATGAGAATGGATTTATTGAAGTGCCAAACATGGCCTTATAGTGGATAAGTGGTATTAGACCACATTTGGTCTTAGAAACCTCCCACAAGTGCTAAAAACGTTTTGGAGACAAGAGAAAGAGAGAGGAGCTAGGGTTTTGGGGAAATGTTGGAGATTGGTGTGAATCCCTCCATGTTTATGCAAGATCTTGCAAGGAGGAAGGAAGAAGGAAGCTAGGGCTTCAAGGAGTGCAAAAGTGATTTGAGGTATTACACACAATCCCTAGTTTTCTTTAAATGATGTTTGGATTAGAAAAACCCTAATCCATCCATGGGTTTTGCTTATGGTTGGTTTAGGATGGTATTTGGATGTCATTGGGAGTGATTCCCATGTTTTAGTTTGGGTTTTTGATGAATTTTGGAGAAAATCGCAAAATGATCAAAGAAGGAAAACTAAGAAAATCGGACCTTCGCCTTCTCTGCGGCGACTGGCCCCGCTCAAAGGCCCCCTCGGGTTCGCGAGGCGTAGCCTGCTCTGGCCAGAGGCGAAGTCTTTCAAAGTCACTATTCACAAGAGAGCAAGATTTTCGGATTTTGTTACGAAAGCCTCGTGTTGTGCAGATGGTTGGGGACCCTAATAAATTATCAATGGGGTCGAGTGAATGAAACTAAGTGAAAAAGCGTCACGAAACACCTGCTTCACTTCGCCTCGGCGATATTCGTTAAGTGTGATTAGTGCTAGTTCACTAAATATGATGTGTGTAAATTGCTAGGGACCGGTGAGGATCACCTAACCTAGGATCGAGATTGAAGTCAAGGCAAAAAGAAAAAGAAAGATTGGTTTGTTCTACCCTTTCTTATTCTCGTTTCAATATTTGAAAATGCTATTTCTAAATGTATAAGAAATGCATATTGATTTGTTTTAATGGATTTGAGGCAATTGATTGTGAAATGTTTGCATATAAAAATTGCATGATTATTGAAAATGAACCGTTTATACAAATGCATATTATGCCCCATTTTTGATATAGCAGTTTGAGTATAATAGAATGTTAATCGTTTATTTCACTTTAGAAGGATAGATTGGTATACCCAATGGGGGTAAAATTAAGCGATCACTGCGAACAAATGTATTGATGTGTCACTCGTCGGTAAGCCCGAGTCTGGGGCCATTTATCGAGTGTGTTCTAAATTGATTTTAATAACGGTCAATGACCCGAAAGGGCCGTCTTGTGTTATAAAACAAATATTTTATCTTAGGCATACAGCCAATGGGCCGTGCGGTGATTAAGATATCTGAATCACAGAAACATAGGTTAAATTAGTTAAGGGTAGGCGAATTGATTTGAGATTGTTGACATATTGATATTGAAAAGCATGATTGCAAATTGAAATAGAAAAGAGCATTGTGAAATGCAGAACAGTTATAAATGAATTATAACATATGAAAGTGTATATTTGGGATGATCAATGAACCGTAAATGATTATATATGAAATAAGTATAAAGAAGACATAATAAAATGTAAATAAAAAGAAATTAGCAAGCGTCGGGGTTCGGTTCGTCAGCTAATCCAAGTCGGATAGGGCTTAAGGCTAGCTACATATCCCCTTTGCTTAACCGCGAGAATCGAATGGACTCGAGATAGGTTACAAGCAGCCTGAAGTTGGACCCCTGAAGCCGGGTTCCTAGGGCGATCTGGAGCTTTTGGGCTGGGAACCAGTAAGTTAAATTCCAAAATCACGAAATCGATTACTTTCATACAAGTTGGCACAATGATCTATCTAAACTGGTTCCAACCCGGTCCAGGTGATTGAGAAAAATTTGAGGGTGATAAAATGTTCCTTGAATGAAGGAATCTAAAGAAATGGTACATGATTTTGGTCAGATAAGAGGAGATGACCAAAAAATCTTGGTCTTTCAGAGATTTGAACTACTTTCGAATAATAGACTGGCCCGAAATCCATTGAAATGGTTGAGTTGGTTCCCAATCGGTCGATCCGGTTGATAAAAAATTCTAAAATTTTGTTAGAGAATTCTTCAATGAGTAGGGAATCCAACAAAAGAAACGGTACATAATTTCGAGTTCGGATGAGAGAGATATGATCGAAACAAACCTAAGTGCTCCGAATTCGATATATCGAGTAAACTCAGGTTAGATTAAAGCTTGAAGAGCACTTACTTCTGTAGCATGATTCAATAACTAAAAAAGCCCACGATGACACTTTCTAAAGTGAACTACATACACACACTTTCGATGGACCACATACAAGCCCACCCAGAGGCTCGAAGCCAAATAAGCACAAAGGGTCATAATGGTGCACACATGAGAGCGGAGATGAGTGACACATGGGATGAAATGCTTCGAGAAAATTAATTTTGAAAATGGTAAAATGGTAATTTCGATCAAAATTCAGAAATTTTTTAGATCTCAGATGACAAAACGGACTTCACCGTTGGAATTGTCTCGCGAAATCTAGCTACCACGTTGAATTTTGTCGAATTCTGAGACAGTCATAATTTCACGTCTTTCGAATAACGAACATTTGGGTGCATATGACGGCTGTGAGAAGCATGTGATGTGACAAAGTCCACTGCCCACATGTACCATGACTGTTGCATGATTAGTGAGATAATATAGATAAATGAAAGCTTAGATTAAGTGAGTGTCGAAAAGCCTTAAAAGTCGAACTAAGGGCAGAGGTGAGTGAAAGAAAAAATGATTAAAGACATATTCTTCTCCAATGTTTGCCCGGAATGTGCAGTGAGGGGAGAAAATTGGTTTTAGAGAGAGAAAGTCTAACTTCTCTCTAGATTTCTTGGCGTTCGGACCATTGGTTCTCGTCGGGCCAAGAAGCAAAGTTGATCTGACTGCGAGACTCTTGCTATATGAACGCAGTTTTGTGAAGTTTAGCCAGCGTACGAGGTGGGGTGCTCTCTCTTGGAATTTATTCTTTGGTAGGCCATTTTAATGGATGGGGATTTGTTAAGGCACGGATGGCGGGTGTTTTGATCCGTCATATTTGGACCCAGTGAAAATCCACTAGTGTGGCCATGAGCGATATTGAGACTGAGGTTGTACTATTCACGTGATTTGTGTGTGGTTTGTGTTGTAGGCGGTTCAAATGAATTGCTTAAATTGTTTATTAGCCCGTGAGCTAATTTGATGTTGTGCTATGGATAAATAACATGTGGTTGAGTATGTGAATTTTGTTAATATATGCATGATTGATATATATTAGCATGTGTTGTTTGGAAATTGCATAATGCATTTCATATGCACCGGAGCACCCTAGAATGGTAGGTGTGAGTGCATGACAAATAAAATCAGAGGGTTGTCCAAACGATGAATTCATTTGTAAAGTTATTAAAAATAATAATTTTATCGGAAAGTTGTCCGAAGAATTGTGTTGGGAAAATTGTCCAACAAGTCACGTCAGAGGGGCCCATGAATTGTTTCGGAGAGTTACCCAACAAGTTCACCTCGGAGGATTATCCAACGTATTATATCGGAGGGTTGTCCTCAATTAAAACAAATATTTTTGTTTGGAAAATGATTTTCATACATGGCTTAGGCATGTGTGAGGGAGTCGGTGAAGACTCGAGACATGGGATTGGGCATGTAGACATTCAAGTAAGATCATGTATTTGCTTGAATGTGTTTAGTTGCCATAACATGTGCACTTAGGTGGGGAGTAACCCATGTAGGAGATTATCACTACTGGGCATTGCTCACCCTGTCGAGGGAACATTATTTCAGGTACAGGGAGTGTTCGGGAAGACGGCATGCTTCGTCTTATTCGTATGCTGAATTTATTCCCAAGTGTAGGAATTAAGGTCGTCTAGCATTGTAAAACTATGGGAATCCACAAAATTATCTCCGGGGAGTATTCTTTTAGGTGATCATAGAGTATTCTCCAAATCGTATATTTAAAAGTAAATTATGGGGTTGTGGTTGGTTGGATTAGACAATTGATTAAATTGACTATTTTAAAAATAGAAAGATGATTGATGGGGTTCTTAGGTTTCCACTCACTATTGATCAAGTAATTCCAACCTGTTAGTTTATAATCTCATCTAAGAGCCATTGATGAATGGTCTTCGACGGAAGATTTTGCTTCGCGCTCTTTTTAGAATGAAAGCGATCGGGGATGTGTTAAACACTTATTCAACAATTAACTCGGACTCTTGGCTTGCATTTTGTAATCAAGCACAAGCGTGTCTGGGGATCTCGTTCACACGTTTGTCAAGAGGATACTTAATAGGTTTTATAAAGTTTCTTTACAAGTGCTTAACATCATACAATCTCATTTAGTATAAAGAGGAATTGAGGGTTATTACCGTGATCAAGGTGAGTTTCACCGTTAGAACTAACATAAGAGTTTAAGAACTTCATTGAAATTATAAAACGCTCATAGTTGATGAGAAACTATTAATAAAAGACAGAGGAAAATCAAACTTCAATTGCAAAACCAAAGAATCAAAAATACAAAATGCGAGAAAGGGCTTGAGGATTTGTGTGATCTAACGAAAGGTTACATGAACTTGGAAATCCAAAATCTGCAGAAAAGTAAAGTTTCCTATTCTACTCTATAAACCCTAGCAAAAACTATGAGAAAGAACACTCTTTGTATAGAAGAAACCAAAACCACACAGAAATCCAAAAAAATTTGCCTTCTCCACCTTTCCTTTAACACATACCCTTTTCATTGTGATCCAGCGTTGATGGTCGAAGGACGAACGTACCCTTGCATTAGAATCGTAATCTGCTCCAATTCCATAAATATTACATGTCGATGCGGTCTGGGTTAGTGTGGTACCGAGTACCAATTTGCCTACTAGTGCTTACGTATGGGAGTTCTACCGTTACCGGTTAAACGTCTGCGTGCAGCTTGGCCTTGTTATTTCCTACTGCAGGGTACGGTACCGGTTAGAGTGGTACCGGTACCACTGCATCTACACTTGTTCCCCAACATCTTTGCAACTCCCGAGGCTTCACCACAATGGTTGCTATCATCCTCAATGATCCGTGACTTTAGATCCACGAACCTTTGTAACAATTATGCACGAAACCCGAAAAACCTGTACAAGTCCAGAAACACGAAAACAATCAAAAGTACCTATTCTTATACAAAATGTGAGCAAAGTATGACCTGAAGGTACTAAATTCCGATATAATTATTGCTCTTTTGTGTATTCAACACACCCCCCAACCTGCATCTTGCTAGTCCCTAGCAAGATTTAAACTAGTGACACCTACTGGTTATGATTTCCAACAAATGCGCTAGGTGCAGTTAAGCTTTGCAAATTTCTCAAAAGAGCAAAAATTAAACATAGTACTTCAACCTGACATAGTGTGCACCCGTCTGACTCAATTAAAACCAAATCCACAGTCTCAAGCAATGAACATAACAACAAACTATCACAAAACCAAGCTATTCATATAAAGGACCATGGAATTGAGAAAAGAAAAGCTGTAATGCAAGCACTAAACTGAAATGAACGATATTAGAGGCAGTTTAGCATAACCCACGCAACTACATGCATAAAAGTCAAGGAACAACCAGCACAACTGAAATCAAAGGTCTTTAAAGGCTTGCTAGCGACCAGGCTACAAATAAGGCAATATGAGCAAAAATGGGTGTTGGCATGACGTGGGCGAGGTCTCTACCTAATTGCCAGCACCACCTAAGCTAGCCTACTATCACTGCTACTCGATGTCCTCCCGTCGTGCGTAGAAAATGTCCTCATCGCGCGGTCGTCTAAGCTCCTCAGTCCCTTCAGAGTCGGGAGGGGCATCTCCCACTGCAGGCTCTCCTTGGAAAATATGACTCTCGAGCCTGGAGAGCCTATGGTCAAGTTGTTTCTGTTTCCCCCAAAATTCATTTAAACCACCCCGCGATCGGCTCACATCCTTTTCAGAGGATGTGCTCATGACCCTATTTGAAGACGAAGAGGCCCGGGAATGGTCTAGGGGATGTAGGCATTTGAGGGTCTCATGGATGCATTTCGGCTCTTAGCCTCAGTTTGGCTTATGTGGGCTGACTTTGGAAGAATTCTCTTCCTTAACCGCTCCTCGTCCCGCGGCTTCCTAAGATTGTCACTAGAGATGGGAATGGAATGTGCCTATTTTCAGTTAGGGACTGCAGAAAGTCCCTCATAATGCACCAAATGACCAAGGCATAGTCAATAAGCTTCCCGGTCATCACCTCATATAAAAACTGAGTTTCTTCCTTGCTCGGAACTTTCTCGTTACCCTTTGGCCCGATCAAATCATGAATAATTTTGTTCATCAACGCATATTCAAGCTTGAGCTTCCCTGGCATAAATTCCTTGTGTATAAAACCACTCATAGCAACAGGATGAGTGCACATGGCCTCAGCGAACAAATGGGCGTCGAAATCAGTAATAGCCCTAAGGGGGTAAGGTCAATCATGAGCAGCAGGGCGGACATACTGTAAAGAGTGAGCTATCAAATCAAGAGTGATCTTCAACTGCTTACCCATCACAGTGGTCTCTAGTAGGGTATCCACCCGCTGATTTTCTCTCAAATTGGTGCAAAATTCCCGAACCAAGGTAGGTAGGTATCCACGAACTTCGGCCTGAACAGATATAATTACGCTCTTGAATAATAGCACGATAGGATGGAGTGAACAAAATGTGTCCACACCCGCCCGCGCAATGAAATCCCTGCTTCGCAATCGATTGGGCCCACTTTTCCTGTTTTGAATCAGAAGACTTGACAAACATGAAAGCCCGATCTCTCGTCCCTCGCTCTCCGTGCCTCTTATCTCGGAGAAGATCTCTTAGCTTTCCCTTTCCTTTGCTATGGTGCGTGAGGTGTCGGTTCCTTTCTTCTGACCCGCTCCATGCGAGGAGCTAGGCGCTTTGCCCTTTCCAGTGTTCTTCGATCTTGCCATAGATATGGCAAGAATAGCAATAATGGCAAAGATGACCCAAACCACGTAAAACGACATCGGTAGCCTATCTACATAAGCACTTAGAAATTTGGCCAGTGCGAATCCGAACAAAACTTCCTTCATACCATCAGTAGAAGAAACCACAAGCCCACGAAGAAAATAACACCACCAGCCAAACCAACCAAGCGAATCCATATTGTAACAATGAAGTATCACGAGGAAGAAAGTGCTCCCAAATGAAGGCACCGTTTGTCTGTAAGCGAGAAAGTCCAGAGATCAAAGCGATGAAAGCTCTTGGCGGGAGGCGTGCGAGCTTCAGTTCGCTTGTGTGAGAGGACAAAAGGGCTAGGGCTTGTTTATATAAGAGTGGGTGATAAGTGGAATGACAAGAGGTGCAAAAAAAGGGGTTTAAAACACTAATTTGCTGAAATCCGCCAGTGATCTGGGTACCGATAAGTGCTGATGCCGGAATCTGCGTCTGGGTGCCTATTGCCCCTTTTTGCATAAGTGGTAATCGGTAACCGGTTAAATGTTCTACGACACGTGTATATATATATATATATATATTTTTTTTTTTTTTTTTTGTAAACTAGGAGCAGTAAATGCGGAAATATATAAATATATCCTTTTCTAATGCTTTCCATCCCGGATTTCACTGCATACTCATTTCTCTCCCTGCTCGTATCCCCGCTAAACTGACTGTGTTTACAGACTAACAATTGTACTTCCTTCTTTTGACACCTTCACACTTACCATGGGGTCCCTTTGTATTTCTTGTGATCATGGTTCCTAGAATTGAGCAAATTGGCAACTCAAGGCTCAAAATGGGTGCAAGGGGTAAATCAAAATGATTTCACAAATTGTAACACAGAAATAATGGCCTTAAATCTTTTTCTAGTTATGCATGGTGTTCCTCAGAGAAAATGATGCATGTAGTTAACATGGCATGCCAAAATAATGCACGAGGCGAGAAGCGGCTGCGAGTAACGAGTTTGAACAGAAGGTCCATGGTTTGTGTAGGGAATTAGAACATAATTCAGGGTGATCAGGTCCAGAATATAAACATAGAGATTTTGTGCATGCTTGTTAATGTGTAAATGCATTGAGATGACGTGGAGTGTGTATAAGAAGTCATGTGGCTACATACATTACAGGTCAAGTACTATACGAAAGAGCCCTTGGTCGAAAAATTGCTCATACAGGCATGTAACATGCGCATTGTTAGGTCAGCCAGTGTATGCCCACCCCCGCTCTGAAACAAGCATTGTCCTCGATGCTTCGAAGTGCCTACAGCGAGGAAGTGGAGCGGTAAGAAATGACGGAGGGTAGGGGAGTTAAGCCCGGTACAGTTGTAGACGGTTTTTTTTTTTTTGTTTTTTTTTTGTTTTTTTTTTTATTTGGATAAAAGCAAATGAAATGAAGAAAGCAAAAAGAAATGCAAGAAAGAAAACAAAAACTATATACAACAAAGTTGGAAAGAATTTACTCTGAAAGAGTATCCTGGTAGAGCGGATCTACCAGGTCCTCACTCCTCTCCTGACGGTCAAAGTGCTCGAGGAATGGCTTAAGGCGTTGGCCATTGACTTTAAAAGATTTCCCATTTTCCGGATTTTCAATCTCCCTTGCACCCTTATGGGTAGGCGACCTTGACAGCGTGGGCAGTCCGCAGGAAGCGAGTTTGCACGGAAACATGTGCAAGCGAGGCGTATAGCGTACCTTTTGGTTAGGTTCAAAGTTTTTCGCCGCAGTGATTCTTATCATGGAATAAGCTTGAGCCTCTCTTTGTAAATCCGGGAGCTCTCATACGACTCCCGCCTCAATTCTTCAAGCTCGTTCATGCGCGGAGTCATTTTACCTTGATCGAGTGGAATTAAAAGTTTTAATAGCCCAATATGCCCTGTGCTCCATTTCGATCGGTAGATGACAAGCCTTTCCATAAACAAGCCTATAGGGAGACATACCAAGAATAGTTTTAAAAGCAGTACGATAAGCCTAAAGAGCATCAGTAAGTCGAAGCGACCAATCTTTGCAATTTGAGACCTTAGTTTTCAAAATGTGTTTGATCTCATATTCGCTAGTCGAAACCCCTGACCATGGGTTTGTGGGTGGTATGCCGTTGAAACTTTGTGGGTGACTCCATACTTTTTCAACAAATTCTCAGATCGATTAATGGAGACCATATCACTAATAATAGCAGTACTCCAAAGCGGGAACAAATGTGTTCTTTATAAATTTCAAAACATTGTGGTCATTAGTTCTGGATTTGAATAGCCTCAGCCCCATTTCGACACATAATCAACCAGATAACAAAATGTAAGTGCCCGCAAAAGGGGAAAAGGCCCCATGAAGTATATACCCCAACAGTCGAAGATCTCAATGATTAAAATCGGGGTAAGAGGCATCATGTTCCTTTTTGTGACTCCTCCTAATTGTTGGCACCGAGCACAAGTTTTGCAAAATTCAAAGCAGTCTTTAAAAAGTGTGGGCCAGTAAAAACCAGCTTGCAAAATTTTATCTGTTGTTTTCCTTGCAGAGAAATGCCCTCCACAAGCTTTTGAATGGCAAAAGGTGAGTATCCCAATTTGATCATCATTGGGTACACACCTTCTCATCAATTGGTCTGAACAATATTTAAACAGATATGGATCATCAAAATAATATTTCTTAATGTCCGCCAAAAATTTCCTTTTTTGTTGAGAAGTCCATTGAGGTGGGATTTGACGGTCATTGATAATTTACTATGTCCATGTCTGGCTAGTGAACAAGAGCAAAAAGTGCTCATCAAAGAAAGCGCATCGCCTAGATTACGCCGTGAGAGCGGATTAGGAGCCATGAGATAAGTGGGTCAGCTAAACATTCTCGACCCCCTTTTTATCTTTAATAGTCGAGTTAAATTCTTGTACAGTAGGATCCACTAGTCGGCCAGAGGCTTGGTATGCACTTAGAGGCAGTATTTGACGTTGCGTGATCTGTGAAAATGGTTATAGGAGGCTATTATATGACCTGAACTTTTCTAAGCGAAAACGATGGCTAAAAAACTCTTTTGATGGTTGTGTAATTTGCTTGGCCCGGAATCTAGAGTCTTGTTGGCATATTAGATCACGAAAGCCTTTTATCTTCCTTTGTCCTCAGCATTTACTAGCACCATGCTAGTGATGAGTGCCTAAAACACTCATCTTACACTTTCAGCGTCGATTCGTCATTTTCACATTTATTTTATAATAATTTTATAGTTTTGTGGCTAGATCCACACGATTTTTATTATGCGGTGTGGTTACGGGTTTCATTGGGCGTAAGCGACTTTTGGGAGGCGGTTTGGAACAATGAGACGGGCGGGAAGTGGCTTCATCACGTCAGCGGCGTCACCACGCGTCCGCGGCGTCACCCGTCGCGCTTGGCGATCACCGCGTCGCTGACGTCGCCGCGTCAGCGGCGTCACCGCGTCAGCGAAGCGTCACCGCGTCGCGGCGATCACCCGCGTCAGCGGCGTCACCCCGTAGCGGCGTCCTGCGTCGGCGTCGGCTACCGAAAATATGCACCTCATCATTTAAAGTGCGAATGAAACGAGAGAGTGGGGTATCGGAAGCGATGCGAGCGGAGGCACACGAGGTTTCGAGGCGAGTGACGTGGCCGAGAGGAAGTGCGGGGGTATGCGCTTTTTCATTTTGGATATTTTTCGGATGTTGAACGTAACCTTTGTGTATTTCATCTTTTCTTTCGTTACTGATCTAGATCTCTTTCTAGGGTTACATCAAACCTGTCATACAATGGATTAAAACATGATCTTTGTGTTATTCGGTTGTTATTAATTTGTCATATCTACTATGCACGTATTCTTGATTATATGATAATACGTGACCCGATGTTAGCATAATCGCCTTGGAGATCGAGGTCGAGATGAGGGTATTCGGGGATGCGGGTAGAGTAACCCCTTTAGCCGGTCGGTTGAAAATAGAGATATTCGAACACGAAGGTGGCATTTGGGGTTAGAACATTTAAGCATTTCGGAATCTGAGGTCGAGGATAGAGATATATTTCGTTCTATTCCGCGAGATGGCGGACATACCTCGAGAGGATATCTAGTAGGCAAGATCACCTCGCCATTGACGTATTATAAATATATTGAATAATATCTTTAGAAAAGTAATCCATTGAGCACGTGATAGGGAGATTTAACCTAGAAATGTTCTCATTAATTGATAGAATCAATAAGCTTAGTTGTAGTTTCCTTACTTAGAATTTTACCTAGAATCAATTATTCGGATATTGTGAAAAGCAAAACACTCTGTAGTCAAATTCACCTTTCCTGTGGATGATCCGTGCGATTAAGTACACTATATTGCAAGGGCTCTGGCGTGCACTTGCGCGCATAGGCATTCATTATACACCGTGTTTTAGAGCTGTCAGTTTTGAAGCGTGCCGTTCTTGCAGTGAAGGTTTAAATTGATATAGAAGTGAGCACATAGATAGTATTACGAGATTTTTTTCGTTTTAACACATTATTTTTACAAGTCTTTGGTAATTTGGTTTTGTTAGTTAGTGTGTTATTGCAGTCTGTAGTTGGTGAGTACATGCGGCAAGCAAAATCGAATGTCGGCTGCTCTGTGTGATCGAGCGAAAGACTTATTTTTGCCGCAGTTGCGTAGAAACGAGAGGAAACGGAACATACTAAATTTTAGTAGTCATAAAATACTTGAAGAACAAGATTTACAGCATTGAACAAAGCGAAGATACAGAGAAGCGAAATGAGATCATGGAAGGAATCGCGCGGGCCGTTTATCGTGACGATCCTTATCTTTATTAGATGAGTTCGTTTACCGCAGCAGTTGTTGAACACCGCGTCGAGATGGCCACGAATTCAAAAGCGAACAATTTCGAATTGAAGTCGATCCGCAGTCACCGGATGCGAACCATATTGTTCCATGGAATTTACCGGCTGAGAACCGAACATGCATTTGGCTAACTTCCTCAGTTTGCGATACCATCGAAGTCTGTGGTGTTGAAGAAGCTCTAAGGTTCACGGTTGTTCCCAGCTTTCCTTTCGGGGATAGAGCGAACATTGGCTAACGATCGTACGATTCCATTACTACATGGAGCGATTTGGTACAAAGTTTACGACCAAATTCTTTCCACCTTCGAATTGCACAACTTGTGCAGAGATCAATACGTTTGGTCGACTAGAGGGGAGAACCTAGCATAAGCATGGACGGGTTCGCGGATTATTGCGGAAGTGTCCTCTGCCAGGCTAACGGATGGATGCAAGTCCACCTTCTACAATGAATTAGAAATGCAGCGACGATGATAGATGCCTCGAGTGGAGGATCATTGATAGAGAAAACCCTGAACCAGTGATATGAGATATTGGAAGATCTGCAGCCAACACTAATCGGTGGCACAGAGAGAAGGCTACCGCGATAAACACGGTGGGTGGCACGAGATAATGAGGTCCTCGACAATCTAGTGAATCATGTGTACGGTGACTAAGCGGAGTTAAATAGACGACGGGGAGCGGCCGCGTACCATCACGGACCGCCCGTGAGGTTGTGTGGTCTGTGGAGAACTGACATAGTAGTGTGGAATGTCGGTCGGGGAAACCTCTGAGTGGAGCAAGCCCGATTATGTGTCGAGGTTCGGTCGGAATCGACATGTGTGAAGGGCCAGGTATGGGGAAACAACTACCAGAATCAGAATCAGGGACAAGGGTGGCGTAACAATCAGAACCAGAATAGTCAGAACAATCAAGGATATGGATGGCGAAATAACCAGAACAATATGCCCTCAAACCGAGCGAATGAACCACCCTCTGAGAAAAAGTTGGATTTAGAACAAGCTCTTGCGCAGATGTTAACTTCCCACTCTGCTTTTATGAATGAGACTAAAGCATTATCACGTAATAACCTTCAATTGAACAATCAGCGTACAGTTGAAATTTGGAGTACGGATGGGTCGAATGGCGATTTATTGGCGAAGGCAACGAGGTTCCACTACTGCATGAATTCGAGAGGGAGGCAAACCACACAGAGGAGAAGGGAAAGAATGCAGGCCATCCACTGCAAGAGAATTGGAAAAGAATTGGAGAACTTGGGGCCACAACCATTGATATGAGAACTAGAAAATAAAGGACATGATCAGGTAATTTCCAAAGACCGGATACAAACCGGCGGGCCCGAATCTGACGGCGGATAATAAAGCGAGGAAGAAAGCAGAAAGCAGGACAAAGCGGATGAACTGTCATGCCAATCCCGTTCCTCGGAGGAGTTGAAGAAAGGTAAGTTGGAGAAGCGGTTGCAGTTTCTTGACATCTTGAAACTACATATTAATATACCATTTTTGGAGGCATTGGAGAACATGCCTAGTTACGTGAAATTCATAGAAAAGATCTTATGAGTAAGAAGAAGTTAGAAGAATATGGGACCATCGCATAGCGGGAATGCGGTGCCATCTTGCAAAGAGCTTCCCCCAAAACTTCACCAAGACTGGAGTAAATTTGCTATACCGTTCTCTATAGGGAATAGAATTGTCGGGAAAAGCCTTATGTGACTTGGGAGCGAGCATCAACTTGATGCCACTCTCGATGTTTAAAAGGCTAAAGTTGGGAGAACCGAAATCAACCACAATCAGTCTACAACTTGCGGATAGGTCATACCAACACCCTCGAGGTATAGTCGAAAATGTGCTCGTAAAAGTTGGTAAATTCGTCCTTCCAGCAGACTTTGTCATTCTGGACATGGAGGAAGACGGCTCGGTCCCCATCATACTTGGTAGACCTTTCGCCACGAGGAAAGCTCAAATCAATGTACGAAGGTGAACTCAAACTAAGAGTCAAGGAGGCGAGGTCACTTTCCATGTCTTCCAACCATGAAGCACCGGATGACGATCAAGGAATGAAGATATCTTACCCGCTTCATTACACGGAAGAATTTGCAGACGATCACGAAAAAACTTGAGGACCAGCCTATATTTGCCTGAGAGAAAGACCTTTGAGAAGGGCAAGGGCATGTACAGAAGTATTTCATCCACCTTGAGCATTGGGTGTGAGCAATATAAGGATGCACATAAGCATTTCTCGGTTTATCCTAAGTGTCTTGCACAGTGAGATTCAGGGTCGTCGAGCTAACGACATTAAACATAGCGCTTCTTGGGAGGCAACCCAAGTGTTCCTATATTTTGTAGTTTCAAGTTCTATTGGTTATTTCAATAGAATTTTTGGTTTCTAGTTGTGTTCATGATCGGTGTTTTACGCATTGGTTTAATTCAGGGACCGGAGCGTGGGTGCAAGTCTTCTGGCGTATTCGATGCCGGGAATGAAGTTTACACGTGGAGAGTTCTCGAAAAAGTGGGCTGAGTAGTGTGTTCAAAATTTCCTTTTTGAGACACTCTGCGTCGCGTCGCGGCGTGGAGATCCGCGTCGCGGCGTCAAAATTTCATCTCTCGCATCGCGTCGCGGCGTGGAAGTCCTACGTCATAGCGTCGAAATTTCATCTCTGTCGCGTCGGCGTGGATTTCTCGCGTCAGCTGGCGTCATTTTGAAGCCTTACGTCACGTCGCGGCGTGGGATTTATCACGTGCATTGAAGTGGAATTCTCACGTCGCGGCGTGTATCCTGCGTCAGCGGCGTCATTTGGTCATGTCCTGCGCCCGCGTCGCGGCGTGAACCCGCCTGCGTCGCTGGCGTGGCCTATTTTAGCGGTAGTTAATTCCACCTTCACACGTCACTTTTCCTCTGAGAGCCCTATCTCCCTGCTTGCAAGTCAGGTGCCCAACCTTGAGACTCAGTTGATCTGGTGGGGACCTCCCTGCGCTCGCCGACCACTTTGTAAGTCACCCTCTTTGGCGGTTTTGGGTCATAGTGGCATTTCCACCCTTTGTGTGCCCCGGATTCTAGCTTAGATGCAGTGGTCACAGGTTCATTTGATAACGTTTTTGTGTAGTCTAGAGGTCTTTTAGGAATTCATTTCGGGTTAACTAGGTTCCTTAGGGTCTTTGAGTCCCATTTAGGTTTTGTTGAGTCATTAGGTAGTTATTTAGTTGATTTGTTGTGGTGCACATTAGGTGTTCGAGTTTTTGTCTAGGTTAGTATGTGGCAAAGGCGGTGCACCTTGGTCGGCCCGGCGAGGACCCTACTCCCCGTTCGTGCCTCCACGTTTATAAGCGAGTCTGTAGTCAGTTTAGCCTGATTGCAAGCGGAGTCCTTCATTAAGGAAGGGTTTCATGCCCAGATGATTTCTTTATAAAGGCATCGAGGCTAAAGGGTGGGCGTGCCTTATGCCAACCCCCTCGTCCGGCGGCGATGAGCGTAGTTCGAGAATTTTACGCCAACCTCGCTTCCCATGTCCTCAAAGGGTCGAGTCGCGAGGTGTATTGATCGACGGTCTGAGTCCATCAATAGTTTCTATGGCTCAGGCATGTCCCCGCAGTTCGCTGATAAACTCGCGAGCATCCCGACTACCATGAGGTCATCCGCGTATTGACCAAAGGCCGGGGTGAGTGGAGGATCAACAGTGCGGGCCATGCGGTCAATTTCAAGGCCAAGCATTTGGCCTACATTCCCAAGGTTTGGCATCACTTCATCACTTCGCGTCTTATCCCGACGACGAATGTGTGTGAGTAACTGACGGCGTTCCACTGCTTTCAACTTCGCCATCATCCGGGATATACCATTCGATGTTAGGCGAGGTTATAGGATGCTATCCTCCATAACCCGGGACGAGATGAACACAGGGGCACCCGCTACGATTTTGACGCAAACAAGCGAGGCGCACTGGCGCGACAATGAGGCTTTGGCTTCGCCGTCGAGGTCATGTCGGTGGCCAGGACACACGGTGTCCCGCATCTGAGGTCTACGACTCGGGCCACGAGCCCTCGAGATGAGACGAGCTTCCCGGTGCTCGGGCTCTTTGGATTCCTAGGGCGACACCCGGGATGACACTTAGGCCGATCTCGTCTCACCCACCTCCCACCACCACCCTCGTCTCACACTCCGCGCGCGGCCTCGGCGGCCGTTTCTCCACCTCCTTCACGAGATCTTGAGGACCCGGTGCTCTCACTTTCCTTTGGCATTTTTGACGCGATGCAGGATGGGGCCAAAACACCGAGTCCTCGTTTCCCAGAGATATGGAGCGTTAGCGTCGCGACATGCGAGCCGATCCTGGCGTCAGGCCATCATTCTCACGATGCATGCGAGGCCAGCTCACCCGGCTCACGGCTTTGCGGCCTCACGCTTGCCTCCGCCATTGATCTTGAAGTCCCCTTCCTCTCTATTGTTTATATCTTACGGTGAGGACGGATATTTTGTTGGGATGTTTTGTTTTTAGGAGTCTTATATTTTTGTTAACATTTATTATTGTTTTGATTTCCGTAGTATGCGTGTTACAGTTTATTCGCATATTAGTTGTGTTTTGTTTTTAGTATTGCATGCAGTTATTGGTGGTGTTTAGATTTAGTTTTAGTTTGTTTTACATCACACTTTCATGTTAATAAGTCATGTGTTAGTTGTTTGCGTGTGTTTTAGGACATTTTTGCATGTAGTGATTGCATACATGTGTGCCATTTTGGATATTGAGGATCAATTTTGGATTGAGTTCACTATAAACTTGTTCAAATGCATACATTTGCTTGATGCTCGGTAATTAGGTTGAATAGTTAAAAAGGGCTAATGAATCAATTCCGGGTAGTCAAGAAACCAGTTCTCAAAAACCCTATCCCACTCACACACTAGTGACTTTCAGAGTATGCATAAGTGTCGAACCCGGCTACTAAAGTTCGTCGACCTAGGGAGATTCGAGACCATTTTGGTGATGGGACACCTAATCAAGGGTGCCATCGGAAGGCCCCAACCAAAAGAGAGAAAATACAAAAACAATAGAAAAAGAGAAAAAGAAAGAAATATGACAAAATTAGGTATATGCATAGGAATAAAGCGGGATCATCGATCGGAATCCAGGGCACGATCTGAGGGGCTATCAAAAAGCCTAATGCCTGATCAAGCGTAAAGTGTGGCTTCTTGCCAGATTACATGTGGGAGGAAGATGGATCGTTCCAGCAACCTAGGGCCATCGAGTTTGGTTAGTGTTCGGGGTGAAGTTTGGAAGATTTAATGCTGGTGCCATAACAGCGGTGGGAGTCACCCGATGGATCCCACATTCTGAGGAACACTTATTCGCGCAGCACTAGTTCTTCCATTTTTTGTTTTTTGGTACATAGGACATTTCGTGTGGACATAAATAAATGGGTGCGTTCCTATCCTTGTCTAGTTCGCTTCTTCTAATAGGTGGGTTGAGCTTAAGTTTGGGGGTATCGAATTTAGGCATATTACGGAGGTCATCATATAAGCACATAGGGGGTTTTGGGAAAATGCATTGAACAAGTGGGATTTGATGCACTAATTACGATTTCACCTATATGTCAATTTACGAAAGTCAAATATCACGTATGCATGCTTGAACATCGAGCAAGCGGTGGGTATGTGGTCGATCGATTTGATCCCATTTTCAGCATGTGCACCCTTTGTATTAGTGTTAGTTGCATGGTGTCGGGATTAATCATCTGTCTAGAGTCGAGTTCTTGCTTGAGGACAGCGAAACTAAGTTTCAAGTGTGATGAGTGCCTAAAACACTCATCTTACACTACAGCGTCGATTCGTCATTTTCACATTTATTTTATAATTTTATAGTTTTGTATTTAGATCCACACGATTTTGTATGCGGTGTAGTTCTGAGTTCATTGGAGCGTAAAGAGCGACTTTTAGGCGATTTTGGAACAATGAGGAGCGAGAGCGGGAAATGAAACATCACGTGCTGGCGTCGGCTCATCTGCACCTCATCATTTAAAATGCAGATGGCTCGGAGAAATTAGAATTGCTTCGGGAGAGGCGTACGAAGCGGAGAGCCGCGGGTTTCGAAGCCCAGTGACAGCCCGAGTGCGGGAATTATAACGCTTTTCATTTTTCGGATATTTTTCGGATGTCGACGATGTTTTCTTTATTAAGCAATTTCATCTTTTCTTTCTATTTATGATCTAGATCTCTTTCTAGGGTTTTATCAAACCTGTCACCTCCTGATAGTTAAACTTGATCTTTCATATTTATTCGGTTGTTATTAATTTTCATATCTACTATACATATGTTACGTTATATGATAATGTCGGCCAATGTTAGCATAATCATGCTTGGAGTCCAGAGATTCGAGATGAGGGTATTCGGGGATAGTGAGTAGCCTTTAGCGGTCGGTTAATAGAGATATTCGAACTGAAGGTGGCATTTGGGGTTAGAACATTTAAGCATTTCGGAATACCGAGTTCGAGATAGAGATATACTCGATTCTATTCACGAGATAGGCGGATATACCTCGAGAGAGGATATCTCGTAGGCAAGATCACCTCGCCATTGACATATTATAAATATATTGAATAACAATATCTTTAGAAAATGAAATCCATTAGGCGTGATAGGGAGATTTAACCTGAGCGACACCATTAATTGATAGAATCAATATTAGCTTAGTTGTAGTTTCCTTACTTAAATTTTACCCTAGAATCAATTATTCGGATATTGTGAAAAGCAAAACCTCATGATCAATTCACCTTTCCGCATGGATCGATATCAAATGCGTTAAGTACTATATTACTTGGGGCTATGCGTGCACTTGCGCACATCAGGCATTCATTATACACTGCAGCGTTTTGTTTTGTCGACTAGGCGTCACATGATCTCCAATGGGAAGGTTCAATTAGGAGATCGCATGATAGGAGGAGACACTGTAACATAGTTTTGAGTTTATCAAGGCAGCCTGCAGGCTTTTGTGACCATGCGAAAGGGACATCCTTGGCAAGCAAATTGCATAAGGGACGAGCTATAGCACTAAAATCTTTTATGAATCTCCTATAGAATCCAGCATGTCCCAAGAATGACCTTATGTCTCTAACACACTTAGGAGTAGGTAAGTTGGAGATCAACTCGACTTTGGCCTTATCCACCTCGATTCCATTTTTCGATACTATGTGGCCTAAGACAATCCCTTGTGTCACCATGAAATGACACTTTTCCCAATTTAACACGAGGTTCTTCTCTTGACATCTCTCCAAAACCTTACGTAAATTCTCGAACATCCACTCGTATGAGTCACCAAAATTAATCATCCATGAAAATTTCCAAAATGATTTCCTATCATATCATGAAAATCCCCATCATGCACCGTTGGAAGGTTCTTGGTGCATTACGTCGAGGCATTTTCTAAAAGCGAAAAGTGCAGAATGAGTGAATGTTGTTTTCTCTTGATCTTCTAAAGTTATCTCAATTTGATTGTACCCTGAGTACCCATCGAGAAAACAATAAAATCCATGCCTTGCAACTCTCTCCAACATTTGATCTACAAACGGTAGAGGAAAGTGATTCTTTCTGTACCGCGTTGTTCTATAAATCTATGTACCTCGAAGCGGAGTGTTGCGAGTGAGATGGCTGTTATTGCTGTTTTTTACCACAGTGACTCAAGTTTCTTAGGGACTACAGTTGAGTGACCCTTGCTATACTTGCAATAGGGTAAATAACACCTACGTCCAAGAGTTTTAGAACTTCTTTCTTGACCACTTCTTTCATTATTGGGTTTAGTCGTCTTTGTGGTTGTCTAGAGGGTTTAACATCCTCTTCAGTAGATCCTATGTGCGAGATCAGGGCTAATTCCTTAATATCTGCAATTATCCATCTGCAGAAATGATTACGTGGGTTCTCGATATCTCCAAAGTTTATTTTCTTGGTCGACTCTAAGGAGGAAGATATGATTACGGAAAGTTTCTTCTACCTAAGAATGCATATTTGAGGGTGTGATGGTAAGGTTTCAACTTGAGCTTAGGTGAGTCTCTTAAGAGGTAATGCCACTGTCTCGATTGGTAGCAATGGCGTCAGATTAGGTGCCCTTCCATTTACTTCCAATACCTCTTGTGTTCGATTATGGAGTGTAGGAACTCGACTTTACGATGTAAGTCCTCCTCATCCCTGACTCGGGCTTACTAGGCCAAAGACATGAGAGAAGTCGTCATATGAAGACATTATCTAAGTATTTGCACCGCAGGAATCCAACCATGTTTACCGCATAAACATCTTTCTCATCTCCCGTTCCATGATAACATTAAAGATATTCAAATTAGCAGTCATGTTACGAATGATAATGTCATTAGGCCTCCTACAGGTGTATGATGGCATTAGCGATTGCGAGATAGTCTACCAGAATCTTGGGAAGTAGGTTCCTTGGTTTCACCACGAAGGTTGGGTGTCTATGCAGCCAAAATCGGGGAAGTAAAACTTGTCCACTTGCACCGATACATCCTTCACTATCCCTACAGGAATCTTCACACTAAGGTCGGTGGAGGGTGATATTAGTTCAGTTCCCAATTCTCCCCAACCACAGATCAACATATCTTGAAGTAGGCAACAAATTAACACTTTCCCTAAATCACATCCGCCACGGAGTTCACGAGTCAGGCCGATTGGCGGATCAGGAACGGTTTCGGGGTGTGAGAGCATATCTTGGGACTCTTTGCGATTTTTTTTTCAAGTCGAACTTATACCAGTGGGTATGGCCCACATCTTATAAAAGAATCAAAATATCATATACATAAACAAAAGAATTACCACGGAAGTGGTGTCCATCAAAATCTACACCCATATACTGAGTCCGATTTACAAATACAAAACTGTACTTTTACAATTACAAATCGGTATGTGGAGTTACCATGTAGTGAACCCCTACTAGTGTCTTTGGCGGTATCACGGAAGTCTTCAGATGTCTTCTTCTGTACTTACACGGATTAAAACCCGTGCTAAGCTTTACGCTTAGTGGGAAACATATGTCTTATGCATATACACATTTACTTTCAAAACAATAACGGATAATATATAATTTTCATGCCTTTATATTGCAGACTCATATAAGTGCTTCATCTTATAACGGGGCTTAAACTATTCAGATCTCTCTCGTAGGAGTTCTGAGGCTGATTCTTTATCACGAACTTAGTAAGACTATAACAAATATCGCATTCAAGACTCCCGTAGGAGTTACAGAGCTTATTTATTCAGAACTTATACTTATAACAGACCTATGTTTATTCGGGACTCCCGTAGGAGTTACAGAAGTTATCCTTATTCAGAACTTATACTTATAACAGACTCATGTTTATTTGGGACTCCGTAGGAATTCTGAGAACTTATCCTTATTCCAAAACATACTTACATAGAACTTATGTTTGTCGGGACTCATGGGTTATAGAACTATCATGATGAACTTATACTTATACTTGACCTGCATTGTTTATTGGATCATGGGAGTTAAGGAACTTATCCTTGATCGAGGAGGTACCCTTAGGTACTAGGAAGGCTGATATACCATAGGGTTTATACTTATACTACGAATTACACTTGTTTGGAAATTTCGTAGGTATCCACGGAGACTTCACAGATATCTCTTTGGTATTGCGGAACTTGTTCTTATGCGGAATTGCAGTATGTACTACTTGTTCAAATGTCCCGAGAGGCCAGCACACTTGTGCTTATATCGAACTATCTTATACTCATACGGGAGTACTGAAGTAGAATTTCTGAGGTTTATCCTTATCCGTGGCTTATCTGAATATACGTAGGTACTACAAAGTGTCAGTCTGAAACACGTGAGTGCCCGGAACTTATATTTATACGAGATACTTTATCTTGTACTTGTCTTACGAGCATATCC
This sequence comes from Tetrastigma voinierianum, assembly GCA_016808115.1. Lineage (NCBI taxonomy): Eukaryota > Viridiplantae > Streptophyta > Magnoliopsida > Vitales > Vitaceae > Tetrastigma > Tetrastigma voinierianum. The sequence continues at coordinate 1,574,807 of JAEQBH010000222.1, read as the reverse complement.
TTGTCTTACGGATCTTATCTTGGTATTCTGAGAACTTATTCTTGTATTCGGATCTCATACGTGTATTCACAGACTTAAGCATGTATTTGATTTTATACTTGTATTACCAAACATACATGTATTCGAGATCTTATACATGTCTTGAACATATATACTTGTCTTCACGGATCTTATCTTGAATTATTCTAGAAACTGATTCTTATATTTAAGATCTTATTCATGTGCGAAGGTACCCGTAGGTACAATAAGTCGGAACAGATCGGACTTATCCGATCACATATCGAGATATGGGCATCGATCCATAGCGAAGTGCAGAGATCCTGAGGTACATATGCGGATTCATCACGGATTCGAACATATCAAAACAAATGGATTTATCGGTTTATATCATACTCATATTCGAGTTACACTTGTTCGGAGAGTGCGTAGGTACTCACGGACTTATACTTATTTTATCGATGCGGGTACGCGTGGGTACCTCTTGGACTATACTTGTTTGCCCAGATGCGAGGTACGGTGGGTACTACGGAACTTATACTTGTTTACCGATGCGAGTGCGTAGGTACCTCTGGGAGACACACTTATTTTATCGATGCGGGAGTACCCGTGAATTATCTTTGGACTATGCTTGTTTGCGATGCGAGGTACGTGGGTCTTATGGAGACTTATACTTATTTCTGCGTCGGGATTGCAGAGTAAAATTGCTACGAGACTATGCTTATTTGGCGTGCAGGGAGTGCCGTAGGTACTCTTGAGACTTATACTTATTTGCAGTGCGAAGGTGCGTAGGTACTCTGAAGTGTCGGATCTGGGGAGTACGTGGAGTACTCTGAGCAATCTGGTACATCAGATCTTTATTCTTATTCTTTATTCAGAGTCTTATTATATAACTGTTTGACTACCTAGACCAATCATAAGAAATAATGAGTAGGACGCAGCACAATAAGTATCGAGAGAGATCATACGATTACTGAAGTCTTGGTAGCCTGGCGGGGGGAGTAAGTCTTGAACTTGAGAGTGTCGTAGCACTGTCCCGGACGGGAGTGCCTTAGCCTTAACGGAGTACGAAGTACTAATCGAGTGTCGTGGCACTGTCGAATCTGCGAAGTACTAATCGGGTGTCGTATGTGTCCGGGACGTCACTCATTCATTCTTTGGTCCTAGGTAGTCATATGATCATATGTCTTCAGACTCCCAATGTATCTTATTCACATTACGTGTTCATGACATGTGCTTTTTCATGTTCATGTTCATGTTTGAGTTCATTTCATATTTCATATACTTATATAGCAAGGCAGCTGATGTATTCACACATCGTTGATATTCTTGTCCCTCGATGCGTCTACTTTTCTTAGAAATGGAATCATTCCAATTGAATCATCCAGGAAACAAAGTTATGGCGTTTCATGCCAAACTAGTCGGGTTTACCGGATTACACTAGGAGCAGTCCTGAATTTCTTTTTCAGGAGGTTTAACCATTACCTGACCCTGGTTGCTGTATTCGTTTGAAGCTAAGGTTACAGGGGTTCTCCTCAAACTGGAATCACCCAGGCTCGAACCTTACTTGAAACTGAGTTACGTCCAGAAACAACCCGGACTACTCATGATCAAAAGCTGCCGACGAATTTGGCTTGCACACTTTATTTACTTTGGGTATGAATTTTGGGCTACCAAGCATCAGAATTTGACGATGCCTATTTATGGATATTTGGTTCTCCTTTAAGTCTATTTAATTATCAGCCCAGATCGCTCGAATCGGATAAGGAAATGAGCAACTTATAGTAAAATCTGGCCCAGGTCGAAATAAAATGAGCATCATGTCTGATTACACCTGACTGTACGGTACATGTGCTCAATTTTGCCCGAGAATGTGGGCTTTTTCTTCACTTTTCCATATATTACTACCCAAATCATCTCAATACTCCATATACACATCAAAACCACTCCAAATTCATCTTAAAATGAGTGGTTTTAGAGCCTTATAAATCATCTTTGTACATATGTTTCTTCAAAATCTTCCAAAACAACTCTAATAGGTCTCAACCATACACAAATCAAATCCAAGAATTTGTTAGGGTTTATTCACAAGCCACAACTCCAGTACTGTCATTTAACCATGAATCCAACCTCAAAGGGGGATTTCATACTTATCTTGTTCCTTGTGGGTTTTACCAACCTTAATTTCAAGAAATCTAAGGTTAGGATACAATTCTATCAAAACCCTAGATTTGGAGACAAGCTATTAGCCATACAAAGCCTTAAAATTCCATAGATCCATACAATTCCATGTTCAAGGTTAGTTTCCATACCTTTTTTATCTCCCTTCTTCTTCTCTTCTCTTCTTCTTCTCTTCCTCTTCCTCTTCCTCTTCTTCTCTCTTTTCCTCTTCCCTTCTATCTCTACGGTTTGTTCTTCCTCCAAATGAGACCAATTTTTGGTCTTAATCCATGTTTGTTAAGGCCATGTTTGGCCAAGTCAAAAACCCTTTTTTTGCTTTTAACTTTTCATTTTTGCATTTTGGTCCCCCATTTCTCTCTTATTTCTTTTCCATCTTTTCTCTATTTGCCTTGAATCCCATAACTTCTTCTAAATTATAGTTTGGCATATTATCTTTTGGCTTTATTACCCTTGGATCCTCAAGTGGTAAATGACTAATTTACCCTTGGCTCTATTATTAATTCTAGGGTCTCTGTTTTATTTAGAAAATTTCCATTTAAACATAATATACCCTAAACAAGTCCGAAAACTACTATGGTACATTTCGGGATGTTACAAAATCCACTAGAGCATGTCCTAACTTTGAGTTCCCTACCACTATGGAAATAGTAGGGCTTCCTGGGTCTTTGTATTTTGGGGGCAAATTGTTTCAAATCAATGAGGTAGATTGCTCAGTCATAAATGCCTCCTTATTGACACCTAGTTTTCTTTTTACCGTGCACAAATCTTTTAGAAACTTGGCATATGACGGAATCTACTTAATGGCATCTAGTAAAGGAATGTTCAACTTCACTTGTTTGAACAACTCATATATCTCAGAATGATTGTTCACTTTCTTTGGGGCTCTCAACCTATGAGGGTATGGAGCTGGAGGGATATGGGTAGCCTTGTCTTGTTCTGGCTCACCATTAATAATATCTGTCTTAGGAACATGAGGCTTGTCCGACACCTCATCATCTCCAACTGGTTCACTTTGTAACTCTTGTATTGGTTCCTTGGGTTGAATGGTTTTGTCGATTACCTTACCACTTCGAAGAGTGGTGACAGCCTTGCAATGTTCGAAGGTGCCCTCACTTGGACCTGAAACTCCAACACTATTCTGACCTTGGGGATTTTGAATGGTTTAAGAAGGGAGTTTCCCTTTTCTTGTTGGAAATTGCCCATAGAAGAGGTTACCTTAGTGATTTGGGATCTCACATCATTCAAGCGGATTAAATTAATGTTTGTGGATTATTTGGGTTTTATGCAGCTGTGTCACAATATCCTCCAAACTTCTCTTATGTGGAGGTTGATAAGGCTGTGGGCTTGGATTCCCTTGATTTGATGAATGGAAACCTTGATTAGGGTTCACAGGAAATCCTTGAAGACCTTGATTCTGAAATGGAGGAGTTGGATTTGAAAAACCTTGGTTTTGATAAGTGGGACCTTGGTTGTTTGGCACGTTGTGTGGGCCTCCCTCATTTCTCCAACTAAAATTTGGGTCTTTACCCATCTGGATTATATGTTTCGAATTATGGAGGGTGAAGGTTTCCTTTGGTAGTTAAGGGCACTAGTTTGCTCTATTTGGATTGCTCCCTTAACTTGAGGAAGGTTTGGGCAGTTAATAGTTGAGTGGGTGGGGTCATCGCAAATGATGCATGGCTCCTCCACTCTAGGTCCAATAGGTACCGAGGGTACTTGAGGCACACTAGTTACCTCATTCACCTTTTTCAACTCTATAGCCTCCAACTTCCTTGTTAAATTGGCGATTTTTGCTTACAGATCATCATTCTCTCTTAAGTGATGGATTCCTCCCCACATGGAGTCATCTTATGCACTTTAGCCGAGTGTCTACGGTATTAGTTTCCCATGTTAAGAGCATTTTTACGCTATGGTGTCCAAAGGAATTGAATTACTCCTACTTTTCTCATAAAACTCTCCCGCACACATCATTTGGATGTATTGTTTATTATTGGATAGCCCTTGATGAAAATGCCTGATTGTCCCACATCGAACCATGATGAGGGGATAGCATGGGAGAGGTCCTTGTATCTCTCTCCTATACTGACAAAGTTCTGGCTTTTTCAAAAATTTTGGATTGCTTGCATGAGAGCATTGGTACGTGCGAGAGGGAAGAACTTGTTAAGGAATTCATTTCGCATGTCCTCCCATGTAAAGATTGAATTGGGTGCAAGCGAATGAAACCAGATTTTGGCCTTTTCCTTTAGAGCAAAAGGGAATAGAACCATACAGATTATGTGGAGAGGTGATCCAGTAGAGAGAAATGCACTACAAACATCCTCAAAATCTCTCATGAATGAATAGGGGTTCTCATAATCGACCCCTTGATACATAAGTAGAAGACGGATCATCTCCGACTTCATAAGGAATTGATTAGCCTCTTCAGGAAGGCGAATACATGAGTTTGTTGTGGTTCTTTGAGGTTGCAAAATCTCTCGGAGAGTTCTTTCCACATTAGGTAAAGGAGCAGGGGGAGCTCGATATTGATTAATTTGAAGTTAATATTTCCCTCCTGCGTGGTTGTTCTTTGGGAGTGCAACACCGTCTCCATATTGTGGAGGAGGTTCATGGAGTTCTTGTGGGTTAACGGTATCCTTGAGCTTTTGATTAAAAAAGGGTTCTTGATTCTCAGGGATGGTCCATTTGAGGTGTAAGGTTCTCAGCGAAACATGACTTACTATGGACTCTTGAGTTCCTTGGAGAGTACAGATTCTTACAAGTCGAGATTTGCTCGTTGCGACCCTGCCAGTAATGCATAATCTACTCCTTCAAGCAACACCCACTTAGATTCCTCACAAAAACAAATTAAAAATGAAGGTAGAGAAAGTATCGGATTTGCAATGCAATTGCAAATTACCTCTAACTCCCCTTCAGATCAACTGGATTGATCGCCACTCCCCGGCAACGGCGCTAAAAATGCTTCGTCTTATTCGTATGCTGAATTATTCCCAAGCGTAGGAATTAAGGTCGTCTAGCATTGTAATACTGTGGGAATCCATAAGTCATCTCCACAGGGAGTGGTCTTTTAGGTGATCCTTAGGAGCTATTCTCCAAAAATCGTATATTTAAAAGTAAATTATGGGGTTGTGGTTGGTTGATTGAATAATTGATTAAATTGACTATTTTAAAAATAGAAAGATGATTGATGGGGTTCTTAGGTTTCCACTCATTATTGATCAAGTAATTCCCACCTGTTAGTTTATAATCTCATCTAAGAGCCATTGATGAATGGTCTTCGACGGAAGATTTTGCTTTAAACGCTCTTTTAGAAAAACGATCGAGGGATGTTAAACACTTGTTCAACAATTAACTCACACTCTTAGCTTGCATTTATGTCGAGCACAGCATTAATCTTAGGATCTCTCGTTCACGTTCATCGAGATGCCCTGACTAAGGTTTATAAAGTTTCTTTACAAGTGCTTAACATCATACAATCATTGAAGTATAAAGAGGTGAGGGTTATTACCGTGATCGGGGTGAGTTTCCACCGTTAGAACTTGACATAAGAGTTTAGAACTTCATTGAAATTATAAGCGACTCATAGTTTGATGAGAAACTATTAATAAAGGAACTTGAGAAAATCAAACTTCATTCTGAAAACCAAAGAATCAAAAATACAAAATACTGAGAAAGGAAACGAGTTGTGTGATCTAACTGAAAGGTTACATGAACTTGAAATCCAAAATCTGCAGAAAAGTAAAGTTTCCTATTCTACTCTATAAACCCTAGCAAAAACTATGAGAAAGAACACTCTTTGTATGAAAACCAAAACCACTGAAATCAAAGCTGCCTTCTCCACCTTTCCTTTAGCACATACCCTTTTCCATTGTGATCCGCGTTGATGGTCGAGGGTGAGCGTGCCTGCATTAGAATCGTAATCCTGCTCAATTCCGTAAATATTACATGTCGGGGTATCGGTACCCGATTAGTGGTACGGTCTGCAGGTTATGCCAGTGCTGGCGTATGGGGTGCGGTGCCGGTTAGAGGCGATGCGTCGCAAGCAGCCTTATTGAGTTCACTGCAGAGTCGCAGATTACCGATTAAGTGGTGATACCTCTGCATACGCACTTGTTCCCAAACATCTTTGCAACTCCAGGAAGCCGCCGCAGATTTGCTATCATCTTCAATGATCCATATTCGCTTTCCGGTCACAAACCTTTGTAACAATTATGCACGAAACCCGAAAAACCTGTACAAGTCTAGAAACACAAAAACAATCAAAAGTACCTATTCTTATACAAAATGTAGGCAGTATGACTGATCTTAAATTCGATATAATTGTTGCTCTTTTGTGTATTCAACACGGCGCTCATTAGAGGCCCCTTTTGAGAAGAAAACCGACATGTGGCTTTGGTAGATACATTTTGTAAAACATGTATTAGAATTCTTAGTTTTAATATATGTTTGTATTAAGAGTGATGTAATAACTCTTTAAAACTATGGTAATATAGTTGATGATATTTTGGAGAGTATGATGTGTAGGCCAAGGTGGCCATTTTTACTCACGAATGGGTCTCATGATATGAGACATACAGGTTTTCCGTAGGTTGACGGTGGTCAACGGGACTCTCGGGAAATGAGGCATCACAACTTGGTATCAGAGCTAAAGTAAACGATTACCTTGGGAGCTCGGTGGGTGTTTCCATAAGTTTAGTCCTGATACTGACTTTGCGGCTTAGTATCGAGGCATAGAATATGAAATACTAGGGCTCGATGGGAAACGGGTTAGATCATGCATCCATTGTGCATTTTGATGAATTAATTGTGATGTGTGATTGAATTGTTTGCTTGTATGCTTGGTAAATAGCATATAGGAAAATGTTGAACATTAGGGTCGAGAAAACATAACCCCTAAGTTTGAGAAAAGGTTTGTTTGAGGATTTTTGGGCATAATGGTCCAGAAATAAATGAAAAAAAAAATTTCTAGACAATAGCTCCAGTTTTTGAACATGAACAGATCGGTTTTGTGAAATTCTGTAAAATTATTCCAGTTTTTGCATAAGAAAAATGACTAAAATTTTAACTCTTAAAATTGTTTAGATTGCTGCTCATTAGGTTGTCTAAACTCTTGCATTTAGGAAAATGCTTGAGGAGAATGCGGAAAAAAAAATGTTGAGAAAAAAATTTTTTCTAGGGTTTTACAGTGTGTAAAACAGGAAAAAATAAATTATAATAAATATTTCTGGTTCTACTGAAGATATGAAAAAAAAAAATTGTGATCTTGCAGTGAATAGAACAAATGAAAAAAAAATGAGTGAGAAAAAAAAAAAAAAGCATACGAAAAAGGCTAAGGTAAGTCACGCGCATTTTCGGCACTGGAGTCACAATATAATGTGTTATGTCGTGAAACGGGCATGGCTGAGGCGCTGGCCCCAGGTGCACCGCTGGCAAGGCACGCTCTGGCCCAGGCGAGCCGCATTTGGGGGCCCCTTGGCCGGCTGCAGCCCTGACCCCTGCGCGATCACGGTTAGGAGCGTTGCGACACGGTCGACTGCCGCGCTCGGTGGCGACATTGCCGCGGCTGGCCAGCGGGAAGTGTCAGCGATACAATTGTTCTTATCGTGAAGGAACGCGGTAATGCGACCACGAAGCGCGTGACTGGCGCCCGCGCGATCACGGCGCGGGAAGCCCATTTGCGACCTTGGCGGCGCAGCGGGACCGCGGCCAGCGTGAGTCTGCGGCGTGGTAGGATTTAGTGGGCGGTACAATTTTTGTATCGTGGCGAGCGGCAAACACGGTGCACTGCGGCACGTGACCACCGGCCGGTACGCGCTATGACACGACCTGCGCGACTTTTGGCGGCGTGCCGCGATCACGGCGCCCGGGGGGCCCGCGACACCGGCGCCAGTAGCGGCGTGCGCCGCGAGCTGAGGCGCGGCGTGCGCACAACCTGAAGCGCGGCGTGCGCATAACTGGGTCATGGGTGTCATGGCGACTGCGCAACCCGATTTTGACTCAGTGCACTATTTATAATCACTATTTGGATCACTGTTATGGACAATGTTCATGAACACTGTTCACGGGGTTTTCAAAAAAAATAAATAAATAAATAAAATAAAATAAAATGAAAAAATAATAATAATAATAATAAAATTTTTGTTGTGTATGATTTAATGTATGGAATTATTGTCTTGCATTACCTATGAATGCATAAACGTTGTGTATGGAATTTTTCGGTAGGTGAATAGCGTCTCGGGGCTGTATTTACACCCTTGGAGATACCTCATTAAAACTTAACTTACCATTTGACATGTGTAGATGGCTAGTCGCAGGAGAGGGCGTAGAGATCGTCCACGAGGTGCTAACCCAGCTTTCCACCCATTATTTGACAGTAGGCCTTTATTTGAAATTTGTAGGGATTACGGCTGCTACCATTGCCTGGGCTAGTGCGTAGTGTGAATTAGAGTAACCTCAAGGTTTAGGGCTGTCATCTCGATATTTCTGAGGAAGGAAGTCAGATGAAGGTGTGAGCCATTGGTTTTATGCGAGTTGAGAAGGGTATATTAGGCCATGGAGATTACCTTTTGTCTGACCCGGGATCGGGCATTTTGCATTCCAACTAGAGAGCGCGAGGCTGAGTACGGGTGGGCCCGGGCAAGGAACCTCTATGGACCTAGAGCAATGACATGGACCAGAGTTCGGAAATATTCATGGGCAAGTATTTTAAGTCACTACTAGACATGCGAAGGCTCGGGGAGTTCCTAGAGGCTGACGAGGGCCTTGAGCGTGATTGAGTATGTGGCTGGAGTTCACGGGGAGTTAGCTGGCTTTCTTCAGCGATTAATAATGACCTGGAGCTTGCGAGGTCGGGGAGATTTGAGAATGGGTTGGGTTGTCCATTCGGGGCGGGACAATAGGACTCCGCCTCTGAGACATGGACTATGGTTGGGACGGCCATGACCATAGAGAGGGAGATGGATAATGCACGAGCACTTTCGGGATCGCGGTGCGGTGGCAAAGGAAGTTGCCAAAATGCTCACGCGGCCCTCGAACAACGCTGTGCGTGGATTGGCCTTGATAGTGTGGCTCTTTAGATACTACAACCCAGCGACCATATCTTTCTTGCCCGAACTCCGATTCATGCTTTCTTAGACTCTATGAAAAGCTCTTTGAGTCTAGATTCTAGCCATATTCCAGTGATTGGCACTTGGTGCTCACATCATTGTTGAAAGTTTGATCATAACACCAAGTGTACTAATTGCATGGCATGACATGCTTGTTTGATGAAATGTTGATATGTGTATTAATATATTGACATGTGATGAATTGTATGTGTAAACATGGCCATTACATGGCATGTTGTAGGCTATTTTGTGGACATGTTATGTCGTAATTTAACCTAGAGGATAACATTACTTTACTAAGTAATGATTTAGAGGTGATGTTGATATATGCTTGTGTGATATATTGACATGAATGAATTAATGTAGGGAAATTATATGCATGTTTGATATAATTGCCCAGGATGCATTGGTGATGTGCATGTTTGATAAAAGTTTCCATATAGCATTCATCATATATGTGACATGGTACAAATAGGCAATGGCGCATACATGGCATATGCACGGGGACAGAGTGCATAGTGCCATCACACACCATTCTTGGTGGTTGATGAATGGGCTCGATATGTTGAACGAAGTTCAATGGAGTTCCGTTGTTCTCAAAATATGAAATAGTATAATCACACACCATCCTTGGTGGTTGATGAGTGGATTGTGTACTGTTGAACGAAGTTCAGCGGAGTTCCACTGTTCGTAGAGCATGAAAACTTATGTCGAGTAGTAGCAAGCAAGGATAGATACCCCCTCAGGTGAAAGACCTACTATTTTTGGTTATACATATGTGTCCAACGATGAAAGCCCATGAAAGTGTAGGAAGGGGTGCGAAGCCTGTGGTGAGACCCCGAAAATTCTCCTACCCACAAAAGACACATGTTTTGTTAATAAAAAGATCATTGGAGGCACAATATCCAATGGGTTTTGGTTTATAAAATGAAAGAATTTGTTTTGGAAAATGATCATTGGATGAGAACATCAATGATGGTTTACCACACATTGGCCTGTGCATTGTGTGGAGAGAGTCGGTGAGGACTTGGGGCATGCTACATGATTGAGTTACATCTCATTTCATGGCATGTAGGATTCCATGGTAGAAATTACAATTTACATGGAATGATTGTGGTGAGTGTGCAACTATTACATGTGCACTTAGGTGGGGAGTACCCTCTGTAGGAGTTATCTCTACTAGGCGTGGCTCACCCTTTATGGGAAAAACATTTCAGGTGCAGGACAAACACCGGTGGACGGCGCTCATCCGAGACCGTAATTGTGAAGTAGGCCGATATGTGGCCTTGATATTCATTTTGTAAAATATATTAAAACAAAATAGTTTTAATATATGATTTTGTATAAGAATGTTGTAATAAACTCTTAAGGACTATTGTGACATAGTCTTGGGTAACATTTTGAATATGGTTGAAAGGGCCCGGTGGGGCTACTTTTACTCATAAATGAGTCTCGATGAATGAGACACGATAGTGTGGTATCGAGATATGCAATACCCACAGGTATTCCGCAGGTTGATGGTTGGTCAACGGGACCCCCGGGGTTTGGGGCGTCACAAACTAAATTATCGCGACTAAAGTTTCTATGTCGCGACAAATAAATGACTCTGAGGGCTAAAACAATGTCGCGACAATGGATTTTCAATTGACAAATGTCACGACAATGAATTAAAATGTCTCGACAAACTTTTAGACCTCATAAAGCAAACTTATGTCACAACAAAGGTTTTAAATGTCGCGACATACAAATGTTGCACCTTCAATAAACAATATCACAATGAAGTTTCCTTAAACTGAGAAAGACTGGATTGGTGTTTGTCACGATAAATAGAGATTATGTCACGACAAAATTTACCATTTCATCCCAATCTTAAAATTTGTAGCCATTTTAATCATGTTAACATACCAAACAGCATATTATACATTTCAATCACTCAATTCATGATTGTGAATACAAATTTAACCTTAACTAAGCATCTCAATTGAAGCATGGACAATTAATTCAATTTCTTCACCCAACAATATATGCAATTTTACATAAAATATAAAATTTGACTAAGAAAGCTAATAGGAAACTTCTCACAATCAGAGTATGATTATCCAAATCAAGGTTCATCCATTGCATCCAAGCCGCTCTATCGACACACCAATTTAATATCTCGCTTTGTCCCGAAAACAAAATCAAATACAAAATCAAACTTGAAAACAAAACTTAAAACATACCAAATCAATTAAAAGCAAAGTATAAAAGGAAAATAAAAATTGCTTAGGTTGCCTCCCAAGAAGCTGCTCAATTTTATGTCTTTAGCTAGACATTGCTTCAACATGCTCTCATTTTCAGCAATTTCTTCATAAATTTAGATCTAAGACTGTTCTTCATTCCCAATTCCTCTTATATAATGCATTATTCTTTGACCATTTACTTTAAAATCATTCCCTAAATCTATTCTCAGTGTCAATGCTCCAAAAAGCGTAACTACAATAATTGTGTAAGGACCACTCCACCTTGATTTAAGCTTTCCTGGAAAAAGCCTGAGCCTTGAGTTGTATAATAGAACTAGCTCTCTTACCTTGAACTCCTTTCTTAAAATTCTCTATTCATGCCATCTCTTAGTCTTATCCTTGTAGATTCTGGCATTGCCATAGGCTTCATTTCTCATCTCTTCCAATTCATTCAATTGAAGTAATCTTTTTTCCCTAGCAGCTTGACAGTCCATATTTAGCTTCTTGATTGCCCACATAGCCTTATATTCAAGCTCAAGAGGGAGATGACAAAGCTTTCCAAACACAATCCTATATGGGGACATTCCAATAGGAGATTTATAAGCAGTCCTGTAGACCCACAATGCATCATCTAGCTTTACTGACAAATCTCTTCTGCTTGTGTTCAATGTCTTCTCCAGTATGTTCTTTATCTCCCTATTGGATATCTCCGCTTGCCTATTTGATTGAGGGTGATAATCCAAACCCATAGTATGTCTTACTCCATATATGCTCAAAAGTTTTGCAAACGATCTGTTAGCAAACTGGCTTCCCTCATCACTGATGATTATCCTTGGGGCTTCATATCTACTAAATATATTTCTTTGAATAAACCCTATAACTGTGTTTACATCATTTCTAGGGCAAGCAATGGCTTCAACCCATTTGGATACATAATCCACAGCTAAGAGAATGCAGATTTTTAAATGATGGGGAAGTGGTCTCATGAAGTCTATGCCCCGCATAAAAATCAAGACCATTAGGATCCTCAGAGAGGTATCTCATTTCTTCTATTAATGTTGCCCATTCTCTGGCATCTATCACAATGCTTGACCCATTCAAAACTATCTATGAATAATGTACGCTAGTAAAATCCTAACTGCAGAATTTTCTAGGCTGTTCTATCTCCTGCAAAATGATCTCCATATGGTGATGCATGACATTTGTCTAAAATTTCAGCTTGCTCAGCTTCAGGTACACATCTCCTGATAATCTGATCTGCCTCTCTTTTAAACAACAATGGGTCATACAAAATATAAAATCTAGCATCTATCCTCAACTTCCTCTTTATAAGTCAATTTTGGTGGCATAACACCACAAACCAAATAATTCATTAAATCAACATACCAAGGTACTTGAACTGTCACCTGAAATAGCTGCTTATCTAGAAAATTCTCTTCACTGCCTTTTCTTTTCAAAAGAAGCTTCTATTCTCGATAAGCGACACATCATCACATTATCACCTGCCTTCTTGTCTTTGATCTCTAAGTCAAACTCTGCAAAGAATAACAATCCATCCCGATGAGTCTGCTCGCATCTTTTCTTTTTCCATTAAATATCGATTACAAAGATGATCTCAGGCAGATGATGATTACAGGAGATCCTAATATATATGTCTAAACTTTTCAAGCAAAGACCATTGCCACATTTCCTTCTTATGAATATAGTTTTTTAGCTTCACTAAAGTTTTGCTTATAATAAATGCTCGTTTTCGTCCTTTCGTCTTCAAGATTAAGCAGTATAGTATAGTCATTGACATCACATATGTTTCAAAAACTTTGCCTCACTGTGTTATGACTGAGCTATGATCAATTGAGACTTGATCTCTTTAAATGCAAATTAGCAAGCTTCATCAAACTCAGTTCTCAGATCTTCTCCAACAATCGCACAAAGTATTTCCATATCTTGATAAACCATTATAAATCTTCAGAAATCCTTCGCGTTCCTAGAAAACTCCTAATACCTTTCACTATAGTTGGTGGCATCAGAGTTTTCATCAGAGAAATCTTAGCCTGGTCTACTTCCAAGCCTGCTATAGAAATTTTATGACCTAGGACAATACCTTCATTTACCATAAAGTGGCACTTCTCCCAGTTTAGAGCTAGGTTCTATTCCTTGCACCTTTGAAGTACAGTTCCCAAATTTTCTAAGTAGCTCTCAAAGCTTGACCCATATACAGAGAAATCATCCATAAAAATTTCCATAACCTCTTCTACTAAATCTGAGAAAATGGATATCATACATCTTTGAAAAGTTGAAGAAGCATTACATAGTCTAAATGACATCCTTCTAAAAGTAAAGGTGCCATATGGGCATGTGAAAGTGGTGTTTTCTTGGTCCTTTAGAGGTATGGTTATTTGATTGTATCTTGAATAGTCATCTAAGAAACAGTAATGAGAATGCCATGCCAATCTATCCAACATTTTATCAATGAATGGAAAAGGATAGTGATCCTTTCTAGTAATAGTATTCAACTTTCTGTAATCTATGCAGACTCTCCATCCAGACATAGTTCTTATAGGAATCAACTCATTCCTTTCATTTATGATAACTGTGAATCCTCCCTTCTTAGGAACCACATGCACTGGGCTCACCCAAGGGTTGTCTGATATTGCAATATATAAAGCCTGCATTCAACCATTTAAGAACCTCCTTCTTCACTATTTCTTTCATAACTGATTCAAATTTCCTCATGCCTATGAAGTCTCAGATTCTCTCCATGAGGATTTTGTGTAATACATTGATGGGATGGAGGTCCTTAGATCCTCATCGACTGCCAACAGCCTCCTTCTACTTTCCTCTAATCTCCACCACCTTCTACTTCTAATCACAATCAACTCCGCTAATATCACAGGTTTAGACCTTCCTTCTCCAAAAAATGCATACTTCAGATGTTTTGGTAACTCTTTTAGGACTAGACCTTCAGAGCTCTTTTCTTCCTCCTGGACTTTTTCTTCACTGTTTAGATTATCTATACTTCTTTCATTTAAGCTCAAAATAGTTTTTGCCATCAACTCTTCCTTCTTAAGATCATCATTATAGAGTGAAGAAAATATGTAGTCATCAAATGAGTTCTCATTCATATAATCATCATGTTGCTCTACAACCAGGAGTTACATTGTCAATTTTGCTTGTTCTATATCATGTTGCTTCAGACTTTTGTTAAGGTTGAAGTGGACTTCTTCTATGCCAACTCTAAGGGTAAGCTCTCCCTTCTTCACATCTATCAGAGCTGCACCAGTCGCTAGGAATGGTTTACCAAGCAATAGTGGAATCTACGTGTCTTCCTCAATGTCAATCACCACAAAGTCCACTAGGAAAATGAACTTTCCTACCTTAACTAGCACATCTTCTAGGATTCCTTCTGGTTGAGCCATTAATCTATCTGCCATTTGTAGAGACATTGTAGTGGGATTTCACTCCCCCAAACTTAGCCTTTTGACTACTGACAAGGGCATCAGATTTATGCTTTCACCAAAATCACACAAAGCTTTTCCAAACCGTGGTTCCCAATTGTGCAGGGTATGGTGAAACTACTTAGATCTTGCCTTTTCTAAGGTAGATTCTTCTGAATAATAGGACTGCAGTTTGCATATAAGCCCACCACTCCACCTTCATCCAACTTCTTCTTCTTGCTGATAATGTCTTTCATAAATTTTGCATAGTGTGGCATTTGAGCTAATGTCTCAGCAAAAGGAATGTTGATCTCCAATTTCTTAAACACATTTAGAAATTTGGCATATTGACTATCTAGCTTGAACTGCTTCAGTCTCTAAGGAAATGGGATAGTAGGTTGATAAGCTCTCACTTCCTCCTTCTACACTGTCTCTTCTTTAGCCACTTCACCTTGCTCTTTTAGCTACTGATTCTCATATGATATTCCACTTTTGCTTTGCTTTTCTCGACTCTTGTTGAATTCTGATATGCTTCCTCAGTATCATCATTATTCTGCTTTTTCTCTGCTTCTTTGCCAACTTTCAACTCTCTACCACTTCTCAATAGTCATGTACTCTTGATTCTCTTTGTCTCATTAGGAACATCCAAGATCGATTCCGTGATAAAGAAGGTCCAATTTCATTTCTCCTTGGAGTTTCCGTATTCTTTAAGGAAGCATTTGTATTGGCTTGAAACACGGTTGTGTTTTCCTGGAACATTGCAAGCTCAGCAAACTTCTACTCATCCAGGTTCAATATCCTTTTGTTCTCAGACATGTAAGTCATCATTTAATCTTCAAAGGATTGGGATCTCCTTTGTCCTTGATTGTCTACTCTCTGAACACCTTGTTGTTGTCCTCGAAACCAAAGCAAGGCATAGTTCTTAAAATTTGTCGGTCTGACCTCACGCATTCCACCTCCATAAGATGCTTTTATGGTTCCTAAAGGTCGGGTGTGTAGTGGGTTGAAGGTTGTTGTTTGGCTTGGAAGTTATAGCTCCATTTCCATTGATATAATCGAGCTCTCAACATTGTATGGACCTTCATGAGCAAAGCCTCCTTGTTCGCCATAATTTTCTCGCTTCGCATCATCCACAATTCCCACTTCATTATAGGAATGACCTCTTCTTTCTTAGTTATGAATCTTGTTCATGATTGCATCTAGCTTAGCTTCAATGGCAGACATCTTGTTCAGCTCAATTACTCCACCTCTTCTCAGCCTGCTACTACTCCCTGAAGCTTCAGATGGAGCTTTGTAGTTGCTCTTTCCTAGTTAATCTATCAGTTGAGTAGCTTCCTCAACACTTTTCCTTATGAATGTACCTCCAGAGGCTGCATCCATAGTTCCTTTTGAAGTGTAATTCATGGCATGTTAGAAGATATCCATCTGATTCATCTACTCAAAACCATGCATTGGACATCTCCTTAGCAGCTGCTTGTATCTCTCCCAAGCATTGTACAAGGATCCATCTTCTTTGCGCCAAAGCGGTCGATTTCCCTCATCTAAAAGTTAGAGCATAAGGGAAGAATCACAATATACTACCCACTTCTCCCAATTGTTCACTGCCATAAGGTAAGGACTCAAAACCCTGGGAAATTTGGTTGCTGAGTAGGATCCTCATTAAGGAAAAAGGAAATAGCTGTGCAACTTGATCACACATTTACTCCATTCAGCTTCTCACAATGTCACTGCACCCTGCACCCGCCTGGGCTTGTTCATTTGATCTTCACTGTCTCCTATGAACTGTAAGGTTCATAGTGATCAAGGGCAAAGCCCGCCTCAAAATTGTTTACCTCAATGGGTGGTAGCCTTACTACTAAATACTCTTCTCTTATGACTGGCCTCCAAAAATCTTCCATATTTCTCTATCTTTGCTGAGGTCTATCAATGGCTACAATAGGAATGTTCTGGTTACCTTCTCCTTGATCTGCCATGCTTGCTTCAACAACTGCTCTTTCTTTCTTCATATTTCTGATTGTCATTTATAGTTCAGTGTCTAGTTGCAATAAATCAGCTCCTATTCCTCCATGCATGTAAGAATCACCCGAATATAGTGAAGCACCAAAATCCAAAGTGAGTTCAATAGGTGGGATTTTGATTGTATCTCTCGTTAGCACAATAGAAAGACATGCAACTCAATCCACTTCTTCAAGAGAGAATCTCTTTTTTTTTTTTTGTGCCTTTCAAAAAGGTTCTTGATAAAAATATAAAAATGTCCAAATTAGCAGTTTTCATTTTGGTTGGAATATTGATCTATAAACCTCTATTTCAATCCCGAGAAAAGACGCTATAAACTTGTTTAACTGAATCTACATAGACCAAAAAGTTCTTAGTAATGTTGGAACATTGCCATACAATCCCCAACAACAATGCCAAAAACTTGATTTAACAAGTAGGATTGTTATCTGATGTATGTCTATAATGTAATATATTTGAAATTCAATTACCTAATTACTAAGTTACAATGTTTAACAAGTAATAGTGATTATAAGTCCAGATATCATTCCCACAAGGATTGATGAGATAATTTAACGATCAAGTACTCTTACTACCAATTTAGTAAATGTAACTGTATCTTGAAGAACTTGTAAATAAGTTGTTTTATTCAAAAAAAAAATGAATGAAAAGTAAACAAATTTATATGATTGAAGGTCATCGTAGATCCAATGACTCGGGAATGGGATCAAGTTATATCGTATCAATTTGCATTGTTGTTCGGTTAACAAGATAGTCATGCTTAAATTCTCGATTTGTCCAAGAGCATAGTAGTACGCCTTAGTCACCTCATGACACTATATTTCGTCATTTAGAAATTTAACAACATATTTCTGGGAAATGTAACACTCCAGTCTAACCAGATACTTTTAGGATTTGATCCTCCTTCTAAGATTTAGTTGATTTTCCTAAACCAGTACTTCTCAACCATTTCTTAGGACTAAAATCAGCTTGCCCCATAGACAGAACTACACAAGCTTTCTTCAATGTAATTGGTACCTCAATTTACCGTTTGAAATGAATAATCACTCTCATCTATTAGAAGCACAAACATTCTTTCAAACTTATATGAAACCTTTAAATATTAAACTAATAAGTCAATAAGAGTGATTCTTGTGCCTCGAGAACACACTTCTATTGTCACTCAGAAAGGGACCTTGAAGTCAGAGATTAGAACATCACCTATGATTTGTCAAAGTAAAACTTAGAGTTCATTAGTTCTAAGATTATCAATCTAGCATACCCCTAAGTTACTGCTCTTTGTTCTTAGGAACTCACTTCTCTATGTCACTCAGGGGGTCCTGGAAATCATAACAGAGATACAACACTTTTTGGGTATAGTCTGCTAATATCTAGAACAACCCAATATAAGAGTAGTACCTATCAAATAAATCCAATCTTCAAAGTATAACATTTATTTAGAAACTAAAAAAATGATAACCAAAGACCAATCATTTCCTGTAGTTAGCTTAGCCTCCATGAATCTGATTCATAAGAAACAATGACTAAGCGATATTTAAACAAATTGATGTCTGAAATCAGAATCAAATCAGAATATTCCAAAATTATGTTCCATGTTTATAACATGATTAGGGTATACTAAAAGTAAATGTATATTTTTTCAGAATTTAAATACTAAGTTTAGTAGGCAAAATAAGAAAAACCCGAGATTAATCCAGGAAGAAAGGGTAAATTAGTAATTTACCAATTCAGGACCTAAGGGTCATAACATAATAAGATTATAGGCTAAAATGGAAATATGAATAACTTGATTTGCAAATAGAGGGGAGTTAAATGACCTAATAGAAAAAAAACCCAAAATAAATTGTATAGTCAAACATGGCCTTATCGGGGGCAAAATATCTCATTTTGTCTAAAATGATAGGGCCAAATTGATGAGGAGGAGAAGAGAGAAAGAGAGACGAGAAGAAGAGAGGAAGAAGAAGAGGAGAAGAAGAAGAAGAAAAGAGAAGAAGGAAGAAGGGAGGAGAAAAGAAAAGCAAAGGTATAGAACTTGTTAGGAACTTTTGTATGAATTTGTGTATGGATACTTGTTTGGGGTTCGAATACCTCTTTTGTGTAGAATCTTTGTTTGGGAATGGTTGTTTGGTTTGGTTGTGGTCCAAATGAGGAAAAAAATTACAGAGAAAATAGCTTGGGTTTTAGAGGAGATGTTGTCCATTTTTTTTAAACCCGTGTTTTTATTTTGACCATAACTTGGCCATCACTCACCTAAATTAAGTAATTCGAATTTCTGAGTATACTAGATTTCTAGAAGAACAAATCTCCCTGAAATAGGTGTATGCAAATTTGGAACCCTGTGCACTTGTACCACTGCTTAGAAGCCTGCTTTCTGGCTCAACTCACCAATTCGATTACGCCGCTTGGATTTCTGAGCGCTGTATATAGACCAATCATTTCACTCATTCAAATTGAGTGATTCAAATTCGGGGTAAACTATACTTAGAGAACAAATATTCTCGATATAAGTATATCCAAATTTGTGAATCTCATTGGACATGGTAAAATTCATCAAAAGAAAGAAATAATCGTCCCTCAAATTGCCTCGTAACACCCCCGAATCACTCTGCTGGAGTTAAACCATAACTCGAGTTATAATTAATCCAAATGAGGTGATTCAAATTTCTATACAAAATTAGACATCTGGGGGAGAAAACTTAGCATGAAGAAAGTAGGGTCAAATTATGTCTCTAATGTTCCAAAAATCAAATATAGGATTACTACTTAGATTGTATGCTCCTTAAATCATTCGCGAAATAGCTTCAGAATTGCTAGACCATATCTCCTTAAATTAAAAGTCCAAATGACATGATGTTTGAAGCATAAGAAACTTAAGACATAGGGGTATATTGAGTTAGAAGATTACTTTCTCTAACAATCCCGTTTACAGGGTCAACAATTGTAGTTGAAAATTGATTTGGGAGCTGCCTACAACTTTTCAGGCAAAATTGGTTATGGAAACTAAAATTGTATAAAAGTTATATAATAGTATTGTTATACGAAATAATGCATCATAATAATATGATCATGATAACATGTGTTATGAAAGTTAAAGAAAATACACGTATAATTTTGTTATATGAAAAAAAAAATTACAGTTAAATGCTTATAAGAGATTATTTGATAATGAATATCTCATAAGTATACATGATACATGAGATATCTTTTTCTAATACCCGAAAGATTGTTAAAAACATAATAAAATTGATCGTCGTTTATAACCTGGTATTGGATAGATAGCATGCTCTTACAGGATACAATCAAGTTGCAAGATACAAGCCATATACAGATCAGAAATCTCGTTTTGGTTATCTGATGACATATCCCGTTGACTTATTATACGTCTCAATATACAGACAGAGATTCGATCGTCTTCGTACAATGATAGTACCCTTCAGTATATACATTTTTCCTCAGATCCACTTCTAAGGTTTATGCAGCATGAAACATAAAAGCAATGACAAGTATACAAATGAGATGTATACGATATACGACATGATTACAGGCGACAAGATCGCTATGTGATGATAAGATATGGTTGCTAGAACAATAAATAAAGCGTAAGACGACACCTAAAAGTAGAGAAACCTGTTATGTAAAAGTAGATATGAGAAATGGATAAGTATATGTAAATGTTATATTTGTCATAAGTATATGCATGTATCTATAGTGAGATGATCCTTATTAGAGGTCGTCCACGAGTATTATTTCCACTAAGCTATAAGCTTAACACAGGTGTTTCATCCGTGTAAGTACAGAAGAGGAAACTTGAGGGAAAATTAATCCAGCATCAAGAATCAAATGAATTAATGATTTATTGGTACACACTAAAGATTCATTCGTCTAATATATATGTGTTTTTGTTTCTTTGTAAGTTAATGTAAATATTTTAAATGTTGAACACTTCCATGTGGAGCTTGTATATATTTTATAATCCGTCAAGCATAATATATTATGTGTTAAATTGCTTAACATTATACTTAACGAACAAGCCTTAAAGTTTATAAGTTTATAAGAAATAGAAAAATATAATTCTCGCCACAATCGTAAATCGAAGTTGGGGGCATCACAAAAACTTAATAAAAATGATTTCCAAAAATAATTCCAGATTCCACTCAAGTTCAGACATAAATGAAGCTTGATATACAAAGATCCCGTGTCAACAATATTACAAATATCAACTATTCTAATCTCAGCATATAAATAAATCAAATAAAATAAAAGAAGGAAATAAAAAAAATGTACAAAAGCTCAATCTCTCTGTGTGATCTCCCTTGAAGATGCTGCCCTCGATGATATATTTGATCCTCCTTTTCTATTGCCCTATTTCTTTCTATTTATAGGCCTCATAAATGTCAAGCCATTCTAGGCGTATTTGATGGGTTTCTCGTAGAAACATTTATTCACGTTATATACAAAAAGAAACAACAAGCCATGACATTGTAGCACTGCCTTTGTTACCTGAAGGGAGGTTTTGGTTTAGAAGCTCTATCAATGGTGTTATTGTTGTATCTTCAGTTTTTGCCTTTGATAACTATTTGTCGTGACAAAGTTCATGAATGTCACGACATATATGCAGCTTCTATATCTTCATCTTTTGTTGTAGATTTGTCGCAACATTTCTGACTAGCATTCCTCTTGAGTGATTGTCGCAACAAACTTTTTATTGTCGCAACAAAGTTCTTTGCCTTTTCCTTAAATTGTGTCGCGGCATTCTTTCCTTGCCATGTACTGTTGATCTCGAGAGGTTTTATCGCGACATAAAAACAATTATCGAGACAAAGTTTTGTGAATTCATGCTTGCTTTTGTCACGACAAACTTTGCTATGTCATAGCATTCCTTCTTCATTTTGTCCTTTGTTTTGTCGCAACAATCAATGCTTATATCGTGATGATAGAATCTGGGTTTTTCCAAAGATTTTTGCTCATCTTTCGCCAGAACATATTTCCAAATGTCGCAACAATGTTCCTCGCGCATTACTCTGGTCAGGTCTTATCGACGTAGCCGTGAAACGCGACATTCCTTCTGCTGTTTATCCTGAGTTTTGTTGCTACAATGGTGAAATTTGTCATGACATTCTGAATTTCCTGCCTTAGCCATTTTGGTGATTTTTTTTTTGTTTTCTCTAAATTCCTACAAAACACAAATTTGGGTGAAGACTCCATAATTTTACATTAAATTGAACTTTTAAGCCTCAAATATTCATGAAAAATGTGCTTAAAAATATATGAGTTTTACACTCATCAACACTTGAGTATATGCTTCACAACGGTCCAAATGTCTCTCCCATCGTGTGAATGGACACGATATCTGCCCAAGTCATCCTACTCAGCAAGTAGAGCCATCCTTCAGCATAGCATCATCACATAAACTACCAACCGCCGAAGCATATGGTACCTGCCTTCTGTCAGATCTATTCAAATGAGTCTTAGGAAACTCGGTCCTACAGCAGACTGATCTCATATCTAAAAGGTGTAAATCTTTTTTTTTTGGAATTGCATGTTGTACCTTAAACCATATCATTCATATCTTTCAAAGTGCACAATCTGTTCTTTCTTGTTCGTGATTAAAATTATTTTCATAAAAACAAGAGTATTTATTGGTCTCAAAACAATTGATCAATAATCAAATGACCCATTTTAAATATGCGCAGTACACAACTTTATTGAAACAATGAAGCTATAGAGACTGCATCAGGATAACATACATGGCATTATCAAAACGTCGGGTCTATTTGAATTTCCAAATCAGAAGGGTTAAAATCAAAGAAAGGCTAGGGTTGAAGATGGATATTTCTTTCTCCCCATAGTGTGTTCTACCAAACCCTTGTAAAATTCTAGGACTCTATTTACTCATATATATAGAGAACAAGGGAAAATTTGGGCTTTGGTCCAATGGGCTTACCAAAGCAAGGGAGAAAATATAACCATGGGCCAATAGCTAGTTAATATTAAATCATCCCATAAATAGTGCATAATTAGCATACACAATTACACAATTAAAATTGTAATATGATTATGCTTAGTCCATGAGCAATTAATTAATCTAACATTCTTCCACTTAGGCGACATAATAATCATAACTCAAATGTTTTCTCAATAGATTTACATAGCCATAACCAATCATATACAATTAACGTGCCAAGAGGATGCATAAATCGTACATAACCAGGTGATACTAATCAAAATCATAACTCAAATGCTTCAAAAAAAGACTCACATAGCCATAACCACTCATACATAATTAATACATCGAGATGATGCATAAATCGTACATAATCAGGCACTACTGATCTAAAAGCATTTCAATGACAAGAGTATTTATTCAATAGAAAGAGAAAACATCATTCTGTCATTCATCTGGCCAAAATAACACAAAATCATAGAACAATAACAAACATCAAATGTTCATGTAATAACAAAAAACATGAGTTTTCCTTACAAAATACATGAAAAGACAAAACTCCCACTAAAACAAAGATTCTAGGCTCCTAACAATCCCATGCGGGTGATGTGTTCTTGAAACACACAAATAGGTAATCCTTTAGTTAGTGGGTCTGTCAACATGCTAGTCGTAGGCGTGTGCTCAACTGAAATGCAGGACCCTGCAACTTTCTCTTTCACAAAAAAGAATTTCACATCAATGTGCTCGGAGAGAGAAGTGCTCCTAGTGCTCCTAGAGGAAGATATGGCTGCAGAATTATCAGGGAACAATTTCAGCGATCTAGAAATAGAGTGAACAACCTCCAAAGCTGAAATGAAGTTTAGAAACCATATTGCATGACAAGTAGTGTCACGCCCCCATTCCCGATCCGACCCGGATGGCGGATCCGAACCGAGTCCGGGCGCGAGACTATATACTGGGACTCATTGACCTATTCTTTCTCAGAGCTGAACTTGTACTGCGGGTTATACAAACAATTTCGTAATAACAAAAATCATTTTCATTTACAAAGTTAACTACCACCAGAATGCACTGGCCCATCGAATCTATACACATATTAACAGTCTCATTTACTTATACATGTACATTTTTTTTTCTAATACAAACATCGATCAAGGGAAGCAGCAAGCAAGTGAACACCTATCTCCGAGCTGGCCTCGCCCGCCGACAGGATGTCCCGTCCTATCCTTGTCTTCTCGCTTCAGATCACACCCGATTGAACACCCGCGCAAGCCTTTACGCTTAGTGGGAACATAAGCATGGACAACCACCAATGGTGACCGTCACAAGCTTATACATATGCATTTCATATATCTATACATATTCATATAACTTTTTATTACTTATCTCTATCGTTCTTAGCACTTATGCCTTTCTATCATGTGGTCATAGCATGTTCCATCTATTCATTAGGTATTTCTATTATATATTCATATCACATAACCTATGTTGTGCATGTCATATTCTTATACATATATTACTTTCATGCTTATATACTATATCATTTGTTATGTTCTATTTTCATGTACTGTTATCATGTACTATTCCTGTACTATGTTCATGTAATAATTTCATATACTGTATTCATGTACTGTTTCATGTACTGTACTTGTTCATATACTTTTCGTGTCATTGACACTTTACTTAACATCTTGAGCATATTTATTAAATGGCATCAAATGATGTATCTTACCGTATGTCACATATTCTTGCATATACTTGTCATTTTCTTTTTATGTTTCATGTCTGCAAATACCTTAGGAGCGGATCTAGGGAAATAGTGTTTGTGCACGAAAGATGCTGTATATACCTAAGGTATCATCAGCATGCGAGGCAGTGACCTATGCCCGACAATATGATGCAGAAGGTATCATCCTTTGTGCGAGACCGGTGACCATCTAATGGGGCCGTGGCTTGTGGTGACCCTTTGAGGGCCAGAGTGATCAGCGGGATCTATCTCTATCGACCAAGCGGGGCCTGATATCATAACATAATTTATATCTTCGCGAGACTTATTTTTCACGATAAGCGTGCCCATCTATCCTTGACCGGGTTCTAGCGAGCTTGATCCATGTGTATTTTATGTTCGGTACACATATCTCATATTCAGAATAGTATGGTTATCCGGTATCATATGCAATATGTACAATCATTTATTCTTATCTTTGCATTTTTCATTTCTCATATCTCACTTTACACATGTACATATACATATAACATATCATATACTTATGTCATATTCTATACTTGTCATATACCCATGCTTTCTTATGTTCCATATATAATTTACGATTTCATATGCAATCTTATACTTTCTTATCATATCATGGGTCATTTAAGGTCATTTACATTTTCTGTACACACCTTATAAGCATGAATATCTATTGTTATCATGATTGCTTATGCAATATATACTATCATTACTTTAATCAGTATTCGCTCTCATATCTGTAGATTCATATTACGGTTCTCATATTTCTCTATAATACATTTATTCCTATATTTTTATCATACATGCATTTACTCATTCTTATATTCATATATGCCTATCATTCGGATACCTGTACTCATTCCTGGTAACATCTTATATCTTCTTAACTTATATCTTCGTATCTTTATTAGTATCGTATCTTATGACGTATCTGCATACATTTACATACTTATCACGTTTTACTTGTACTTTATCGGTATCCCTATTTCGAGTAGGAGTGCGGAACATAGACTTCTTCTTTAAGACCCTTGATTTGCCCTTCATGTCCAAACTATTTACCTTTTATCATTTCTTATTCAGATACATACGTATAAACATTAAGCTTGCTTGGGCCAGGAGATAAGAATGAACAAGACTTCGGTCGCAAATATATACGAAGGTCTGGTCTGATGCAGCGATGTCTTTGCCCACGTAATAGAAGTGTCGGAACACTAGCATGAGTGTTAAAGCACTGGTCATATATACGTGCCAAAGCACTGATCATATGTACGTGCTTGCGTGATGAAAGCGTCGTAACATAGCGAAGTCTTTGAAGCAACGATCATATATGTCTTTGTCATTCAATATCCGATCTTAGCACTCATACAATTATATATGTGTTCTCTGAAGCTTATCATTTTATTCTTTTCTTCTATATTCCTTTTCATATCAAAACTACTTATGTTGTTATTTCTTGTTCGTATCTATCTTTATAATATGCGTGATATACTATGATTATCATATCACGCTTCTTGTTTTTACCCTTATTTATGGACTAACATGAGTTCCACTTTATCATACTATGTATGGCTGGATTCTTGACTCAATGGAGCTTATAGGTTCAAGAACACCAGAATCGAGTTAGGAGGAGATATAGACCCCTTCAGAAGTTGGAGGTCATACGTAGTCGAAATCTTTGAACTAGATGGCGTTTTGACCTCGGTGAGCTTGGTCTAACACCTTGGTCCTGACACCTAATATCCTCACCCTCAGCATATAAATGTATTCTTGACTCAATGGGCTTTCCATAGAGTCCAAGAACTAAATCAGGTTCGGACGGAAGGAGTTATGACCTTACGAGTTGGAGGTCATACGTAGTTAACCAGAAGCCAGTGACTGAGGCGGTGAGCTGACCTGGTTGAGCTTGTTCTAACACCTCGGTCTGACACCCAATATCCTCCTCAGGAATATGAATGTATTCTTGACTCAATGGGCTTTCCATGGGGTCGAGGGGGAACACGGCTTGGTCGGACGAAGAAGTTATGACCTTCCAAAGTTGGAAGTCATACGTAGTCAAATCGGCCAGAGGTGGCTGAACTAGGCGAGTTGGGCTCTACGCGGCGAGTGCGCTGGCGCCTCCTACGGGATGAGGCTCTTGACCTGTTGCATGAGGTCTGTGACCTCGCTGAATGGTCTTCGACCTCTGTTGCATGAGGTCTGGCCGACCTCGCTGCATGAGTCTGCTGACCTGCGACCTCGCGTTGCATGAAGTGCGGCCTCTGGCTGCGTGAGGTCTGCGGCCTCTGCGGCCTCTGTGCATGAGGTGCAACTTGCGACCTCTGGCTGCATGAGGTCTGCTGACCTCTGCTGCATGAGGTCTGCTGACCTCTATTGACCTCTGTTGCATGAGGTCTGCTGACCTCTGCTGCATGAGGTCTGCTGACCTCTGTTGCATGAGGTCTGCTGACCTCTGCTGACCTGTTGCATGACCTCTATGGGCTGACCTCTCGTCCATTTGACTATTTAGAGTAAAAAGACCATAACTTGGTCTACAGGGGTCCGAATTGAGAAATTCAAAATCCTAACATCAAGTTCATTGATGTGGCTACAATTTACTAGAAGGACTTAATGCCAAATTCCCTTTATTTCTGACCCAAAAACACGTTCTAAGGTCCGGATACTGAGTATGATCAAAAATAGGGAAATTTCTTGGTTCAACTTGCAACTAGACCCTTCCCAAAACACACCTATAGGAGCCTTAGAACTCTTCTCAACTCAACCCTAACCAGAAATGAGGTTGGGAGTTTCCAAACCCAAACCATACACGAGATAAAGGGTTCCAAACCATGTATCTATACTTTTTATACCCAGAACTATACACACTCATACTATTGTACAAGCATCGATACTTTTCCATACGAAACTTAACAAGTCCCATACAACCCAAGACATGTATCCATACTTTTCTACACAAAATCATAGTTCCATACAACCCATAGTTTTCATATAAATATTCCTAGTTCCATACTGTGATCTTCTCTTTTCTTTTCCTTCTTTCTTCTTTTCTTTTCTCTTCTTCTTCTTCTTCTTCTTCCTTTCTCTTCTCTTCTCTCTTATCCGTTTTTGCTCTCTCTTTATCCCAAGACCAAAATGAGGTATTTATTTTTGGTCTTATCCTTATTTGCTCTTATCCCCTTTTTATTTCACTTTCCAAGGAGGAAACTTCCTCCCTCTTTCCTTCAAGCCACTTGTCTCTTCCACAATTTTCTTCCTTATTTTATTCTAATATCTTTCTTTTATTACTCTTTGGTCCCTCATTTTCATTTTATTACTCCAGTTGTTATCAAATCCTACTTTGGCATGAACTTATTGAAATTATGACCCTTAGGTCATGGTGTGTTCAGTAATTTACCCTTAAGCGTTGTATTAATTCCAAGTTCTTGCTTATTTTATTTTTATCTTTAATTTTATTTCGGATAAATATACTTTTACTTTTATTATACCCTAAACATGTCCAAAAACTGCTAGGGTATATTTCGGGGTGTTACAAGTAGCCTCATAACATGCCACATACTCTGCCTCCATAGTAGAAGAAGTTGTAAGTGTCTGCTTGACACTTTTCCATGAAACAGCTTCTTCATCCATCATAAAGATATAACCATAAGTGGATTTTTTATCATCCACGCAACCGGCATAATCGGAATCACTAAAACCACCTCAAGAGTGTCAGTATGCCGATATGCTGACGTGAATCCTTGGTACCACGAAGATCTGCCGAAACTTTCTTAATAGCTTTCTAGTGAAAGCGACGAGATCACTCAAGTACCTACCCAACACGCCAACAAAAAAAGCAATATCAGGGCATGTGCATACTTGAGCATACATTAGGTTGCCCACAACTAAAGAATAAAGAACTGTTTTCATCTTATCTATCTCAATATCATTCTAAGGACATTGGCCTTTAGAAAATCTGTCACGCTTTACAATTGGTGCCTTACCAAAAAAACATGATTGCATATTGAACATTTACAGAATGCGTTCAATATATGCCTGTTAAGACAATCTCAAAATGCTACTAGGTCTATCGCAAAGTATCTATATGCCCAATACATGAGATGCTTCCCCAAGATCCTTCATATCAAAATGGCTAAACAATAACTTCTTTGTCTTAACCAATAGGTCAGTATCATTGGCTGTGAGCAAAATATCATCAAAATATAAAACCAAGAATATGTATTTCTTTCTCTTGGCCTTATTATATATCATTGATAGGCGATGGACCTTCATATATATCGGTGAATCTCATTGCCTAGAAACTTGCTTTAAACTTCATAAATGGATTTACGGAGTTCTGAGCCATGTGGTCCTTACCAACTTCCTCAAAACCAATAGGTTGAGACATGTAAACATCCTCAACTAAGTCTCCATTCAAAAAAGTTGCCCTCACATCCATCTGATACAACTCTAAATCAAAATGAGCAATTATAGCCATAATAATGCATAAAGAGTCTTTAGTGGACACAGGAGAGAAGGTTTCCTTAAAATCAATACCTTCTCATTCAACATAACCCTTAGCCACTAATCTTGCTTTATATCTCTCATCATGTCCCTTGGCATCGCGATTGGTCTTGAATACCCCAATAGGTCTGCAGCTATCTAGCAAATATACTAAGCTCCACACTTTATTCTATGACATGGAAGTCATCTCATCTTTCATTGCATCGATCCATAAGTTGAATTGAGGACTAACAATAACTTATTTGTAGGTAGTCGGATCTGATACATCACCCACCTCATACTCTTGCTCCTGCAAGTAGACAATATAGTCATCTAAAATTGCGGGCCTATGTGCCCTCTCTAACCTCCTCAAGGGTATATCCATGGCTACATCTAAGGCTACTGGATCTATAACTAGGGCTACTGGATCTACATCCTCAATTGATCCATCATTGGTAGTGGCTATTGAATATTGAGAAATTCAACAACGGGCTAGAATTGGAAGCGAAGTGTGACGGCTCTCACGTCCACATGCCCGGACGACCCGGAGGCGGCCAGTCAGGGATGATTATCTTTTGAATCCAATTCCTTTTCTTTTGTCGATAAAACACATTTCCAATGCTCATTTGTAAGGGATATTTAACTTTATGAAAATATATTTGTATATACTAAAATTCAACAAGGGTCCGTCATTTGTTTTTCAATACAAATTTTTCCATTAAATATGGCATTACATGCCCATTTGGTCCATTTACCACCTTTATACATTCTTGACATTATAAGCCGTTTTCAACCACAAAATATTTACAAAACAAAGTTTGTCAAAGTGTCAAATATATTTCATGAATACGAGATTCGGAGCTTTTACTTGACTCAGTGAGGCCTTGGCGTTGACTACGGTCATTTGTGGTCTTTCGCCATTACTGTTCACTCGGTGCACAACGCGATGATAAAACAACGCTAAGCATTTTCATGTCTGGTGGTTTCTATCAGTTCTCTCTTTAATTGGGTTTAAGTAAATCATGTATTTTCTAAATGATGCCTTTGTATAATTTTCGTGTCTGTTAAAATACGCCCATATGTATATTTTCATTTACGTATAAATTGAAATTACAATTCGTGGTCATTTCAATCATGCGGAGTTTCATATGCAAAAAATCATTCATACACAAATCTTGCATTTTACAATTTTCTTTTCATTTTTGTCAGCAAAGCGAATTTAACCTATGCTTTAGGTGAGGATAATGAATCAACCACGGTCGGGTTGTAGTGGTATAAAAAAGGCTTTATATAGTACGGTGTTGTCCAGCTAAAGTACAATGACTAGTTATTAAAAATCATTTGTGAACACTGTAGATATTGTCCAGCTGAACTACGGTCAGTTGATATCATTACGTTCGGCCTTGATCTTGCTCATTAACCCTTATTGGTAAATATATCATGGCACTCATATTTAACGGTTAACATTCTATTAAGAGGCGCTCAAATCATTCACTGAAAGTTACAATAGTGTGTATCATTTATATCCAAATACTTGGTTTCCAATACTCATACGATTTTCATAATGCGATTCATTTCACAATGTCGGATGTATCAAATCAATTTAAAACAAATCAATATGCAATTTATTGCAATTCATTTCAATAAATCCACTTATTTCATAATTCTTCAAACATTTTAGAAATAGAGAGAGAGAATTGGAGAACAAACCAATTCATTTATGGCTCGAACAGAGCACATATGTATATTCATATAAAACCTTTTAGATTTATTTTGTCAAACAAAACACAAAACCGAAACAAGGAAGAAAGTGTGAAGAACAAACCCAAAAAGGTTATCACTCTTCGATTCCTATTCTCATAATCCCGTTCTTGGGTCAAGCTTCCTCATCACCAACCCCTAATCCATCACAAATATGTCACTATCAAAGAACAAACCAAAAAAATCGAGTTATTGCATTCTAGAATTTTTTGGTTGGGGTTAATCAATACGCAAATACGCCTTCACTTGCAAAATTTTTAAGGAACATAGTATATTTTCTTATCCTTCCTTCAATAAAATGATAGCTCTGAATCTATTTTCATTAGGAATTGGAATCATCATATGGATCACCCAAAAACTCAAGTTCTGACGTTTTTAATGCAAATTGGTCGGTAATACTTGACTCGCTCGATTTATCTTTATTATTCTTGATTTCAGAGGTCTTAACTCCATAAATTGGTAATAGTTTCTTCTACTCATTTGAAGATATGGTTCTAAGGTTTCTTATCCAATTGGAATCATTCAATTTGGATCACCAAAACTCAAGTTATTGCATTTACATCGGACTACTCTAATTTGCAAGCGAGTCAGTTGTTCTTGCACATAGCTCATGCCAGCGGATTTATGGGAACTTTGGGGTTACAAATTGCGCTACTTCCTTCAATTAAATTATTCCCCAAATCTGGTTACTCAAAATTTTTTAATCACTCAATTTAGATGAGTGAAACTCAACTTACGGCCAAAACACCATAACCACACACAACAGAGCATGCCCGTTAGCTACCTGAAACTTACCTTTAAGCCCATATTCAGGAGCCTTAAAGCTACAATTTGATCTTGGTCCCTCTATAAATTTGTAGCTCTAGCTGTTATGGTGCTTTACCAATTAGAATCACTCAATTTGGATGATTATAACTTAACTTATAGCCAAAACAAAAATAGGGGTTTTGAAACAATTTGGATAGCAACTCCTTTGAAACTTCATCATTTCTTTTATAACAAAATTCCTCAAACCCAATCCTAACCCAAAATCACTTTGAAACTTAAACCAAAACAACTCCAAAATTGATCTACAACCAATTAAAACCACCTTTACATAAGGTTAGGGTTTTTCCCCAAATCAAAAATCATCAAAGAGGGAGTTAGGGTTAGTTTTCTTACCTTAGCTCCCTTCAAATCTTCTCTTCCTTCTTGCTTGAACAAAGATAGACTAAGAATGGAAAGAAACAAACCAAAAATACCTTCAATACTCCCAGCCTATTCGTTCTCATATCTCTAAAAACTTGAATGCGAATGGGCATTCCATAGACTCCCACTGGTCTTTATTCTCTAGTCATGTAATGCCATGTTTGGCTAGCGATAATTATTTTCTTATTTTCTCATTTTAAAGCCTCATTTTCCTTCATTTCATTTTCATTTATACTTTGGCACTTACATTTCTCATTTATGACCCACAGGTCCTCATTTGATATTTTACGAATTTATTTGGTTCTTGTAAATTTCCTAGTTTTTATCATTTTTCGTTTTTAGCCATTTTCGCGCCCGAAAAAATATAATTTAATTTATTTCTGCTTTCAAACATGTTATAAAAAAATTTGTTATGATATTTTGGCGATTATAGTAATAGGCACATGAATAACCGTGTTCCTTGGAGCACAATTTCTCTGGCCTTGGCGGCTTTGTATCGATATCATCGTCAAAATAGATAACTCAATCTGACTCAATCACTCTGGTGGTGTGCGACGAACAATAAAACCTAGAACCTCTTAATCCCACACAATAACCAATAAAGTACCCACTAATGGTTTTTTAGTCAAGTTTTTTGAATTATGGGTTGTACGGTCTCACTTCCACTTTGTAGCCCCAAACATGGAAGTGACGAAGACTATGGTTCTTCTGTGACCATAGCTCATATGGAGTCTTAGGAACAGACTTACTAGGCAATTTATTCAAAATATAAGCTGCAGTTTTCAAAGCTTCACCCCATAAGAACTTAGGTAGTGAGGAATTATGACATCTGTCGCACCATATCGAGCGTGTGATTTCTTCTACTTAATCTCATTACATGTTGAAGTACCAAGCGTATGTTCCTAAGCATCGTGCCACATTCCTAAAGGTACTTCGCAAATGGTCCAGGGTTGTGTCATGTCTCATCATATCTACCATAATACTCATCACCTTTATCATAATGAACCAAATTGATATTCTTCCCTTGTTGGAGCTGACTTGCAGCTTTGAAAACCACCGACATTTCGATTTCTCACCGAATGAAGGCTCAAAATAGCGTAATGGGAATAATCATCAATGAGCATTGTTCAAAATATTTGTAGCCACCCATAGCGAAGATAGTGAATGGTAGACAAATATGTATGAATAACCACGAGCAACTCAATGCCATCTATCAATGCATTAGCATTCTCTTGGCGGTCAGTTTACCTTTGATGCAATCTACACAAGTATCAATATCTGAGAAATCAAGATTTGAAATAATCTCATCTTTAATCAATCTCTCCATTAAGTTTCATGATGGCAAAGAATTGAGGAAAGCTCAAAGTTGAAGAATAAATAAGAGGGTAATGTCATAAATATATGTAAAACAAAGACATGCAAATTGTTCCATTCTTCGGCTTACTAAATGACCCAACATGTGAGTAAATCGAATCTTAGAGTCACATAAGTCTGGAGCTATTACACGGGTAAGCAATTCTGACCAGTCACACAAATCGTCAATTTCCTATCGATAAAATTAGTAAAATTACTTGAATTCGTGACATTTAATGAAATCTGCCAGCTTATTAGCATCCTGCCAAAATAATAAAGTCATTGATAACAGAAAGCTTTCTGGAGTATATGGATCTTAGCAAAATTATGATCATAAATGTAGAGATTCTGATTTGCTTGTTAATTTGAAAAAATATCCGGCCCGTGCTTAGACTAAATGAGAGTAAAATTGTAGTATTCAAATATTATAATTTATCTGATTCATAAAAATTCATCTTCAAATACAATATGATCTTTAAATAATCGCAAACCAAACACGAACATAAATGAAAAAACAATATGTAAAAAATAAATAAATAAAGTGCCACAAGTGGGTAAAATATTCGTTTTATTAAAATCCATTAATGTTTTAATAGGGTAAAAATTTTCCAAAATGTTTGAATTTCGAAAAATTTTGAAACTTGAAACGCAACCCATTAATATTGATTTACTATTTCATTTATATATATATAAATGACATGTGTGTAATCTCATATCTTAAATTTCCTTCCTTTATTTATTATTATTATATTTTCCTTAGTTTTCATTTAATTGTCAGTATTCCTTCAATTTTCAATTAATAGAAAATAAGTGGTTGAAGGAAAACATATGGGTCCCAGCCAAATTATCAAAAGTCAAACCGACCATTATGGGAGATGTGTGTAGGTTTCTATGGCAAATAGGGATCCAAATGTGAGTGGTCCCAATTCTTTATGTTTTTCAATTTCAAACGTTAATCGTGAGACAGAATCAATCTAATCAAAATACAAATTCCATATTTCAAGATAATTTCAATTTCTTGGTTTTGGTAAAAGCATCTTCCTATGAAACATGATTGGCAACAAAAAAATTTACAGACTATGGTAGTGGTCAATAAATCGTTGGTGAGTTGAAACCGAGAAAGGGAGGAATTAAAGAAAAATCTAGGAAAGCAGTTTCTTCCAATAACAGTTCTGCTGAAAAATAAAGAACTCTTTCTAAAATTTTCCCAATATGGTTGATCATGGGTGCGAACAAACCCGAAATTTAAAATAAATCAGGTGACAGCTTCAATATCAAATTTAAAGTTGCTGATGCCAATTGAAAAAATTATTTTGTAAAAACTAAGAATGTTGTGATCGAAAAGCGATTGATCGATAATCCGAAGGGATACAATAAATACGTTATAAAATAATAAGCTTTGTTGAAACGATGAAATGTCGGTCGTCTTGGTGAATAAAACACCTGGCATGGATCAGAAATTGTGCATTTACCATTAGTATCACAAATACATGAGAAAGAAATCGAAAAGTGGGGTTGAAGATGGTCTTTTGTACCGCCGAAGTGTGTTACCGTCATTTACTCAAGTACCTTGAACTGTTGCTAAGCGCCTGTATGAGAAACAGGTGGGAGGCTTTGATCTGACTCAGGCTTACCACAAAAGCAAGGAAGATAAAATCCTAGCCATGTTGATGATAAATCGTCCCATATTATTTATGATGGCATGCATGATATAATTAAATATAATAACGAATTATGCCAGTCAAATTTAATAAATTAATCTATGGTATTATCTTAATACACAGAAACATCTTACTCTCCCAAATCTTTATTCGGAATCCATTGGCTAATGGATGCACTTTACACTTTGAATGACATCACCAGAAAGTCGTTTCAATCAAACAAATGTTATTATATCATCAAGGAAGCCTTATATCATGCATCTTTACATGTCTATGAGGTTCCTTTTCATTTTGATCAAAAACCAAAGATTTGATTACCCGATCAAAACGTTTGTTCATGATCTCAATGCTTACTTAAGAATGCATGTGGACTTCTTAACTTTCCATACGATATGTTCTTGACGCCCCGATTTGTAAACGATCTGGTTGCACCATATAGATGTTCGCATCAAGATAGCCATTAAGGAAGGTTGTCTTGTGATGAGTGTGAAACTCATCTATGTTTTGAATTCATTTCACATGCTATTTATGAGTATTTTATATCCATATTCATGTAAAAATTATAATATTTCCTCTAAATTTAGTTTTTTAGGATTCTTGATGGAAATGATGGAAAGCAAGTGATTTGGAAAGAAATGAACAACATTTTTCCAAAAGGAGAGTCAACCAAGTGTTTCACAGCACGTCATTGGGAAGATGAATTTTTCTGTACCATTTGGAATATCAAATGGTTCAACTCCACCAATGGTTTCATTTTACATTCAAAGAGCTTTCCAACAACACCTCACACACCATAATTCGAGTTAAAATGAAAAAGTTATGGCCCTGACAAGTTAGAGAAGAAAACAAGTAGCTAAGCATAAATAAATGTTCTTGAACAAAGTCGAAACGATTTCTCACTCTAAAACCTTTCATTTCATTAGCTTAGGGTTTTTGATTTTGATAGATATTGAAATGGTTTGAGCATATTTTTATTTGCCATTGAAGAGATTTGGTGTTGTACTCGAGAGATCAGTTTCATTACTATTGAGTCAAAGGTGAGATGTAGTGGCTGTGCGACCGGCCTAAAGTCTTTTGATCAGGGGCGCATACTAGTTTTGCAAATATCACGTTTCGAATATTGTAGAAATAAATGTCGCATAATCATTACGGTTAAAGAGGACCCACCATTTTTTCAATTAACACTTCATTGATATGTGTATGCCCTTTCCAACGTAACTCATTTACAAAAACATTATCATAGTTCATCTCCGCCAAATAAATCAAATATGTTCTTCCCATGAAAACTTATAAATTTTTTGTTTCATTACAAAAATGATCCGATAACCATCATGGGATGAAATGTATGAACCGGAGCGTTTACTTATACTGCACAATTAAATGTGATGACTCACGAACTGTGGTCTTTGTATGTCCTAGTCACTCGGTACTTGCGCGATGATAAAAACAATGCGCTAAGCATTTTCATGTTTAGTGGTTCTTTGCAATTCTCTCTTCATTTCAATTAAACACAAATATGCAACTTTTCTGAAACAATGTTTTGGCACAATTTCTATAGTCCATGCAATATACATTATATATATGTGCTTATTTCACATACTTTCATTTGCAAATCATTTGATCATTTCAAAGTATACAATTTCATATGCAATATTTCATTCAAAACTCAAATCATGCATTTAACACATTTACTTATAATTTTGCCCTTAAACGAATTTAACCATTTCTTTCGGTGCCTAGGATATCGGAATCATCGGCACGGTCCGCTAGGTTGTAGGCCGGTATAAAAACATTTAATAACACAGTATGGTCCCGTTGGGCTGCTGACTAGTTATTTAAAAAATCATTGTGTGTACACCATCGATACTGTCCCGTTGGGCTACGGATCGGTATGCCACTATATTTCATTTCATTCACAGTACTACTAGTTTGACCCTTATTGGTATATCAATCTATTTTTAACTCGAATAGAACGGATAACATTCTATTAAGGGCATTAAAAACTGAGTCATAGTAATTTACAATATGTATATACATTTACCCAAATATTACATTTTGATGCTCATTCAATTTTTATGGCAATGCATTTGGAAATCAATTTTTCCCAAATGGTTTAAAAGCAGAGTACATATGTATTTCTTGAAAATATTTCAACTGACAATAGCAAAACTTGAAATAAGAAGAGAGGTATGGAGAAAAAATCCAAAAAGATTAATGCTCATGATTCTATCTTGGAATCTCATTAACGCCCGTCGAGAGAAGTTAATACGGTATGTGTGTGGCCAGAGTATGTGCACCCGAGGGCTTTCTTAATTATTTTAGTGCCATAATAGAATTTTTGAGTGGTTAAGGGTGAAAGTATAAGTTTTCAAATAATTGGCACTTTTGCAATTAAGGAAAATGGAGGGGTGAAATTCTAATTATGGAATTTTAAAAGGATAATAATAATAATAAATTACCAAAATGGTTCAGGGAAGCTTAGAAAATTCTGAATCTCGGATGTGAAGCAGGCTTTGTGCCGTTAAATTCGTCTATGAAATCCTAGTGACCCGGAAAAATTTAAGTTAAATTAGAGATAGTCAAAATATTTTACGAATTTCTGGGTGATAAATCGCCAGGGGGACTTCAGATATGAGATTTTTACAAAAATCTCGGAAGTCAGGAAGTGGTTTGATTTAAGTTCATTTACAATAAAATGAACTGAAAAGAAATAAAATTTTTCGAGATAGAAATGGACCCGAATGAGGCAATAGAAATCGTATATGAAAAAAATAATAATAAGAATAATAATTAGAAAAAAAAACGAAAATAAAAAAAAGAATAAAAATCAAACTGCAGGGGAGATGGGATCACGTCAAGAGAGAGAGAGTGAGAGACGGTTTTTTTTATTTTCTTCTTCTTGTTTCTTTCTCAGATTTATGGAAATCGGACCGTAGGCTTTCGTCGGAGCAGAAGGCAAAATTGGTATCTTGTGAGAGGCGCTGCATGAAGTGTAATATCTTAGTCTTTTGTCAAACTTTAAGGTAGAAAAAATTTGCCTACTTGTGTTATTTCAAGCCTAAAGTTGTAATGGTTTGAAATTTTTCTTAGAAGATCGTGAAAAGTCGTAAACTTTGGTCAAAATTTTTAGGCGAGTTTGCAGGAATTTTAGGAATTTTGGAATTGTGTTAGACGAGTGAGCTAGAATTAGGTGTTTTCGGACGGTTCGGGTTGAAATTTCGAGGAGTATAGTCGATTGAAGTCAGACCAGAATTTTGAAATGTTCGGGTATTTTTAGACTCTATGGAAAGTCCACTTGAGTCAAAAGTTTGTAAGCAGATATAGTTTTTATGGGGCATTTAATATGTATGGACATTTTGGTCAATTTCACATCGTATGATCTCCATATCGAATAGGACTAACACGTAAAGTTTTGTTAGAATGATCCGTTCGATATAGTCACTTTAAAGCCTATGTATGTTTTATGGTTAAACGTTGAGATGAGGCATTTTCGTACTTTGTATGGATTGTGTGAGTGATTTGAGCATCAAGCGAGAATCTAGAGTGCTTGACAATTTGAAAGAAATTAGTCGAAAAGGTGAGTACTTCGAAAATCCTTTTCTAAAGCGAAAGTGTTTAAATTACAAATTTATAAAGTCTTTGCTATAAATTTATAAAGCATTTTTTTCATTGTTTACATACTCGAAAAAAGTTTGATTTCGGTATTTAAGCAGTTTGGCACGGTTTAGCAAAACCCCTAGATGGCATAGCTCGAGTTTAGGTCATATTATTTCGGATTGTGCATAGCAAGGTTATGGGATATTATGACTAACTATATTGCACAGTCGGCAGTGGGGGTTAGATCTAGGATATATTTATATAATTATGAGTCCCCTCTGCATTCGGGGTATATATAAGTTAGCGCTGGCCCGGCAGAAATGCATACTTGATGAGGTGTTGATTAAGTTCCATCATGACATTTTGGTTCGAGGTTCACTATGCTATATAGATCCTTGGGTGTTCACTTAGGACCATCTTAATAGGAGTAGTGTTCGAGGTTCACTACCAATGTCAAGTTCCGAGGTTCCGTGGCATCACATCTAGGGTATTTCAGAAATGGGCCACACGGTGATTGTTTGATTTCCGGTTATAGCGCTTTGGTGTAACCATACTAAGCGGTTTTCAGTGATAAAACCAGTTTTCAACGGGTTTTGACAATAAAGTAGTTTTATACGATTTAGAAATGGTTTCATAGCAAAAACTCAGGTTTACCATCGCCGGTTTACTACCATTTGTCTGGTTTCATATTGGGAGGTACATACGGCAGTGACATTTAGGGCCTGCACTCAGCGTTTGGCGCTCGGTTTGTTTTAAAATAATTTTT
This sequence comes from Tetrastigma voinierianum, assembly GCA_016808115.1. Taxonomy (NCBI): domain Eukaryota; kingdom Viridiplantae; phylum Streptophyta; class Magnoliopsida; order Vitales; family Vitaceae; genus Tetrastigma; species Tetrastigma voinierianum. The sequence continues at coordinate 1,535,358 of JAEQBH010000222.1, read as the reverse complement.
AGTACCGATTTGTTTAGGCTAGAAAGACCTTTCCGGGGATCCTCGGTCCTAGACGTTGTGTTGTGATTATATATAAAGATAAAGGTGTAAAGTAAAGTAGTAAAATTAAAATGTGACATTTTGTATATGTAAATATCTTTTGTAAAAAATATGCATGCCATGGTTTGAGAAAAAGCAGGTTACAATGAAATTTTCTTGGATTGATTCTTATCTTATATTTTGATGAGGACGAGGTCCCTTTATGATTGTAGTTGGATTTTTGGAAAATGTTGGGAGTATTTTTTTATACTCTGGGGTGATTTTGTATTTCGGGCTTGACCACCATGCGATCTCGTTATGCGGGACCTGATAAATCGGTGTGATTTTGATAGAAAAATGAAAATTTTACTAACCCACGTTTTCCAGTAATCTGGAGTTCAATGGTTTAGCGGCTTGGCTTCATGGTAACTTGTCGGTCGGCGAGCTTGGTGGGAGGTTCACGTGGAGTTCTTAAACTGATTTCTGTCACTAGGAAGGGATACCATCCTCATTCTTGGTCAAACCTGTATATAACACAATCCATCACAATTAGATAACAATATTAGTTGGCTTATTTAAGTTCTAGTTAGGGTTGTTTTCAATCAACTTCCTTCAAGTCCATTGTTCCCCTATAAATCTATTTTATACAGAAATTGGAATCATCTAATTCAGAGCATTGAAACTCAAGATATTTTCAAAACAACCGGGACTACTCTATTTTCAAAACATAACCAAAATTTTAGAAAATAGAATTCAATTTGGCAATTTAAGGTTCAATAGGAGTCCAGGTGAATACATATCTCGAGATTTGAATTCTCATATAAGTCTAGTTTACCCATAAATTTGAATCACTTTGATTTGGATTAGTGAAACTCAATTTATAGCTGTATCTAAAACTATACCAAGCGAACGAGAATTTGCTTGGCTCATTCTTTGACAAATTTCCTGGTCTGTTAGATTACAGGGTGAATACCCTTATTTAAGTTATTTTCTCCTATAATTATAGTTTCTTGAATTTTGAATCATTTCGATTTGGATGAATGGCTTCAGCTTGGCCTAAATACCAAAACTATTCCAAAACACCAAGCGTACCAAAGCCGAACGAGTGCGAAAACTTACACTTTGGCCAATTTGCAGGTCGATGGGAATCCAAATTTAAATACTTATTTCAAGGATATTTGTTCTCTGAAATTATAGTTACGAAATTTGAGATAACTCAATTTTGGATTAGTGATGGCCAGAGTTATGGCCAAAACAAAACATGAGTTTTGGAAGTGCGTATCTCCTAAAACCCCAACATTTCCTTTATACAAAAATTCTTCAAAACCAATCATAACCCAAAAGCACTTTGAAACTTAACCCAAAAAACCTCAAAATTGATCTACGACCATTTAAAACACTTCTATTCTGATTTGGGGTTTTAATCAAGCCCAAATACAATATTTAGGGGAAGTTAGGGTTAGTTCATACCTTAAATCTCTTGATTTCTTCCACTAGCTTGACTCTAGCTTCTGTGATCAAATGGAACCCAAGATGGAGAGAATCACATAACAGCTACCTCTCTAAACCGTGCCCTTCTACTCTTCTCTTTTACCCAAATGAGAACTCTCTCATTCTAAGACCAAATTTTGGTCACCCAATCCCGTCCTTCTTAGGCCATGTGTTTGTCTCACATTTTCCCATTTTTTTGCATTTTGGTCCTTTTGTCTTTCATTTACACTTCATTTCATCAAATTTTCCATTTTGGCATATACACTTACTCATTTATGACTCTTGGGTCCTCATTTTGACATTTTACCTATTTAAGCTTAATTCTTATATAATTTTCGGGTTTTATTTTTTTGTTCTTTAACAATATAAATTCTGGAAAAATACAATTTAACTTATTTTATACCCTAAACATGTTATAAAACTGCTAGGGTATTTTTTGGGTGTTACAACTCTCCCCTCCTTAAAAAAATTTTGTCCTCGAAATTACCTTCATTGAATAGTTGTGAATCTTGCCACACCTGCCATGCTCAGTTGCGGCCTTGGGGTTTCTTCACTTTCTCACATGGCTTCCTCGATCTTGTGGTTTCTCCACAATACTTTAACGATGGGATTAAGCAATTTCCTTGATTCTTTGACTTCTCGAGCCAAGATCTCTACAATCTCTTCTTCGTATGTTAAGTCTGGTCTAAGCTCAATAACTTTCGAAGATACCACAGGTTATGGGTCTAACCTATACCTCCTTAACATTGAAACATGGAAAACATTATGGATCTTTTCCAACTCTGAAGGTAAGCTAATCTATATGCCACTGAACCCACTTTCTCGATCACTTCATACGGCCCAATGAACCTAGGGCTCAAATTACCCTTTTTCTCGAATCTCATGACTTTCTTCCAAGGAGAAACTTTTAAGAACACTTTCTCACCGATCTCATATTGAATGTCTTTTCTCTTGTCGATTGGCGTCAGACTTTATCTATCAGTGGCTACCTTTAATCTTTCTCGATCATTTTCACCCCTCCAGTCTCTCTTGAATCAATGGGGTCGTGCTTTCTTCTCACTTAACTCTGTCCAACACAATGGTGTTCTACATTTCCTTGTTAGAGCCTCGTAAGGTGTCATTCTAATACTCGATTGGAAGCTATTTGTTATACCTGAATTCCTTTAAAGAGATATGTCTATCGACTACCCTCATAGTAGATCACATAAATTCTCAGCATATCTTCTAAAACTTGACTCTGATTGTCCATCCGTCTACGAGTGGAAAGTTGTGCTGAAATTCAGTTGAGTGCCTAAAGCCTCTTGCAATTTTCCCCAAAATCTCGAGGTAAACCTCGGATCTCCCATACGAAATGATAGACCACTTAGAATCAATATGTAGAACTATTTCTTTTATGTAAAGCTCTGTCAACTTATCAAGTGAATAGTCAATTCTTACCGGTAGGAAGTGAGCTGACTTCATTAATCGGTCTACCCGTGACCAAGCGAGATCATGCTTTCTCCTGTCAATAGTAACGACCCTGAAAATCCATTGTGATTAGGTCTCATTTCCCTTTCGATATTCCTATTAGAATTTTAACAATCCCGAAGTAACTTGATGTTCGCTTTCACTTTCGACACACCATACATTTGATTGCAAATTAAAGCTATCTCTCTTCATTCCGGACCACCAATATGAAATCTTTAAATCCTAATACATTTCCGTGCTACCAGGATGCATAGCAAATGATCCACTGTGTGCCTCTTCAAGAATGGATTTCTTCAAGTCATTATCATTGGGTACACAAACCCGGTCTCTATAATACAAGAACCCTTCCTCATTCACTGAAAACTCAGTATCTTTCCCCTCTCTTGACTTACAATTGCAGAAATTTTCTCATCACTCTTTTATTGCCCTCTAGCATTGATTTAACAAAATTAGGTTTTGCCTATCAGTGCCGCTCACTATTCTACTATCGTCTAATAATAACAAATGAGCATTCAATGCTGCGTAATTGTTTATCTTGACTTTCTACTCGGGCGATGCCTTACAACATTAGATTTCCCGGGATGGTAGTCAATCCTGCAATCTGTCCTTGATCCAATTCCCATCCATCTCGACATCTCTCGAGTTAAGCTCTTGTTGCGAGGGCAAATACTTAAGACTTTGGTGAATGTGAATGACACTTTTCTCCATAAAGATAGTGTCTCCATATTTTCAATGCAAACACAATGGTGGTCAATTCCAAATCATGCATAGCGTAATTATTTTCTTGCGGCTTCAACTCCCTTAAAGCATAAGCTACCACTTTACCCTCTTGCATAAAGACACATCTAAGTCCATTTAACGAAGCATAACTAAAGATCACATATTCTTTACCGTAGGTCGACTGAGTAAGGACCAGAGCATCGGTAAGAATGCTTTCAATTTTTCAAAATTAGCTTAACATTTTTCACTCCACTCAAATCTAACATTCTTTTGGAGCAATCTCGTCATGGAGGTCGTAGTCATCGAAAACCCCTTAACAAACCTTACGTAGTAACACCTTAGCCTCTCCATGCCGGTCGTTCTATGGTCGGGTAGGTGTTCGAGAATCAACAAAATTTATAACCTAGGATTCCTACTGCGACATAGCAAAGCTCTGCCAGGTATAATTGGCTCAAGGTGAGAACACCACGGGGATGGGTTTCTTCATGAGAGGGTTACAGTAGAAAATGGTGTTTTCTCCTTGGATTAAAAGGGGTGTGTGGAAAACGGTGTGTGAATGGTTGCAAACTTAAATAAGCTGAAGTAAAAAGTGAAAAAGAAATCTTGAAAAGTCTCGGGGCCAGAGCTTAGTGTTTCTAGGTTAACCGACATGTCCTCGGGTCTATATCTGCTTGTTTGGGAGCATGACATATAGTTATTTCCCCGAGCCCAGGATCTTCGTTTAGCTAAGGCCTAAACCACAATAGCTTTCCTTTTTGAAAGATAGCATTTTATTAGGCAAAAATGTCCCTAGGCAGTGAAAACACATCTCAAAAACCCTACCCCATGATAACTAATAGGCAACTAGCGAGCCTCAATAGATCAGTGAAGTATCCATTGAACCAAAGTTTGCCAATACACATTAAAGAGAGCATGTAAGAGATTTTAACATAGGTGCGGGGGCACCAAGCCACTGAAACACAGGCAAGTACAGCAGGGAACATGTAGCTAAACCTAAAGCAACACCCAGGTGGCGCACCGCCAGAATCGGGGAGATTGTGAGCATCCCTTGATTTGTCATCATCGAGGGTGTTTGGCAACGAAAATCTGAAAGTGAAAGAGAAGAAATCACTAATAGCAGAGGGAGGAAGCAGTGGCAGCGATTGATTGAATGATACCCCCTTGATTTGATTACAAGCATGGTTGAGCTTATATAGGCTCAGCAAAGAGGAAATTACATAATTATGCTAAAGAATCAAAATTACATAGAAATGACTGTATTAAACCGCAATAGTGAATTGAAAAAAGCTGTCGGGAGGCAATTGAGTCACGGGTGAGAGGATTATTTTTCGCCGGGTTGCGAAAAATTTGCAATCTGCGAAATTTCCAGGTGTGAAATTTAGCGACCTGCGGGGATTGCAAGTTCACCAAATTACACCCAGCCCCGAGAATTTCGCCGGTTTGCTCAGCGACTTCAATGGGAATTATAAATTCTTACAATTTGATCATAAGTCTTCGAATTCAACTCAGGTTCAATGTGTTCGAGTCAAATTGAGGAATTATGAGGTAATTGACCTGCAAAACTACCAAAATAGCTACAAAATATGATCAGTAGCAAAGCCCGGAACTGATACACAGTAATTGAGTTATCGAAGTCAATTAGTACCTGGCGCATAAAACCTATGATAAGCCGAGAATTTCCCGATATTGCCTTGTTGGGTACTAATCCTCCCGTAGAGACATTGCTAGTCCCTTGGCAATGCGAGAGAGAAAGAAGTTCATGCAGATGTGTTTTTGCAAAAATGGTGTTTGTTAAAGTATATGCAAATAATGCCCGACCTTTAGTGTGACAATTTGGGACTACGTATAAAGACCGGCTTGGGGAGAACACATGCCATGCGGAGCAAATTTCGAGCGACAATTATTCAAAGAATCGGCCTTAATTTCTGACAAAATCTAAGTGTTTTTAGGTGATCAGTTTGCACCAATAAGCTACTAAGCTACCTCCCCCCAACCAAACTACTGCCAATACCTTAGACTGCTGACCACCCTAAATAGAATCAGTCCCACACTTATTTCATACCTTTATTGTATTGTAGGGTGCAATGCTGAAAACTCAACTTCACAAAAGTCCATGTAACGAGGATTCACCGATGACTCCCAACCAACTAAGGTTTAGGGCATCAAGTCAAAAGGATCTTTCAACCCTGAGCTCTATGGGGTTTCACCCGGGACTTAGAATGATTTCGAAAGTCGGCTCTGACTATTTAAACTCCACCCCATCCACCCGTATGGCGAGCCTGAAGTCGGTGACTCCCAACCAATTGGTTTAGGGCACCAGGCTTTAAAGGCTTATGCCATATACCCCTCGGACCGTGCTCGGGTTTCCGAGATAAACGGCTAGCGACTTTTACTTATCCCTTTTTCTTTTTCTTTATCTTTTTTTGGAGGGCGTGGCGCCGTTCGCGAGGATCGCGCAACCTGGCCATGGGTCAACAGAAGCTAAGGTTGGGTTTGTAAAGTAAGAGGAAAATGCAGCTCCACAACCTAATGGTGGCCAGTGTGAGCGTATTGTGTGGCTAGAATGGTGGAAAACGGGGGTAATTGCAGGTCATCAAGCCCGGCCAAAACCTTCGATCAAGTATGGAATCATTCTAGCATTTGGTATCCTCTGATTGCTTCAAATTTTCAACTTATAGGAAGGCAAAATCACAAATATGAGGTCGAATAGAGATTCATAAGTGGAGAAAAGTGGTTTTGTCATATATATCGAGGTGAATTTACAAAATTTTTACTTGAAAATGCCTTGAAAGCCTCATATAAACACAAAGGCTTTCTTGGGCATGGAAATCTAGTAAAACCAAAACCAAAGTATGAACCTTACTTCCAACACTAACTATCCCGACAATGGAACGAGAAAGTTAATTTGGAGAAATGATACTCTCAATCATTAACTGAAGGCTCATCTCAAACCTGGCAGAGTGGAGATCTTCCAGGATGTGGAATGGGGATGTTCTGTGTTTTTTGATGCCTCTGGGAGTGAGCGATGGGTGGGACAGTGATTCATTAGAGGAGGGGCGGGGCTGTGGGACAGAGGAGAGGATCATGGGGAGCTCAGGTGACCATGATGACGAGCCTTTTTGGTTCGACTCATCAGAAAACCTGGTGGGTTATCTCTTCTGTATGTTTGGAGCTTTGTGAGCGGAGGGTGTAGTGGGCGGGAATGTGCGGACCGTCTCCATGAGGCCCAGGAAGTCCACGGCAGAGGGGTGTGTCTACGAGTGTGGGTGCTTTCGACCTGCCCGTATCGGAGGCCAGACCGTGGGCATGGAACACAGTCGTGGAGAGAGCGGAGGGCATCGAGACTGTGTGCCGATGCGCTCACCCCGGAGGCTTGATGCGGTGGGTGAAGAGGCGGGAGGGGATCTTGGTGATGTGGGGCTAGAGCCCCCGGTGCTCGGCTCATAGGGGACAAGTCCCGGCGGGATATCATCATCGCCGATCCTCGTCCCGGTCGGGGAGAGGAAGATGAAGCTTCGAGCCCTGCTTCGCCATGGTCATGATGAGGTGGCCCTCCATCCTTTGTCGGCTCTATCACGAGGCTTCGGTAGGGAACCCGATATGCTCAAGCACGACATAATAAACCAGGAAATGAAGCGGGGACTCGGCTGGTGAGACCGAGGCGGGTGGACCTTGTCTTGAAATGGAATAATGAAGGTCATGTCGGCTCCGTAGGGCTGAACAGTATCCCTCCCGAAATACGGGTAACACACTTAAGATAGCTCTCTCATATATATATCTTTGGAAGTGGAAACATATTAGACCTCAAAACTGTGGTCATCAGAAGCATCACAATGGCTGAAGGTGATTTTTGATCATCTCGACCAGAGTAGCATCCATGGGGAGAGATGGGACCATCTCCACGAATTGAAGGATGAGACCCTTGTCTATGTAGGCAGCATTGTGAGAACATGGCGGATGGAAATTTCTTTGTGATGTCGGAGGCCCGAAGTATCCCTGGACTACCGTCGATAGAGAAATGAAGAGTAATCGGGTTGGCCTCTCACCGGGATGTCATCGTGTGATAGAACTCGGTGACGACCCGCGGATAATAAAGTCTTAGCAGCGGCACCGTGAATGGCTCACAGATGGTATCGTATATGAGGGGGCATCGGAATCTCGGGTAGTGGGTCATGACAAATCTTTAGGGATCTTAGTACACCTCCCGTAGAAAATCTCTATCCTATGACTAACATTCCCCGGGATGGTGTGGGAAGTAAACGCTGGTAGTGGACCAGGAGGCAGTGCGGGGCTCCGCGACTCTGATAAAGGTGGAGAGGGGCGGGGCCTTGGATCTCAATGTAGATGACCTCACTGGGCGATCGTCCCCGTCACTCTTGGCCCCGGTGGGACTTCGGAGTGCAGTGCAGGATGTGAAGGAGAGGCGGGGTGGGTGTGGGCTGACTCCGGAGTGATGCCTCCTACGGGAAAGGGCCATAGGAGGAACCCTCGGCATCACCGGCGGCGGGCGGTGGGCGTGCGCGGGGGGCACTAGGGCCGGCGCTGCTGGCGACAGGCCGGTGGGCGCGAAGGCTGGCGGGCTGCGGTGGGGCGGCGACGGGGAGAGAGACCGGCGGCAGGGGGGAGAAGGGCCACCCAGGCCTCACTGCAGCAGCTGGAAGGTGAGCTTCCTCTCATCTTTGCCATCTTCGGACTGAGGAAACTGACTGGGAGGGAGATGATGTTTTCTGGCGAAAGGATGATTTGTGAGGTGAAAATGAAAAATTGAACAAGGGTTTATAAAGGGGAGGAGGGTAGGTGGGAAGATGAATTAATTTACGGGATCTAGAAAGTTGCGGGAGAAGATGGAAACGGTGCAGTTTGCGAATTTTCGCGACATCGCTTCCGCGGGTTGCGCGGGGTCGCAAGCTCGCGGCTGTGAGATTCGCGACCTGCGGAATTTTCGCCTGCGAAAATTTCCTGGCTTTGAGAAATCCTCAATTTCTTTGCTCCTCCAGCGAACACTGTAATGAGAAACAAGATCGAATTATAAAGTTAAGCGTAGAAAAATAAATTTTCCACAACTTGGAAATTAAAGGACCTTAATGAAAATCCTAAAGTAAAAATTGAAATAAAACAAAGCAAAAATCTAATTAAAGTTTGGAGTGGTTCCCAAGTTCTGCGGAACCACTCCTGTGAGTCTTCCCAAGAGGCCTCATGGGGGAGTCGAGGAGAAGCTCCTCCATGCTGTAGTGAGGTGTATGCTGCGATTGAGTCAAACTTACACTCACGGATGTCAAAGCATTATCTTTGTCCCTGAGTGGTATTGGTGGTATGTCGGATCACCGAGGAATTTGTGCAATCTGATGGACCACTTAAATGTTACTTCTTGGTTCAATTAATTCTTTGCGAGTTTGTGAATAATGACTCTCAGCTACTTGTGCCACTTTGGAGACTTAACGACTGCTCCCTTGTCCTCGTGGCTTATACATTACTCGGATGAAAAATGTTGAGCTCGCGTCATGTTACTAAAGGTGAAATTGCGTAACCCTAATTCAGACGATTAATTATGGCATTAGCTATGGCGAATGGCCTCCCAAGTATGATGAGCACTTGGTGAGTGCTCTCCGCCATTGGCTCTGTATCAAGAACCAAAAAATCTGCCGGATAATAGAAGTTATCCACCTTTACCAAGACATCTCAACTGCTCCCTTTGGGTATTTTCTGATGATCTCTTAAGGATAGGGGTGATATTAGTAGGCTTCGACTCCCAGGCCTTGGTGAGTATGGCGGTAGATTGACAACGGCTCCCAGATCCGGCGGTGCCTTGTCTATGCGAGGTCCCTCAGTATTAGGCGAGATGGTGGGGATCACGGATCTTTGTATTTGGCAGGTTTCTGCTGGATGATAGGGCAACCATTTGATCGTGAAAGTGCTTCTTATTAATGCCCAATCCCTTTTGGCGAATTTTGCAGTCTTTGGGTAGCACTAAGTTGGAACACATTTGATCATATCAGCGTAGGGATGTTCACCTTGACTGCCTCGGCACTTGAGGATACCTTCTTGCTTAGAAGCCCTTCTTTTTGCCTCTCGAGTGGCAGGGAAAAGGGGCATGCCTCACTTTCATCGAATCTTCTTTGATGATTATGAAGCGTCGAGCTTCCTTATCACGTTCTCTGGTTTCCACGGGCTTGGACAGCGGCTACTCCGAGTTTTGCCACGCGCCGCCCACCACTCCTTGGTGATAATGGCTTGGACTTAAATCCGTTTTGGTCTTGGCTCGGTAGCTTAGTTCATGTACTCCCTTGGATTGGGCGTTAATGCAGAAGAACTTCCCTTTTTCTACCGTCTTCGCTTATTATTCGGGCTCTTAATGGATAGCGCATGGTATCAATTTTACGATTTAGGCTTTATGAAGCCATGATCTTGTTGTATGGAGGCTTCCCACGCTTTTCTATTCTTTGGTTTATCGAGCATTGATGATTTTCACGCTCCTCCACAAATTCCTACCACCTTGCTCAAATTCATGATAGCTTGCTCCACAGGTGATGAAATTGGTGGTTCTTCTTCTTTGAAAGTGGACCGTCGCATTGTGATGTGCTCTTGGGGGAGTACATATGCGGGGTTTTGGCTGGGCGAGTTAGGGTAGTTCTTCCCGGTTGGGATTATAAGTGTTACCATACTGGGCATCATTTGGTGGCCTATTTTGGCCTGACATTTGCATTTTCTACCATTAAATCCCATCTTGAGGAAGTGGACAATACTCCCACTTGATGGTAGTGGGTGGCAATTGAGCATGGTTGGTTAGGCATAGATGCCTCGGCCATTGCCGTCTCACAGTGGTTTCTACGCTCCAGGTTCTTCCATCCCTTGTTTAGGGTGGATAAGCTTAGCCTTTAATTCACTTTTCCTCAGTCGGCGCATAGAAATGCCTCCCCATCGAGTTCTTGTTAGTTTCTTCTCTCTACCTCATAGATTCGGCTCATCCATCCTTTGGAAGTTTTCAGCCAGTTCAAAGTCAAAAGCTGTCGAGATTTTTGCTAAGGAAGTCCCCCTCCACCATGGGTCTCAGGAGTTGTTTCATGGATGGGACCATTTCCATCACTAGAAATGGTTCTGGCATCCATGTATCAAAGCCATGATGAGGGCATGCGATGGTCTCCATCATCTTTCCGGCAACGATAAAATCTTTCACCGTCATGAGCTGAAAAGGTGTAGATCTTCCTCTTCAGGTTGTTGGTCTTATGAGCACTGAAGAACTGCTTGAAAAATTCCGCTGCGGCTCGCCGGTTCGATGGTCCTTGGCCTTAGTGGTCGCCAAATTTTGCTTTATCTTTGAGGTCAAAGGGAAAGTCTTTAGCTTAACAGTCGTATCAAATGCACCCTCATGAAAGTCGTGCAAACTTCCTCAAAATCCCGGGCATATCGTGTATGGATTTTCATTTTCCATACCATGAAAAGTCGGGAGCGAGGGGGCACCGAATGATCTCGCACATCCTCTGTGGGGTATAATGCATGGTGCGCTCTCACCCTTGGTGGGTGAATGTGATCCCTCATCGATGTATATGCATTGGGTTCCCGATGAACCCCTGTTGGCTCCTGGCTGTTCCTCGGTGGAGTTCCATCGATTGGTGTGAGCTAACTTCACAGCCCTCACTATTGAAGCTTCTTTTCATCACTCTGATGTTGTCCCACTTTATAAGCTATGATCACACCACAGAGCAAGAAACCAACAAAAACAATGCTAACAAAAGGTTATTGGTTAGCTAAAGAAATCAAACAATGTGCAGGTGCGCACGAGGGAAGTCTTCAAACTCCTGCGGTGAAATTATAAAATCCTGCGGTGAAGCGCAGTGGGGAAAAAATGAATAAATCAAAGAAATGAGATAGCACCAAAACTTGTGATGTGAATCTGAAGTTCAACGCTTTCTCACCGCTGGGAGCACCGTCCGACAGCGGCGCCAATTGGTCGTTCTAATTCCAGTGGTGTTCGAATCGACAAAATTTATAACCTAGGTTCCACCTGCCGGCGTAGTAGCTGCTGCGTTATGACTCTAGGGTTGAACACGGGGATGGGTTTTCTTCGTGAGAGAGGGTTGATTGCATTGAAAATGGTGTTTCTCCTTAGATTAAAAGGGTGTGTGGAAAGCAGTGTGAATGGTTGCAAACTTAAATAAGCGAAGTAAAGTGAAAGAAATCCTTGAAGTCTCGAGACCAGGCTTAGTGTTCTAGGTGCTCATGTGTCCTGAGATTTATATCCTCGCATTTGGGAGCATGACATATAGTCATTTCCCGAACCGGATCTTCATTTAGCTTTAAAACCTAAACCCTAATAGCTTTCCTTTTTGAAAGATAGCATTTTTATTAAACAAAAATCATCACCCGAGGTGAAAACACATCTCAAAAACCCTACCCCATGATAACTAATAGGAGACAACTAACTGAGCCTTAATAGATATAGTGAAAGTATCCATTGAACCCAAAAAGCTTGTTAAATACACATTAAAGAGAGCATGCTTAAGAGATTTTAACCTCAGTGAAAGCGAGCCTGCTCATACTAAATATATAAACATGAAGTACATGAGGTATATTAAACCTAAAAACAACACCCGGTGGCCTTCCCCTTCAAGGAGAATCGGGAGTGTAAGCATCCCTTGATTTGTCATCATCAAGGGGTGTTTGGCAACCAAGAAAATGCAAGAAAGTGAAGAGAGAAGAAGAGAAAATCACTAACAGCAGAGGGGAGGAAGCTTCGTGCTTGACTAATTGATTGAATGATACCCCCTTGATTTGATTACAAGCATGGTTGAGCTTATATAGGCTCGGCAAAGAGGAAATTACAAAATTATGCTAAAGAATCAAAAGAGCCATAAGAGACGAGCTGTATTAAACCACCCAGCCGAGTGGGTGCTTCGATCGGGAGGCAATTGAGTCACGGGTGAGAGGTTGCGAAAATTGGCAACTGCTTGAAAGTCGCGAGGTTACGAAAGTGTGACTGCGAAATTTGCGGGTTGTACAACCCAAAATTGCTTGGGTTGCTCCTAACTCAATAGAATTGCTTGAAATTCTTGAATTTGATCATAAGTCTTGGAATTTATTTCGAGGGTTCAATGTGTTCGAGTCAAATTGAAATTGTAAAGGGCAATTGACAAAACTAAAGTGGCTACAAAATACGATCGTGTAGCAAGCGGGAGCCCATTGCAACAATTGAGTTATCGAAGTCGATTAGTACACAAAAAGCGCATAAAACCTATGATAAACAAGGCTCAATATTGCACTATTTGGGTACTAATCAACTATGCACTTCAATGACATTTATCGGGGTTTCCATTCAAGAATCACTTCTATCCTACTTAGATCCACCCTAATTCCTTCTTCGCTCTGATGTCGAAAGGACACTTCCTTCAACAAAATTCACACTTACTCATTTTGCATACTCTTGTTCCTTTCTCATGGTTTCCTAGCACTACCCAGAAGATGCATTATCCTTGATCTTCCCGATCCTTTGAATACACGAGGATGTCGTCTATAAACACCACAACAAACCAATCTACATACGATTGGAAAACACGATTCATTAAGTCGATGAAAGCCGCTGGTGCATTGTCAACCCAAACTGCATTGCAAGGAACTTATAATGTCCATACCACGTTCTAAACGCCGTCTTATGCACATCCGCATTCTTAATCCTTAATTGATGATACCCAGATCGTAGGTCGATCTTTGAAAAGACACCCGCACCTTTCAATTGGTCAAATAAATCATCGATTCTAGGTACTTGTTCTTCACTGTCATCTTGTTTGGTTGCCTATAATCAACACACAACCGAAGTGTACCATCTTTCTTCTTAACAATGAGCACTGGAGCTCCCCATGGTGATATACTCGGACGAATAAATCCCTTCTCTAATAATTCTTGCAACTAAAGCTTCAAAACTTTTAACTCCACCGGAGCCATTCTATACGGTGTAATGGATGCCGGAGTGGCACCCGAAACAACGTCGATTGCAAACTCAATCTCTCTTTGTGGAGGCAATCCTGGCAACTCCTCTAGAAACACGTCTAGATAATCAGAAACTATAGGGATGTTTGATCAACTAGGCTCTGCCTTTTTCGTATCAATCACATATGCCAAGTAGGCTTCACACCCTTTCTGAACCATTGTTCTAGCAATGGTGGCGGATATCACATTAGAGAGGTGGTTGGGCCTCTCACCGATGAAAGTCACTTCCTCGCCACTCGGTGTCCTTAAGATCACTCGTTTCATTCTATAATCAACTACCACTTCGTGTCGGGACAACCAACCCATCCTTAATATCACATTGAACCCTCTGAATGATAACTCGATTAAGTCTCTCGGAAACTCATACTCTTGTATTTTGATGGGATAATCTCTATAAACTCTATTCACAATGACACTATGCCCTAGCGAATTTGTCACCAAGATATCATACTTTCACTCTTCGGTAAACTACCCAAACTCGGAATGGAAGTACAAACATAGGAATGGGTTGACCCTTATTAGGGTCTTAACTTTCCATGCTTAACCTATTAAGACCGACAAAATCCGCATCAGAGTCACATCATCCTTTTATATGCAAATGCAATGCATGTCACACACAATTTCAAAAATCAATTTATAGAATCACCTAAACCTAAGCTCTAATACCACTAAATATGTCGCCCCCTGTACCCAACCCGTCCCAGAGACCGAACCAAATCGGGGACGCGGACCAGTTTTACCATATATACATTTTCAAATACTGTAGAAATAGATGTCAAATAATCATTTCGGTTAAAGAGGGTGATTAGTGCCCAAAAAGTGCTATTTTGAGCCCTATTCAAGATAGGTTTTGAGTTTTTTTCGCGTACTAATCATCAATTAAGCCAATTGATGTGTGCGGTCCACTTAGTACCAGTTCCGTTTGAGTTTGTTTTTGGTAATTTTGAGGTTTTGCGTGCCTCAGCCATTTAGTTCAAGTTTGATGTCAAGATATGTGCTGAATACTGAGGATTCACAATGTGTTCATCATTTACAAAATGAAGAAATGTATGGTGGATTTGAAGAAGGGGGATGCAGTAGCAAAACAGAGAAGACCAGGATTTTCGCTATGATTGCGAAAATTTCGCTAGGATTGCGAAAATTTCGCAATCATAGCGAAAATTTCGCAATCCTAGCGAAATTTTCGCTATGTGAAAATTTCGCTAGGCTAGCGAAATTTCGCTAGCAAGAAGGAGATTGCAATTACCAGTGAATTTTCCGAATTTATTATCTCACAAAATTTCGCTAGGCCAGCGAAATTTTAATAACTCTTTCCTTGAAATTTCTTTGCATGGCGAAATTCCTCGGCTGTGTTTTGGTACATTTTTGATTCCAAACGACCCGCGTTTGATATTTTTACCATTGTCCCTTGTAATTTCATATTTTAGGCATTTTTGTATTTTCACACACTGGGGGTTGACTATATAAGCTCCTACAACTTTGTAACCTAAGCAACTTTCATTTATCTGAGTTTCAACGACTTCTTTCATTTAGGGTTTACTTTGCTTTCTTCTCTCTCCTCTTTCTCTCATTTTCTCGGCAACCAAACATACCTTGGTGGTAATGAACCAAGGTATGCTTGGCCCTAAAGCCCTTTCCTTGAAGGAGGGTCAACGGTGGGGGGGTTTGAGGTACAGTTTTCATGCCTCTCATTATCTTGCATTTATGAGCATTTAATCTCCCTGCATCTCACTCTAGGTTGAAACCTCCTAGTTCCAGCCTAGCCAATGTGTATTTGGCAAGCTTTGTGGTTACAGTGGATGCTTAAACTTAGATCTACTATCATCCACTTAGTTGTCTCCTATTAGTTGTCGTAGGTTGCCTCTTTGAGGTCATATGCACACTGTTAGGGACTTGAATGCCCATTGAATGCCTTATCTCATGAGGGAGTAATTTAGGGTTTAGATTTTAGTGCCAAATCAAGGTCCGGTTTGGGAAATGACTATAGGTCGTATCCGAGCGAGGAAAAACCCGAGGGCATGAATACACCTTAAAAAATCCAAATCGGTGGCCCAAGACTCAAGAGTCTTCTTTTCTAAAAATTCAGCTGTGTTTTATATGCGGTTTAACCATCCAACCTTGTTTTTTGAACAAAACCCAATCCAAAAGAAATACCATTTTCAACTCAAATTGCATTTCTCATTTCAGAAGAAAACCCAATCCAGTGTTCGACCCTAGACCACTATATTTAGGTAAGCATTTCGGCGATAGGAAGAACAGAGTATAAATTTTGTTGATTCCGAATCACCCTACGTGCTTCATCCGAGAGGGCCTTGTTTTGTCAATTAACTCTTTCATTCAATATGGCATGTATGCCACCAACGTATCATTTACAAAACATTATCAGAGTTCATCTTCACAAATAAATCAAATATTTCCCATGAAAACTTATACATTTTTGGTTTCATTACAAAAATGATCAAATAATGTCATGCGATGAAATGTATGCATGAGATGGAGTGTTTACTTATACTCTACATGATTCGACGATGACTCTGAACTCTGCGGTCTTTGCTTTATTTTTAGTCACTTTCGGTGCACGCGATGATAAAAGCAATAGCTAAGCTTATTTTCATGCTTAGTGGTTCTATGCAATTCTTTCTTCATTTCAATTAAACACAAATATGTAACTTTTCTAAAACAATGTTTTGGCACAATTTGAATAGTCCATGCAATATACATTATATATATGTGCTTATTTCACATACTTTCATTTGCAAATCATTTGATCACTTCAAAATTATATACAATTTCACTTATGAAATATTTCATTAGCTTCAAATCATACACATTTCACACATTTAGTTATAATTTTGCCCTTAAATGTTTTTAACCATTTCTTTCGGTGCCTAGGATAACGGAATCACCGGCACGGTCCCGCTGGGCTGCAGGCCGGTATAAAAACATTTAATAACACAGTACGGTCCAGTTAAGCTGTTGATTGGTTATTTAAAAAAAATCATTGTGTGTACACTATCGATACTGTCCCGATTGGGCTATGGATCGGTATGCCACTATCTTTCATTTAGTTCACAATACTGTTAGTTTGACCCTTATTGGTATATCAATCTATCCTTAACTCGAATATATCGGATAACATTCTATTAAGGGCATTAAAACTCAGTCATAGTAATTTACAATATTGTATATACATTTATATCCAAATAATACATTGTAATGCTCATTCAATTTTTATGACAATGCATTTAAAATCAATTTTCCCAAATCTCTTAAAACAAATCACATATGTCGTTTTCTTGAAAATCATTTCAACTAACAATCACAAAACTTGAAATAAGAAAAAAGGTATAGAGAAAAAACCCAAAAAGGTTGACGCTCCTCGATTCCTATCCTCGGAATCCCGTTCTTGGGTCAAGCTTCCTCGTCACCAACCCTTAATCCATCACAATTAGAGAACAATATTAGTTGGCTTATTTAGGTTTCTAGTTAGGGTTGTTTTCTACCTAACTTCCTTCAAGTCCATTATTCCCCTATAAATCTATTTTATTCTGAAATTGGAATCATCTAATTCGGAGCACTGAAACTCAAGATATGTTCAAAACAACCTACTCTATTTTAAAAACATAACCAGAATTTGCCCGAAAATAGAGCTTCACTTTGACGAATTTTTGGGTCCAATATGGTCCAAATTTGAATACACTTATCTCAAGGAGATTTGTTCTCCTAGAAGTTTAGGTTACCCATAAATTTTAAATCCTTCATTTGTATTTCTGCTTGTATGGCCGAACCGAAATTGCACAGCGAGCCTGCTGACAAATTTTAAGGACCAATGGGGTCCAAATTTGCATACATTTATTTGAAGGAGATATTTTCTCCTAGAATTATAGTTTACCCAGAAATTTGAATCACTTAATTTAGATGAGTGAAACTCAACTTAGGGCCTAAATACCAAAACTATTCCAAAACACAAGCGTACCAAAAGCGAACGGTACTGAAACGAGCCTCACTTTTGTGAATTTCTAGGTCCAATGAGATACAAATTTGAATACACTTATTTCGAAGAGATTTGTTTTCCTAGAAGTATAGTTTACCCAAAAATTTGAATAACTCAATTTGAATGAGTGATGGCTAAGTTATGGTCAAAACAAAAACATGGGTTTTGAAAAAATTTAACAGCATCTCCCTTAAAACCCCAACATTTCCTTTATACAAAAATTCATCAAACCAATCCTAACCCAAAAGCACTTTGAAACTTAACCTAAAACAACCTCAAAACTGATCTACAACCATTTAAAACCCTTCTATTCCGATTTGGGGTTTTCATCAAACCCAAACACAACATTTAGGGGAAGTTAGGTTTAGTTCATACCTTAAATCTCTTGATTTCTTCCACTATCTTGACTCTAGATTCCTTTTGCTTGATCAAATGGAAGCCAAGATGGAGAGAATCAAACCAACTTGGCTCCCTCTCTAAACCGTGCCCTTCTCTTCTCTTTTACCCAAATGAGAACTCTCTCATTCTAAGACCAAAATTTGGTCTTAATCCACATCCTTCATAAGGCCATGTTTAGCTCTCTCATTTTTCTATTTTTTTGCATTTTGGTCCTTCTTTTGTCTTTCATTTACACTTCATTTCATCAAAATCTTCATTTTGGCATATACACTTACTCATTTATGACAATTGGATCCTCATTTTGACATTTTACCAATTTAACCTTAATTCTTTAATAATTTCCAGGTTTTATCATTTTTTTTTTTTTGTTCTTTAACAATATAAATTTCGGAAAAATACAATTTAACTTATTTTATACCCTAAACATGCTATAAAACTACTAGGGTATTTTTTGGGTGTTACATTGAAGCTCAAATCACGATTTGTTCTCTCACTTCTTATCTCTTGATTTCTTTCTTCATTTTTCTGCTTGTTGCTTGATTGGCGATGATTGGAATCCGGTAATGGAACATTAAACACCCTCTAGGGGTGGGGATTTGTTGAACATTCAAATTTGTAGATTTATAGTTTATTTTGTGGATTTGAAGACTAAATTTATATAATCAGTATTGTTCATGTAATGAACTGTTCTAAGTATTAGTTTATTCTCAAAAAAAGTTGTATCTGTGCTCTAATTTCCAGAAGGCCTCTAAGTGACATAGAGAAAACCATACCTGAAAGCAAAGAGCAGTAACTTGGGGGTATGATAAACTGATGTTTTTAAAACTAATACACTCTAAATATCACTATGATGAATTATAGGTGATGTTCTAACCTCTGACTTCAAGGTTCCCTTCTAGGTGATAGCAGAAGTGTGTTCCCGAGGCATAAGGACCACCCACTAATTTATCAGTTTAATATTTAGAGGTCTCGTCTCAATTTGATAGAATAATCTGGAT
Organism: Tetrastigma voinierianum; assembly: GCA_016808115.1. Lineage (NCBI taxonomy): Eukaryota > Viridiplantae > Streptophyta > Magnoliopsida > Vitales > Vitaceae > Tetrastigma > Tetrastigma voinierianum. The sequence goes on along the minus strand of JAEQBH010000222.1, from coordinate 1,516,290 downwards.
CCCGTGTTAGCACAGATTCTAATCAAGGAGAGAGAGTATTAATGAATTGCAGACTGAGGTACCAATTGTGTTGGAGAAGGCTTGTGTCACCCTGTCCATGGGGACAAGTTGTCTTCAGTCCTAAGAAATAGTTGTGAAGTACTGGTTTAGGAAAAACAATCAAATCTTAGAGAATATCAAATCCTAAAAGTAGCTATTTAGACCCATTGACCTGGTTTTGGAATATAGTGTTCTAATAGTGAAATGTATAGTGTCATGAGGTATTCCAGGGCTATACTACTTTTCTCTTGGAAAAATCTAGCATTCAACTCAAAAATGTTATGTTTTAAAAGAAATGCAAATTGATTGTTAAATGATCATTCTCATCCCTAGTGCCCCTTTTCATACATTTTAGACTTTAGTAGTTGTTTGCTTGATAGATTTTAGAATTAGTTGATTAGTTTTAAATCATTTTTTACTTTAGTTAAATTGATTTTAATTCTCTTCATATTTGGTCCCCTAGATAGTGAAGAGCCCTTGTACTCGGTGTGCTTAAATTCCAATTAGAGAGAACCTCCAATCCTCGTGGGTACGTGATGAGTGTCCAAAACACTCATGATATACCCGTGTTTTATTATGTTTTCGGTCCATTTCATATAGTAATAAGTGTGGTTATCTCTCTATATCTGATATTCGGCTTCTTATGCACTACAGGTGAATAAGGCGGCATTTAGAGGCTATGTGGAGACTTGAAGAGGGAGAATTGAGAAACCAGCTCCAACGTCGCGACGTTGAGGCCAAGCGACGTGCCAGTCTTCATCAGCCCAACGTCTCGACGTCTCCAGGACTTAATCAACGAGATTATGAGATATAGAGGGAGAAGACCGAGTTTTGGGAAGATATAGGAGAACGAATGAGAAAAGAGGACGACGCAGGCGTGAACCGAGAGATTGTGTGCACCCCTGTATTTGTATTTCTTTTCTCGGACATTTAATGATTCAAGAATATGTGGTTGTAATGAACATCATGTTCTAGATCTATTTCTAGGGTTTTGACATTCGTATGGATTAAGTATTAATTTCGTTCTATTCAGTATATTAATGGATTTTATATCAAGTTGCTCTATTTGTGTAATTATTCACATGGTGGTGTTTAGCCAACATTGGCATGTTCTTGTTGGGAATCTAAGATCGAGAGATAGACTCCCAAGGATATGGGTAGAGCGAAAATTGGTAAGTGAGAATTTGAGAGTAAAAGATCTCCCGAGTTCAAGTGTGGCGGTACGGTTTAACATTTAGCGTTTCGAGTCGAGTTGAGAGCAAAGATGCAATACACCCTACAGGAGAGATAGGCGAATATACTTCGAGAGAGGGTATCGCATAGGCACGATCAACCCGCCAGCGTGAATCCCTTAGTATACTGAATGAATAATTTATCTAGGTTACAATCCATTGAGTTTGGCAGGGGGAGGCAAAACCCTAGTTTCCATTAATTGATTTAACAAATATTTTAGAGTTAGTTTTTCTCTACGTCAGTCATAATGCACTAGAATTTTGGAGTGCAGATAATATAAAGCCCGATTTTGGTATTGACACACTTATCACTTGTGAGACAACACTTGACAAAGCCGCATACTCACGTAATCTCGACGTGTATGCTTGCTGGCATCACGAGACTGCGTTTAAACTGAATTTACACCTATCGAGCCCGTCGGTACAATATACGGACTCTGAGTCCGCTATTGTATGACCCACGCACTTGCGAAAAGGGGTTGAGTGTTGGTAATACTTTTCATTTAAGTTTTTTTAAGTATATTTACTTTTTAAAATCAGTTTTTGAGTATTTACCATATTCACTTCCTTGGCCATATTTTCATATATATACATCATTGGTCATCGACATCTTGACATCCATTTTCCATATTTCATAATCATAAATGCTATAATGGATAGAAGTATTCTGATGGACTTGATCATGGCCACTAGCGAAAAAGTTTCCTCATAACCAAAACCTGATTTTTTTATTATAACCTTTTGCCACCAGTCTGGCTTTATATGTCTCAACCTTTCCATCAACTCTTATCTTTCTCTTGTACACCCATTTACAACTAATGGGTTTAACCCCTTTGGATAAATCCACAAGAGTCCACACACTATTAGAATACATGGATTCTAATTCTAATTCTAATTTCATTGCCTCTTTCCAAAACCGGAATCCTTTTCATTACTTGCTTCGTAGTAACTTGTGGGATCATCCTCATGTGACTCTGAGATTGTCAAAGATAATTCTCCCATCAATGTGAGCTTAACAAGTGGTCCAATGACCCTCCCACTATGACGAGACATATTTGGTGTATCAATACTCGGGTGGCTAGTGGTTTTGTGGATCAAGGGAACAACATTATCTTGGATGCTAAGGAATTCAGTCTTTTTCGTCCATTCATTCATATCCTTAATTATGTGATTCATGATGTATTTTTCTTCCATGAACTTAGCATTTATACTCACAAATACCTTCATGTCAAATTTACTATAAAAATAGTAGCTTCTTATTGTACCTTTTGGATATCCAACAAACCAACACAATTCTGACTCTGCATCCAATTTGTCAGATGACTGCTTTAATACATAAGCGGGACAAACCCATATGCGGATATGACTTAAAATAAGTTTCCTACCTGTCAAAATTTCCATGGGTGTTTTGAGTGCCGACTTGGATAGCCTTCATGTCGAGAATGTATGTAACACCCAATACCTAGAATTTTATAATAATTTTATTATATATTAGAGTATAAATTGAGCCAAACTTGGTCTTTAGAAAGCGATAAATTGTGAAATTATTGAAAATTAGAAATGAATATGTGAGCATATGATTAAATATTATATACTAAAATGAGAAATTGATTGAATCCGGAAATAAACCCAAGTGAAAAATGGCAAATTTGTAAATTTGTAAAATGAGGACCTAAGAGTCAATTGATGGCTTAAATGCTAATGTGAAATAAATGATAAGTGAATATGAAAATAAGGAGACTAGTAAGCTTTAAGTGAGAAAAATGTAAAATGGGATTAAATGAAAGTGCCAAACATGGCCTTAAGAGAAATAAGAGATATTAGACCACATTTGGTCTTAAAATGCTAATTTGAGCCAAAAACGTTTTGGAGACAAGAGAGAGAGAGAGAGAGAGAGAAGAGCCAGGGTTTGGAAATAGTTGGAGATTGGTGTGAATCTCTCCATGTTTGTGCTAGATTTGCAAGATTGTTGAAGAAGAAGGCTAAGGCCCCGAAGGGCAGAATTTCAAGGTATGACACAAACCTTAGAATTCCTTTAATGATGTTTGGGTTAGAAAAACCCTAATCCATCCATGGGTTTTGCTCATGGTTGGTTTAGGAAGGTATTAGGATGTTATTGGGAGTGATTCTCATGATTTGTTTTGAGTTTTTGAGGATTTTGGAGAAAAATCACAAAAAGGGAAAACCAGAAAATCTGGGCAAACCACGAGGCCCCACCTGTGCCAGTGGGGCACCCCACACCCCGCGGGTTCTCATTGGGCAGACTGTTCTGATATTCCAGGTTTCTGGCGTGGCTGGGCTATCTTATGACGTGAACTTACTATTCACAATGAACATATTTTAGAATTTTGTTCCGAAAGTCTTGTATTCGTACACCGATAGTTTAAAGACCCTAATAAATGATTAATGGGGGTTCAAATAAGGATAAAATGAAATGACAAATGTACCGTTAGCCTCGGTGAATTCGTCTTTGGGCAGACTTAGTGTTTTAACCCAAAACCGTTAACAAAGATAAATTTGTAATTCACTAAAAATGTTTAATAATTGTTTATCCACTAAGAGTGGCGTAATTGTTATTGAATAGGGATGGGTGAGGATCACCTAACCTAGGACCGGGTGAAGGGAAGGAAAACGAGGCCAACGGCTTGATTTGTTCTTGACCCTCATCCTTTATTTCAAGTGTTTTGGTAGTTTACCAAATAAATATGAAATGATTATATGGAATGAGTATATCTTTGAAATGATATTACGAAAGTGCATATGGATTTGAAAATGTGATAATTGAAATGTTTGACGATTAATTGCATGTGAGTGATTAATCAAATTGTAAATGAATTGGTCAATTCTTGACATCTTGAATTGATCGATGCGAATGAAACTGACTTAGGCGGGATTCACCAAGCGAATCCGTCATGAAGGCTAACCGAAATTGTCAATGTCCAGCAGGCGGGATGCACCAATCGGCATCCATCATGATGGTGTATGGCATTGAAGAAATGTGTCCACTTGGAGGGATGCATAATGACATCGGATCATGATGGCGTATGGCATTTAAATACCACATGTCGGGGTGCACCAATCGGCATCAGGCATGATGGGGTAATTGTAAATGTGTAAGCACATTACCAAATGATAAAAATGACGAGATTCACCAAACGGAATCCGTCATGAATGTGAATTGTATAGACAAAGTGAGATAACAAACTTTAATCAATGAAAATGAGATTTGTAAACTAAATACATCCTCAAAAGTATATGTTTGAATCTCATGATTTGGAAGATAAACAATTTGTTGCATGTGAATACATATTTTGATATGATTAATGATTTGTAAAGTAAAAGCATGTGAAAATGAATAAGCATGAGTATTGTTTGATATAAAAGGCATGATTTTATGATAAATGCATGCCATGTTAAACTGAAAATTAGAATAGAACTGTATAGAACCACTAAGCATGACAATGCTTAGTATATAATTTTTATCTATGCGCAGGTTTCGAGTAAACAGAAAAAAGGAAAGATCAAGAAACGCAGAGTCATAGAGAGTTGCGGCGTATAAGTATATACCCCGCCATATGCATTTTATTTGATTTTATTTCATTTTTTTTTTCGTTTTTTTTTTTTTTCAATTATTTCCAACTATTGGAAAATGTCCCAAAAATTATATTCATCCTTTTTTTTTTTTCATTTTCCATAATACTCAAATAAATTTATAAAAAATTAGTTTACTCTATTTTCTTCAATTTTACAACTTGTAAAACCTAAGAAAAAAAAAATTTTCACCTCATAACCAAATAAATTTATGAAATTTATTTTCTTTACTTTCTTTTTCCAGTTTTTCACTGTAAAAAAAAAAATTTTCTCCACCTTATATATATATATATATATATATATATATATATATATATATATATATATATATATATATATATATATATATATATATATATTCATTTCTCAATAAACCAAATAAATTGCTTAAAATTTATTTTGTTCATTTTCTCATTTAATTACGAGAAAAATGGTGGGAATTTCTCAGCCTACGTTACATAACACTAACCCTAGTGTTTCAATCTCAAATTTATTAAAATTTGATTTCATTATCCAATAACCAAATAAATTGATTACAATTTATTTCATCTCGGTACACATGTAAAAACTCCTAAGTTTAATTTTCCAACATGTAAATTGCTAATTACCTAAGCACCAAACATCATACAACATATAACAATTCATGTTATAATCATCATTCAACAAATTCATCCAAATCACACAAAACACACTAAACACGTGCATCGCAGGTGTCCTAGTTTTATCAGTGATTTCTAGGTAATCTCGTACCTAAATTCGACATCAAACCACACCTGAGTGGTGATGTTTCTACCGACTATGGCCTAAGCCCCGAAATCCTCAATCTCTAGGTTTCCATATACCTATACTCTGCATCTAACCACCCAGTGGCGATGGATACCCAAACCAGAGCTCCTAGTATTCGTATACCTAATCTACGATGCAGGCTGTAGCGCCCCAAATCAGGGGTCGTGACTACCCAGTCAACCCGCGAGAAAAACACTCATGAATGTCGGGTGACGGGCATTCTCACGAAAATCGGGCGAGTCTCCTTTGTACGGGAGCTGCGGAATACAATACACGTATCGCATCTCGAAGCAGTCGATATATCATCACATGAGTAAAAGCGGCCACTTGCGCTATAAACGAGTACTCATAACAACATGCGCAAACATACCAACTATGTTCCAATAGTTCCTAAGTTAATAATTTACTCTTATACAACACATATATCAAATTAGAATTCTAATACGTATAAAATCATCAAAGCCTTGGCTTAGAGCTTTCTTCACAACCCTCGATCTCTAGAATGAGCCGTCCCTATACGCTCCTGTGCACGTAAAATAATATCCCTCGACGGGGTGGTTAATCTTCCGATGGTGGAATACCTTTGAGTGGAAATTTCTTTCTGCGAGTCGCGGTTGTGTTCCAAAATGTGGCGTTCAGCCAGTATGATCTGCTGAATGTAACTCATCGTCTCATACCCGAGTCCTCGTAGGCTCCCTCACACTCGCTTAAGCCTCGTATGAGAATTATTATTTTGTTTGTTTGTGGACAACCCTCCGATGTGTATATATCAATTGGGCCGTCTCCGATGATTGATATTTTTAGTTTGGACTACCCTCCGATAATTAACATTTTGAAACTGACCCTCGAACCATTTTCTCTAGACTCATCTCATGCACTCACTCCTATAGTCAGGGTGTTCAGTTTGCATATGGGATACATGTATGCCAATTCAATACGTGCAATTCACATGTAAATATATAAACATCATATAGCCACAAAACATTCAATTCACACAATCATGTCATGTAAATTCTCATTTCATACATCAAAATTAGCTCACTTGGGCTAATGATCAAACACGAGCAATTCAACTTGAATCACTAGATCAAACACATTAATTCACAAAATTTATTTTGTGAACACAATTCTCGGGAATAGTGAAACCCTCGTTTACTATTCTAGAAAATACTGTCATTAGGTTCACTTTATGAACCAGGGTTTCATGACCATTTAAGGCCTCATTCGATCAATACATGATTTATTTCATAATTTTCTGTAATTAATCAACCAAACAGCCCCTAAAACAGTTACGGGCTGCTGTAAGCTCCCAAAAATTATATCAGTCGGTCCAGGTGGGGGCTGATCACTTTGCTGGTCAGGCCTATGCAACGAAACATTTGAAAAACACTTAAATAAAGTGTAAAACCCAAGTAGGGAGAAACCCCTACCTCTCGGAGTTTGTCAAAACTCCTCAAATCCGGTGTCCACGCGTAGCCCTCTCCGCGTAGAGCAGCTTTCCTTCTTGTCAGAAGGCTGCAGGCCGGTCGGTTCAAACGTATTTACAGAGAAGGAAGACTGTTTAGAACCCGCTATTTTGGTGCTGCATCTCCTCCCCCGTATCCCACGTTTTCTCACCTTTTAATTTGAAGAAGAATACTATTGTCTCTTGTCTTTTTCTAGCAAATCAATTTCCAAAATGACCATTTTGTCCTTATTCTGAGTTTTGACATTCGTATACCGTGGTCAATTTCGTATTTCTCTATTCATGCCACTAATGGCACGTGATGCGTGTCGTATGTAAGCTTCGTCGCGTAATCGTTTCACGGCACGGCTTCGATGCTCGAAAAGCGATGTAAATTCATTGTCTCGAATTCTACGAATTTACGTGCTAGCTAGATTTTGTGAGGCGGTTCAGCGATTGAAATCCGTTTCGTCATCCAAGATCTAAAGATAAGTGCAGGATTTTTTAAAAAAAAGCCGAAATACCCGATTTTGCCCTTTTTCGAGGTAGATTTCTCTCGGGTCTCTTCTGGTCAAACTTCGTTTCCTCACCCGACAAAGGAGTGTCATTTCCACATGTTGAGCATTGATCCACACTTGACTTTTGGCAATGGAAGGTGCTTTCTATAAATAAAACGTTGATCCTCTTCCATGCCAAAGATCCACCAGAACTCTATGGGGAAATAGAGTCTTCAACTCCAACCGAACTTATTTTCCATTATAAGCAGGTTGTTGCTTTTCCACTTGCTTCTCTTTATTGTGATCTTATGATAGCAAGCTCATTCTTCTCAACCAATAATGGATCTTGCAATACTCCCTCAAGGACTAAAGGCATTTTTTCGAATTCTATTGTGCCCGTGGTGGCCCTCTCTCCCACCTTAAAAAAATTTCAAAATAAAAGAAAAATAAAGTAAACAAAATTCAAATAAGAAACAAATAAAACAAGAAAAGAAAAAAAAATAAAAAAAAATAAAGAAAAGTGAAGTATACTAAATACAAATTAGAAATAAAAGAAAATAAGAAGAGAAATTTTTTTACTCAAATTAGCAAACTTCTATTTTTCCAAAATATCAATCCAAACCAAGCCGTACCTTCCCCAGCAACAAAAACTTGTTCGGTGATTGGCGTAGCTATGTTTGCCTTTTTCTATATAGACTAAAAACCCCTCAAATGTGCATAGTTACAAGAACCTTACACTTCTCTTGCACCCGTATCCTTTGATAAATTTGCTTAATTAAATAAATCGGTCTTGATGTTCAGGATTTTAAAATTGGGTTTAGTCTATGACCTTTATAAGTGCACAGGTCATACAAGTAGTAGAACTAGAATGTAAGTCAATTATCATTCCTGAATTGACATGAATTAAAGATCAAGTACTGACTACTAAAGTTCTATGCTATTTAGACTAAAAGGAATTTGATAATGAGAATTTTATCTACTAGTTAATAAATCTGAACTATTAACTAAAACTAGAAGTGTAGAATAGCAAATAACTACAAAAATTAAGAACTAAATACTTTGGATCCTATTATGTTCCTGTTAGAAAGCAGCCATCAGTGAATTATAATGAAACATTCAATTCTTTGCATGAAAAATACATGTCTCTATTGTATTGATGGATGCGGTTGTCCAAGATTTGCCTAATTGTTGCAGTTGGATTTCTCCACTTTCACTGGTTAGAAACTCTTGTTTCTCTCGAAATCAAGTTCTACCCAGTTACTTGTATTTCTGTTTTTCTTGCAAAATTTGGGTATTTTTCTTTTTCAATACTTCACACCCATTTCTTGATGACTACAGATCTTTTGCTTTCCTTCTCAGCATTTTAACAAAAGTTCTACAACTTAACTGGTGGCTCATCCTTCAGATCTATTGGTTCGTCCTTTCCCTTGATTAGATCTAAGCTAACACGTAATTGGGAACTTCCCTTTAGATTAAGGTGAACTCTCTGATTATTTATATTGTTAAATACTCCCCTCCAACTTCAATTATGAGCGAATGGGGGATTTATCAAAATTAACTTCCAGAGTTCAGCAGTTCGTCAATGATGGTCAACATACCCTGAAAAAGAATGCTCGGCTCTGGGAATCTCATTGCCATGTCACGCAGAGAGGGCATCCTAGAAATCGAGCAGGTGCGACCTCAAAATGGTATTCAGTACTACCATTGGGACTTATCAATTAAAACCAACACCAAGCAAGGAAATCCTTTGCGAATAATAACGTTCTCCAGTTTTCAAAAAAGTATGGCGACTATAGTGAATCCGGCGGAGGCGTATTCCAAATTCTTTGCATTGCGATTAAAGAAATGGAGCACCGATCACGTACAACCACTATAATCGCAATGAAACTGAGAAAAAATAAAGTTCATAAATTTGTCTAGATTTCATAAATTTTCAGGCAGCAATTTTAAGAAGAAAATAACATAAATAAATTTTAGCTCTAATCGTTTATGCACAGTTAGCAGAAGTAGATCCAGAAAAGAATTAAAAATAAAGAAAATTCTACTCTAAACTATACATTGAGTTCCTCTTCGTTCCCCTTTTCTGGGTAGTGAAGACGGAAGCCACTTTACTATTCTAACACTGTCTATTTATCTTGTCAAAAGAAAGTGGGCGATCCCGAAAAACTCAGTGGAATTCCTAAAAGAAAGCCCAGTTTACTATCCTAGGTCGCGACCTCGGGTTGATGTCGCGACCACGGATTTCCCTTGTTTGCTCTTATTCAGTCGTGACCTTGTTGCTTCTGTTCCTACCAGATTCCTTGCTGCTACTTGGATTAATGGTTGCGACATTGTTTGTAGTCGCAACCTTGTTGGCTCGGTGTTTCTCAAGAGTTGATGTCGCGACCATGGTTTCTTGTCGCAACATCGTTGTCTTTCTCTTCTTTTGGCTTCTGAGTCACGACCTCAGTTCTAAATCAGGACTTCTCTTCTTTGTTGCGTTGCCGCGTCGACTTGGTTTTGGAGTTCGCGACCACATTTGTTTGTGGTGACTTGGTCGTGACTTTCTTTTTCTGGTCACGACCTTATTGGTGGTCTTCTGCCTTCATAGGTTTCAAATTTAAGTTGCGACCTCTTTTGATGTTCATTTCTCTTCTTCTGGTCACAACCTCAATTCTTTGTTGCAACCAATTTCCTCCTTCCAACCTCTATTCCAAGTCGCGACCTCATGACGATGTCAAGCGACCTCATCATGCTTTCTTTTAGTTGCATGTAGTCCCAATTTGCTCAGTAGTTGCGACTGGATTTCTCTTTTCCGAGTTCTTCTTCGAGGTCACGAGCACAAATGAGTGGTCGCGACATCGTTTATGGTCTTTGATTAATAAATGGTCGCAGCCGAGTTTCTTGTGAGGACACCCGTTTAGCTTCACTTCGGGTTGCGACCTCCCTTTTGTTCTTACAGCTGAATTTGGTTTGCAACTTCAATCTTCTGTTGAGACTCTAGTTCCGGTTTATGTCCTTTACCTCAGCGTACGTCGTAGGCCTGAATGGAGCCCTTACGTTTCTGGTTGCAGCCTCTTTTTTCTTGTAGAGATTTCCCTTGTGACTTCATTGACGGATCCACGTCGCGACCTTAGATTGACGTCGTGACCTCAGTTATATTCAATTGGCGTCACGACATCAGAGTGGTGTCGCGACCGAAGATTCTACTTTGAATATTTCCTTTAGTCTCAACCACACTTCCTTTGTCGCAACCTCTTTCACTTGTTTCTTTGGTAATTCTGGTTGCAAGCTTAACTTCAAGTTACAGCCGTTTGAATAAATAACCTGTTTCTTCCTCAGGCGGTCTGCTTGATGTAAGCGCTTTGGAATTAAGCCAGAATAAAGCGGCTTCTTGTAGCTACTCGAACAGTTCGACCATTTACCTTATAAGCGATCTCTTAAGTTTCTTTGGGATTTTAGCCTGTATTTTTGCAAAATTAAATTTATTAAAATATCACATTTATGAATTAACAATTATCTTATAATATGCTCAGAAAAATGGATTAAAAATCAGATGAGTTTTTGGACTCATCAAGCTACCAAAGACTTTGTTAAGTCCCCGGCAACGACACCAAAAACTTGTTCGGTGATTGGCATAGCTACCAAAGACTTTGTTAAGTCCCCGGCAATGACGCCAAAAACTTGTTCGATAATTGGCATAGCTACTTAAGACTTTGTTAAGTTCCCCAACAGCGGCGCCAAAAACTTATTAGCGATTTTTCGCAAGCGCATGGGTCGCACAAGTAATACAGTGGGCTAACAAGTCCAGATATCGATCTCATAGGGAATGTGTGATTTTAGCGAGAATGTGGGAAAAGGTTTTAAACACAAAATAAAAGAAAACAAAGTAGGGTATAATCAATGTCCACTCACAAGGAATGGAGTAATATTAGGGATGTAACTCAAGAAAAGATACTAGGGTTGATTGTCTCCATTGATGCATATATGGTTTATATTCATTAAGCATTGATTAAGTGAACATACACTTGTGCATGTCAAAGGAATCCGACATGAGGATTACACTTTCGTGTCTCCCCTCAATTTCTCACACTAACCTATTCCTTCGGTCCATCTAGGTCTCGTGGTATGGTACTTTTATAAAGGCGGTTCTTTCCTCGGGAGTCACATTGGTGCTCTCGGTCGGCGTGACAATAGGACTACAGGACACCTACCTTCAAATCGATCACCTCTCGATCCATACGATCCTAACATAATGTTGAGATTGTGCTACTCCTAATGAAATATATCTAGTACTAAGCATTCCTAATTCCCTAGACTTCTTTGATTAGGTTAATTAGTATTTCAATTAATTAATTCATACCTTAAGAGATCCGAGACTTGATTTTAGGGCGTAATCCAAGCGTCACCAAGGATGCCCTATTGTGGGGATCGAAGACCAAAGTCTGTATGGATTTATTAATTAAAACCATAATAATCCTAAGAACTACACCAATTAACATCCACACAAGAATGAATTCACAAAAACCATCATAAAATATATATATATAAACCAAACATCAACTTCCACAATCAACCCTAGGGGGTGTTTAACTACTCATTGCAACCAAGTAATCCAAAAAAAAAATCATATTTAAGATAAATATAATGCAAAAATATTTACAAATATAGTAGAGTTTAGAGATACAAAACAAATGAGAGGTGAAAATCATCTCAAGCTCTACACAACCGTTACAAGAGCTTCTCTAATGAGCTAGATCTTCAATATCAGCTCTAAAGCAAAGTGGAAATGAACAAAACTAAAACCCTAAAAAATGGCTCAAGAAGAAGGAGGAAGGAGAAGCCCTAAGAAGGTGTTCCCTCTCCAAAAACCAGAACCCCCAAAATGTCTCAAATACATATCTTTAAAGGAAATGGAAAATGGGCTCAAAATGCAACGTTTGTGTTGAAGCGAGCATTCTTCACACCTAAATGAGGGTGGCCATGTAGCGAAGGAGGCACGTGTATCCCTGGCATATTGGTCCTTCACCTTGGCGAAGGCAAGCTTCGCCTAGGCGAACCCTTTCGCCTCAACGAAGGTTAGGTTCGCCTAAAAGAACCCGAGAGTAGTCTTCCTTGCATCCTTCCTTCGCCTCAATGAAGGACGTCTTCACCTTGGCGAACCTCCTCGTCGAGGCTATAAAACCCGAGAAAAATAGAATTTTTCTGAAAAATGGAAAAATAGTATATTGTCGGAATAGTACAAGTTGAAAACCTGGAAAATTTCTAGATCTCGGATGACAAAACAAATTTCGTCGTTAGATTAGTCTCGCAAAATCTAATTACTTAGACAAATTTAGTTGAATTCCGAGACTGTCGGATTTTCTCATTTTTCGGGGTGATGGGTGTCCAGTGACTCCCAAGGACAAGATTGTTTATGAAAATCTCGTAAGTTGGGAAATGACTCGAGTTAAGTTCATGAGATACGATTTGAACTTGAAGTGAGACAAAATATATCACTTTTGGCCAAAATCGGACCTAAACAAAGGTGGACATGTGGCACAACATGGGCCACATACCTAACTTAAACTTAAGTTAGGACAAAAAGAAGAATTAGGGCAAAAGAGCCCATTTTTCCTGGTTTGACGGAGAGAGTGAGAGAAGAGAGGAAGAAGAGAGCCAAGAGCTTCTTTCCAAGATCTACGGAGTTCCGTTGGTCACTTTTTCAGGCTAAAAACAAAAGTTCATTGCATTGACAAGGGGTACGCGTGGGTACCTAGAAATGAGGATTTTACCGAAGATTTGAGAAAGGAGATTTCAGGAGATCGAAGTTTTTGGGTTTAGGAAGCTTCCTACCCGTGTGTCTATGCTCCAAGAGGTAGGGAATTCTTCCTACTTGGTTTATTTTCCATCTTTGGGCCGGGAAAATAGGGTTTTTCATTTAAGGGCCTGTTTAGCGAAGAAAAACTGGAGTTTTGGGTTTTGCTCTATGTTTCTTCACCTAAGAGAATTGGTTCTTCACCTAGAAGAACAAAAAGGTTCGCCTAAGCAAGCCCGAGGACAGGAATTAAGGAGTCTCTCGTCCACCTAGCCGAGGGCTTCGCTCGCCTATGCGAATGAGGGCTTTGCCTAGGCGAGCCTAAGGATTGACATTGTGGCCTATTATGGCTTGTTTGGGGCCGATTTCAAGGCCCGGTTTGTGATTGTTGTGTCTTGCTTCAGGGGCCATTGTATGACTTGTTTGAGAATGCTTATTGCTTGACTAAGTAGTGACATGTTTAGATGTAAATATGTGTGTTCTGATGTATTGACATGTGATGAGTTTATATGTGCAAATGGCCATTACTTGGCTTGATTGTGGGTATGTCATTGCTTGATCATAGAATGACATGTGCACGTGGATGTTGATATATGCTTGCATGATATATTGACATGAATGAAATGATGTATGGAAGTCATATGCGGGTGATGTGATTGTCCATGACACCCGGTAAGTGGTGTGAATTGTGTTGTCCATGTAGCATTCATTATACATGTGGCATGATATAACATTCAATGACATATTTCATTGCATTGTACGAGGACATCGCATTAAATGGGTGTGAGTGTGTGATTGATGAATCGACACTGTGTTTGGTGTTTGATTGGGTGGGCTCGATTAAATGGGACAACGTCCAACAGAGTTGCACAATTGAATAAATTGGTCAAGAAAATATGCGTCAGGTATTAGTAAGCAGGGATAGATCCCCCCTTGGGTGAAAGACCTGCCAATTATGGTCAGACATAGTCCCTGCGGTGAAAGGTCGTAAAAGTGTCTAGGTTTGCGAAGCCTGTGGTGTGACACCAAAAATTCGATACCCATAAAAAGGCACATGGTTTTGAATATAAAATGATCATTCAAGTGTGTCATCCAAAAAGCTTTTGGTTTATAAACAAATGAAATTTGTTTTGAAAATGGATCGTTGGATGTCATCCAGAATGATGGTTTATCACACATGGACTTAGGTATTGTGTGATGGAGTCGGTGAGGACTCGGATGTGATGGGAGTCGGTAAGGACTCAGGGCATGGTACATGATTGAGTTTCATCTCATTTCATGGCATGGTATGTAGGATTCCATTTAGAATTGGCATGTTCTTATTGGAATGTGAATGTGAAATGTTGAGTGAACATTGCATGTGCACTTGGGTGGGGAGTAGCCCTTGTAGGAGTTATTCTCTACTGGGCATGGCTCACCCTTTATGGGACAACATTTTAGGTGCAGGGTGTACCGGTGAAGCGGCCTTTCGGTCGAGGGCCGTGATTTTGAAGAAGTGGGCAATGTGGCCTTGATAAATCCTTTTGTAAAAGTGCCCAGACAAACTAGTTCTAGCATGTATTTGTGTAAAAGAATTATAATTAAATTCTTTTTGGACTATTGTCAATATAGTCGGGTATGTAATAATGGTAAGAGAGTCGTGATCAAACTCTTACGGACGGTTTTAAGTGTAATATTTGCATATTTTCAACTTAAATATGGATGAATGGATCCTGGTAAAAAGGGACGTACTGAGGTGGTGCCGAGCAACTCGGTATCCACAAGTAATTGGTACCCGTTTGGTACCAAGGCTTATGTGCGCAATGACCTAAGGTAGTATTTCTGCAGGTTGACGGTTTGTCAACGGGACCCTCGGGTTTTGGGGCGTCACAAAGGCAAAGCGTTGAGCACAACTTATGCTTTCTCTTCTTTCAGCCCCTTCTTTGCTTACTTTTACTTTCTATTCCTGCAAAACATAACCAAATGGGGGATTAGTGTAATCTTTAGGAATTTGGTGTGCATTCTAGCATTTGGGTTACAAAAATACATGTAAAACACACTACAAATGCTAACAAGATCCACACCTATCACCACTCCATTTTGTTACGGAGTTCCTAGAGCACTAAGTTGAGATAAATCTCATGCTCCTTGAGGAAAGAAACGAATTCAATAGACATGTACTCACCACCTCGATCAAAACAAAGTGATTTAATGTGTCTTTCTAATTGTTTCTCTAACTCAGCCTTAAATTCCTTGAATTTATCTAATGCCTCAATTTTTTTCTATCTTAGGTACACATATCCATATCTTGAGTAGTCGTCAGTAAAAGTGATGAAAAATTCATAACCACCTCTTGCATGAACACTAAATGGCCCACACACATCTGAGTGTATCAAATCCAAACATCTTTCAGCTCTTACTCCTTTGGCAGTAAAGGATCTCTTAGTCATTTTACCTTGAATATAATTCTGACATAGTGGTAGCTGCTCTAGGTTCAAAAAGGCTAATGGCCCACAACTTACTAGTCTTTGTATTCTTTTCAAATTTATGTGTCCAAGCCTTAAGTGTCATAAATGAGTTTGATTGATACTAGACTCTTTTCCTTTCAATGATTTTTCTTTCACATTATTAACTTGAATCACAACACAATCAATATAACATAAATAATTCATCAATGTGCCACATGTAACAACTTCATTTTCCTTCATAATAGAAATAGAAGTTTTATTATAAGAAACTGAATAACTGCTATTACATAATTTAAAAACTAAAACTAAATTCTTTCTAGAATATGACACAAATAAACAATCATGCAAAACTACAATTAAGATCCCATGTAGGTATGACTAATTGATGCTAACAGAAAGAAACTAAACATATTTATCTTGATAATCAAATTGGTATTGGTCAGTATATGTTCATTACTAGCATAAGACATGTATAATTTTATATACATTTTGCACTAATAATATATAATATAACACTCAAAATTACACATATCAATACAGGATAAATTAACTTCCATGAGAACTTGTTAACCTACTTTAGGCAGGTCTAGCTTCTCAAAGTTAATAAGACATATAATCTAATCAATCCCAAAATTCATTTATCCTTAAACTAGGTGATTGAATTACCCTTTAAACTTTGGCCTCTTGAGAAAATAAATAAGGATTATTTTAAATAGTTTATTATTTTCTTCAAGTTAAGTTTATGTACCACCAATCTTAGTTTCAATATTTCTTAAGTAAAGAGTCACAACTTTAGGCTAGTTGCTACTACTAAAATATTTATTAACTAACCATAAAGGAGTCTTTTAACTATAATACTCACATTTGCCTAACTTTAGGCTAATCTAAACATGAATCCTAGGACCCTTTCAATGGAAGGTCGTAGGCTTGCTAAACCTTTTCTCACTAAATTATTTAAAAGACTTGAGTGTTTTGAAATTTATGTCATAGTCAACTTATTCTTAAATTCAACCAAATTTGATCTCTAAATTTCTCTAATTTAGAATATTTCTATAAATAAACTAATTATAGAATAATCACTATAAGCATACTGGATATAATTTTCTCGAACATGTAAGTTGTTTACATTAATTTAATAATTAAATACCTTAAAACAACATCACATCTTATTTAAATTCATCATTTTATTAATAAATTAAATTATATGTCTATTTAATAATTATCCATTAAAGGATAATTCTTATTAAAATATAATTTAATTTCAAGTAATATAAATTAAATTATATATTTATTAAACATTTATCCATGGTTCTTGTTAAAATATAATTTAATTTCTAATAATAAATTAAATTATTTATCTATTACAAGATAAATCTTGTTAAAATATAATTTAACTCATATTAATATAAATTAAATTATATATCTATTTAACATTTATCTATTAAATGATAGTTCTTATTAAAATATAATTTAATTCATAATAATAAATTAAATTATATATGTATTTAACAATTATCCATTAAAGGATAACTTTTGTTAAAATATACTATAATTTCTAATAATAAATTAAATTATTTATCTATTTAGCAATTATCCATTAAAGGATAATTCTTGTTAACAAATAATTTAATTCCTAAGAATAAATTAAATTATATGTCTATTTAACAATTATCCATTAAAAGATAATTCTTGTTAAAATATAATTTAATTCCTAAGAATAAATTAAATTATTTATCTATTATAAGATAAATCTTGTTAAAATATGATTTAATTCATAACAATAAATTAAATTATTTATTAATTTAACATTTATGAATCTTGTTAAAATAATTTAATTCCTCATAATAAATTAAATTATTTATCTATTTAACATCTATTAAAAGATAAATCTTGTCAAAAATATAATTTAATTCCTAATAATAAATTAAATTATTTATCTATTTACCATTTATAAATCTTGTTAAAAAATAATTTAATACCTCATAATAAATTAAATTATTTATCTATTTAACATTTATCTATTAAAAGATAAATCTTGTTAAAAATATAATTTAATTCCTAATAATAAATTAAATTATAATTTATTTAAAAATTATCTATAATTCTTGTTAAAATATAATTTAAGTCCTAAGTTCAAAATTCAAAATTAATTAAAATTAATTTATCCAGGATTTTTCTCATTGCAAAACCTCAAGAAAAAATGAATAATCCAAAATAAGTCAATTTATTTATCTAGGATATTCAAAATTTCAGAATAACGGGTTTTCATAGGAAAACGAAAATATGTTAAGATCTTTATTCTCATTTTCCAATCTAATGCAATTCTTATTAAATGTAATATGCTTTGGTCAATGTCCCTTCAAGTCATGTCCAAGCATGACACGGAATTTCATAACTACAAAAATATATTTGCTTCTTTAAAAAAAAAAGTACAAGAAATCAAGCTCCGGGCATGCATTATCCATGTACCAAGCAAGGATGAAAATATCAGTTTCGACGGACATATCGGTACTTGAATTTTACGGATATATCGGATATATCGGAGATATATCGGTGGATATTTTTACATGAATATCGATATATCGGAAATTAAACTGTTGTGATCAATCCATAACCGTTGGATCAAGTCAAAATTTCAAATATGACCATTTAAATATATCTCCGATATATCCTGATATATCTCCGATATTTTACCGAAAAATTAAATTAACGCGCGCATGTGCCACAGACCTGATATTTCCACGAGCATGTCAAACCAATATATCGCTGAGACGCCGATATCGGTCGAACATCACCGGAGCATCGATATATTTGAGATATATCGACGGATATATCGGATATTTTCATCCCTGGTACCAAGCAAGTAGTTAAATATATCGAAAATCGTAGGAAACACTTAGATGTAACAGTCAAACATATATTTCATAATTGTATTGATGCTTGCACGAAAAAAAATAGACAAAGTTACTGACTTTAAACAAAAGCATATGATTTTTTTTTTTCTTTAAACAATTCCGAAAGCATATCGGAATGTAGATCAAATAAAAAAAATTAATTTTTCTTTTTGTTTAGGTATGAAATCTAAGATTTCATATCTGGAATCTAGGAAACCCATTTTGATACCAGATGTTGGAATCCCGGGACATCCCTACCAAAATGTATGATTGCATATGCAATGGAAGTAAAAGATAAAATACATACTAACCGGAATGAAACTAATATGTGAATCTTTTAGGCAATAATCGATTTGCAGGTCTTGACCATAGAGTGTGGGCTCCAAGAACAATCTAACGCCTTTTCACTTCAGATCTAGGACTTAGAAAAATTATTTTTCCCTTTGAAATTAGTTTGTCTCCCTAAACCTAAATATAGTGTTATATTTATAATATGGTTTAGTGGACCATTGAATCTGATTGTGCTTTTCCTATCGACACCGGGTCACCGGGCTGAAAGTATCACCGATTCATAGTCGGATCACAATAAGCCGCAACCTCGCACCGTAAAGGATGATCCGCGACGGTAGCTCGCCTACAGCCCGATGGCTAAGCCGCTTTTCTACGTAAATGAAAGAATTCAACTGTTGGTGGCGTTATGTTTTCGTACCTTTTGTTGGTGGGATTACTCGATATTTATAGTGGATGATCACGACGACTTTCCTTATTGGATGATGATACGACGTCTTCCCCATTGCAGGATCTTCTTCCTTATCACACCAATATTTATGATACCAGGAAGGTCGTAATCATAGGGATCCTTCTTTCTAAGGCTCACCCAAATGGCACTGGATTACCCTCGCCACCTGTCAATCTATCGGGCTTACCACCTTAGCCCAAGCCTCAGAACCCGACATCGTTATGAGCCAAGTTCTCTGGCGAGGCTTCTCTGCTGGCCCCATGGAGGATGCTAGCCCATGCTACGCCCGCTCCTCGGCCTCGCTTCCGTAATGTGGGTCGCATTTATTTTAGGCACCATTAGTTGCCCTCAACCTTGTCGGGCGAAGCCAAGGGCGGCTGAATCTGTTTCTGATCGAGCGAAGCAGTTCCACTTGGCCACAAGGTTTGTTGGTCTAGGCTTGTCATTACTAATTGTATTGCGATAATGATGGCTTTCTCACTCGCGCCATTTCGCTGACATTCCTGTTCTTTGAAGTGTCCCGTAGTTACTCAAACCGTATTCCCCTTGTTCTTTAATCCTTCTTATCAGTTTTCCTTTTTCTCAATTTCCCTTGTTCTTCAAACCTCTTTCTCTGTGGCCTCGGATTTTTTGCTTCCTCGAACTTTTTGGATTATTGCGTAGGACTGTCCTGGGTGATTTCTATTGTTCTGTCTCGCTTAGAGTTGTTTCTCGTGTCCCTTTCCCTAGTTTGGTACATCTTTCTTCTTCTTCCCCTGTTTACCTTTGCTTGTTCTGGAGTTCGTGGGTCCTTGATGGTCGTTGTTTGTCCCTTCTTTCCCACTTTTTTAGCCGAAATTTTGCCTTTTATCATTCGTCCACCTTCCCTTACAGTCGCTCAATCATGCATACTTCCTCCGAGCCTAGTCGTCCTTCCGGTCTACGCATAGGGGGTAGTTCTACTGAGGGATCGGACTTAGGGCAGATAGGAGGAAGGTCCAATTATCCTGCTATAATTGTCAATCGAGTCCCTTTAGCTGGTCCCCCTCATCCTCATGGCAAAGGCAAGGGTAAGGTCAATGAGACGTGATTCAGCTTATCTGGCTTACTTGAGGGCGCCGCACAAATGTCAAGCCAGGCCCTAAGGTCGGTCGAGCCCTTTGACATAGTTTCGCCTCTCGCTATAAGCCTCCCTTTGGCGTTCAGGTTTGGTGCCCTGACTTTCTCACTTCCTACATCGTTCAAGTGCCAAAGATGGTTTGCTTCTTCGAGGCGGCCTTCAAGAATGGCTTCCGCTTCCCTCTGCATCCCTTTATCAAAAGCGTCCTACAAAGATTTTAATAACCGTCCGCCCAACTTTCTCCCCAACTTCAAGGTTTCTGGTCGGGTTGTCGGGTCGCCTTCGTGTGATAAAGGTGTAAAACCCGTGAAAATTTTAAATTTGAATTTTTCAGATAAAAAGGGGGCAAAACTGTAGTTTATCATAATAGTCCAGAGAAAAATTGAGATTTTTCTAGATCTCGGATGGCGAAACGGATTGTACCGTTGGAATCGTCTCACGAAATCTAGCTACCCAGTCAAATTTCGTTGAATTTCGATATAGTCGGAGTTTCACGTATTTCGAGAAAACGGGTGTCAAGCGACACATGAAGAGCCATGTGGATGACACATGGCGAGCCATGTGGATGACACATGGAAAACCATGTGGGTGACACATGGCAAGCCATGTGAGTGACACATGGCAAGCCATGTGAGTGACACATGGCAAGCCATGTGTCACAATGCATGGCAAAGGCATGCATGTGTGACACATGGCAAGCCATGTGTGTGACACATTGCAAGCCATGTGTGCGACGCATGGCATGCCATGTGTCATCATGCATGGCCCTTTTGAATCCTATAAATAGGGGGTTCAAATTCAGTTTGTGGTAGAGCTCAACTTCAGTCCGTGGGAGCAGCAAGGAGAAGGAGAAGGGAAAAGAGAAAGGGAGGAAAGGAGAAGAGAAATGGAGGAAAGGAAAGCAGAAAGGGAGGAAAAGAAAAGAAAAGGAAAGAAGAAAAGAGAGAAAAAAAGAAAAGGAAGAGAGGGAAAAGAAAGAGGAAAAGGAGGGAGTGTCGCGCAGTGAGCAAACTTGGACGAGGAAGAACCCGGAACTGCTCTACAAGAGGTAGGTTTCTTCCTACTCAGATTATTTTACGCTAAGGGCCGTGTAATGGCCTACGGGTTTCGTTCGGTTTTTCGAGTGAATTTGTATATGTTGTGGTTTGTTTGTATCAGTGATGGTCAAAGACCGGTTTCATAGGGTTTTGGGACTATCCGAAACATAACATTGTGTTTCGGGACAGCAAAATCCCGAACATAATGGCAAACGGGGGTGTGCCCAAATTTCCGCACACCCTTGTGAATTGGCCTTGTCAACTTTGGACGATCATAACTTTCTCGTCCGAACTCCGATTCACGTGTTCTTAGACTCTACGGAAAGCTTGTTGAGTCTATAATTTAATAAGATAAATTTCTCAGCCAAAATGTAGGCTGAAAATTAAGCTAGGTCACGGATAGTTGAGGAATGGTCCGTTCTGGTTTCCGAAACTTCTGTTTTTGGAACTGGTTTGTAACCGAAATTCTTAGGACTGCATGTGGCCTGAGTAGGGAATCGCGTGTTGGATGTTTTGTGTGGTATTTAGAAAAAAAAATTGGACTTTCTAAACTAAGTCCAGATTAATTCCAAGGCCAAGCATGGCCGGGAATGGCTAATGTGTGTTATTGCCATAAATTGAATAACATGATGAATATGTGAAATTATGTGATATATGTGTGATAAAGATGGAAATAATTATATGCATTGGGTCAGAGACTCCGACATACTATGTCTCGGCCTAGGAATATGAATTATGGCATTACTTGCCTAAGTAATGGTTGTAATTATTTTAATACATGCTTGAATGATGTGCTGACATGAATGAACTGAATGATAGAAAAGATGTAGTGCATGCTTATGGGATGTACTGATTTGAATATGTGGAATATTAACATGACTGCATGTATGTTAAATATATGAAATGTCAGGTGCATTGCATATGAGTGTTCATAAGACACACATAGTGTATGGTGTAGAATGTCCATGTAGAGGTCTTCATACATTGGTCATGGGTTTGAGGCAAAGGACACAAATTGCATTGCATTGTGCTGTGAACACCTTTTCACATTACATGAGAGTGTGTACATGGTACTGATATGGCATTGTGTTTGGTGTTGAATCGTGTGGGCTTGGGAATGGGACGAAGTCCAATTGAGATTCCACAGAGTTAAACGAAAATGGAAAATGAAATGTGTCGGGTGTAGCAAGTAGGGGATAGATACCCCCCTCAAGTGAAAATCCTGGAAACCTGGTTAGACAACCATCCACCCAAGTGAAAGCTCAAAAATGCTCTGAGGATGTAAGACCAAGGTGAGACTCCCAAAAGTTCTCAAGTGCCCAAAAAAGACACGAAATGATTAAATAAATACCAGACTACGGGTTGATAGGAGTTCGATTGACTCCTAAGATTATTTCCCATTGGCACTTGCATTGGGTGGTGGGTCTGAGGTTGACCCAGATTAAAGATGTAGAGTAGTCATCTCAACATGCATAGATTTTTTCCATGATAAGACAACATGTATGCAAGGATTGGTTGTTGGTTTGGTTGTGAAATGACATTTACGCGCATTCCAGCTGGTTAATATCCTCGTAGATTTATCTTATCAGCAAAGCATTCACCCCGTCGTAGGACCCTTCGTGCAAAGGATGTGCACAGCGCACGACGCCCAGCCTGATTACGGGGTTCACGACCGCGCCTTGATTCTGTTTTGTGTATATTAGAACGAATCCGCTTTTAATATATGTTTGTATTAAGAGTGATGTAATAACTCTGATCTATAGAAATGTATGGTCTTGTAACCGTATGGACGAATACGGGATGATGGGCCCTATCAGGGTCATTTTATTTCATATAATGGGAATTTAAGGATATGAGACACACAAAGCCTGCAGGGTCGACGGTGGTGGAACTCCGACCCCGGTTTCTGGGGTGTCACAAAAGGTCTCTAAGTACACAAGATTAAGGTCAAGCTCCTGTGACTTTAGCGTGAAGGAGTCCACAGAGGGCTTTCTGTACATCGCCAAACGCTTTAATGCCAAGCTGATTATTTCGGATCTCCCATCTTCCCACAAACACTGGAAGGAATGGTATTTTTTTTGTGGGTGGTTGTAATTGGGAATACAATCCGACTGACCGAGAAGACACGCTTGGTATTCCGACCGCCTGAACTGCCCCCGAGAACCTCCGTGAGCTTTCGTTTGCGTTTAATTAGGTTTAACTTACCAAAGTCATGGGGTGTTTTAACTTTGTTGACAGCGGTTCAGTATTCACCGACCCCAAATTATGACGAAGAGGTGAAGCTTGCTACCAGTGCCACCCACTGTACTGAAATGATTAGGTTCGACATTCCCTGCCTTCTAGCGTGTCTCCTCTCTGCCCCATTGACTCCTTTGTCATGAAGATTTCTCGTGAGGGGCCCTAGCCTTGAAACCCAATTTTGTGCCATCCCAGTCTCGAGCCGAGTCTTCGCAAAGAAGAAGAGAAGTGTTGCTACAAAGCCAGTTCCTCAAGAGCAAATCTCAAGGATCCGGTAAGGTCCCAAGGTTTGGCTACTTTCTCCCACCGTCGATCAAGCAGCGGTGGGGGTCATCTAACCAAGTTCTAGCGAGAGGTCGGGCACCTCCATCCGTAATGGCGTGTCGGCGCGGCGTCTTTAAATTTCTCGAGGGAGGAGCGCCGAGCTTCCCTCTGCCGTTTCGCCTATTTCTATTCAGAGTTCCCATCGCGAAGACTCCCTGCCGTCCCTACGACCTAAAGCATACCTTTACAGGCAAATCGCGAGTTGAGTAAATGTGAAAAGAAGGTCGGATGAGTCGAGGGCTACAATAGCAGAGCTACAGATGGTCGAGGATGAGTTGTAGATTGCCAGGGAGGAGCTAAAGACAGCCGTGGCCATGAAATACGTTATCCAAGTTATGAAAGGTGCGCATCAGAAGAGCCGCAGCGTTAGGGAACGAGTCGCTGCCTCAAGACCAACTCGAGCCAAGTCTTCCAAGAGGTCTTTAGCTGAGACAATTAGTTTCAACGACGAATTTCAAGGGCTTCATGATGACCTCCAGAGGCAGTTGGCCTTGGTGGCTCAGAAGGAAGGGGTGATCGCCGAGCTGAGGGATGAAGCATGCACCTTATGGGCCTCCAGGTGGCTCTTTTTTTGGTGCAAGGCATCTAAGGTCTTTCCTTGTTTGCACTTTGATTTTCCCGTTCCCATTGAAGACTTAGACGGGGAATCTAACCGACATGGAAAATGACCTAGTAGTGTCCTCGTCGCCCTAGCTGCTTTTCTTCCCGGGTGACCCAGCCGTCGAGGCTACCTGGGTTTCCATCTTCCAATACTTAGGATTTTTTCTATCATTCTTCTTTACTTTAGTAGCCTATGGCCCTTGTAATGACGATTTTGACCTTTATTGAAACGTTGATTCATATATTCATACTCTCTGAGTTTTTTGCCTTTTTCATCCCTTTTATGGCTTCTGAATGAACTGAATTCTATGATTCTCGCCGCAATTCGTGCGGCCCTTTGATGGCTGAGTTACTGGGCTCTCAGAAGTTGGGTCTCATATCTTTGAACGGCTTATACGGCTTCTGTGATCTAAGCCTGTGGTCTCATCTGGGATCGAGCCGCATAGCTCCTTCAAGTCTCGAGCCCGTGTCCCCATGGATCGAAAGTTGCATGGTCTCTTCGAAGTCTGAGGTCCGTGTCTCCATTGGATTGAGCTACAGGATTCCTTCGAAGTCTGAGCTCCGTGTCTCCTTTGGACTGAGCTGTAGGATTCTTCAAGTCTCGAGCTTCGTGTTCCCACTGACGTAAATCTCCCTTTCACTGCTGAGTTACAGGATTTTAGAAGTTCGAGCTCCAGGTCTCCTTGGATTGAAAGCGTGATCTTTCAAGTTTAAGCTCAGGTTCCCTTTGACTGAGCTACGTGATTCCTTCAAGCTTGAGCCCGTATCCTTCGGGATCGAAGCCAGTTGCATCTTCAAGTTCGAGCCTGTCTCCTTTCTGACCGAGCTACGATTCCGCTCGAGCCCATGTCTTTCGACTGAGATGCAGATTCCTTCAAGTCCGAGCCTGGCGTCTCCTTAGACTGAGCGGATTCCTTCAAAGTCCGAGCTCCGTGCCCCTCGGATCGAGCCGCGGTAATTCCTTCTCAAGCCCAAGCCCGCTCTTTCGACCGAAATGTAAGATTCCTTCAAGTCTCGAGCCCGGTGGTCTCCTGACTGAGCCAGATTCTTCAAAGTCTGATTCCGGTTCCTAACCGAAAGACGGGTTTCTTCGCTTTCTTTCCTTTAGAAAGCACGCGCAGCTTTAATGTAGGTCTGGGCTTATAGTTCAATGCATCGCACGACTTCCCCTGTGCCGTTTTTATAAATAACCACCTAGTCATTAAGGTGTGTTATACTCCGTTCCCAACTTCCTTCCTCTCTTGACAAGAGTCTGAAAGTTCGCATACATGACAGTCAAGGCTTCCACCCTGTTGCCGTGCGAGGTCCTGGCTTCGTGTCGTGGGTCGAAGGTCTCAGTTTCGGCTGGTTTCACACTCAGGGTCAGCATTGCTCCCAGTCCAGCTAGTCAGGAGCTGGGCGTTTGTTCCCAAACGCCATTTGATGGATTCAGGGTCACACTCGAGGGGCTGCTTTGAATGCTTCAAGGTCCGCCTTTCCGCTATACCTCTCCCCTTTTCCTCTCGCTTCTTTTTTTCTTTTCTTCGTGGTTTTCGCCGCATCGTGTTTGCCAATTGTAATTTTCTGAGATGTGGAGAACGGCTTTGCTGATTGTAATTTTCGAGAGGCAGAGTTGACTTTGCTAATTGTAATTTTCGAGATAATCGTACAAAAGTACGCTTTGAAGCGCACGTGACCAGTCTGATTGCTTAGATATATATACAATTCTCGCCCTTCTGTCCCGCAGAGGTCTCTCGGCCAACTAAGCCTCCTTGCTCTTCCTTTACGATTTACTAAAGCTAGTGGACGGAAAATAAGCAAAAAATGTTATTCGAGCATAAGTAAGACTGTTGTGTTTTATTAATAAGTACAATTTTGAGGTTTATGGGTAAAAACGCTTGAGGTGCTCGGCATTCTAGGAGTGTTGTAGGGTCTTTCCCTCCTCCGTTTAGAGCTCATAGTTACCAGGATGGATTACTCGTGATACGATATAGGGTCCTTCCCAATTGGGTCTCAATTTCCAATGAGTAAGGTCCTCACAAGTGGAGTTTCCTCGAGTACCAGTCGCCAGCTCAAGTCGTTAGCCCGACCTCCAATCATAGTATCTTGCTATTTTCATCAGTAGTCCTCGACAAGCTCGTGAGCTTGCCTCACTTCTCTTCCCGTGAGATCGAGGTCTGCATGAGAGTCCTCGCTGCTTCTAAGATTGCGAACTCGAATTCCCAGCGACTAGAGCCCAACCTCAATCTGGCCGCGGCGCTAAATGCCAAGGCGAATGGAGTTTCTCGAGTTGTAGATTTGCATGTAGTTCTGTATGCCCATAGTACCTCTGGGAGGTATTCCACCCATTTTCCCTTATAGTCTTCCAACTTAGTCTTCAATGCTACCTTGAGAGTCCTTATAGTGACTTCTACTTGTCCGTTAAACTGCGGATGAGCTAGGGACGAATAGTAATTCTTGATTCCGAGCTCGGTGCAAAAGTTTTTGAATTTCTGTTTATTGAACTGTTTTCCATTATTTGATATCAAATCTGCTGGAATCCTAACTCACAGACATGGATCACTGTGACGAAAGTCACAGACCTTTTTTCTCAGCAATGATTTGCTGCTAATGGTTCTACGCCATTTAAAGGAAGTAATCCACTCCAATAATAGCGATTTCAGACAACTCCCTTCCAATGGGTAGGGGGCTCAAGCATGTCTAACTGACGCCAAAGGCTTCAGTGGGGCATGATCAGGTATTGTTCACTGAGAGACACGGGAGATCTTGCATGCTCTCGCGCATTTGCACTTTCTCTCGAATTAGCTCCCAGGGTAGTCTTAAGCATCACAGCCAATAATACCCTCGCTCTAAGGGATTTTCCCGCCAAGGCCCGAGCCCGCATGTGGCTGCCAAGGTATGCCTTCGTGCACCCCCTAAGCAATGAGAACACATCTTCCTTTCCTATACATTTGAGGAGGGGTGCGGAAAAACCTCGTTTATAAAGGGCCCTCCGCAAGAGAGCGAATCTAGCTAACCTTGCTCTTAGTTTAGATGCTTCCTTCGGATTGCTTGGCAATGTCCCGTTCAATAGATAGTCCTAAATGGGATCCATCCAGCTCGGTGTGGTCATTACTGGGAGGACCTCGTCGCTGATGATGTCTAATGAAGGTTCCATGAGGTGTTCGATCGGAACCTGTCTTTCCAAATCTTCTTGCAACGAGTTGCTAGCTTAGCTAGGGCGTCCGCCCGTGTATTCTCTGTTCTTGGAATGTGTCTGACCTGAACCTGTACGAATTTTTTTAGCAACTCGTGTACCTTCTTAAAATAACGGATCATCCTTTCGCCTTTCACTTTGTAGTCATCTTCTATCTGTTTTACCGCCAACTGAGAATCACTGCATACCTCTAGTTTATCAGCCTCCATGGAGTGGGCGACGTTTAATCCAGCAATAACGGCTTCATATTCGGCTTCATATTCGGCTTCATTGTTGGAGGTCTGAATCCAAATCTGAGTGCATATTCCACGTCGATCCCATCCGAGGAGGTCAGAATCAAGCCTGCTCCACTTCCATGGGCATTGACGGCCCCATCTACGGACAACCTCCAAATGGGGAGGTCGAATGCTAGTTGGGCGGTTTTAGTGGGCTCTGCCAAGGTGAATTCCATGATGAAATCTGCCAAAATTTGCCCTTTGATCTTCTTGGCTTGTACCTAATGTCGAACTCACTCAACTCTATGGCCCATTTCACCAGTCTTCCAGAGGTCTCTGGTTTGTGTAATATTTGCTTCATTGGGTGCTCTGTTGGAATTTCGATAGTGTGGGCTTGGAAGTACGGCCGAAGTCTTCTGGATTTGGTCACCAATGCTAGGACGAGCTTTTCCATCTTCAGTACCTTCTCCAAGCCCTCGTAGTCTCACTACAGCACAGACCGGCACATGGTCATTCCGCCTCCGACCGTGTGGCGCACTAGTCAAGAAATCGTAAACCACTAAATGTGAGCGTGAGGAGTTCTCCTGAGGGACTTACCGTAATGCGGGGAAGCTCAAGTAGGTTTTCACGTGAACGCCACAAGGCATCCCATTGGAAGGCCTTTTGAGATTTAAAGAAGTGGCTGACACTTGCACTCGATCTGCATTAACGGCAACTCAAGACCGGCTATTCTCCCTGGCCACACTGAACTTTAGTGTTGAGGGCGGTCGCATGTCTAGCACGACTCTTATTTTGTCCGATTTGCCTATTCCGCTGGCCAAGTTGACTATGAAACCCAAGAACTTCCCGTAGAGACCCAAAGCATACTCTGCTGGGTTTAACTTCATCTTCGTAGTCCTTCAGACTGGAACGCCATTAGGATGGGTTGATGTGGAGCCCTGCCTTGACTGACTTTACTAGTATGTCATCTATATACACCTCCATGGATGTGCTAATATGTTTCTGGAGCATCTTGTTTACTAGCCTCTGGTAAGTGGCTCCTACGTTTTTCAACCCAAAAGACATCAACTGATAGCAATACGTCCCTTGTCCAGTCACGAAGGAGGTCTTCTCTGGTCGTTGGGGTCCATCCTGATCTGGTTGTAGCCTGAGAAAGCATCCATGAAGCTAAGGAGCTCATGGCTAGAGGTGGCGTCTACTATGAAGTCGATCCGAGGTAGGGAAAAATCGTCTTTCTGCAGGCTCTATCGACGCCATGAAATCAACGCAGTCGCCATTCGCCATTTGCCTTTGGATAAGAACTAATGCTAGCCACCCGCCTGTGGTAATCTACTCCCGCATAGCTCGGCTTCGGAGGAGTTTGTCGACCTCTTCGGCTGATCGCTTATTCTAATGTGGCGGTTTCTTCTTTTTCGTTTGATGTGTTTGAAGAAGAGGGTCCGACATTTATTTATAAAGATGACTACGCAGGTCAATTCTCCCATGTCCTCTCGTCTAAGCGAATACTTCCACATTCCTCGCTTTAAGAAGCGGATGAGAAGTTGTCTCGACGCTTCGACTAGCTCGATCCGATGTAGCGAGGTGTTTCTGGGCCGGTCATCAAGTCAGACGTTCTAAATTCTTCGGGCTGGGTGTCAACAAAGTGTCCAACATCTCATATCGAGCTCATCCGTGGACACCGTCAACTCCGCTTTCGCCCATCGACGCCTGCTAGCACCCGCTATCCGCCGGTCTCCCCGGCCCTCCCCACCCCATTTCTATGTGTGAACTCCGATGACCATATGATAAGCGCAGGGATGGCCCTTGGCGCGAGGTAAGGCCCGCCTAAGAATATGTCGCGACGCCATCGGGGCCTCCAAGGATTAGGAATTTTGTCGTCAAGTAGGCCTCGGCATGGGGTCTCTTAGGAGTGAGCACCTATTAACATCCTGTGGGCAAGATTTCCTGAGAATCCCTTAAGTGGGCGTCAATCGGCCTGCTTCTCTTCCAAAGCCCATTTTGTCAAATGCCAACGCGAAGATGATGTCGGTCGAGCTTCTGTTGTCGATCAGGACCCTGTGGACTATTTTATTGGCCACGACGGCCCTTATCACCAGCAGGTCATCATGGGGGTGTTGGCAACTTTCCAAGTCAATGTCCGAGAAGGTTATGGTGGTATCTAATCGAGGAGCCTGACACCCGCCGCACTCTGGGCTGTCTCCCCGACAAGCCACAGGCCTTCCCGTTAACGATCTCCACCGCCACCGGTCCCCGAATCACATTGATTTCTCCCAGCGTTGTTGATGCCGAAAGCAGGGTTACTGACGAGGCGGTGGAGGAGGTGTCTTGCCCGATCTTCGGAGCCACGTGAATCTGGCCGAGATGTCCACTTCAGATCGTGAATTGGAGCTTCTTTTTTCAATTGAATACTACCATATGTCCGATACCAGGATTCCATGGAAGTCGCAATACTTGGTCATGTCTCTTTCGTTGTCCGTCTTCATTTGAGATGGCCATCTTAAAAACTTCTGCTGGCGTCAGACAGATGTGACTCGATACCGAGGGTCACGTGGGGTGAACTGGCCGAGGTGGATACCGCATCAGAGCTACCGGGTGGACCCAAGCTACCCCGCCAGTTACTCGCCTTTGAGATCGATCTCTCGCCTTCCCACCTCCATGGGACTGGCTCTATCTCTTCGTCTCTTGGGGCTTCGGTCCCGCTTTTTCTCATCCTTACTTTTCTTCTTTCGTGCGGAAGAGCTTCCTCGCTTAGACATAAGGGCCTCCTCGCCGTTGATGTACTTTTTCTGGGGCCACAACACTCCTGGCCATGCTTGCTGCCCCGAGGGTTCTTCGAGTTTGGAGAACATTAGGTCTTTGATCAGATGCCCAGCCCATCTTATAAAGGCTGTTGACGGCAAATTTTTCATCCCAGATGTCCACCCTATGATTCGAGTCGGGAACTTCTAAACGTAGACCTTAGGTTTTCTTAAGGACCTCGCTTACTGGCCACAGTGGTAGCCTCTGCCTGCAAGACATCCAGTCTGATGAAGTGGGACACGAAAAGCAATGGAAAGTTCTCATGACGACCGAGGTCAGCGGAGCCCGTTGAACCATGCCAAGGCCGAGCCTTTAAGAGTGATGGCAAGGCTCGTGATCTCACAGGTCTTGTATCCATGTAGCTCCATCCGGTTCTTATAGTGTCAGTGGCTCCATGGGTCCTTCATTCCAGATCGGGAAGCTTCATATGGCATTTTTGAACTTTGTCAGCAGGGAAGCTGCACACTTCAACTCAGAACGGACTCCGCTTGTCGCACTAGAGCGCCCACGAGACGGGCTCGAACTCTACCGCCTTTCATGTGGCTGAGCTTAACACCTCGAAATATAAATTCTAGCAATGACTTGTTAGTATATTATAAGCTAAATATGAATTTTCGGAAATAAAATTAGAGACCCGAAATGAATATTAGAGACAAGGGTAAAGTGGTCATTACCACTTGAGGACATAAATGGCATAAATCAATAAGTTGATATGCAATTATGGAAATTGTGAAAAGATGGACAAAAATAGAAATTTTAATAAGTTAGTGGTGCAAATAGAAGAGAAATGGGGACCAAGATGCAAAAAAATGAGAAAAAAATTGTATGACTCGCCAAACATGGCCTTAACAAAACATGGATTTAAGACCAAATTTGGTCTCAAATTGGGAGAGAACAGTAGAGAGGGAGAGAAGAGAAGAGAAGTTCAAGCAAGATCAAAGGTATGGAACTATGACTATTAATATGAATATATGTTTTGGGTTGTATGGAACAACCTTGGATAAGGATTTCTTCAATTGATTTTTTCTAGGGTTTCATCCTAACCTTAAAATTTTGGAAAGTATGGTTGGTAAAACCTTAAATAGCACAAGAAAAGTATATAATCCTCCCTTTGAGGTTGGATTCATGGTTTAATTAAGAATAATTGAGTTAGGGTTTAGAACAAACCCTAACTAATCATCATGTTTGGTTTATGTATTGGTTATTACCCATATTAGAGTTGCTTTGAGAGTAAATCATGAAGGGTTTTTGAATAAAGATATCCATTGAAAGATGATTTGAGTATAATTGAGGTTACAAGATGAATATGAAATGGTTTTGAAGTGTATATGAAGTATAGAGTTGGTTTGAGATGGAAAAATATGGAAAAATGGGAGAAAACACACATTCTGGGCATTTTCGGGTCACATGTACTGTAAGACCCGAGAAATTCCAATTTCTAGAAAAATGGCAAAATCCACTGCTACTAAATCGTAATTTCATAAAAACTGTAATTTCATTCTAGATCTCGGATGGCAAAACGGATTTCACTGCTGAAACTGTCTCTCAAGGAATCTAGCTAGCACGAAATTTCGTCGAATTCGAGACAACGGAGCTCCAAGACGCCGAGGCATCACGTCGCGCTGAAACAGCTTTGATGCGACGAAAGTCACATATAACACGTGACTCATGTGCCATAAGTGGTATGAGTTGAGAAATGATGAAAATGGACTAAACAGATAGTGTCGAACGTCAAAATCAGAACGGCGGACATAAAGGGGTCATTTGGTAAAGCTTAAGTCACTATAAGCATTAAAAATAAAGGTATACGGCTCACCTTCCCTTAATTTAAAAGCCAAAGCAAACGCTGGGAAACCAAAGAAGGGAACCAAGAGCCATTTTCGGCTTGGGAGGTTTTAGAGAGAGAACACTCTCTCAGATTTACGACAATCCGACCGTCAGCCTTTCGTGACAAGAAAGAGAACCGCTCTACATGAGAGGGCTTCATGGGCACCTGACAGGAGTTTCCCTCAAACTCCGAGAGTGTGGGTTTTCCTACTGGGTTTTTTATTCCGCTTTAAGTAATTTTACAAATGTTTGAGCCTAATGAAGCCGTTGTGTTGGATCTGGCCCCCAAACCTCGGGACCGACCGATATAAATTTTGAAACCTCAAATGTACACTGCAGGGGCCACGAACTGTTAGTGATGGCTATGTTGTGAAATTTGGTTTTAATCATGTATTGATTGGAATGAGGCCGAAAATGGCCGGGAAATGCGAGTTCACTAGGTGAATCGATGATTTGTGATTTTTCGGGAATAGTAACCGAGGGTTTCACTATTCCCGAAACAATGTTCTCAAAATATATTTTTGTGAAAATACGGTTCGGTCGAGTGATTTAAATGAATGTTTGTGGTTTGATCATTAGCCCAAGGAGCTTTAATTTTGATGTATGAAATGAGAATTTACATGACATGATTTGTGAATTGATTGCTTTGTAACATATGAATGCTTATATATTTACATGCGAATTAGGATCAGATTGAATCAGATACATGTGCATTCCATAGCGCACCGAACAATTCCTAAAAGACTATGAGTGAGTGCATGAGATGAGTATAAGAGTAAATCTGCCTGAGGGTTGTCTAAAATATTAATTATCTGAGGGTAGTCCAAATTAAAATATCAATCGTCTGAGCTTACCCAATTGATATTCATCGAAGGGTAGTCCATTAAAACAAATAATATATCAATCGCCGGAGCAATCTAATCGATATATACACATCTGAGGGTCATTCACAAACAAACAAAATAACAATTTTCATACGAGTTTAGCGAGATGAGCTCTATGGAGGACTCCTGGATCTCGAAGCCAGTCATGTAGACATTCAAGCAGGATCATGCATTTGCTTGAATGTGTATTTCATCGAACTTTGCAATCGCACTTAGTGGTGAGTAGCCCACTTGGGCGATTCCACTATCGAGACAACCACCCCGTCGAGTGATTATTTGGCTGTGCACAGGAGCCAAAGGCGAGGGACTCGCCCCGCTCCCTGTAGACCGAGGGATTAGAAGAAAGCTGCCAGGCTTGATGTGTATACATGTATAGAACTTTAATTTTAATGTATGTATCAGATAAGAGTAAAAACATATTAACTTCAGAATCATTGGGTATATAGTTGATCTATAGTCGACATGTATAATGAGTATTGTTTATGGGCCCAAGTGGCCATTTTAAATCATAAATCGTTATATTACCGCTTGGGACAGTTTACGTGTGTTCTCAGATCTGGGGTAGAGCCCCTGCAAAGGAGACTCATTCGATTTTCGTGAAAAATGTCGGGTCACCCGACATTCACGAGTATTCCGCGAGTTGACGGGCAGTCAACGGACCCCCGGGATTTGGGGCGTCACATGTACCGGTACACCTTGAACATGTACCGGTACACCCTTCCAGAACCGAACATGTACGCAGACAGTTACATGTACCTATTAACCCTACCTCTATTTTGACCGCCTTCAGATTTTAGCATAACTTACTCATTTCTTATCCGATTTGAGTGATTCAAGTGACTAATTAAACTAGACTTAAAGGAGAACCAAACATCCAGAAATAGGGACCTTCAAATTCTAATTCTAAGTGGCCCAAAAATTCACTCAAAGTGGGGCCATGTTCAAGCCAAATTTCTGGTTCTGTTTTTTAACATAGGGTAGTCCGGGTTGTTTAGGACATAACTCGAGTTTCAGTGCTCCGATTTGGGTGATTCCAATTGGAGAAGAACCCTTAGCACCTTAGCTTTAAAGGAGTACAAAGATAAAGTGTCAAATATGGATTCAAGACACTGGAAATGAGTATTACAAACTATCCCAAGTGTAATATTGGTAAATTGACTAGTTTTGCATGAAAATGACATAACTTTAGTTTGGATGATCCGATTGGAATGATTCCAATTTCTAAGTAAAGTAGACTCGTAGAAGAATAAGAACACATGAATGAGGTGTGATTTCATAGACATCATACTTTACAAGTATATGAAGGCGGTCATGTAATAGGCATAAAACAAGGAAAAATATAGAAAAATACAACATGTTAAATGTGTTCATGAAAATATGAAACGTGATATGGAAATGAAAACGAACTGACACATGAATATGAATATGAAAGGTAATTTTTCATGAACACATAATGTGGTTAAGTATATGATTATTACTCTATATAACCAGAAATGATAACAAATGATAGAAATATATGAATGAGTATACGTGGAATGAATATATGAATGAATATACATGAATGAGTATACGTGAATGAGTATATATGAACGAGTATACGAAATGAGTATAGTGAATGAGTATATGAAATAAGTAATATAGATTGAGTATATCTGAAAGATAATACTAAAGGAAATTGGAATTGAAATGTGATTAAGGATCTGCTATGAATGCTATTTGTGAAATATATATGTTATATATATATTGGATTTGAATTATGGTTATTCGAAATGTTTGTCACATATATGCATGTGTGCATATATTTGAACTATAAGTGAAATTACCGCATAAAAGTAAATTGATTTGAAATGTAACACTGAATGACCGACATGACGAGATTCACCAACTGAATTCGTCATGAAGGAAATCGTATGTTTGAATGTGAAATAACATTTTTATTGAATGACCGACATGACGGGATTCACCAACTGAATTCGTCATGAAGGTAACCGTGATTGTTAAATGGAAACCACATTGCTAATGAATGACAAACAGGACAGGATTCACCAACTGAATTGGCCAGAATGTCAATTCTATAGCCATATGTGAGATGGTAATAATTGGAATGCGAAATCACATCGCTTATCAACGATAAACAGGATAGATTCCCCAAGTGAACTGGCCGTGAATGTCGACTTCTATAGCCATATATGTGAGACGGTAATAATTGAATGCGAAATCACATTGCTAACGAATGACAAATGGGTGACAGGATTCCCAAGTGAATATACGTGAATGCCGACTTCTATAGGTATATGTGAGACTGCATTAATGAATGCGAATCACATTGCTAACAATGATAAATTGTATGTGGATTCCCCAAGTGAATCTGTCGTGAATGTCGACTTCTATAGCTATATGTGAGACGGTAATACTTGAATGCGAAATCACATTGCTACTGAATGACAAATAGGGCAGGATTCCCCAAGTGAATCTGTCGTGAATGTCGACTTCTATAGCCATATGTGAAATGGTAATAGTTGAATGCGAAATCACATCAAGCATCGCACGACAAATGCAAGGATTCCCAAGTGAATCACGTGGAATGTTTACTTCATAAATTATATGTGAAATCACAAACCGAAAAGTGAAAATGACATTAAAATCAGATTTGTTTAAATATCTTTACATTACATGCATAGTAAACATTTTGTTAAATGTGAATGTTACGGTTTTTTTTAATTCGTAGCGTTTATAGGATTGCTCGAAAAGAAGTGCTTTCGTGAATTAAAAGTCTAAAATGGAATAACACAAAACAAATGTTTTGGGAAGATAATTGAAAATGCTCTGGAGTAAACTGCTCTAGCTTGATCCGCCAACCGTCAAGCTCTGGGATTCGTGTCAGCGACACTTTTGAAAACAAAATTTAATAAAACCAAACAAATGTTTCGATTGAACGTCGAGTAAACCTGCCCAAATGATCCGCCAACCGGCCGAGTAGGGATCTGGTCGCGACACTTTGAAAATGAAAATGTAATAAACGATAATTGCAAGAATTAAACTGCATCCCTGATCATGAAATGTATTTGCTAAAGATTGATTAACGGGCTTCGGGCCGTGATAATGATATGAGTCTAATATGTATGGGTATTAGTCTGATTTGACCCTGTATGTATTTAATATGACTTGATATGTTCCGATTTGCCATTGTAGATATATAAGTTTGTTTTGAATATGATCTGACATGCCATACATGTAGAAAATATGAATTGAAACTTGTAAAAGACATGACACATGGAAGTAATACGAACAAGATAATGATATGGAATCTCGAAGATAAAGTCTACATGTATAATATGATATGAGTTGAAGTCACATAAGAATAGGCTTCGTTCTATGCATAAGGAAAAGTAAATGTAGTAAGATTGTGATCGATTATCATATCGGGTCGTTATCGCTCTATATGTTCCACTAAAGCCGCAGTTTAGCACGGTGTTCAATCCGTAGGTACCGGGCAGGAGATAAAGAGGATTGTGACATTCCATACCAAGAAGACGTGGGCCATCTCGTAGATAAAGCTCACTAATCAAGCCTTCGCGATCTCCGATGTTTGTATTAGACATATATGTATAAGTGTTTGTATAAGTAAACGGACTTAGTATATGTGTATAGATTTGGATGACACCACTCCTGGTAGTTCTATCAGATACGTAAACGATTTTCTACACATAAAATTGTTTGTATACCCACAGGTATAAGTTCAGCTCTGAAAAAAAAATAAATAAATAAATAAAGATGTAAAGAGTCCTCAAAGATATGGTTTCGCACCCAAACGGCTCGATTCGCCAATCTGTCGAACCGGAATCTGGGGCGTGATGTAGCCTCATTGATATCCAGAATCGTTGGGTTCCCAAGATCGTTCCTCTTTTCCTCTCTGATGAGGGGTCGGCTCTTCACCTCCATCATCCCTATCAAGCTGCCTTCCATTTCATCCTCTCCGGGCACGCTCGGGATCATGCCCTTTGGTCCGCCATTTTCTCCTCTCTTCCGCCATCGCTCCGGGGCACGAGGTGTTGTCAAGCCCTCCGTGGTATGGTCAAGGGCCTCCATGGCCCGTCATCCTATGGTCGCTGCACCTCGCTTCTCGGTGAGTTCCGCTTAACTCCTCAAAGAAGTGCCGACGACGACGCGGGAGGGCCTCCATCTCGCGGTTAGCGCGAGATCGAACGCCTCCTACCGGGCCTACCGTCAACGCCGCTCTCGGCTGGCCCCAGATCCTCATGTTTCGAAGTTAATACCATCACCACCGAGAAATCGCTTTATTTTGTAAAGGAACAATCGCTCCCATAGACTCGCGCCAAACCTGATGAAGCCTCCTATCGACATCGGGCTAGAGCCCGGCGAGTCAGTTGGTCGATTCAAGAATGGATCGAATAACCCGCAACCCGTGACCGAAATGATGATCTCGCGAGGTGCGCTCACGGCGTTCGATGGCTAAGCGGCTTTCTTTCTAATGAAATGAAAGAATTCAACTATTGGTGGCTTTATGTTTGCACCTTTTGTCGCTGATCATTGATATTTATAAGTGAATGATCACAACCGATTTTCTTTGGTTGATGATGATACGACGTCTTCCCCATTCGTGGATCTTTTTCTTATCATTAATCGAATATTTAGAGATAATTGTAAGGTCGTAATCATAGATCCTTCTTCTTTTAATCGATATCGGTCACGACATGGAGTGCTTTCCTTTCGCAGCCTCATCCGACTAATAATCCATTACCTCGTCCACTGGGCGAATGACTGGGCCCAAGTCTCCTGGGAGGAACCCAAACATCATATGGCTGCCCTCCAAGTGAGGCTTCAACGGCTCCCATGGAGGATGTTAGCCCGTGTTAAAGCCCGTTCCCTGGGCCTGCGTTCTGGGCCTGTGGGTTGTTTTTTTTTTAGGTATCATCATAATCCACTTACATACTTGGGCCTTATAATTAACTCATATAAGTTCAATGACCCAACTTAATTAAAACTATAATTTACTTATCTGGGCTTAGTTCTAGCACTTTTGCCTTATATTTTTATGTAAATTTCCATTTAAGTCTTTAAATGGGCATACCAGTTGAAAGGGCATAAAGGAAAACTATGATCGAATCCTTGTAAGGTCTAAGTAGTATACCGTAATATGTAAAAGTGAACAGAAGTAAAAGAAAAAAAAAAGAACAATAGAAAATTTTATTAAAGTTTCAATTCTTTGTAGTTCCATCTATCAAGACTTACAAGAATTGGAAAATTTTTAATTTTAAGGTTTCACCTATTATGACGCCATTTGGAATTTTTTTTTTTATTAATGGGAGTTTTTATAGACGGGTGGATAAACTATTAAACTGTGAAAGTTGGATATCTCCAAGTAATAAATTTTAGTTCATTCAATAAAAATATCACTAACGAGTAAAAGTTAATCAATTTCCGCATAAAATAATCAATCACATAGTAAATGTAGGATTTAAAATAGGAAGCCTCATAAACTTCTTATTGAAATCAATTATACAATAATAAAATATAAAAACAAAAACAAAAAACACCAGATTTATATAAAAACCCTTATGGAAAAAATCATAGGCAAATAAAAAAGTTTCATTATGAATCTAAGAATAATTACAAAATATAACGGAATAGAAAATAAAACCTAATATGTTGATATAACGAAAATATTAAAGCATAAAGGTTTATACCAAGGGAGCAAGCCCTCGCACCCCCTTGAGATCAATTATGGCCTACCCCTCTATTACCATAACATGTTTATATGTTTTTTCTCAACTTTTTTCTTTTCATAAAAGTCGTATTATGGGCTTTCAAGTCGAACATAAGTCCAAACCCAAATTCGAGTCCCAAATCAACACTTAGTGAATTTATAAATTTAAGGGTGATCAAATAATTATAAATAATTTACTAGATCTAAAAGAAAACTCCAGAAATTTAAGTGATTTACAAGTGTTTTAATCTATAATATCTTATATTGATTAACACCTATGCTCTTTCTATAAGCCAGATTTGCATCTCTTTTGCATAAATAAACAAAATAAAATCAAAAGAGAAGGAAGGAAAATAAAACCAAATTAGGGGAAATAACCAAGTCTTGTGAAATCCACAATTTCCTTAAAACAAATTTGTCCTTTTTACTGGTGCTTTGTGTTATGTATGTATAAACATATATATTAGTTAAAAATAAGTTTGAGATACATATTTTATAATATTTTAAGTGTAAAAATAGTTACACTTTTGATGAT
Source organism: Tetrastigma voinierianum (assembly GCA_016808115.1). Classification (NCBI taxonomy): domain Eukaryota; kingdom Viridiplantae; phylum Streptophyta; class Magnoliopsida; order Vitales; family Vitaceae; genus Tetrastigma; species Tetrastigma voinierianum. The sequence goes on along the minus strand of JAEQBH010000222.1, from coordinate 1,476,384 downwards.
TTTTTTAAGTGTAAAAAGAGTTACGTTACTAAGCATCTATTATGTTACTAAGCATCTATTATGTAAAAGAAGTTACTCATTTAATGATGAAATAAAATTGTAATATTTTATAATAAATCATGTTTAATGAGTGGATTAAACATATGAAACGTTACAAAACTTATAGGTTGAGGAAGACTATGAGTTTGTAACATTTGATAGTAAATCATGTTTAATGTATGTATTAAACATATGAATAAAAATTTGAAATGTTACAAAATTTATTAGGTTGAAGAAAATAAGTTTGTAACATTTTGAAGTAAATCATGTTTAATGTACGCATTAAATATATAATTAAAGTATTTGATTGTTACTGATGGGGTTTGAAAAATAGCGCGCAGCTCACTCATCAGCCCAAAGGAGAGTGCAAGCCCTATAAAACACCCAAGCCCTAGTCACCCAAACTAAAGCCCACCCACTCACCCCAAAGGCCGATGATACTGATAATCGTGCCTGGGCATCCCGCAAATCGACTAAATCTCACCAATAAGGGAAACAAGATAATCTCACAATATATTATCCTCGCAAACTAATCAAATCTCACCAATAAGGGAACAGATAATTCTCAATAATACACATCCCTGCAAATCCAATCAATCTCACTAATAAGGGAAGTAGGATAATTCTAAATAATATATTATCCAGCAAATCAAGCCTGATCTCACTAAAAAGGAAGGAGGATAATTCTCAATAAACTATTCATTCAATATCTCTTTCTAAAATCCGATAAAGGCAATAAATATCCCATCCAATGGGAAAGAATCCTTACTACCCTCAAATTGGGAATAATATACACTATAAATACAGGGCCACCCCAGCGGTGAAAGGTACGCACTCTGAGACGCATACTCATATGCAACACATTCGCTCTCTAAGTAGTCTCTCTTTTCTCTCAAGGAAGAATCTCGACTTCTCAGACGGAGCTACTACCCGCAAAGCCCCGTCGACCCCCTTTTCCTCGATTTGCAGAAAGTACTCATCTGGGCCCGCAGATCAACAAGTAGCGATCCTACTTTCACCTGCATAATCCAAGAGCTCCTCGCATCCCAGCCCGCAAACAATCCGGTCCAAATTTAGTCAATTTTACACGCCCACTCTGGGGCCCTTGCTGAAAAGCATCATCAATAAGGCTCGCCTGGGAACGATAGCCTCGGACAAATATAACTGATTTCTCAGTTACTGATGGTATCAACACGGAACACAAGGTGAGCAACGCTAATCCACCAAGGATGCAGACCAACCGCCAAGCAACGCATGTTCTACCACCCAAGACATTAGAAACTATGCAAGCTAACACGAACGAGGTGGAGGCGCTCCGCCACCGACCGACGCCCATAAGAGCTAGAACAACTTACCGTGCATGCAACGCCCACAGAGACACGACGAAAGCCCGTGGTGAAGGTCACAACTTCCTCCCCATGAAGGGCAACACAACTCCTACAATGTAGAGTCCAAACAAAATCAATCCGTAATCTTCGCATGGATCCCCTATTAAGACGACAAACTGACGCTTCATCTCGCATTCGGGCTTACGCACCGTAAGAGGCAGAATATCCAGCATAAATTGATAGCAACAGTCATCTATAAGAAGGCCAAAGACTGGAATTGCGCAAACGCTAAAATCTTCCATTAATCAAAGATTAAAGACGTCGCACCTTTCCAAAAAGTCGAAGTCGAATGGCTACATGCGCAATGTCAAACACTTCGACGAGCTCACCTACTCCACCCAGGCCACGGCGCTCTCAGAGCCGACCAACCAAAGGCATCGCCATCACTGGGGCCGAGTCATCGCCACTTCGACGTTCCTCTACTCAAGACAGCCACGCCGCTCAAGAGTCGCACCGCTAGGCTACATCGCCATCTCCGCCACGCTAAGGTCCGCCAGAGCCTGGGGCTGCTCCACTTGACGAGCTCCTCTATCACAGATTGCGCCACGCGCTCAAGAGCCGACCAGCCTCAGTGCCATCGCCATTCAAATTTAACCGCCTGGGCTTCTCCCAAAGGCCAGAGCCCAAATGTTCACTTTGACTGAGCCCCCACTGCATAAAGCACGCCGCTCAAGAGTCGACTCAGCCAGCTACATCACCACTTGGCCGCCGAGCCACCGCTCACTCGACAAGCTCACCTACTCCACACAGTTGTCGCCTGTCTCGTGAGTCGACCGGGCCAGCCACATTGCCACTCACACAGCCGCCCGGAGCCACGCCGCCACCTCGACGAGCCTGCCCACCCACACGCCACGCCGCCCCTCGTGAGCCCACCAACCCAGCCATCGCCCACTCCTACCACCGAGCCACGCCGCTTCACCTCGACGAGCTCACCTACTCCACAGCCACGCCCTCGGAGGTCGACCACCAGCCGACATTACACTAGCCACGCCGAGCCACGCCCGTCACCTCACGATTTCCTTCCTCCACTCCCCACCCGCTGCTCCACACACCAGCCACGCCGCCCGGTGGAGTTAGGACCGCCTCAGTTACATCACACTCGCCACAGCCGGAGCCACGCCGGCCACCTCGAGACGACTCACCCCATCCACACTGTGCCACGCTCCTTGGGGGAGCCGACTACCAGCCACATCGCACTGCAATACACCGGAGCCACGCTCACTTTGACGAGCTCACCTACTCCACACGTGACACGCCGCCCGTGAGTTGCACTCACCAGCTACATTGCCACTCTGGCCACAACGCCACTTCTGGGCCACATCGCCACTCTGGCCACATCGCCACCCTGGGCCAACGCCACTTCTGGGCCCACCCGCCATCGCCCAATCGCCACTCGGCTACATCGCCACTCTAGCCATCGCCACTCCTGGGCCCAATCGCCACTTGGGCCATTAATCGCCCACTCCTCTCGGGCTCAATCGCCACTTCTGGCCACCGCCACTCTACATTGCCACGGCCACATCGCCACTCACCGAACGCCACCAAGGCCACACAACCAGGAGCCAAGTAATCTATATCGACGAGGCCCGCCCTCAACTCATAATGACGAGCCCCTACGATTTACAGTGACGAGCCCTTCACGCACTCCGCATGCACTCCGGCTCCTTCTACCATTCATATCACGAGGCCTGGCCCTCAACCTCGTAATGACGAGCCCCTACTATTCACGCGGATAAGCCCTTCACAAGCACTCGTACGTACTCCAGCCTCCTTACAGCTCATAGCTGACGAGGCTCGCCCTCAACTCAATGACGAGCCCTACCATTCACGCTGATCGGCCCTTCACGCACCCATACAGACTCCGCCCTTCTTACACCATACTGACAAGGCTCCTCCCTCAACCTCGCATGGACGAGCCCCTACTATTCACAAAGGACGCAGCCCTTCCCCCGCTCCGCATTGCACTCCGCCCTTCAGACAATTCATATTGACGAGGCTCCATCCTCCACCCGCATGGATCGAGCCCTACTATTCACAAGCTGACGAGCCCTTCGCTCGCACCCGCATGCACGGCTCCATCGCACACTATACGCCGACGAGGCTCCGCCCCCAACCCCGATGGACGAAACCCTACTATTTACATCGACAAGCCCTTCATCGACTCAAAATCGTACCTGGCCCTTCCTACTATTTACATTGACGAGTTTTTCCCAACAGCTCTACTTGACGAGCTCCTATTATCTACACGGACGAGCTCTTACAACAAATTTCCACCCCGACAAGCTTTTCCCAATGTGCTCTACTGACGAGCTCCTATTATCTACACCTGACGAGCTCTACTAAAGTCTACCTCGACGAGTTCTCCAAACAGTTCTACTGACGAGCTCCTATTATTTACATGGATCTAGCTCTTACAACAATACCTTACTTAGAGTCTTCCTCTTAACAGTCTATCCTCTGGACGAGCTCTATTATTTCATAATGGATCAGCCTTACAACAATTACCCCGACGAAGCTCCCTCCAAACAAATTTTACTCGACGAGTCTTTATTATTTACATCGGGCGAGCTCTACAACAATTTCCACCGACGCCCTCCCAACAAATTTCATCCGACGAGCTCCTATTATTTCGTATGGGCGAGCTCTTACAACAAATTTCCACCCGACGAGCTCCTCCCTAACAAACCTTTATCCGACGAGTCTCATTATTTACACGGGCGAGCTCTTACAACAAATTTCCACCGACGAGCTCCTCCCAACAAGCCTTCCATCCGACGAGCCCATTATGTACACATGGACGAGCTCTACAACGCCCCACCTACGAGCTCCTCCCCAACAAACTTTATCCGACGAGTCTCTATTATTTATAACGGGCGAGCTCTACAACAATTTCACCCGACGAGCTCCTCCCAACAGCTCTATCTGACGAGCTCCTATTATGTACATGGACGAGCTCTTACAACAGTATCCCTGACGAGCTCTCCCAACAGCTCTCCTTGACGAGCCCCTATTATTTACATGGACGAGCTCTTACAACAGCTTCCACCGACGAGCCCTCCAAATGTTCTTCTACTCGACGAGCTCCTATTATTTCATAATGACGAGCTCTCTTACAACAGTCTACCTGACGAGCTCCCAACAGCCTCTATCTGACGAGCTCCTATTATTTACATGGACGAGCTCTTACAACAATTTCAATTCCGACGAGTTCCTCCAAATGTACTCTTCTACTCTACTCCAGCTCCTATTATTTATACGATCAGCTCTAACAAAGCCTACCCGACGAAGCTCCTCCCAATGAAATTTTATCCGACGAGTCTCATTATTTACACGGATCGCAGCTCTTACAACAAATTTCACTGACGAGTTCCTCCAAACAAATTTCACTTGACGAGTTCCTATTATTACACGGGCGAGCTCATAACAGCCTTACCTGACGAGTTCCTCCCAACAAATTTATCCGACGAGCTCCTATTATGTAGTTAATGACGAGCTCTACAACACTTTCACTGACGAGCTCTCCTAACAGCTCTCCTTGACGAGCTCCTATTATTTACAATGGATCTATTTACAACGCTTTCACCGACGAGCTCCTCCAAACAAATCTACTTGACTTGAAATCTCTATTATTTACATGGATCTAGCTCTACAACAAACTAATCTGACGAGCCCTCCCAAATTATCCGACGAGCTCCTATTATTTACACCTGGACGAAATTACAACAAACACCGACGAGCTCCTCCAAATTTCACTGACGTGAGCCCTATTTTACACGGGCGAGCTCTACAATACTAATTCACGAGCCCCTCCCAACAAATTTATCCGATCGAGCCCTATTATCTGTGACGGATCTAGCTCTTACAACAAATTTCACCGACGAGCCCTCCTAATACCTATCCGACGAGTCTCTATTATTTACATGGGCGAGCCTTTTGCAACAAATTTACACTGACGAGCTCTTCCCAAATTCCGCCCACTCGACGAGCCCTCCGCAAACAACTCCTATCGACGAGCCCTTCACCGCACACCTGGATGCACTCTGCCCCTCCTACAAATCCTATCGACGAGCTCTTCCTCGATACGGACGAGTTCCTAATCGTTCACATCCCGACGAGCCCTTCACCGCACTTCCCGGCACGACGGCTCCTTCCTACTATTTTCATTGACGAGCTCTTCCCATCAGTCAACATGGGCGAGCTCCTACTACGCATTCTGACAAGCCCTTCACTGCATATCAAAACGGGCTCCATCCTACAATTCATATTGACGAAGCTCTTCCCCGGGAGCATGGACGAGTTCCCACTGTTTCACTCGACGAGCCCCTTCACCTTCTCGGGGACGGACTGCCTCGCTTTACTATTTCCATTGACGAGCCTTCCCATTAGTCAACATGGGCGAGCTCCTACTACGCATTCTGATGAGCCTTCACCAACAGGGGCCTCAATAACGAGCTCTTCCTAAGTTCGTGACCGACGAGCTCTTCCATCAACGCACATGGACGAGCCCCACTAACCGCTCACTTTGACGAGTCTCGCCTACTTCCGTGCGTCACGCTACCTCGAGGAGTCGATCGCCTTCCTACTAATCGCCACTTTGGCCAATCGCCATCGGGCTGGCATCGCCACTTGGCTCATTCGCCACGGCCAATCGCCACTTGCCATAACGCCACCGGCCAATCGCCACTTGGCCATTAACGCCACTCGCCACACCGCCACTTCGCCACCGCCCCATTATCACACTTCTGGCCACCGCCACTGGGCCAATCGCCACTGTGATCAATCGCCACGGGCCAATCGCCACTGGCCACACCGCCACCGCGCCAATCGCCACTGCTCAATCGCCACACCCGCCACGCTGCCACTCTGGCCAATCGCACTCGCCATCGCCACTCTGGCCACACCGCCACTCCGGCCCAATCGCCACTCGCCATATCGCCACTCTGGCCACGCTACCCGCCCAATCGCCACTCGGCCAATCGCCACCCTGGCTACATCGCCACCTCGCCTCAATCGCCACTCTGGCCACAACGCCCACTCGGCCACCGCCACTCTGGCCACAACGCCACATAGCTCAATCGCCACTCTGGCCAATCGCTCTCTACATCGCCACTGGCCACCGCCACGGCTTACAACGCCACGGCCACCGCTACGGCCACCGTCCCGCCACGCCACTCGCCTCACCGCCACTCTGGCCAATAGCCACCCACATAACGCCACTCCTGGCCAATCGCCACCGGCCATCGCCACTCGCCAATCGCCACTTACCAATCGCCACCGGGCTCAATCGGCCACTGGGCTAAAATGCCACTGCACACCGCCACTGCGCCAATCGCCACGGCCACGCCACTAGGCTCACTCCACCGCCACGGCCACCGCCACGGCCACCGCCACTCGGCCAATCGCCACTACACGCCATCGGCTTCAATCGCCATCATTAATCGCCATCGGGCTTCACCGCCACTGGCCAATCGCCACTGGGCCAATATCGCCACTCGCTCAATCGCACGGCCAACGGCCCCCGCCATCGCCACCGCCACCGCCACCGCTATTAACGCCACTCCTACCAATCGCCACTAGGCTACATCGCCACTGCGCCAATCGCCACTTGCCATAACGCCACTACCACCGCCGACTATTACACGCCACTTGGCCAATCGCCACTAGTCTACATCGCCACCGGCCAATCGCCACTCGGCCATCGCCACGGCCATCGCCACGGGCCACCGCCACTACCAATCGCCACGGCCATCGCCACGGCCAATCGCCACTGGCCATCGCCACTGCGGCCACCGCCACTGGCTATTAACGCCACCACCAATCGCCACCGGGCTTACAACGCCATCGCCGGCCAATCGCCACTACCACCGCTTCTGGCCATCAGCCACTTCGCTTCAATCGCTCACGGCATAACGCCACTGGCCAATCAGCCACGGGCCATCGGCCATCTGGCCATTAACGCCTACTAGGCCCAATCGCCACTAGGCTACATCGCCACTCTACCAATCGCCACACCCGCTACGCCGTCACTACCAATCGCCACTGGCCATCGCCACTCGCCACATCGCCACCCGGCCAATCGCCACTGGCCATTATCGCCACTTACAAGATCGCCATTCGGCCATCGGGGCCACTCTACCACCGCCACTCCTACTACATCGCTCACTCCGGGCCAATCGCCACTCTACTACAACGCCCACTTGGCCACACCACTGGCCACAACGCCACATACCAATCGCACTCGCCACACCGCCCTGCCATATCGCCACTTCGCCACCGCCACTCGGCCAACGCCACTCTACCAATCGCCACTCGGCCACCGCCCTGGCCATCGCCACTCGCCACCGCCACTCCTGGCCACAGCCAATCGGCCACGCCACTCTCTGGCCACCGCCACCACCAATCGCCACTCGGCCATCCGCCACTGGGCCAATCGCCACTGGCCATCGCCACTTCGCCAATTGCCACTCGCACATCACATCGGGCTCACCGCCACTTCTACTGTCGCCACTTACACGCCACGGCCAATCGCCACTTATTACTAGCTTCACCGCCACGGCCACCGCCACGGCCACCGCCATCGGCCAATCGCCACGCCATCGCCATCGGGCCTAACGCCACGGCCACCGCCACGGCCATCGCCACTCCGCTAATCGCCACTCGCCATCGCTACCGCCACTGCTACTCTAGCCACGGCCTCGCCACCGCCACGGCCACCGCCACCGGCCATAACGCCTACTGGCCACCGCTTACTAGGTTACATCGCCATTTCTGGGCCATCGCCACGGCTACAACGCTCACTTCTACCAATTCGTTCGACTACATCGCCACTCTACCAATCGCCACTAGTCTACATCGCCATCACACCCGGCCATTCCGCCACTCCGCTACACTCCCCACTTCTGGGCCAATCGTCACTCCTGGGCCAACCGCCACTCGGCCATCGCCACTCCTGGCCAATCGCCACTTCGGCTACATCGCCACTGGCCACCGCCACCGCTACAACGCCACTCACCAATCGCCACTGCCAACGCCACGCGCCTCAATCGCCACGGGCCACCGCCCTGGCCATCGCTACTCACCACCGCCACTTGGCCAACGCCACTCTCGCCAATCGCCACTTACTAATGGCCACTGGCTACAACGCCACTAGGCTCAATCGCCACTGGCCACACCAACACTCGCCCACTCCGACGGCCACCACTCAGCCTACATCGTCATTTCAGCCAATCGCCACTCTGGCCATCGCCACCCGCCACATCGCCCACTCCTGGCCAATCGCCACTGGCCACAACTCACGCCAATAGCCACTTCTGGGCCACACCGCCACTATCAATCGCCACTTACACGCCACCGCCTCAATCGCTACTGGGCTCAATCAGCCACTCTACTACATCACCCGGGCTCAATCGATTCTGGCCAATCGTCACTTGGCCATAACGCCCACCCTGGCCCAATCGCCACTCCTGGCCAATCGCCACCTACATCGCCACCGCCACCACCTACCAATCGCCACTTGGCTACACCGCCACTTGGCTCAATCGCCACTCATCCTAACGAGCTCTTCCCATCACACAACATGGATGAGCTCCTGCTCAATTATTCATTCTGACGAGCTCTTCCCATCACTCAACATGGACGAGCTCCTCCTCAATTATTCATTCATACGAGCTCTTCCTATCACTCAACATGGGCGAGCTCTTATTCTCATGGACGAGCTCTACTTAACTGTTCACTCCGACCAGCTCTTCCCATCAGTTCACTTGGACGAGCTCTACTCAATTGTTCACTCCGACGAGCTCTTCCCATCAGTTCACTTGGACGAGCTCTACTCAACCGTTCACTCCGACGAGCCTTCCCTCGTCACATGGACGAGCCCCGCAACCCTTCGCATCGACGCAGCTCTTCCCCGCACTCCCATTGACGAGCTCTTCCCAAGTTCGCACTAACGGTTCCTCTTCCCATCAATACACACGGACGAGCTTCCCCACTCAACCTGCTCACACCGACGAGCTCTTCCCAATAGTTCGCGAGGACGAGCTCCCACCCGCCACTGCATTGGATCGAATCTCACCTAAAAGCAGTCGCGCAAATCTAGAAATCATTCTGATGACATGTTACCGATGGAGAACATCAACTTCATTGACGCCCACCACTAAAAGTCAGACAGCCTAGAATCGGTCCAAATGAACAAGCTAGCCCATGGCCCTAGCTGACTGGCCACGAGACACTTCTCAACCCGTACACAATTTAGCCATTCGATTCAAGGAACGCAAGACGAATGGTCGGAGATATTTACTAAGAAATGAGCACGAGAACCGAAAGGTCATCACATCACCGCATAAGACGACAACAAAGCCCTAACTAATCCAGCCCCGAGCTGACACATGGAAATCACACCCGATACAAGAAACGATATAGCCCTTGCCCACGCACACCGTGCACAAGGGCTGGGGGGCAACTGATGGGGTTTGAAAAATAAAGGCCAAGCAGGCCCATCTACTCAGGGCCCAAAGGAGAGGTCTCCCATAAACACCTGCCTCAGCGTCACCAAAACGAAAAGCCCAGCCCACTCAACTTCAGCTACCGATGATACTGATAATGGGAAGCGTTCACATCCCGCAACTCCACTAATCTCAAATTATCAAGGGAAACAAGATAATTTCTACACTATATTATCCTCGTGAATCCAATCCAAATCCACCAATAAGGAAATCAGATAATTCTCCAATATATTATCCTCAAACCCAATCAAATCTCACCAATAAGGGAAGTAGGATAAATTCTAAATAATATATTATCCAAAGAATCAAGTCCGATCTCACTAAAAGGAATATGATAATTCTCAATAAACTATTCCTTCAATATCTCTTTCTAAACTACAGCGCAATAAATATCTCATCCAATGGTTAATCCTTACTACCCTCAAATTGGGAATAATATACACTATAAATACAGGCTACCCCACGGTGAAAGGTACGCACTCGAGACATACTCAGGTGCAACACATCTTCCCAAGTAGTCTCTCTTTTCTCAAGGAAGAATCACTTCAGACGGAGTCATACTAGCAAAGCCCCCTCGCGACCCCCTTTTTCCCCTCGATTTTGGCAGAGAAGCACTTCATCTGGGCCTCGCAGACTAACAAAGTAGAAGGATCCTACCTTAGCCCGCATAATCCAAGAGCTCCGTATCCCACCGCAACAATCCCCGGTCCAAATTTCAAATAACTTCACACGCCCACCCCGCCCGCCAAAAGCATCACGCTACAAACTTATAGCGCTGAGAACATCTATAAGTTTGTATCATTTGAGATTAAATATATGTTTAATATGTGAATTAAACATATATTTTTGTTTTAGGATGTTACAATTTCAAGAGATTAAGAAATACAAAGTTTTTTCAAAAAAAATATATATATACAAAGAGTGTTCTCATATTTGTAACCACTATTTCAATCATAAGTGTTCTATAAAGTTTGACTTTTATTCTTTTAAAATCTAATGCAGAAAAGTGAAAAGGCTTTATCAATTCCTAGATTATTTCTATTTAACTTCTCTACGGATTTCTCGATTCGGAAGAAATAAAATATTTTGACAAAGTTTCAAAATTTTGTTTAAGCCTTATAGTGTTTTTAATCTTCCACTTATTTTTATTTTTATGAGATTGTGAGTTTTATAATTTCAAGAGTTTATTATACAAAGTAAGATTTGAGCGTGTTTCTTTCCAATTATATCCATCTTTGTTTCCAACACTTCGAAATTTTCAAAACATATGTCTCCAAATATTAGATGGTCTATAAAAGCACTTTACAGTTATTCCAATAAACTGAAATAAGTTTACTCCATCCCGATGAAAGAAGAAGGAAGGAAACTAAAAACTTATGGCTTTCTAGACTCTAATATCTCAATCTTAAAAGACTCTACACACTTTAATTGAGGAGTTAGTTGACTGTTGAACTTTTGGAATGCCAAACATTTTGGCTTCCAAAGAATTTTGAACATTTATTAGTTCATAAAACCATTAATTTCATTTACATTTTTCAACACTTTCTTCACATTCTTAGAGGCAAGCAGATTGTACACATTTCTAAAGTTTTGAGATAGGCATTGGCCTTATATGGTTTGTTAGAAATCATATTTTTAAATGTTCTCTCTCTCTCTCTCTCTCTCTCTCTCTCTCTCTCTCTCTCTCTCTCTCTCTCTCTCTCTCTCTATATATATATATATATATATTTTTAAATCTTATATGATTTTTTACTTTTTTTTTTAATAAATGTGATTTTGTACGTAGAGTTTTATAATTGTAATATTGATATTGAATTTTTATCAAGGGGCCCATGACAATTTTTTTTGTTTTTCATTTTTCTATAAAACAGTTTTTCATTTTACAAAGAAACATTTTAAATATTGGTATAGATAAAAAATAGGTCTTTAATGTTTCTTTTAAATGGAATGTGAGAATTAAAGTCTAAAAATGAAGGGCCAAGAGTGATTTCCTAGATATGGGTATTACCTAAAGAAAAATACTAAAAATAGATGGAATTGAAATAAACTTTAAAGTCTGCAATTATTTGATTAAATGTTAAATAGTAATATACATTAATATTTATCTTTTAATTTGATATTTCAATATATATATTAATTATTTTTAATATTACACCTTTGAGGCCTGACTCAAATGATAAATAGATGGATTAAGTATGCAAGAAAACCATGATTAAATAATATACAAAGTAAACATATGTCAAAAAAATATTTTTAATATTATATAATATAAAAACTATATATTTATGACAATACAGGTCTAGCTGTAACTTAACCATTGATGCAATCAATAAGTTAACTTTTTATTTGAATTATTGGTCTAAAAAACATTAGTTTTTAGTGTTTTTTTTTATATTTCTTTGTTTCTTTTATATTTAAAAGGGAAAATAAAAGAAACAACTTCTATAAAAATATATATATATAAAAGCTTTATGTTAGAAATTAATAATTTAAAAAAAATAAATTTATGATATCAATCAATATGTACTATGAAACTCTTATATTTCAATGTAATGGTTGATCTAAGTATTGAGGTTACAATATTTGTTCACAACAACACAGATCTTTTTCTTCTCATTTTACAATAACACTTGCAATTATATGATTCGAATACAAATAACAACAAAGTTTGGAATAGTAATAGGGAGTTAGTACATAGATGGGGGGATAAAGGTGGTTGATGGGTCATATGGAGACCAATGTGATTGAACTCATTTTATGTTTCTCAATTGGAGGCAAGAAAGAAATCACTAGTCCATCACCCATTGTCACCGTGACAATCATTTCAAACCGCTATTTATTTTAATTCTTTTCATACTTCAAATTTCAAACTTCCCCATCATTATATCATCCTTTCCTAAACATGCCCTCCTCCTACTCTTTCCCTCAATTTCCCCCTTCAATCACTTTTTTAACCTCTATATATATATTTTTTGATAAATATACAATTTTATCTCCATTAATATTCAAATCCCGTCCCTCCCCTCTTTATACTCAACCGAGCCCTTAACCACTCGAGTTAAGTCTCATTGACCTATTTTTTACCTTTATTTACTTTGCATTATAATATTGTTTTTTATTTTTATAGAGACTCGAGTTTGGGATATTCCATCTATTCATATTTTATTATTTGAGTCAGACCTGAAAGCCCCATTCAATAACTTTTTTAACCTCTCTATATATATATTTTTGATAAATATACAATTTTGCCTCCACTAATATTCGAATCCCGTCCTTCCCCTCTTTATACTCACCCTAGTCCTTAACCACTCGAGTTAATTCTCATTGGCCTATTTTTTTTACCTTTATTTACTTTGTATAACAAAATTGTTTTTTATTTTTATAGAGATTCGAGCTTGGGACCTTCCATCTATTCATATTTTATTATTTGAGCCAGACTGAAAGCCCCCTTCAATTCCCCCCTTCAATAACTTTTTTAACCTCTCTATATATATTTTTTGATAAATATACAAGTTTGTCTCCACTAATACTGAAATCCCATCCTTCCCCTCTTTATACTCACCCTAGTCCTTAACCACTCGAGTTGATTCTCATTGGCCTATTTTTTTTACCTTTATTTACTTTGCATTACAATATTATTTTATATTTTTATAGGGAATCGAGTTTGGGACCTTGAGCTTAGGACCTTCCAGCTATCCATCTTTTATTATTTGAGTAAGACCTGAAAACCCCCTTCAATAACATTTTTTTATACATATATTTACTTTTGTATGATACGTTGTAATACTTTGTTCTTATAATGATTTGAACATGAGATTTCTCGTAACCCATTCCGACATTTTTACCGCCTGAGTTAAATCTCAATTATGGTTTCCTTCAATAATGTTTTTTGTTTGAAAAGAGACCTCCTTCAATAACTTAAAACTAAGCAAAAACAAAATGTTTTTATAAATCAATTTTAGTTTTGGGGAAATAATAATATATTAGAAAGTATTGGATATTAAAATATTTAATTAAGTAAAGTTTCATTAGATATAGCTTTCTGTCTTGGAATTATAAAATTAAAATTGAAGTCAAATTATAATTATAAGAATATCATTAATGTTATTGTACAATTTTTATCGAGTATAGAAAAAATTATCGTATATATTAAAATATAATAGAATTTCCATCAGAAACTTATATATGAAGCTAAATTTAAACTATAATTTTTAAAATAAAATTAGTCAAGTAATATTTCAAAAATTATTTAGCCTAAAAAAAATTTGATGTCAGATCAAAGATGTCATAAGTGTCCCAATATTAGTAAGGAGACAAAATAACGTGTAAAATATTTATAATTTAATTGGAAAATTTTAATCATGCTAAGAAAAAAAAGGAAATGTAGGTTTCCTTTATCCATACAATAATATTTATAAATAAATGATCAAAAAAGAAAAGTAATTTTTTATTTTTAATTTTTAAAAATAGCATTTTCATGGAATTGATGCATTTGATAATTTTATATAATATGAAGGGCTTTTTAAATTATATGTTATTATTATTATTATTTTAATACAATCTAAATTCAAGACATTAAATTACTTGGAATTCAATTAGGCATGAGTTAGGCATGATGTTATTATTGAAAATCAATTTGTTCCAACTAAATCATGGATGAAAGGGTCAAAATTAGGAAAATTTGGTTAATAAGATAGATTAATTTACATTATTATCCTCATAAATAGGTAATATTTAGGAGAAAACCAAGGGAAAATGCAGGGTAAAAAAGGTAATTCCATAATGAGCCGAGAAATTTGTTTTCCTAATATGCAGGGAAAAGGTAGGCATTTTGGCTTTTGGGTTCTCACCTCAAAAGAAACCAAATACAAAAAAAAAAAAAAAAAAAAACTCACTCTTCGCCATCTTCTGATCAACTTTTTAGAGAGAAAAACAGAGAGTTTTTAGAGAGAGAAACAGCGTAAGCACGCCATGTCTCTGGGCTATGCAGAGAAGCTCTCATACATAGAAGATGTGGGCAAAGTTGGAATGTCTGAAATTTTTGAGCCACTACATGTTCTGCAGGAAAAGGTAAAAATGTTCTCTTCCATTCCTTCATTTTCTCTCATATTTTCTTGTCCCATCCTTCTGCTTTGTCTTGTAAGCTGGTCTATTAGATGAAAGCTTTGATGATTGTTTCGAAACCGAAATACCCATTCCGAGTTACTTAGGTTTAGTGCTTGAGAGTTGGAGAAAGCGTGATGCAATTATTTACGGTGATGCCTCGTTTGTCATGCTGTACTGTATTTTCATATGGGATCTGATGTTTGGGTGTTGGCATTCATACCCATTTTGGGCTGAATTTCATTTGGCCTAAACAGCTGCAATGTATTAATTTGATTGGTATTGAAGTTGAAAGGTTTGATCTTTATTGCTTGCAATGTGCTCTTTACATCACCTTGCCCATGACTCTGTTTTCCTTGTTATTTGTTATTAGTTGATTGGCTTGATGTTGGCTCTGAAATGCCATACCCATTCAAGTTACTTAGGTTTTGTGTTTGAGAATGGGATGAAAAATGGGATCTATGGTTCATAGGGAGACCTAGTTTGGTGTGCTGTACCATGTTTTCATATTGGATCTGATTTTGGGGTTTGGAATTCATAGGCACTGTTACTGAATTTGTTTGTTTAAAATTAGGGCAATGTGTTAATTTTGTTAGTTTTAAAATTGAAGTTTTGATTTTGATTCGTTAAACTTATCATAGTTTCTTTCTTATGTCTGTTTTTCTTTTTTAAAATTGCAATTGATGATTTTTTCTCACGCATACACATTAGAATTTCTTAGGGTTTGTGTTTGAAAGTTGGAGAAAGTGTGGTTGAACGACTACTCTGGTATGTTTTACCGGTTTGTTTGTGGCATCTGATTGTTGGGTATTGGATTTATATCCATTGTGTTTAATTAAGTGTTGTTGAAGTTGAATGTTGTGATCCATGTTAATTGTTTAACTAGCTATCGTTGTTGGATTGTTCAGTCTTGATTACCGACGGGCGTGGTTTATAGAAATAATCAGTGTCAAATTTCCTTTCTGGTTAATGGAAATACATTGTAGGTAAAGGGTCTATCATGGGGTAAACTTAATTCAGAAAATTGAATGTTGAACAAAGGTATGTCCGAGGTCTAGCTAGAATGGAATCTCAGATCAAAGCTTAGGGTTCATGGAAGAACCCTTAAAAATTATTTTATATAGAAAAGTTTTCTTTTTTAAAACTACTATCATGTTTCTCTTGTTCATATCAATTTACGACAAATGTGATGTAATTATTACTTTTGATTTTCTGTGATTTATCTTATCTTTTATTAAAATTTTTAAAGGAAAATATCCCTCAAATTTCTATGATACTCATGTAAATCTCATATGTTCTGTGTGCTGGGAACATTTCTTGATGTTCATAAATTATTAGGATTAATTTGCTATGAATATAGACATTTAATGTTTTCCTCACATGCATTTGATTGCATTCCATCAACTTTCTTTTTCGATTCAATGGATAATTCCCGATATTCCCTTGGCTAATTCCAAACCTTTGAATTGTTCCAATGCTGGATAATTCTTATCCTTTTTTCTATTGTCATAGATTCTTAGATGTAGAGTTTTTGATTAGCTAGCAAAATGTATAAATTGACAACACCTAGAAAAAGGGCTCATCAGATGACATGGTGCATGTTAAGAATTAGTTTCCTAATGCATTTAGGAATCCTTTCTTTCTTTCATTCTCTTTAGTCTCTAATTTTGTTTTTTTTCGCTTCTAACACTTATATAAATATGTAATGCTCTACTTTTAATTAATGAAAATCAAAGATTTATTTTTCTCTTCACATGGTATTAGAGCCACTTTTCCATCGGACCTTCTCCTGTGAACCTTCTCTGACAGACCTTCTCTCGCGGATCTTTCTCCGTTGGACCTTTTCCGACAGACCTTCTTCGACGGACCTTCTCCGACGAACTTCTCCTACCTGACCTTCTCCCCCAGACCTTCCTCTCGATGACCTTCTTCACAAACCCACTCGCTGATTCTCTCCCACCTGACCTTTCTCCAGACTTTTCGACGCCACTCAGTGTGCCCTACCACATCAATCCTCAACAGGTAGTCAATTCACACATCTGCGGCCGGTCTCACCCGGCCACATCAACTTGCCGCAAGCAAACACCCGACAACTTTCCCAACAACCCTAGATCTACCCATCGGATTAAGTACATGTCTAACAAGGTTGATGCATGAGGATTAAGTACATATGTAACCCATTTGACCTATATGCTCCAGCTTGAGGGGGAGTGTTAAGAATTAGTATCCTAATCCATTTAGGAATCCTTTCTTTCTTTCCTTTTCTCTTTAGTCTCCTAATTAGACTCTAATTTTGTTTCCTTTCTTTGCTCTAACACTTAGAATATAAATATGTATGTTCCATCACTTTTTTAATTAATGAAAATCAAAAGTTATTTTTCTCTTCACAGTGCATATACAAAGAGCACCAGATGGTAAAAAAGAAGAAGAAAGAAATAAAAAACAACTCCCTCCCCTTACTTAGCTCCCAATCAATGAATAGAATTTTTAATAGACATTGACACTTCATGTCTGCACATTCTAACCCAATCCAGAAAAAAGTACACATGGAAGAGGTTTTGAGCACATAATTTGTTTATTCCATATTTACTAATGACTCCATTTGGCCTCATTCCAAATTTTCTGAAATAATCCCAATGAAGCAGCCTCTGTAGTTTGTTTTGTTTCTTACCAATAAAGGACCTATGCCTAGTTAAGATAGTGACTCTTATTGGAGATTGCTTCTTTGAAACTATCCCAATCAAGAAAATCAGCTGTCTTGTAATTCTTGCTTTATCGAAATGAAGAAGCATGTGATCAGTTAGTTCTTCTTCATCCTTCACATGTAACATTTATTCTTAATGTTCGTGCTCTCCTTTTTTGACGGTCGAAAAAGAGGATATTTTAAAAGTGCCCTAAGAACCATCACACCATAGTACATACGATGTATTCAATGGGTGCCAAGAGGCAAAAAAGGAGGGAAAACCAAAAGACTTTTTGCTCAAGTCCCAAATGGGGACAAAAGTTACCTATAAATTGAACCACTCCCTCCCTCAATCAAAACCTAACTTTGAAATGAGGGGTCAATAGAAAATGGGTGCACATGAGATTGCCACGATGGAAGGGTATTTTACTTATTTTCTCCGTTTATTTGATCATCCATAAAGAGATGTAAGTTGAGGAGGATCTTTCTCAAAGAATAAGATGAGATATATTTTGCTATGGACCTATGTAGAACTTGATGGTATTGTTGGTCAATTGCATCTCAAGGTTCTTAGACTCCTTTTTTTTATTGTTATTTTTTTTTGTCAACATTGGGACTTGAACCTAGAACCTTCCATAACCCCGGTCCCCACTCCAACCTTTTACCACTCGAGCCTAGCCTCAAGGTTCTTCGACATGCAATGCTTATCTAACCTTAAAGGATACGATGATTTTTCTTTTCTTTAATTACTTGAAGGATCTTTTTTTTTTTTTTTTGATAAGTACGCAATTTTGTCCCATTGGGACTTGAACCTAGTTCCCTCCCCTCCTTATGCCCACAACTAGCCCTTAACCATTGAGTTAGGCCTCAGTGGCATACTTGAAGGATCTACTTGGTAGCTGCTAGAAGGATGCAAAAATTGTATTCTCTATTTGTTCTATCTTAGAAAGTGAAATCCATGGGCGTAATGCATGCGAGTCTAATGAAACCATGTGAAACTTGTTATTCTCTATTTTCAACATAGTTGCTTCTCATATTACTTATCCCAAAAAAAAAAAAACATAGTTGCTTTCTCTTATTAGGATGGACAAATTGAAGAAATACATTAATAGTGACTTAGGGAAGAAATATGACTAGAGCGTGAATATTACAATTTGCCGATGACACCATTTTCTTCTCCAAGGCTTCTTTGGAACATTTACATATTCTCAAGGTCATCATTCTAGTTTTTGGGCAGGTGACAGGTTTGAAAATAAATTTAGAGAAAAGCTCCATTTTGGGCATATATACAAGTAAGGAGATGGTCTCTAGGTTGGCCTCAAGTATGGATTATCAAGAGATGGGTTGGCCATTGTCCTACTTGGGTTTACCTTTAAGAGGGAATCCAAACATGAAAGGCTTTTGGGATCCGGTGGTTGAAAACTAGTGAGAAGGTTAGATGGTTGGAAAAAGGCTTTTTGTTGTCAGGAGAATTACATTGATCCAGCCGTTTGTCTTAATTTAGCTACTCTATCCCTTTTAGGATACCGCTTTAGTATTAAGAGGCTGAGAAGTTTCCAAAGAGATTTCTGGGCTCTGGGAGTGGGAAGGTAAGAAGGACCACCTTTAACGTGGGAGGTTGTTTGCAGATCAAAGGAGCAAGGAGGTCTAGGTCTTGGGAAGATCTATTTGAACAATCGTGCACTGCTGGGAAAATGACTATGGAGATTTCCTAGGGAAAGGAGTGGATTGTGGCATGAGGTTATTGCTAGTATTTATGGGACACATCCAAACACTGGATGCCAATATAGTGCTAAATGGTCTCACAAATGTCCTTGGAAGGCTATATAGCTCAAGGTTTTCATTTATCTATCATCATACTCTGCCTCAGGGTAAACGGAGAGACAATAAGATTTTGGGAAGATTTATGGATGGTGACTGACCACTTTGTGCACAATACACCGATCTTTATAGAATTATTCTTTCTAGAAATTTGACCATTTCAATGGTTCTTAGCTCTTCTCCTCCTTCCACTTTGAGCCTAATTTTCCGGCATAATCTTACAGATTCATAAATTGAACACTTTCAGGGGCTTTTGCTTTCTCTTCGTTCTGTGCATATGTTCCCTTCTATAGCAAATTCAAGAGGGTGGTCTGGCCTTCCACTCTGCCCATTTACTGGCCAAATCTTTTCTCTCAAGTCTTTATCTTTGCCTCCTACTCCCTTTGTCAATCCAACCACTCCTGGTGGATTTCAAAAGCTCCTTCAAGGTTAAGACCTTTTCTCTGGTAGTCATAGAAGGTAAACACCAATGACTTACTACAATTGAGACGACCTTATAGATCCCTTAATCCCTAGTGGTGTATTCTTCGTAAAGGCGAAGGAGAGATCATTGATCACCTTTTTCTTCATTGTCCATTCACTTGTGGATTGTGGAATAAGCTTTTCAACTTAGCGAGATTAGTGTGGGTTTCTCCAAGGAGCATAGAAGATATGTTTATCATTGCTTTTAAAGGCTTTGGGAATTCAACTAGAGGCAAAACTTTGGCGGCTTAATTGTTTATTCTCTTGTATGGTTTGTCTGGGTAAGAGAAATGCAAGAATCTTTGAAAACAAAGAGAGATATGAAGAGGAGGTGTGGGATATATGTTACTTTTACTCATCTTTTGTGGGCTGGATTGTATCAAAGTTTTTAAAGTGGGGTTCTTTCTTTCAAGCTTTTACATCTTAATCGGGGAAGGCTCAGATCTCCTAGCTTTAGCTTTGGTTTTGTAAGTTTTATCAGAGTAAGGAAACCTTCCTTCAGAGACTTTCTTTCTATTGTTTAATATATGTTTCAGTTTCCTATAAAAAAAAAAAAATAGTGGCTTAGGAGCTAGGAGCATAACCCTAACCCCCTTTTTCAGGTCTTAATTGTGAAATGAGAGAAGAAAAGAATGCTTTTTTTTTATTGAATGAGTGAGTATTACATAGTATAGAGACACTTATATGTATACAAAAGAATGGAATAAAAAGGAAACAAAATAAAGGGAAAATAAGAAAATAGTTAGGTATGAGGATAATACACAAAAGGTAGGAGATAAATCAAAGAATATTTAGAGAATATTTCATGATTCTTAACACTCCCTCTCAAACTGGAGTATATAGGTCATATGCACCAAGCTTGTTATAAAGATGTACTTAATCCTATCCGATGCTGACGGTAATGTGACATCTGTTGTGTTCCACGATGGAGTTGATGTGATCGGATTGAGGGCCACCGGAGAAGAGAAGGGCCATCGGAAAGATCCGATGGAGAAGGCCAAAGAAGATCCGTCGGAGAAGATCCGACTGAGAAGATCTGTCGGAGAAGATCCATCAAAGAAGATCTAACTGAGAAGATCCGCCGGAGAAGATACAATTGACAAGTTTCGTCAGAGAAGATACGACTGAGAAGGTCCGACTAAGAATATTTGTAGAAGAAGATCTGACTGAGAAGATTCGTCAGAGGAGATCCGATTGAGAAGATTTGCCAGAGGAGATCCGATTGAGAAGATTCGCCAGAGGAGATCCGACTGAGAAGATCCGCTGGAGAAGAGGGCTCACTCTAGAACCAACTATGACTCTGATACCATGTGAAATGAGAGAAGAAAAGAATGCTTTTCTTTTATTGAATGAGTGAGTGAGTGAGTATTACATAGTATAGAGATACCTATATGTATACAAAAGAATGAAATAAAATGGAAACAACATAAAGGGTAAAAGGAAGGAAAATAAAGTGTAAAAGGAAGGAGGATAATGTACACAAAAGGTAGGAGATAAATCAAAGAATATCTAGATAATATTCCATGATTCTCAACATTAATATCAACTTAGAGAAGAGCACTATTTTTGGCATTAGCATAAGTTGAGATTCGATATTTAGGTTAGCTTTGATGCTTAATTGTAAAGTTTCAAAGTGACATTTATCTTATTTAGATCTTCCTTTAGTAGAGCATTTGAAGACTATCAAATTTGTGATCCAATGGATGATAAAAATCTCGAGGAGATTAGATTGGTGGAAAGAGGTCTTTTTGTGTTTTGGGTTGGGGAAAATAACCCTAATCTAGTCACACTTGTTTCAAACCTATAGCTATTTATTGTCTCTTTTCAAGATTTCAACACAATAGTCTTAAAGATTAAGAAATTTCAAAGAGAAAAAAAAAAGATCCTTTTTTTATAGGTAAATATTTTTTTCCCTTTTTTTTTTCATTTTTGTCCCCAATGGAACTTGAGCCTAGAACCTCTAATAAATCTGCTCCAACCCTCTACCACTGGAGCTAAATCTCTAGGGCAAAGGGAAAAAAATCATCTTATTGAGTCAGACATAGTGCTTTTTGATCAATAAAAGAGAAATATATCAAAAAGTCATAGAAAACGTGACCAAGAAGGAAACGAGGGAAGAAAAGCCAAACCCCTCAAAAATTGCATAGAAACCCCCTCTAAACTGCATAAAAACCTAACCTCTACAAAAGCCTCAATCTCACCTATACCCTAATCAATCAATGAACGCCACTAAGGTTGAAGGAACATCCTCTATAGACAACTTAGTCTCCAACCAAAGACGTGAAACAAACAAAGTTTTGAGTTTTTGTATAGACAAAACATCATCGTTGAAAGCAATCCCATTCCTAGTCTTCCAAATTGTCCTGAATAAGCATGAAGGCCCTACTTGCCACACCTTCCTCCGCTTCTTGCCAACCCTAAAGCTGTCCCAACTCAAGGGGGAGTATGTTTCACTAATCCTCATATCACCAAGTAGTGCCAAACAAAAAAAAAAAAAACTCCCACAATAGCCTTGTTTTGCACAATGAAGGAGGAGGTGATCCATTGACTCTGCATGCTCCAAATAGAGATAGCATCTATTGGCAAGAGCGATGCCCCTTCTCTGAAGTTGATCAAGAGTCATGATTCTACCGAAGCTGCTTCCCACATGAAGTAAACCTTAGGCTGCACACATGCTTTCCACACAATACACTAAGGGAAAGAAGAATTTTGGTTCTGCCATAAAGCACAATACAATGATTTGACTGAGAAGATCCCGTCTCTAGTCAAGTTCCACCTCACTATATCCTTTGAATTTGCAAGCACCACATCCCATCTAAGACCCAATAATAGTTCCTCTGCATCCTCCAGCTCCTAGTCATTAAAGGGTCTACACAAGGGTCCCAATCATTGAGTGGGACATAGTGTATAGGCCAAAGGTGTTTGGAGGTTTTGGTATTGGGAAGATTTCTTTGAGAAATTGTGTTGTCTGATGGAAGTGGTTTTGTTATGGGTTCCTTAGGGAAAGTTATGGCCTCAAAATTAAGTTATTTTGAGCATTATGGGGCACATTCTAGTGGATGGGATGCTAAAATTCTAGCTGGGTGGTCACATTGATGCTCTTGGAAGCCATTGCACAGGTTTTCCAAGACTTTTCCTCATAAACTAGCTTTGTGATAAGTAATGGGGAGAGAATTCATTTCTAAAGAGATTTGTGTGGGGTGATTTACCATGATATGCATGATTTTTAGGTCTCTATAGAGTTATCACAATGAAAAACTATGCCATTTAAGTCATCCTCAGTAACTCCTCTCCACCTTTTTAGAACCTCAACTTCTGCCGCAATCTCACTTATATAGACATTGAAAAATTTTAAAGGCTAAAGTCCTCACTCACTATCGTACGCCTGTCTCCTCATAGTGTAGATTCAAGAGCCTGATCTTTATCCTCTTCAAGTTTATTTTTAGTAATTTTTTCTCGACTTTGCCCAATTTATCAAATCCATTCCAATCCCTTCCAACCATTTTTTTTTTGCAAATCAAAAGCCCCTTTAAAGGTCAAAGTTTTTGTTTGGTCATTAACGTAGAAGAAGGTAAATACTAATAACAAATTATAGTTAAGAAGACTTTATAAGTCTCTTAGTCTTCATTGGTGCACCTTTATGCATGGGAAGTGTAGAATTGATTAACTATCTTTTTCGACATTTTTTTTATAAGTAGGATAAAGTGGGTATATTACGAAGAAGTGCTAAAATAGCAGCTTGAGATACGTAAGATAGATATACTTACCTAATCATATTTGAAAACAAAAGATTATAATAGGATGTATGAAAGAACCTCATCCTTAACGAGAGCCCACCCAATCAATAAAACCAACCAACATCGAAGGACTCTCCTTTATGAACAACTTAGTCTCCAACCAATGAAGGTAAACAAAAGAAGCTTTAAAGCCTTTGGATGGATAGCGCATTGTCACCGAAGGTGATTCCATCCCTTGCCTTCCAAATTGTCCAAACAATGCATAGAAGGCTCGCTTTTCAAACTCTTGCCACTTTTTTTTCTCATAAATGACGCATTCCAATCCGATGCAATTTCCTTAACCGAAGCTAGGTTCACCCATTAAACCTGAAAAGAGTAAAAGCAACTCTTACACAGGCCTGTTTCATTTTCTACGTTGTTTATTAGCAATGAGGCTTTGGCACAAGCTTATCAATCTAGTCAAGATGGATTAGGTTCTACCCATGAGTATTTGTTATATGATGACTGTCTCATTTAGAGGTTTGGGAAGTTCTATTAGAGGCAAGGCCTTTTTTACTTATCTTGTTATACTTTGGATTATGTGGTAAGAAACAAAAGCGAGGATTGTTGAGGAAAACTTGAAAAACTAAGAGAAACGTCAGGATCTACTTCACTTTATTCTTACTTTGGTCTCCCGTATATTATTGCATATCACATCCACCCATTGCTATTTAGCTTAGACTGCCTCGCAGACCGAGAATAGAATAAAAATTCTCAAGAGAAGTCTCTTCAGGACTAAATAAGGCTTTGCTTGTAATGAAGCTTCAAAGGCTTGCCAACGAGACACACTCTGAAGAGAACCTGATCGCACAAAATTGTGGGAGGCTGAAGGGTTGGAGCACATGTGATATTAGGGGAGGGTACGACATAGGCGTTTGGAAAGAAATCAGAAAAAATTGGAATTCCTTATTTCCAAAGTGCAGCTTTTTTCTCTTGGGGATGGAAGAGGGTTGCTTTAAAGGACCCTTGGCGCGGAGGAGGGCTTTAGTCTCTTTCCTACGCGGTCTAGCCGCTTACAAAGACACTCAGTGGCTGCAGTAGATGTGATGCCTGCTGATGGAGGGGCTGTGAGCCCAACTTTTTGGGCGGCTCTAATGACTGGGAGATGGAGTGAAGCGGAGAGATTCCTTCTTATTCTTCGAAGGAAAATAGCAATCCTCAAGGGGATAAGCTTTTTTGGAAATGCCAAGTCCAAGGTTTCATCAAAGGTCATGCATGGTGGTTCTCGATCGTTCCCCTTGTGCCCTTCCTCATTGATCTATCTGAACTTTATTGTCTCCTAAGATGGGCTTCTTCACTGGGAAGCTTCTTTAAGCAAAAAGCCACACTATACCAAATTAAAAGAAGAAGTCGCAATTGTGTGTTTTCGGTGGTGAAGAGGGACGAGAAATCTATCGATCATTTGCTGGTTCATTGTCCCTATGCCTGATGCTTTTGCCCTTTTTGGCCGTGGTCGTGGGTTTTGGCTAGGTTTTCCCTCTCACGAGCAAAACTTCGCCTGCAAGGAGTTCTGCCATGCTAGGCCAAAGAAGATTTGGATAGGAGCCTCTATGCTTATTCCGCACTATCCTGGGCATGAGGCGGATCAGTGGCTGCCTTCAGAATGAAGCCCCTTTCGTATGAAAGGGCTTTGTTCACCTTACGGTCCCCGCTAAGATGTATAGTGTTGATAACACAAACTCTTTGATAGATTTTTTGTCTTGTTTGGGGAGTAGGTGAGTTTAAAGGTTTTTTTTTTTTTTTTTGTGAGGGTTGTTAGGTAGGTTTTTTGTCCTCTTGCTTATTCCCTGTTGGCCTCCTTTTGTATACCCCCAGTATACCTTCGGTCCTCATTTTTCTGATCAATATACTGCCTTTTACTGATAAAAAAAAAAATAATTTTTTTTTCCCTTGTGTGATAGTGGTGCTTAGCCTTATTTTGATCAGTATTTTGTGGAGAGGACTTCTCATCATTCTCTTATACTTTTTATCATGATTGACATATCTCGTTTCTGATACAAGGGCCACAACAGTGCTGTGTGATTGTCAACAATTGAGTTGGAGGAAAATTTTTTGAATGTTCATATCTTATGCGTTGTTTATGGCATGAAATACTATGTGGTTTCAAACAACATCCAATAGGATGAATGTTACTAAAATGAGGATGTGAAGATGGATGGATAATAAGAAAAAAAGATAGAATGGGAAATAAATGCATTGTATTGATAGCCCTTAAGGCTTGCCTCAATTGGTAAAAGGTCAAAGTTGGGGTTGGGTTATGGGAGTTCTAACTGCAAGTCTCAATGTGGACAAAAAGGGAGATAAAAAACTTGCCTATAAAAAAAAAAGCATGGTTTTGAAGCTTGAGGTAGCACTGGCTAAGGATGGGATGGGAAAATATTGTCTGGGATGGTTTAGTTATACTCATTCAAGATTGTTGTTTGTACTATTGTGGAAGGATCATTTGATTCATGTTGAAGGCTCTAAAAGAGGCAAAGAAAATGTGGGTTATGTAACTTATGGAAGCACAGGATCACAACCTATGGTGGAGCTGAAAGGTGAAGAAAAGGATTTGCATACCAGTGCAAAATTGTTAGGATATTAAGCTTCTCCTATTATGTTGGATATTAAGCTTCTCCGATTATGTTCATCTATATTATTTAAAACTTATATTAGTTTTAGTGAGTTAAATATTTTAGCTTAAAAAACAATTGAAGATTTATTCTCATTACTAGGGACTTTTCTTTTGGTAGGGAATGCTGCTAATGAGCATCTACTTTCACAATAGCTATGTATTGTTGTTGACTAATTTACTTTTTGGTTCTTCTTAAGGTTTCTTAGGTTTGATAAACTGAGATTATGAGATTTTCTCTTTATTTGCTTCTTATGCTAACCTAATCTTGTTTTTCATTTTTTGCATTGGTAGATCGAACGACTTGCTGTGATGATACGGAAGGTTTGGGCTTAAATACCTAGCTGATCTGTCAGAGGGTGTATACACATTTCTGACTAATGTTCTCAAGTTCATTTTTCCCTTCTTTTTCTTCTGTCTGTTTGTCATGCAGAGTAAGCACCTAGTGGTGTTCACTGGTGCTGGAATATCAACTTCTTGTGGTATACCTGATTTTCGAGGTCCAAAGGGTATTTGGACGCTTCAGGTAAAAATTGTGAATTTGATTGGTTTTGGGAAATTTATTGAGCCCTTTTGTCTTTTCTATCACATGTGTTTGCTAATGGTTGCTACAATCCTCCCTAGTTTTCTAGTTAATGTATCTAAACTAGGCCAGAAGACGAGTGTCTAGCAGTGCATTCATCGTCTTTAAGATCTATAATGGAATTTGGTACTCTCTATCATCCTATGAGTCGATTTTTTTCTTTCACTAATGTCCATAATTATTGACTATGCAAATTAATTACTGTAGAAACTAAGAGGAGAAGAGTTGGAGGAATGAATTCCTTGTATTTTCCATTGAGTCATCATACATATATATACAAGAAGGTTAGGCTATGCATTAGGTAAGATGATCTACTCTTCCTAAATGGTTACAACCCTATAAGTAAAGTATCCTAATAAGATACAAACCAATATGTTAACGTATGATACATACTATAACAATTACAAGTGTTTGTAAACAACTTCAGAGAAATTCTTTTGTAATGCGCCTCTTTTAAGTGCATTGTCAACTTTGACCTTGTCCAGAATGAGGTTAACCTAATGAAATTGAGACAATTTTTCAGGAAATAACTACAATATTAATTTTGAAAAAAGGTAATACCACCTGTTTTCTTGGAGAATTTATTCAGATAATTCTTAAAAGGAAAAAGAGGGCTCTCAGAAAAGGTAGAAATTATATGTCAACTAGGAAAAACTTGTGTCTCCTGGCTGTATATTGTAACCTTCAATTTCTTAACTCATCCAGAATGCGGTTGAAAATCATTATTTTTCTGAGATTGCTTTAATATGAAGCAACAAGGATGTAAACTATTGTGCCATTGCCCAGCATGAATCAGAGGTTTCTAAAATGATGATAAAAAAAATAAGTGTGATATGCGGACATCACTACATGATATCTGGTGTCAGACGGTTTAAAATTTCCGAATCTTCTTTGGAAATCTGTGAAATGCTAAGCTATTAGCAATCATTATTGTGGTCCTTGAAGTTGCTTCTTTATATAATGAGGACCTCAAGGTAGGCCTTGGTATCCAACAGACAGAAGAGTCGCTGGTCATTGTGACCTCAAAGCAACTGTAATGTTAATAAATTGCAGGACACTGGCTGTTTCGTTGCTGTCTACCCCTTTATGTAGTTAATTGAGTGTAGCCTGATATTTTTATCAATTTTAAAGGTGTTAATACAGAAGTTTGGCATCTTTGCATGGCTTCTATTGGAAACAAGTAAATTAAACAGACCTGCATTTTGATGCAATTTCATTGAGTTGCAGCGTGAAGGCAAAGCCTTGCCACAAGCATCACTGCCATTTCATCGTGCAATGCCAAGCATGACTCATATGGCGTTGGTTGAACTAGAGAAGGCTGGGATACTACAGTTTGTCATTAGTCAGGTCTGCATTATCTCATTCTATAGCAATATGCCATATGTTTTCTATTTTTTGAAAGACCTACGGTTCAAGATGGTTGGTGATTTTTTATTTTTTATTTTGAAATTTCCTGTTTCTGCTCATGTGATTGCTGAAAATAAACCTGTCATAATGGAATAATATTTTCTTTTTGCTCGAATCAATTTATATAGACAAAGTTCCAGCATCTCTTGCTGCTGTGTGCTCAAGGCCCAGTTGGAAAATTTCAGTAGTTCTCAAAGTTTCTCTGTGAACTGACTGAATTAAGTTTTTAGCTGAGTTAGCTGCCAAAAAAAAAACAGTTTTAGCTGAGTTGGAAGCTGTTAAGATCTGCAATCATTCTATCCCCCAAAAGTTGCAGAATGCCATTAGAAATTGCCTATGGGAATAAAAAATATGTTTTTTTTTTGCTTACATTTTCTAGCTACATAAACGTTATATATGCTTGAATTTCTGATTTGATTTCTTATTGGCTTTTGAAATGCTAGAATATTGATGGCCTCCATCTTCGTTCTGGAATACCAAGGGATAAGCTTGCTGAATTGCATGGGAATTCCTTCATGGAAATTTGTACTTCCTGTGGAACTGAGTATGATTTTAAAGTCTTGTATAGTGTTCCAATATTGTGCTTAAGTGGATATCTTGCTTTTGTATTGTGGTCACTTGTTAATATACATACTATTCTTCATTGAGTCAAGCTTCTTTCTTCCAGATTTTTAAGTTTAATATGCTATGCACTGAACTCGTGAAGGTACTTACGGGATTTTGAGGTGGAAACTATTGGACTGAAGGAGACATCGAGACGTTGTTCCAATGTAGACTGTGGAGCAAAACTCAGGGATACAGTTCTTGACTGGGAGGTACTAGTTTCTTATTTTTCTTGGTTGCACTATAGTTCTGGTTCAGGAAGTAGCAGCTGAGGTTGGGAATTTCTCTCTCTCTCGCTTAATTATTGTATTTTATCTTATTTTATTTTTATCCCGAGTGGCAAAGCAATTAATGCTTTAACTAAAAGCAATTAATCAGAAGACCTTGTTATTTGATTGTAATCACTTGATTAATGCAAGACAGAAGTCAGAGATTCTTGTGAAAAATGCCTAAAGATATCTGTAACTTCCCTTCTTGCTTGATGGAACATGGGTGCCTTGAAATGAATGGCTGGATGGGCTTGGTCTCTCCATTGTGGTTCTTTGTTGTGTCTCATGTATAAGCTGAGAAGTGGTTAAATTGTATATGTAAAGAACAAGAAGGAGAATTGCAAATAATTCCTCGATTTTCATCGATTCATTATGAATATATATATATATATATATATATATATATATATATATATATATATACACACAAAAGCTAATCTAACCTTCCTAATAGATTACAACTCCATAAGACAAGTTTACTAATAGGTTAGGACTCTATATGTAAAGTAGATATATGCTATAACACTCCCCCTCAAATTGGAGCATAGATATTAATCATGCCCAACTTGTTGCATAGATAACTAACCCTGTCCCCACTTAGGGCCTTTGTGAAGATATCACCCAATTGTTCTCCAGTTTTCACATATCATATAGAAATCAAGCCGAGTTTTATTTTCTCATGAACAAAATGACAATCTATCTTAATATGCTTAGTTCGTTCATGGAACATGTGGATTGGGAACAATACGAAGGGCAACTCTGCTGTCAAGCACCCGTGAGTTCTCATTGATTGGTGTCTTAATGCCGACTTCCATCAATAGTTGATGAAGCCACATGATCTCACACACATACTGTGCCATCGCTCTATATTCAGGCTCTGCACTAGATCGAGAGACAACACTTTGTTTCTTACTCTTCCATGAGACTAGATTCCCTCCAACAAATACATAGTACCCTGAAGTGGACTTCCTATCTTCCTTAGATCCCGCCCATTTCATGGGTCGTGAAACACTCACCCTCGTTATGCCCATGATTACCGTGATAAAATACCAATGCACTGCAGCTTCTTTCGCAACATAGGAATCTATTAAACAATCATTTTAACTGGTCGACCACTGGAGGATATGTACTAACTTACAACACTGACTGAGTGGGCAATATCAAGACGAGTTACTGTAAGGTAATTTAGCTTCCCAACTAGTCTTCCATATCTCTCAGGATCCTCAAATGTTTCTCCTTCTCTATTAGGGGAACTACATGGCTTTACCCCCAACTTTCCAGTCTTAGACAATAGATCAAACACATATGTCCTTTGAGATAAGAAGATTTCATGTTTGCTTCGCTTAGCTTCAATGCGCAAGAAGTATCTTAGCATTCCTAAGTCCTTTGTATGGAATTGGTTCTGAAGAAAGGACTTAAGAAATGAGATACCTTTAGAGTCACTTTCATTGATAACAATATCATCCACATACACTACCAATGAATAGATACTCAACTGTGAGTTCCTCAGAGAAGACAGAGTGGTCAGATTTACTCTTCTACATGCCAAATTCCTTAACGGCTTGGCTGAATTTACCAAACCACACATGAGGACTATGTTTTAAACCATACAAAGACTTTTGAAGATGACAAACCTTCCCTATCTCCCCTTGAGCAACAAACCTTAGAGGTTGCTCCATATACACCTCATCTTGAAGGTTGCTATGAAGAAAGACATTCTTAATATCAAGTTGGTAGAGATCCTAATTATAAGTGGCAACGAGGGAAATAAGAAGCCGAACAAATGACAGGGGAAAAAGTGTTAGAATAGTCTATGCCATAGGTCTGAGCGTCCCCTTAGCCATAAGTCGTGCTTTCAAACGAGCAACTGAACCACTAGGATTAACTTTAACTGTAAAAACCCAACAACATCCAATGGCTTTCTTCCTTGTAGGTAATTATACCAAGTTCCAAGTAAATTATTATCATCTAAAAGCCCAGATTTCTTTCTTACCATAAAGACTACACTAACTAAGTAGGAGATAGTGTCTCACGACATGTTAGCAAGGAGATAGAGTCTCAGGATGTAATAAAAGAACATGAATGTGATGACAAATTGTTATGGCAACAAAATGAGAAAATCAAGTGAACACACCGACATTTACTCTCACGAAGAACAATAGATGATCATCACCGACTGATCTGAACGCAGCAATGAAGGTCGGATTCGAGACTGTGGGTTTTGCATCGAGTATACCTGAGTAATGGGAGGCTTTGTTAGAGAAGGAATAGAAGTAGGAGCTGGTGATGCAAAAGTATGAACGAGCAAATCTTCATCCTCCTCCTGACTAGAGGATCAATTCCTATGTTAAGTATTCTCAAGAAATGTGACATCAAGTAAACCGGGTACCCGCGAAGACTAGACACACCTATAATCTCCTTTCTTAACCTCGAGTAACCAAGGAAGATACACTTCAATGACTTAGATTGAGTTTAAACACATGCAGATGAACATCCCGAACAAAACAAAGATATCCCAAATTACCGAGGTTCACTGGAAACAAAGATTTATGGGAAAAGAGGGTTTGGAAGTTAGAGTGGTCCAATTCAAGATGTGAGGGAAGACATCCGACACAAAAACAAGCTATGGAACAATATCGCTCGTACGCCTGGGCACGTGCATTTGAAACAATTGAGCCCGAGTGGTTTCAAGAAGGTGTTGATTTTTTCTTTCAGTAACTCCATTTTGAGAAGGAGTATCGACACAAGATGTCCGACGAAGGATGTCATTCTGAAGCATGAATGACTGAAATTGTTCAGACATATATTTTTTGGCATTATCACTTCTCATTTTGAATGTAAAACATAAATTTATGTAATTTATATGTATGCAATGAAAAGTGAGAAAATAACTTCTAAACGGTTTTTCATTAAATATAATCAAGCATTCGCGAATAATCATCATAAAATGTACAAAATATCATCAAAACCCACTGGGGATTAATAACCGATATGGACGCCACACATCCGAATGGACCAACTCAAAAGGAGTGGAAGCTCGGTTATTGACTCTAAGACTCAAATGCACACGATGAAGCTTATCATATTGACACGACTCATAGTTCAATGAGGATAGACTAGAATATTGAGGATATAACTTCTTCAACAGAGAGAGAGAGAGAAGGATGACCCAAGCGATAATGTAATTCAAATGTGGGTGACAACCTGCACTAGCAATAGACTTCGCACCTCATTTCAAGGACAGACCCTGGACTTTGTGGGTCCTACTAACCGCCAAGGAAAGATCCCTGATCCAAACAAATAATCAGAAAATGAGATAATCGTAATTAAAACATACGAAAGTGTTATCGCAAAAATTAAATTAAAATAGAATCAGGTAAACCTGCTAACAGAGGTCAAAGTGATTAGAGAAGTCGGATGAATTGTCCCTGACCCAAGGACACAAGATGTTGACTCATCCGCAAGGCACCAGAGTTAGAAGGGTGGATTGAAAGGCAGTAAATAAACCTGAATTACTTGTCATGCGGTCGCAGGTCCAGAGCCAATACCCATGTGGAAGAAGATGAAATAAAACATTTGTCGGTTTTAACACCTCGACGAAAGTGTAGTGGATAGGCGACAGATTTAAGTGATTTCTGATAATGAATAGACTAAAATCTTTGATTTTTATTCTACAACTTCCTACAATTCCGGTATACATGTCATGGATTATGAGAATAATGACACACAACTCCTCCTGAGGGTTTATTGTTAGTCATAGAAGCAGATCTAATTCAAACAAACTGCTGAAAATTCGAAAAATACCAGAAAAATAGGATATTGCAAAGAAAAGAACCACCTTTCCTCGAAAAAACACCACACCATAATGATTTTGGCTCTCGAAACCTTAAATCACCTCTTCATGTCATTGAATCTTAAAGAAATCAAGAAAAATAAAGAACTCAGAAAACTAGGGTCATTATTGTAAAAGTCTCTTAAAACCACTATTTTGGTGTCCGTACAAGGGAGGTGGGTGGTTGGGGAGGTTGATGTCATGGAGGAACTGTTTCTCGTGTTGGTCAGATTGCCCCACCCCTGGGACGCGTGGGAATTGTGGCTCGATCTCGCGAGTTGGCACCTCTTCCGCCACCAACCTTGAGATCGGTCAGCTTGAGGTCGGCGCACCTTCCTAGGGGGGCGGTGTCGTCTCGCGCTCTCCTAAACTTTGTGTTTCAAAAAACACACCTTCTACCCTTGGGGTTCCTTCAAAATTCCTTCAAAAAACTTTACCTTTTTCTTGCAAATTCAAGCTCTAGGCTTTGATACCATGTAAAGAACAAGAAGGGAGAATTGGAGGAAAGAATTCCTTGTATTTTCATTGATTCATTATGAATATATATATAACCTTCCTAATAGATTACAACTCTATATGTAAAGTAGATATATGCCATAACAGTATCCATCCCTAGTAAAGAGATTCATGACGTGTGAATTTTTAACTCAAAGAAGAATTCTTAAATGGTAGATTCTAGGTGTAAATTTTTTAGAAGTTTTAGTTCAAAGAGTAGATTTTAGGTGCAACTTTTATCTAGCCAACCTGTTATAAATAGGAATGGCATTGGGGTGGTATTTTGGGCAGCCAGCCCCAGCATGCCCCCTATGGGATGGATTTGGGAGGGAGAGCTAGTGGGGGAATGGGTCGGGTTTGGGTAATCTTGCAAAACCCAAAATGGGTATGGTGTCTTATTTCCCCGTCCTATAAGATGTAATATATTTTTACATCCTTTGTCATTCATGCCTATATGTCATTGTACAAATTCTCTTACTACCTTCTCTTTTCACTATCTTCTTGTTGCTCTGCTCCTCCTGCCTTGCTCCTGCTGTGCTTGCCAGGGGAAGCCTGGTACTCCCCTTGGTCAGGGAATCTCTGCAACTCATTTTCACCTATAAAACTGAGGACCCAAAACCCTTAATCAACAAAACAGTCACTTTTCTCAAGCCTCTTCTTCACCACTCAAAATCCTGAATCTCTGATATGTCTTCTTTGTGGATTGATTTGGAAAATAAGAAAGAAAAGTTTTAATTTGTACAGATTTGGTCTTTTAAAGATTAATTTCAAATTTAATTTAGATTTACAAATAGAAATTTTCTTTTTTGCATACTCATCAGCTGAACAAACAGTTTGCGTGTTTGCTTGTTTTTTTTATAAATAAAATAAATAATGGGTAATGCATCAAATCCTAAAATATTTTTTATTCTTGATATCATTACCATTTTTTCATTGCCCTCTTTGTCTTCTTGTTCACTGAAATAGAAATAGGTCTGATGAGGTGAGGAATGGGGATCCAGTCTTCTCATGCAGGTGGGGATGGGATTCAAGAAGGTATCTTGACTTGGGTTTGCAGTGGAACTGCAGTTCAGGCCTCTCCACTGGAGCAGGGGAGAGGGGATGTAGGGAAATGATCAATCCCATACCCACTCAGTTACTATCCCATGTAGTAATGATCTGGACACAGAAATCTCTTACTGAAGAATGTCTTAATATACTCTGGGCAGCTTTGAAAGTTTTCTGGATTGAGTCAACCATTTAGATCGGGGTCAATTGTTGCTAGTTGCTCAGGCACTGATTGTATACCTCCTGTTATACCTCCGCAGGTGCTTTTAAGTAATAATATTCCTGTACTTTATTAACAGTACAATAATTCTTTTGTACTTGTTAAGGATTAGTCTCCTAATCCATTTAGGATTCTTTTCCTTCTCTCTTTAGTCTCCTAATTATACTCTAACTGTGTTTCCTTTTTTGCCCTAACACTAGAGTAGAAATATGTATGTTTCCTTCTTTGTGAATGAATGGAAAATCAGAGAATTCCTTCTCTTCACATGGTATCAAAGTTATAAAAGAGTCTAAGAATATTAGGGTAAGGGCTTCGTCGTGTGGTCAATTCCGGCCACCCATCCAACGACCCTGTCACACTCCGGTTGCGTTACAATCGTCACGAAGCCTCGCAGAAGCCATTGGCACCCTCAAAACCCCTCACCGTTGACGACTTTTTCTGGCGACCTCATCTCTAGCCGGCGAACCCACCATAAGATCGTCTCCCCCCAATCTACACATCGGAAGAAACCTCAACATCAAACAGTGCTCCATGCGTTGGCATGAGCATGTTCTTCCATCGGCGATTGTCACCTCACGCCGGCGCGTGGGAGCACGTGGCCAACTTTTCGGTCACGCCCTTATCCCATCAGGAGCGTCTCGCCTCGAAGAGCTTCCTTAGCTCCCTGGTTCCCTTATTTGAAACCTACATTTGCACTTTTTCCTCTGTTTTGTGTCCGATAGCGGTATTTTTATGGGTTTTTTTGATTTTTCCAACACCCAACGACATCTACAGGATTTTGGGAGTTGATTTGCCCCCTCTAGCCGTTGTGTTTTATCCTTTAGATCTCTTATAGTTGTGATTTCTTACTTTTTGGTTTCTATGGCTACCAAAGGTTCAATATTTTCTCCCATTTTGGCTGCATCTGCTGTTATTACATTGGAGAAATTACCCTCACCTACATCCAAATCTGCATCTATCAAGGTTACGCCTATACCTAATGCCTTTGCTTGTCTTCACATTCCTTCGACCCCCGGATTCTCGACACAGCCTCGACCTTCCAATAAGAACATTTTTTCTTCTCTTACCTTTATTTCTCCTTTACCCATGGTTACTTTAGCTCATAGATCTCAAACTATAGCTAAAGGAATCGGTTCAACATGCCCTCTTCCTTCCCTACCCCTTACT
Source organism: Tetrastigma voinierianum (assembly GCA_016808115.1). Classification (NCBI taxonomy): domain Eukaryota; kingdom Viridiplantae; phylum Streptophyta; class Magnoliopsida; order Vitales; family Vitaceae; genus Tetrastigma; species Tetrastigma voinierianum. The sequence goes on along the minus strand of JAEQBH010000222.1, from coordinate 1,440,377 downwards.
TTTGCCCTTTATGTTCCTGATTCTCCTTTTAATTTGATTTCCATCAGTAAGTTGACTCGTGACCTTAATTTTTTGATTACCTTTCCCGATCACTCCTGGGTCGCTACTGGGTGTGATCGGAGCACGAGGCGCACATCGCATGACGGAGTCTCGTGGCCTTTTCATCTTAGTCACTTCATCTTCCATCGCTGCACTTCCATGGATACTCCTCTCCTTATTCAATCAGTCCCGGGTCATCCTAACATTCCAAAGCTTCGGAAAATGGTTTATCATTTTTCTAGCTCGTCTCACCGAGTGTGAATCATGTCGGGCCGAAACATACTCGTGGTTCCCATTCCCAAAGTAAGCCACTCAACCCGACAAAGTCTCCTTTCAAGTTTGTCCACACTGATGTTTGGGGTCCTTCTTGAGCTAAGTCTACCTTAAGGTTCCGGTACTTTGTTACTTTTATAGATGATTATTCTTGATGTACTTGACTATTTTTAATGAAAATTCGTGCTAAGTTATTCTCTAATTTCTAGAAGTTCCATGCTAAAGTTCGAACTCAATTTAATACTTCCATTTGTATCCTACAAAGTGATAATGCCAAGGAATATCTTTCTGCATCAGTCTCCTCCTTTATGTCCTCACATGAGATTCTTCACCAATCCTCTTGTGCTTACACTCCTCAACATAATGGAATGGCTTAGCACAAGAATCGTCATTTAGTTGAAACCGCTCATACTCTCTTACTCCATCATAAGGTTCCTCAACGTTTTTGGGGGATGCTATCTTAGCTGCTTGTTATTTGATTAATCGTATGCCATTCTCCATTTTACATGATCAGATCCCTCATTCTATCCCTTTTCCTAATCAACCTCTCTTCCCGCCTTCCTCCCCGTGTCTTCAGTCGTGGTCTCGCTTTGTTCATGTCTTTACTCCTGGGCAAGACAAGCTCTCTGCCAAAGCAACTAAGTGTGTCTTCTTGGATTATTCTCAACTTCAGAGGGGTTATAGATGTTATTCTACTGACACAAATCGATACTTCATCTCTATTGATGTCACTTTCTTTGAGGGTTCTTTCTTCTTTTCCTCTGAAGAGTGTCCTCATGTTTCGGATGTCTTACATGTCCCTCTTGTCTTACCATCTCTAGATTTCCCTTCTCCACCTATGGATGATGTGACTTGACCACTTTAAGTTTATACTCGTCATCCTTGTCCTCGAATAGGGCCTCTTGCTGATTCATCTTCTATGCCACCATCATCTCTTGCTTCGGTTCCGCAACCGTCTGATGATCTACCTATTGCTATTTGGAAAGATAGTCGCTCTACTTGGAACCAATATCCTGTTTATAATTTTCTAAGCTATCATCATTTATCTTTACCCTACTTTGCCTGGTTTCCACTCGGTTTCATTCCTACTCCCTATAAGCACCAGCGGCTCTCTATCCATTAAACAAAAGAATTGGCCAAGTAAAATGACGTTTTTACTCAATTTACACAATTGGCCACTCTTCCTTCCTAGAAAGTCTCTCGTTGGTCACATTCGTTTATACGTTGAAGGACTTAATGGCCAGGTAGATCGGCTTAAGGATCCGTTTGGTTGCTAAGGGATATACTCAATAATATGGCTTGGACTATTATGATACCTTTTCTCCGGTGGCCAAGATTGCTTCCGTTTGCTTCGCTTTCTCTCTTTAGCGGCCGCAGTGCGCCATGGTCTGCTTTTCAATCGGATATCAAGAATGCTTCCTTCATGGTGATCTCACGAGATAGTATATAAGAACTGGGCCGTTTTGTCAGTTCGGCTGTGGGAGTCTAATTTGGTACGTGTCTACTGCTCTTATAATACCAAATAATTTTCTTCACTGGTTTAGCCAGTTGAGCTTAGTGGTTCAGGAGTTTGGCATGATTTGAAGCACAACAAACCATTCTCTTTTTTATCATCTTACTTCTACCTACAAATGTGATTACTGATTGCTTATGACGACATCACATTATGCACAAGCTACTAAGCATAGATTCGTAAACTCAAACACCTCTTCAACCACTTTGTATTAAAAGGCTTTGAAATCCTACATTTTCTAGGCATCAGGTAGCCTAGTCTAATTCCGAGTATATTTCTCGTAGAAAGTATACCTAGATCGCAAACACCGGTATGTCGACTCGTAGTTTCCATAGATTTACCCTATGGATCCGAATGTCAAAACTAATTTGTATCAAGCCAGGGGAGCCTCACGAGATTTGCGAGATATCGACCACTCAGAGGCAAACTAAACTATCTCACCATCACCGCCCGACATTTCTTCCCGTGAGCGTGGTTAGTCAATTCCTACAATCACCCCAGCATGACCATCGGGATGTCAAGTAGTCAGATTCTCCTCGTTATGTCAAAGAACACCAAAATAAGGGTGTCAGAGGAGAACAGAGGTCATACCCAAGTTGTTGGCTACATTGATGCAGACTGAGCAGACTCACCCATAGATAGACGTTCTACACAGTAGATTGTATGCTCACTGGAAGTAACTTATATCTGAAGAGCAAGAAATAAGATGTAGTAGCCAAATCCATTGCCGGCCGAGTATCAGCCATGACTCTAATAATATGTGAACTCATATGGTCAGCAGATCTCCTCCAAGAGCTAAGATTGGGAAAGATGAATGTATTGCTTTATATGCGATAAATCGTCGCCTGCATATTTCATCTAACCTAGATTTCCAGCTTATGACCAAGCACATCAAGTGATCACTATCAAAGATAAGATCAGATCAGAATGACACATTGGGCTATTAACTCCTAATGACCAACTAGCCAGACATCTTCACTGTACTTTAGAGGTCTCAGTTAAAGTATATGTAATGCTCAAGATCTATATACTCCACCTTGAGGGGGAGTGTTAAGGATTAGTCCCCTAATCCATTTAGGATTATTTTCCTTCTCTTTTTAGTTTCCTAATTAGACTCTAACTTTGTTTCATTTTTTACTCTAACACTAGAGTATAAATATGTATGTTTCCTCCTTTGTAAATGAATGGAATATCAAAGAATTCATTTTCTCTTCACTGTACTCGTACAGGGTGCTGAGTCACAACACTTGATCCATCTGCAAAACCAACTCGGCAAATTAATCTGTTGAAATCATTTTGACGTTGTGATCTGATTCACAGCTTTCAATTACTAATCTGGAAAAACCAAGTGAATTTTTTTTTAAAGGTTTGAAAAAATTAAGTGAAAAATTGGATGTTGGATAATGGCTGGGCTGGAATGTTAATTTTGTTGGAGCACATATTCCTGATATTCTTTCTCGATCTCTGTGAACAGGATGCTTTGCCTCCAAAGGAAATGAATCCAGCAGAAAAGCACTGCAGAATGGCTGATGTTGTATTATGCCTTGGGACAAGGTAGTTCCATGTGCTATTTACTTAACACCATTCAATGTCTATGCTTCCTTTAATACAGTTTTCTTTGTTTCTTTGCACCTTATTTATTTATTTTCTTGATGGGTACATTTTTTTTTTTTTGCTTTTTTTGCCTACAATGGGACTTGAACCTGAAACCTCCCATAACCCACACCCTAACCCTTTAATGCAGTTTTCTTTTCTTTACACCTTATTTATTAGTCTCTCTTTAGGTCGAGCCATGGAATTTATAGCAAATGTTGTTACCTATACAAAAAATGATAATGATACATGATCCATCCAATGGCATGGATAACTTGCTAAGCCCCCTATCCAAGTCACATATGTGAGACGAGGGAAGCACAAGGCAAAAAGAGGGCAGCAAGGGGACTAGACAAGTGGTTATGCCTAGCTGGCACCACAGGGAAGAAGTTTGTTATTCTTATAATTTATTTTTTCTTTATATTTTTCGTTGGGGTAGGGGTGTGGGGCAGTCTGTTTTTTGGAGAGTGTTGGGTTCAGGAGAGTGGAGGACTCTCAAAATTCCTCCTGTAAATTCAGGAATTGAGACATTATCAACAGAGAAAACAATTCACAACCCAGAAAACTATCTTTGAATCCCATTTTACCTTTTCCATATTTTCTTCCACGCAAGGGCCATAACATTGGTATCAGAGCATGGAGAACAGGGTCGCTGCTGCTGGAAAAAAAATCAGAGAACAAGATGGATGGCATTGAGAATCGAATGGTCTCGTTCCGATCAGAGTTAAACAAGTTGAGCTCCCAACTTGAGTGACTTAACTGTCTGGATATAGATCAACTGAATAGCACGATGGATCGATTGCTAAAGGTGCAAGAGAGTCTATTTACCATGGTTCGTCATTTGGAGGCCGGAGCATTAAAATCGATGTCGTCGGTGAAGTCCATCCCAGATGAACTGTTTCTGGAGATCGAAGCATTTGGGAGTGGAAAGGGCAAGATATGAGAGGGAGACGACACCTCGACGGTAACAAATATTTGGACTAAGAGAGATTCATTGCCTCGAAAACTCAAGTTACCACTATTTGTTGGCGACAACCCAGGTGGATGGCTATTTTGAGCGGAGCGATATTTTGAGATTAACAAACTTACTTCGCAGTAGAAGCCGTTGCCGCGTGTGTTTGTAGGGTGATGCGCTTGTCACGCCAGGACGGGAGACGAGGCTTTCTGGGTGGTTTGGATTTCGAATTATTTCTCAAATGATTTCGCACTTTGCAAGATGGAACCCTTTTGGATTAATTGTTTGCCCGACTTCAATCCCCATGTTCAACTCCAAGCATTTCGGCTGTCATTTTCTGCGCCGCTAAGGGATGCCGCGCATGCGCTTGAAAGCGCTGCGGAAACGGGCTCGAGAAGACAATAGGGCTGAATTTACACTATAGTCCCAGCCTACCACGATAGACACGAGAATAGCCTCACTAGGATCTGGGGCTGACAAAATGCAGCAACCCAAGCCCCATGACCTAGGCTATTTTCCCCCATGGGTAAATCCTCCCCTTTTGGATTTCACTTGTCTACCCGAACCATCCACACCCAACCCCTCCTACGACCTATAATGCAAGGCATATCTTAGTAGAGGAACTCCATACCCACCAACTCCAAAGCAACAAATAACCCTTGCGGTTTTCGCCGATCAACAGAAGCCAAAATGTAGGAGAAATGAAGCAAGGGGTTATGCTATTGTTGCGATGAAAAATTTGGGCCTGGTCATTGTTGCAAACAAAAGGAACTTTAGGTATTATTGTATTATGGGCATTGGATGAGGAGGAGTTTGATGAGAGCCAAGAAATTGTTGAACATGCACCCATACCTGACAACACCGTGGGGGAACAAATGAAGAACCCCTTCCTCTTTCGTTGTCCCTTTCTTCCATGGTGGGCTTGTCAACGCCCCATTCACTGAAAATCTGAGGGAAGATCAGAGATCGGGATGTGGTGGTGCTCATCGACTCAGGAGGCTAGCACAATTTCATTTCCACTGCATTAGTTGAGGAGTTAGGGTTGCCAATGGTGTCAATCAAGGAGTTTGGAGTAATATTAGGCATAAGGGCTGAAATTAGGGCTATAGGGGTATGTCGACAGATCAAATTATACCTTACAAAATTGGAGATAGTAGCTGATTTCTTTCCTATTCCCCTAGCCCTCAGAGGTGATTCTCGAATATCAGTGGCTAGCATCTTTGGGGAAGTCTTACATGAACTGGGGGTCAATGACGATGAGATTCAAAGTGGGTGGTACAAGGGTGCCCCTCCAAGGGGATCCCTCTCTGTGCAAGACCAAGTTTCATTGCGGTCTATGGTGCTAACAATCTAGCATGAGGGACAAGGTATTCTTCTAGACTTTGGGCAACTTACTCTTATGGTAGTGGATGAGGATTCTCATGTCGAGGGCTTACTGGAAACTCCTGTAGCAGTATTAGAGTTGTTGGAAAAATATTCAGACATATTTGCAACACCATCAGGGTTACCATAGGTCTGTGAATGAGATCATGTTATTGTTCTTAAGGAAGGGACTTCACTGATTTCAGTTCGACCATATCGATACCCCGAAATTATGAAGGATGAGATAGAACGATTGGTTGCAGAAATGCTAGCAGCAAGGATCATCCAACCAAGCACCAACCCTTTCTCTAGTCCAGTCTTACTAGTGAAGAAGGATGAACGCTGGAGGTTCTGTGTGGATTATTGAGCTCTTAATCAGGCTGCTTTCCTAGAAAAGTTTCTGATTCCCATTATCGAGGGGCTTTTGGACGAACTATATGAAGCGACTATTTTCAGTAAAGTTGATTTAAAATCCGGGTACCACCAAATTCATATAAGGGTCAAAGATATCTTGAAAACTGCCTTTTGAATGCACTCGAGTCATTATGAATTTTTGGTTATGCCTTTCGGCTTAACCAACTCCCCTCCAACATTTCAATCTTTGATGAACGATATATTTCAGGATTTTCTTAGAAAATTTGTGCTTGTGTTCTTTGATGACATACCCTTCTACAACCCCACCATTGAAGCTCATATTGTACATTTGCTGCTCTTCGCTCTCATCAACTGGTTGTCAACTTCAAGAAGTGTGTATTTGGACAAACCCGAATTAATTCCCTTGGCCATGTTATTGATGCTCAAGGCATCTTTGTTGATCCCTCCAAAATTCAGGCTATAGTAGACTGGCCAGCACCTTCAAACTTCCACGATTGATTGGTTTAACTGGTTACTATAGGAAGTTTATGCACAACTACAGTTCCTTCGTTGGCCACTCACAACAATTGAAAAAGGACGCTTTTCACTGGAATGAAGAGGCTGACCATGCCTTCTAGAGGTTGAAGAATACCATGCCAGTTCTAGCCTTACCGGATTTCTCCCAAAAATTTTTAATTGAAACAGATGCGTCGGGTCTGGGATTTGGGGCAATGTTGATTTCTCCATACAGTATAAGCCAGACAGCTCAAATTCAGCAGCAGATTCCTCGTCTAGAATTCCTTATGACACCACCTTATCATTAACCACTGTCCCCATCATCAAGCACTTTGAAGAACTTAAGGAAATGGTGGCTGCTGATCCATTTTTATCGAACATTCAGCATGCTGTCCAGCAGGACCCAGCATTATACCCTGGATTTTCTCTGTTGGAAGGCCATCTCCATTGTAATGGTGAGTTGGTTATCCCTGCTGAATCACCCTATGTACCATTATTGCTGTGAGAATTTCACCACAATACCATAGGGGGTCATGCGGGTATTTGACGCATCACCTATAATCGTTTAGCTGCAGAATTTTATTGGAAGGGGATGAAAAAAATGGTGCAACAGTTTGTAAGAGCTCGTGAAATCTGCCAGAGGAACAAGCATGAGACATCAGCCCATGCGGGACTTTTACAGCCTCTCAATTCCTGATCAAGTATGAGACGATATTACTATGGATTTTATAGAGGGACTTCTTAAGTCAAAGGGGTATAACGCCATTTCTGTAGTATTGGACAGATTCTCTAAATATGCGCATCTTGTAGCATTGAAGCATCCTTTCACCGCAGTGACAATTGCCAACATTTTTATTCAAGATGTGGTACTCTTGCATGGCATCCCACGATCCATTATCTCTGATTGTGATCCACTGATCCGATTTTATGAGTTTTTTTTGGCAAGAATTATTTTCCTTGCAAGGATTTGAACTTCGACGAAGCTCTGCCTATCACAACAAACGGATGGGCAATAAGAGGTAGTCAATCGAGGACTGGAAACGTACTTATGCTGTTTTGCTTTTGACAAACCATCAAGTTGGATAACCTGGTTAGCTTCAGCAGAATATCATTATAACACTGCTTTCCATACAGCTGTTGGAATGACCCCCCTCTTCGTGCTCTTTATGGGCTCCATTCACTGCCTTTAGTTGGTTATAAACCAGCAACCAACGCTCGTTTGAGAGCCAATTGATTGCTCGAGATGCTATTCTATTGGAGCTCAAAGATTATTTGCACCGAGCTCAGCAACGAATGCGCAATCTGCCAATGCTCATCGCCGTGATATCAACTTTGAGGCGGGTGACCACGTTTTTGTGAAGCTCAGACCCTACCGACAGCAAACACTATGCACCAGACTGAATGAAAAATTAGCTCCTTGTTATTTTGGCCCTTTTGAAGTGCTGTGAAGAATCAGTCACGTTACCTACAAAATGAAACTTTCCCCCGCTGCTAAAATTCATGATGTCTTTCATGTCTCCCAACTTAAAAGGGGTACATGAGAGCTACTCAACCATCCCCTACCACTTAACTTCAGACCTGAAAATGGTTGTCGAACCATTGGAAATTCAAGGAGTCTGTCTAGTTATGCAATGTGAGAAAACAGGCACAAAAGTACTTATTTGCTGGAAGGATCTGCCAGCTTTTGAGGATTCTTGGGAACCTTTGGAGGCAATCCAGCAGTAGTTTCCAGACTTTAACCTTAAGGACAAGGTTTGACTTTGGGTGGCAGGTAATGTTAAGCCCCCTATCCAATTCAGATACGTGAGACGAGGGAAGCACAAGGCAAAAGGAGGGCAGCAAGGCGACAAGACAAGTGGGTTATGCCTAGCTAGCACCACACCACAAGGAAGAAGTTTGTTATTCTTGTTATGTTTTTTTTTCTTTATATTTTTCTTTGGGGTAGGGGTATGGGGCAGAGTCTGTTTTTTTGGAGAGTGTTGGGTTCAGGAGAGTGGAGGACTCTCAAAATTCCTCCTGTAAATTCAGGAATTGAGTCATTATCAACGGGTAAAACAATTCACTACCTAGAAAACTATCATCGAATCTCATTTTACCTTTTTTTCTTCCATGCATGGGCCATAACATAACTCCTTTTTCTTGTGTTTATTTTCTGTTACAAAATGAGGTTGAGCTCATGGTCTGAAACTTTAAATATATCTTTGTCCAGTTTGCTATTACCATAATCTTACTTCACCAGTTTTACCCTTTAAGCTTGACTCAAGGGACAAAACGATGGAGTGCGGATGAGGGAGGGTCTAGGTTCAAATCATGGAAAGGAGAAAAAATAGTGACCAATGAGTACACACACACACACACACAAAGTAGGATTATTAATTAGTCTCAACATATAATGAATACACATTTTTCTCACTGGCATCCCTGCATGGTACTTGGATGAAATGGTTCCAGAAAGCATGCACTTGCCTATCTAGCCTAAACTTGAGAAAAAGTCTTAAGTCATAGCTTTCGGAGGGCAAGTTCTCTCTTGGTCTAATCTTAGAGGATAAAACCACTGCAGGGCTAAGTGATAAGTTGTAACTGACTGAAATAACCTGGCCTAGTCAACTTCTTATTGGATATTATCTGCTGTAGCCTTCTGTGAGTAATTTACAGAACTTGGTTGCATGCCATATTCATTTCTTTTGTTCTTTAGTCCTTTGATACAAAACATATGAACCTTTAATGCTGTTTCTCTCTTATTTATTGACGCTTTTTACTTTATGCAGTTTGCAGATCACTCCCGCATGCAACCTCCCTCTAAAATCCCTCCGTGGTGGGGGGAAGATTATAATAGTGAATCTTCAGGTATTTCTTCTGGTTCCAAGTGCATTTGCAACTTCTACAGAGAAAATATGAAAAAAGATGTATTTGCATTTCTCTGTTTCCTTAAAAAAAAAAAAAAATCCTGGAGCGTGAATTTGTGGTTGGCAAGGATTAATTTAAATGATGTTATATAATTGCAGATGAGTTTTTCAGGTTCAAGCCCCAATGGGGAAAAAAAGCAAGGAAGAAAGCAGTTTTCCTAGTCAAAGAAAAAAAAATTCTTACCTGTTCTTTTAAAAAAATTATTAGGCATTGTTTAAGTAGTGTTGAAGTGAACATTCTAGTTTTATCTTATCTCCAAGCAGCAATTATGCCTAGAATGGAAACTAGAAATTTTGTCATGCTTCCTAATTTTTCCTGAAGTCACATCATCTATCATCAAAAAAAAAAAAAAAAAAAAAAATCCTTTAGCTATATCAATCCTACTTAACATTAGAAAAGAACTATTATTAGAACTTGACAACCTTGGCCAGTGAATTGGTGTATTAGTCACCTGCACATTGGTCCAGTTAATTAATTACATCTCCTAAGATTGGAACATAGTTTGCATGACCTGTGCGACTAATAGCAGTTCAGAGAATTGGACTAGCATACATTGAATTAATGAATTTGGATCTTGATGGGGAGTCCATTGTAGTGTGTGACTGTAATTATTACCAATGTTTTAAAAACTGGGCTGAACCGGCTAGTTCAAACGGTTGGACCATGGATTGGTCCATGGTTTGGTTTGCTTCATCATTTAAAATGGAAAATGTTCTTGAAGTTTTTGGAAAAACTTTTCTCTTATTTTATTAGCATTAAGCTGGATACATATATACAGAGATGAGGATCTCTTTACAAGCTGTATACAACTATATATTTCAGTTAAGGTAATACCGATTTTGCAGCTATCTAAGGTAAGTTGACTAAGGATATTTACAGCTATATGATACAATAAAAATATATCTTCTAGAAATTTTCTTTACATAATAAACCCTAAAATCAAGGAAGCAATATCTTCTAAATTGTCAAGCTTGATTCTCTACACTCCCCCTCAAGCTGGACGATATGTGTTTGACATTCCAAACTTAGAACTGAGTTCATGGAAGCTAGGACGAGGAAGAGCTTTAGTCAGAATGTCTGCTACCTACTGCTTAGAAGGAACATGTTTCAAAATGATGACATTGTTGTTAGTTATCTCACTAATGAAATGTCGATCAATCTCAACATGTTTTGTCCTATCATGATGAACCGGGTTCTTTGCAATAGCAATAGCTAACTAATTATCATATAGAACCTCTATAGGACCCTTGGCCTCAACTCTAAGATCAACAAGTAGACGCTTTAACTACATGCCTTCTCATATTCCATGAGCTAAGGCTCTAAATCCTTCTTCAACACTAGTGCGAGTTACCACTTGCTACTTCTTGCTATGCCATGTCACTAAATTTCCCCACACAAATGAGCAATACCTAGAAGTAGATTTTCGATCAATAGGTGATCCTACCCAATCTGCATCTGTATAAACTTCTATGCTTCTGTTGAGAGTTATTTTGAACATCAATCCCTTTCCAGGACTTCCCTTACGGTACCTAAGAATTCGATACACAACATTCAAGTGTTCTTCCATGGGATTATTTAGGAATTACTCACAATGCTAACAACAAAGCTTATGTTAGGTCGAGTGTGGGTTAAGTAGATCAATTTCCCTACCAAACACTGGTACATACCTCGGTCAACAGTAGTTCCCCCAGTTTGAGCTTTGGGTTTGGTATTAGGATCCATTGGTGTTTCAACTAGCCTACACCCAATCATCCCAATTTTTTTTAGGAGATCAAGGACATGTTTTTCAAAAAATATTGTAGTTGCCTTAGGTCCTTAATTTCAAATTCCTTTGAAAATAACTACTTAAGATGAACCATTTCCTCTTCACCATTCCCAGTAAGTACTATATCGTCTACATATACAATCAACACTATGAGTTTACCACTAGTCAAGTGCTTCACAAATAGAGTATGATCTAACTAGCATTGAGTATACCCATCTCTCCTTAAGACTCTTGTGAACCTATCAAACCAAGCTCGAGGAGATTGCTTGAGGCCATAGAGAGACTTTTGCAGATTACATACCTTTCCCTTTAGTAACAAATCCTGGAGGTACATCCATGTACACTTCTTCTTGTAACTCTCCATTTAGAAACACATTCTTCACATCAAATTAAAACGAAGGCCACTCTAGATTCATGACAATGGATAGTAGGACTTGAATGATGTTCAACCGACAGGGGCAAATGTCTCTTGGTAATCAATACCATAAGATTGAGTGAACCCTTTCGCCACAAGACGGGCCTTGAATCTCTCAACACTTCCATCAGCCTTGTGTTTAACTAAGAAGATCCACTTGCACCCAACTGTGCGTTTTCCTAGTGGAAGGTTAGTAAGAGTCTAGGTTCCATTCTTCTCAAGAGCTCTTAGTTCTTCTAATTTGGTAGCTCTCCATTCTGTCACTTGAAGGGCTTCTTAGACCGAATTGGGAATCTGAATTTGATCCAAGGATGTAATAAAGGCCCCATATGTAGGAGACAAACTTGTGTATGACAAATAGTAGCGAAGAGGATGTTATGTGCATGAGCGCACCCCTTTTCTTTCAGCAATAGGTCTGTCCAAGTCTGCATACAAATCTGTCCCTTTCTCAACCAAGGAATCAACATCAGTTTCTGCCTTTTCTTGTGCTTGTTCAAGAGCAGTGGGGCTCAAGTTAGATTCTTGACTCTGTTGAGTTTGTACAGGGCAAATTCTGACCTTCCTGGTTGTTTCTTTCTCCTAGAGTAAACCTGGAACCCTTTTCTAGGGGTAGATTCAAGACTGACCAGATTTGGTTTAGGACTTATTAGCTCATGCTCAGCTATATTATGCTCTTTAAACACCGATTTTTCTGTTGTTTCTGGAGTGTCCTTAAGTGAGAAAGAATTTGGTAAGGTTATATTAGGTTCAAGAAGGATGATATGAGTTGGACTTGATGATTTAGAAATAAGCTCAATGAGGGACACCCAGTCCCAATTTTGTGATTCTGGTCAATTTTTCTCCCCTTGAATGACAAAATTTGAGTAATAAGGCTGATCTTCAAAAAATGTTACATCCATAGAGTTGAAAATTTTCTTGGTAATGGGACAATAGCATTTGTATCCCTTTATGTTGGATGAGTAGTCAATTTGGATGCACTTTGTAGCTCTAGCATTTAGCTTGCTTTGGTTTGGTGAATGGGCATGTACAAACACAATACACCCGAAGACCTTAAGTGGAATTTGGGACACAAGATGAGAGTGAGGATAGGTTTCTAAGAGAGTTTGCATTGGAGTCTTGAATTTGAGGACTCATGAGGGCATTCTATTTATAAGGTATGTAGCAATGAGAATTGCATCTCCCCATAATCTTTTTGGAACATGAGAGATAAACAATAAGGAGTGAGCCACTTCGAGAAGGTTGCGATTTTTGCATTCTGCCACACCATTTTGTTGGGGTGTGTCCATGCATGAACTTTGATGAACAATTCCATTGGATTCTAAGCAGGGACCAAGAATAGAATTGAAGAAGTCACATGCATTATCTATCTTGAAAACTTGAACATTATCTTGGAATTGATTTTGGATCATTTTATGGATGACTTGGAATATATGGCTGGTTTTAGACTTATCTTTCATAAGGAAAGTCCAACTTACTCGGGTATGATCGTCAATCAATAGTAAAAACCAACGTGCATCAATGATATTTTGAATTCTTGATGGTCTCCAAATGTCCCCATGACTGAGAGAAAAAGGTTGAGATTGTTTATAAATTTTTGTTGCATAATGACTTCGAGTATGCTTAGATAATTGACAAATATCATATTGGAAAAAATGAGTATTTTTATTTATGAATAGTGATGGAAAAAGACCTTTGAGATAAAAGAAATTTGGATGTCCTAGACAACAGTGCCATAACATGATTGCACTATCCTTATTAGTATGGTTTACTGATTGAACACTGCTAATAGACTGACACTGTAGACTGAGTTCTATTCTTTGGATTGATAGGAGAATCCTTGACCTTGAAAAGGTAGGAACCCGTACTAAACTCAGCATCCAAGTCCTGAAAAACTCAAGAGTTGGCAACAAACTTAGTCTCACAATTTAAATCTCTATTTATTTTGTGCACATAGATTAAATTACAGCAAAAGTTGGGCACAAATAGGACAGATTTTAGAATGAGAGTTGGAGAGATATAAACAGTTCCAGTGCCAGCAACTTTGGAACATCAGCCATCAGCTATTTGAATAGTGAGATTATTAGAACATGGACTACAGGATGAAAATAGTGATCTATCACCTATCATGTGGTCAGAGGTGCCGGAATCTACAATCCAAGAGGTTGGGGATGGTCGAGTGACATGAAGAGCAGGAGGGTTGTTACCTTTTTGAACAACTCCCCCTGAACCAATGGTTGTAGAAGTAGAGGACTGGTTGGCCTTGTTGATTAATTGTTGAAGCATATCAAGTTGGTCCTTGGTGAAAGGGGGGCTTGACTTAAAGAAGTTTGCTCAGTTTCAGCCATGAGGACTGGAAAAGATAGAGCAACTCCAGAATGATTTGATGGACTGAAAAAGAAAAATCAACATGCAGGAGAAAAAAAAACCTGAAGGTGAGAAGATGAATTGACGGTGGGATAAGGCCAAAACCAGCTCTGATTCCATGAAGTTTTTGGAAAAACTTTCTCTTATTTTATTAGTTATTGTTGATATATATATATATATATATATATATATATATATATATATATATATATATATATATAAAAGAGATGAGGATCTCTTTACAACTGTATACAACTATATATTACAGCTAAGGTAATACAGATTCTGCAGCTATCTAAGGTAAGTTGACTAAGGATATTTACAGCTATATGATAAAATAAAAATATATCTCCTAGAATTCTGCTTTACATAATAAACCCTAAAATCAAGGAAGCAATATCTTCTAAATTGTCAAGCTTGATTCTCTACAGTTCTCAGCTAGCATCTAACTGTGCAACTTGGTGATCCAATCATTGAATTGTACCACCTGAGCGATTTGTTAAGAACATGTCTATATTTTTTATTTAAAAAAATTATGATGTGACAAATGAGATAAAGAAGAGGTGGAAGATGGTAGGAAGGAAGTGATTTCCAGTTAGGAGGTTGGAATTAATACACAAAGGTGAGGTTGTTAGGTGTGATGTGGATGAACCAATCTGCTACCATGGTTCAATCAAAAGAGGGGAAAACAATGAGGGAAAGAGAGAATTGGTGGCAGCAACATGAAGATGCGGTCCATGGAGAGAAAAGAGGGGAAGAAGAAAGAAAAAGGAAGAACAGGGAAAGAAAGGTTATAATGGTGGATGTGGGTATCCTACAATTTTTTTCTCTCTTTTAGGCTTTTTAAGGTGTTTTGAGAAGGAAACTGTTTTTATCTGCTACTTCAAATTAATTTTACCTATTTTAGCTCTTGTATTAAGCGTAAAAAAATGTTATGATACATAAGCTTATGAAATTTTTTTAATTATATTTGAATTTACTTAAAGATTTTTGTAATAAAGGCAAATATGAGAAAATCATTTTTTTAACTTTTTAATTTTTTTTCTTTCCTTAATACTTTTTTGGAACCAAACATCCTCTTTATTATTCTTTAGATATGTACTCTTGTTAACTAGTGTTGGTTGTGCTTGGATATTTGAGAGGATTAGGTGAATCACATTCGTCTTGATCTTTGCTTTTCTATCTTTCTTCATCTTTTTCCTGTTCTTTTAATTTTTTAATTTTAAAAATTTTTGTTTTCATTTGGGTTATAGGTTGTCTTGGTTGTTTCCTTGTTATATAAAGGAGATATTGCTTGGTTGGCGTGGTTGTTTTGGAGGGAAAGAGATGCATATGATCTTATGCTGCAATATGCCATCCTTGCATGCAGCTCATATGTGTTGTGGGAAGCACAAACTGGCGTTAGTGGCCACTGAATCACATTCTTTAGCCATAATAATTATATAGATAAAGTGATGGGAAGAGGACTTGTACCATGTCAAACAACCGATTTTCTAAAACTTATTGTCACAACCTGTTCAAAGTGACCCCCCCCTTACTTGGGTTCTATAAGGAAACATGATGCTTCTAGAAGGAAACACCAAATGTTGTGGCATTATGCAGTTAGGATCTAAGTCACTATTTATATCTTGCTCCAACTAGAAGTTTTTTTTGAGAGGAACTAGAAGCATTTTAGAATTTTTTAGGTTTGTGCAATGTTTGGGTTTGGAGCTTATACTTTTCTTTCTTTAATCTCTATTTGCATGGTCTTGGGGTCATATGGGGCTTGGTAAAGCCTCTGTCTTAGATTTCATCAATAACAAGGAGTACGCTAGGTTGATTTTGGGTTTTTTTTGTTTTGTTTTGTTTTTCGTTTTTTAACATTTGATAGCTCCAACATTTTTTTTTCTTGAAAAATTCAAAATATTGTGATCATATTCTATGTTTCCTTATTTGAATCTCAAATAGATTTAGCAACATCTGCATGTCATTTGAACTTGATTCAGTTTCTGATGAAGATATGATTCTTAGGTTATTAAAAATCAGACTAGCAAGAATGATTTATTATTCCTAACCAAGGTGGTATTTAGATCTTGTTCTCCTGTAAGAGCACATATTTTGGTTAGGAAGTAGTTTGGGGAAAGATCTTAACTATAGATACATAAATGAAGAGGGCATGGTCCATGGTCAATAGATGTAGCGTTTGTGAAAAATAGTGAGAATCAATCAATCACATTCTAATTCATTGATGTTGTAATACTTATAATGCCAGCATTTTGCACTATGATTGCCAAATAAAATTTTGTTGTTCAATGTACAGGAAACTCCAAAGGACAAGAAAGCAAGTTTGGTGATTCATGGGTTTGTAGATAAGGTATTTTACTTTATTACTGCATCTGTTCCCGTAGTTTGTTGTTTGAAAATTGTAAAACTATAATTACTTTAGCACTTGTGTGAGAAGGTTTGAGGAAATTCCCTTGTCATTTTCTATGGTTATTCATATGCATGGCAGTTAATGAGTAAAAGAATTCCTTCATCAGCCATTATATCCATGATTTGTACTGAGATCTTTGCTGCTAGTCATCATGTGTATTCTAAAGTTTCTTGTCCCTATGCTGCATGCATTTTTTTTAATTTGAACTAGAGCAGGTAATTGCAGGTGTCATGGACAGACTTAATGTGCAAATTCCTCCATTTGTTCGAATCGATCTTTTCCAAGTCATTCTAACCCATACCCTGAGTTCAGGTAACAGTTTTGTGGTATTTTCCTTATCATTCTGATCTGGATAAGCACATATAAAGAGATGTATATATAAAGCATAATGTTCATGTGAAGTGGATGCTGTCATCTTATTTATTGATTGGCATGGGGTGAGTCCTTGACTCATTGTGACAAACTTCAGCGCTATGGAATTAATTTTGACTGTGTACCTTTTGGGATTGCCCCGATGTTGTATCTGCTGTTCAGCAGAGCTTATTGTTTGAGCTGCCTGGATTGATTAGCTCATGCTCCATGTCTTTGTGAAAAACACAAACTAATTTTATTTTATTTCCTTATTTTATTTTAATAACCATAAAACTTCCATCAATTTCTTGCATAGGACATGAGAGTTTGATACTACATTACTATAATTCCGAAACTAACGAATAGAATAAGCCTCAAGCAGATCATGGGAGTACTGGAGCAAAGCTAACCAGGGTAGGAAGCTAAACTACAGGTGTAGGTAAAAGAGTTATGGTCAAACCCATACTGGATATCCAGTTAAGGGTGAGCTTTCCCAGCAAACGAAGGCTGAGACTAAAGCTGGCTAGCGCTCCCTTCAGTCTCAGCCTCACAAAAAAAAAAAGGAAATAGCCAGACCCTTGGATAGGAGAGGTAGCCTATAGACTCAAGCGACCAACTCAGTGAAAACTCACCCCATATTCCATGTGAGTCAGTTGACTTTGATTAGACCAGACTGACCCAGATAGGAACATGCCCACGAGGGCACCACCAGAACAGCTTCCTGTATTGTTTTGACATGTTGTTTTCTGAAAATTGTATGCTTGTTATGCATGCCTCACTAGTCTTGATGATAGTAGCATCACTTAACTCACAGTCATGCCTCTTCCAAAATGATGCTTATTTTCTGATTTTGTTCTGTTCAAGAAAACGGATCTTTTGTAATAACCAGGTCCTCATATTTTTGGTAGTGTAGTTACACAATGTAATGTGACCACCAACTCAATGGTTGATAGATTGCCTGCTAACAATGTAAAACTTTTTGTGTCTAGTTTTCTCACAGCATCCATTCACTTGCTCACAGATAAAAGATTCGTGAATTGGATCCTCAGAGTAGCAAGTGTACATGGACACAAAGCTCCACTACCATTTATCAAACATGTTGAGGTGAATTCGTTTTCAGAAATTCCTTCTGCTTATTTCCCTTCAACAATATTCAAAGACCTCGGTATCTACCAAAACAATGTTCTGTTTCATAAGTAGGGCCTGGGGTCAACTCTAGTGACCAATTTTTGTAGTTCATTTGGATCCCCTATTCTTCAGGGTGGCATGCTTGTCACTACATGAAAAGGCAAGGTGTTTTAGGCCCTGTTTAGTTCACGAAATTTTTTAATTATATCCAAAATTCAGAATATGAAAATTTTCAATGTATTCTAATCTTTGGGCCATTTTCAGAAAAACGCTTTGATTTGAATTTATTGAAAATAAAGAATAAGAAAATCCATGTGAAACCATTTTAGAAAATGAAGTTAATGAAAACAATGAAAATGTTTAAATGCGGTGTTATTATTCACAATCCTGTGTTTTTTGAGCCTAATTTGGTAAGAAAATCAAGTGGAAGACGAAAAGGGAAGAAAAGAAGAAAATAGCCACAATCCTGTTGCTTTATCCCAATCGACCAAATCCTGCGGAGCTTTTCGATGCACTAAAATAGAAAACAACACAGTCAGCTTTCTCGATTCATATATAAATGTCAAATAATAATTTATTTTCTTTGTTTTCAAAATTTGTTTTTGTCTGATTCTCGTAACTAAACGTGTTTTCCTTGTTTTCGAAAAGTTTGAATAGAGAAAACAGAAAATTTTCTACCTACTAAACAGGGCCTTAGTAATTCCCTTGTTTTCGTTTTTCACAGGTGTGCATTGCTGCACAGTAAATGAAACCGAATAAACTAAATATTGAAGTTACTTATTAAAAAAAACTCGGCCTTCTTTATTACTGCTTATAGTGCACAACATTTACAATTTGCAAGCCTTGGGAGTGCTGTATGAAGGCATTCTCATAGCATTGATTAATCCCATTAATTAAATCAATTAAAATATTACTTGATTATTAGCAGGTCTATAAATTAACCCTGCTGAGTCCATTTGGGGTGGTTGTGATATATGGTGTAACAAGAGATTTTAGTACAGAATAATTGCATTGTTATGTAATCTTTTTCCTCCCGTCATTGGCGTCAATTCCTGGCTAATCATTCTGCATTTGCTACCCAGGTTTCCTTTCTAGATGGGCCAAATTATAAAGAAGCTATTCTGCATAAACAACCATTTCAGCTGAAGAGGTATTCCATTTCTATACCATGCTAAAAACATCTAATATTATCTCACATCAAGATACGCAAAACTATTATTATGGCTCTCTATTTTGGTGGGAGGCGGCAATCCATTTGGAGTAATAGTGTGAAATTTGAACTTTTTCCACCCACTTATAAATTCTAAGCCAGGGAACCTGAATTCAAGTATGGATTTTGTTCAAAACAGTTAGAAGTCTTGACTAGTGCTTCTATTCTCATCTTCTCATCCCGTATATTTTTGTTATGTTATATATCAGGAGAACGGTGAAAACCAAAATATTTGAAGTGCTTTTGAAACTCATCTTCAGTGATGGTTGTGGGTGTGTCTTCTCCCAAATTAAAGTCCCAATTGATTTTAAGGTGAGTTGCTAGAATGACTTTTTTACTATGTGTTTGTCCATTCTAATTCTTGGTTTATTTATCTGTGCTTTTCCTTTTGTACCAAGATGTTCAAGTGGGAATAGTGAAATAGCAGCTGTTTGTTCAAGAAAAATGTACCACAATAGTGATACTGATATGTTACCGGAAAAGCCTGACGAAATTGTACCTCGACCCTGTCCAGGTTTCGCCGGACTGTACTAACTACGACAAAGATGCAATCCTCCAAAAGCTGAGAGATACAGCAACTGGAGATCCATGCTGTGGACAGCATGAAGTCATAGACAAAAAGCCCATCTCAAATCCCAAAAGTGAAGCCACTGTTTATGCCATCGTAACGAACGTCGTGCAGTACAACAAAACTACACCAGAAAGAAATGGTACAGCAATGAAAATTCTAAACGGGGGTTTGAATGGCATCGGGGGATTGAATGGTATCCAAACATCTTGGAAACGATCAAGAAGTGGTAAGAGGAAGCCTAGAACATAGGAAGGAGGTGTAGAACAACTTATTTTGGTTGTGTATATATATGTTACTAGAACGTTTGACGTAAATTATATATATTGATAGAGATATATATGTTTGTAGAGGAACTGGGTGAATTTTGTTAGATTGTACACCCAGTCTCCCTAGCTATGGATAGGAAGGAAAGATAGGGGGAGGAGATTGTATTTCCATGAGTCAAGTCTGTCTTATGACACACGAGCTTCTTTTTGTTAAGTTCTACAATCTGAAATCCAAGTGTTCCCTCTTCCACTATATATATATCTCTTTTAGGAGCTTCAAGTTAGATTCTTTCTGATTAACAAGTGTTTAGAATGGAATCTGTTGGGTCACTTTGTACCATTTGTTTCACTGTTGTTTAGATTTTATTACTTTTTAAAAAAAAAAAAATTCTAAGATTTGATTACTTGGAAGCAAAAAATAGGTTAATTTGGAATTAAGAATAATAGGGTGTTTGTTTTCTTAACTTTTTATTGAAAGCAATTTGCTTCTGACATTGGTTTCTTCACTTTTTTTTTTTTTTTTTTTTATAACATTTTTTTGATTGCTTATAGACTTTTTGGTTCCTTTTTTTTTTTTTTAAATTATTCTTGTCTTGAGAACAGTTTTTAAAAACACACAGAAAATACTATTTTAGTCTTCTTTGAATTTTCCCTTTATTATCTGAATTTAGTGTTTTCTCTTTTCTCTCAATTTTTGTAACCAAAAAAAAAAAAAGAGAACTAAACATAGTTTACGTGTGAACTAAATATAATTTTTGTAACCAAACTAGCTCGTTGTCTTTTTGTAGAAGAAAGAGTAATATATTGATTTTTCCTTACATTTTAATATTTAACTGAAATAAAATATTACAAAAATAAACAATTTAACAAGTAAAGCAATCAAGTACTATTTAGTTTTTAAGTTTTATTTAAAAAAAAAACAAAACAAAACAAAACCATGTAAGGCTATTATTATGATGCCCCTTTTCCACTCCCATTTCTGGGGAAAATTTTCTATTTTTGATCAAGAATTATAAATCGAAAAGAAAATTATTCAATATTTTGTAAATGATTTCCACAGGCTATGATTGAGGCTTCTTAGATAAATTTCCTGCATAGATATGAATGCTTGGATGTTAAATAAGACGACATGTAGTTGATCAATTAAAGAGCTTTATGGGCCAAAAGAAGAATCATTTTATCAACTAATATCACAACTTTTTTTTTATTTGTTTTTGAGAGAAATTATCACAACTTAAAAAGTGAAACATGGAAAGATCATTAATTTAACACAACCTAAAATATGATCTATAAGAGCAATTAATGTTTTAACAACTGGATGAGCCGTCCAACCGCAAAAGAGTCTGTATCAGACCTTTAAACTGGTCGGAGTTGTGAACCGCTCAAACCGATGATTGCACATCTCCCATAAAGAGAGCTAGGTTTTGGGCGGTCGAGTATCCTCGTTGACTCATCACCTTTTTAAGATACCATTAATAAGTTTTCGAAGGGGTTTTTTTTACAGGGTTCAGTTATAAAAAGCTCGTTCTTATGTGAGAATAAATTTTATATTGTTAGATGATGATTTTATTTTTTGAGCTGTGTTTTCTTAGACAAAATTTTAATCTACATATATCTCAAGAGATAAAATTACTATCTAATGGTGTAAAACTTGTTCTCATATGAAAACAAGATTTTTGTGGCTGAACCCTTTTTACGGAGCATCGGATGGACATGGAATGGGGAAACGTAACCCCTCTTCGCTTTTTAAATCAACCTTTGCCATCTAATTTTATTATTATTACTCTTTTTATTGTTAATATTCATGTACTGTACTGCCCTAGTTTGTTTTTGGATCATTGAATATGTAATAACCGTTTGGATTCTGGAGAATCTGGACGAATGGAGAAGGAAATTGCTCTGAAATCCCTTTAACACTTTGTGGTTTCAAATGTAATCTCTACCAGTGCGTTTCCCTGTTCCTAAAAAACCAAATAAAATAATACTTTCTAAAAAGATATATTATAATATTAAATAAAAATGATATAGAATTTTGTGATAACAAAATTAAAGTATTTAATTTTCTTTCATTCCAAGTATATTCACTTTGGAAACCTTAATCGCCCTCCCTCTATTCTTCCTTTCGGCTCTTTGTTGGTTAAAATGGAGGGGTGATTTTTTTTGGTAATTTTTGATATGATATCATTCATTTCATCGTTGTCTTCACTCTTCTTTTCCAATAAAATGGTTTCCTCCATATCAATTTGGGGTTTGCCTTTTTTTTTTCCTTTGTTTTTTCTTGTCGTCAACCTATTACGTCTCATTTATTATTGACTATTGACGGATCGTTATTGGCCGACTACCTTATTCGTAGTTTTCGCTATATAGCTCGTGATAACAAAGCTCAACCGACAAAATTATCGATCAAATTATTGCTCATCAGATTAGCCATAGATCCTAATCTGTGCTTTTTACGCATTTCTAAATTGTCAAATGCCAGAGGCCTTCAACCGATTTTTTTGTTATTAACTCGAACGCTACATCATCCTCTAAAGTTTTTGCACACTTTCGATTACTGCCTTTAATAATCAGGACATTAATAAATAAAAAAAAAGTATATTTACATTTAAATAAATATTATATATATAAATTTATTCAAAAAAAGTATATATATAATTTAATTTAAAAATCAATATTTGATTTTTTTTAACATCTAAATACTTTATTTACAATGTAGTAAACTGTTTCCATGAAACTCAAATCTAGAATCCCTCCCTTATGCCCTGCCTTTTTGAAAGGTTGAACACTCTATCACATGAGCTAAGCATGAGGGACATATTTGATATTATTAAAAGTAAATATTATTAGTTTTCAATTTATTTACATATTTTTAAAAAAAATTAAAATTGTATTATAAAAATGGACAATTATGTTAAAGTGTATTATTGGACCAATGTGAAGAAAAAAAGAACCCAACTTACTCATAATTGTGAAACATACTTTCTACACAAAATTAATGAAAGCATGCACTCTTCCCTTGTTAAGACAAAATTGCCTTTAATGAGTTAACTAATGAATCCTATTTATTTGACACTTATGAAAGAGAAATCCATCCTTAATGTAACGCAATTATTACACTAATTATGTAATACAGTCATCTTTAATGCAACAAAATTATTACACTAATGTAACACAATCATCTTTAATGTAACATAGTTATTACACTAATGTAACACAATAATCATAATGTGTTACATTATTGTAATAACTGTGTTACATCAAGGATGAATGTGTTACATTAGTGTAATAATTATGTTACATTAAAAATGAATCTCTTTTCTAAGTGTCAAATAAATGGGGTTCATTGATCAACTCATTAAGGTTAATTTTGTCTTAATAGAAAGATAGTGTATACTTTTATTAATTTGGCGTAGAAAGTACATTTCACAATAGTATAGGTGAGTTGGGTTCTTTTTTTCATCATATTGGTCCAACAATGCACTTTAACATAATCATCCTTTATAAAAGATATATATTTATGATGTCATTAATTCAATCGTTGGTCCAATCAATGAATTGTCCGATTTTTAAAACATTAACAGCAACCTCGTTTGAAAAGGGGTCGGAGAATAATGCTATCTTAATAGGTAATTATGAATTAACATAAGAGGCTAACCTACTAACCTCCATCTCCAATACTACACTGGATTTATGCGTTTATATCAATGTCAAAGGGATGCTTAAGTGGATCACTAAAAGATAATTACACTAATATTATGGCATATTATAATAACTTATGAATTTTTTACATTTGAAAAGTCGAATGAAATAAATGGTCTTAGCACTCCATCCATAGTTCTAGCATAGTCCATGTCATAAATTAACGTTAGAGGATAAATTAAATTCCAACTTAATTTGTCCATAAGACCTAGGTCAAGTGATTAAAAGCTCAATGTCACATTCTTAAGCCTTTGTACTAAGCTCCCATGAAACTTAGGCAACTTCCATACTTAACTTGCTAAGTTAGCTTCTCCACTTGCCTAACTAGCCTTGCTAAAACTTTTGGCTTGGATGTTTAAGAAGACAAGAAAACTCTTTAAGGAAGGAATAATGCTTTATTAAAGGAAAAAGCTCTATACAACTCTTTTTGGAAGCTCATTTGCTTGGTTGGTTGGGTGTTAGGCAACTTCCACACTTAACTTGGTAAGTCAACCTTCCCATTTGCCTAGTTAGCCTTGCTAAAACTTTTGGCATGCTTAAGAAGATAAGAAAACTCTTTTAGGAAGGAATAATGCTTTATTAAAGTAAAAATCTCTATACAACTCTTTTGGCTTTCCATTATTTGGTTTATTGTAGTTTTACCAAATGATACCTCCACCTATTTATAGGCATCATTAGAAGTGTGTAGAGCCTTGTATGGTTCTTTATGATTCAAGAACATTATAGAGAATCCTTGATAATTTCTATGTACAAGAGTATTCACAAGAATATTCTAGAATATTTCTAAAGCTTAATTTCCCACCTTCCCTTGCCTTCCACATGCGTAGTGCTGACTCCTCTCTCTATAATTTCACTGGTTGCTTAAAGAGACTCACAAACCATCTCACCTACATAAACTCCCTTTTATGCTCATTTGCAAATCATTCTTCTCCATTGGGGCCCTCTCCAAGAGTAAGGCTGTACACGCTGCATAGTGAGTTTTTGGCTGTCTGTGGTTCGAGTCCTACATTTAACATATTTTGCGAATGAACATATTACTATAATGTATGGCAAAGTGAATACATGTCAAAAAAAATTCCTAGTAGTAGTAGTAGTATATATATATATATATATATATATATATATATAAAGCTAGAACTTTTATTCAATAGAATCCAAAGCTAAAACGTTTGAAATAGAAATAGGAGGATTCCGTGCATAATCTCCTAGATCAGACCTAGAACAAGCTGCTTGAGCCAAGAAATGTGCAGCTTTGTTTGCTGATCTTCTAGCATAAATCAGGTTGCTCTCCGGTATTTCGTTCAATAAGCCCTTACAATCCCGCAAGATCACCCCAATTGAAGAAGCATAATATGTATTTTTGGACACTGCTTCCACCAGAGGAAGGCTGTCCATCTCTACCACTAATCTACGGTACCCATTTATTTTCAGCCATGACAAGGCTTCTTGGCAACTAATGGCTTCAGCACACAAGGCATCCATCGGTCCTTGCAAGCAGCCCCCTCAAGTTACCTGCGCCCTTCCATGGTGGTCCCGGATGATCATCCCATAGCCTAACCTTCCTTGAGCAAAAAATAGAGCAGCGTCGACATTACATTTCAAGAAACCCAGGCATGGAGGAACCATCGGGAGGGGATAGCAGGTGGAGCGTGCAGTAGTGAGACCACCGGGTGAGCATGAGTTTGCTACCACTGGGCCATCAGGTCTCTACCCATTTGCTTTATCTGTTGCTCAGATATGCGCCGATTTCTCCACACTAGACTCTTCCTAGACTTCCATATTGCCCAGCAAGTAGCCACAATTTCATCTCTCCCCTCTACTGTCGTTACAGCCCTTCTTGCTTCCCACCAGCTAGCAAAGTCGCATGCCATCTCAAGAGGCACCTCCCTTTCCATATATCCCCAGATTTCCTGAACCTTGTTGCATCCGACCAAGGCGTAGAGGACGTCTTCCGACTCCTACCTACACCGTGGGCACAGCCCCGAATCCACCACTTGCTTGCGAAAGAGAGCTGTCATTGTACGGAGGTGTCTAAGCATGCTCGCCACATGAAGTGCTTCATCTTTCCTGGATACAGTCCTCGTATAACACTGCTCGGATCCATCTTTTGGTGTTGCGGGGATGGTGAAGGATGGAGAACCCGGTACCCATTCTTGATAGAGAATAAGCCCTTACGATCAGGGTACGACATCCACCTGTTTTCCACCACCCTTACACTGAGCGGGGCGACCTTTATCATCTCTACATCCCTGGCCACAAATAAATCGTTAAGTAGATCTTGATCCCACTTCGAATCACCAGTAGCTCTCAACGAGCATACCTCGGCATTTTCCAGCTCCGGGATAATGGGCGTCTCAATGTAGGGGTCCCTTGCGTCAAGGAACCATGGGTCCTCCCATATTTTTATTCCATTGCCTGACCCAACCCTCCACCATGCCCCAGATTTGACAAGGGTTAGGGCCTCCCTTACACTCCTCCAAATATAACTAGGGTTTGGGCCAAGAGGAGCATCAAACATGTGGGTGTTAGAGAAGTATTTTGCCTTGTAGAGTCTTGCTACCAAGGAGTTCGGGCATGTGAGGACCCGCCATGCTTGTTTGGCCACAAGAGCAACATTGAATAGATGAAGTTTTCTGAAAGCCATCCCACCCTCCTTTTTTCTGGGACCATAGTCGGTCCCATGATGCCCAACAAATGCCCTTCTTTTTTTTTTTTGGTTTCTACCCCCTTCAGAACGAGTTCATCATCCTCTCGAGCTCTATGCACAATGACTTGGGGAGGAGGAAGACACTCATGACAAAGGTTGGTGTAGCTTGTAGCACTGACTTCAAGAGGATCTCCTTACCTACCTTAGAGAGAATCTTATTATTCTAGCCGCTGATCCATTTCCAAACTCTCTCATTGATGTACTAAAAGTTAGTTGATTTGTTCCTACCCACGGTAATAGAAAGCCCAAGATACTTATCTGTAAAGCCTGTATTTGTTACCTCTAGTAAGTTTCCTCTTCCTTGAGTCTTGGATGTTAAGGGGTAAAAAAGACAGCCGAAGCTCTCTCAAACACATGAAGACACTCTTTAATTCAGGTGCACTCCTATGGACTTGCTTTGAAGAATAGGTAATTGTCATCTGGGAAGAATAGGTGTGATGTTGTGGGGGCCCCCTCTTGCAATTTTACAGTCATGCACGTGGCCTATCTCCTGCAGTCTCTGGATGGTAGATGATAGCCCTTCTGCACATAGAATAAATAGATAAGGGGAGAGGGGATCACCTTGTCTAAGACTTCTGCATGGTGTACTCGGGCCCAACTATATTCCATTATGTAGCACATGATATGACACGTTGTACACACATCATGATTAGGTTCACCCACCTTACCTCAACCCCAATTTCAGGATAGTATCCTAGAGAAATTTCCATTCTATTCGGTCATAGGCTTTCAAAATATCAATTTTTAGAACTGCTACCCCTGCCTTAGCTTGCTTCTTGGGCTTCAGAAAATGGTAGATTTTAAACGCTACCATAATATTATCCGTGATCAGTCTACCCCTGCCTTAGCTTGCACTCTGAGCCTCCGAAAGCACTAACAGCATGACATGTTTCAGTTGGTTAACCAACACCTTAGCAATTATTTTATATAACACGTTACACAGAGTAATGGGCCTTTGATCATAATTTTTTCCGACTTCTCCTTCTTTGGTATGAGCACAATATGAATTCTATTCCATCCTACTAGGAGGGCTTCGTTATTGAGCACTTCCAAATAAGCCTGTGTCACCTGAACTCCGACATTGTCCTAGTAATGTTGGTAGAAACCTAGATTCATCCCATTTGGAAAAAAATTAACACTTGAAGACACTAAGATTCAAACCCTTACAATGTGATATACTCCCCTTGAAATGGTGGAGAAATGAACCAACTGGGCTTCTACCCTTTCTTTGTTATTAAATGCCCCCTCTTAGTATAAATTCTAGGTCTTCCACTGAGAAAAAGCATAGAGATTTTGGAAATAATCAACTATTAGGGTTTTCATACCTCGGTCCTAAGAGAATCATTCCCCACCGTCATTCCTCAACTGCAGAACTAGGATCTTCCTTCTCCTGTTTGTAGCATATCTGTGGAAGAATTTGGTATTTGAGTCACTTTCCTTCAGCCAATGTTGTTTGGCTCTCTGTTCCAGTAGATCTGTTGTTGGGAGAGGAGGAAATTTAATTCATTCTTAACATCCCTGAATTGGCGTGCTGCATGAGGATCTATGGAAGCATGCAAAGTCTTGAGCTTCTGTTGACAAGTATGGATCTTCGTTTTGTGAGACAGTCTCTGCTCTTTGCCCCACTCATGAAGTTCTTCAGAACAAGCTGCCAATTGTTCGATGACTGAAGATCCCGAGAATTTACCCCAGCTATTTTCAACCACCTATCTACAAGCCAGCTCTTTTACCCATGCATTCTCGAACCGAAACCGATGAGTGTACTACGACTGTTTCTCCCTAACATCAAGGAAAATTGCAATGTGATATGAGGTTGCAGTAATCTCATTTCGGACCCAAGCCCTTGGAAATAAGACAAACCACTCATGATTGGATTGGGTATATATATATATATATATATTTAAGTGGCCCCCACTTAAATATTTCTTTTTAAATTTCCTCTTGTAGTTAAGGAGGCTAAAACCCAGAAAGAAGGCTTTGCCCCCACTAAGAATATGATATTGCACTTTGTGGTTCAAGATCGTTTGTAAAGCTTATGCACCTGTTTCTGTTGATTTGCTCCATAACATACAAAAGGCACAGAGATTGGTGGATGTGCAGGCGTGTTAAGAAATTATAGTATTTTCAAAGTGAAATTATGTCAAAATCTAACTTGTGCTCAAGTGAAGAATGAATTTCTTAGTTTCCTTGACAGTTCCCTATATCCTAAATAAAAACATGCCTTGAAAATTAGATTGCATGGACTAAATTGAAAGGTAAGAGAAAACTTAATGGACTAACTTGATAAATAACATATTTCATTATAGAATTTGTAAGACCCGAGAAATTCCAATTTCTGGAAAAAGGGCAAAATCATAATTTCAATTACAAAATTGAAATTTTAAAACTGTAATTTATTCTCTGTATCTCATTTACTTAAACGGATTTTCACTGTCAATCGCTCCTCACGAAATCTAGTTTCCAAGACATAAAATTTCACAAATTCGAGACAGTTTAATTTACACGCTTTTCTCGGCGATCGCGCTTCTCGTGTCAGAACGATTACGCGACGAAAGTCAACATATAACGAGTACCTGTGCGCCTATGTTGATACGGGGAGTAGAACGATTTAAAACAAGCGCGAGATAAGACGAATGTAAAACTGAAATTAAGGAACATAATATGATTTTCGTGATTTGAGCAGTTTCACTAGAAGACAAAATAGAAATAGTGACTGCCTTCCAAAAGAAAAAAATAAAACGTGTATGGCTAAGGAGGATGATGTGATGCTCGGATCCATTTTCTGTATAGAAATACCTTCCTTCTCTCTAAAATATCATACACCACCGTCTATAGCCTTCTCATAAAGGTTTAACCGTCTACGCGGAGGCTTCCAAGTAAGTACCGGATTTTGTGGAGTTTTTGACAACTCCAAGAGGTGGGCTTTTCCCTACTTGGGTTTTACGCTTTTATTTAAGTGTTCTTACAATGCTTTGGTTACTTGAAATTTCAATGTGGTCGCTTTGATCGGTTCCAGTTTGAAACCGAGATGTTGATTTTGAGTCCCATGATAAATCTCGTGACTGTCCACGCTGATGTGGGTCTTGCAGTTTGTGCATTTGTGTGAAAATGTGTGCCTGATGTGTATGAGGCCTTAATCGGCCGAGTCATGTGTTCACAAAGTGAACCGACAATCAGGTTTCTTGATAGGAACAAGAACTCAGGTTTTGACTGCTCTCAAATGTCTTAAAATATATTTTCGGTGGAAAAATATGTCTGGTCGAAAGATTTAAATTAAATTACTACGATGATCATTAACCCGCTTAGCCTAATTTCGATGCTTTAAACGGAATTTATAATGATAATGATCAAGGTTGAATTGAATGTTTTGTAAATATACGATAGTTTGCTATGGTTTATACTAATTAGATCGTATTTGACTGCAGATACACGCATTCCATATGACGTAACATCCTGTGAATTATGTGGATTTAGTGCATGAGATGAGTCTAGAGAAATGGTTCTGAGTGTAGTCAAAATATTAATTATCGGAGAAATTCAAAATGAAAATATCAATCGTCTAAATGCCCAATCGATATATACATCGGAGGGTTGTCCACTAATAAACAATAATTCTCATACAAGGCTTAAAGGAGTATGAGAGAGAGTTTAAGTACTTTGATCCGAGTCGGGTCGCTGTAGACATTCAAGCAGGATCATGCATTTGCTTGAATGTATGTTTATTTTTTGATCATCAGACCGCACTTAAAGTGGAGAGTAGCCCACTTTAGCAGCAATTCCACTATCGGAAGATTAAATACCCCCGTCGATGATATTATTCCATGTGTACTGTGGAATCAGATTTATGAGGGACGACTAGTCCTAGAGACCAGATTTTGGCAAAGCCTGAAATGCGGCTTGAGGGTTCTTCCTCGATATTTACATGTATTAAAATTCGTGTATTTTAATATATGTTGTATAAGAAATAAAACATTTGAAGCTGCTTAGAAGCGTGGATATAGTGGATTCATAGTTGGCATGTTTTATGGATGTTGTGGGCCCAGAGGCCGTTTTGTTCACTCTTGTATCTTTGTGATTATATTGAATTGCTTGGGACGGGTTTCATGCAGTACCGTAATTGGTGAGCTCCCCGTGCAAAGGAGACTACGCCGATTTTGCACAGTGGCGTCGGAGTAACGAGCGTCCACTTCTATTATACGAGTTGTGGAAGTCAACGGACCCCGAAATTTAGGCGTCATAGAATTGGGCGAAAAATCAAATCTTTGGTAAGCTTTGAAATAACAAACATAAAAACTAAGCTAAGAATCTAGAAAAGACGACTAATGAATTTGTAGAAAATAGGAGAAATGCTGAAATGTTCTATTTTGATTGTTGGTTGATGATCGGATCCTTTCTCTGATGTTTAATGTAACATCCGTCCTTACATAGTTTGGACTTGTTTAGGAGTATATTAATGGCCCCAAATATGAATTTTCGGAAAATAAAACAAAAGGCAGGAATTAATGTGAGTAAAGAGGGTAAAGTGGTCTTTACCACTTTAAGGACATAAATGGCGTAAATCAATAGAAGTTATATGCCCAGATATTATAAATCAATAAGTTATATGCCGTGTAAATAGAAAAAGATGGAATTGAAATATAAGAGAATGAAGGGCTTAAAAGTACAATTATGAAACTTAAAAAGCAAAAAAATGAGTTTTTTGAGAGCTACCAAACATGGCCTTAACTAAACAATTGATTTAAGATTAGAATTGGTCTCAAATTGGGAAAACGCTAGAGAGAGAGGGGGGAAGAAGAGCAAAGGAGGAGAGAAAGAAGAGAGGAAGGAAGAGAGAAAGAGAAGAGGAAGAAGATGGAGGACAGGTATGGAACTTTTGGTTTTGTAGCATAGGCCAGATTCCAGAGTATGGATTTATGGAATTCTAAGGCTTGGTTTTAGTTAATAGCTTGTCTCCAAAAGTTAGGGTTTTGTTAAGAATTCGTTCCTAACCTTGGATCTCTTGAAATTAGGGTTGGTAAAACCCCATATGGAACAGGTAGAGTATAGAATCACTCCCTTTTGGGTTGGATACATGTTAAATGAAAGAAATTGAGTTGAGGTTTAGTCGAAACCTAACAAATCTTAATTACTTAGTGTGTATATGGGTGTATGTATAATAAAGATGATGGAAGATAATGAAGTTTTGAAAAGACCAGTGAAGAATTGAGTAGAAAAGTGATTATAAGATGAATTTGAAGTGATCTTGAAGTGATTATGAGGTATAGAGTTGATTGGGGTTGAAACATATGGAAAAATGTGAGAAATTAACCATTCTGGGCACTTTTCGGAGAGTTCTACCGGTAGAACTTGAAGTTCTACCGGTACAACTTTGATTCTGGTCATTTTTGTGGGGATTCTGCCGGTAGAGAAGTTAAGTTCTGGTGGGAACTGTTTTGATTTCTTGTTCAATGGAGTTTTGTATTTTGGCCATAACTTGCTCATTTCTTATCCGATTTGAGTGATTCGAACATTGTAAATGGAACTTCAAGGAGAACAAAACATATTTAATAAGTATCTCCAAATTCTGACTCTAGATAGCCCAAAAATTCATAAAATTGAGGCCATATGCAAACACGATCTGGTTCAACTTGAGCATAAGAATAATCCGGGTTGTTTCGACGTAACTTGAGTTCGGTGATCAGATGGGTGATTCCAGTTGGAATAGAGCCCTTAACTGTAACTTTAAATAAGTACAAGGACTAGATGTCAAAATATGAAGTTAAGACCCAGGAAAAATGGGTATTCCAATCAGTCCCTAGAAAATCGGTAAAATGACTAGTTGGCATGAAAGTATATAACTTTGGTTGGATGGTTGGTTGATTCCATTCTAAATAAACTAGGTCATAAAAGGAATGAGAATATATAAATGAGGTGTGATCTCATAGACATCATACTTCATAAGTATATGAAGTGCTACTCTGTAATAACCATGAAACAAGAAAAATATAGAAAATGCAATATGTATAGATATGTTCTGTAAACCATGAATATGATAGGTATAAATCGGAAATGATATGAATATAGGATATGTCATAGATATGATAGTCTAAAGTACACAAATGATAGGAATACGTAAATGATATGAATATAGGATATGTCATAAGATATGATAGTCTAAAGTACACAAATGATAGAAATATAGAAAGTATGAATAGATAAAGACATGACAGTAATACGTAAATGATAGGAATATATGATGATTCCTCCAGAAATGAATAAAATGGAACATGCTAGGGAACACATGATAGGAATATCATCAATCATCAGATAATGAGAGATAAGCAAAAAGATGACAAAGCATAGAAATGAGTACATGCATGAATGATAGGTACATGTGAATATATGAATGAGTAAGTATACATGATAGGAATATAGAAAATTAAAGAATAGTAAAATCATGATAAGTATTTCAAATGTTATAATGCGTATTTGATATAACGAATATGAATAGATAAAGATATATATGACTACATGAATACGAAGTGCATAGATGCATTCATGAAATATGATAGACAAAACTAAATGATGAAAAGTGATATATGTAATATAGAGATATATAGAAACATAATATAAAACTACGAGATATGAGAAGCAAATCTGAGTAGTAATGATAGTATATATGCATAAGCAATTATGATAACAATAGTTATTCATGCTTATGAAATATGTACAGAAAATGTAATAAAGCTGATTATGCGCTTAGGACTGGTAGAGGGATGAATGAGCATGCCTATGGGGAGAATACGAGATCTTTAGCGACATATTCATAGACGAGATATTGAGCCCCGTTTGGGTCGATGATATAGATCCGTTTGGATCGAGTGGCGCAAAGTGTCACCCTGATAGACGAGAGATCGCTGCCTCGTGCGGTGATAGTACCTTCAGTGCAGATAGCATATGGCATAGGTCATGCCAGTGGTGGCGATACCTTCGGTATTATGACGAGATCTTTGCTGATACGGTATTAGTACCTTGAATTTTATAGTTTCCGATATCACTTCTAAGGCTGTTCTCGGACATGAAACCAAAAGGAAATGATATGTATAGAACATGGCGTGATATGAGAAGCATAGCAACTGCGTAGTATAATGATAACAAAAACAAGAAGTAATGTACAAGATGACAGTACATGAAAAGCATATGAAAAGTACAGTATATGAAAACAGAGTATATGAATATCATATGAAAGTATAGTATATAACAGTATAAGATGAAAATACAGTATATGACTATTATAAGATAAGTATAATAGGAAAACAGTATAGGAAATGCACAGTACATGAATATAGGTATATGAAAATAGTACATGAATAGTACATGAATATGGTATATAGAAAGTACAAAGTATAGTACACGAAAAGGATATAGACAAATGCTTGCATTATAAGTAGATAAGAAAGGAATATGAAAAGTATAGTATATGGAAAACATAGGAAAATCGTGATGAAAACATCAGGTGAAAGTATACAAAAGTGCAGGTATTATATGAAAAGTATAAGAATGTAGATAAAAATACGGGGCCGGTATAAGATAGAGTTATGAAGTATACGAGATAAGAATGTATAAGATACATGCACAGTATACAAACATGAAAGGAAATGAACATGAAAAGAAATGAACATGATAAGTATAGGATATGTAAAGCATAGAACAGGAATACAGTAAAAGTATAAATAAAAGATATACCAAACACATAGAACATGTCATAGAAGAGATTATTAGCCACAATAGACAAAGTATATGTATTAGATAAGTAATTAGAGTTATAGAAATATGTACGGATAGATGATATGCATGTATGTATAAACATTGGCGGTCGCCATTGGTGGTTGTCCGGCCAGTATATTTCCCACTAAGCGTAAAAGCTTAGCACGGGTGTTCAATCGTGTAGGTACGAGGAGAGAGCGAAGACAAGGATAGAGGGCGGGACCTTCACATCGACCAAAGCAGGCCGACTCGAATGGGGTGCTCTGACCAGCTTCATAATCTCTAATGTTTTGTAATAGAAATTGTACATGTATAAGTAGATGAGACTCACGTATATGTGTATAGATTGTGACGGACACCACTCCGGTGGTAGTTCTTTTGAATATGTACAAATCATTTTTGTTATTACTGAAATTGTTTGTGCACCAATAGGTACACGTACAGCTCTGAGAAAGAACAGGTCAATGAGAGTCCCGGTAAAGTACAGTAAAGTATAGATATAGTATAGATAGCATCACGCCCCGGACTTCGGTTCGGATCCGCCAATCGGGTCGGGGGCGTGACATTTAATCCTCATTTTATAGACATTCCTTAATAACTACTCACGTCTCCCCTAGAGTCTTGTTTCCCAAGTAACTTATTCACTAAAGTCTTGTTCCCCAAGTAGCTTTCCCTACTTCCAATAAATGCTCACATACTCTGCCATGTCATGACTTGAAGAAAAAGTCTCTTCCACCTTTTGCTTTTGAGACAAAGTCTCACTACTCTCTGCTAGCAACTTTGACAAATTATTTAAACATTCCAAAAATGTCCCTATACCTTTTCATGGGCTGATTCTTATGGGCTTGAGATTTCTCGGATTGGATTGGGCTCGGTTTGGACTTAATATATCAATTCAGCTCATTCCACTACCCTTTGAGCCGAAAAAAATATTTAAATACCATTTGAGCAAACAAAATTATTTTTAATATAAACAATTGCTCCCCGCATACAATATGGTCGGATATGCCATTTTGTATGTATATAAGCCCCCAAAATATTTTCTTGGGCCTAACCTTCAATCATGAGACCCAAAGTCCAATTTTTAACCCATGACCTTGAATTCCAACGACATTAGTGAACTCGGTTGGAGCACATGAGAAAGCAACGGTTAATTTCCCAAGAAAAAGTTTCCGCCAATATTCGTTTCAAACCTTCGACCTTCCTTCTTCCTCCACCAAATATTCGCACACAGCAACCGAGTTCCCATCTCATTACTTCATCTCATTCATATGCAAAAAACTATCATTTCCAAGGTTTTAAAAAATTTTGTTAGGCCAAAAATTGATTTAAGTTACCCAAGGGACCCATTTTCTCTCATTTCCATTCTTCTTTTCCTTCTTCTCCTTTCCCTCTTTCACCCTTAAACCACCACGCCTTTGCTCAGATGATTCATTTGCCGCCACCCGTTGCTCCAATCGTCTCCCTTTGCGGTACGCTCTGGTCGGCCTTGGATCTTGAGGTGATGTCTTCTCATGCTCCTCTCAACCTCGAAGCCATCAAGAGAAATCTTGTATCGCCTTTGTTGCTGCAAGTTTGGAATTTTATTATTGTCGAACCCGCGATGCGTCGTTCAGCTCGTCAAAGATTGAACACGCACCATTGATCATCATCAGCGTGGCTCCAAGGTTCGATTTTTCTTTGTCCCTCGTCATTGATTCCATTCATAGTGGTGTCAATCATCCCGTCGCTAGCCTAGCTTGTCCTCAAATCGCCATTCATCTACTTGTAGGTTCTACTCTCAACAACCTTCTCTAATAGAATTTTTGCTGCATTCTTCATTTACATGAAAAATTTGAACAAAGAACTTTTGTTTTGATGCCAATTAGAAAATTTTCTTCAATGCCGAAATTGGCTTGGATTTGGCCGTTTCAAAACTTTTTCTATGCGGATTTTGAAAAAAAAATTATAGTGAATGTACATCCCTTCACATGCCGGATTCAAAATTTTCATTTGATGCAAAATCGGCCATTTTGAAAATTTCTTAGGTGTAATTTTTGAAAATAATCTTGTATACACTCCCAAAAAAATTCATTTGAAGCCATTTGGCTATTTTGAAAATTTTCAAAGATGCAGATATTGAAACTAACCACAACTGCACTTTTGAAAAAAAAAATCTTTGAAGGCCATATGACCATTCTAAAAATTTTCCAAGGTACATATATTAAAACTTTAGACAATTGTTTCCAATAACCTTTTGGTAAAAGATTTTTCCACAGATTGAGTGATTTTTATTTGACTAATCTTGACTTTTTCTTTGGTAGACCAAAAATCCGTACATTGCCAAAGAATGTCGCTTTTTCTATTGGCAGAAAAGACTTAAAGGTGATTCTCTAAGTTTATGCCAGATAGACGTTTGCCTTGAGAAACTTTGGAAATTATTCAATCTGGTCATACTAGCATTCCTTATTTCGGCTTTACATCCAGAAACTTGTAATGTCTGAAACTTCCTTGACTTTGTCTTTTAGGAACCTCTCGTGTTGGTTCAATGATTTCCAACTTGGTGCCATTTCCATCCAGGTAATCTCAGTTGCTTGCTTAAGCTCAATTTCCTTGATCTGTATTGGTTCTAACAAATCTTTTTTTCTTTGCAGTACTCCATAGCCTATGATGACAACTTATTGTCCTGAGGCTCTTGTGATTCATTTCCAACCTTTGCTAGGTGGCCAAAAGCCAACCCTTGCTTGGTGGAATGAGGACTTTCTCTTGAGATACTTGATTTCTTGTACTTGGATTGTTGATGGAAACTCACTGACATTGCACAGGCGCACTCATAAGCCTGGCATTGCATTAGTGGACAAAAGTGGCACTAGGCCTACCTTTGGATGTGATGCACTTGTGTGTACTATTTGTGGATTCACTGAACACTAGCACACGTATAATTACAGCCATGACATTGCATCAGTGGACCAAGGTGGCACTAGGCCAACCTTTGGAAGTGTGCTTGTGTGTGGGTGATAATATACTATGTCTATCGAGTCTTATTCTAGAAAGAAATTAGTAAACTTGATGGTTAAACCTACTATTTATTTTTGAATATATATATATATATATATATATATATATATATATATATATATATATATATATATATATATATATATATATATATATATATATATATATATATATACTATAATGAAGCGTTGTGTGTTGAAAAACTTGCATGCTTGGAAGCGATTAGGTAAGATGCACCTTTGACTCAAAATTAGGATATAAAAGGTATTATGTTAGAGAAAACTAAATATTTGAGAACAATAGTGGTTGAAAAGCTTACCTTGACTCAAAACATTAGGATATAAACCATTTCCCCAACACTTTCCCTTTAAAGGCCGTGGTGTCGACCTATTTCTTTTGACTTTCTCTGCAGCATTTCTCCATAAAGTTACCTTTTCTCCATGCTTCTATGTCTCTACATCCTTCTCTTTTGGGTCATAGTCGCAACCATGGAATACTATAGTCGCGACCATACTGCAAATTTCTCCACACAGGGTCTTGATGTCGAGACGTGGAGAGACAACATTGCGACGTTGCCTGCTATGAAAAATTCATGTTCTCTATCACGTCATGACGTGAAGAAGCAACGTCGTGACGTTGAGAACCTATGTCGCGACGTTGACTGCTACTACAATTTCAAGCTCTTCTTGCCTCGATTTTTTCCATTTACACCCAAGGAATAACCTGTCACTTGGTGTAATGATGTAACACGTCCAATTCTTTAGAGAAATCTTGCATTTGAATGTATAGTGGCTACAAAGGCCACTTTCCTTTACTCCAATTCAACACGAGGGCTTATATTCTCAAGAATTATAATGATACCCTCTTATGAACTTGTCCAGGTGCTATGTTTGGGGAAATACACTCGGACATTTCTGCTCCTATTTCCCCAATATTGAGATGGTCAAGAAGTCTTCCTTAGGGAATCAGTAGGGAATCTTGAAGAAGTTTGTGTTTTTGAGGTGAAGTGGCTAAAGGTCAACTTTACTGCCTCAAATCCTCTCTTGGAACTGGTCTCATTCCTATTTCTCCAATGACTTTAATAATCCTAAGACCTACCCGGAAAGGGAACAAGAACACCCTTGTAGAAGTCAATGTGCTAACGAATGAAATGGCCAAGAAGCTACTTTATGACTAGGTCATCTCATATTTCTCCAGTTTTAAAGTGGTCATGGGACCTACTTTTGGAGAATTGATGACACAACAAGCCCATTCTTGGGGAAGAGCCTTTATTTAGGATGAATAGGGATCCCAAAGCCTACTTTAACCTTCCCATCAAAGATTTGTATCTACTTCCCCAGATTTAAAGTGGTCATGGGACCTCCTTTATTTATTCATGAAACAATTGAGAGTAACAAGTATGACATTGAGGAATACAAAAGGTTTGAGTAGTGAGTGGCCAAACCAACCTACTTTATCACTCAAAGTAACTATTAAGAATAATTTCCCCAATACAAAAATGGTCAATGGGACCTAAATTGCTTGTTATTCCCTCATTCCACATCTTAGTTTTTCTTGGTAGTATCCAATATTTTGCACATTGTGGGAAAGTATTTCTTAAGGTACTTCCCATTGATGTACCTTTTGTGTTGCTCCCAGCAAAGGCTTGATGGCGTGGGCATTTAGGCGTGCCCAGTGAACAGATGGTCCCTCCCATTTAGGAGACCATTTCCCTAATTCTCTATCTTTAGCACCGATGGGCAACACCACCTTCCAAACAGCTCCTTCTTCTTCTCTTTCTTCGACACCTTGTTGTAGGCCCGAGCAACCTTCTTTTTCTGGATCATGATGTGGTCAAGCACTTGTAATCTCTTAGAGAAGGAACTACCACCTCTATTGGAAGCACTGCATCATGTCCATATGTTAGAGAGTAAGGACTTACCTTATAGAATCTCTCTTAGAAGTTTTATAAGCCCATAAGGTCTCAGATAAAATTTTGTACCAATCTCTAAGATTATCCTCCAGCATCTTCTCCTGGATCTTTATCAACACCTTGTTAGAAGCTTCTGCTTGTCCATTTGCTTGGGCATAAAAGGGAGTTGATCTAATGAGTTGAATGCCATAGTCTTTGGCAAAATAAGTCATCTCATACCCAGTGAACATGGTGCCTTAGTCGGTTGTAATGGACTGAGGAATTCCAAATCTATGAATGATCTGTTCTTTGATGAATTGGATCACATCCTTTTGCTCTACTTTCTTCAAAGTCTTGCCTCCCTTTGTTAGTAAAAATGTCTGGCCAGCAACTAAGAGCCAGTTATGTCTCTTTGATGAACTTGGGTAGATTTTCCCAATTAAGTTCATGGCCCATCCTTTGAAAGGCCATGGCTTCACAATTGAGTGGAATTCCATAACAGGTATCCTCTGTATGCTGCCATATTTTTGACACTGTTGGCAGCCCTTGGAGTAATTGATGCAGTCACTTAGTATGGTTGGCCAAAAATAGCCATGTCTCCTAATCAACCATCGCATTTTTATCCCGGCTTGATGGGCTCCACAAACCTCTTCATGAACTTGCTTCATCAACCATGTTAATGGGAAGGATGACCTCGGTAGTAACCCCATCGAGTCCTTTATGTATGTGATTCCCTTTGCTTTCAACATTATTTTTTCCTTAGGCTTGTTGAGCCTCTATAAGTCGTAGGATTGGCCTAATCCTTTAGATGATGCCTAACCTCTCCCACATGGTAGAGAAATACTGTTTAAGGTATTTCTCATTGATGAACCTCTAGTGCAACTCCCTTTGTGATTTGACATTGAATGTGTTTTTGTCATTTTCATAGTAGGGTTTTCAAGTATCACCTTTTGGGGTCTGCTTTATTTAGAAGGTTCAATGATAATCCCCTTGTAAATGCAGTCTGTGAAGCCCCAAAGTCTAGGAGTCTGTTGATCACCCATCAACCTACGAAAAACCTGTGGATATCGTGTAACTCGATACCACACTGTTATGTCCCATTTACCGAGATCCATAATTTAACAAAATCGGACATAGTCTCCTTCGTACGGGGGGCTCTATCTAAAACCCAACATGTACAATATACAATAACATGACCCATTCGAGGCCCAATATAACACAATAAGCGCAGCTGGATAAAATTTATCCCACATTCAGGGCTATATTAAAAAATATCCATACATGGACTCAGTGCAACTCTTTAACACATTAGTACGTGCCAAAATTAATTTACTCCAAAAATTTTACAAAAATAATCATAAAGCCACAAGTCGACTTTCTTCACCCTTGCAGCCCCGGATGAGAGTTGTCCATCGACTCATGTCCCTTTGAAATGTTTTCATTATAGGTGTGCCACGCAATAGGTAATTCCTACGGGCATACTCCCACCTAAGTGCACATGTAATGTTCTGCGACAGTGCATTCCGTAAGCAATTCCAAGTAGAATATGCAATTCTAGGTTGGAATCCTACATGCCATGCTATGAAATGAGATGAGACTCACTCATGTACCATACCTCGAGTCATTACGGACTCCCACCACACAATGCAATGTCGATGTGTGATAAAATCCGTCATTGATGGATTACATCCAATGATCGTTTTGAAATAAAATCGCATGTTTAAAAATCAAAACTTTTTGGATGTCACACCTCGAATGACTATTTCATATAGAAAACCATGTGTTTTTTTGTGAGCAGCGGATTTTTGAGTCTCACCGTATGCTCTACACGCCTTTTGCACTTTTTGGACTTTCACCATCGGAGTGTAATGAACCAGTAACCAAGCCTTTCACCCGAGAGAGTATCTAGCCTTTCTTGCTATTACCCGACACAAGTTTTTCATGTCATGCAACCATGCGACTCTGTTGGACTTTACCCAACGGTACCGAGCCTACTCATCAATCACCAATTGAGGTGTTTGAATTCAATCATGCACTCACACCCATGAAATGCGATGTTCCCATGCATATGCAATGTAATGCACTATTGCATGTTAATGTCATGTCTCATATGCAATGAATGCCTTATGACAAATTTAATCATACATCTCACCATGTATCATGGACAATTATATCATATGCAAATAATTTCTAAATAAACACTCACACAAATGTCAATACATTAAAACACATATATTAACATTTTATCACTCAACAACAACCAAGCATGATATAAAAAAATCAAGCAATAACATTGTAACATCCCGAAATATACCCTAGCAGTTTTCGGACTTGTTTAGGGTATATTAATAGCTAAATATGAATTTTCGGAAAATAAAACAAAGACCCGGAATTAATATTAGAGACAAGGGTAAAGTGGTCTTTACCACTAGGACATAAATGGCGTAAATCAATAAGTTATATGCCCAAATAATGATATAAATCAATAAGTTATATGCCATTATGGAAATAGAAAAGATGGAATTGTGAAATATAAGAGAATGAAAGGGCTTAAATGCAATTATGAAACTTAAGAAGCAAAAAATGAGTTTTTTTTTTGAAGGCCAAACATGGCCTTAACTAAACAATTGATTTAAGACCAAATTGGTCTCAAATTGGGGGGAGAGAAAAGCGAGAGAGAGGGGGGGAAGGGCAAAAAGGAGAGAGAAGAGGAAGAGGAAGAGAGAGAAAGAAGAGAAGGGGAAGAAGATGGAGGACCAAGGTATGGAACTTTAGTTTTGTATGAAACTGAATTCAGAAGTATGGATTTAGCAGATTCTAAGGCTTGGTTTAGTTAACTGTCTCCAAAAGTTAGGGTTTTGTTAGGAATTCATTCTAACCTTGGATCTCTTGAGTGGGTTGGTAAAACCCCATATGAACAAGGTAGGTATAGATCCTCCCTTTTGGGTTGGATACATGTTAAATGAAAGGAAATTGAGTTAGGGTTTTGATCAGAAGCCCTAACAAATCTTAATTACTTGGTGTGTATATGGGTAGTAACCTTATATTAGAATGATATTGGGAGAGATTAATGGAAAGTTTTGAAAGAAGACAAGAAGTGAAGAGGAATTGAGTAGAAAAGTGATTATAAGATGAATTTGAAGTGATCTTGGAAGTGATTATGAGATATAGAGTTGATTGGGGTTGAAACATATGGAAAAATGTGAGAAATTAACCATTCTGGGCACTTTTCGGAGAGTTCTACCGGTAGAACTTGAAGTTCTACCGGTACAACTTTGATTCTGGTCATTTTTGGCCAAGTTCTACCGGTAGAAGTTAAGTTCTACCGGTAGAACTTGTTCTGGTTTCCCAGTTTCAACCAGTTTTTGTATTTTGGCCACTTGCTGTTTCTTATCCGATTTGGTAG
This sequence comes from Tetrastigma voinierianum, assembly GCA_016808115.1. Classification (NCBI taxonomy): domain Eukaryota; kingdom Viridiplantae; phylum Streptophyta; class Magnoliopsida; order Vitales; family Vitaceae; genus Tetrastigma; species Tetrastigma voinierianum. Next base: position 1,397,936 of record JAEQBH010000222.1, on the reverse strand, counting down.
ATTCCAGTAATACGTAAAATAGACTTCAAGGAGAACAAAACATATTTAATAAGTATCTCCAAATTCTGACTCTAGATAGCCCAAAAATTCACTCAAAGTGGGGCCATATGCAAGCCACATTCTGGTTCCAGCTTTGAGCATAGAGTAGTCCGGGTTGTTTCGGACGTAACTTGAGTTCCGGTGATCCGAATTGGGTGATTCCAGTTGGAATAGAACCCTTAGCACCTTAGCTTTAAATAAGTACAAGGACCTATTGTCAAAATATGAAGTTAAGACCTCGGAAAAATGAGTAATCCAAACTGTCACTAGAAAAATCGGTAAAATTACTAGTTGGCATGAAAATGCCATAACTTTAGTTTGGAAGATCCAAGTGGATTGATTCCAAGTCCTAAGTAAACTAGATTCATAGAGGAATGAGAATATATGAATGAGGTGTGATCTCATAGACATCATACTTCATAAGTATATGAAGTGCTATATGTAATAGCCATGAAACAAGAAAAAATATAGAAAATGCAATATGTATAGATATGTTCATAAAACATGAATATGATATTAATATAGGATGTGTCATAAGATATGATAGGTATAAGTCATAAGATATGATAAGATATGATAGGATATGTCATAAGATCACGATAGTCTAAGTACACAATTGATAGGCACATATGAATATAAGATTATATGTTATGAACATATGATTGTCATACATAAACGAATAGATGAAACATGATAGAAATATAGAAAGTATATGAATAGATAAAGACATGACAAAAATATGTAAATGATAGGAATATATGATAGACATACCGAAATGAATAAGAGGAAACATGCTAGGAACACATGATAAGAAAGGCATAAATGATAAGAACGATAGAGATAAGCAAGATAATAAGCTTATAAGAATAAGTAAAAATGCTGAGAATAGCTAAATCGGGATATGCTTGCATAAAGGATAGGATGCATAAATGATACAATACAAGAGTGCATAGTGCATTCATGAAATATGATAGACAAAACTAAATGATAGAAAAGATATGAATATATGTATTATATAGATATAATGAGAGCGAGTAATATGAAACTACGATTATGAACTAATATAGAGTAAGTAATGATAGTATATATGCATAAGCAATTATGATAACAATAGTTATTCATGCTTATGAGATATGTACGAAAAATGTAATAAAGCTGATTATGCCTTAGGACCTGGTAGAGGATAGATAGGCATGCCTATAGGGAAGATCAGTTCTTTGCGACATATTCGCTGAAATGAATGTGAGGCCCACAGTTTGGGTCGATGATATAGATCCGTTTGGATCGGTGGCCCTTGAGGTCACCGCGATAGGCGAGAGATCAGCGCCGTACGGTGATAGTACCTTGGGTACCGATATATGGCATAGGTCAGCTGTCTGCGTGCGATGACGATACCGCCGGGTATTAACGGGCGAGATCGCGCACCAAATGCGATTGATGAGTACCTTCGGGTACACATAGTTTCCCGTATCCGCTTCTAAGGTATTTGCAGACATGAAACCAAAAAGGAAATGATATGTATAGAACATATGACATGATATGAGAAGCATAGCACTGCTATGCGATGAAAGTATAGACAGTAACAAAAACAAGAAGTAATGTACAAGATGACAGTACATGAAAAGCATATGAAAAGTACGATATGTAACAGTATATGAATATCATATGAAAGTATAGTATATAACGTTATAAGATAATACAGTATATGACTGTCTCGATAAGTATAATAGGAAAGCAATGAAATCTGCAGTACATGAATATAGGTATATGAAAATAGTACATGAATAGTACATGAATATAGTATATAGAAAGTACAAAGTATAGTACTCGAAAAGGATATGAACAAGTAGCATTATATGAAGTGATAAAAGAGAAGGAATATGAAAAGAGTATAGTATATGGAAAACATAGGAAAATACAGTAGATGAAAAGTATCAGATGAAAGTATACAAAAGTCTGAGTATATGAAAAGTATAAGAATGTGGTAAAATACGGGACGAGTATAAGATAGGTTATATGAAAGTATCTGAGATAAGAATGTATAAGATACATGCACGGTATACAAACATGAAAGGAAATGAACATGAAAAGAAATGAACATGATAAGTATAGGATATGTAAAGCATAGAACAGGAATACAGTAAAAGTATAAATAAAAGATATACCAAACACATAGAACATGTACCGAAAGAGATTGACATGCAATAGACAAAGTATATGTGATAGATAAGTAATTAGAGTTATAGAAATATGTACAGATAGATGATATGCATATGTATAAGCTTGTGACGTTGTCATTGTGGTGGTTGTCAGCATGTTCCCACTAAGCGTAAAGCTTAGCACAGGTGTTAAATAGTGTAGATGCGAGGAAGCGAGAAGACAGGATAGGGCGGACATTCCACGTCGACCGGCGGTGACTTCGGAAGATGAGTATATCGGTAGCTAACCATAATCTCTGAAGTTTTGTAATAGTAAATTGTAATAGTACAAGTAAAGGGACTCTTGTATATGTGTAGATTGATGGACACCACTCGGTGGTAGTTCTTTGTATGTATAAAATGATTTTTGTTTTAAATTGTTGTATACCTGCAGTGCAGTACGGCTACGAGAAAAAACGAGGTCAATAGAGTCAGTAAGTAAAGTATATAGATATAGTATAGATAGTCTCGCGCCCCGGACTCCGGTTCGGATCCGCCAATCGGATCGGGGGCGTGACAAACATACTTAACCATCAAGGCAAAGTGTGGCATGCAAAATACCCACAAAATAGCCTAAACAACCCCTTAATCGAGCATAAAAACTGGCCAAACATGCCCTTAAGCTGGCCATAAAACTGGCCAAATAATCCCTTAATAGTCCGGATGTAAAACCTGGGAAAAATGCAATTTTTTTTTTCAAAAAGAGCAAAACGGTAATTTGCCGCTGGAGTACAGGTTGAAAATCTGAAATTTTCTAGATCTCGGATGATGAAACGAACTTCACCGTTGGAATCGTCTTGCGAAATCTAGTTACCCAGGTGAATTTCATCGGTCGAGAGACGGTCGGAATTTTCATGTTTTTCGAGTGAACATATTTTTGTTGAAACCCAAAAACGAGATTTTTTAGAAAATGTCAAAAGTTGGGCAATAGTTTAAAGAAAGTTCATATAAGATAATCTGAACTTGAACCGAGACAAAATAAATTGTTTCGAGGCAAAGGTAGACCCGAGCAAGGGGGGACACGTGACGCGACGTGAGCCACATATCCAAAGTTTAAAAATAGGCAAATATCTCATTTGGGAGAAAAGATCTCCCATTTCTGATTTTTCAAATGTAGGGAGAGAGAGAGAGAGAGAGAGGAAGGTTTCCTTTGGCGATTCACAGGATTTCGTCGATCGGAATTCATCGGGCCAAGAACTAAAGTTCACCAACTCGACGAGGGCTACGCGTAGGCACAAAAAAAAAAGAAAAAAAAAGAGAGATTTCACTGAAGATCCAAAAGAGGAGATTTGGGGGGAAATCAAAGTTTTCTGGTTATGAGGTGTTTGAAGCTTCCTAATGGTGTTTCCTACGCTCCAAGAGGTAGAGATTCTTCATATTTTGATTTTATTCCTACCTTTGGGTTGAAGTGAGATTGTTTTAAAGTTGATTTTGGGATGAGTTTGGGATGGTTTTTGTGCCATGTTATGGCATGTTTTGTGGCTTTAATTTAGACTGTTTTGGTGGCCGGTTTTGTGGTTTTACTTAGAATGGGGTTAGGGCATGTTTAAGGAGTTGTTTTTAGGTCAAAGTTTGAGATGTCTGATAGCTATGGGCTTAAAGCGCACCATCGGGTACAAAATTGCGTAGCCCCTGCACCCCTTTAAGCCTCCAACTTTAAACGATCATATCTTTCTCATCCGAACTCATATTCACACATTCTTGGACCCTATGGAAAGCTCTTTGAGTCTAGAATCTGACCATATGCTGGTGGATGGAATTTGATGCTCACATCTTTACTAAAAATTTTATTGTTGCACCAAGTGTTCTATTGTATTGACATGTGATGTGAAAATGACCCCACATACTGTCTAGAATTTGGGACTGATTTTCAGTCAGGAAAAATAGGAAAATTGGACTAGTGTCCCTCATGGAAATTGTAGCTGCATAAGTGAAATTGATGTTAGGCTTTTGAATCACCCAAATTAGACCTCTATAACTTGAGTTATGGTCTGATACCGAGGCGCCACAAGTACCAGTTTTGACCTATACATTGTCAGTTGATTGATTTCTGGTTGGGAAAAAGAGGAAATTTGGACTAGTGTTCTACATGAAAATTATAGCTGCATCTATAAACTTGATGTAGGTTTTGAATCACCTAATTGGACTTATACAACTCAAGTTATGGTCCATTTCCCGGGACTACTACAGCTTAGGTTGTTTAATGGGTTGTGTCTAGTTTTTGGGATTGTTAGGGGACTAGTTTTTGAACTGAGTTCGGAACTATTATGTGGTCTATTATGGCTTGATTATGAGGGTGTTGTTGCGTAATATGGAATGACACGTTGTATGTTGATGTTGATATATGCCTGCATGATATATTGTTGAATGATATTATGAACATTATATGCTTATTGATATAATTGTTCATGATGCATTGGTGATATGCATGAGTGCAGTTGTCCATATAACATTCATCATATATGCGACATGGTATAGACATGCAATGGTGCAACACATTGCATATGCAAGGGAAACATTGCATTTCATGTGTGTGAGTGCATGGTTGGTAAATCGACACTGCGTTTGATGTTTGATTAGGTGGGCTCAGTAAATGGGACAACGCCCAACAGAGTCGCATGATTGATTAAAATGGTAAAAGAAAATATGTGTTGATATCGAAGGGATAGATCCTCCACTTGGTGAAAAGCTGCCAGTATGGTGGGGACATAGTTACTAGCGGTGAAGACCTTAAAGGGGCCTTCCCAGGTTTGCGGTTTTGATTGTGAGACACAAAATGCACTACCTACAAAAAGAGCACATATATTTTGAATATAAAATGATCATTGTGATGTATCGTAAAAATATTTGGTTTATAAACAAATGAAATTTAATTTTGAAAATGATCGTGGATGTCATCGGAATGATGATTTTACACGCTGAGCTTAGGTGTTGTGTGAAATTAAATGAGACTTGGGACGTGGGCATGGTGAATCACATCTCATTTCATGGCATGTATGATTCCATTTAGAATTGACATATTTTTCATTGGAATGTTGATGTGTGTATTATTGTGTGAACATTGCATGTGCACATAGTGTCAATCGGGCACTCTTCCTTCAGATTCTCTTCCTCTTAATGATCATGCTGATTGGTGAGCCTTGAAATTGAATATTGTAGGATGTCAATTTTCTGATCAAGCTCACTTTGAAGCCCATTCAATTTTAGTTCGAGAGGCTCTCCAGCATTATCAATTCTTTGATTTGTTTGGACATTCACCACTTTACGCTCCTCTGAGTACCCGCAATTTACTCAAGCTCGGTGTGCTTGCTCAGGCGGAAGAAGTTAGCAGTGGTGGTTGTGGTGTGAGGAGTTGAAGGATGCTGGCAGATGCGGGGAAGTTCGCCTCTTTGTGGAGGCTCCAGGTGATCTCATTAAAAACGATTACCGAGAATATGTTCCTTTGTGGAATACGATTCTGCAATCATACCCAGGTTTCTAACCCCTTTGTAACATACACCTGGTGAAAAGCAGGGCAACACCAAACAACAAGGAAACAATCCTACTTTTTTTTTTTTTAAGTGAGTGACTAAAAAAACTAACAATAAAATACTAAAAAGGCGAAAAAGAGGAAAATTCACCAAACATTGGTGAGGATCACAAGTGCTCAGCCCCCTTATCAAAATGCACTAAGGCACCATCCCCCGGCAACAACACCCTTTGATTTGTGTGCTAGTAGGTATCTCAGAATCAACAATATTTATAACCTAAATTCCTCTGCATATAGCATAGCCCTTTGTAGTATAATTGTTCTAAAGGTGATACAGTATGGAGTTTTCTTTTTCATTGACTTGCAATTAGTTTTGTTGGTGAATTTAATTTGGATTTGGAGTTTAGTAAAAACGATTGCGGGGTGAAATGTTTGGAAGTAAAAATAAAACCAAGTTAAAATGTAAATAGAACTCCAGCAGAGCGTTAGGTCACTAGGGTCGGATTCACGAGAGCGGGGTTTCAAGGTCCTTTCCTTGCATTGGGAGGATGGCCTGCCTGAGTCATTTCTCGAACGGATCTTCATTTAGCTAAAATTGACCCTTAATAAATATCCTTTGAAAAATGGCATCCAGGCCATTAGTGCTCAGATCATTACTTCAAGTCACCTTGACTCACCTTACAATGATCATAGAAATAAATGATAACTAACAAAAATCAATGGATCTAACATTAAGCATCCAATAGGCTAAAAATCTTACCAAGTAATAACCATTCAAGGTGACTTTCGAGAACAAAACCTAAAAGTTAAAAAAGAGAGCGATAGCGGTAGTGAATGCCATGTGAAAAACATGGAACACTCCATTTTACCTTCAAATCTTACTTTCCTAGCGACCTTCTCCTTCAAGAGAAGGTTCTAACCTCATCCCCTCTAGATTTGTCATCCATAGGGTGTTGAAACATGAGAAAATGAGAAAGAAAAGGGAGAAGAAAATGGCTGGAAAGGAGCTGGAAAGCGCTGACTTCCGCCTAAAGTCTTATTAATGAGCAAAAGGTCCATACTATTACAATGTAGATTGAGCTTATATATTGCTAATATGTAAAGTAAAAAAAACCAAAAAAGCAGCTATTGAGGATAAAACGGAAGAAAGAGCCAAAGCGGGAACAAAGTTAAAGTCAAGCAAACGAAAGCGAGAGTAGTGTCGCAGGGTGAAAAGTGACAAAACTGGAGAGTAGGTTGCGAAAATTCGCAACCTGCGAAATTTCGCAGGTTGCAAATTTCGCGTGCAAATTTCATACGTCCTTTTCAACCTGCTTTGCTCCTGTGCCTCTGGTTCACGATATGTAATGCGAGTTCAACTCGGATTCTTCGTGCTTGGATCGACTCAATAATTTTGGCATAAATAGCTTGCAAAAACTACAAATATAGCCACAAAATGCGATCAGTAGTATAGCCGGGACCTTAATGTGCAAATTGGGTTAACTACGTTGATTAATACACAAAAAGTGCGCAAAATATGCAATAAACAGGGTTCAAAATAGCACTTTTTAAGCACTAATCATCTTCCCAGCTACCCTTAAGATTAAGGACGCATGCCATAACATGTCCTCTAAAGTCTGGATGGTCCTTTTCGACTGACCATCTGTCTAGGGATGAAAAGCAGTGCTCATCATCAACTGTGTCCCCATGACTCGTTGGAAAATATTCCAAAAGGCCGTAAACCTAGGATCCTGATCCGATACTAAAGATACTGGTACCCCATGTAATCGGATAATCTCTCGTATGTATAACCTGCAGAACTCCTCCAGAGTGAAGGTCATCCTCACAGCCAAAAAATGTGTCGACTTAGTAAGCCGGTCCACTATCACCCACACCGTGTCATGCCCTCACGATGTTGGTGGCAAGTGAGTCACAAAATCCATCATGACGTACTCCCACTTCCACTCAGCTATTTGGAGTAATCCCGATGGTCTCTAGTGCTCAGCCTTTACTTGTTGACACGTGAGATATCGACGAACAAAATCCCCAACGTGTTTCTTCATCCAACTCTAATAATACTGGTGACGAAGATTGTGGTGCATTTTCATGCCACTTGGATGCATAGCAAAACGGGAGCAATGGAACTCCCTGAGGATCTCCTCTCTCAAATTTACCGATTGGGGAACCACAACCCTTCCCCTATACCAAAGACTACCCTCCATGTGAATGACCCAGCCTTCGTCACCTGTATCTGACCGTACGCAATCCTTGATGGACAATATCTATGTGTCCCGTCCTTGGAACTCAATCAACTCTGCTCAATAAGGAAGGCGTAGCCACTAAACTCCCAAAGTACCTTAAGCCTAACCCCCTATAGTGCAGCTTGAATTGTCTCACAGCCTCGAGCATCTGCCACTCCCGGGAAGCCACACTAGCCAACACTCCCCATGACTTCCGACTGATTGCATCAACAACCACATTTGCCTTACCGGGATGGTAATGCAAACTGAAGTCATAGTCTTCCGGATACCCCATCCACCTGCGTTGCCTCATGTTGAGGTCCCGCTGTGTAAAAATGCACTTCAAGCTCTTGTGGTCTGAAAACACCTTGAACTACTCACTGTATAGATAGTGACACCAAACCTTCAAGGCAAAGACAATGGCCGCCAACACCATGTTATGTGTGGGGTAACTCCATTCATGGTTCTTTAACTATCAAGAACTATAAGCCACTACCCTCCCGAATTGCATCAAAACATATCCAAGTTTGTCCTTAGAGGCATCACAATACATTGTGTACCTCTATCCCCTTTTTGAAACTATCAGAATAAGAGCTAAAGTAAGCCTCCTCTTCAATTCTTGGAATGCCTTCTCACAAGGGTCATTCCATTCAAACTTGACCTCCTTCCGGGTCAATCTCGTCATAGGTGTAGCTAATCGGGAAAAGTCCTCAATGAACCTCCTGTAATACCCGTAATCCCAGCGCATATCTCAAAAGCCGACTTCGGTCTCTCCCAACTCACTCTTGCCTTAACCTTCTCCAGAATTTACGGATATAAGTGCGACACCACATGCCCCAAGAATCTCACCTTAATAAGCCAAAATTCACACTTACTAAATTTGGCATACAACTAATGGTCTCTCAAGATTTGGAGAACAATACTCAAGTGACCCTCATGCTCCTCCTCATAATTTGAGTAGATCAAGATGTCGTCAACAAAGACCACAAAGAACAGATCTAGGTAGGGTTGGAACACCCTATGAATGAGATCCATGAATGCCGCTAGAGCATTCGTTAATCCGAAAGGCATCACTATGAACTCAAAATGCCCATATCACGTCCTAAAGCGCTGCACTTAGGGATATACGCATAACCCTCAATAATGGTGGCAGTTGCAGATATTTATCTTTAAGGTAAACCTGCTCTCGTGATTAAATAAATCATCAGTCATAACCAAGTATGCTAAATGTTATTCATTGTCATTGATGTGTATCATAACCAAGGTCTTATCTTCTTCTTAGAAAACAACACTGGAGCGCCCTAAGGTAAAGTGCTCGGTCTAATAAAACCTCTGCCCCAACAATTCCCGTAATTGGACATTGAGTTCCTGTAACTCAGCAAGCCTCATTCAATGCGAAGTCATAGAAATAGGAGATGTACCAAGGTGTAATTCAATAGTGAAGTTTGCATCCCTATACGGAAGTAATCCCGGTAGTTCATCCGGAAAAACACAATGATTCACACTTTTCATATTTACTTATACTAGTATTTTTGTCACAACTCAATTCACACAATTTACACATCTGTTAACCATTTTTCCCTTAAAAAGAATCTAACAGAAATTTCCAGTGCATAAGATAATGAAATCACCCGGCCGCGGTCAGTTAATTTCTTGGCTGGTTTTAACACTTTTAATAACAGTACTATCTGCGGATTCTGGTTTGGTTATTTTTACATTGCATTTTTGTATGCGCTACGATCTTAGTCAGCGGGCTACGGATCGGTATGTCACTATCAATCATATCATTCACAGTATTGCTACATTTATCCTTATTCGTATACCAATCTATTCCTAACTCGAATATGACGGCTAACATTCTCTTAAGGGCATTAATAATTAGTCATAGTAAAAGTTACTAGATTATATTCACAAGAATTCCACAATAACGCAAGTTTACGACCAATATGCCTACTTTACCACTATGTTAACTATCCGATTAACCCATTTTAAAAACCGATTTATTCCAAGTCAATAATTCTGCACACAAAAGTTATACATAATCTCATAGAAACACTATATCGCATTTGGCCATAATCCAATCACTTTTTCTTCATTTTAACTCACTTAACACATGAGTTTTATGCACTATTTCAATTACAAACGCTTTGCGAATTTGAAACATAATTTAAACACACATGCAGTAATTTTGCACCAAAGCAGAGATATACACACCAATACATTCGACTACACATGATTCATGCATTAACATACATTACACATTCCCTTTTCATATTAATCATGAATCAATTACCAACACCCAACCAATTTATTTATGGTTCAAACCAAAAGCACACATGCAGATTTTATATCAACACTTCAGGTTTGATGACAAAATAATCACAACACCGAAACAAGAAGAGAAATGTGAAGAACAAACCAAAAGGGTTGTCGATTCTTGACACCTATTCCTTGAATCTTGATCTTAGCTCAGGTTTTATCATCACCGGCCCCTAATCCATCACAATTAGAGAACAAACAAAGAAAAATCAGTCGTGCATGCTAGGGTTTCTAGTTAAGGTTGATTTCTACCCAATACACCTTCACTTGCAAAATTTTCTGGAACAAATGAGCCATATTTTACTCAAACTCCTTCAAGAAAATGATATCTCCATGAGTCTATTTTCAATATAAATTGGAATCATCACATTTGGATCATTACAACTTAACTTATGGCCAAAACACCAAACATGTACCAAAACAAAGGATAACCCAATAGCTTACTCGTATTTTCACTTCAGTTCAAAAACAGGTGACCTAGGGTCAGGTTTGCTTCTTGGTACCTTCTATAATTTTGTAGGTCTACCTCTTAGGGTTCTTTCCCAACTATAATTACTCAATTTGGATGACTAATGGCCAAGTTATGACCAAAACAAAAATATAAAACAACCAAGAAATTTTCCTATTTCTAGACTCTATTTTGGTCCATTTCGGAAACACCAACATGGATGCTATTTTTGGATTGCTTTAGGTCTCTGTTTCTTCTAGACATTTTCATCCATGAGTCTTATGCACCATCTCAATTAGGAATCTTCAATTTTAGGTTAAGAGAACTGAGATTATGGCTAAAACAAAAACATGGGTTTTTGAAAAAAAAAAACTTTGACAGTAATTCCCTTCAAAACCTATACATCTCTTTTTTTACACTTCTTAGTCTTTAAGACCCCACAAGCAAAAAAAAACCAACTCAAAGCAATACAACTCCAATTCAAAAACAAATTACCCAAATATGAAAGAGTTAGGTTCTCCTTAAGCACAAAAACGAAAATGAGTTAGGACTTTCCTAACAATCAAAAGGGAGAATCCATACAACCCAAATCCAGATCAAAACAAACATCAACCCAACTCTAACAAGTATAACATGTGAATGAGAAGAGTTAGGGTTCTTCCTAACCTCAAACATGAACAAATAGGGAGTTAGGATGGTTTCTTAACGTTGATTTCCTTGAAATACTTGAACCTAGCTTCTTTTCCTTCTCTTGATCAAGCAAAACCTTGAACTGATAGATAACCAAACCCAATTAAGCATCTTTATATTCAAGACCTAGCACCAAGTGTGAAAGGCCCAATTCTAAGACCTAATTTGGTCTTATCCCATTTCATGTATAAGGCCTTGTTTGGCAAATCTCATTTTTACTTAAGTTTTCCATTTTTGCAGTAAAGTCCTCAATTCCATTTTTATTTGCAATTCATTTATCACATATTCAACTTTAATATGTATTTTCTAGCTTTATGACCCTTGAGTCCTTAATGTCTTTTATTCCTTTTCCTCCTGGTATTTATAATTTAGACTATGATCATGTAAAAGAACTTAGTGATAGAATTTACATTCAACGTGAAGAATTTAGAAAAAAACTTAGATAAATTGCATGTTGTAAGAACTAGTATTAAAAACCTTACTAAAGATATTAAGAACCTTGTTTCTCTTAAATATTTGTATGAATATGAAAATACTATAAAAGAAACTTACGAAGAACTTTTTGATAGAGAAACCTTAGTTAAAATTGAAATAGTAAAATATTATATTGATAACCTTTATGTTAGCTCATTTTCTTAGAACTTAGAAACGGGTGTAGAAACTTTAAAAAAATTTATGAACCCTCGATTTACGAAATAAGAAATTAAATATTTTAAGAACCTTGTAGAAATACAGTTAGAAATAACAAAAGTAGTTTTAAAAGAACATAAAAAACAAGAAGTAAATTGTGATAGTGACTGTGAAGGGATAAAAAATTTAGAAAAAATCCAAGAAAGACAACAAAGAAAAATAAACAATTGTAATACAACATTAGGAATTAGAAAGGAAGCTAGAAGACGTTAAAATTTTTAATTTAATTCGAAATAACTTAGACTATATAAAAGAACAACTAATTAAAGAAGATAAATTTTGTAGAAAAGAAATAGAAAAAATAAAAGTTGAAAAACAAAACAGAAATAATGAAAAAATTTAACCAAAACTAGACCAAATCCTTAGACAATTAGTTAAGAAAACAAATAAATTAAAAGAAAATAAAATAGATAATCTTTTTAAACAATTTGAAAAAAAACTAAATTTAGGAGAAAAACCGATATTTGTAGAACATAAAATTAATCCATTTGAACCAATAGATTTAGAAGTGAAACTATGGAAATTGTAGAATTAATAAAACCAAAAGAAAATGTACCTATTAGAAAATTAGAATTTTTTGAAAGTAAAAATCTAGACTTTTTTAATGAAAATAGTTTGAATAACAAAGAAGAAGAAGAATAGAGAAATTCTTTAAAACAAGAAGAAAATGAATCTAAAAATAAACCTCGAAATAAGACTCTTTTAGACTTAGAAAAACTAGTTCAACCTTTAGAAAGTAAAATAAATCCGTATAATATATGGAAATATTTGAAATAATAATAGAAAAAACCCACTTAGAAATTGAGACAAATAATTTAAGTGCTGAAGAAACCCAAAAAGAAGAAGAACCGATAAATTCTTTAGAGACAACAATTGTAAATACAACAAATAAGGTAAAATCAATAACATTTCCAACTTTCCAACAATAATTAAATTAAAGAAAACTGAAATAAAAGTATAAGTAATGTTAGATACTGGAGCTAGTAAAAACCTTTTATTTGAAACTTTAGTACCAAAAGAAGATCAACAAACCTTAACTCAGCCTGTAGAATTAGTATAGTATAACCAGGAAAAACTAATACTAACAAAATATATAGCTAATATTCCAATGATAATTAATAACATAACCATGTTATTACAAGGAGGTATAATAATACCAAATAACCAAGTTAGTTTTCACCCTAAAACTACAACAATTGCTTATACAAACACATAAAATATATTAAACACAAACAATAACATCGCCTCACATTATACAAATAAAATAGAAGAAATAAAGGATAGTATAGTTAATGATTATTCAGAAAACTTAAAAAACTAAGACTTAAAATTAAAAAACCTTTGAGCTCAAACAGAAAAAATTGGAATTATAGGAAAAGTGTAAGATTCGAGAAAATTCCAATTTCTGGAAAGAGGGCAAAATCGTAATTTCGATAAAAATCCAAAATTTATTCTCTAGATCTCGGATGATGAAACGGACTTCACCGTTGGAATCGTCTAAATCTAATACACGTCAATTTGATCGAATTAGGAACGGTCGAATTTAGTTTTTCGAGAGGCATCGGTATCATGTCTTTGTAAAACGACTTGTGATGTGAAAAAAGTCACTTATAACATGTACACATGTTATACATGTTGCATGGATAGAGAGATGATGAAAATGGACGGCCGAGATAGTGCCAAATGTCGAAAATCCAAGCTTGGAGACATGGGTGGCATTATAGAATTTGTTTTTAAATGATAATGCCAAAATAGTGTTGATGTCATCTCTTACAATTGAAAAGGAGAAAACGTGAAAGAAGGGGATCTTACGGTAGGTTGCTGGAATTAGTTTTAGAAGGACCTTCCTTCTGCGTAGATTCTCGAACAATCGGATCGTCCAGTTCATGAGTTCAGAAGAAGCTGTTACGCGGAGCGAGCAACGCGTGGACTCTGGTTTTGAGGAGTTTTGAGCAAACTCCGATGGTAGGGGTTTCATCCTACTTGGAGTTTACACTTTGTTTAAGTGTATTCCCGATGTTTGAGTTGATTGAGGCCGTGGTGGCCGTTTGATAGATCTCAAGCTTGGAACCGGGTGTTAGAGAGTGCTGAAACACATTGTACCGATCCATGAGCGTACACGGGCTGTTTGGGTTGTAAAATTGTATAAATTAATGAAACAATTTGTGTTGTGATGTGTATGAGGCCGAGAATGGCAGATAATCTCGCTTTCACAAGGTAAAACCGACAGAGTTTGGATGTGAACAAGGGGATCCGAGGGTTTCATCGTCACACACATGACATGAAAATAAATTTTTGTGTGAAAATGTGTTTGGTCGAGTAATTCAAGTTGAATTGCTCGTGTTTGATAATTAGCCCAAGTGAGCTAATTTTTAGTATAATGGATTGTGAAATTACATAACATGTTTGTGTGATTAAATTATGTAAATGTATATCATGTTATATATATTTGCGTGTGTTATATGAATTGCACTGGAATTGGCATCATGCATTCCATTTGCACTGAGGCACCCTAGAACAATAGGAGTGAGTGTAATGAGGTGGATACCTGAGAGAAGTGTTTCAGAGGGTTGACTAATTATAATAATTATCGGAGGGTAGTCCATATAAAATATCGATTGTCGAATTCGTGATTGATATACATCGGAGGAGTTGTCCACTAAATGGAACATCGGTCGATTACACTACTTATATCGGAGGGTAGTCCACAATTAAAAACAAATATCTTTGTTTTGAAAAATAATGTTTCTCATATGTGGCTTAGGCAAGTGTGAGGGAGTTGGTGAGAACTCGGGGTATGAGTTGATGTAGACATTTTAAAATTACGATTTACTTCTGAATGTATGCTTATCGAGCACAGATATGTACTTAGGTGAGAGTAATCGCTTAGGTGATTCCCACTGCTGGGTGAGCTCACCCCGCCAGCGGATATTTTGTGTGGAGCTGCTTCCGATGGCATTCGCTCATCCTAGAGTGTCGTTAGAGAAAGCAAACAGGGCTTTGGCTTTATGTACTACGCATTAGAACTCTATGTTTGATATATGATGTGTATAAGGATAAGATATCTCTGAAACTGGTTGTATATAGTTGAGATTTATTTGGATGAGTATTACTAGCCTAAGTGGCCGCTTTACTCATATATATTGTTATATTGAACTGCGTGACAAGTTTGTTTTTTAGTAGTTTTCCTTCCTTTATTAAAGAGTTTCGCCCGATTTTCGTGAATAATGTCGGTTTACTGACGTTTCATGAGACTCAAGGAGCGTCAACGGATACCTCGGAAATGGGGCGCCGCGCCCCATGGCTCCAGACGCCCAAAACCTCGGGGTCTCAGCTTCACTACCCGTCAACTCATACTGAACGCCTAACCCGACACTATTCACCTAAAAATCGGCAAAGTCTCCTTGCAATGTGAGCTCTACCCAAATACAAATCTATCCCAAACAATTCAATATAATCCAATATGATAATGTCACTGGCCCATATACCAATGCTCATCAAAAATACACTAACTATATACTATAATTTCAAGAGTTAATAATTTACTTTTATACAACATATATTAAAAGTTTAACAACATTCTAATACATGTATCCAACTAAAACCGAAGCCACAACCCGACTTTCTTCAAAATCAGTCTCAAGAAGAGTCGCTTTCTCGAAATAATTCTCTCGTATTCGAAAAATGTTCCTCGTGGTGAGTTATCGCCAAAGAGGTGGAATCATCCCAATGGGTTACTTCCCCACCTATGCATATGCAATGCTCAGCAAACACACACATTCAAGCAAATTCGTGATCCTACTTGAATGTCTAAATGACCAACCTATGTCCCGAAGTCATCACTTACTCCCTCACACTTGCCTGCCACGTGATGTAAAATAGTCATTTTCAAACAAAACCTCGTTGTTCTGAAAATACACTACCGAACTTCTTAAAAATATTATCACCCGAGGCGACGTGTTTGAGAACTCCAAAGTCAGCCATGGGCCCCATCCAAATGACACTGACCATCTCTCCTCTTAACCTCATTCCTCCGTAAATTCATCCTATGAAATCTTTCGCAACCATGTCGTTTTTCTCGTAAACCACGCCATGCACTCACACCTAACTTCTAGGTTACCCTTGGCATACTTAAATGCAATATGCTATTTCAACACAATTTATATACAACACATGCTAATATATAAAAACATGTATATATATATTAACATAATTAAAGCACATAAAACATGTTATGCACATTCACCATCAATAACACCAAAAATTAGCACACATGGGCTAATTTAACAAATACGAGCAATTCAATTTGAATTACTCAACCATACACAAATTTTCACAAAATTAATTCCCGAACACTATTCACGTGAACAATGAAACCCTAAGTTCTCGTTTCACTCTACCAACATCCAACATCTGCTCCACTCGCGAACTCGAATCTACGCCATTTCCCAGCCTTTATACACACCCAAATCATGAATTTATTGAATAAATCATCACTCAACATGCCCAAGTAGTCCGTGAACTGTCACGAACTACGCAAATGGCTCCATACCCAGATCACTCTCGTCCCAAGTTTGGGATCGATCAAACGGCCGCTCGGGCGCCTCAACCAACCGAACATCAACAAAACATCTAAACAAAAGTTGCGAATCTCAAGAGATAAAACCCTACATCTCGGGAATTTGTCAAAAACTCCTAAACCCGCGCCCACGCGTCGCCTCGGCCAAGGCAGTAACGACACTTTCCTTCGTCCAGTGAATCCGACTGGCCGACGCTCGCGATCCTGTATGTTCGCACCTTCTCTCTCTAAAAACAAAAACCTAAGCTCATTGTAATTTCGTTTTTCCTCCAGCACGTTTGTTCCCCTTTTTCAATTTGAAGAGGATGACACTATACACTCTTTTGTCTTATTTATTAAGAATTCAATTAATACCCATCATGTCCCTTCTTCGATTATTATCTTAAGACTACTTCGACCAGCCCATTTCCATCATTTCTCTTACTCACGCAACACGCGTCACACGAAGATACGTCGCAAGCTGATCACACGTCACATGTCGCTTACCTGACCGAAACGACGCTCAAAAACGCAAATTCGACCACCTAAATCTCTACGAAATCGACCGCAGGTTAGCTAGATTTCACGAGATCGCATTCCAACTATGGAAATCAAGCTTCTGGCCATCCGAGATTCAGAAAAATTTTGTTTTGACCAAAATTACGATTTTGCCATTTTTCAGAAAATTTGAATTTTCTTGGGTCTTACAGAAACACTAGAATATGAACAAAACAATTTGTAAAATACCAATAAATAGTCCAGATTTAACCATAAAACATCATATATTGCATGTAACCTTGTAGACACAAAACAATTTAAAATACAAATAGAAGAATTATTACAAAATAACCTTATTAAACCAAGTTCTCATAGATCAACGACATTTTTAGTTAGAAATCATAGTGAAGAAAAACGAGGAAAAGCTAGGAAAATAATTAATTACAAATGATTAAATAATAATACGTATGATGATGCATATAAAATACCCAATAAAGATTCTTTAATTAATTCTATTCAAGGATGTAGATATTTTTCTCAATTAGATTGTAAGAGTGGAGTTTGGCAAATAAGATTACTTAAGATAAAGAAACTACGAATCATGTTTTCTTGTCCTTGTGATTACAGTATGAACGGAATGTAATGCCATTTGATTAAAAAGAAGTTCTCATATATTTCAACGAATGATGGATATAATATTTAGTAAATACTCTTTTATTCTTGTATGTATTGATGATATTCTTTTTTTTTTCTAAAACTTTTCATGCACACATAAAACACTTAGAACTTGTTTTTGAAGAACTTATAAATAATGGGTTGGTAGTTAGTAGAAAGAAAATAAAGTTATTCAAAAATCAAATTGAATTTTTAGGATTAGAATTAGAAAATGGTCAAGTAAAACTTCAAGAACATATAGTACAAAAAATAAATAATTTTCCAGATAAACTAAAAGATTTAAAAACCCTTCAAAGTTTTTTAGGATTATTAAATTATACTGGGACTCCATTAAAAACCTAAATTAATTCCGCGACCTCTTTATAATAAAAACAAAAATACAATAAGAAAAATATTTTAACCAAGAAGATATTAAATTAGTCCAAAAAATAAAATAACTTGTGAACAATCTCCCAACCTTATATTTCCCATTAGAAAATGAATAAAATAATCCAAGCGATTGCTAGTCAAGCAAGATGGGGAGAAATTCTTTTAGCATTAACAAATAATTTAGAAGAAAAACTTTGTAGATATTGTAGTGTAACTTTTAACGAATATCAAAAGAACCTTAGATCAATAGATTTAGAAATATAAGCTACAATTTTAGTTTTAGAAAAGTTTCAATTATTTTTAAACCAAGAACAATTTACTTTAAGAACCGATTGCGAAAATATTAAAAAAATTCTTTGAAAACAAAAAATCTTCAAAATTGTCTACCAAAATATGGATAAAATTTTAGAATGTTTTAATTGGTTTTAAACCTAAATTTGAACATATAAAAGGAAAAGATAATATATTAGCAGATTGGTTAAGTAGACAAATTTTTATAAATGATTTAATTATTTGTGACTAACTTTTGTTTACAGGAAAATGGTTTAAAAGAGAATCTTAAAAACGAAAACTTTTCAATTTGGAACCGCAACTTTAAATGAAGTTTTAAACTAAACCTCACCTCTCTGGGCCTAGCCTAGCCCAACATCTTCAACATTTCGCAGAAACGCTATGTTTTTAAACCTAAAAATTTCACCGCTTAAAAATCATAAAAGCAAGAAAAACCTTACATGGGATTAGAAAATAAACTTAGTCTATTTGAACAATGTTAATAAAACCGAGTTAATTAATATGATTAGAAAATCAGCTCTTTTTACCGAACAGTTTGAAAATTTTGTAATTAAAAACAAGCCTAACATGATCTATGTTATGAAGTCCAATTGTGAAAAATAATAATAATAATAATAATAATAATAATAATAATACATGATCTATGTTATGAAGTGCAATTGTGGGAAATAATAATAATAATAATAATAATAATAATAATAAAAGACAAACACTTTAATTTTTTTTTTCTCCAATAGTATACTAGCGTGGTGTGTTTATAGTGATGCGAATTACTTGTTGGGATCACTAAGAGTAGTTATTAAAAATAAATAAGGGTACAACATAAATATCCTATATTTACAACACAATTAAATTGGTGGTGTTGTTTTTTGGCTTTTTGCTAAAATCTAAATAGTTTTTAGCATTCAACCTATTTGTTTTTTTAACTTTTTCATAATTTATTAGTTAATTTTTTAAACTTTTTGTTTAATATAAAAAGTCAAAATATTTTGCTTTTTGACTTTTTTCTTAATGTTTTTTATTAAAAAAAAAATAGATATTATTATAAGAAAATTATATTCTTTATTATTCAATTAAAACTTTCATAATCTGTGCTAATTAAATAAAAGCATATATATTTTTAAATTTTTATTTAAAATTTATTTTCTTAAAGTATAGATAAAAATTAAAAGATTGATTTTTTTTTAAAAACCAAACAACTATTTACTTAATCCTATTAAATATTATTCATAACAAAAGTTTTATTTAGCATTAAGTAAAAAAAAATGCCACCAAATAGTATAACAAATTAAACACCTTATTTAATGTTTTTCTAAAATTCGAATGAGGCTAAATTAACTTTCAATTTAACATTATAACGTTATAATATTATGTTTTAATGGAAACTCGAACCTGGTTCTTCTCAGTACCCCGCCCAACCCTTAACCACTAAACTAAGCCTCATTGGCAAATTTAACTTACTTACTTTTTTTTGAAAGGACTTACATACTTAGTTTTTATATAAATTACATATAATTGACAAGATTTCTTATAATAAGCATTAATAATTAGTTTTTCATTGTATAATACAACTAACTTAGTTGCACCAACTACGGATGATAAAGGATACCATAGGGATTGAACTTTCTTTCCATTAGTATACTATACTTTTTGTTTTTAATATATTAGCATTCCACTTACTATTTCATGTTACCAACTCAACAGATTTTTTTTTTTTTCATTAATTTCATCTATATATTTATTAATTGGTCTAATGGACTATATAAATCATTATCTTGTTGTATGATACTAATAAAAGAGAAGTAGAGATCTCTTCCTCTTATTTTCAATAAGAAAAGAAAAAAAATGGAAAAAAATTTGTACATATGAACAATACAAAGCTAAACTTATTGATTAAGTTTCATTAAATGAAACCTAACATTTCTAACCTAAACTTATTTCAAATGAAAATTTCTTAACCATGGTTATGACAAGCCCTCGTGAGTTTGCAATCAACTTTGGGATGGCACCAAAGATTTTAATTCAAAATTCAAATTTCTAGAAGAAATATTTGGCTAAAATGCCTCGGATAACTCAAAATTTAGAAATTTAACCCTCTCGATGTTTTCTTCAAAAATGACTCATAATAGATCAAAATGTCTTTTATAATTTTATATATTTACATGCATTTTTAAAAATGATTTATTTTTATAAGAAAATAATAAGGGTATTTTTACCAAAATAAGATCAAAATTAATAATGGGTTAGATTTCTCAAATTTAGTTCTAATCAAGAAATATTTGGTTAAAACTTAAAAGACATCAAATATAACCCTAAATTTGTTAATCTAACATTTTTCACGTTTTTTCTTGAAAAATAACTCATTTTGTACAAAAATATTTTTCTATATTTCATATATTTACATTATCCCTTAAAAAAATATATTATTTTTGCAAGAAAATAAGAAAGACATTTTTTGTCAAAATTTTATAAATGGTCAAATTTCTACAATTGGGTTTTTAAAAGATTTTTTAATCAAATCACTCTTTAATCAAAGTATGATTGGATTAAAATACCCTTTAAAAACCAAATTTCCGAAATCTAACCTTTTACGTTTACCACCATTTTTACAAAAATACCCCTGATGCTTTTTTTGTAAAACTAAGGACATTTTATTGAAAAGATGTTACTTTCGAAGAACAAAAAAAAGTTGGAATGAGTTAGGTTTACAAAATGTTAGATTATATGAGGTTGTTTATAAAATTAGAAAAAGAAATAAATATCTGGACTTGACCAACCACAAGACCTGCCACCTGTTAACACCTGCAGAAGTTGGCCCCACTCACCCAATAACTGGCCCACTTTTTAAACTGGCAATAGCCGGTTCTTGGAATGGGTTAGGTTTACAAAATGTTTGACCGATCACAAGACCTGCCACCTGTCAACGCTTGCAGAAGTTGGCCCCACTCAACCAATAACTGGCCCACTTTTTTAACTGGCAATAGCCGGTTGTTGTGTTCAACACATGTAGCCTCTCGTGTTTTACCATAAATTCACTACTTATTAGTAGCTTCCAAAGGCAGCAGCAGGAGTGACAGTTTTCGCGAGAAAGTGAGGTTGGTTTTGCAGAGAAAGAAACGATGGAGCGGGATGATGATCATCAGTTTCATGGCCATCGCAGAAGGATCCCAGCAAACTCATCCACATCTGGTAAAACCTGTGTGTGGGGATTTCTTCTTCCTTTTATCTCCTGGTTTTTCCCTACTTTTTTTCTGTTTTGAAAATGGTGGATTAATTTTTGTCTCTGCAAATTCTTGATCTTTCTTCGGATCTCTAGTTTCAGTTTTCTAGAACGAATTGGATAGTTTTTCTTTTTCCGAGTGTGTTTCCTTAGTCTCTGTCACTTCTCTCCAGCGGGAAAATGATTCATTGAAGCGATTTTCAAAATCAAAGCTTGTTCCTCATAACTTTTTCGCCGTGTTCCAGTGTTTCGATCATCGGATGCGTCTAAAATATTATGTTTTAGTTGTAAAACAGTTCTTCTTTCTAATAGTTTTGGCGGGAGGAGTGTTAATTCATAATTTCTGAGCTCATTTTGAAAATTTTAAAGAGAAATGAAATTTTCTTGCCGTTCCCATGTGAAATTCTTTGAATCGAGGAAAAGCTAGGGAAGAGATTCGTCAAGCGACTGATTTAGTCATACGTATGGTATGTGCAATAATAATGCAATAAAATAAAATGAGTTTAAAAAGGGCATATGATAATGATATGATGATCTTGGGTTTCAGCTCTGAATTCCGGCTCTCCCACCCCCGTCGAGGGCGGCGCGGCTCCTCCGAAGCACCTGCCGACGGAGCAGTACATGCCCATAGCAAACCTGACACGGGTCATGCGGCGAGTCCTCCCTCCCCACGCCAAGATCTCCGATGCCAAAGAGACCGTCCAGGAATGCGTCTCCGAATTCATCAGCTTCATAACTAGCGAGGCTAATGATCGGTGCCACCTCGAGCTCCGGAAAACAGTCACCGCCGAGGACGTCATCTCCGCCATGGGCAAACTGGGGTTCGACGACTACATTGACCCTCTCACTCTCTACCTTCACCGCTATCGCGAGTCGGAAAACGAACGTGATCGTTTGCCTGTGCGGCGTGGTAGGGAGTACGGTTCCTCCGCTGCGACGGCGAATTATGTGGCGGCGCCGCCTCAGTGGACGCTGCACATTGGGGGGCAACAGGGTATGTTTGACGATGGACCCACCATGGTTACACGCGACTACTTCAAGGAAGGGCCGGGTGCCGGCGGCGCCGCCTCTTCTCGCCTTCCTCCTGAGTATAAATAAACAGATAGATCCCTGCAGTTTGCGTACAGTACTGTTCCATCAACTTCAATTTGTGTATCCTACAATAATCTCTTTTACTTTCCAAGTGTTAGACCTAATCTAAAATTTAGGGCTATGTTTTGGTTCTAAAAAATTTGGGGAAAGAAAAATCCAAGTGAAACGAAAAAATATAAAATAAAAGCTAATTTATTATTTTTAAAGAAATTGGATTTAAAAGGACCAATCTCAAAATATTTGCAAGAATGACATCTCCCAAATTTAACTTTGGAAATATCACCATTTAAGATAAAAATATCCCTAAAACTGTAAATAAATCTTCTCTATGATAACTAAATCCCGTATAAGCATTTTGTCCGATCACTCACGTTATAACTAGAGGTG
This sequence comes from Tetrastigma voinierianum, assembly GCA_016808115.1. Classification (NCBI taxonomy): domain Eukaryota; kingdom Viridiplantae; phylum Streptophyta; class Magnoliopsida; order Vitales; family Vitaceae; genus Tetrastigma; species Tetrastigma voinierianum. The sequence continues at coordinate 1,374,774 of JAEQBH010000222.1, read as the reverse complement.
CAAATGGATCAAGCTACTCGAATTCAACTCGAAGTTAATTGGATTGAGTTTAAATAGTTCGTCGAGTTGAGTTTGAGTATCACAATACTCAACTCGAGCTACTTGTGAGTTTAATCGAGTTTTACTATTTTATTATTTATCAAATTTACATTTATTAGAGCTCAATTGAGTCGAACTCAAGTCAATTTTTAGCTGAGTCGAATTCGAGTATAATCATTTATTAAAATTTTAATTAATTCAAGCTTTGTCGAATCGAGTGTAAGTACCTCAACTATTTTTTGAGTTGAGTTTCGAACATTTGAAAAAAGCTTGATCGAGTTCGACTCAAGTTCATACTTTTAGTTTTTTAATTGAGAAAAACTCAAGCTGCTTTATATCGACTCGACTCAATTACACTCATAATTATAACTATATCCCTAGAGGCATTTTTGTCCAAAAGAATGTCTTTTTGTACCTATTTTTCGATTTTAAAGAAGTTAATTTTACAAATAACATTTGTATTTGTCCATTGTAAACTGTTATCCCTTATTTTTATTTTCTATTTCAAACAAATTTTATTTATTTTAACTAATGAACATAAAAATTAAATAATTTTAAAATATTAAGTTTGTAAGTAATTTGATTATATGTGACTATCTTTTATATTTTTCATTATATAACCAAGTATAAGAAAATCATTTCTTTACTATTTTTCTTTCTTTAGTACTTTGCAAGAAGCAAGCATAAGTAGAGTTGGTAATATGGGTTGACCTCGATGGATCAGCCCACTTTAGCTCGAATTTTTGAAAAGTTGAGTAGTAAAATTTAAGGTTCGAATAAAACCGAACCAATTTGGCCTAACTCGTTTTAGCCCGTGACCCATGTGAGTTTGGCTCGAGTTAACCCGATTGGTCCAAAATTTTTATTTAATTTTTTTAAGTAACTAGCTTAGTAATTAAGATTTTCAAGGATCCATCTATAAAATTTGATATTTTAGTTATCTCTTTTATAGCATAGAGGTTTTAAAAATAATTATTACTATAATATATGATTAATATATTAAACTTTGTTATTTTAACTATTTTATTTTTAATTTCTAAATGTATATTTTTAATATAATTTATATGATAATTTAATATTTTAAAAATCTTGTTTGAAAAATTACGGAATGCAATTGACCTAAATAAATTACAGTTTTAATATTGAATATATTTTTATTTATCTCATTAATGTAATTTTAAATATTTACAATTTTACATTTTTTTATTTATCCTTTAATTTTATTCTGTCCTATATTTATATTTTATGATAAAAATGAAGTTGTACTAGTTTATAAATTGATCAAAAGTTAATAACTAAATTATCATTATATTTTAAATAATTTTATTGTAAGCTAGTGTTAATAACAAAATAATGTTATTTTTAAAATAATTGCTCCAAAATTATGCAACTAATTTAAGCACATAATACTTAATTATATCTTTTAGCAAAATGAATTTTCAAACAAATAAGATATTTCATGAGATGCATTTTTGGAAAAAATATTTTTGTATTCGAAACATAAATGAAATTTATGTTGTTAACATTCTAAATTAATTAATAGATGGTGATAATTCAGTTACCATCGATGCTGTACATCTTTCTAATATGGAATCACATGTTATTATTGGATAAAATGCAGATGAGGACGAAAATTAGAGGCGTATGATATTTCATTTGATACTTTGAAATTGTTTTTTTAGATATGTTATTAAGTTATTAATTTATTGTTTTGATGCTATTTAACTAGTTAGTTTGGTACTTTGGTTATAACAGTATTGTAGCATTATTTATTTATTTAAGTTTATTTACTATTCTTATATTGTTTAGACTCACTCATTTTATATATTAATTATTATTATATATTTGTATATTATTTATTTTTATTTGAAGAATGATGAATTTGTAAAATTAATTTTTTAATATTTTTAAGATTTTGACCTTAACCATGGGCTCGAGAATTTGAGGTACGTCGAAAAGTAGTCCAGAATATATAAATGTGTCGATTAAACAGCTGTTGCGCCATTGGAAATGAACTAACCGAATGGATTCACAGCTAACCCATTTATAGCTCTATGCACAACGCAGTTTATTAATACTTATTTTGTTGCTTTCGTTTTCTTTATGATTTCGGCAAAAAAATTTCATTTTATTACTTTTATTTTTATGACATCTTCCAAGTTTAGGTATGACCGTATGAGTGACGCTTCTAGGAAGAAGGTGGGATCAAGTACAGTATTATGGTAGATTGTTGGTTAAGATATTAGGAATTTTCTGAATTTTATTTCTTAATTACTATATATTAGTTGTAAATACCCTATCTACGTGATTGCAATTTTAAACTTTCTTCTTAATTAGTATTAGAAACTGTTCCAAAAAAAAAATTCTTTGTTTTTTTAAGTCTCTTTTATTTGTCATCATGACATCGGAGTACAATAATAGATCCTTAATAAAACCATAACATGGACTATCTTGTTTTGGGACGAAGAAACTTGACCTTTGCTCATGGAATAATAACTAATATCTTGGTTTGGAATTTGATCAATAGTTAGAATTAAATTTGTGCATCAACTCGGGTAAGAGATTTGATATGTGTGAATCTTGTTAGTATTTATAGTATGATTTTCTTGTGTTTTATGCAACATAGATGCTAGATTCTCACCAACATCTTATAAGAAAGCTCTAATATCCTATTTGCTTATGTTTTGCGGGATTAGAAGGAAAATCAAGCAAAGTGATGAAAGAAATCAAGTGAAGTATGCTTCGCTGCGATGAAGATTTTCGCCACTACGAAGGAAGGATTATATAAAAACTTATTATGTCGTTAGCAACATCACCGAAGACTTATCAGTCACTGACAATGACACCAAAAACTTATTATGTTGTTTTCTTGTTATATAAAAATTAGGTAAAAAGCAACCTAAACCCTCAAGTATACGAGTCACGAGTAATATAGGGCTTTCAAATTAAAGACCTAAGATATCAAATCCACAGGGAATATTGGTTTTAGTAGGGGATTGAATACCCCGGCTACTTGATATTTTCACTATTTGAGCTAACGAATGATTTGAATTGTTGATTGTCTAACATAAAACTAAATTAAACTAAAGCAAAACAAATAATGTCTTATGAAAACCTGAACATGTAACTAAGATACTGAAAAAGAGACTTGTAGAGAATTGAGAGTTGGTTATCGTTAGTGATGTTTGACAATTCATCAAAATATGGCACGGGTTGATTGATTTACACTTGACTCAATCCTAGGAATTGGTACAAGGATCCCACTTTCGTGTTCTCCCTTGTATTTTCTCGTATTATCCACCTATTCATAATTACGTCTTTTCTAGGTCGATAATACGATACTTTTCAACGGCATTTTTCCTAGGGAGCTCTATTGATCACTATTATGTTCTTGCAATAGAGCTACTCAGACTAAGCTTGGATTAGTCGCAATTACATACATGTAATCCCCACTTAATGGGTTTGATGTCCACTCCTAGTGAAATCCACCTAGTACTAGACATTTCTAATTTCCTAAACCTCTTTTACTAGGTTAATTCAAATCCCGATTAATTAATCTACACCTTAAGAGACTCGGAACCAGATTTTAGGGCTTAGTCCAAGTGTCACCAAGGAATTCTTGTAGTAAAATGATGAAATCATTCTCGGCATAGATTGATGTAGATCTTAATCTTCTCAGGGATCTAACACCAAACACAACAAATCAAAATTAAAACAACCTTCAACGCAAGATTAGACAAACTGACATCAAAGCGATAACCAACCCTATAGAATGATTAGCCTAACATTTCAACCATTAAAATCCATAAAACCATGTTGTCAACAAACATAAAACTGCAGAAATTAAAGAAAGAGAAGAGATAGAAATACAAAACAGTGTTTAAGCTACAAATATGTTCAAATCCCAGCTCTAAGTTGAAATTCCCACTCCTGGCGTTGTTCTTTAAAGTAATATTAGATTCACAAGCGGGTTCTTCTAAATACAAACCTAAAACTAAAAATCACCACAAAATCTAACCTAAAAGTGGGATAAAACTTCAAAGGCAAACCACTAGAGGAGAGCCTTCTCTCCAAAATTTTGAACCCTCAAAATGTCTAAAGAACATATATTTATGCTTTGGAAAATGGGTCAATGATGGGCTCAAAATTCAAAGTTTGCTGCTCCAACTCGCCGTCCTTCGCCATGGCAAAGCTTCTTTGTCCTAGCAAAGCCATGTGTCTTCATATGATCATAACCTTTGTCCACCGACGAAGGGTAACTTAAGCTCTGACCAGACCCTCTTTGTTGTGGCAAAGGGTAGCTTTGTTGTGGTGAACCTCTTCGTTGCGGTGAAGGGTTGCTTCGTCGCGGCAAAGAGGTTCGCCATTACGAAGGAAGGATTCGCCATAGCGAAGCCCAAGCAAGCATAAACAAAGGCCACTAGTCTGCCACAGTGAAGGAAGAGTTTTGCTGCAGCGAAGGGGGTGATGAGAACAAGATGAAGCCTCGGGTTCGTCGCAGCGAAGCTGTAACACCCTGAATTAGACCCTAGTAGTTATTTCAATTTTGTAGTATAAGAATAGTAAAATTTGTATTTTTCGGAATATAAATGCTAAGTAAGGAAAATGATAAAAACCCGAGATTTATCCAAGAGTTAAGGATAAATTAGTAATATGCCAATTTGAGGACCCAAGGATCATGACATAAGAAGAGGAAGATATGTTAAAGTGAAATATGATAAGTTATATTTGCAAATAAAATGAAAATGAAGGACTAAAAAGCGAAGGGAAAAAGATAAAATAAAAAAGATGATAAGGCCAAACAATGCCTTAGAAAAAATCCCATTTTGGGTGAGAGTTAGGGCATTTCACGTTTAAGAGAACAGAAGAGAAAGAGAGAAGAGGAGGGAAGAAGAAGAAGAAGGAGAAGTTCAGGTATGGAAACTATTTTTGTATAGAATTCTTGTTTGGAAGTTTGGAATTGTTTGGAAACTTTGGTATTGGAAATACTTGTTTAAGTTGGGTTAGGAAAACCCTAACTTTTCAATACATGTGTTTTTGGTTAGTTTAAGTTAGTTTTATGGTTTTGTTTCGAAATTGTGTGTTTTGGTTGAAAGAATTCCGGTGGAAATGGCCAAAACTGGCCATTTCTGCTTTTGCTCGACACCTCTACGCCTAGGCGTAGGAGTCCACACCTCTCCGCTTAGGCGTAGCGAAGCTTCGCCTAAGCGTACCTATAAGCTCTATTTTAGTTCCTCTCTTCCGTTAATGCTAACAATTATCCATTGGATTAATGAGTACCCTAATAAGTGAACGAAAGGGTTGGTACAAGTATAAAAGTTATATGAAAAATATTATGTACTTCGCCTCGGCAATCTGGTCGTTAGGCAAATATTATTTCTTGCCCTCTTTTGCTAATGGGGTTAAGAATGATAAAATGAGTTCTGAAATACATATAATTGTATGTCTGCTTAAGACCGAATAGTGAATGAATAGGCATCTCTTGTCGATTAGTGATCTTCATAGTTGCGATCTTCTGACGTGACTTCTGTCGTAGGCAAGCGCGTCTCACGATCGGTGCTTGACACTTCTGCTAGTGCTATGGCATACATTACGTGGGCGGGACACGTCTCGATTAGTGGCCGACACTCCTACTAGTGCTATGGCATACCCCATTGCGATGGACATGTTACGCACCAGTATTATCTGGTACAGCCAGTACTTATTATCTTGTGTCCTTCTCATAGTATTAGAAGTCTATGAACGATACTTTTATGTTGTATACTCGAATAATAAGATACATGAAATTAAATAATAAGAATGAATGATGAATAAGGAAGTAAGCATAAGAAAACGGTCGTATGTTGCGTATTGTACCCTCGAATTGCTTCACATATATGATATATGTTAATGAACTCTTCAGAATGTGAAAGTTAAAGTTACAGAAACATGTACATGAGAACTTTATTCAGTGCAATATCACGTAAGCTCGACATATGCTTAATGATATATGTATTCTGTAAATGTGGACCACTTCAAGTGGTCATATCTGTTTCCCACTAAGGTATAAGCTTAGCATGAGTGTTTCATCCATATAGGTACTAAAGAGGACATCTGTGGCATTCCGCATCAGCCAAGGCCAATACATCTGTAGGAGTCCACTTGATGTAGGTTTTGAATTTGACTTTGTAATGTAAATGTAAAAGTTTTTGTAATAGTGAAAGTTATTTACCTTTAAATGCAAATGGGACTCGAGAATATGTATAAAACTGACTAATGCCTGCGATTGGTAGTATTAGAATTTTTGTTTCATATGGTTTGTTTATTGAAATGGGCCACCAATGTCAAAAAAGCAAGTCAGAGAATCTATTTGTATCTTTGCTTTATCTTCCCAAGAGGGGTAGGGCGTGACCGAGAAGCTACCTTTATGCGATGGAAAGCATAGATCATATGAAGACACATGGCTTCATCACGGTGAAGAGGCCTTCACCCCAGCGAAGGACGATGGGCTAGAGCATCAAACTTCGATTTTTGAGCACATCATTGGCCCATTTTCCAAAGCATATAAATAGATGTTCTTTAGACATTTTGAGGGTTCAAAATTTTGAAGAGGAGGCTCTCCTCTAGGGTTTGCTCTCTTGAAGTTTTGTTCCACTTTTTAGGTTAGAGTTTGTAGATTTCTTAGTTTTAGGTTTGTATTTGTGAAGAACCTGGCTTGTAATCGAATATTGCTGGAAGAACAACCTTGTGGAGTGTGGATTTCGAAGCAGAGAGTGGATGAACATATTTGTAGCTTAAACTCTGTTTTGTATTTCTATCTCTTCTCTTTCTTTAATTCTATGATTTATGTTTATTGTGCTTGTGGTTTATGGATTTTAATGGTTGAAATGTTAGGCTAATCATTCTATAGGGTTGGTTATCAGATTTTGATGTTGGGTTTGTCTAATCTTTAGTTGGTTGGTTGTTTTATTCTTGATTTGTTGTGTTTGGTGTTAGATCCTTAGAAGATTAAGATCTTGGTTAATTAATCTATGCTGAGAATCGGATTTTCGATCACTTTTACTAAGATATCCTTGGTGACACTTGGACTAAGCCCTAAAATCTGGTTCCGAGTCTCTTAAGGTGTAGATTAATTAATCGGGATTCAAATTAACCTAGTTAAAGAGGCTTAGGAATTAGAAAGGTCTAGTACTAGGTGGATTTCACTAAGAGGGGACACTAAATGTATCAAGTGAGGATTGCATGTACATAATTGTGACCAATCTAAACTTAGTCCAAGTAGCTCTATTGCAAGGATGTAATTGTGACCAATAGAGTTCCCAAGGAAAAATGCCTTAAAAAAGTATCACGCTAACAACCTAGAAGGACGTAACTATAAATAGGTAGTTAGTATGAGAAAATACAAGGGGGAACAAGAAAGCGTGATCCTTATACCAAGTTCTCGAACCAACCCAAGTCGTAATTCATTCAACCCAGGCCTTACCTAGAAAAATCCTTAGGCATCAATGATGATAGCCAACCCTAGTTCCTCCTTAAGTCGTTTTCCCCGGTTTTATTCAATTAATCCGTGTTTTCACAAGTCATCCCTATTTTGGTTTAGTTTAGTTTTTATTAGTTTTCACAACTTCTTTTCAAACCCTTGAGTCGCTCAAATAGTGAATGATTTTAGTAGCCAAGATACTCAATCCACCATAAAACCTACATTCCTCGTGAGATCAATATTTGGTTTTAAAAGAAAACCACTCTATTACTTGTGCGATCAGTGCACTTGCGGTTAGCAAACAAGTTCTTGGCATCGTTGTCAAGGACTGCTAAGTCTTCGGTGATGTTGTCAACGACTTAGTAATAAGAATTCTCGTGTTTAAAGTGATAGAGAAATAAAAATTGTCTATTAGATTAAAAGGGGAAAAAATTTCTTAAGAATTCAATGTTGTGTGTTTGTGAAAGGAAAAAACATCACAATGGAATTCAAATGATGCCAAAATAATTTCTTCCATCTTGAGTTCTATAAATGTTTTTTTATTCTTGATTTGAGATATTTTTATTAAGATAAGGTTATGTAAGATTATTTAAAGAAACTCTATCACCAAGAAAATCATGTTAGTCATTTCCAACTTAAAGTCGAGTTATATAAGGCTCCTTTTGGAACTCAAAAAGTACGAGGGAAACAAAAAAAATTCTAAAGAAAATGATTTTCATGTTTGATTTCACTAAAAAATATAAAAGAAAATTAAATATAATCAAAATTTCTCAAAATTTTACATATATTTTAAATTTCTTAGTCCTTATGTAATAGAAAAAAAACAAATAAAATGAGTTTAAATAAATATATATAAAATTAAAATTTTATTCAGTTAACATATTTTATTTTCTTTCGAATTTTATTTCCTTCCACTTTTCCTCCTTATTTTCGTCTCTATTTTCTTTCCTTAATATTTTCCTGCTTTTGTCTCTCCATTAAGAAGTATAGTTTTCACAATATCTAACTGCTCAAGGAGTAAATTAAATCTAGCACACATAGCCAAAACTCTACTCAAATTGATGTAAGTCGAACGATTGGAGCAAACATCTCATTGAAATCAAAACATTGTTTTTTAGCATCTCCTTCAACCACCAATCTTGCAGTACAATATTGATTACTCCACTTGGTCATATTTGTAGGTACCATGATCTTTAGACCCACTACTCAATGGGCTCGAGCCAGCTTGCCCTTATTTGTTGTGAAACAACCAGCCTTGCATAGTAAAACCATGGGGCTACGGACGGGAGGGAATCGCCAAGAGAGCGGGATGTCTTCATGGACTAGCTCCCAATGACCCGTTCTGAATTTTAAGTCCCCCAGCTAGCCATCCTACCGTCTATGGGAAGTTCGTTATTGATAAGTATATGAAGGCAGAAAATACGCAAAAAATATTTATCAGCGGATTTCCCAGTCTCCAAATCCCTTATTTCCCAAAAAGATTAATCCTTTATAAGGAAGAATTAATCCTTGATATGGAAGAAGAGATTTTATCCCTAAGATTAAGAGATTTTCTTTCATGAAATCAAGGAGAGATTTGTGAGCCACTTTCTATAAATCATAAAGATCCCCCGCGATGGAAAAGTAAGCAATTCGAACTGCGTGCACTCTCTTCTTCTTCTTCTCCATCTTTTGTTGACTTAATCATTGGAGAGGCGGCCGTCCCACCATCGCTAGATCGCCTTTTTGCAAGTTCATATTGCAGCTGCGGATGCGAAGGTTGATTTATCAAGTATGACAATTGAAATCGATGCAGTAGGAATCGATCGCGAAGATCTCATCTGTTTGCAAGGGCAGCCCGATAATTGTCGATAGCACTCCATCACTAGAACTTTGGGATTCCCCCTTCCACATTGATTCGCCGTAGTGCGATGTCGATCAATCAGCGAAAGATCCAGCCAGCGAAGATCAATTTCTCCGTGTGTAAGGGACATGAAGAGAGGAAGCGAGAGGAGTAAGCGAGACGGATGGAAGGGCTACAAGGCCAAGCGCAGAGGCGCTTGTAGAGGAGGAGAATGACCCGATTACGAGCGAGATAGAAAAGTCGCGATCTTATAGAGATATGCAGGCTGTGATCGACTTGCACATCAGATGCTCATGATAAAGGGAAGAACTATTATCCACGGCGATGTCGATACCCGGCCGACGATGAGTTTGTCCTACGGCCGGAGTTCCCACGTCTTTGAGTCTCTCTGGAAACAAAGAATGTTCGGGAGCGCAAAAGGCTAAATCGCCTTGAGCCTTCACATCACCTACTTGTGACGATGTCGTTGGTAAACATCCGCGAAGGCGGAGGGAGACAAGCGGGAGGCAGAACCGCTAATTCGAGGCCCAGGAGAGAGGCGTCGATGTGCGAAGACACGATGCCACGGTGTGCCGCATGTATGATGCCACAAATGCTGTTTGTACATCCTGCCTTTAGTGCCGGGGCCGGTATTCTATCTTTGTGAGCCCTTAATTTACTGACTAAAAGTGACATACTCTCTTCACCCTAAGGGCAACATCATAACTTCGCATGACCTCCGGGTTTATCTTTGACTTTGCCGCGTTCAGCCGGTTACTGCTTGATGCCACGTCCTTGCTGGCCTATAATCGGGCGATGATCTGGCTGGAGAAACGTGTGTGATCTGGCCCATGTGAGGTGATTTCTAGGTCAGCTTGTGGGGGCCTATGTTAGCCTGGTTCCACAAGCTCTCGCGTAACTTAATAAATTCGTTCCATGAACTATCGGCGGCATTCGCATCACAGTATCTTTGTTTGGTGCGACAAAAGAGGAACATCAGCTCCTTACAAACTATTCTCAAGAAGAGTATATTGAGACTTCCGCAGCGAGGAGGTTCGAATGAGCGAGATCAGCGGATAAAGTCATTTTATAGCATGGATGTAGCCCTCCAAAACTTTAGGATAAGCTTTAAGCAATCTACTCTTTTCTTCCAGTCATTATCTTTAGACCCGTCAGCGACAATGGAAGAATTATACAAGCGGGCTGATAGGTGTAATCTTTGGAGGACAATGTCAGATGCGGCGATCAGGACAATCATGATTACAAACCGGTAGATTAAAATAAGCCGCTGGGAAGAGCCTTACGAGTCCAGGAAGGTCGAGCTGAGAGAATCGATAATCAATCATAGAAAAATAAAGAGCTCTCGCAATTCACCCCCTTTAATGTCTCGTATGAAAACATTACCATGGTCGAGACTTTCAGTTTAAATAGCGACAGATCCACACGGATCCCTCCCAAAGAAACAAATCTTTGCAGTGCGATTATCATAAAAATCATGGGCATGAGACCGACAGATGCCAAAGCCTGAAGTTTTTAGTGGAAAAGCTTATCAAAGCAGGACACCTCAGGAGATACATCAGGGAAATTAACCACGAGGTGGAATCAGGGCAAGCAGCGGACAGAGTTACAATCGGCGCGACAGTCCCATCAAAATCCAAACCATCAATCAACTATATACTTGGTAGCATCGATGACGATGTCAGGTTAAGCGCTAACTAAAGCTCTTGAGTCGCCTGACTAGAGCGAGGTAAATGCATCCTGGAATGAGCATGAAGAAACTAAGCGATAAATGACTGATATCCATTCCTCCTATCCTTGAATAGGGTTATTGTACCTTACTATGATGCACTGGTACTCACCCTCTGTATTCACGGTTTTGATGTGCACAGGGTGTTGGTAGATCCTGGTAGTGCAGCCAACTTGTTGCAACTACCCGCCTTCAAGCAGATGAAGCTTTCCTTAGGTGTGGTGAACTCAGCCGAGCAAATTCTTTTTGGTTTTAATGGTGCAACTACCGTAACTTTAGGAGATGTCGCGCTCCCTATAAAAGTCGGGCTAATGACTCAGCAGGTTTCGTTTCCTAATCTAAGTAAAGACTTGGGACCTTTTACTAACCAATATGGGATCTAGACCGCTGCACTCGATGAGCTGATCCCTTCCAACCTACCACCTCAAACGAGACGCCTATTTGACTAACGTTAGCAGGCTGACCTTTAAGGCCGCCAAATGCCAGGTGGTGTTATCAGCTATTTATAAAGAAACTGAGAGAGGAGAAGAACCTTGAAAATCCTCCCCACGAGGATCAAACCCCCGTGTAGCAATAACAGTTCGCCGCCTAGATCAGGGTGGAAGAGAAGGATCCGTTGGTTGTGGATCCTTTGGAAAAAGTAACGTTGGACGAGCCGAAAAAGTTCACTTACATCAGCTCTCTCATGTTCGATGAAGAAAGGGAGCAGTTACGACTCGTGCTGTTGAATAACATAGATGTATTCGCCTGGAGCCACTCAGATATGGTTGGGATTAACCCGATGGTGGCCTCTCACAAACTAAATATTATCCCCACGGCCAGACCGGTAAGACAGAAAGTGAGGCGTTTCCACCCGGAACGACATCAAATCATTCAGACGGAAGTAGACAACTTGTTGGGGGCAAGTTTCATCAAAGAAGTAAAATTCCCTGAATGGCTAGCCAACGTGGTGGTGGTTCCAAAGAAAGGAGGAAAGTGGCGAGTATGTGTAGATTACACTAACCTCAACGAAGCATGCCCAAAAGATAGCTTCTCTTTGCCATGTATAAACCGAATTGTTGATGCCACAACAAAGTAATCTGGACATCGCTGCTTTTGGACTATGAGGAATGCCTGCTTCCTCGCACCTCGACTCTCATACGAACCGGATCCGAGACGCGATCCTCTCTTTTACGAATCTCGATAAATTCATTTTCTCAATAAAACACATTTTAAATACTCATTTGTAAAGGATAATTATCCTTATGAAAATATATATGTATATATTTCACGCACTCAAAGGCTCATCATTTTGTTCTCACACACATTTTCAGTCAATATGGCATTATATGCCCATTTGCTCAATTTCCCACCTTTATACATTACGACATTATAAGTCATTATAAATATAAAAAACATTTACAAACATTCATCAGAGTTCAATTTTCACAACATAGTTTTAATACAAAAAGTATCAAAAAGCGATCATGGGGTTCATGTATGCATGGTCAGAGCTTTACTTTTACTCAGTGTGGCTTTTGACAATGACTCTACGCTTGCACGGTCTTTGCTTTTGAACCTATTCACTCAGTACCTGCGCGATGATAAAAACAACGCGCTAAGCATTTTCATACTTAGTGGTTCTATACTATTCTCACTTCATTTTATTTTAACACAAATCATGCGACTTTTCTAAAGCAATGTTGTTGAACCTTATTGAATGATCAATGCAATACAATACGTATATATATTCATTTCATATACATTCATTTACAATTCATTGATCATTCCAAATATGCACTTTCATATGCACTAACTCATTCAAAACTCAAATCATGCATTTAACTAATATTCTTATCATTTTACCCTTAAACGAATTTAGCCAATGTTTTCGGTGCATAGGATAACGGAATCACCGACACAGTCCCGCTGGGCTGCAGGCCGGTATAAAAAGGTTTTATAACACAGTATGGTCCCGTTGGGCTGCTGATTGATTATAAAAAAATCATTTTGTGAATACTACTGATATTGTCCCACTGGGCTACGGATCAGAGTGACACTACATTACGTTCGTTCACAATACTGCTAGTTTGACCCTTATTGGTATATCAATCTATCCTTAACTCAAATATGACGGATAACATTCTATTAAGGGCATTAAAAATCAGTCAGAGAAATTTACAATGGTATATATACATTTATACCAAATAAATATTTCAATACTCATAATTTTTTTTTCATGGCATTCATTTCACAATCAATTTTCTCAAATCACTTAAAATAAATCAATATGTAGTTTTATTGAAAATCATTTCAATAATTGCGCAAACAATTTTGATACTTGAAATAAGAATAGAGAACGGACCAAAAAGGTCGTCGCACTTCGATTCCTATCCTCGGAATCCTTTACTTCAATTCTGGTTTTCCTCGTCACCAACCCCGAATCCATCACAATTAGAGAACAATATCAGTTGGCTTCTTTAGGTTTCTAGTTAGGGTTGTTTTCTACCCACACATCTTCACTTGTAAAAATTCTTTGGGAACAAATGAGTCATATTTTACCCAACTTCTTTCAAGTCCATTGTTCCTCTATAAATCTATTTTATTCAGAAATTAGAATCATCAAATTCGGAGCATCGAAGCTCCAGATATGTCCTAAACATCCGGGACTATTCTATTTTCAACACATAACTAGAATTTGCCTAAAAACAAGGCTCCCTTTAGACGAATTTCTGGGTCTAATGTCTAATGGGGTCCAAAATTGAATACACTTAATTCAAGAAAATTCGTTCTCCTAGAATTCTAGTTTATACAAAAATTTGAATCACTCAATTTGGATGAGTGAAACCCAACTTATGGCCTAAATACCAAAACTGTTCTGAAACACCAAAACTGTATCAGGATTGAACCATAATTGACCCGAAAACAGAGCCTCACTTGGATGAATTTCTGGGTCTAATGAGGTCCAAATTTAGATACACTTATTTCAGTGATATTTGTTCTTCTAGAAGTCTAGTTTATCCAAAAATTTGAATTACTCAATTTGGATGAGTGATGGCTAAGTTATGGCAAAAACAAAAACATGAGTTTTGGAAAATTTTGACAGCATCTCCCCTAAAAACCCAACATTTCCTTTATACAAACATTCCTCATTTGAGACCACAACCAATCAAAACAACCAAAAACAACTTAGAGCAACCCCCAAAACTTATCTACAACCAATAAAAACACTTTTATTCCAATTTGAGGTTTTCATTAAACCCAAACACAATAAGGAAAGGGGTTAGGGTTTGATTTCTTACCTTTAAATCTTTGATTCTTCAACACCAATATTCCTTCTTCCTCTTGATCACCTTAATCCTTGATTTAATGGAGCAAAGACCACTAATCTTCCTCCCTCTCTCACAACCGAAAAAGACCTAACACTTTCTCTCCCTTTTTTTTGCCAAATGTGCAAAATGCCTCTCAAAGACCAATATTTGGTCTTTAATCAAAATCCTTCACTAAGCCTTGTTTGGCTAGCCCACAAATTCCTCTTTTCATTTTTGCATTTTTAAGGCTTCATTTAACTTTCATTTTCAATACACTTTATCACATTTTCATTTTGGCATTTACACTTCTTACTTACGACCCTTTATCCAGTTTCAGCAGTCTTGTTTAAAATCAACCTTGTTCCTTGTATAATTTTCAGGTTTTATTATTTTTTTTGTTTTTAGCAATTTAAACGCCGAAAAAATACAATTTAATTTATTTTATACCCTAAACATATTATAAAATTGTTAGGGTATTTTCAGAATGTTACATGGACGCTTTCTCTAGGTACCATCAAATTCCCATGCACCCGCCTGACGCAAAGAAAACGGCCTTCATTACATCACACGAGTTATACTGCTATAATGTGATGCCTTTTGGCTTAAAGAACGCAGGCGCAACTTATCAAAGATTGGTAACTAAGATATTCCAACCGTTGTTGGGCAACACAATGGAGGCCTATATCGACGACATGCTCGTGAAATCCAAAGAACGCTTCGACCACACCATGCATCTACAAGAAGCCTTTGAGTTGTTGTGAAGGTATGGCATGAAACTCAATCCTTTGAAATGTGAGTTCTAGGTCAGTTCGGGCAAGTTTTTATGCTTTATGGTAACTAAGAGAGGGATAGAGGCCAATCCCATTGAACTCAAAGCTATAATCGACTCTCAGGCTCCTAACTGCAGGAAAAGAGTGCAGCAACTGACTGGCCGATTGGCAGCTGTCTGGCGATTCATATCTCGTTTCACATACCAATTAAAACCATTTTTTATCACTCTAAGGGGAGCCAAAAGGGCAGCTGGAATGAGGAATGCAACCAAGCTTTCGCGGCAATCAAACAATATCTTATCGAACCGCCAATTCTGGCTAGCCCAAGGGCAGGCGATACACTCTATCTTTACCTAGCGGTGTTAGAAGCCTCGATAAGTTCAGCTCTATTCAAAGAAGTCGAAAACCAAAAGCAAAGACCAATATTCTTTATGAGCAAATCTCCATCCGCGTAAAACCGTATACCGTCTCGAACAAGACTCGCCTCCGTGTGGCAGGCGCCAAGAAGTTGCGCCCATTTCCAGCACACCTTATCATCGTGTCGACTCACCTCCCTTTGCGGCTAATTATAAACAAGCCTGACCTATCAGGAAGGATGGCCAGGTGGGCGATTAAACTAAGTGAATTCGGTATTCAGTATAAACATCGCTTGGCATTGAAGGGATAAATGTTGGCGGATTTTTTAGCTTAACTACCCCAACTGGGGATGCGTGGATCTCAGGTGATCACAAGGTGGATCCTATCGTGGACGGCGCTCGCCTAAATGGGAGTTGGAATCGACTTGCAACTTAAAGCCTCAAATGGGGAAAGGATAGAACAAGCCATACGGCTAGACTTCCTCGCATCTAATAATGAGACTAAATAAGAAGCAATCCTAGCCGGAGTCAACCTCGCAAAGTCTATATCCTTAGAAAAAATCATCATCCACAGTGACTCTCAACTGGTAATAGGATAGGTAAACAGAGAATACAAAACGCAAGACCAACGAATGGTCAGGTATGCGAATCTAGTCAAACAACGACTAGCGATTTTTGCAGCTTAGAAGCTCAAACATATCCCGAGGGACTTGAATGAAAAGGTGGACACTTTGACGGCATTGACCACATCCATCCCGATAAAAGAAACGATGTTCCTTCCTATCTACTACCAGCCGGCATCGTCTATTACAATCGACCAAGCAGATAGACGAAGCATTCCCTTCTTGGCTAACCCTTATAATGCATTATTTGAGCTCGGGAGAGCTGCCGGATAATAGGGTTGAAGCCCACAAAATTCAGGTCCGTAGCTGCTTCCTTGTGGTAATGTGGCAATTATATAAGCGGTCTGACAGGCCATATCTTATGTCTCACCCTTAATGTGTGGACAAAGATATATCGACAAGAGTCGATGAAGGATATGTAGAAAACCATCCGTTTTAAGAACTTAGCTCACAAGGCCCATACACAAGGTTATTATTGGCCAACCATGAGAGCAAATGCCGCTGCCTGGATGGGCCCCTAAGATATGGAAGAAGAGATTTTATCCCTAAGATTAAGAGATTTTCTTTCCTAAAATCAAGGAGAGATTTGTGAACCACTTTCTATAAATCATGAAGATCCCCCACAATGGAAAAGTAACCAATTCCAACTGCGCGTACTCTCTTCTTTTTCTTCACTATCTTTTGCTGACTTAATTATCAAAAAGGCGGCCGACCCACCATCACCGGATCACCCTTTTCCAGGTTCATATTGCGCTGCAAATACCCAGAGGTTCAGACGATCAAGATAACAACAATGTCGCTATCACGTTTGATCTTATAGATCCACTTATTTTCAATAGCTTTCTGTCATATCTTATAATATATTCATATGTGAGGCTTGCATGTCCTCTTGTATTGATATCATCTATAAAGATGAACGTGAACTATTGATAGCCTTTTAACAGTTTAAAGGTTTCCTGTACGTTTTCCTCAAGGAGATAGTATGTAAGATTGATTGTCATAACATATTTTGAGCACATATATAGAAAGTTCTTTTCTTTCTCAAGTTTGTAACTGTATTTCTAGTGTCTTAATTAAACCAAACTGGAACTTGTTCATTATGCTCTAGAACTATATATTTCCAAAGATTTTGGTTGGTTCTTGTTCTAACTATTAATTGTTCCCTATGAAACTTATAGCATCTGTCGACTTTCCATTCGTATGTTCTCTCCTTCACTTTGTATCATATATTCTACAATGATGCGTGACATCTCTGTTGATATTAACCTTATGGGACGTGGGATCCCAAACAGTACCCCTTTCCTCAATCAACATACCACAAGAACATAACACTTTCTAGATTTTGGATCCAACTTTATTCTTTTCCATTTTTTTGTCATTATACATCATATATATATATGCAAGACTTCCAAATATGTGTGAAAATGAGTAGTTTAGGCCCTGTTTAGTAGGTAGAAAATTTTCTGTTTTCTCTATTCAAACTTTTCGAAAACAAGGAAAACGCGTTTAGTTACGAGAATAAGATGAAAACAAATTTTGAAAACAAAGAAAATGAATTCACTATTTTCAACATTTTATATATGAACTTAAAACAAAGTAAAAGTTGCTTCCTCCTTGTTTTCGAATTAAATTCAACCAAATGGGTTGAAAATGAAACTATGTTTCAACCAAATTCAAAGACGAAACGCATTTTCTGAAAATGAAAACCAAGACAATACATCAAAATTTTCATATTCGAATTTTCGGGATGGGAATAAATTCATGACCAACAAGTGCTTTATCAGCCTACAACTCCACATCTCTGTGGCAGTCTTCATCTCAATTACTATTGATGGAGACCTATTAATTACAATATTATTGGTACGTAGTTTCAACTGCTTCAACTCAATATGTTTTTGGTAGTCCTATGATCTTTAACATAGCTTTCATTTTTATTATAAGTACTGTTCTATTTGTCTGCATGCTCTACTACACCGTTTTGTCACAGGGTGAAGGCATATATAGCTTCCTGTCATTGTACACATTATTCTTGATTATAATATGTGTCAAATTCTTAGTTATAAAGTTATCCCCCCCATTATTATTCGTCCTTGAACATTTGTTCTTCTTTCCCGTTTCAAGCACTCTTTGTTGTTTAAAGCTTTTGAATACTTGAAAACGTTAACATTTAACTTTTAAAGTTGTGTTGTGTTTTCTTGTTTCTATTAAACTACATTTATCTAGAAATACTATATATGCACTTTTAAACAATCCTTTCTTCAAATATTGATAAGCCTCTTGAGTTATCAACTGTTACAACTTCCCTGCATCTCTCTAGCTAACCAATAATCACAATATTCTTATGCCTACACATTCAAATTAAGACTGTCATTCTAAACCAAAACATTTTTTAGGGATGGGTGGAGGGGGCTCATTTTTCTACCACTATTGAACCAACATCTTACAAGTAATTGTTGCTATAATTTCTTAGTGGCAAGACTATATTGGGACGTCATTCAGCCATATTCTCAAACCTATATACCACTAAAGAATTCTTCTAGCTTTAGTACTTAGTAAAGAATGGGTCTTAAAGAAATTAGATGTTCATAACATCTTCTTGAATCAAGATGGGGTGTGGATTGTTACAGATGATATCGGTATGTAAGATTGCATACATGTATGTCATAGCCCCTTAATTTTGTGATCAGTTTTAACTTTCCAGGCATGTAAAAGGGGGTTTTTAGAGATCTAGTTTAAAAAAAATAAAAAATCCTTTGAATATAATAGATTTAAAAATATTCCTAAATCTAATGTAGTTTGTGCAACCTAGAAAGTGTCTCTTGAAGAGACACTTTCTAAAATGTTGAAAATTTTGAATTTACACTGAAAGTGTCTTTTGAAGAGACACATTTGCACTATTTCGTTGAAAGTGTCTCTTCAAAAGACACTTTCATAATTTTGAAAATTTTCAATTTACACTGAAAGTGTCTTTTGAAGAAATACATTTGCACTATTTTGTTGAAAGTATCTTTTGAAGAGACACTTTCATAATTTTAGAAATTTTCAATTTACACCGAAAGTGTCTTTTAAAGAGACACATTCGCACTATTTCGTTGAAAGTGTCTTTTGAAGAGACACTTTCATAATTTTTTGCAAATTTTCAATTTACACTGAAAGTGTCTTTGAAGTTATATTAATCTTCATACTCTGGAATTTTCAATTTACACTGAAGCGTTTTTTGAATCCACACTTTCATAATTTTGAAATTTTCACACACTGAAAGTGTCTTTTGAAGAGACACATTTGCACTATTTCGTTGAAAGCGTTCTTAGCAGACACTTTCATAATTTTCAAAATTTTCAATTTACGAAAGTAAGTCTTTGAAGAGATCGTGATGCTTCGACCCCTCGGGGTCCTATCGACCACTAACCCGCTAAAACCTATGTATCTCATATCATGAGACCCATACATGAGTAAAAATGGCCACATTGGCTCATAAATCCGTACTCACCAAAATATAATCAACTATATTACAATAGTTTCAATCAGAATACTTGTTACATGTTTTACAAAACATATAATCAAAGCCACGTGTCGGCTTTCTTCTCAAAAGCGGCCTCTAGTGAGCGTTGTCTTCCTGAACACTCCCTATACCTGAAATAAATTTTCCCTCAACAGGGTGAGCAAAGCCCGGTAGTGGAATTATCCTACATGGGTTACTTCCCACCTAAGTGTTCATGCAATGGCAAACCAAACATTCAAGCAAAACATATATGTTCCTGCACTAAACCATCCACATGAAATGGATGAGAATGTGACTTTACCCTTTCCCACTTCTCGAGCCCTCACTGACTTCCTCACGCATGCCTAAGCCAAGTGTGAGAAAACACTGTTTTCAAAACAAAAGGTTTTTGTTCTTGAAAACATAATACCGATTTTCGATAAAATCTATTGGACAACCCTCCTGAGGTGAATTGCTGGGTAACTTTCCGAAACAGTCATGGGTCTTCCTCCGAGATGAACTGTTGGACAACTCTTCAAGGCAATTCTTCTGAAAATCTTCCTTTGAAATCCCTTTAGCAACCACGTTTTTTTTTTCATGTCATTCACTCACACCTATTATTCTAGGTTATCCCAGTGCATGTGAAATGCAATATGACATTTCACAACAATTCATGTTAATATATTAAGCATGCATATACTAACAGAATTTATACACACCATCATGTTATTCATTCATACATAAAGAATAACATGAAATTAGCTCACATGGGCTATAAACTCAAGAACTGCCTTTGGGACTGCCCATAGCATCACACAAATAACACAACATGTTATTCAATCAAGCAATAACATATCTGTAACACCCCGTCCCGAGAGAGTGTACAGTACATGATACTGTAGGGGTGTATAAGAGTACCAAGTGTCACATTGTAGTATTTTGGGAGACTAAAGTAGGAAATGATAAATTAAGGAACCCGGGATTTGTGTATGAGAATAAGGGTACAATTGTCATTAAGCAAATAGGACATGATTATGAAAAATCATTATGGTAGAGATGGCCACAATACAAATAAAACAAGTGACAATTGGTAAATTAAAGAGATGAGGCTAGTTAAAATTAGTGAAAAGTTGATAATATAAAACGGGAAAACAGCAAAAATTCATTTATTCCAAAGGCTAGGTCTAATGTTTGAGGAGAAGGAGGAGAGAGCCAAGAGGAGGGAAGAAGGAGGAAGAAGAAGGAGAAGGAGAAGAAATCCAAGATCAAGGTATGTTGTTGCCTTAGAATCAAGTGTATTGGATTCCTGTGAGCTTTGGTATGGAGATTAGATGTCTTTGGTCTAGGTTTTGGTGTAAAGATCACACAAACCTTGAAATTGTTAGCTAGGGTAAAACCCCAATTGGGAGAAATAACCATGGAATCATCACATTTATGTGTTTAAAAGAATTGGTGGACCTAGGTTGAGTTCTGATTTTCACCTGGGGTGGTTTTGAGGTTCGAGGTTCCAGCACCAATTCAAGTGTTGGGGAGTTGTTTTTGGATGATTTCCATGATAATTCTTGAGGTGTTATGAATTATAGAAGTTGTATGGAGAGAATTGGTAGCAAAAGAGGCAAAAAGATGCAAATCTGGGCAGTTTTCGGAAGGTGTACCCTAAGACACGATAGTGTACCCCAGACACCCCAACGTAACGCAAGGTGTACTCGGTACATGTTCAGGTGTACCGTACATGCAGCCCAAATGCCCAATGCTATGTTTTCGTATTTAAGCCCGACCGTACACCGATAGTTTAGGAACCTTATTAAATGATTAAAGATAGGTTCGACAAGATTGGGACTCGATTTAAAACGTAGCGTGCACTCCTCGCGCCTAGCGATATTCGCTGAGCGTGATTGCCCAGGGAAGTATGTTAAGTTATGCGACACGTGTAACAATATTTTCCGTATTCGATTGAGTTGTAGTTAAAAAGCAAAGACGGAAAAGCGCTGAATCGCGTCAAGTTTAGCAAGCAAAGAGGGGCGAGTGTTCTTAAACTCATTTCGCAAATACTGTATTATTATTATTATTATAAACTCGTTTTGCACCGGTATTTCATGGTTTTGGATTGCAAACCATTTTTAAGAAGCAAGCAATGAATTAGAAAGCAAGCAAATGGTTTTGAGTTAAACCATAATTGAAAGCAAGCATTGGTTTTAAATTGTAAAACCATTTTTCAAGCAAGCAAGATAAAGCAAGCAAGCAAAGAGAAATTTTGAGAAGTTTTATGAAACTTCTAAGCAAGCAATAAGAATTTTATAAGCTTTTAAAGAAAAGTAAAGCAGCAAGGCAAGTACAGCGTAAAAGTTTTAGAAACTTTTAAAGCAAGCAAAGCAAAGTAGCTTCGAAAATAATTGTAAAAGAGAGTTTTACATTTTGAGATGTTTCTCCTGAAAAGAAACATGTTATAAAAGATACACTCACCGAGCTCGTTTAGCTCATTATTTTCTATTTTAAAAACTATTTTCCAGGTACAGGTACTTAAGACGCTGGAGCTCAATAGGATTTCCCCTGACATTGTACAAGTGCTGACAAGGTCAATTCCACCATATTTACCGGAAAAAGGTGACGCGGACAAAGGTCCTTCCACCGCACCTGCCGATGCCCTCGTGCCTCCCTGCGGTCCACTAGGTACAAGAAGCAAAAATAGGCCTCAAGTGGTTGGATGTTTTATAAGCACAATACATACAGTTTTGAAAAATCAACACTGTCTTCGCCGCCTGTGCTCTGCATTTTAAAGCAAACGCCTTCGTCAAGCCCCGCTTTAGATTTCAAACGATCGGTCGAGCCAAGCTCCCATGGGGAATTTAAAGTAAACGGTCGGGAGCCCAGGCCCCCGCTTTTATTTTCAAGCATGCGGTTGAGCCTGCATCTGCTTTTATGAAAAAAAAGTTATAAAACTTTAAAGCAAAGGTTTAGAAATAAGAACTTTTCAAGCAAGAGAAATTATGAGAAGTTTTATAAACTTTGGGCAAGAAAGCAATAAGAGTTTTATAAGCTCTTAAAGAAAAGCAAACAAAGCACAAGCAAGTAGTAAAAGTTTTATAAACTTTTAAAAGCAAGCAAAGCAAAGTAAAGCTTCTGGAATACATTTGTAAAAGAGAGTTTTACATTTTTGAGATGTTTTCCGGAAAAGCAAAACATTTTATCAAAGATACACTCACCGAGCCTGCTTTTAGCCATTATTTTGTATTTTAAAACTATTTTTCAGGTATAGAAAATATGGAAGATTTTGAGCCAACAGATTTTCCCTGACATTGTACAAGTGCTGTAAATTAAGAATATTATGTAAGAAAATATTTTGAATATGTATAATGGAAACATATATGTACATAGAGTAGTTGCAGAATGTGTTGGTATGCTGCTGCTATGTTTGGATATAGTACAAATCTGATGTATAATGATTTGGAATAATTATATGCTCGTCATGTCGTCGGTTTTCACGCTAAGATTTTACCAAATCCTAAGTTAGATAAATAAAAGAAAATTCTTTATATGAGGTTTTATCATAAATACGCCGTCACAGAGTTTCTAGCTATTATAGAGGTAACTGTACCGGGATTTCTATGGAATGGTCGGCACACCCGCCGCTGGAAGGGGGTGGGGGTGTGTCAATATCCACGCACAAAGCCACACACAAACAATCCACGGTCAATTCGGGACTGTGAGAAACCACTCTAGGGATTTCTTCACTCGGGCCCCAAAATCTTAGAACAAAACACCCGCCATCCAAAGCCTTCAAGACATCCCTATCCATTAAAATGGCTTTTAGCCAAAGAATAAAACAGAAAACTCCCACTCCTTGAAAGGTCACAACCCATAACCTAACTTTGTTATGGCTTCACTGGCGAAGGGTAAACTCTTCCTCTTGCTCGCTCGAACCGCTTGGTCCGATCACTCGGGAATTTAGAGAGAAGTGTTTCACTCTAAACTCTCTTCCTTTCTTCCTCTTGTTTTCTCTATTTTCCCTCTCTTTTCCCCATCCAAACAAAGGCGGACTCAAGTCAGGTCAAGAGACTTGTCCTCTTATGCCACACGTCACCCTACTACTGCTCTCATTTTTGGATTACCTTATCCCTTTATCCATTCACCATGGATTTTCCTCCACTGGCATGATGCCATGTGTCTCATGAGCCCCACTTGGCTCATTGTTTGACCCATTCTCGCTCAGACACGGGCACCTCTGAGCCACTCATAGTGCCAAGTGGACACAAATCCCGGAAGTCCTATAACCACCGCCAACTCAAGGGAACTGTGTCTCATATCATGAGACACATACATGAGTAAAATGGCCACACGCCCACACTATACTCAACAAAAATATAATCAATCAGATGACATATTTCAAGAGTTATTACATCACTTCTCTAATACAGAATATATATTAAAATTAAGAATTTAATATATGTTTTACAAATAT
The DNA here is from genome assembly GCA_016808115.1 of Tetrastigma voinierianum. Taxonomy (NCBI): domain Eukaryota; kingdom Viridiplantae; phylum Streptophyta; class Magnoliopsida; order Vitales; family Vitaceae; genus Tetrastigma; species Tetrastigma voinierianum. The sequence goes on along the minus strand of JAEQBH010000222.1, from coordinate 1,350,728 downwards.
AGTCTCAGTTTCAATAATCCCGTTTTCTTAAATGGCCTCTATGAGCTCGCCTTCCTGAACACTTCCTATACCTGAAAGGGGGATCCACAATGTGAGCAATCAGTGATATTTTCCTACATGGGTTACTCCCCACCTAAAATGCACATGTAATGGTACAACACAAACATCCACATTCCATACAATTTACAATTCACACATGGAACAATTTATATCATGCATGAAAATGTTTTCCATGCTCATACCCCGAGTCACCCACCGATTCCCTCACACAAGCCTATGCCAAGTGTGAAAATCGTCACTGGCAATGCCAATGACACTCAACTATCGAGCTCACACGGGCCACCACCACCTAAGGCAATTTGCCAATGTGGTAACCATTCCGAGTCAACCTACTCCATCACAACTCTAGGTCTAAGTGATGAACATGATCGCGTGTTTTTCTTTAGGCAATGTAATCTTTTTTAATAGTAATCGTTAGTCTTCTTACACCGCGTAAAACTTTCTGATAGTACCATTTGCCCGCACCTTATTTAAGTCTTACACCACGTAGACCTTTCTCGGATATTAATAAAATTCTCCTACACCCGTTCCAAGAACGCCTAACACACATTAATTATTTCTCATTTTATAATTTGAACTATGAGTCTTTATTGGACTAGTCCCAAAGACAACTCAACCCACATTCACCAAGAATGGTGAATAACCATACCGTGCACCCACACCCGACTCGACTCGATGTCACCGTGCACATGAATGCAATGATGCCAATTCATATATCCAATCCAATGGCTCACACAATTATATTTCATATAATTTAAACATCATAAAAGCAACAATATTAAATCACATGCATTAACAATTCTTTCCGCACACATTTCAGCCATTCATTTTAAGCAATATTATCTAAAAACAAACATACATGGACAATTTCCGTCTAATCCATCAACCCGGATTGTTTTAATAAATCTCAAATATGGTGGCTAATCATGACAGCCCCCTATCAAGTACTCGATTCCTCTTCTTTGGAACCGAAATCAATGGCAACTTCTAGCCTCACAACACCCAAAACCACAATTTGCATGTTATTCAAATATCAAGCAATTTCACATGAACACTTTCAGTCCAAAAATAATAATTTTTCGGATTGTGCAACATGGCCCCCGTAGTCACTCGTGGATCGTCCAAGGGCAGCCCCCACTTTCTCAACATACCCGGCTTTGGATCGGGAATGCTCACTATATTTCGCCACCGCTCCCAAACACCATTTTCATGGCATTTTAAACAATAAATAACCAAGTAGGAGAAGACCCCTACCTCCCGGAGTTGTCGAAACTCCTCAAAACTGGTACCCACGCGTAGCCCTTGCAGCGTAGAGTAACTTTGCCTCTTGGCTCGTTAGGAACCGACGATCCAATCACTAGAAAATTTTAGAGAGAAGGTGGAGCCTCTCTCTCTAAAATCCCTTCCTTTCTCTCTCTTTCCTTTTCTCTCTCTAATTTCCCTCCCAAACCGTTTGGGAGAAGAGAGGAGTTAAGATTGGGTCCTCTCACTTGCCACATGTCAACCTTCCATTGGTTGATAGGATTTCCTTATCCTCTTTATCGATCTACTTTGGATTTCCATCCAATCAGGAGATGCCACATGTCCACGTGGGCCCCACTTGGCTCTCTTTGTTTGACTAATTTCGCACTCCGACACGTGGCACACCTGCGGAGCCACCACTTCACCATGCCATGTCCCGCACCCCTGCATCGAAAAACCCCAAATTCGACCGCTCTCGGACCGACGAAATTCGACTCGGGAGCCAGATTTACGAGACGATTCCAACTGAAGTCCGCTTTCGTCAGTCCGAGATCTAGAAAATTTCTGCATTTTGACCGAATTACTGCTTTACTCTTTTTCATAAAATTAGGATTTCTTTCTGAGTTTCACACCAAGTGTCCCACCTTCCAAGTTCAAAACGTGAAATTTCCTCGACCGCCTCTGGCTCCGATGAAATTCGGCTACGGTAGCTAGATTTCTCACAAGATGATTCAAACGTGAAGTCTGCCAATTATCCGAGATCTAGAAAATTTCTCGAATTTTGACCTAAAATTATTTTAAATTACTTCTTTTTCGTAAAATTATAATTTTCTTGGGTTTTACATAGACACCTTCATAATTTTGGAAATTTTCAATTTACACTGAAAGTGTCTTTTAAAGAGACACCTTTGCACTATTTCGTTGAAAGTGTCTTTTGAAGAGACACTTTCATAATTTTGAAAATTTTAAATTTACACTAAAAGTGTCTTTTGAAGAGACACCTTCATAATTTTAGAAAATTTTAATTTACACTGAAAGTGTCTTTTAAAGAGACACCTTCGCATTATTTCGTTGAAAGTGTCTATTGAATAGACACTTTCATAATTTTGAAAATTTTTAATTTACATTGAAAGTGTCTTTTGAAGAAACATATTTGCACTATTTCATAAACAACAATTATTCTAAAAGTGTTGCTTCAAGAGACATCTTTAGACCATTCTATAAGACAACTTTTATATTGAACACTTCATCTCTAATACAAGTCATAAATTTATCACTTGTATTCATCAAGATCAACATTTAATCCAATATCAATCAAACCAAACTAACCAAGTCAACACCTTTCAATAGACTATATAACAAACATCGAAGTACGATAATATCAAAACATGAATTATAAGTAGAAGTATCCAAAATACACATTACATGTACCAACATTAAAAAAACTAACAATATCATAAATACAAGTCAAATGTAGTAAGATCCTCAATGAGTACCGCACAAAGGAGCCTTCCTTTTTCGTATTGGATGTCCATGATGTCCAATGATTGGTTCTATGGGACTAGAGTGCACCTTCTCATGTTCTAGATGACCATGTCTCCTCCCACATCCCCTATCACGTCCTCAGCCATGATCATCATCTTGTCTCTCTTGATCAACATTGATTGTAGGAACAACTCCCCATCATCGGGACATAGCCTCCAATGATCAAGGGTGGTTATGCAAACAAGTGGTGATCAGAAGTGGTGTGGATGGAACCTCCACAAGTGTAATATGAGAGTCTCCATAGGTAGTAATAAATGTCACTAATGGTGCACTCGAAGATCGGGACGTGAGGACTAGTCCTCATCCTATGAGCTCCCCTTCCTCTGGTTCGTGGACCTCTAGATTGAGGTTCAAGATATGGTGCCCTAATATCAATCGATGGTGCATGTGAAACAACTGGAGTATGTCTAGTCCCCCTCCCATGTGACCCTCATCCTCTGGTTCGCACGCATCGTGACGATGGTTGGAGTTGTGTAACTACACCAATGCTATATGGAGCATGTAAGCGATCCATCTCATGTATAGCCTCCAATACAGTAGTACATAATCTGCGGATACGCATATCCTCTGAAGGTGCAATATCATGTATTTGATGTATGCTACTAGTCTGCAAACCACATAAAAGATAAGTTCCACTACTACAAAAAGTTAAATAGACTACGGTTGGTTTTAGGAAAAAGACTACGTTTTAGTAAATGTAGTCTAATATTTTAGACTATGTTTTCACAATTTTTCATAAATTAAATGACTACATCTATAATTAAAAACGTTGTCTTATATTATCTTTTAATATAAAAAGACTAAATTTTTAATTAAACCGTAGTCTTATATTATCTTATAATATAAAAATACTACATTTTTAATTAAACCGTAGTTTTATATTATCTTATAATATAAAAAGACTACGTAGTCTGTAGTCTTAATTAAACCCTTGAAAGCCAAATCAAAGACATATAGTCGGTTTCCATCAAGCCCACTTTCTAGTTCTCATGTAAACGTGATAATAAGACAACCATAAATCAAACGTCATAATAAGAAGGTGACGACACAAAAATCACTTACCTTCCTCAAAGAAAGAAATCATTTTATTGATAAAAAAAATGAAATAAATAAATTCAAATGAGTGATTTCAGATCAAGAATTACTAAAAAAATCACTTACCTTTCTCGAAGAAAATAGGATAAAAAAGAACAACACTAGAGAAATTATTAATATATTTGATTTCTCTAAAACATTATTTCTTTAGTTTCTTCCAAATTACTCTCAACCGCTCAACAAAGAAAATTATTTCTCTTCAGAAAAGCTTTACCAGCCTTCATCTTCTCTATTCGATCTTCTTCACCTTCATTCTCGCTTTCTTTACTGCTCTACCTCTTTGTCTCGCCGTCTGATGTCGATCACTGTCACGCGCCGTCTATGCACGACGATGCCAATCACACTTCTGGGGTATGTTTTCCTTTTTTTGTTGTTTTTCAATTTGGGGCTTTTTATGTGTTTGGTTGGTGAGAAAAATATGAGGAAAATGGAGATATCTTGAGGGTTTGAATGTGGGGTTCATAGTTTGGGAACTAGAAGAAAAGGGGTTGTTTGGGTTTTTTCCCCTCTTCTACCTTCTCACATGTGGGTTTTCCCTGTCTGTTTAGCTGGTGAGAAATGAAGAGAATGAAGTTTTGGATCTTGAACTTTTTTTTTTTTGTTTGGGAACTATGGGAAATGCATGCTGCTAAGAGAATTCGAGCACAAGTATGGGACTTTGAATTCTGAATTTTGAACCCTAGGTTTTTTTGTCCGTTTGGCACTCCTTTTTTTTGTTTTCCCTTTTTTTCCCCTTGTTTGGTTGCAAAGAAAATTTGAGTAAATGTGAGGAGTTTGAGCATTGAGACTAAGATTTTGCTATGTGGAACTCGGGGCCGTACATAATGCTTGCTCTGTACTTAATTTTTCCCCGTTTGGTCATGAGAAAACTTTGGCAGCTTGTTTGGTATTTTTCAAAACAGTGGAGAAATGAAAATTATCACAAGGCATTGATAGGTGTGATCCCCAGCAATTCTCGCCTTTTCCTAACAACATCAAATTTTTTATATTTTCATTTTCATTGAGAACTTTACAAAAGAACAGATTTTTTATTTATTTTTAAAATTTCTTCTGATGTCCCACTTTTTGAGATTTTTTTTTTCCTTTTTGAGATTCATAATTCAGAAAATGCATTTCAAAGGTTGAACCAAACATATCATAATAAGCTCTATATGCAATGGACACAAAAACAACACTAACATACATTTTCCATTTTCTTCCCTTATAGTTTATCAGCAACCAAACATATCATTTTTATCTATATCATACCAAGTTTCTAATATTAATTAAAAAAAAACCATGTTTCTCTCATTTTATCTTATGGTTTTTCTTCTTGCTTAAATCTGGGTGTTTAAGTCTGGGTGATTAAGTCTGGGTGATCAACCTCTCAAATTTGTTATTATTTGTTGTCTTATCCATATTTTTTCTCTTTTTTGATATTATATTATTTGTCCTATTCTTTGTGTCCACATCTTTGGATATATTTTTATATATTTTTCTTTTTTCTCCCACTCACCTTTATTTCTCACCATTGTTATTTCACTCACCTTGATTTATTCTCACAATTATTGTTTAGTTATGCTCGCACCCACATTGATTTTTGCTTATCATTATTATTTAGTCATCCATCAGTAGATTTTTGCTCATCATTTTTAATTTAGTTTTGTTGTTATATTTAGTCTCTTGGCCCTTATATTTGTTTCTCTTTATTATTTGTTTCTCTTTATGTAGCGAGCATAATCATTTTTTGCTTTTATATATATATGCAGATTTAACTTCTATTTCCATTTTAGGGACATAAATGGTGGATTACTAGGCATGGAAAGTAAGTCAAAAGAAATTAATGACAAATCAAAAAAGCTGAACCAATGTAAGTTATTATTTATCTTTTTAATTTACTTGTCATCTTTCAATTTTTTTTACTTGTATATGGTTTGATAAATTTAATTAGTTTGTTAGATAAAATCATTTATATTTATTGATTTAATTAACTAGTTACTAGTATTTTTTGAATTTAAAAAGACTAGATAAGTCATGGTACTCTGCTGATAGACGTACAAAAAGATACGAGGATGGTGTCGAAGCTTTTTTGAATTATGTTAAAAAAAATTTAGGTGACCTTAGTTCCATACAATGTCCATGCATAAAATGTGGGAATATGAAAGTTAATGATATCACAAAGGGTTAAAGATCATCCTTTGTAATGGTATCGACTCGCTATGACGTATGGATATGTATATAGTATGGCTTAAAACATATGTAATGTTGAGGAATGTAAGTGTACCTTAGATGCTGAAGAATGTTGTCTTCAATACAATGATGATATCAATGTTGTGGAAATGGTTGAAGCAACCAGAGATCTATTTGAATGTAATCCAGAGAAATTCGTTGACTTGTTAGATGATGCTGAGCGCCCTTTATACACTGGTTGTAGTGGGTTCACTAAGCTTTCTGTTTTGATACGATTATACAACTTTAAACAAAATATGGGTGGAGCGATGCAAGTTTCAATGAGCTATTAAGCTTTGGAGGATAAAGCCTAAAAGGAAATTTGATGCCAACATCAATATATGAAGCAAAAAAGACATTATGCACCTTAGGAATGCAATATGAAAAGATACACTCATGTCCAAATGATTGCATTTTGTATAGAAATGCAAACAAGGATGTTGATGAATGTCCAAATTGTTCTGAATCAAGATGGAAAATTCCTAAAGGATCCAATAATCCAAAAGTAGGCATGCCGGAAAAAGTTGTGTGGTATTTTCCCCCAATACCCAGGTTTAGAAGAATGTATGGTACTCGTCAAATATCGAAATATTTGATATGGCATTCTAGTGAAAGAGAGTTGACAATTACATTCGACATCCAGCAGATGCAGCATCATGGAAATTAATAGACCACAAATGGCCTAATTTCGCATGTGAGCCACAAATCTGGCTTGGCACTTGGGTGCCAGATGGGATAAATCCACATACCCTATAGTCACACAAGACATGGCCTATCGTACTTATTACCTACAATCTCCCACCATGGTTGTGTATGAAGCAAAAATTCATGATGTTAACCTTATTGATATCAGGTCCTAAGCAGCCGGGAAATGATATTGTGAAACCCCGAGAAATCTAATTTTCTAAAAATGGGCAAAATGGTAATTTCGGTCAAAATCCGGAATTTTTCTAGATCTCGGATGACGAAACGGACTTCACCATTGGAATCATCTCGCGAAATCTAGCTACCATGTCAAATTTCGTCAAATTCCGAGACAATCGGAATTTCACGCTGAGGCACGAGAGGAGCGACACGAGACTTACGAATGCTACCAAGAGGCGCCACGATACTCAGGTAGAATGGGTCAAACATGAGCCTGCGAGCCCATGAGTGACAAATGGCACCTTGTGAGTGGATGGGAAATCTATGCTAGATGGATAAGTGACGAGGTAATCCTGTTAACTAAATTTTAGTTTAATAAGTGGGGCATGAGAGGACTTTCTTCGACTAATCTAGACCAAACCTGGGCTTTATGAGTTAAGCAGAAGCAGAAAGAGCAAACAAGAAAGAGAGAGAAAAGAGTGGGATTTTAGAGAGAGAAACTCTACCTTCTCTCTAGATTTTCCGACGATCGGACTGTCGGTTTCCAGCAAGACAAGAAGCAAAGTTGCTCCCCATGGCAAGGGCTATGCGTGGGTACCGATTAGCGTTCGACAAACTGAAGGTAGGGTTTTCCTACTTGTTTTACTCAAGGGTCATTTTAATGGACGGATTTGTTGGGTATCTCGATGGCCGTGGGTTTCGCATCAAAAAGATTTGGACCGAGTGAAGAAATCCCTATAGTGGTTTTGGACAGTCCACGGACTGTTTGTGTGGCTTGTGTGATGTTTCGTTATTTCCATAAGTGAATAACATACTGATTGTGATTTTGTGGGTAGTTCCAAGATGAACTGCAGGATTGGATGTTAGCCCATGTGAGCTAATCTTATGTTATTGCTATGAATAAATGACATGTGGATTAGTGTATGAATTTTGTTAATATACGATTGATATATTACACGTTGAATGCTTATTACACATTGCATGAGCACTTAGGTGGGGAGTAACCCAAGTAGGAAAATTCCACTACTGGGCATTGCTCACCCTGTCGAGAAAATATATTTATTTCAGGTACTGGAGGTGCACCCGGGGATGGGACACATTCGAAGGAATGGCCAAGCTGGCCTTATTATGTATTTCTGTAAAAATCTGGGCAAAAGACCCAGCTTTGGATAATTTGTAATCAAAACAAATTGTAATTAAATTCTTTTTGTATAAAATATACATTTTGATGAGTATGGACGTACGGGTCCGATGTGGCCATTTTACTCACATATAGGTCTCATGACGTGAGACACGTACATTTCCGCGGGTTGACGGTAGTCAACGAGATACCCCGGTTTTGGGGCGTTACAGATATTGACATCTTCTTACAACCACTTATTGATGATTTAAAAATTCTATGGGATGTCGGTGTTGAAGTTTACGATGCATATTTGCAAGAGGTATTCACCTTAAAGGTCGTATTACTTTGGACGATAAATGATTTTCACGCGTATGGAAATTTGAGTGGCTGTAGTGTTAAGGGTTATTTGGCTTGCCCAATTTGTGTTGAAAATACATGAGTGTATACTTGAAACATAGCCTTAAAAATGTGTACTGGGTTGTCATAGAGATTTTCACATAAATCATCCATATATAAGAGCAAAATGGCGTTTAATGGTTGTCAAGAGTTCGATGTCGAGCCTAAAACCTTTTAACTGGAAATGTAAATTTGAAAAGACCAGAAATATTAATTATGTGTATGGGAAAAAACAAGCAAATACAGTGCATGTTGAGAATTCAAAAAAGAAGGACAAGGTTCGAGAGGCAAAGTCTAAAGTTGCATAGAAAAAAAGGTCAATATTTTTTTATCTTGAGTATTGATAATTATCGTTGTACATGGAGTTCCTTTGGGTATTCATAATTATCGTGTATCTATTGATGTTTGTTTTGATGATGATGCTCTCCTTCCAATAAATGTCTGGTGATGATCCCGCGGAAAGTTAAAGATTTTGTCTGCTCTCATGCTGCATGGCCCCGATCATTGGGCTATTGATGATCGAGTCAAGGTATCTTAAACCTTTTTAACTTATCTATAAATTTATGATTAATTTATAATGATAAACTATTTTTTATGTAACGTATGTGAATTGAATTTCATTATTATGAACATGCTAAGATTGTTCCGTAAAAGTTACAGTTAGAAAACAAAGAAAAGGGTCCATAGAGTTTGTCATATTTAAAGAATCACATTGCAAAAAGTTTGGGAGATACAAATACAATAATTGTGGTATTGGATGTTGGTGTCTTTGATTATGAACGGGTCTGTTATATTATTCGAGAAGATATCAATAACTTTTGCTCAATGGAGAAGATTACTTCTAGTTGTATTGTGCTATATATGAGGTCATAAGATATTTTTATATTTTTTGCATTTCATATGCAATTACTATATGTTACAAGTTTATAATAAAAAATGTGGAATTGGAAGTCAATTTGATTTGTGTAGCTATTTACAACCAACTCAAGAAATCAAACTCAAGCCAACATTATGGCTTTATGTAATTCGACAGACCAGATACCTCTAGATCGACCGAGCAATTATCGCATTTGATTGCTAAAAGATTAGAGCATTGTTATGTGGATCAATTATTTCTAGCTCCTTATAACTCTTGGGTAAGTAGTTTTAATTTGAAAAATTGATACTTTTGATATTAAGTTGTTGATTATTGTTATTATGTTTATGAAGGGATCACTAGTCACTATGGTTATCAATTCTACGGGGACAAAGTATATTTTTGTGATTCTATTGGACGTTCAGAGGGAAAAGAATTGAAAGGTTTTATTAATAGGTAAGTATTTATTTCTTTTTATTTTTATAGTAATTTGCCTGAATTATATCATTTGAGTCTCACACTATTATTATACTTTGTTAAATTAGTGCACTCAAAATATACAATGCTAAAGCTGACCAAGTTGCAAGAAAAAAACTTATTTGAGAGTCTATTAAGGTATATTGAGTTGCACATTCTTTTTAATAATTCATAAAATTAGATCTTATTTGTTTGAATCTTATAAAAACTTTTTAATTCATTTTTCAAGTGTCCTAAGAAACCATCAGGTGTTGAATGTGGCTATTATGTCATCATATATATGAAGGAGATAATTGAAAATCATATCATTTCAACCAATGAAAAGGTAGGTTATTATTGCGTATGTGATTCATATAAGTAGTACTTTTTATGGTTTTAGATTTTTATGTCGTGTTATTTAGTGCTCTTTTTCTGAGTAACTTATATATATATATATATATATATATATATATATATGCAGTTTTGGCGAGAAGAAAACTTATAAACAAGAAGAGATCGACATTATGCGCAGAGAATGGGTCGAGTACTTGCAAGGCTTCGTTTGAAGAAATGTTATGGATGTTTGTTTATAAAACAATATTGGATATTTGTATGACAATATTGGATATTTCAATTCAATATTTTTGGTATTTTTTTGGAATTGAAAGTATATGTTTGTATGACAGGATTGGATATTATACTACGTTTGAAAAATATAGCTCAAATGTTCATAATAGACTACGCTTTCAATAAAAAAAGTAATCTTTTGTACAGTTGTAGATGTAGTTAAAAGTAAAAACGAGTTAAGTAGCTTAACTCACGCCTTAAAACGTGAAGCTTGCATACAATAGACGAAGTTAAAAGTAAAAAAATGTAGTTAAAAGTAGTTTAATTACGCTACAAACTAGTCTTTGCCCATAATAGACGTAGTTAAAAGTCGAAATAACGTGAGTCTTTTGTATAGTTATTATAGACTATATTTTCGATAAAAACGTAGTCCGAATATATTTAACTAATTACATTTTTTTGACTTTAACTACGCTCTAAAAACGTAGTCTAAACGTGGGACTTTAACTACACTCACACTTTTAACTACACTCACCTAGGACTACGCTTTAGAAAACGTAGTCTATATATAAAAGACTACGCTTTTTGTGGGACGAGCTCCACCTTAAAAATTGTTGTAGTGTTCAGATGTTAGAAAATATAATATAATATAATAAATGTGACACCCCATTTCCCGGGGGTCCGTTGACAACCCGTCAACTGAAATGGAATATTCATGGATGTCGTAACAATGACACCACCATGGTGCACCCGGCAGTAGTCTCCTTTGTACGGGGAGCTCTACCTAAGGTACAACCTGTCCCAAATTTTCACAATGACCACATCGGGTCCATATACAATTTAAAATGAGTAAAAATGGCCACTTGGGCCCATGCATCAATACTCACAAAATTACCTATCAACTGTATAGCAATAGTTCAAGAGTTGATACATCACTCTTAATACAAACATATATTAAAATTTAGAATTTAATACATGTTTCACATAACCCATGTCAAAGCCACATGTCGGCTTTCTTCTCAAAATAGCCTCTAATGGGTGCCACACCTTCCCGACGCCTCCCGCCCTCGAAATAGTGATCCTCTCCACAGCACAGCAATGCCCAAGAAGGATAATTTCCCACATGGGTTACTTCCCCACCTAAGGGCATGTCATTAAGAAACAATCACACTGCCAAATACATGATCTTACTTGAATGTCTACATGCCCAATCTCATGTCTCGAGTCTCACCGACTCTCACACATGCCCCAAGCCAAATGCGAGGAAATCACGCTTTCAAACAAAAGTTTTTGTTCTGAAAACTTACTACCCGCATTCTAGAAACATATCGACTACCCCCGAGGCTAATCATGGATAACCTTCCGAAACAATTTATGGGCCCCTCCGACATGAATTGTTGAACAATCTCCCAACACAATTCTCCGGAAAATCTTCCGTCGAAATTCCTTTCACAAACATTTTTCCTTTTTTTTATTTTCTTTCATGTCATGCACTCACTCCTAATATTCTAGGGTGCCCCAGTGCATATGGAATGCATTATGCCAATCCCAACAACCCATGCTAATATATAAAATATGTATATATTAACATAATTAATTCACACAATTCATGTTATTATATTCACATCAATAACACCAAAATTAGCTCACATGGGCTAATTAGCAAATACAAGCAATTCATTTTGAATCACTCAACAACACAAAAAATCACACCAAAAATCACGTGAACAGTGAAACCCTCTAGTTGGCACTGTTCACGGCCACACAATTTAGAGATTTTCTCCACTTGGTTCAAATGTTTTGAGACGTAAAAATTACGGCTAACCAAGCCTCGTAATATTCCTAACCATTCACATACTTTTACCAAAGAATAACACAAGTAGGAGAAGACTCTACCTTCTTGGAGTTGTCTAACTCCACCAACCGTGTCCACGCCGTAGCCCCCTACACCGCAGATCAACTTTGCTGGCTTCCATCGAGAACCGACGGTCCGAACGGCGGAAATCTGTAGATGTCACATTTTCTCTCTCTGCATTCTCAACCAACCCACACTCAATTCTGTGTTCCAATGGAGAAGAAAACTATTCTCCTATTTTGTCTTATACTCATTTAACATTTCAATAATTCTCATCTTGTCCTTTTGTCTTGATTTTTTACACATGGCTTAATCTAAGCCATTCATTTCCATCATCTCTCTAATCATGCAACATGTGTCACATAAGTAAATGTAGTAGGTGACTTTTGTCACATCACATGTCTCTTGCAAGCCGTTTTAAGGCACCCGACACCTGGTGCCTCGAAAAATGTGAAATTCTGACTGTCTCGAAATTCGACGTGGTGGCTAGATTTCACAAGATGATTCCAATGGTGAAGTCCGTTTCGTCATCCGAGATCTAGAAAATTTTCAGATTTTGACCGAAATTACCATTTTACCATTTTTCAAAAAATTTGAATTTTTCCGGGTTTTACAATAAATGTAGAAAACATGAAAATTACCAATAGTTCATGGAAGGACCCAGCACGAGTAAGAAATCAAATAGTAATCAAGCGATACCAAACCGTGTATGGATCATGATACCCTAGTGGACCATACGTCATATGATCCCTAGCAATATGATCGTGCCTAAAGGCCATCCTCGAATGTACTCTCCATGTTGTTCAGTCCAATCAACATCATGCCTACCTCTCAAATCACATTTATATAAGTTTGAATCATTGTCACATGGTCGAGGAATCCCTTGCCGAAACCTAAACTGTCGCATAACACGATCAAGTCTATGTCATTCAACAATGTGGAAACATATCAATGGTGATATAGTGCACCAAAGATCTTTCCCAACTAAACAATAATTGAGAAGTCCACCACTCACATCATCATCATAAGGCTGCCATATAATATGTTGTTAAATAAAAAAAAAAATTTATTTGTAATCAAGAGTTTGGAAATTGTTGAAAGAAAATAGTTAAAGTAAAGAAGTTGAAGTTTTATCACCTTATCCAGCGTAAGTCAATCAAGCTAGTAACTATATTGCGATAAAACATGCATAGATGACGAGGTGGTCTGATACTCATCTTTTCATCTGTGTAAAAAAAAACATAGAATGAACCTATGTAATTTTGAATTGGATCATAAAAAAGACATAAAAGATTACTTTTAATTGGATCATAATAGTAACATTAATAGTAATTTTGAATATATACCAAATGGCCAGTGGAGCTGCAGTTAATTAATCATCATGTGGAGTTATATGCAAATGATTAGGTGCAATGTATGGAAACCTATCCCATATCCATATCTAAAGTAATATCAATGGCCCAGATATATCATGAGTATCAATATGAGAAGCATGACACAATTGTCAATAAAGCCACGCTAAACATGCACTACCCCAACTGTAACGACCAGCAGCCTCAAAATCTTATAGAAGTGGTAAAAACATAAGATGCACCTTATCGCTAGACTTTCCTGAAAAGAGGAAACCTCGAATAAGCTGTAAAATATAAGCCTAGCATATCGTCAAATAGACTCCTCATCAACATAAAGTGCCAAACTAGGAAAGCTCCGACTCAACCAGGTAAGATAAAGGCGTTGCCCATCTAAATCTATATCCCCTGGAATGAGTCCCAACAAAGAATGACAAACATCTCTCCAATGTAAAGATGTGCTGCCAATAACTGCTACTCCATCAACTGACAATCCAAGAAGAATGGCAATGTCTTGGAGTGTGATCGTGCAAAATAAATCCTGAGGTAAGTGGAATGTATGAGTCTTTAGTCGCCATCTCTCAACAAAAGCAGTAATAAGGTGCCAGTCTAAGGAAATAAATCCTAAACATGCAACACCATGGAAGTCTGCCTGTTGTAACAATGGAATGATATGTGTATCAAGAGCACTACTTCGATGAAAGCTAGCCTCACGACGTCGACAATGAAGCTCCCTTAGTGAGGCACCTTCCCAAGCAAGAGAAGACCTATGTGTATGCTGTCCATGCAAAACTGAAGGATCAAAAGGTGTAAGACCCGAGAAAATTCCAATTTTCTGAAAAAATGTAAAATAGTAATTTCGGTAAAAATCCAAAATTTTTCTAGATCCTCGACGACGAAACAGACTCACCGCGGAATCGTTCACAAATCTAGCTACCACGCCACCCCCGAGACAATAATTTCACGCTTTTCGAGACACCGGTGCCTGGGTGCCTGAACGTGTTTCGAGAGATACGTATGCACAAAGTCACCCACTACATGTACTCTTGTGACACATGTTGCAAGATTAGAAAGATGATGGAAATGGACGGCCTAGATTGTGCCAAGTGTCAAAAATCCAAGACTTAAGGACATAGATGGGATTATTTGAAAGTTTAATGAGAAAGAGACAAAAAGCCAAATAGTGTCATCTTCTCCAAAAACACAACAAATGGGCAGTGGCTGGACGGATGTGTAGAAAGTGAGATTTTAGATTTTTAAAGAGAGAGAGAGCACCTTCTCTCTAGATTTCAGGCCATTCGGACCGTCGGTTCTCGACGGAGCAAGAAGCAAAGTCGATCTACGCGATAAGGGCTACACGTGGACACCGATTTGGTGGAGTTCCGACAACTCCAAGAGGTAGGTATCTTTTCCTACTTGCGTTATTCTTTGGCTAAGAGCCGTGTAAATGGTTAGGAATGTTCTCGAGGCTTGTTTTTAGCCAGAATTCAATCTCAAAAGCTTTGAACCGAGTGGAGAAAATTCTATTATGGGTCGTGAATAGTGCCACCCGAGGGCTCTCACTGCTCACGTGAATTTTGGTGTGATTTTATGATGTTGAGCATTCAAAATGAATTGTTTGTGGTTCACACTATCCCATGTGAGCTAATCTTGCAGCACGCACAATATGACTCGTATAATATGATTTATGTGAATTAATTATGTTAATATATATGCATGTGAATATATTAGCATGAGTTTGTGGAATTGGCATCATACATTCCATATGCATATTAGGAGTGAGTGCATGACATGAAATTGAAAGAAAAACGGAAATGTTTGTGAAAGGAATTTCAAGGAAGATTTTTCGAAGAATTGCTTTGGAGAGTTGTCCAACAACTCATACTCTGAGTATGACCTACGATCAAGCTTCGTGAGAAATATTCTCAAAGAATTCGCCTGAGGGTAGTCCAATGTATTTATCGAAATTCGGTAGTGAGTTTTCGAGGTGTTTTTGTTTTGAAAAACTGGATATTTTACTCCCGCATTCCTGGGCCAGTATATGTGAGAGAGCCTGAGGACTCCTGACTCGGATTGTCGCGTAGACATTCGAGCAGGTCTCATGTAATTGCTCGAATGTGATTGTTTGGTCATAACATGTGCACTTAGCGGGAGTAACCTGTAGGAAATTATCACTACTAGCTTTGCTCACCCTGGGCTGAGGGATCACCATTTGTGTAATAAGGAGTGCAAGACGAGGACTCCGCCTCACTAGAGGTCACAAGAAAGCCGGGTTGTGGCTTGGCATTGTTATTTTGTATAACATAGCCAGGAATTAACGAATATATGTTGAATTAAGAGTAATGTAAAAAACTCTCGAACCATGTAATATATTTGGTCGATATATTTTGTGAGTATTGATGCAAAGCTCAAGTGGCCATTATTTTACTCGCAAGATATGGACCCCGTGGTCATTGTAAACTTGTTGGGACAGGTTTGCACTTTGGGTAGAGCTCCCCGTACAAAGGAGACTTCGCCTCTGACTAGTGGAGCGGTGGCCAAGCTACCCGACATTCACGAGTATTCCGCTGCCTACGCTGTCAACGGACTTCGGGTTTTATGGCATCACAGCTTGGTATCAGAGCTTTGGTTTATAAATACCTAGAGCTTAATGTCGGATACTAAAGTATAGCTTAGTATCAATAAGTTAGGTATACGTTTACCTAGGACTTGATGGGCACGGGTTAGATCACGATTCAGGCACTGATGATTGTTGTGTGATGTCTGATTATGTGTTATGAATTGTGTGATTTGTGTGCTTGGTGAATAACAAATAGGAAAAAAAAATTGTTGAACACTAGGGTTTAGTGTGAGAACAAGTTGTTTGAAAAATTTTGGGCAAATAGTCCAGAATTAAATGAAAAAAATGTTGGGAAATTTTTCTAAGGTTTTATAGTAACTAGGAAAATAAAATAAATTTTAATAAATTTATTTGATTATACTGGAAAATGAAAAAATAAATAATAATAATAATATTTTTCTTTGGTGATTTTCCAAAGAAATGAACGAGAAAATTAAATAAATAAAATAAAATATTTTAAAAAAAATAAAATAAAATAAAATCGAATAAAAAAATTTTAAATAAAATAAAATTTTTGTTGTTGATTATGATTTAATATATGAACTTATTGCCTTGCATTACCTATGAATGCATGGACATTGGGTATGAAATGAAATATTTTTCTGAGATGTGAATTTGTCTCTGTATTGTGTTTACACCTGTAGATACCGCATCAATGCATGTAGTCGTATTTCTGAGGTTGGAGGACCTTAAAGGAGCATTTGTATGTGAGTTCCCTAGGATTAGGCTACGAGGATGGGTGGATGATATAGTCGTGGATTGCGAAGTTAGAGATCTCGGGACTCTACTCACAAAGTGGACTTGAGGATCATGGACATGTCGTAGTTCGACGTCATCCCGGGGGATGGATTGTCGACAGCCTACAAGTGTCAGCATCGATTGTGAGCGTAGGAGGGTTACCGCTTACACGCAGGACGGTACTGTGTTACTTTAGGGGGGACAAGATGATATTTGCCCTGCATGCTGTACGAGTCCAAGTGTCAGGATCATGGGTCAAGCAGCAAGCCTTACCTTAGAGAACGAGCGAGACCATACTTAGATCTACCTCTCAAGTAGTTTATAGTATATATTGTTTTTCCGATGTGCTATCGGATTGCCTCCGCAAAGGGTGGTAGACTTCGTATCGAAGTTACACCCCAGACTTCGCCCATCTCTATGACTCCGCATAGATGGCACCAACAGTCAGCAGGAACTCGTGAGTCCAAATATGGAGCACTGACAAAGGGTTCATTAGACCGAGCACTTCACCATGGCACTCCAGCCCCGCTTGGCGAAGAAAAGGACAAGACCCTTCGACCGTGCATTGACTATGTGCGCTGAATGTAGTTACACCAAGAGTCGTGATACTCATCAACAGGATTCATGATTGTCGAATTGGCCAGATAGGAGCGAGTCTACTCTAAGATGACTCGTGACCGGGGTTACCATCGCCTGAGGGTTAGGGGAGATCGTATATCCCTAAGACAAATGGCTCAGACACTATGGGCACTTGAGTTTACAAGATGCCCTTTGGATTGATCAATGCGCCATCAGCATTCATGACCTCATGCATAGGGTATTCAACCCTATTCGATCGCTTTGTCGTAGTCTTCACGGATGACATTTGATCTACTCCCTACGAGTGGGAGCATGAGTATCACTTGAGGATTGCTTCGCGCTTGCCGAGAGATTTCATCGCTATACGCTAAGTTCGCAGCGCGAAGCCGGCTTATCGAGGTGAGATTTTCGGGACACATGGTGTTAGCATCATCAGCGTGCCGCTGACCCAGAAGGTCGAGGCCGTGATGAGTTAGGAGAGGCCGAAGTCAGTCTTCGAGATACGTAGTTTCTTGGGATTGGCTGGGTACTACAAGAGATTCATTGAGGATTTCTCCCGATTAGCGACACCTATGACGAGATTGACCCGGAAGGAGGTCAAGTTTGATTGGGATGACCGATGCGATGAGGCATTCCAGGAGTTGAAAATATATTTACTTCACTTATTCATAGTCCCTGATGTGACAAGGGGTACATAGTATTTTGATGCCTCGAGGGTCGTGACTGGATGTGTTTTGATGCAACCGGAGGGTAGTAGCTTATGGTTCCCATCAGTTGAAGAATCATGAGTAGAATTACCCCACACACGACATGGAGTTGGCGGCCTTAGTCTTCGCCTTAAAGATTTGGCGCCACTACTTATATGGCAAGGAGTTCGAGGTGCACTCAGACCACAAAAGTTTGAAGTATATTTTCACGCAGCAGGACCTCAATATGAGGCAACGCAGATGGATGGAGTTCCTATAGGATTATGACTTCACTTTGCATTACCATCCTGGTAAGGCAAATGTGGTGGCTGATGCGCTACCTAAGTCACGGGAGCATCAAGGCATAGCTTCCCGGAGTAGGGATGCTCAAGACCGGATAGTTTGGGCTACGCACAATGAGTGTGCCTGTGGTACGTCAGAGTTTAGTAGCTACACCGTCTCTATTGAGTAGAGTGATTGAGTCCCAAGGGCAAGACGCTGAGATAGTGTCCATCAGGACTGTGTACAAGCCAGCATAAGTGATGAGGGTTTAATTTGGTCCCACGCGATGGTAAAGCCTTCAGATAGAGCACGTAGTGGTTCCCGCTTGACCGATTTGAGAAAGGAGATTCTCAGGGAGTTTCATAGCTCTCGATTTGCCGTGCATCCAAGTGGCACGAAGATGTATCAGGATCTTCGTCATCAGTACTATTAGAGCGGGATGAAGAGACACGTAGGGGACTTTGTTCGACGATGTCTCACGTGTCAACAGTTAAGGTCGAAAGACCGGCCGCCAGGCTACTTTAGCCATCGAAGTGGTCAGAGTGGAAGTGGGAGCACGTCACGATGGATTTTGTGACCCACTTGCCACAGACACCGCAAGGACATGATACTTCCAGATGTGGGTGATACTGACCGACTACGTCAGACATTTTCTACTGCTTTACATTGAGAGATTCGCCTAAGAAGCATTCGAGATAATCCGGCTACATGGAGTACCAGTATCCATAGTGTCAGATAGAGACCCGAGGTTTACGGCGCACTTTTGGAAGAGTTTCCAAAAGACTATGGGTACACTACGACCATGAGTACGCTCACCCATAAGATTCGATGGTCAACAGAGAGGACTATATTGTGTGTTAGAGGACATGTCGCGAGCATGCCATTCCGATCATAAGGGTAAATGGAAGAGCATTTTCCTTAGTGGAATTCGCCTACAACAACAAATATCGTGAGAGAGCATGTATGGCACCATATGAGGCATTGTATGGGGAGCCATGCGCATCACCGATATGTTGGATCGAGTACGAGAGAGCCTCCATCACTCTGGCCCCGATCTGACAGTACACCTCCGGTATGTGCGAGCTTGATACGACAATGGCCTTCTCACTGGCCAGACAAAGAGCTTTATACATGTACGAGGCCGACCCTTAGAGTTTGAGGTTGGTGATCACGCCTTCTTGAAGGTAATGCCTAAGTGAGAGGAGGGTCGTCTTAGCGAGAAGCTATCGCCCAGTTTATCGGGCCTCTTCGAGATACTCTCAGAGGGTAGGCAATCAGAAGGCATCAGCTTGACTTTACCGCCCAGCATGTCAAGTGTCCATGAGGTATTTCACGTCTCCATGCTCCGGAGGTACACTCCAAATCCATCTCATGTAGTGGATTTGGGAGAGATAGAGGTTGACAAGGATGGGACCTTCGAGGAGGGACCAGTGTGCATTATGGATAGCCGCGATCAGGTTTTGCGAAGCAAGACCGTGAGGCTAGTGAGGGTGCTATGGCAACACCGTGGAGTGGAGGAGTCAACGTGGGAGCGTGAGGACACGATGCAGGCCACCTATCCCTTCTTGTTTAGGATTTAGTTGCACGGGTTTAGTCGCTTAATACTTAAATGACTAGTTTACGCATAGATAATGCGACGCGCATATGTACAAAGAGTTATTGATCATCTGCACTTTGGGACGAAATTCTTTTTAAAGAGGGGAGAATGTAAGACCCGAGAAAATTTCAATTTTCTGAAAAATGGCAAAATTGTAATTTCGGTAAAAATCCGAAATTTTTTTAGATCTCAGATGACGAAACGGACTTCACCGTTGGAATCGTCTTGCGAAATCTAGCTTCCACGTCAAATTTGGAGACATTCGGAATTTCACGTTTTTCGAGACACCGTGCCTGTGCCGTGAAATGCTCGAGAGACATGGATGTGACAAGTCACCCACTACATTTACTCTCGCGACACATGTTGCAAGATTAGAGAGATGATGAAATAGATGGCCTAGATAGTGCCAAGTGTAAAAAAATCCAAGACTTAAGGACATAGATGAGATTATTTGAAAGTTTAATGAGAAAGAGACAAAAAGCCAAATAGTGTCATCTTCTCCAAAAACACAACAAATGGGCAGTGGCTGGACGGATGTGTAGAAAGTGAGATTTTAGATTTTTAGAGAGAGAGAGAGCACCTTCTCTCTAGATTTCCGGCCATTCGGACCGTTGGTTCTCGACGGAGCAAGAAGCAAAGTCGATCTACGCGGCGAGGGCTACGCGTGGACACCAATTTGGTGGAGTTCTGACAACTCCAAGAGGTAGGATCTTTTCCTACTTGCGTTATTCTTTGGCTAAGAGCCGTGTAAATGGTTAGGAATGTTCTGAGGCTTGTTTTAGCCTTAAATTCAATCTCAAAAGCTTTGAACCGAGTGGTAAAAATTCATTTTCAGAAGGCCGTGAAAACGTTCACCCGGGGTTTAACTGCTCAATGAATTTTGGTGATTTTATGATGTTGGAGTGATTCAAAATGAATTACTTGTGTTTGTCAATTAGCCCATGTAAGCTAATTTTGGTGTTATTGGTTGGGAATTTGCATAACATGATTTATGTGAATTAATTATGTTAATATATATGCATGTGAATATATTAGCATGAGTTTGTGGAATTGGCATCATGCATTCCATATGCATATTAGGAGTGAGTGCATGACATGAAATTGAAAGAAAAACGGAAATATTTGTGAAAGGAATTTCAAGGAAGATTTTCCGAAGAATTGCTTTGGAGAGTTGTCCGGCGCTTCATTCGAGGCGACCCCATGACTGCTTTCTGAGAAATATCCAAAGAATTCGCCTGAGGGTATCCAATGTATTTATCGAATTCGTAGTGAGTTTTCAGAACAAAAAGCTTTTGTTTTGAAAACCTGATATTTTACTCGCATTCTGGGGCTAGGTATATGTGAGGGAGTTTCATGAGGACTCGGACATGGGATTGGTCATGTAGACATTCGAGTAGGTTCATGTAATTGCTTTAATGTGATTGTCGCCATAACACGCGCGACTCCAGCGAGAAACCTGTGTAGGAAATTATCACTATCGCTTTGCTCACCCCGTCGAGGGATCACCATTTCGTATAGGGAGGTAAGACGAGGACTGTGGGCGCTCACTAGAGGCCGCTAGCTTAGAATGCCGGGTTGTGGCTTTGGCATTTATTTTGTATAACATGTATTAAAATTGTAAATTTTAATATATGTTGAATTAAGAAATAGGTAAAAAACTCTCAACTACGAATATATTCGTTAGATATATTTCAGAGTATTGATGCAGTGGGCCCAAGTGGCCATTATTTTACTCGCATATGGATCCTATGTGGTCATTGTAAACTTGTTGGGACAGCTCAGACTCCTGGGTAGAGCCCCGTATAAAGGAGACTCGCCTGATTAGAAGTGGTGCTTCAAGTTACCCGACATTCACGAGTATTCCGCAGCTGACGGTTGTCAACGAACCCCCGGTTTTAAAAGGCCACAAAAGGTCCCGGGTCTTCCATCGTACTCCAAGACTCAGAGTAGAGTAAGTAAGAATTAATATTTATCACATTTTCAATATGGAAAAATTAAATGCATTTAAGTAAATATATAATTAAGAAAATGAATAAATTTCATACTTAATTTCCTTGAGGAAAGGGATGCCCTCCATCCTTTTTAGGACAATTACGATGATTTTGCCCCTCTATTTTACATAAGCCACATCGAATCTTAACACTTGGTTCTTCCAAATCCATTTCATTCCTTATCGTTGATGATCTTAGACGCCCCTTATCCCTAATCATTTGATAATCGGGATGGAGAATAGGAAAATCAGAATATGGCCAATAATCTTCATGTGAAATAGGATTAAATTCAATTGCATAACTACTAGCATATGCTTCCATCATATAGTATTTATCCACAAATTGCCAACTGTCAATTCTCATACGAGCGCAAACTGCTAGCACATATGAGCATGGATGCCAAGTGATTGCCACTTATTACAACTACATGTACCTTCATTCAACTTAACAACTTGTTTGTTATGTCCCTTGTCCATGGAACCATGTAGAGTCAGAATTACTTCGAACATTTGATTATTTCTAGAGATGATAGCACAAAGATGTCAACTAGCCTCAAGCCACTTCAGGAATTTATTAACTACATATTCGTGATACATATCTCCACATGTCATTCTAGCATGTATTTCTCACCTCTACGTGTGTCAAAGTATGATACATCGATAGAGTTAATTGCACAAGTGCAAAGCATGGATAGGTGTAACACATTTCAGGTCCCTTTAAGCACCCCATTTATGCATTCATCAATATTCGTAGTCATCCACCCATATCGATAACCTTGATCATATGCTTGAGCCCATTTTTGAGTATCTAACTTTGAAAACCAGGTCACACTATTTGCATTCAATTGCTTTAGCTCCTCCATGCAACGCTCATATTTCCGTTTTTGATGTTGCACCCCAACCCTATACGACATGTCTTTTAGAATCTTATTTCTAAATTTGTCATTAAAATTACTCGCCACGTGTCTAAGACAATATCGATGTTGTGCATGAGGGACGCTCCATCCAACAGATGGATTTCTAACATCAGCATTTATTCCAGCATGACGATCTGAAATTAAGCATATCCCTTCTCTTTGAGTATAGTGATGTCTTAATGCAGTAAGAAACTAAGACCAACTATCCTGTGATTCCTCCTCAACAATTGCAAATGCAAGGAGGAATATATGACCATTTATGTCAATGGAAGTAGCAATTAAAATCTTCTCCTTGTATTTTCCATATAAGTGAGTCCCATCAATTTGTATAATTGGTTTACAATGCTTAAACCCTTCAACACATGGCCCAAATGTCCAAAAAACCCGCATAAAACGTACGTTCCCAGAAATCCCTACTAAAGGTATTGTCTTCCAAGCGACTTTTGTTCCAGGATTGGTTAGCTTAAGGATATTCATCCATTTAGGCAATGCTTGCAATTTACTCCATACCAAATGCTTTAATCATCGCCTTTCTTTTAGCTTCCCAAATTTTCTTATAATGGACATCATAACCAAATTTATCTTTCACCATTTGATGCAATGTAGCGATAGAGGTCATATGGTCCATTTAAACCACATTTTGGGTCTCTCTTGTGATAAACACAAGTGTGTAGACTAACATACTTGGTTATCTCAAACAATCCATGGCTTTTACGACGACACGCACGAAGCCTCCAATTACATCCATCATTCCATTTCTTACACCGCACTGCCCATAAATGTGGTTGTGATTCACAAACAACCAAATGTTGATTATGAGATATTAAATTACAATTTATAGCATATTTCAAATCGTCTTTACTTTCAAATCTCAATCCTTTAAACAACTCACTAGATCCATTCCATAACCCGGTTCGTGCTATAATAGGCTCAGAAGGCATGTTCTTTATTACATCCCAATTCAACTGTTTAAACATCGGAGATGGCATAAAATGTTGATTACCATCTAAAGAAGTCTTATTTATGGGAGGTTCATCGTCGGGTTCATCAACATAAATATGTTCATTAATCTCCTCCTCGTCATAAAGTTCCACACCATTTTCATTTGTAAGTGGGATATCAACATAGTTCTCAAAGGCTATAATAACTGATTGAGTCACAATGGCCAAAGTTCCCTCACCTTCATCAGTGTCCATCTCAAAATTTCCTCTCATGGCATCACTTGTAGCTAGTATCCCCATATCATTAGTAGCATTCTCTTCATTAAATGGTATACTTGGTTTACAGGAGTGATCCATTGGACATGTCTGCAAGTACATTTCAATGGTATTTGACGGTGGGATTTGTGATACGATATGAAACATTAATTTTACATCATCACCATCTCTAATTAGTAATTGTACGTAGTTAATGTTTCCATTTCCGATCGGCATCAATATTGGATATCGAAAAACCATAGATAACTTGGTGTGAGCACGATCGATCGACATAACATGACACAACTTGTCTTCTAACTCATCATATGTTATCGTATTATTGACCAAAATACCTCTCTTTGGAGGAAAACTATAACCCACACCATATGGACCATCAATGATTTCACCATTCTTGAAACAAACAATTGTAATCAAAACATCCATTCATGTACCTATAAATAATCAATTTCAAGAAATATAAGATTTAACAAATTAATTGTCACTTGGCCAACAAAAATTTCACAACTTAGTCATCGCATGTAATACACTTTGTTTACATCAATTATAAAAAAATTATTATACAACTTATAATGAAATAAAACAGTAAATTTTAATCACACAACTGAGGATTGACTCTCCTTTATCAATGATGTTAAACAAAATACAAAACTACAATGAATAATGTATTACCCACACCTAATAACCAAAGAATATGCACAATCCTAACATGACTCTTGAATGGGATCCAATGATAAAGAAAATAAAGAGATTTTGTCAATGAAAATGAGATCTGACTCATGGTGCATGTCATAATTAAATAATTTATATTTTTAAAAAATTTGAAATTAATTTTAAAATATATAATTTAATATTTATACTTTATTTACTTATTTTTATATAGTTGTGAAAACACATAAATATAAAAATTTATTGAAAATGAAAAAATTTGACATTATAATTTTTTTTTTTAATTATATTTATATTTATGTTAGAATGTATTATATTTTCATAAATAAATATTATGTTGTTAATCTGCCTATCTAAGAACCTATTAGAAGACAAAGGGCTCAAGTTCCATTCTTTTTGGATGTAAAATTTTTAAATTTACACCCAAGGGCCTTAACTTAAACTCCCTCCCTTGTCACACATCGGAAAAGGAGGGACATTTATTAGCTTTTATATCTTTGTTTAAACCAAAATCAGTAAACTACTTAAGTAGAGTTGTAAGTGTGGTGCCTGCCAATTGTTTGGGTTGCATTGAGCTTTGTATGTAATTTTGTTAAAAAATGTATTGGGCCAAATGGACAATCAATTCAACCGCTGGTTTAAGAGGTTCTTAGCCGGTTTAATTAACAATCCAAATTTCAAAAGTCAACCCACACCTTAAACCTATAGTCGACGATCGACCTACATCCTGGCCCAGCTTTAAAACATCGACACTCTACAAAATTGCTCTTCACCTAGCTCAAAGGATTATCCCATTCTAAAACACGAAAGTCCGACAAATAATTAAAATTTGAATGCAACGAATCAAATTATCTCTATATTGTTAGTTATAGAGAAATCAAATTCATAGGCAATATCAAAATAAAAAGCAATATAGAAAAGAAAAAAAAGGTAAACCAGACAGCCCCCCTGAGTGTTTGCTCCCCACTCCTCACCGTCCCCCTTCCTCTCCCCTATTCTTCCCCCCCACCCTGCTCTCTCTCCCTGACAACCCCCTTCTCTTCCCCCCCCCCCCCCACCTATTCTTCTTCTCTTCTTCATTCCTGCCTCCTCACCGGTTCGTCTCCCCTAAACCCCAACCCACCTCGCTTCTCCCCAAATGGAAACCCACCCCACTGTCCTTTTCCTTCCTCTCTCCTTCAACAAAACCCCAACAAAATCAAATTTGGGACCACCTCCTGCACTGAAAAAATCAAAATGCAGGACCACCCGACCCTCCTTTAATCCCTACTCCACCGACTAAACCTTTCCCAAAACAAACTAAAATACAAACAAGAACATGTAATGGAGAAAAAAATAGAAGAGAAAACCTCACCTGATGACAAAAATCGGTGCTTAGCATTGGCACAATTGGAAAGAAATCAGATTTTTTAAAGAAGAAAACATAAGGTTTAGGTTTTGTGGGTTTTTTTTACTCAAAATTGAAAAACCCAAATTTTGAATTGACGTGGTTGGATGATGTGGAGAAAAATACATTAAATGTATGATTATTTTTCAAACTACTTTTTTTTTAAGATTTATTTTTAATTTTTTTATTATTTTTTGAAAAGTTCCATTATTAGAGTGAATGAAATTTTTGTTGGAACTTTCCGAAAAATAATTAAAAAAATTAAAAAAATCTTTCAAAAATATAGTTTGAAAATAATTTGGTATAACTAGCTTTTCTCCACATCAACAAGCATACTTAGAAAGATTCAATAGAGATATTTTCAATTTAAATTCAAAAATTTTTAAATTATAGAAAGTGTATCTTCAAAAGACATTTTTAATATTAATTCAAAATATTTAAAATTATAAAAGTGTCTTTTAAAAAGAGATTTTTTGTGTAAAATTTTCTAATTTTTTGAAAATGTCTTTTGAAAATACACTTTTAAAAACTGTCTTTCCAAAAGCACTTTTCACATAGCAAAAATTACATTTAGGAATATTTTTAAACATGTTTAGTTTAAAGAATTTTTTACTTTTTTTACACTAAATGCCTAAAAAGCCCCATGTAAAAAGACTCAAATGTGCACCACGTGGTTGGTTAATTTTTCAACAAGTTTACCGTTACAATTTAGATTGCATTGCTTTTCCATCACCAAACCAGCCACGTGCTAACACCGGTACTGGAACCGAGTCCTCCCACCGAAGGGCAAAACCTGATATTACGGGCAATAGCCGGTTTCCGGGTACCAATATTACGTCCAGCCTCTCTCGGCTTTTCCATAATAAATATCACTGTAATGCAGTAGCTTCCAAAGGTACGTAGTAGAGGAATCAGATTTAGAGAGAGAGAGAGAGAGAGAGAGTACTGTTAACGTTTCATTCCCATCTCTGAAAATTAATTCCCACCAAACTCATCCAAATTCTTCTTGTTTTATTTTTTTTCTGAGGTATTATGCTCTTGCTTGCTGATCCTTCTTCCCATCTCTGGTTTCCGTTTCTTGAGTTTGATTTCATGGGGTTTTTGGCTGAGTTAGTTTGGTTGGTCGTCTCATTTTTCTCTTGGTGATTTATACTCTGTTTTTCTTTGCATGAAACGGAGCCCTTTTTTTCCTACTGTTTTCTCGAGGAAAAAACGTTTTACATTTAAAAATATAAATTTTTTAATAAAATTTATTAAACATTACTATTTTTTAAGAAATAAATAAATTAATAGAAAAATGTGTGAAGGGTGAAAGAGGGCCTCCTTGATTGAGGAAGATGATGATCTTTTATGTCAGAATAAATTTCATAAACTTTCTTGCCTATAAAATTGTTTTGATAGAAAACAATCTAAAATACCTTGATCATAGCTCGTAATTCTTCAAGATATTCTTTCCTCTTTGTCTTCTTCTTTTCTATGTTCTTTGATGGAGACGAACCGTGAAATCAAAAAGGTAACTTACAGTTTGTTTTAATATTAAAAAAATAAATAAATTGCCTTTAGATAACTGTTAACATATTTATATGAAAGGAAAGGGAAAAGATATAACTCGTCTAATTTTAACCTCCCTTAAGCCTAATAACCATAACCTTCTTTTATTTAAAATCATTCTTTTAATAACATGAGTCATCATTAAATTATCCCATGTTACAATTTGGTGATTCAATAACTTTAAATGCGAACTATATATTGAATATATCAAGAAATCCTTAATTGAATTGAAATTATTGGATCATGATGGTCACAAGTCATTTATCATATGATTCCTTTCATGTATCACTAAATCATTTCAATTCAGTTTTTAATTGAGATATACTGTAATCATCAATTTTATCATTATTTCACTTAAACAATACTATATATGTAAAACCCGAGAAAAATTAAATTTTTCTGAAAAAAGGTAAAACGATAATTTCGGTTGAAAACCAGAAATTTTCTAAAT
The DNA here is from genome assembly GCA_016808115.1 of Tetrastigma voinierianum. Taxonomy (NCBI): domain Eukaryota; kingdom Viridiplantae; phylum Streptophyta; class Magnoliopsida; order Vitales; family Vitaceae; genus Tetrastigma; species Tetrastigma voinierianum. The sequence goes on along the minus strand of JAEQBH010000222.1, from coordinate 1,322,431 downwards.
TTCGGATTATGAAACCGATTTCATCGTTGAATTCGTCTCGCAAAATCTAGTTACCCCGTCGAATTTCGTTAGATTCCGAGACAGTCAGAATTTCACGTTTTTCGAGACATCGGGTGTCGGATGACATATGGCATGACATGTGGTGTACTTGTGTGAATGGATCATATTGAACTAAGTGTCAAATGGGAGAAATAATGAGAAAGATCAAACAAGAAAAAATAAATAAATAAGGAAAATAAAAAAATAATAATAATAAAAATAAAAATAAAAGAAAAGAAAAGGAAAAAATAAATAAATAAAAATGAAAAGAATGAAAGTCAAAAGGGAGAAGGCCATTTTTCGGCCGAGAGGGTGAGAGGAGAAAGAGGGAATTTTTTTTTTTCTCTCTTTAGCTTCTCTCTAAATTTTAAGAAAATTGGATCGTAGGTTTTTTTTTAGAGTAAAAGGCAAAGTCGGTCTACTCATCGAGAGCTCATAAAGACTAAAAACGTTTGCCTGGCTAAGTCATGTAGATATGACTTTTCCCACTTAGGTTATTTCTAGCGTAAAGGTCATTTAATGACTTAGGATTTGCTTAAAGGATGTGAGAAGCCATAAATTTTAGTCCCAAATTTTTTGGGCTGAGTGTAGGGATTTTAGGAATTTTTGGGACTGTTTTCGGATAGTCCAGGCTGAATTTCGAGGATCAAGTTTGGCCAATTCTGGGTTGAATTTTCGTGATCATTTTCTCGACGCTTCGAACAAGATTTTAAATCAAGTTGGAAGTCCTAACTAGGTCGAGGTTTGGTTTTGATCCCGTGACTCGACAGCCTTCTAGCCAGGCTGTGGTTTTGGTATCACAAGAATTGGCGATCAACCGTGAAGGGACCAAGAGGTGCCTGTTTTATAAGGGTCCCAGACGGTCATCAGTGTTATTGTTGGAAAAATTAAATAACATGATGTCAGGTGTAAAAAACTATGTTGATATATATTTGCTTGACGAATTAACATATAAATTGTGATAAATGAAAATTATATGTGGGAAATATAATTATCCGGAATTTATCAATGTTGCATGTAGCATGACATAGTATGAAATGACATGATTACATTTCATATGCACGGTCACATCACGTCGAGTTGGGTGTGAGTGCATGGTTGGGGTTAACACTGTGTTTGGTGTTCAACCATGGTAAATCGACATCGTGTTGGTGTTCGATGTATGTCATGAGGACATGGTTAAATCGACACTATGTTCGTGTCTGGCGGTGAGCTCAAGAAACAGATAACGCCCAAATTGAGACTCACTGCTGCATGGCATGAAAAGTACATGTCACTATGAAGCAAGTAGGATAGACACCTTCGTAAAAACATGGTATATGGCTTAGACATGAAACCGTCAGTGAAAGCCCGTAAAAAAATGTTGTATAGGTGTGCCGCGTGCGGCGCCCTACGTTGAGAACCCAGAAATCCGTGGCCCATAAATGCATAACACACAATACTTGGTAAGGAAATAAGTAGGCATTGAGGGTATCCAATGTGTCTAGAATTACAAAACAAAAAGCTTTTGTTTTGGAAAAGGGTTAGGGGCAAGACACCCTTAACGGTTTTTCACACTTGGCATTACAGGTGTGAGTGAGTCGGGTTTCTGACTCGAAGTCACAAGTATGAGGAGTCTCATCTCATGCATGATACTCAACGCTCCATATAGGATTGCATTATTTATATGGAATATGATTTGATGTTTTATATAGCGTCATCGCATGTACATTTTAGGCGAGAGCAGCCCTCGAGGGAAAATTTTCACCGGCATCGCACCCCGCCGTGGACCCCTTTAGGTACAAGTCAGTACAAGCCACGACCCACATTCGACCGCATATGAAGAAAGTCGGATGTGGCTTTGGACCATATTTTGTATAGGTATATTAGACCAATCAATTTTAATATATCATTTCAGATAAGAGGTATAATTGAACTCTTGTAAACATATCACACATAGTTGTAATGATAGTATCTCAGGTATGGTCAGAATAAGGCCGAGTGGTCGCTTATGACTCATGAATGACCCAGGGTATATTGAACCCTGGGATAGGTCATGTGGGATACTATATATTGCGCCAGGGATTGCATAGCCTTCCCATACATAGAGACTGTCCGATTTTTGTTAAATTATATCCCGATAACTAGATTATGATGATGTATGCCAAAGCTGGCTAATTTACACCCACTAGTTTCCGTAGGTTGACGAGTTGTCAACGAGACCCCCGGATTTGGGGCATCGCAATATACAACATTATGTGAACAACAAGTAAATAAGCAAAAAGATAACTTTAATTGAATTCACAAGTGTCATAATAAACATGAGCTAAACAACCAAATGTAGATGTGTGTACATATATATATATATATATATATATGTCTAGATATCATGCTAACAAGGACTTATCTATGATGCCCATCCTTTCAACATGACCAATAAATATTTTGGGCGGTAATCCTTTAGTTAACGGATCCGCTATCATCATATCAGTGCCAATATGCTCAATTGACACTTTATGTTTTTGCACTTCTTCTTTAACTTACAAGTACTTCAAATCCATGTGTTTTGCACCTTTAGAATACTTGTCATTCTTGGAGAAGAAGACAGCTGTAGAATTATCACAATTGATTCTTAACGGTCTAGTTATACTATCGATAATATCTAAACCAAAGATAAAATTCTGCAACCACAATGCATGAACAGAGAGGCTTCAAAGCATGCCACAAATTCAGTCTCCATAGTGGAAGTAGCAATGATGGACTACTTTCCACTTTTCCATGAAATTGCTCCTCCAACTAACAAAAACATGTAACCGAATGTAGATTTTCTAGAATCTGCACAACCGGCATAGTCTAAATTTGAGTAGCCTATCACCTCAAGATGGTTTGACCTTTTGTATGTAAGCATGTAATCTTTAGTGCCTTGTAAATATCTCAATACTTTCTTTGCAGTTTTCCAATGGTCCATTCCAGGGTTACTCTGATATCAACCTAACATTCCAATAGCGAAATTGATATCTGGCCGAGTACATGTTTGAACATACATCAAGCTCCCAACAATTAATGCATAGGGAATAGACTCCATTGTCCTTCGTTCCAAATCGTTCTTATGACATTACATCTCACTAAACTTGTCCCTTTTCTGAATTGGAACTATTCTTACGAAGCATCATTCCATTCTAAATCTCTCTAATACTCTCTCAATGTAAGTTCTTTGAGACAATCCTAACAGTCTTTATGATCTATTACATAATATTTCTTTACCTATCACATAGGATGCCTCACCCATATCTTTCATTTTGAAATTCTTAAAGAGAAATTTCTTAATATCATGTAATAAACCAACATCATTAGCAGCAAGAAGGATATCGTCAACATATAGGACTAATATAATGAACTTGCTCCCACTAGCCTTCATATAGATACACCGATCAACAATATTTTCTATAAAACCATATGACGTAATGGCATTATTGAACTTAAGATACCACTGTTGGGAGGCTTGTTTTAATCCATATATTGACTTCCTTAACTTACACACCAAGTGTTCCTTTCTTGTGGTTAAGAAACCATCTAGTTGGTCCATATAAACTTCCTCTCCTAAGTCACCATTAAGAAAGGAGGTCTTCACGTCCATTTGGTGAAGCTCTAAATTATAATGAGCCACCAAAACCATAACAATTCTTAAAGAGTCCTTCTTAGAAACTGAAGAGAAAGTTTCTTTATAGTCAATGTCTTCCTTTTGAATGTAACCTTTAGCAACAAGTCTACCCTTATATCTCTCGATGTTGCCTTTAAAATCATGATTGGTCTTGAAGGCCCATTTGCAACCGACTTGTTTTGAACATTCAGGCAACTCAACTAGATCCCATACCTTATTATCATCCATTGATTTTAACTCTTCTTTCATAACATTGATCCACTTTTCAAAATTGTTACATTCCATGGCTTGTTTAAACGAGACTGGATCCTTATCAACACTCAAGTCACATTCATGTTCAAGCACATAAACCACATAATCATTCGAAATAGCTAGTCTTTTTTGCCTTGCAGACCTTCGTAATGCGATTTCTTATGGGTTGAAAAGAAATAGCTTGCTCATTGTTAGTTGGTTCTTCACTAAAATATTCATCTAGTGGGTTCAAAATGTTACTTTGTTGTTCTAATATGTTGCGGAACCTTGGTACAACAAGAGGAACAACAACCGGAGGAGAAACACTGGGTGTAAAAGTTTCCATCCGAGTCTCTTGAACATCCACCTTACATGGTTCGTCACTCCCACTAGTTTGACCATTCTCAATGAATCGCGCATTACCATACTCAACTATTCTTGTATTGTGGTTAGGGCAATAAAATATGTATCCTTTTGATTTTTCAGGATAGTCGATGAAATAACCACTAACGGTCCTTGCATCAAGCTTATTTTCATGTGGATTATATATCCTTATTTCTATCGGGCAACCCCAAGTATGTAGATGCCTTAAACTAGGTTTCCTTTATGTCCAAAGTTCATAAGGAGTTGTAGAAACTGCCTTACTAGGAACCCTATTAAGCAGATATGCAGTAGTCTTTAATGCATGCATCCATAAGGATAAAGGTATAGTGTTGTAACTTAACATGCTCCTAACCATGTCCATGAGAGTACGATTCCGCCTGTCAGCTACATCATTTTGTTAAGGTGTACTAGGCATTGTATATTGTGCACATATGCCTTGAGTTTCAAGGAACTTTGCAAATGGACCTAGACATTGTCCTTTTTCATTAAATTTACCATAATATTCACCACCCCTATCAAACCTTACAACTTTCAATTTCTTGTCTAGCTGCCTTTCTACCTCATTAATGAACACCTCTAGGACATCCACTGATTAAGACTTTTCATGTAGCAAAAACAAGTAACAATACCTTGAGAAGTCAATACCGTGAGAAGTCATTGATAAAAGTGATGAAATACTTTTCACCACCCCAAGACGGAATGTCGAAAGGACCATAAATAACAATGTGTATTAACTCAAGAAGTTCATTGCTTCTTGTGGCTGGGTTCTCTGATATGTGTCTAGTTTGTTTGCCTTTAATGGAATATATACACACATCCCATTCAACAAAGTCCAATTGAGGTAAGATTCCATTTTTTATTAACCTCAATACTCTTTCCTTGGATATGTGACCTAATCTATGATGCCACAAGAAAGCATAACATTCATTATGTGCACTATGTTTACTACCTATACTATGTTCAACATGAAATAGGGATCCAACAAAGTTAACATCAAGATTAAAATGATACAAACAATCAATACCTCAACCATAATAGTACTTGTGTTTGTATAATGAAAAAACATTGTTTCCAACTTAAAGTTAAAATCTACATCATCCAATCTTCCAATATAAACTAAATTTCTAGCACATTAAGAGACATAAAGACACTTTTCTAGATCCAAGTGACAACCAGTATCCAAGATCAATCTGTATGTCCCAATTCCCTCTATTTGGGCCTTCATTATGTTTCCCATATACAAGAACTTATCGTTCCGCTTATGGTCTGGATCGAAATGAATCTAAGTGTAACATGTGAAACATGAGTAGTTGCACTAGAATCTAACCACCAGGTGTTCTTAGGCACTTCAATAAGATTTGTTTAAAAACATACTGAAACACAGTACATACATACCTTTCTTTTCAAACCAAATCTTTCTTTTCAGGCAATCTTTCTTGAAGTAACCATCTTTCTTGCAGAAGTAGCACTTCAACTCCTTATGAATTTGTCCCTTATTAACCTTCGTTATGCCTTTGTTCTTTCTCTTATCCTTCTTTCCTGGTTTAGCCTTGCTACTACTGACTTCATTATGAAATGTGAGATGAACATAATGTTCCTTCATTTTCTTTAATCTTCCTTCCTGTTGAACCAACATGCCTTTGATTTTTTAAAGGTTCCATGTTTCCTTAAAGAGTGTTGTAATTCACTTGGAACTGGCCAAACTCTAGAGGAAGTGAGTTGATGATAAATTGAACCAAGAAGGATTCAATAACATCCATACTCGTTGATTTCAGCTTTGCCACCAGATTAGCCATGCCTATCACATGATCATGAATGGGCTATGACCAGTCCAACTTTTTGGTCGTTAGCTCACTCATTAAGGTCCCTACAATGGACTTGTCAGCTATGTCCGATTAGGAATATTCCTTAATTTTCAACATGAATTCCTTTGCATTGTCTGTTTTAGGCATTGTTGGCTTTACATTTTCAGTCATTGTCATCCTCATCAAGTTCAAGCTTAGCCTATTAGACCAATCCCAAGCCTCATAAAAAGACTTGTCAACTTATGTACTGGTCTCAGTAATGGCTGTAGGTTTTTCAGAAACTATTGCCAAGTCCAAATCCATAACACCCAATTGAAACTGGATTTGTTCGGACCAATCCTCATAGTTTAGTCCATTAAACCTGATCAATCCATTGCCCATAGAAAACAAATTGACAGAAACTGCAAAAAAATTATATGTGCTCACACATTAATGCTTTGAGAAAACTTAAATTGATTCAAAAAAATAATAAACCTAATTATGCATTTAAGTTCACCTTTGGATGAACTTTAAATAAATAGTTACCAATAATGATGCTTATATATATATATAATCATACTATAGCCAACATGCGTGTTATCTTTGGATATACAAATACACTTACTAAGTATATTGATAAGACACTATGATGTCATTAATTATAAGCAATGGTCTACCTTTGGGTTACCTCCTAGCATTATAATTAATGTTTTCAGTTGTTTGTTGCAATCTTTTATGTCACCAATTGCATCACATCAATATGAATAATTGAAAATTGCACAGTTAAATGTTCAAATATCTTAATAAGCTAGGCCACTTTTGTGACTAACAAGCTTTCCATATAATTAATTTTTTTAATTTATGCAAACTTCAATGATATAATAAAATCTCTAATGTAATTAATATCCTACACATAAAGTATTAATAAAATCTTTAATGTAATTAATATCCTACACATAAAATATTAATAAAATCTCTAATTTAATTAATATCCTAAACATAAAATAGGCATAATAATAGATTATCATTACAGGATGACAAAACCTTAAGTTTACGTTTTTTTTTCAAAAACAGTATCGATATAATTAATATCATACATACATAATTAAGTTTTAAATTATTTCAGATAAAGTTTTAAATTCTTTCAAAACTATATCCAATGAATTTTGAATCAAACATTTTGGATTTGTTTTCACCAGAATTTAAATTCAAACTTTTACAAGATAAGGTTTTAAATTCTTTCAAAACTTTATGCAACGGAATTTTGGATCAAACATTTTTGTTTTGTTTTCACTAGAATTTAAATTCAAACTGTTACAGGATAAGGTTTTAAATTTTTTCAAAACTTCATCCAACGAAATTTTGGATCAAACATTTTTGTTTTGTTTTCACCATAATTAAAATTCTAACTTTTACAGGATAAGGTTTTAAATTCTTTCAAAACTTTATCCAACAGAATTTTGGATCAAACATTTTTATTTTTGTAAATCTAATCTACCATAGTGGAAATATAATAGAGTACTTACTTGTTGAAGCCCAAGAAAAGATGTCTTCAATGCTTCAGGTTAGAATCAGAACTCTTGGTTAGAATCGATGATCCACAGTACGAACACCCTTCTTTCCTTCCTTTCTGTTCTTTGTTCTTTAATGATAATTCAAGAGATTTCAATGTACAAAAGATGTATTAAGGCGTAACCCAAATATCAGTTCAGAATCCACATTTATATGTTTATGAAGTACGGTTTCTATCAATGAAGAGACATGTCCTTTCCAAGGGATGTGTCTCTTGGGTTATAAATCATGGGTCGGGTCAAGCCCCATGGGCGACCCAACTCAGAATCCAACATCTCCCACTTGCCCATGATGGGCTTGATCTCTATTTCAATCATCATCCAGTAATTCGGACAAAGAATAATTTATACAGGTGAATGAACCATGTGACCTGAAGCACACTGATAGTGGGAGCTCCAATACAAACCTTACATAGGCCATATAGGAGGCATCAACCTTAAAAGGAAAAGAAGTTATTATTTACCCCAAGTATCTTTCTTAATACACGTGATCAAGTATTATTCAACCCCTCAAGAATTCATACTCAGATCTTTCTTACAATTACTCGGTATTTAAGTTATTTCAAGCTTTATTAAGAGAAATAACTCTGGCCGATGAATACAAGTAACGAGTGTATAAGCAAAGAATACTCTTTCTTTCGCCCTCATACCAATCAGATTTGAGTTAACTCGCTTTTCTAGGAATGCTCTGCTAAGCCGAATCATTCCATGACTATGGGAAACATCCTAAGATAGCCAACATTAACTCATCACATCATAACATAGTTAAAAATTCATAAAGGGTAAGGAAAAATGAAATCCATATAGCGAAGAAGCGAGGATCCATTCTCTCGCTTCCCAATTTGTCGTTTAGCACATGCAGTATGAAAAGCATGCTATGGCGGAGCTACTCTTCTCATTGTTAAAATAAAAAAGAGTGTATGTCTTGCTCTTTATTATAAAATAAATTAATAACACCATATGAGTCTTAGTCCTGTCGCTTTTGAAAGCACCAAACCTGATACTTTTGTCTACATAAACAACAAGTTTCACACTCAGCTTCCTCTATATAGACACATGAATGGTGGGGAAGACATTCATATCGATTCATATAAAGAATCTCATCAAGGCAACCTTGTAAGTGACAATGTGACCAAAGTCGCTCCCACTGTGCCTTAATCATCTCAATCTTGGTCTCATCTCTACTCGCTCTATAGCACTAGAGGTCATTACTCTTGTGAGAGAGTCAATCAAGTTTATCAATATACTTTATTGAATTGTGTTGAATAGCATTTCCAACATGTTCACATAATAAAAACTCTAGAAACAAGCGAACCATGTGAAATGATTCTCATTAATTGCAAGCAAAAAAAAACAAGTGGTCTATCAACATGTACAAATTAATCATATCCTACATAAGCCCAAGGATTTTGCATGTCTAACAAATGCATCCCTCACTATTGGTTTGGTAAATGGATCTGCTACCATTTTACTCATAGGAATGAGTCTGAGAACCACTTCATTTTATGTGATCATGTCCCTAACAAAATGACATATGATTTGGATATGTTTGGCCTTTCCATGATACTTTGGATCCTTAGCATAAGCTAATGCAGCCATATTATCATAATAAATCATCACAGGTTCAGATGATGTTTTGACAATTTCCAAGTGCTGCAAAAATCTTCTTAACCAAACTACTTCTTGTATAGTCGAGGAACAAGCTACATATTCAGCCTCCATGTTAGATAAAGCTATACAAGATTGCTTCTTGCTACTCCATGAAATTGCACAATCATTAAGCAAGAATGCATATCTAGAAGTTGATTTTCGCTAATCAAGATCGTCTCCTCAATCAGCATCTGTTTATCGAACTAAGCGCAAATCCTTTCCTTGGTAGCACAGAACATACTCCGATGTTCCTTTCAGATATCTCAATATTCTCTTCATTACCATCCAGTTCTTTTGACCTGGATTAGATTAAAATCTAGTACAAGCCCAAAGACGTAGCATATATCTGGACATGTGCACATCATTGCATACATCATAATACCGACAGCGCTGGAGTAAGGTACTTTGGACATTTGTTCTTTCTCATTAGGCGTCTTAGGACACATATCAAGACTAAGGCTCAAATTCTTTTCAACAAGGGTATCCATGGGCTTGCAATCATGCATATGGTAACGCTCCAACATTTTCTTAATGTAAGTCTCTTGAGATAAAACCAAAAGTCTTTTTGAGCGATCCCTAAAGATCTTACCACCAAGCACATAGCTAGCCTTACCCATGTTCGAAGTTTGATGATAACTATTTCTTGGTAATATCTATTAACTTCTTATCATTTCCAGGCTACCAATATGTCATCGACATATAAGGACAAAATTATGAAACCGATATTTGAACGTTTAATATACACACAATGGTCTTCCTCCATCATCGTAAAACCATCCTTTGACATGGCTTGATGAAACTTGAGGTTTCATTGTCTTAATGCTTGCTTAAGACCATAAATAGATCTTTTGAGCTTGCAAACTTTGCGCTCTTATCCTTTAAGCTCGAAGCCTAAAGGTTAATTCATATAGATTTCTTCATCTAGTTTTCCATTGAGAAAAGCAGTTTTAACGTCCATTTGGTATAATTCTATATCCATCTGTGCTACAATAGCTAGAATGAAGCAAATCAACACAAACCTAGCAACAGGTGAGAATGTCTCTTCATAGTCAATTCCCTCTTGTTGCGTGTAGCTCTTAGCTACCAATAGAGCTTTATATATGTCAATTGTCTCATCTTCCTTACATTTAATATTGAGAACCCACTTGTTCCCAATGGTCTTGTGACCTAGCGGTAAATCAACCATGTCTCAGACATGGTTAGATTCCATTGAATTTATTTCCTTTTCCTTTGCTTTAATCCATTCCTTAGATATAAGACCAAAAAGAGCTTCTTGAATGGTTTTTTGCTCTTCTTCATCATGAGCAATCATGAAAGATTCCCCCTCAATCTGAAATCGATGACGGGAAACTTTCTCACGATTACTACGTCGAGGTTGAGATTGTTCATGATCTTGTTCCATAGGATCAAAATCTGACAACTTTTCACTCCCACTAACATCATGAGGTGCATGATATCCCATACTATCTTGCTCTGTGAGAGTTGAATCAATTTGTCTTGCGCTCCTACTTGCCTCGGGATCTTCCGTTTCAAATATTCAAAAATCCCCATTTATCTCACCTCTTTTATGAAAGTCCTCTTCTAAGAAAATGACGTCCCGTGACTAAATTTTTGTTACTCTTCCAGTTATATCTTTTCCTAAAAATACATATCCTTTGGAGAACTCTGAGTATCTTATGAAGATACATTAAATCCCCCTAGGACCAAGTTTCCCATATTCATGAGAAGTATTATGAATATAACATGCGCATCCCCATGGACGCATAATACTTAAATCAGGCGTTTTGCCTTTCCATAGCTCATATGGGGTGGAAGAAACATACTTAGATGGAACTCGATTAATAATGTATGTTGTAGACAATAGTGCATCTCCCCAAAAGGAAATGGGTAAATTAGCATGCGCTATCATTGACCCAACCATGTCCAATGGGGTTCTATTTCTCCTTTCTACTACGCCATCTGTTGCAAAGTAGAAGGAATAGTTAGTTGTCTAGCTATACTCTTATCATCACAATAGATTTTAAATAAATCATATTGATATTCATGTCCTCGATCGGTCCGTAATGCTTTAATATTCACATTCAATTGATTCTCAACCAATCTACTATATCTTTGAAGCATTCCAATGCTTCAAATTTATGGGAGATCAAATAAACGTGACCGTATATGGTGAAATCATCTATCAAAGTGATGAAATAGTGAGCACTATGTCGTGCTCTTATATTCATTGGGCCACATATGTCAAAATGAATAAGTTGAAAAGGAAGAGTGGCTCTCTTAGCCTTGCCAAATGGCAATCTAGTTGCTTTTTCTGCCAAGCAGTGCTCACAAATGGCCAAATCTATTTTCTCAATAGATCCTAAAAGACTAGCCTTAGCTAATCCCTCTATCCGATCTTGCCCAATGTGTCCTAATCTAGCATGCCATTTAACATCATGAACTAATGAATCATTACTGGATCTACCAATAAAAAAAGCGGATGTGTTTGTATTAATTGGAATAGAATCTAATATAATAAATTCATCTAGAATAAAGCCAGACCCGTAACAAACGTTGTCTAACAATACATTCACAATCTTTTTCAAATACTATTTTTAAACCAAGTTATAACATAACAACAACAGAAACAAGATTTCATCGAACTTCCGGTGCCTAAAGCACATCATGGAGATAAAGAGTTTGGCTCTTCCGCATCACCAATTTGCAGGTGCCAATTCCAAGCACGTCCGCTGAGGTATTATTCCCTATATAGATAGTTTTGCTTCCTTTTGGAATTCGACAAAAATCCACGAAGGCGTTTCGATCCCTCGCTATGTGGTTGGTTGCTACTGAGTCTACAATCCAATAAGGAACAATCTCAGCTAACATCAAGCAACTACTAATATATGCACTAGAGTAGAGAGTTTGGTCATACAATACATTTGACTCAATGCAATCAAGAGCATAGTGACCAGGTGATGAGTCAAAAACTCATTGAATTTTTTAGTCCATTTTTCTTATTGTTCTTACAATGTAATTGCTTGTTTTTATGCAAAAATATGTACTATTTACCAAATTTCTATTTTGCAGAAATAATTGGCATAAAATGAAAAAATTCGCAAGGATCGTATGAAAACAAGCCTAATGGTTACGTGAGGTCGCGTACGAGCACCCAGTCGCGATCAAGTCATACTATGTCGAATGAAAAGTTGCTGCACAAAGGAGAAGGTCAGACAGAAAGAAAAGCTTCAAGGAAGGATTTCATGTCGCAACACCATTCTGAGGTTGTGACACCAAAGGAGAACAAGTCTGGTTACAACAGATTTTTAAGGTCGCGACAAGTAATTGAGTAACACATCAATTTGAAGTCATGACAAAGAATGCAGGTCACGACTAGAAGTGATGGCAAGCCAAACAAAAGCTGTTGCGACAAAAGAGCACTTGCTGAGACCAAGACATGAGGGACTTCAAAGAGGATAATGTCATGATTACCGAAAAGAAAGATATTGTTTGGTCAATGTAGAAATAATGTCGCCACCATAGTACGTCAATGGATTTGCAATGTTCTCACAGTAATTTCGTGTTGCGACAAAGATGCTCGAGACTCCAATCAAGGTCATGATTAGGAATTCATGTCGCGACATACATGTAAGAAATTGGGACAAAAGCATTAATAAGAAAAGACACTCTTCATGTCGCGACACCGCTTTGAGGTCACGACGCAGAAAGAAGACATAGTTGGTGGCAAGCCAAAATTGATGTTGCGACAAAAAATGTGTCGAGGATTAATTATCTAGGTCGCGACCTGGAATTCATGTCGCGACAATAAAAATGAGTTGTACAATTGACAATGTTGTGACTAAGAAGTGAGGTTGCGACAGAATGGGCAGAATTGATGTCGCGACATGCTTTTCAGGTTGCGAAATAGATTTCAACAAGGAAAGAAACAATTAGGTCGCGACCTAAATCCCATGTCGCGACAAGACAAAGAAAAGACAAACAATTTTAAGTCGCAACATGAGAAAGGGAGCTGTGACCAAGGATCAGTGGCTGACAACATAAATGAGGTCGCGACATAGAATGCAGTAGAAAACAAGACAGCCAGGTCGCGACATGGAACTAAAGTCGTGACAAAGAATTTATTGAAGGGTCAGAAAAACATGGTCACAACAAAGATTAACATAACTGGCAACAGGAACTGATGTCACAACATCAACTCAAGGTCGCGACATCAAGTCAAGGTCGCTACATATATTCCCAAAACAAGGTAATGTGACCAGTTGCGATCGTAAATAGAAAAATTTGAAAAGGAACTATTGAGATCGAGAAAATGAGGTTGCGATCGATAGGAAGAAGGGATGGGTCGCGACATACTTCTCGAGGTCGCGACAAGAATCACATTGATTAAAGAAAATACTTTGGCCGCTGACTCCACGTCCACATCGCACAAAACAAAGCGCACTCATTAGTTTTTGAGTCACAACCTGCTTGAAAGCTCAAGGCAACTGAAGAATGTCGCAACATGAAAGAGAAGTTGTGACCAAGAAGCAAAGAGGATGACAACATAAATGAGGTCGCAACATCTAATCGAGGTCGCGACACAGAAATGCAATAAAGGCAAAGAGAGTGAGGTCGCGACATCGAATTGAGGTCGCGACACCAATTCCTGGAAACAAGAAAAGGGAGGTCGCAAACTGTGAGGTCTCATCACTGACATTAACACGGTCACGACAAAGAATTCATGTCGCGACCACTAATCAAAGGCAACTGAAGAAACCAGGTCACGACCAAGAACATTAAGTCGCAGTTCAGCAATTGTAAGAACAAGTGAAAGAAGGTTGCAACCAGTTTCCTGAGGTCACGACAGACTTGACAAACCAAACCAGGATTTTACGTCGCGACAAGCTTTTGAAGTCGCGACCTAAAACAGTGAGTTGGGCCATTGATTTTAGGGAAATCCACCAGGAGCCTTGGAATCAGGCCCAATTTCTAAAAGTTATAACAGCGCATTACAATTTTAGTAGCAAATTTTCTTTTTAGGAACCTTAAAGGGGGAAGAAAACTCAACAGATATTCTTGTATCGTATTTTTTTCTTTTCTTTCATTTCTTTGATCCGAACACAAATGTATCTGTTAGAATGTCAAAGCTAGAAGTAATATTTCCAATTTATCACTGAGTTTAAATGAACAGCACCTAACTGCCTGCCGCTGGTCGGCCTCGAGTGTTGGTCCATGTCCGGTTCGGGCCGGGTTTATAGGCCCGTTGACAATAACTGATACGGCCGGCCGAATTTCAATTTTTAAAGGTTCGCCGCCCCACTGGGCTGAGGCTTCGACGGCCTGACGGCCCCCTGTCGGGCCCCCACCGGCCCCCCATCACCCCCCCGTCTAGCCCCCGCCGGGTTTCACCTGGCCCCGCCAGCTCCCCGCCGGCCCCGCCGGCCCCCTCCTCTCCCCTCCTCTCCCCTCTCCCCGAGCCCCCTCCTCTCCCCTCTCCCTCCTCCCCCCTCCGCCGCCCCCGCCCCCGGCCCTTCCCCCTCCTCCCCCCCGCCCCTCGCCCCCTCACCCCTCGTCGGCCCCACCCCCACCCACCCAATCTCCCTTTCCCTCCTCTCCCTCCCCCCCCCCTCCTTTCCTCCCTTCCCCTCACCCCCCTTGCTCTGGTCCCACCCCCCACCCACCCACCCTCCCTTTCCTCCTCTCCTCCCCTCCTTCCTCCCCTTCCCTCCCCCCCCACCTCTCAAATACCAATCCATTATACGATCGCTTACAGCTACTGTTCTACACTCTCTCCTCCCATTTCCCCTAGTAAACGGTCATATGACCTGCTCTCTTTAATTTTTTTTTTATTTTTTCACCTTATTTTTTCTATAAATACCACACAAATTCTCTTAATTTTCATCAACTATCTCTTAATTTTTCTCATACTTTCCAAATTCACTTCTTTTTCACTGCTTCATATTCTTTAATACTTCATTTTCTTCAATTGTTCTTCATATTACATGGTATTATTGGTGGTACAAATCAAGCATTGGTGACCTAATAATGTATTTTAAAGAATTTCTAGCTTCGATCTTCCAATTGAGTAATATTTCTCCAATTTATTTTTTCTTATTTGTTTCATTTTATTTTGGATTCATTATTTTATTTTAGTATAATATTTATTAATAATTTTAATATGGATAGTGCATGTGCATCTTCTTCTAGTCCATGTACATCATTAAGCAAAAAACTTAGTTCAAATATATGGAATTTTTTTGATAGAATAGAAATAATTTTAGAAAATAATAAAAAGAAATAAAAGCAAAATGTAAAATTTGTAGCAAACTTAGTGGTGGATCAAATCTGTGCACAAGTCATTTAAAAAGACACAATGAACAATGTAAAATTAAGAATAATGTATATTAATTATATGTAATTAGGTAAAGGATGAATGTGAAATTTAAAACATTTTCTACGATTTGTACCGCTTTGGTCAGAAAGAATGGTCAGATTACATAATAAGAGCTTCTAAATTTAATATGATGGAAATCGATGATTATCTTAAACAATTCAAACATTGATTAACTCTCACCAAAGGTTGGTCCGAAATACCGTTAAAAGAGATATTATGAAAATTTCAAATCGTATCTGAGAAAAATTTAAAATAATATTTCGCAAATTTTGAAGGAAAATTTGTTTAACATCTGATATTTGGACATCTTTAATGCATAGAGGTTTTTAAGGACATCGTTTCATTATATAGATAGAAGTAATGGATGTTAAATAAAGAATAATTTCTATTTAAAACAATAAATACTCCACATAATGGTACAAATATATCAACTTTAATAAATGATGAAATTATAGATTTGGGTATTCATGATAAAATATTTACAATAACATTAGATAATGCTTCAAATAATAATGTAGCAATACAAAGATTAAAAAGATTTTGGCAAATAAACGATGATCATGCAAAATTATTTCACGTACGTTGTTGTGCACATATTTTAAATTTGATTGTAAAAGATGGATTAAAACAAGTTGATAGCACATTACAAAAAATTATAGACATTGCATATAATATTAATTGTCTCTAAGCAAAACATGAATTATTTTTGATTGTTGTAAAATTGCAAATATGAAAAGAAAATATGTTTAGACATACCAACTAGATGGAATTCTACTTATAAGCTTTTACAAAATATTACAAAATATAAAAAGTAGTACAATTATACGAAATGCAATTATCTAAGAATAATAATAATAATGTAGATGTTGATGTATTAAATGATTATGATTGGCACATTGCGGACCTTCTACGAGATCTTTTTGAAATTTTTGATACTTCAACAAATATTTTTTGTAGTGTGTATTATTCAACTTCACACCGGGTCATTATGCAAATAGCTAGTATTTATATGGTACTTCAAAATTATTTAAGTTATGGAATTTTTAATGATACACTTGCAATGATAGAAAAAATTAAAAAATATTGGGGAGAAATACCTTTTAATTTATTATATTGGTTTAATCTGTGGACCCTAGATTAAAATTTGATGCTTTAGATAATGGCTGCCAATTATTTACAATGAAGATCAAATGTAAATTGAAGAAATTAAAATGAAGTAAATTCATATTATATATTTTGTATAATATTTATAAAGAAAAACATTGTGACACATTACTGATAAAATCATCATCCACGACAGTTCTCCTCATCTTTTATAAAAGCCCTTTAGAAATGTTCAAAAGTAGAAAAAAAGAACAACTAGTTCCAAATAATACAACAAGATATAAGACAGATATCTCAAATATAAACAATTCCATTCAAGATAATGGAAGATTTTGATATTTTAGAATTATGGAAAAACAACAAATTAAATAATTCCTGTTATCTATTATCAGACGGATGTATTAACCGCGCTCGTGAAAGCACAGCTGCAGATTTAAGTCGCTTTAGTGCGTGGAAGAGTGGTTAGCAAAAGAGATGTAATCTATCACCAAATCGGGGCGTAGTATGTTTAAAAGATCGGGCGCTTAGGCGACAAGAGATCGTGATGATCATGTTCGAGAAGCTAGATCTAGGTACGATACAGAGAACTTAAAATATCAAGACATGAATGGATCCAAGAGTAAGTTCTCCCGTCACTTAAAATAATGATTAAAATATTTTATTGGAAATGTATATTGTATTTTTATTTTCTTATGGTTGAAAAGTAATAATGATTGACAAATAAGTAGGTGCCAACCTAGTTACGTACTTATTTTGTGGTATAAACTTTCATACATTTAAATGTAATTATATTTGATTAATAAAATTCTTAAATGATGTATTTTATTTCAATTTTTAAACTTACTTTATTTAACTAATACAATTTAAATAAAAAACCCATACGGGAGGTTTGGCTTTTAAAGTGTTTAAGTGGGTTTTTAGACGGGCCTTTGGGCAAAGCCTATAAACGGCTTTAGGCGGGTTTAAACGGGCTTCAAGGTGCCTCCGGTGGGCTTCTAAACTGGCTCGGGCGGCCTCCGGGTGGGCCTCCGGGCTGGCCTCTCGGCGGCCCCGGGTGGGCTTCGCGGCTCGGCGGCCTAAAGCCCATGATTCGCCACCTACCGGGCCGAGCCGGGCTCGAAATGAACACCACGGCCGCCCGCCTTTAATCCAAGTTTACCGGGCCTGGGCCTCTCTAAGCTCACCGGCAGCCCATCTGCCGAGCCTGCCTAGTAATCCGCCTCGCCCGGCCTTTCGAGATGCCAATGAAATTTAGACTATTCTCAAATCGCTTTCTTCTCGCTTTATTGCAACTCGCAAAGGTGTAATTTATCAGTGCTCCATTGTCGATTGTAATGTAGTTTTTCAGAAGCGCAGCTTCCACTAGTTTGAATTTATTGTTAGTTACAAATTTCTTCCCGTATAAATTAGAAGGAAGTACTTGAATTTGGGGAGGATTTCATTTGGACATGTGTTTTTCTTGGTGTAATTGTTCCCAATAGTAGTTTCGAATACCAGTCCAAGGATTGTATCCTGCTCTGATTTCCAGGAGGCCCTTTGAGTGACACAGAGATGGTGATTCCTAAGAGTTAGGAACATTCTAATTGTGGGTATGTTGGACCATTATTGAAGAACTATCGAGCTCTGAGAGTTCACTTAGATAAATACCAAATTCAATTTATAATTGATGTTACATAGAGGGATTATTTATCAATTTAACCATCGAGATTTTACCCTTAATTTGGAAAACTCTCACCCTAAGTTAGCTATGATCGAACTGGTGGGAAGAGAATATTCATTAGATTTTAAGGCCGAGTCATCAATCAAGTTGTGGAAATCTTGCAATACCCCTGACTTGAGAAGTAAGAAATCGCAAATTTTTAAGAAATGGGTATGAAGTATTGAAAGAAAATACCCGCATTCATGTTAATGCGCAAAATACAAAGAGTCGGGTTTGACCTCCTGCCTTCTCGAGAGAAACATGGTCTTCTAATTCCAGGAAATAAAAGGAGAAATCCAAATCGTAATAGTAGCCCTTTTGACAAATCCCTACCCAAATTTAGGAAAGAGTTTTAAATGATACAATGCGTAAATTGATCAAGCCACATTTTCGTTAGTGTCCATTTACAGAATTGATTCACTCCAACTCATTATAGTTAATATGATTTGTAACGAGCTTATTTTTAATATCCTAAGGTGTAGATGTCCTCTTTAGGACAATTATCCTTAATTTTCTAGTTGATAAATTTTATCATTGAGGCCCAAATAGTATGGATCTTGAGTAGTTAGGGTAGTTGATTTGAGAATCCAAGTCAATCTCTGTGGGAATGATATATGGACTTACACCAAATTTTTACTACTTGAATGACTGTAGCACTCCTTGAGCAGTGGTCATGTACTAAACCCCATTATTAACCTTAACATAAAATTAGTTTTATCTCATTATCAAACAACTTATTCAATCCTAAGATAGAGATACGGGTGAGGAATTGTAAGGCCTGGGTGATAAGTGTTAAATTGAGTGGTTTAGTCTATACTCTCACAGACAATCACCAGGCTTCCCACAATTGAAGCAATTCATGTTCTTACTTTTGCTGCCTACATGTCTTCCACGCTTACGTTTGTTTTCGTTGAAGTTTGCTTTATCACCTCCCTTCCTTTACTTTCTTACCTTACCCTTCTATTTCTTTTGTCCTGAGCCTGAGGCTCCAATTTTCTTGGACTCAGTCATATAAGCCTCTCCATAAGGCTTATCAGCGAGAAGGTGATCCTCCTCAAGCTCGACATGTCGTGCAACATCATCAAAAGTCTTGATGTTGTCATTGTGATGGGCTACGGATAGGTTGTGTAAATTTTTTGTAAAACGTAGGCTCGTACGCGCAAGTATACGCGTCGATTTTACGAAGTGTAATGGCTTGTCAAGTGTCGTTCCCACAAGGAGAAGTGTGTTGAATACTGGAATTGACTTTGGAATATTATCTGGATCTCAAACTCAAGTGATTTATGATTAATATAACGCAAAGCTAATCCTAAACGAACTATTAATTCAATTAATGGGGACTAGTGTTTTGTCTCCCCCTACCACACTCAATGGATTATAATCTAGATGTAATCGACTGCGCAAAGACATTAACGGATTCAATAATCGGGCAGTTGATCGTGCCTACAAGATATCCTCTCTCGAGGTATATTCGCCTATCTCGCTAATAAGGTTTATTGCATCTCTCGATCAACCCTAAACTCCAAAATGCTTGAATGATTCAACCCTAATCGCCACACTTAGAACCGGGAGATCTCTACTCTCCAATTTACCAAGTGTCACTCTACTCGGATCTCCGATAGTCTTTATCTCTCGATCTCATATTCCCAGCAAGAGCATGCTAATGTTGGCAGAACATCACCATGTAAATAAATCACTAGAAAATAGAGCAGATATACATCATATCCATGAATATACTAAATGAAACTACATTAAAAACTAGTCCATATGAATGTAGCAAGGGTACAGCAAAACCTTAGAAATAAAACTAAAACATCATGTTGTTCATTACAATCATTGAGTTTTTAATCAGTAGGAGTTGGAGAAAGAAAATACAAATACAAGAATCACACGATCTCTCAATTCACACCTGTGTCGTCTTCTCCGTCTCGCCCCTTCTCTCCTCCATTTTTTCTTTCCTTTTCTTCCCTCTCTTATTTGAAATTCTCACTGACAAAGTCCAGACGATGTCGAGACTTTGGGGCATCGCGACGTTGGGCTACTGAGTTGACTAACCTCAACGTCGCGACGTTAGGGCTGGGCTCTCCAATCTACTCCTTTAAGCCTCCACAATGCCTCCAAATGATGTCGTTTTCGCCTAAAATGTATAAGAAGTCGAGTATCAAATATAAGGAAAAAAACATACTTATTAATGCATGAAATGACCCGAAAACATGATAAAATGTGGATATATGATGAGTATTTTGGGCACTTATCACACCTCCAAAATTATCTTCTCGCTTGTCCCCAAGCAAGAAACATACTCATAACAAAACACACATGAAAACTGACACACCAAACCGCCTACGACACAAGTGTGATATACATGGTGCCAAAAAAGAGAGTCAAAATGAACCAAACTTGCAACTCAAGCCTTTATCTTCTAGAATCAGGGGATCCTTAAGGTTGTACAACTTTCTAAGGAACTTAGCTAAGCAAGGTCAAGGTGACCAAGCAACTCAACCCCCTAAGTTTTCAATGACCTTTCCCCGGAAGTCTATGTGTAGTTGTTTCATGATCTCCAACATATACCTAGGGTCCATTACCCCTAAACTTGAAGTCCACTCGCCCATTTGAAAGATTCTAACCACAGAAGGATAAGAACGCACCCTTTTTATTCATGTAATACCTAAACATGAAAGAAAACTAGTGTCTATAGGTTTCAACTGAGTGTCCCTGTAGTGGGGATCCATTGGTGACTCCCCACCAGTTGGTTAAGGGCACCGGGCATTTAGTTCCCCTCAAACTTGACCCCAAACATTCAACCAAACCTAAAGGCCCTAGATTATGGGAAGGACCCATCCTCTGTCCCATGCAGCAGGCAATAAAGTCAATGGCTCCCGGCCAATTGGCTCAAGGCATCAGGCTTTGAAAGGCCCCTCAGACTGTGCTCGGGATTCCGATTGTATACTCCCACTTATTCTATTCATAGACGTCTTTTTTATCTTTTTCTTTACCTTTTTTTTTTTTTACTTTTTTTTATTTGGGGCTTGCTGGAAATCCTCTTTTTCAAAGGTGTCACATCACTTAGGTGTTAGAAATTCTCTAAGCTCGTAGAATCCTTGTAAGCAAGGTCCGGAGCCTTGATATACCTTGGATATCACAGATGTGTGTGTGTTCGATAAACTACTTAGGAAATGGCTTCTTGAAATGCAAAGGAGGTGACTAAACTAAGTCACCCTAACCTTTCTAGCATGCCGTTCTAGATCATGGCATAACCTAAGGGTCCCTTTTCACTTTCTACTCATTTTTTTTGAAAAATTTTGGAAAATTTTTTAATCAAAATGGCCTCCCATTAGCGATCATGACATCTACTCACACACAATACCGAAAACACACAATACTGCGAAAGCAACCTAAAACAAGCAAACACATAAAAATTGTATATAAAAAAAAAAGACACACGCAACCTAAATGCATAAAAAAAAAAAAAACTAAAACAACCTAAACACAGAAAAAAAAACTAAAACAGAAAACCAAACCAATCACCCACACCCCCCAAACAAAAATGGACAATGTCCTCAATGTCAACAAAATATCAGATGAGGGTGAAACCCGTGATCACTCGTGATCATCGCGGCAGGTGGCGGCGCGCATGTGAAAAGCGAGGGAGCCGCAAGTCGCCTGGATGGATTGCTAGTTGCTCAGAATTACCTCCTGGTTGTGCATGACAGTGTTCATGTCTGCCCTTAGCATGTCCATGTCCTAGCTGATAGAGACTTGGTGTTCTTGGATCTCATCCCAGTATGCATCAAATCGGGCTGTCAAGTCATGGACCTGGTCCTCCAGTGTAGTAGAAGGACTGACAAGGTCCTGCTCTTGGGATGGTGGTGGTGGTGGGGGTGGGGTTGGGTGGATGACTGCCCCGCCTCTCCTTGGGCACTTGCGGGAATCCCAAACCTAGATTGGTACGCCCTAAGCTCTTCCTCATCAGAGGGCTCATTGCCCGAATCATACACTTCCTTTGGCCTTGGTACACCCGGTTTGTCTTTCTTAACCATTATCGCGCCCGTCGGGTGTATCCGAGCCTCGTTAATCCTCTAAGGGCACCCGACGCGCGCCATTCATAAATGAAAGGGGTGCCCAAGATTCATCTTAGCATCTTTTTTATAGAGGATTGCATCATCTATAACCTAGCCGACATCAAATGGGATGTCCTGGTTGATGGCATAATTGAGTAAAGCCTTCTTGGCCATCACTTCACACACATTGGTCGTCGGGATGAGACAGGATGTGATGAAGTGATGCCATACCTTGGGAATGTAGGCCAAGTGTTTGGCCTTGAAGTGTTCATGCCCCTTCATGTTGGTTTCCACTCACCTGCTCGTTGAGTCGACATCTTAGAACCGGGATAGTTGGGGTTTAGGTAAGACTATCGTGGGAAGCCCGAGTTAACCACGGCTCAAGGTTATAGTATTTATTGATAGACTTCACAAGTCTACCAGCACCACGCACTTTCAGGACCCTTTTCGATTACATGAGGCTAAATTAGCGTAAAAATTCTCGTATAACCATTATAGCGTGACCTCGAGGTTGGCAAAGCGCCCTCCATCCTTTATTCGCAATAGTTTTGCAAAAGAAATCGTCAGGGTGGTGAAATCCCTTCTCCTTGATGAAGGATCGATTCTTGGAGATGAGGCCGAATTTCTTGGCCGCACTCACATTAACGAACTTCTCATGATCGTAATCATGAGCGGGCTCTTCAATTGCTCTGTTTCTCTTCAAGCTAAATTTCTGCTTTTTGCTCGACATTGGGCACTTAGTGAGGTAGGGGTTGGATGATATTCTAGGCTTTAACAAAACTCTACTTGGCCTCCAAACACCTAGTGTGATGAAACTCTATCGAAATAGCCAATAAAATCACACAAACCTCACTTAGGCAAAAAATCAAACACCAAGTCTGCACTACGTGAGATAGTGTTCTTGGCTAAAACCTAAGGCTTCTGCAACCACCAACCACTTACAGGGTTCCTTCTCTAATACAACTAACCCAAAAACACCAATACAAATCAAATCTGCACCTGAACTCACCCGAAATCCAAAAACCATAAAAAATATCTTAATAATGGTGGAACTCTAGGGTTTTCAGATCTAAAGGTGTGCTTAGGACTTTAAGGGATGCTAAAATCGATTGGGACAAGGTTGGACGAGGTTTGGCAATTGAATCTGCAAAAACCAGAGAGATAGTTAGGGTTTCAAATTTGCTGGATCTAAAAATGTGAACGTTCATGTTCATAAAAACAAGGCAATGTCGTGACGTTTGGGCCAACGTCGTGACGTTCCCAAGAGTGGAAATTTCAACGTCGCGATGTTCCCGAGAAGTGCTCAAAATCATTTTTTCCAACGTCGCGACGTTGGGGTCCAACGTCACGACGTTACAGAGAGCTGCTTTTTCCAATTTCCCTCATACAGAGAGTATGAATTCATATTTTTGATAAGGAAATTTTTAAGTTAAGGTGCACTCCCCTATTGAGGTTCTGATCCTTGTCGACCGGGCGATTTCTAGAAATATCTCTCTTATGCATTAAGCCGATCTACCGGGCCTAAAAACACAACAACACACAATGCGATTAAGTTAAGTTTATGGTCTTCAAGAAAATTTCCATCTCTAAAATAATAAAAAATATTCAAAACTATACTAATGAATGAAAAACTTCAAAATGCTTGGGTTTCCTCCCAAGTAGCACTTTGTTTAATGTCGTTAGCTCGACTTCCCTGAATCTCAATGTCACAGGGGCTGGGGCCCGTGAAATCCCTATTGTACTATTTAAATTTGTGCTCAAATTGATGGCTGTTTGCTTATGAAAGTCATTATCAAAGTATGGCTTGATTCATTACACATTGACTTTAAAGCTCCCCTTCTCTGGGTGCATGATTTCCACCCCTCCGTAAGGAAAAACTTGAGTCATGAGTTAAATAAGAGGATTCATTGACCTAGCTCAAACTCTTTCCTTACAATATGTTTATCATTCCAAGCTTTCGTCTTTTCTTTATAGATCTTAGCATTTTCATAAGCCTCATTGCAAAACTCTTCTAATTCACTAAGCTGTAGTATGCGTTTCTCGCCGGCCACCTTACTATCCATATTCAACTACCGAGTTGCTCAGTATGCTCTGCGTTCTAATTCCACGGGCAAGTGGCATGCTTTCCCAAACACAAGTCTTAATGGTGACATCCCCAAGGGTGTTTTGAATGCAAGTGTTGTACGATGCCAAACACCTTATTTTCTCATAACGTTGTCTACAAGCTTGTTGCAAAAGTGTGTTCCTCCATCGTAATCCAACCTTACGGGAGTTCGAGTAGGAATTGAATATATGATTAGAAAGAACTTTGCTACCACTCTAGCATCGATGACTAATTTGGTGGGCATGGCTCACATTTGGAAAGCGTAGTCTCTGCTGGGAGATGTATAGGTTGAATGTGAAGGGAAGGAGCCAAAATCCATCCCATATTTTGAATGTTCTACCTCTAAATTGAACGGGTTACTCATCTCATTTTGATACTTATTCGCTGGCATTTATCAGTGACTAAACATTCAACGTCTTACTTTGTGTTGATCAGATTAAATACCTTCCCCATTCTATACCTGATTATTTGTTCTGCGGTAATTATTGCATATTTCTCTGAACATATTCTTATCTTTTGTTATTTGTGTATACTATTGAAACCCTTCTGTTATGTATTCATTCTCCAAAAAATCAACCTAGTATTAAACTCGGGCAGGGCATACCTGTGATTCTGATCCAGCAGTTCAAGATGGCACATATATTCAGCTACTGAGGTTGTTTTCTCGATAATATTGGTTGGTTTCTTTACCGATAGCTAGTTATGAAGGGATGTTCGACTACAGATTTTGATTCACTATTTCACCATTGTTTCCATATCAGACCGTTGTCTTTACACAGTTGGTTATTACAGTGTCAATTGCCTTTGGACTGGGTGTTCATATATTACCTTCAGTATAATCCAAATTATGGCTGGAGCTTGCTCTTGACCACAATTTACAAAACTCTTTTGTTATGGTTTAATTTATCCTGTTCAATTGGAGTTCACATAATAGATAACTAAATGTTGCCCTCCGACTTGATCCATGCCTCTTGTAGCAATAGCTGTGCTCTACAGTAGTTCAGAAGTCTAATGGTTCCTCTAGTGATCATTGGCTGATTACTGAAACAAGGCGATTTGCATTGCTGTGTCAAACAAAACTATTGAGAAGAGTTCATTGGGAAGCTATTTGTTTTGGAAAATCAGCTGTGGTTCTATACAGATCATTGTTGACTCCTTGTTTCACTGCTAAAATGGTGCTTTATTGACAATCTTATTTCTCTACCTGGGTTCTCATAGTTAATTTGTTCTGTGCTTCTTCCCTTACTTGGGTGGACTTTAGTTATTTCAGGTTGTTTCTCATGTATTCTTCAGTTTCTGGACAGTTATTGAACTATTAACATGGAGAGTCACATGGATGCATTTCAGTTGTTTCTGAGCTCTGTTTGAGACATAAGCCATCCCCTGCTTGACTGTAAGTTGTTCTTATATGAGTTCACCTATTCAGGACCCCTATATATACAATTATAACCTACCCAGTTCTCTGGCACATTGTGAGTCTATTCACGAGGCCCATTGAAACGTTGTCATATGCCATACATTATTATGATCTTGAAGCAAGAGGTGGGAGCTAGTCTTTACAGTTTTACCAGTTTGGGTGAATTGGTTCACCCATGTGACTCTGTGGGGGCGTTCAGTTCTTCTAATCTTGTGGGTCTCTTTTGAACCTTTCTTTGACCCCGGACTATCTTGACCAGTTAGATCATCCATTCTTACCCATTCTTCTTACCTTTACAGGTTTGTTCTGCTCTGCATTATCTGTGGATTGTTTTTTAGGCGAGTCTCATTTAACAGTTCAGCTGATGCAAATCTTTGCTGATCAGAGTGCCAGCTCTTTGTTCTACCCAGCAGATATAGTTCTGAATGGTTGAGTTCTGATCGCATATCTATTAGTGTGGCACCGAAATTCATTTTATTGATTATTATTCATTGACACACTAAAGTTTGGGTGTTCTCTAACAATATCTTAATTTAGAAATTTGAAAATTCAATCATTTCATACTCTTATTTCTATTCATTCTCTACACAGACACTGAAAGTACAAGATCAGATCAAACCCTTTTGGTTAAACATATAGCCTCACTTCCATCATAAAACATTATGCTCTACTGAATTACCACTTTTGCATGGACTAATCAAGTGTTTGTAGTGCATAACGTTTCATTCTCCTTCTCTATCAGTCTTGTTAACCAATTGCTGAGTGATTACCAGGTGTATTCAGATCTCATATCTTCTCTACCTCATTTGTGTTCTGAGTGGCCCCATCTACACTGGCATACCTATACCTTGAGGATGTTTTTGTTTCATATCAGCATTTCAGACGTTTTATTGCTTCGCCCCATTCCACCTGGGGCATGTTCTCAGGGTGATTCCCTATCTGGGTTACCAGCCACACAGTTATGACCTGCAGGTTTCTTTGATCCACACACATTCGTTGAGTTTACTATTCAAATCTCTACCACCCTAGTTTATTTGTTTGGCACTCAGTTCGTTATCATAACTTTGTTATCTGTCCTGGGTTTCTGGCACTACGATTATTCCTTATCAGGTTGTCTTTTAATCAGTTACGATTTATTGGGGTTCACGTCATGTCTAACTGTGAGTCTACCACTCATACAGATCTGACTACGTCGTTTATATAATCTGTTATACATTCTTCTATTGTTATTCTACCCTTCATTTGTTTGGTGTTACCAATTCTTCTGATCTTAACGTATACCTTCCTGGACATCCAGTTACTAAGATACCATAGGTATGGAGTGCACTTCACCCACTCAGGACTTCTCATTTATTTGGGTTTATTCGGACTGGATTGGTGGTTCTATATTCACCTTCTTTATTATATGGGTTCTGTATAATTGATGTTAAAACCTGTTAGCTTCTTCCAGTCTTTAGTGAGTTTATCATGGATGGTATATATTCATTGATCTCATCTTATTTATTATTTATTCTTCTAATATGGTTTAGTTCAGTGGTGTTCCCCATGCTTTTATTATTATTGCATCTGCAACACCTTCTCCACACCTTTGTACTCATTGTGCCTCTCATGGATTCTCCCTCAGGACATACATTGTTCCACACCTGTTTGTGATTTGTTTTGTTTAAATTACCAGCATTTCCCTTATTAATGTGTGTTTCATCTCTTGTTTTTGTAGTATTCATATCTCTAGTTATCTTTATTTTCAACAGTCTTCACTGTCAGGCGCCCCTGCAAAGGCACATCATAACTATTCTGTATTAGATCTCTTGGCATTTATGGGAGGGTTTGGACATCCTCATTGACCTGGTGGGACTTTATCTTGGTTTCACAAGTCCCAAGCCAGACTGGGACCTCCTCCCGGCGATACAGGTGTTTCAATCTCTCTTTTTTTCCAGCAGGTCTCAGATCTTTGGCGGAAAAACTGTTTGAGATTCCACAAGTGTTCTTTTTGTGGCTGATGGTGCCGTTAGCTGTGAGTGCTGGCTAACGCTCTCTGTGCTAATCTTAAGCTGCATAACACATTTGACTTGTCTTTCATTACTTCAATGAGTTTACCAATTGTATTCAGTTCTTTGACTTGTGATTATTATTCAGGCATCAGTTCTTATCAGTTGTTCCTCGGATCTGATTGATCTTATTTACCAATTAAACAACGCAGCGGTCAAGGCCAAAGCTCTTCTGATGCGGATCATAAACATATAAACAGCCTGAGCCTCATTCTACCATTATTGCATTCATATTACAGTTCTGAAACCATTGTCTCTGGCTAAATCGCTCTTTAGTTCATGTTTTATAGTTCACCAGTCAGCTCACATCTATTTGGTTTGGTTCCTCTAAATGGGATCAATGAGCTATTCTGTTTTGTCTTATTACTACGTCCATTTTTCTATTTGTCATTCACTATAATCTTGAAGCTGAGTTGGCATGTAACAAACAAATGGTAATAAAGAAAACCCATTGAGCTTTGTTGCATACCTACATTCTTTGAAACCTTCGACATGTTAACTTGGAAGGGCTCTGGATGTTTGTAAAATTTTTTGTGGCATTGCTTTACTGTATTTGTCAGTTGAAGTGTGAACAGCTGTTGTAGTGTCGTTCCCAGGAAGTGTGTTGGATAAGTTGAGCAGAATATCTATATCTATTAGTTTATGATTATATAACAAAAGCTGTCAGTGGTTCAGGCTAATTAATGGACTGAGTTTTACCTCCCATACATGATAGTTTAGTGGTACAGGAACAGTCATTGGAATTTGTTCAACAGTTCTGCAGCAGGGTTGAGTCGGTGCTGGATATCTCTCTTCAGATATATCAAACTATCTCTTTAGTAGGGTTCCTTGCATTCTATACGTTAACATATGACACTAGAGAATACGGACTACTTCATTTAGCTCTTATGGGCAGGGGTCTCTAGGTTTGAGTGTTGGCTCACACTCAGGATCTAGAGTCACCTAAATTACAACACTAAGGCACTCTTGCCCCATTCTAGTATTCATAAATGCAGTGTGCATTAATCCAGCAGATCTACTTGTGGCTTATTGAGCTAGTTGTATGGATCGTGAGGGTGTGAAAAAACTGCAAATCAAACTGAAACATCATGTTGTTTCATTACAAGTGTTTGGGTTTTTTTATTGTTTAGGAGTTGGGGAAAGGGCCTTACCAGCCACAAGAGATCACGATCTTGAATTAAAGTAATGGTATTTATAAGTCTCGTCCTTCTCTCCTCCCTTTTTCCTTGCTCAACTGCATCTTATTTGAGATCTCTGACACAAAGTCAAGACTAGGCATGAAGCGTTGGGCATGAGCGTTTGGGCGTGGCTGGCATTTATTATTCAGTTTGTACATTTCCGTCGCGGCGTTGGTGTTGGCGTGATGGGCAAACCACCACCAATCTCCCCCAGCTATTGATCTTACCATTTGCACGATGCACAAGGTGGTATCAATGATAACACCCTGATATTATGATATTTAGCACGTCAGCCGTGGGTGAGGGTTTTGGCATCATCCTGTGTTGTTTATGATGGGTGTCGACGCGGAAGAGCAGATCCCGGCCGGACTCATCTCAGTCACTCATGACCATTTATCAAACCCTTTCTTGTTGAACGCCAGTGGTGAGTCACTACCTTGTTGCATACGTTTCTTCCACCACCTGGGTTCCATGTATTGGGCGCGATGTTCACGACTCGTGCGAACCAATGCTTCTAAAGTAACATCGTCATTCTCTTCCTGTGCATCAGTACTTGCAGCAATATCGCGCCATAGTTGAGCAATATCTTGCAGCTTCAAACTGATATGCTTCATCTATCTATGTTGGTAGTGTTTATCTTCCAAGACAGCGTTCATTTACCGCGGTGATTCCAGCATGTTATTATTCTGAAATCTTGGAATGCTGATATAGCATCATAATTCTTATGTTGGTTGTCTCTGGGATCCAGTGGCGATAATGCTTTTATGATCCTTTCAGCTGGACAATATTAAAAACAAGACCACATTCACAGTTTCTAATTTTGTTCGCCTTACCAATCTTAACTTCAAATAATAATAACACTTTTAAGTATCATAACAAAAACATTATATACAATCTAGCTGAATTCCTATTAACAAAGGTTCGATTATTACAATCAATTAAAACATGTATTAATCAACTATAGGTGAGATTCTACCATATCGCTAATATTCACAGAGCTAATATGTTGCACATAGTGGACCCAAGCTTCAACGTTTGTTCTCACTTTTCAAGGATCAAAATATGGGTTTGATGGATCATACCAGATTTTTAGTTTCAGTTATGAGATATATCAGGAGATATATAAGGTGGATTTTTTAATCTGGGTAAATAAATATTACAAAAGTCTTATCTTTGTAATTTTATTTTTATCAACATTTGACAGTCTGGTTATCTGATAATTGGTTAATCTTAGGTGTTATTTTTAAATCTGTATTCAGACTTTTATCTTATTGAAGGGTTTATATATATATATACCATATATACCTCATATATATCTCTATATATATACCTCTATCTATCTCATAACCCTTATATATATATTATATATCTATATCATCATCTTTATCTTAATTTATAAATATTAATTTTTTAACTATCTCTTTTTTAATCAACATATGTTTTTAATGCACCAGAGTGATAATAATATAAGTGAAAAATAAGTGATAGATTATATATAATATTATATAAAATACTTTTCCAAGGAACAATAAAATGATTACAGATTACTATTAAGAAACATTTCTACCATAGCTAATTTAACAGTGAGTTAACTTGAGTGAAAAGTGTTCTTACTTCAATTTACGGTTTTGAAACCATCATAAATTTTGATAGTTTGACGAAACAACCCTCCAACCGACTTTGTGAAATATTAAAAAATGATGCATTTAAATAATGATCTTCATAAAAAAATGTTAAATATTCATTAGCTGATGTCAGTTAAACTTATCTATATGTTTTGTTCAGTTCTTAATATATAGCTTCAAAAAGTATATTCTTTATATATTATTTTATAATAAAATTACAAAGGTTTGAAAAATTCTTAATCTTAGAAATTTAATAACAAAATTTAAAAATCATCAAAGCGAGTTGGATGTAATTAAGACAAATCAAAGTTTGATTATGACAAATCAGCTGTTTGTGAACATTGATCAACTATATCATTATTGCTTCTTCACTTTGATTATTAGTCATCAAATGCCAACTTTCCACATAATCTTATGACATATATCTGAATAATGAATCAGCCTATGCGAGGCACCATACTTTTCTCCATTCTTTGTTCTTTGAGTGTTGATCGAAGTTCATTCTTTTAAAAATGCATTTCAAGTGTGGCGAATATTGTTGATGCTTTGTTCACTTAGGTTTGTCTAGTTCTATTGAAGAGACATATCTTAAGGGATCTTATCTCTTGAATGATCTTGTTGGTCAAGCCCATGAGTCGAACTCTCTTCAACATTTATTTTCCACTACCAAGTTAATTTAAACTTTACAGATGTTTCAAATTATACAAACTTCATCAACCAAACTTTTAGTTCAAACATTTTGTCTTGTTTTTATAAGATTTGAGTTACAAATACAGGATCAGCTTTGTCCTGATGGCATAACAGTTTGAGAGTGTGATTAATCAAATGGAAGAAAATAGCAGTTTGCCACTATCAAATCAAACAATCTGAGATAGTTAACTAAATTTTAATTGAGTGAGTCTTTTGCTAAGATTTGTTTTAACATTAGAAAATGATACCTTTTATTCTTAATTAACATATTTACCTGAAAAGGAGTTAATTTGCCTCTACCACATTTCTTATTCTTGTTAAATCATTTACCCATACCTTTTAGTTATATTGATTATTTAAAATAATCTATAAGTTATATGGTTAAAGAAATCAGAGAAAAACAGAGGATGGGTTTCGTGTAGAAATTAATTTTGTGAGATTTTCAATTCTTGTGAAACTACAAAATTGAAAATTATTTTCCTTATTTCTTAAACATATTTATAAAATACAATTATTCTGGAAGGCTTGAGAGTATGTTCAGATGTTTCAGTTCTTCAGGGCATTTACATTAATGTAAAACCATTATGTGTATGATGATATTATAGATGGGACTCAAACTCCATATAGTTTAAAGGTTGAGAACTATCTCACTAAAACACTGAGAAGTAGCGATGGGATAAGTTTTTTGAACCATACCTAACCAAGGCATGTTTGGACAAAAATTTAATAATTCGGTTTTGTTTATTTTCAAACGTTTAAATATTGACTTAGGTTCAAATTGAAGCGTATAACAAACACTAGAATGCCAGCTGGATAGGTTTTAGTTATCACCAATAAGGCATGTTTGGACAATTTAAACTAGGTATCTAACCAAATTTGGTTGATTTTGACATAAATAAATCAAACCAGAAATAGTTCATCTATTATTAGACTCACTTTCCTTTACTTACTCCCCCGATAATTATTTTAAATTACATTTAATATTATTAATATAAAAATTGGTATCTATTGTTCTTATTAAACCCTCTCTTGTTTCTTATTCTGTACTTCTATATTATATTTTGTGGTTCCTTAATATTGATGACTGTGGGAGGATGGGTTAAACTAGAATCAACTTCTGCATTCTTAATTATTACTTTGACGCATTAATAACAGATCAATTAACGAACTGATTTTTATTTACTCTTCCAGTTGGTTCAGATATTTTTGTTGACATTGTACTCATGGTTCTTGGTTTAAGTTTTGATTATTTTATCCTGTTAACTTCCAGTTGGTTTCGTTTAATTGTTATATTGTTTTTCAGTCAGTTTGTTGTTGTTTTAGTTGAATCAGACCATTTTGTAATTTTTTATGAACATGGAAGAAAATTATATTAAGATAATCTAATGGTTTTGAATATTATTGATGTTTATAGTCAATCGTTTTGTTTTAGTTTTTCATTCTATTACTGGATAAAGTAATTCAAGTCAGTTTATTATTGATTGAATAATAAAATTAATATTATTTGTAATTGATTGATCTGTTGTTGTGTTATTAGTGTTTTGGTTGCTGAGGAAAATAAAACGATGTGAGTTTTTAGAATTCTTAATTGAGTAGACAATTCAAATCTTCAAGATAAGAATTTTAACCAGAATAGAATAAATATATTAGCATAATGGGTTAGAAAGAATAGGATGAATTCATAAAAATCAAGCGTAGTTAATAATCCATAATGAACTTCACTGGTGATCATATAAATGATCTTTCATTTTTTTTGTTCTTTTATTTTGTTAATTTTGTTTGAAGAACTTTTTGTTTCTTCTTAATTAGTGATTCTTGTATTATTAAATCTCATATTTTTGTCTTTATTTCTGTGAATTATCATTATCTTATTTTTTCATATTGCTCAAAATCAGTGTTCTGCATCTTAATGTTGATCTGATCTGGGGGCATGAACTGTGGGAGGTGTGGGGATGGGACTTAAGATACCTCTCAATCTGGAAAAAGTGTTTATATCAATAGCTGAAACTATATTGTTTCAAATTAAGTAAAATCTAATTATTATTCAAATCATTTAAATGTTTGTTATTTGATTTTATGTTAAATTATTCATTATGGAAAAATAAAGGAAAAAATAAAAGAAAATAAAATACCAGTTAAAATCTCTTATTACCTTATTCTTTCAGGCAAATTTATTCTTTTAAATTCATTGTCTCCCAGTTCAATGATTTTAGAATTTGAAGTTTTGTTGTTTTTATTATGTTGATTTTCCACAGACCTATTGGTTAAAAGGTGGGAAGAATCAAGAGTAAAATGGAAGAAAGTAAGGAGAAAAAATGAAGATAATGAGTAAGGATTAAGTTTGTATATTATTTTGTTTGAACATCCCAAAATCTATTTATTGTTTACAAATATTAATACAAAGTTAATGATTTAAAATGTAGATTTTTTAAGTGATTTTTATTATATTTTAATTTTTATTCAAATGATCAGCATTCAGAGAGAAATTATTTTCTTTGTGTTCACTTTCTTTTATTAACTATTTTGGAAGTAGGCTCATTGTTTTTTAGGATCTTGAAGTTGGTCAGTCAGAGACAGAATATTATGTGTGGCATAGATGTTTAGTTAATAGAAAAGAACATGTCTTAATGTATTAATCTTATAATTCAAATTTCAATATCTTGCGCATTAATACAATCTTATCTTATTATTCCCATTGAAGACAAAATTTATATATGTTTAGTATAACATTTCTTACATACTTGTAAAAATAGAAATTCTTATGATAAAATATACAAAAAAAAAAATCATATATTATGAGTCAAGTTTCACTGACCAAAAGTTAATTTTTTGTCTAAAGTTTACAGAGAGGACAATTTAGATAAGTAAGTTATCTTATCTGTTAGAAAAATCGTCTTTAGTTTTTATCTTTAGAGAATAAACTTTTTGCAGTGATTATAGATCGATCATAAAAATATTCTTGAATAAATAGAACATTTATTATTTTCTGTTCATTAAATTTCAAGATTCAACAATGTTCTGAAAAATACAAAAAAGATAAACAGTTTAAGTCTAAAGCCAGATTAGCTCTTGATGAAGCAAACCAAACATGGAGTTCTATCTTAACAATAAGTACATGAAACTTGATTATTTAGAGGTTATTTTGTTACTTTTGGATGAGAAGGAGGGACATAAGGCTTTCTCTTTGGAAAATTCAGAAAAGATTTAGGCTGGACCTTTGACAGAGCCTTTATATTTATAATTTATTGTTTTGTTTAAGAAGGCAAATTTATTGGAGAAATAGTTGTGGTTCTAATTCATTCAAGACCATCAATCTGGTGGGTTGAATTATAGATGTTCTTGTTTATTATAATCCAAATCATCTATAATCATAGGATGACTTTATGACAACTCTTTAAATACATTCTCTGAAGGACAATCTATTAAACATATTCAAATCTTGGATCACCAGTCCAAGGCTGATTGTGTAACCAGTTCAAAGTGTGAGTTTTGCCTTATACATTGACTGATCTGGTTTGTTAAAGTTACATCACATTTATGATATTTCTCTGCAAAAGTATCAGGTAAAATCTGGAGGTCTTATCAAACTCTCCAGTTATTTGACACCTGGGTTTATGAATGATCAATAATTTTCTGATTACCGTGTTCGACAATGTCTGTTTATCAAGTTCTGTTTCTAACATCACACTACTCTGAATGCATATCACACCATAATTCGGCGGTGGTTCACAGTGGAAATTTCGGATGTGTCAGTTATTAGTGTAAGTCTTTTTATGGTGAAACAAGAGAAAGAAAGAAATCACGCTGATGAAACGTTTCAGTGTTCCTTTGCCTCATGTTTCATTTTGGACCAAGACAGTTAAAAGTTATTATTTAGTGTTGCTGGGTTCAACTGATCAGTTCTATCTAATAAAAAACGACACCTTGAATATTCTTCAAACATGAAGATAGTGTCTTAATAGCTACATTATATACCAATTACTTACTGTTGATGTTGACATGATGGTTTCTGATATTCAGGTTGACAATGGCATTCTTCCTAATACCCAGTAAATATCAATGGGTGACATTCAAATCTAACCTCAATTGAAACCAACCCTTACCACATCAGATCAAAGTCAGATGTAAAGGATGGCAGTCAGGCCTGAGATGGCTTATGACCTTGAAGTTATTCTAATGAGTAAAGATTCTTAAGCGATAATAAAAATACATAAACAGCAAAATACATTCAGACCTTGATTCAAAGGATCAGTTCAACCTCTATGATGATGGGCAAAACTAGAACTGAAAGAAACACAGGTAAAATCAAAATATTTCCTTCAAGTGGATTGGTTTCATATAACAACAGCAATAATTTAGTAATTAAAGGTGAAATTATAAGGTCCGAGAGGACTCAATACTAGAACAGAAAGGGGTTTTGTAAGTGCTATATCTGGAAGACACACATACATCAAGAAAGATGAAACTCCAATTGTTCATTGGAAATCAGCAAAAAAAAGTTAAATTTTAAATGCAGAATCTACATTTGGGACCTTTTAGTTTCATCTATATCTGTTTTATTCATTCAGAACATTATATGTTGAATTCAACTAAAAATAAATCTATTATTAGTGCTGGTGGCAGACTGTAAGTATTTGCCTCAAAATAAAAGTAGAGAGAGAAAACTTGATTCATTCTTACCTCTGAATTTATAAGTCCACTCACACCAGAACCATGAACTGGATGAATAAATATTATTCAATTGGAAGGTTCATCTGATTCTTTCTTAATGGGTTTAATCAGTTCCTTTTCAAAATGATAGAAATAGCATGTGTAGTTTAACCGTTGGACAGTGGACATAACATTTTTTGAAGATGACTTGAGGTCCATACAGTAAGTGGATGTGTTATATTCTCTTAAGTATTATGAAACCAAAGGGCGTGTTGTTAACTCATTAAGGCGTACTGTTTGAACAATGTGCAGCTCAGTTTCAGTTCCACTCAAAACTAGGATGGTGGTTGGATTCAAATGTCAGCAGCTAATGAACTACAGATTCAAACTATATTACAAGTTTGTTCTTATTCAGGCTGATGTAATATAACTAGTTGACCAGTGTTGTAGAGATAAGCCTCATATGCTCGTCTCAGATTGGACTAGGTTGAAGAAATGGTGTGATTTGAGTAGTTACTGAGAGAGGGCCTCCCGAGATCCACCATTCCAAATTCAAACTTTCGACAAGTTACATCGATATAGTATTCAGAAGATATCAATTTGCAAAGGACTGCCGCCAGTTACCATTTTAGTAGACTAACATAGTTTTGCTCCAGCTATGTTGGGACCAAACTCATTTCCATTGCTTTCATCACTCCTTTACCACTTCCAGGCCGTTACCTCAAGAGATACATAGACAAAGATGGAATTGATGTCAATTGAAATTGCCAGCTATATTCACTTCATTCAGATGACGATCATTACCATTCTCAGATCAACAAAACTATTGGCCATTATTCTCCCTTATGGCACCCCACACCATTTGACAAAGTTCTAAGTCAATATAAATTGGATTCAAGCCACAGTTATGCTGTTTGAGTAAGTTGACAGATTGGGACCATGAAGTTATCAGATGGCTGGTTCACATGATTCAATGAAGGTTATAAATGTAGTTCAGTTCATATTTTCAGTTCAGATATTACCAGTTGTATTAGAGGAACATGGGCCTCCAAATAAACCAAATATTTTGAGGATACATACTCTTTTCTTGTGCCATCATTCCTGTGGTGACATATAACCCCCAGCAGCACAATAACCCTTGATATATTGCATGGCACTGACTCATTTCTTAAAATAAACTAAATCAATCCACATTACATCATTCTGTGTGATTTCAGGCTTTTTTATAAAAATTTTTTTTTGATGATGGAGGTATATTAACAAAGAGTAGAATAGCCATTGAGGAATCACAAAAGCAGCCTCCCCCTTGTAAGCATTTTTATACCCTTCTTTCAGACAGCACTTTAAACCATTAAGGGTTCTTTATAATATAAGGTAATTAACTCTTACCAGAACACCTGCATTCAGCATTCTAGTTTCAATGACTTAACATAACTTTTTCCCGAAATTCTTGTCCTGTGAAGAAAAATTAGCCATGTGACAGCTTACCCAAACCTTCATTAAATCAACATATATGTGGGAGGTTCAAACTTCAGTTCTTCACACAGAGACTGGGGATCTTCTCCCTACTTCAAAATGAGATGGGAGACGTCAGAATTTCAAGACATGAAGCTGATTTCTAGATGATGAAGCTAAGGCTGCTAATTTATCAAAACAAGCCCTTCAGGCTGCAAAACTGGGTCTATAATTGAAGATTAGTGAGCCCATGGGGACTATCTTTTATTTTCTCCCTTTCAGTTCATTTTCAAGCTCAAGGCGATTAATAACTAATATTTATTAATACTTCAACGTGTTTACTTTTGGAGATAATGCTAAAATGATTTCCAAAAAAAAACAAATCAAACTAACACATTACATTGAACCATAAACTACACCTGGTACCAGTGTTGCAGCGATGTCAAACATTGCAAACCAAGGCACTATCTTGGGCTACAGCTAGAATAACACTTTGAGCAATTAACCTAAGAAGAAAGTCAGCACAAGAAAATAGTGCTCAATTAAGGAGGGATTACTCAACAATCTGAATAGGCTTCAATCTATAGGACTTTAAGGGATAATTTTCAAGTGGGATTGGACTCACAGCACCTGAGATAGTAAGAAAATTGAATATTTATACATCTATACATTTCAGGTCAGGAGGAAAAAAATTTCTTTCTCTATTCTTTCCATATCTTATTAATAGGTGTGAGTTTCACAAAAATAAAAAATAAAATCAAACTAAAGATCTTTTATTTTTTAAACCATTCTCTAACTCTAACAGAATTGTGTCACAGACCAACAGACTATTATGAACTATCAAAATAAATTTTATCATCTTTAGATTAATGAGTTTGGAAGCAGGGGCTCCTAACTAGAGCAAAGCAAGCCACAAAACAAGATCATTACTTTTGTTTTGATTACTGAGAAAAATGAAATGAAAATCTAAGATTTGTTTTGAACATATCTCACCTCTTTCTGACTCAGGTAAGATTTCAAACCTCATCTTACTTTAGTTCAAATAAAAAAGAACCCTTTATACAACCACATTTCTTATTATTAGGCAAACAAAGGAAAACTTCCCTTTACAGGAAATTTCATAAATGATGTAATAATTCATTATTTAAAAGCGAATTGGTTTGAATCATTCAACAGGAAAAGAAAAGATATTGTTCAGCAAAAATCTTAAAAGTGGAAATGATCCTTCACCAACGTATAGTTCCCTCTCTTATTCTGAGCACTTTATTTTAACTATGAATTTATAGGAAAAGACTAATAGAGAGGACGTTGACTAAGAAAAATTTTGTGAAGGCTGAAGACCTATAATTTGGCCAGAAAAGATTCAGAATTCTTAATTGATACTAACTAAATACATAGTTTTTTTTGATATTTCATAAATTGATTTTAAAAACTTTTGAAGGATTGGATTCGAAATTTTCAACCAATAAAAATTAGAATATGAAAATTTTAGTGTATTCTAATCTTTAGTTTTGTTTAGGAAAATCTGGTTTAATCTTTGAATTTTTATTGAAAATATAACTTAATCCTTTGTCAGTTTGTAGAAAATAAAGTTAATATCAATGATGAAAATGTGTTTCATTTTTACCTTTTTTATATATTTCTTTATTTTTTGTTTCTCATTTTGGTTTATCATGTTTTGGTTTTATCTACATTAAATTTAAATCCGTATTTTAGTTAATTAAATAGAGGAAAGCATTTCATGTTTTCAGTTATCATATAAAAAGG
Source organism: Tetrastigma voinierianum (assembly GCA_016808115.1). Taxonomy (NCBI): domain Eukaryota; kingdom Viridiplantae; phylum Streptophyta; class Magnoliopsida; order Vitales; family Vitaceae; genus Tetrastigma; species Tetrastigma voinierianum. Next base: position 1,282,961 of record JAEQBH010000222.1, on the reverse strand, counting down.
GTTAATAATTGATCCGTTCTTTTGTTTTTAAAGTTGTTTTTATGATTAAATAACTAGCGTGTTTCATGTTTTGAAAAGAGTTTGAATAAATATAATTTCCTGCAGTTATAGATTTTGATTCTCAATATCAGATGACTTATATGTTTTTATATTAAAATTTTATATAGCGACTTTGACAGATCTTATTGACTTTAAAATTATTTATTCTGTCAATCTTTTATTTTTAAATAGTTTATACCTATACATAAATATTTTATACATTATTATCAATATTGTAAAATTAAACTTTGAAAATATTACATTCAGTTTTAATCATTATATTTTCTTATTTTGGGATTCTTGAAACATACTATTATTCTCCCAGTGTACTGACCAAAATATTAATGGGAGATCATCATTTTTTTTTCTTATTCTTCTCTTTGATTATTTCTTTCATATTAATATTTTACTAATGTGTAATTGCAGTTAAATTGTTTGTTTATTTAGGTTTCCATTCAAAAAATGGAATTGGTGACATAAAGGGACTATGGGTAAAAAAGATTATTCAGATAACAGACGTTTGGTTTTTAGAATGGTATTTTGATGATTCAAATTATTATCGTTAAGGCTAAATAATCGATAAATCAATAGAAAATAAATAATATAGTTAATATGTAGCTGTGGAATGGTTTCAAAAGCATATGTTGATAATTCAAAACAATGTTTGATATTATTCTAGTAACAAGTTATCAATCTTATGGTTCATTTTGTCAGCGATGGATAGGTTTCTTGTTTAGTCGTGTAATCTAAATAAATGTTCAGCATATTATAACTGAAACTAAACGTCATTCACTTCAGTGTTAATAAAATCTATTCAAATATCAAATGTATTTTTTATAATAAATGATCATTATTGCAAGCGTATTAAGGTGGCTAAATGAAAAATATTGCATCTATATCATGGATATACAGAACACATTGGGAAAATAATAAAGAAAATCTTAGTAAATGAGTTTATAACAAGAACCATAAAAAAAATCGCTTGTTTTATACAGGGACCAGAGGGTTCAGCAGACGATGGAACGAGAAAAAGTGAGGCGAGGTTTTGAGAGCGGACAGATTAATAAAATGGTCTTGTCGATTCTTGAGAATTAAGATTCTTGTTCTTATTTTATCCTTATGCTTTTTGGTTTATATCATTAGTTCATTTTATCTTATATATTCAGTTTTATATACTTAATTAAACCCACTTCCAGTTATTCGTTGAGTTACATTTGGATTCATTTAATTTAGAGTTCTTAAATCTGATTATTATTCATGTTTGACAAATTGTTGATTGCTGTGACTGAACTAAAAAATAACTTTGAACGATGGATAAAGTCATAAAACTAAGTTGTTGACTCTATAAATTCTTCAAATTCTGCATTTGGTGGATAAATATCTAGTTTGATGGTCAAATTTTGGACAATTGGTTTATCCTGATCAAATTAATTCTTTTTTGACATTTATTCATTTTGTATTGACATATTAACGTCTTTTATGATTTATTGGAGCAAACAGCTCTGGGTTTTGTTGAATCATTTATTCATATTGGTTTGACTCATCTCAATACACCTTTGAGCTGGCATTAGAGTTCAGGTTGATTGTTTGTTTATTCTTATATTTTAATTACTGTCTGGATATGAAGACAACTAAACATGGGCGGGGTCTGTTTTATTCCACCACCATTCTCACGACTTTTGTGTTTCTCTGTTATTATTTGCCTCTTCTGACATTCTTTGGGATCTCTACCCATCTTTCGTTTGATGACCATGTGAGGAGTAGTTAATTTTGGTGATACTTTGTCAGTTGGTGACGGTTTGTGTTGGTGTTCCACGCATTATTAAGCCGGGTGTTGACTGCGATCGCGCTCGATCTCTAGTCAGTTCTACTTGTAAGAGAAAAGATGCTGCTGAGGCGAATCGTTGCGTGCGGCATGTAGATAGGGTAGTGCGGTATTTATAATGGGTTTTCCCGATTGGATGGGTGATGGGATTACTGAATTTGGATGGGGTGTTCTGCTCATCATTGCTCCGGATTAATAAGGGATAACGAGAAGCGGGTTGTTGAGAAGTTATCCTCTTCGCCGTTTGTGAGATTCGGTTTGATTTATAGGATAAAACATTTATTAGAATTATCTGTTCTTGGTGAGATTTAACTTGATTCTGAGCATTGGGTTTTAGGATCATCCAGTATATTGGCCCATGGACTAAACGGCCAGGATCCGTTTTGGGCGGTGCCAGAAACCGGGCGTCTCGTGAACACCTTTTCCTTGGGCTTGACGAATAGGCCTGCGCGCCTATTTTTTAAACCCTATCAAATTTCATCAATATGCTTATCAATATATGCAGCGAATTTTAAGTGGACTGTAAAAGATAATAGTGCTCTCTTACAGCATTAAATTTAACCACATCAGGTTCAAGGACTGTGTTCCAGTTCTTTTTAAATATAACCACACCAGCTAAGAGTTTTGTGTATATAAACTTAAAAGAACACAAAGTTACTAACAGGACAACAAAAAGAAATTTGATGCACTCAAATGCCATTAGAACTAAACATTCTCTAACTCAACACAAAAATAAAAGAACAAAATATGAAAATATAATATAGAATTTCATAAATGAATCATGTTAAATAAGAAAAATCACCAAGAAGAAACACCATCCATATCAAGCAACTCATGCTCAGCATCCTAGAAAACAAAAATAACTGGGAGGATACTAATTTTTGACTTAAAATACCGTTAAAACCCAAAACTAAAATGAGTACAGATTGAAAATGATACCAAATGACCAGGTTGGCTTTCATTATGAGGTTATAGCAGAAACAGATAACAACCTTTTTTCAGTTACATGACGAACTTTCCTCTGGACTCAGGTGGCCGGATTTTTTAAATATGAATTACCAGTCTGGTCATTTCTCAATTCCACCTTGAAGAAGCAGAACGTCGTAAAGAGATTCAGTTGCTTTGTATTGAACTCCATCTTCTAGGCAACCACACATGGTTGAACTTTAATATTCTTTCTTTTTTAGTTTTTTTAGCCTCTTTATCTTTAACTTCTCAATATTTCTTCGAATTTTCCAAGAGAACTTGATATTGAGATGGAAACTCATAATCTGATCAGTGGTTGAGGTTGGACTGGTTTCTTCTTCTTCTTTTTTTTACAATTAGTTAATAATTCGATGAAGCATGAGGAGCATCCACAGTGATGGATGGTTATTTTTGTACATACCTAATATAAGGAGCTGATGAAGCAGGGGTTGGGAGCGGCCCCAAGCGAGGGTGGAAAAGCAGCCCCCGAAGCGAGTTAGGGGATGTATACAACAGGTGCCCTCAGACCTATACAAAAGCAACAAAAAACAGAAGCACCATAAACTAAGATCTTTGCAAAGACACCACCTTTCTGATTATCAAATAATCATAACAAACAACCACACTAGCCGATTATGACCTTCATGCATAAACCAAATCAAATAAATATATTAAAACATTGTACACAAATATCAATATATAAAAATATCAACATATATCAGCCAAATTCTATGAATGGCGTCTTTATATTTCTCTTAGAATGACGCCTAGAATACATTTATTTGGTGACCGAGATAGTGCAATCTCAAGCGGAATTTGATGGAGCTAATGGAGCTAATGGAGCCGAGGGAGCTGAGGAAGCTGAGGGAAGGCGATGGAGTAGGGGCGTGGATGTGTCGACATATATGTGGAACAGGTCATGGCGGAAGTGGACCGACTCGGATACAAGGTGAAGGATGGTGTCACCAATTGGGGGCGATGTAGGGGACGATAGAGGGTGGGATGAGAAGGTGATATCTATTGCTATGGACGCTGGCTCTGGAGACAACGGATATGGTAAAGATGTGTAAGTGTCTGAGGGTATGGAAGGTGATGTGTGAAGATAATGCAGGGGTATAGAGGAACAGTGTGTAAGTGTCACGGGGTATGGGTGATGTGTCGATGTGTGAGGTATAAGCGTCTTGGGTGAGGGTAAGTATGGGGGTATCGAAGTAGGCAAAGTCGGCTCAAGTGTCACGCGTGCTCTCATTATACGAATGTGGCGCCGGCCCATGTCTTAATGCGACCTTGTGATCAACTCCCTCTCCCTCTCCCCTCTACCTCAGATGGGTTTGCATCGATGGAGTGGATGAGGCCAAGTGCAATGGATGAATCGCGCGGTGTAGAAGCCTCTAAGGCGTGGCCAGGCGATGCGATGGCCTTCTCCGATCCGGTGTAACACTGATCGAGCAATATGATGTATGTCGCATAACAAACCGGTGGTAGCATAGTGAGAGCGATTGGTTATGTCAACCATGGCAGAGATCTGAGTGAACTAAACAAAGAATTATAAATACATAATCTATTGATTCAAATTTGGAAAACACTTTAGAAACACATGACTCTAACTTACCAAAACATGAGTAGTACCGACTGTAGTATGGAGCCTCATATCATCTCTATGCAGTGGTGGTGTCGTAAAACGTCGTGTAATACGACGATACCACTGCATGTATGGATCATGGAAGTCTATCAAACCCACCATAGGGGGTGAAGTGATGATCCTACCCGCTCGCGTATCCCATAATGCTATGTATGGAGCATGATACGTCGTCTAATCTCGCTGGTGTCGCCCAATGCATCCACTGTATGTAGTTGTTGCTCATAAGAGCAAGATGGAGGTATCTCCTGATGCAGCCCAAATTGGCGCAAGACTCGCTCTGGACGATGCCACTCAACAATTTCGAAACATATGAGCGGTGACATCGTGCGCTAAATCTCTTGATCAGCTAAGCATATATCAGGAAGCTAGCCAACCAACTCTCCGATGTATGGTTGCCATAAGACCTACACATTTACCATTGACGTCAAAAACTTTTATGTCAATATGAATGAAATTACTATAGAACCATATACTTCTACATATAATTACCTGATCAAAAGTTTGTGCATCTAGCTGATCTCGATATAGGAGGAGTACACACCGGATGGGTTATGCACCCGTGTCAAAGTTACTCTCCACCTACACCCCAACGGAAGAGCTGGCTCTGGCTCAACGGCATGCTCAACTAGTAATCCATCGTCGAGAGCCTCAACTATGTCTCCATCCACGACATCGGCATTGTCATCATGTAAGGCATGAGGGACTGGTGGTGTTGGATATGTTGCTGATCGCCCAAAATCTGGTCGGCCCACGTGAAGTCTCTCCCAAGACCATAGCTGAATATAAAATAAACAAAAAGTAAGCAACCTAATGTATGTAATTAAAAACAAAATTACATACCTGTATCAGTGTAACACAACCGCTAATACCGCGTCTACGATCCAAGTTGGCTCGACATAACTCCCGATATGTATGTGCCAGTACTGCACCACCCCAACTATAAGTCGCTGTATGTGTCAAATCTCGTAGTAGTGAGAGAAAGCACAGATGAACATGCACTCCTTTCGTCCGCAAACAAGAAGGATCCCATCAGCGCTTAAGATGAACACGTGCACTCTGCTCTAAAGCGACCTCATCTGCATTACGTGCTAGGGTGGATAACTGGTCACATAACCATCGGATGGAGATAACAGATCCTTTGAGAGCATCAACTGGTGGGGTGACACCAAGCAGCTCCCCGCATAACTCTCCTACATCGAGCACACATGTCCCCGTGACGACTGGTCCGTCGATACGAAGGCCAAGGATGATAGCAACATCCTGTAACGTGATCGTCATCTCTCCGACTGGGACATGAAATGTGTGTGTCTCGGGCCGCCATCTCTTGACAAGACAAGTGATAAGTGGCCAATCTATCATAATGTGGTTTGGCAAAGATATACCATGTGAATCCCGCACGGACAATGCATGGATCTAATACGTGGGATCCATCCTCCACATACTGAGGAAGGCTTTCATCTGCTGGCGAGGGTGGAGTACTTCCTAGAACCACAAGTAACGAAAAAATTTAATTGAATATATACAAATTAGAGGGTAAAACTGGAAGGTTAATTGATGAATAATAAAAATACATACTGGCTTCGTGTCAACTGAGCAATCTATAACCGCCTTGCAATACAAGACACGTATGGATCTAAATATCTAATGGATCTGCATCATGAAGCCTTGTGAATGCCATATATATAACCTGGATGTATGAAAGGCACTATAAATATTAGTAAAACACATTGGAGAGACTATATCACCATAATTAAAGCAAGTACTAATTACAACCACAATAAATTAAAATAGACACATACATGATTGATGTCTCATTTACTTAAAGATGTTGCATTTACACATACATGATTTACTAACACATACAATACAATTTTAGAGTGTTATACAAAGCAACTACATTCATACATTCGTACACATGCATTTACTAAACTTGATTTCTATTCTTACAAGACCGCCGATTATGACCCAGTTATTTGCACAACCCACATGTGATAGTTGTTTTCCCCTCCCTAACGTCCATTTCATTATGCAATCGGGTTGATTTAGGATGTCCACTACTCATGCGTTTCATTGACTCAGGTGCTACAATCGTAGGACCATCATAAAGAGGTCATTCCTCTTCATCATATATTGGATGAAACAAGCTTGCCCATGTATCATAGTACAACTGCGTATTATAGTAGCCTTGCACAAAAAGTCAAAAATCAACACATCGATGCTGACATGCTGCTATGATATGGGTACATGGAAATCCATATATCAGTGTCTTTCCACATGTACATTTCTTGTAAGTTGAGGCGATGAGTTCGACCACTCCTTGACTCGACATGAAATTGGCCCTTTACGTGATCGTAAAGCACAATTTCCATAAAACCAGTCTTAACAACCCGACCTTGAATTTGAGCATCAACATACAGAGTGAACTGCTCAGCAGATGTCAATCTATTAGCACCTAGTTCCTTTCTTGCAACAAAGTAACTGTTGAGATGGAAGAAGGTCAACTGTACTAATGCAGTTACTGGTAGGCTACGAGCTCCTTTAAGGACACTATTAAATACCTCCAAAATGTTGGTTGTCATTATCCCATATCTTCGACCTCCGTCGTGTGAAAGAGCCCATAACTGGAAAGGGATTGCCTCTATCCATTTTACTGCTTCAGAATTAATTCTCCCAATTGTAGTCATATGCTTATTGAATTTGCGTTCTGTACTCACTAAAGCTGCTCTGCATACAAAATTCTTCAAAAGTTTATTTTTGAATCGGGTCATAAAATTGCTTGCAAGATGACGCATGCAAATTCTGTGATAAGCAGATGGTGCAACCTAACCAAGATGGGGATCGGTCATTGTTGCCATGATACCTGGATGTCTGTCAGATATAACACAAATTCCCGTTCGTTGAGTTTCTCTATTTCTGATACATGCTAAGAACCAACCCGAACTATCAGTATTCTCGCCTTCTATAATAGAAAATGTCAATGGGAACAACTGATTATTTCTGTCACACCCCATCGCAATTAATAATTTGCCTTTATATTTCCCATATAAATGTGTACCATCAATACTCATTACGGGACGACAATGTTCGAACCCTTCAATAGATGGCTTGAATGACTAGAACACACGTTGGAATATCTCAGTGTTTGACATATTAATGTCACATGTTTTCCAAATTACAACACATCTAGGATTTGATTGCTCTATGGCTAAGAACAAACGTGGCAGCTCTGTATAAGACCGAGAGAAGTCACCAAATAACTATCTAATTGCTTTATGTTTTCCATCCAACGCCTTTTTGTATGATATTTCATATCCCCATTTCTCCATCACACTTGCTTGAATAGCAATCGTAGTCAATGTGAATTGTGCCTTAATTATTGCCTTTATACGAAAGCAAAGAACTAAGTTCAGTCCAAATAGATGATGATCCCGGTTCAAGCAAGGATTGACATAAGTATGCGGCCCTGTATATTTGTTGATAACAAATAAGCAAGTATCTTTCACAACCATTGCACGAAGCTTCCATGGACAGTGATATTCTTCCGCCTTCTTACATTTTAAAACGAGCAATTTTTTTGAGGATGCAACAACGACAAACTCTTAGTGTGCTTTAATTGAGTAAATCTTTGCAGCCTCTTGCAAATCAGATTTCGAATTAAAAACTTGGTCAATTACAAATTCTCCACTGACAACCCAGTATGTCGGCCCCAGTGGAGTCCAACAACTTACAACAGCATTATCCAAGTTTTCAACATGTTCAAATTGAGGTGTTGGTGGTAAGTGATAATGAATAGGGGATGGCTCATGTAACACCCCAAATTATACCCTAACAGTTCTATAACATGTTTAGGGTATAATAAAAGTAAAAGTATATTTTTTTGGAATAAAATAAGGCTAAAACGAAAATTTCGAAAACCCAGAATTTATACAAAAGACAAGGGTAAATTGTTCATTCACCAATTTAGGACCCTAGGTCATAATTTAATAAGAATATATGCTAAAGTGAAAATAAGATAAGTCAAGATTGCAATTGGATGAAAGTTGAATTGAGAATAGATGAGAAATGAATGACTTAAATGAAAAAAAATGGGAAAAAAAAATTCAAATATGTATAAGGCCAAACATGGCCTTATTTTGGAATCAAAATATCTCATTTGGTCTCTCATTTTGGAGAGCAATAACGTAGAGAAGAGAAGAGAAGGGGAGAAGAGAAAAAGAGAAGAAGAAGAAAAAGAAGAGAAAAGAAGAAGAAAGAAGGAAGGATAAAAAAGAGCAAAGGTATGGAATTAGTATGGTTTTGGGAATGGAAGTTTAGTTTTTTTGTATGGAAACTATGATTTTGGTATGGATTTTTGTACACTTGTATGAATTATGAGCCAAAGCCTCACCTTTATCGTCTTCTCTTGTAACACCCCGTCCCGATGAGGTGCACAGTACATATAACTGTAAGGACGCATATGTGCACCAAGTGCCATTGTAAAGGATAAAATTATAAAGTTTTCAAAGAATTATGGCACTTTTGCAATTAAGGAAAGTGGAGGCGAAAGTATAATTAATTAAGTTTCTAACAAGAAAAATAATAATAATAAATTGCTAAAATAGTTCGTAGTTTCCAAAATTTCTTATATCGAATGATCTAAACTGGATCGCACGCTAAATTGCCTCGCGAATGCAATGGACCCAAAAGCTCGCTGCGACCCAGACAGTCAGAATATTTTACGAATTTCTGGGTGATAAATCGTCAGAGACTTCAGGGATGAGATTTTTACAAAAATATCAGAAGTCAGAAAATGCTTTGAGTTAAAGTTCATTTAAAATAAGTGAACTGAAGAGAAATAAAAATTTTCGGGACAAAAACAAACCCGAATGAGACAATAAAAATTAGTTATCTAAATAAGAATAATAAGAATAATGATTAGAAAAAAAAAACGAAAATCAAAAAGAATAAAAGGCGATGGCGGGACTGACAAGGTGGAGAGAGCTGGCCCGTGACGGAGAGAGTTTTATTTTTTATATTTTTCTTTCGTTTCTTTCAGATTTGGCGGAAATTGTAATCGCAGTTTCATCTGTGCCGTAAAACAAAGCTTGACCACGCGAAAAGAGCTACATAAAAACCAATATCTTATCCTTTGCCAAACGTTAAAATGTAGGAAATTTTCCTATTTGTATTATTTTCGAGCTTAAAGGTTAAGGTGAATTCATTTAAATTTTCTGTGGCGCTACATGAAGGTCGGGGAACTTCATCCCAAAAATTTGGGGATCGAAGTTTAGGAATTTTTAGGAATTTTTCGACTGGTGGTTCGACAAACTAGTCAATTCTCGGATCAAGTTTCTACTAGCCTGTGATTAAAAATTTCAGATTGTAGCTCCGACAAGCTCCGACAAAAATTTTCAGAAATGTTTCGGGGTATTTTGTACTCTATGGAAAGCCCCTCAGTCAAAAGCTGACTAAAACGCATAGTTTTTATAAGGGCATTTAATGCCAGAGGGACATTTTGATCAATTTCACATCATATTATCGATGCCCTTATCGAATTCGGGACTAGCACATAAAGCTTCGTTAATCGAAGCTCGTTTCGATATACGCTTAAAGCTCAGGTATGTTTTATGGTTAAAACGTTAAACCGAGGGCATTTCGTAATTTGAATGAATTGTGTAGGCGATTTGAGCATCCGACGAATCTAGAGTGCTTGACAAGATTTGAAAGAAATTAATCGAAAATGCGTAGCATTCAAAATCCTTTTCTAAAACGTAGCGTTTAAATTACAAGTTTGCAAAGTACTTTGAAAATATAAATTTATAAAGCATTTTTTTACTCCCATTTGTTATACTCACAGAAAAGTTTGATTTAGTATTTAAGAAACGCTTTGGGCCTCGGGGTTTAGCAAAACCCCTAGATGGCACGTGCCTCGCTTCCTGGGCCGATGTATTTCGATTGTGTATGGCAATGTTATGAGATATTATGACTAACTATATTGCCTGGCCTGCACCGTGGGGTTGGGGGATCTAGTATATTTATATAGTGAGTCGCCTCTCCGCATTCGGGTATATAGTTAGCGCCGACTTAGTACATGGCGATGAGGTGTTGGTTCCGAGGTTCCATCACCGAGAATTCTTGGTTCCAGGTTCCATTATGCCAGGATCCCCGGCCGTGTTCACCTGACCATCTTAGCCTGCAAGTAGTGTTCGAGGTTCACTATCGACATGTCGTTCGAGGTTCCGTGGGCATCACGCCTAGTATTTAACGGGTCAATGCTGGTCGGGTACTTGATTTCCAAGATAGCACTTTCAGATATTAACCACCACCGAAACAAGCCAGCTGAATGTAAATAGTTTTTTAACAGCTTTCGCCAGCTAAATAGTTTTCAGCACGCTGTAAATGGTTTTCATAGCAAAAACTCGCTTTCATAACGCTTACAACCATTTCTGTACAAATTTTCATATCGAGGTACAAACAATAGACAACAAATATTTAGAACTTATAGTACTCACCGAGCCCGCTTGGCTCACGCTTCGTTTTTTAAAATAATTTTTCAAAGTGTGTTGAACGAAAGACCTTTCCAGATCCCCGCCCCTGCACGTGTTATATAAGATAAGGTGTAAATTAAAAATAGTAAAAGTTAAAATGTGGCATTTTATATGTAAATATATTTTGTAAAATATGCATGCATGGTTTTGAGAAAACAAAGCTGCGACAAAATTATGTTGATCGATTCTTATCTTATATTTTTGATGAGGACCGAGGTCCTTTATCATTAGCTGGACATTTGGAAAAACATTGGGAGTGTATATTTTGTTATACAGTGATTTTGTATTTTGTTTGACCACCGTGCAATAAGTTATGTCGCCTGGATTTTCATTAAATCTAAAGGTGTGATTTTGATAGAAAAGGAAAATTTTATAACCCACGCTTCCAAATATAATTTCAGCAAAGCTTTTAACTAGCTTAGCTTCATGGTAACTCACAATGAGCGAGCTTGGCTGGGAGGTCATTGTGGAGTTGCCGGCAGATTTCCTGTCACTAGAAAGGGGGTCCACATCTCTCCCTTTGTTTGAGGCCAAATTCCAAGAGCTATCCCCAAAGTTGACTGGGGAACTTCATCTCTCCAATGGATCGACAATTTATAGCATATGCATTAGGGTTTTCGTTTTCATTATCTTTTCTGTTCTTGCTTGCATTTTAGTTTCAGTTTATATAGTTGGATCTCATTGTATGGATTTTGATATGCAGTACGCAGATTTGACTCTTTAAATAAAGTCCTTGTTTTTTTTTTTTCAATTTTTGGATCCTGATTGAATCTATTTTTCATGTGCCTATCTCAGATTCAGACGATTGTTCATTGTTTTTGACAGATTCAGAGCCTACCTTGATATCCAAATTCATAATACCGGAATCTAAAGTTTGTCTTTGATGTCGATTTCTTTGATGGGTTTGAATAAATTGATATGGTGTTTTCTTAGGAATGTATATGATTGTTCACTGTTTTTGACAGATTCAGAGCCTACCTTGATATCCAAATTCATAATACCGTATCTGACTTTGTCTTCGATGTTGATTTCTTTGATGGGTTTGAATATATTGATGTTGTGCTTTATTAGGCTTAGGATTTTACACTCTCTATGTTTGGATTAATCTATAGGATGCAACTTGAAAAGAAAAAAAGCAGATTAGATGATAAGAGTTTTGAGGGGATAATGTACTGGTGTTTAGAAAAGGAATTAGTATTAGGAAGATGAATGGAATGTTTCCATAATTGCAAATAACGATTTTATTTATTTGTTTGTTTGTTTTGAAAAAGAGACAATGTAGAAATCACGAAAACAATAGGCCCTGTTGGTTGCTCGTAGCCATTGTTCATGGGAAACCTCCAATTTCGGACAGTCATAATTTCTTCGTCCGAACTCCGTTTTGGATGTTCTTGGACTCTATGGAAAGCCCTTTGAGTCTAAAATCCATCCATATATAGCTTGATAATATTGGAACTCATATTAGGTCCAGAAACCATGAAATAATTAGGCCCTGCTGGTTTTTTGTAGCCATTGTTCATGGGAAGCCTTTAATTTCGAACGGTCATAATTTTTTCGTTCGAACTCCATTATCGATGTTCTTGGACTCTATGGAAAGCCCTTTGAGTATAGAATCCATCCATATATAGCTTGATGATATTGGAACTCATATTAGGTCTAGAAATCATGAAAAAAAGTAGGCCCTGTTGGTGTTGCTCGTAGCCACTGTTCATGGGAAGCCTTCAACTTCGGACGGTCATAATTTCTTCGTCCGAACTCCGTTTTGGAAGTTCTTGGACTCTATGGAAAGCCCTTTGAGTCTAGAATCCATCCATATATAGTTTTATAAAATTTTAATTATAGTAAATAGCTCATAAGAATACATGGTAACCATAGTTATTCATGCATATAATGAGATATGAAAAATGCAAAGATACAAATAAATAATTGTAAATATCACATATGATTACCAGATGACAATAATTATTCGGAAATATGAGATATGTACTAAACATAAAATACACATGGATCGGCCTGTTTAGAACCCTCGGGTGAGGGATGATGGGCATGCCTACAGGAAAAAATAAGTCCTGCAACATACCGACCGCTTGGCCCCATTTGGTCATTATTACAAATCATTTCGCCCTTATAAATGGTCATTGTCTCGCACAATGATAACAATGCCTTGGAGCCCTTATAGACCACTATTTCGTACAGTGAGTACAACGCCTTCGGGCCCTTATAGTATCCTTTATCTACTTCTAAGGTTTATGCAAGCATGAAACATAAAACAAATGACTTGAATATGACATATGAAACGATATGATATGATAAGAGAATCATAGCATCGCTATGCGATGACAAGTATACTGTGACAAGAACAAAAAGGAAAGTGTAAAATGATATGAAATGTATAAGAACGTTGATAAGAAATGAAACATGATATGATAAGTAAATATGAGATATGTATAATCATGTTTAAATAATATGATATGTTAGATGTATATGCATGTGTATAGAAGTGTAATGACCCGTGTTAGTGGTCGTCCACGAGTTTATTCCTACTAAGCGTAAAGCTTAGCACGGGTTTTCATCCGTGTAGGTTCGGAAGCAGAGGCAAGAGGACAGGATACTTCGCATCAGTCTCCAAGGCCAACACATCATTAGGTGCTCACTTGAAGACTTTTTTGGTCTATTTTATATATGTAATATCCTTTTTGTTGTTTGTAAACAAATGAAGCAATGTAAATCTTGTAAATTTTGAACACTTCCATGTATGGAGCTTGTATATATTTTGTAATCCGCTGCTACTGTAAGACCCGAGAAATTCCAATTTCTGGAAAAAGGGCAAAATCGTAATTTCGGTTACAAAATTATAATTTCGGTTAAAAATCCGAAATTTATTCTCTGGATCTTGGACGACGAAATGGATTTCACCGTTGGAATCGTCTCGCGAAATCTAGCTAACACGTAAAATTTCGTTGAATTTCGGTATATGACTACACACGCTTTTTTCTCGAGGCATCGCATTTCGTGCCGTAAAACGATTTTCGATGCGACGAAAATCACATATAACAAGTACTCATGTGCCATAAGTGGTATGAGTAGAGAAATGATGAAAATGGACGGCCGAGATAGTGCCGAATGTCAAAACTGGGAAACGAGAGATATAATGGTCATTTTGGAATTTGTCTTAAATGATAATAAGACAAAGTGGAATAGTGATCTTCACCATTTGAAAAAGGAGAAAAGAAAAACGTGCGTAGGGGATTTTCTACATAAACGAGTGGCAACTTTTAAATGGGCAGCCATTCTCTAGAAATACTAAGCATCGTAATCATTCAGCCTTCGTGTACAGTTATTGTAGCGAGAGTTCGCTCTACTGTGGAGAGGGCTTCACGTGGGTACCGATTAGGGAGCCTCAAACTCCGAAAGGTAGGGGTTTCCTCACTTCGCGTTTACTTTGTTTAAGAACATTGTAAATGTTTCAGTCGAATGCGAGCCATGAGAAGCTGGACGGCCCCAAACCTGTAATCGAATTGATATGAATTTTGAACACTCCATTGAGCAAATGGATCGCCACGGCTGATTGGGTTGTTAAATTTGGAAATATTATATTAAATCATGTATTGGTTTGGATGAGGCCTGGAATGGCCGTGAAATGCGGGTTCACAAAGTGAACCGATGAATTGATGAGTGTTTCAAACTGCAAACCCTGTGGTTTTACTGCATAGAATAGCTGACATGAAAATATATTTTTGTGTGAAAATGTGTTTGATCGAGTGATTCAAGTTGAATTGCTCGTGTTTGATTATTAGCCCAAGTGAGCTAATTTTGATGTTTGAAATGATAATTACATGACATGATTGTGTGATTGGATATTATGCGATACGCGTATATTTACATATTCGTACGTGATTGGGATCGTATTGGAATTGTCATACATGCATTCCATATGCACTGGAACACCCTAGGACTATAGGAGTGAGTGCATGAGATGAGTTTAGAGAAAATGGTTCTGGAGGGGTTGTCTAAAATACACTACTCCGAGTGGTACCAAACTAAAATATCACCCGTCTGAGACTCCGCCCAATTGATATACACTCCAGGGTAGTCCACAAATAATATCAATCGTCGGAGACGGCCCAATTGATATATATATATATATATACATCGAAGGGTTGTCCATAAATAAAACATAATATTCTCATACGAGGCTTAAAGTAGTGCGAGGGAGTCAAGTGAGGACTCCTGACTGAAGCCGGTCATGTAGACATTCGCAGGATCATGCATTTGCTTGAATGTGTTTAATTTGGAACATTGCACCGCACTTAGGCGGAGAGAGTAGCCCACTTAGGGGCGATTCCACTACTGAGCATTAGCTCACCCCGTCGAGGATACATTTACGTGCAATGTGAGCGTGCGAGGACCCGCTCGTCCTAGGGGATTGAGTGATTAGAAGAAAGCTCTGTCGGGTTTTGCTGACGATATACATGTATTGAAATGTCTAATTTAATATATGTATTTATAAGAGTGAAAATATTGTAACTCTTGTAACTATTTGGTATATAGTTGATTCATAGTTAGTATGTATTATGAGTATCGCTTAGGCCCAAGTGGTCGTATTTCTGTGATTGATATATTGCAATCAAGCCTGGGGACTGTGCATATGCTGTGTCTTTGAGCCTGGGTAGAGCTCCCCAGACAAAGGAGACTTCGCCCGATTATGGCGTCTGGGGTAACCCGACATCCACTTAGGACCCACGGTCATTTAGTCAACTGACCTGCTTTTGGTGTCACAACATCAGAGCATGCATGCCAATACCAGGAGCTCTATTGCATCCATCACCACTTGGGTGGTTTGATGTAGAGAGCAGGTATATGGAAACCTGCAGATTTAGGATTCGGGGCTTAGGCCATAGTCGAGTAAGAAACATCACCACTAGGTGTGGTCTGGCTGTTGAGTTAGGTATGAGATTACCTAGGAAATCACTGAATAGAAACACTCATGCATGGTGTTTGATGTGATTGCATGTATAACATGAGTTGTGTGTTGTGTGAATGATGTTTATAAATATGGTTTGTGATATGTTAAAAGAATGGTTTGTGTGCAAGATCATGCTTGCCAGGTGCTAGAAATACTTGAGTTTTACAGTGAGTAAAACTAGAGGAAGAACATAAAAGAAATAAATTTTAATAAATTTATTTGAGTTGTTGGATAATGAAATCAAATTTTAATAAATTTGAGGTTGAACACTAGGATTAGTGTTGTATAAGGAGGTTTTGAGGAAATTCTGGACCATTTCCGTAATTAAATGAAAAAATAAACAAAATAAATTTTAAGCAATTTATTTGGTTTATTGGAAAAATAAAAAAAAAAGGTTATATTTTTTTTTTTGTAGTTTCCAGTAAATGAAGAAAAAAAAAATTAAATTTTATAAATTTATTGGTGTACTGGAGAATAATGGAAAAAAAAAATTGGGATAAGTATTTTTTGGTATTTTCCAATAGTTGGAAATAAATAAATGAGGTGAAGAAAATAAATTTCTAGGTTTTACAAGTCAGAAATTGAAGAAAATTGAGTAAAATAATTTTTTTATAAATTTATTTGAGTATTATGGAAATGAAAAAATAAATGTATAAATTTTTATGTTCCAAATATAGAACAAATGAAAATAATAATAATAATTAATAATAATGAAAATAAATAAAATTTAGCAGACCTACGGCTACTACCCAATCAATGTGGTTGCGGAATTTTTTTTTGTATTACAAGGCTGGTATTGTATTGCACAGAGGTATCGTCGCTAGGAGACTTGAAAATTGCATTGCAAATACAATTATCGTATTACAGAAGAAGGCTTGATGGTCGGGCTTAAGAGGTTTTGTATCGTTAACAGGGTGGAGATCAGATCGGCAAGAAGTAATGGATCAGATTGCAAATGGGAAAATTATTGCATCAGGGCTGTATTTTGCATTGCAACAGAGAGGCAAAGAGGGTCAAATTTGTATTGCAATACAGGAGGTCTGCAAGGGTTGTATTGCAATATACAAGTGTATTGTACTCTGAGGTGTAATGCAAAGAGACACCGAATTGTATTGCAAATTAGTAGTGCAAAGGTAAATTGCATATAATGTAGTGGAGTGTATTGTGACCAACAAGAATAATCAAATAAATAATCGTGAATGCTAATACAACTAACTGTGGAACAAAGAATGGGGCCAATCTGGCCAACTGTGAACAAGAATTTCGAATTTTTTTTTTTTTTTGAAAAAAAATAAAATAAAATAAAATACAAAGAGACAAAATTTTCGAAAAATGAAATTTTCAAAAATAAAATTTTTGGATGTTAAAAAAAATGATTTGACATGTGGAAATTAGCTTGTCTCAGATTGTTTATAAATCCAAGGATATAGTATATAAAAGGGCTGTATGTTTTATCGTGATTTTATGTTTCAAATTGCGTGGAATGACATATACACGGTATGATGTATATGGGAATTGTGATTGTACGATTGTTGCGTAGGAAATTATATGCATGGTGTAATGCATATAGGAAAAGGGTGAATGCTAAGGTTAGGAACTATGACCTTAGGGATTTGGATAATGAAATGAACAAGAAAACTTGGAATTTTATTGAAATAAATGAACTGAGTGGTTGGAATTTAGCGCCACTTAGGAAATGAAATCCGCCATTTCACGGTCATAAGTCTATTAATAATTGCACGCGTGATTGGGCTAGAATTTAAAAACGAAAATTAAATGATTCTTATTGCCATCAAAATGCTAGATGTTGAGGCTGAGGACGAGGACGAGAAGCGCTGCACCCATAATAGTGTACTCTAGTCGTGCACCACCAAGATTAGATAAGCAGACTATTGAGGTCAGGTTGCAATGGCTACTATCGCATTAAAAAGCATAAAGAGTAGTCGTGAAGATCCTAGTAACCTCCAGAGGTTTAGGTACGCATCATCCCTCCGACATTCACAGGGGAGGAGATCCGGCGGTAAGGCACCATTGCTCAGATCGAGAAGGTGTTGTGAGGTTATGAAATTACCGACACTACTGTGGATTAGACTACCGTGTTCCAAACAGAGAGTAAGGCCCAAATATATGGGAAATGGGCAAGGACCCTAGAGACCTTAGAGGAGCCTTTGTATGTGAGTTCTCCCTAGGATTGTGAGAGAATAAGAATGATATACGAGGTTGCGTAGTTGAGATCTCGACTCTACCACAGTGGACTCGAGGATCATGGACATGTCGAGTTCGATGTCATCCTAGGGATGGATCACGACAGCCTTGCTGTGGTCAGTTATCGATTGTAAGCGTAGGAGGGTTATCGCCTACACGCAGGACGGTACTCGTGTGGTATTTCAGGGGGACAAGCATGACATTTTGCCCCAGACAGTATACGAGTCCAGGTGTCAGGGACAGTTAGCGGGTTGGCTAGCAAACCTTACCCTAGAGGGCGAGGAGAGACCAGACTTAGACCTACCTTGAGTAGTTTGCAAGTATGTGGATGTTTTTCCGGATGAGCTACCGGGATTGCCTCCGTGATAGGATGTGACTCTGTGATCGAAGTGTTTACACTCATATCACCATCTCATTATCTGATGATGGCACTGGCTGAGCTACATAGAACTCGAGTCCAAGACAGGAGCTTATCGGACAAGGGTTACGATCAAGAATCTAATTACCAAGGATTGATGATTTATTTGATCGGGCTGAGAGGAGGCGAGTCTACCCAAGATGCACCTTCGCACGGCCACTATCACCGAGGGTTGGGGAGACAGATATCCCTAAGACAGTCATATAGTAGGCGCTGCTATGGGCACTTGGAAGCCATTCGTGATGCCCTTGATTGACGACGCGCCTGTACGCATTCATGAACCTCATGCATAGGGTGTTCCAACCTTATCTAGATCGCTTGTCGAGTCTTACGGATGATATCTTGATCTACCCCGCCGAGGGAGCATGAGTATCACTGATTGTTTTACGCCGTTAAGACCATCGCTTGTACTTAAGTTCAAGAAGTGCGAAGCTTCGCCATCGAGGTGAGATTTTCGGCCACATGGGGTCAGACGGAGGTCAACAATCTAGAAGTTGATATAAGATGAGCCGAGAGACCGACGTCAATCTTCGAGATACGTAGTTCTCGGGATCATTGGTATCAGGAGATTCGAGAATGGGTCAAGTTGTCCATTCAAGTGATCAGAGGACTTCGCCACGTGGACATGGACCCATGGTTGGACAACCTCGACCATGTGAGAGAGATCGAGGATGCTCGGAGCACTTGGGATGCGGGGTGTTGGTAGCAAGAGGAACCACTCCTTCTAGTTCAAAGAGGCGTAAGACTTCGCTTCACACGAGTCGTGGACTAAAGAAAGGCGTGAGACTGGATTGCCCTGCAGACAAGGATCCCGTGACTTTGGGACAATGCATTCCAAGAATATAGAACAGATTAAAGATATTTGCCTTATTCCTCCACACCCTAGTACGGGTCGAGGAACCAATTTCGCTGGTGCTACACAAGCACTCCCAGCACAGATAGGCTAGAGAGGGGCCGCAGTGGGTCAAGTCGTGACACAGACCATTGCGAACGCAGCGTGGTGGACCTTAGGGTGGTAGACATATTGGTTAATGATGTCGCTTGATATTGATGAGCTGGATGTACCATCTGGGTCGTCGCGAATCGGGATCTTAGCCGCTGTCATACCCGACACGACCTGGATTCGGGCTTATGCGTTAAGGCCTTTGCAGCAGTCGAATGGTATTTGCCCTTCCCTAGAATGTAGGGTGGAGTTGATCCGAGCAGGTCGGGATTATTAGAGGGATCTCCGAGATTCGCCATGCAGCGACCTGACCGCGTCGCAAGGCATTATCAAGGTCAGGTGCACTGCATAGCGTCGAGTCAGGTGCGGTGCACAGACGGCCATCACCCTCACTTTAGTGAGTGGGCCGAGTTTGTCTTTAGGACTACATCCAATGAAGACTCATAGTCTGATTGGGTGTAAATGAAGAGTAATTAGAGGTGTCATAAAGCAAAAAGTGGGGCCGAATCTCTAAGGTGAGAACTCGGAGTTAAAGTGCAGAGACCCGGGAGATATCCCTAAATTTCGTGAGAACTGGAAGAGGCCCATGTGTCGAAAAGTTAAGTTAATCGAGACGAAAACACACTACCGCTATCACGTGGTGACTTAGAGTTGAGTGATAGAGCCTGAGTGACTCAGATTCGATATACCTTTCGAAAATCGCATTGCGTCATTGAGCCCAAGGGCTCGTATGGATGTCATACGACATGAACTAGGCCGGACTGACTATTGGATTGTTTATAATAATGCACCCCGGGAAGGTCGCTACACACAAAGTAAGGGTTGTGGTAGGGTTACACGTCAGCGGATTATATACAGTGTTGATAACGCTTCAGCAATACGCCTCGATCATAATAAGAGGAGCACTTACGCTAGGTGGATCGCCTACAACAACAGCTTATCGTGCGAGTATACGATGACACTGTTGAGCATTGTATGGAAGGCCATGTAGATTATACGAGGCTGACCGAGGTGGGAAGAGAGCTCCATCCCTGATCCTCGCGACTGCTAGAGTCACCCCGAGAAGGTGAGCTTGATACGATAGCGCCTTCTCACTACAGAGTCGCTATAAGAGCCACACACTGATGTGCGACGCCGACCCTTAGAGTTCGAGGTCAGATCACGCCTTCAAGGTGATGCCCAAGAGAGAACGGTTGTGCTCCTAGTTTAGGTTTAATACGAGGTTTATTGAATCCTTCTGGTATACTGAGATGATAGGCACCGTAGGCATACCGGCTAGCGCACGCACAATCATGTTAGGTAATCCATCATATTTCACGCCTCCATGCTCCTAAATATACCCAGATCCAAATTTCATGTGGTGGATCGGGGACGTGATTAAGGTTGACACGGATAGGACCTTTCGAGGAGGGACCGCAGTATTGCTGATAGCCGTGGATCGTGCTCTTATGACTTGAATAACCGTGAGGCTAGTGAGGGTACTATGGAGGCACTAAGTGGAGTGGAGGAGTCCAAGGAGCGAGGACACGATGCGCCACCTATCCCTTCTCGTTTAGGGATTAAGGTACGGGTTTACTGCTTAAGATTAAATGACCGTTTATATGCATGGTAGAGTGCATGTTGTATATGCATGTGAGGATTAGATTGTCCGTAATTTTCCTGATTTAAATTCCTTTTAAGAAGGAAAGAATGTAAGACCTGAGAAATTCCAATTTCTGGAAAAAGGGATAAATCGTAATTTCGGTTACAAAATTATAATTTCAGTTAAAAATCCAAAATTTATTCTCTGGATCTCGGACGATGAAACGGATTTCACCGTTGGAATCGTCTCGTGAAATCTAGCTAACACGTAAAATTTCGTCGAATTCCGAGACAGTATGAATTTACACGTTTTTCGAGGCATCTATTCTTAGTACCTTAAACCACTTACGCAACCAAAGTCTATATATAACAAGTACCTGCAGCCATAAGTGGTATGTGCAGAGAATGATTTAAAATCTGAATTACTATATAGTACAAATGTCAAAACTGGGAAACGAGAGATATAATGGTCATTTTGGAATTTGTCTTAAATGATAATAAGACAAAGTGGAATAGTGATCTTCACCATTTGAAAAAGGAGAAAAGAAAACGTGCAGAGGGGGATTTTTCTTACATAAACGAAAATGGCAACTTTTTTAAAGGAGGAGAGTCTTCTACCTCTCTAGAAATACTGGGCATCCGACCGTCAGCCTTCGGCAAGAAGGAGAGCTGCCGACGCGTGAGAGGGTCGGCCGTGGGTGACCGAACAGAGTGCAGTGGTTTCAACGGAGGCGTGTTTCTTCCACGGCGTTTAGATTCTTTGCTTAAGAACATTGTAAATAAGCTTGAGTCGAATTTAGCCGTGAGGGGTTGCTGACTCCGGCCCCAAACCTTAACCAATTGATATGAATTTTTGAAACATCTACGAGCACGGATCGCCACTGATCGGTTGTTAAATTCAAAATATTATATTAAATCATGTATTATTTTTGGATGAGGCTTTAGTGGAAATGCGTCTGCCATAAGAAACCGATGAATTGGATTTAGTGTTTGAACCGTCAGAAACCCGGTAGGGGTTTTTTAATCATATGAAATAGTAATATCTTAAAATATATTTTTTGCGGTGAAAATGTGTTTGACTCGAAAGGGATTCAAGTTGAATTGCTCATATATTTTGATTATTAGCCCAAGTGAGCTAATTTTGATGTTTGAAATGATAATTACATGACATGATTTTGTGTGATTGATATTATGTGGATATGCATATTTACATATTCAGAAGGACAGAATCGCATCGAATCTGTCATACAGCATTCCATACAATCGGAACACCCCAGACCAGGAGTGGAGCAACAGATGAAAGTCTAGAGAAAATGGGTCTTGAGGGCTGTCTAAAAAATATTGAACTTGATTCCGAGGGTAGTCCAAACTAAAATATCAATCGCCTGAGATCTAGTCTAATTCAGATATAGAGCAAACATCGAGTGCCGTCCACAAATAAAACATAATATTCTCATACGAGGCTTAGGCGAGTGTGAGGGAGCCGTGGAGGACCCTGGATCCGAGCTGGTCAGTGTAGACATTCAGGCAGGATCATGCATTTGCTTGAATGTGTGTTTAATTTGGAAACATTGCACCGCACTTAGGTGGAGAGAGAGCTCTAATTTGCACATTCCACACTGAGCACAATTTCACCCGTCGAGGATATTATTTGCAGTACAGTGAAGCGTAAGTAGGGACTACATTCCTGTGGATTGAGGATTAGAAGAAAGTCGGCTGTGGCTTTGCTGATGATATATACATGTATTGAAATGTCTAATTTTAATATATGTATCAGAGCAAGAGTGAAAATATCAGAATCTCAGAATCCATACCAGATATAATGATCCATGTTTAGTATGTGGCATGGTATCGCCAGGCCCAAATGGTCGATTACCTATGATTGGTTATATTGCAATCGTTTGGGGATGATATGTTTTGTATTTGGGTAGAGCACCCGTGACAAAGGAGACTTCGTCGATTTTCCAAGTGAAGGCTGCAACCCGACATCCACTCAGATTCCGCGGCCGACTGTAATAAATCCGACCTCTTGCTTGGGGTGTCACAGCTACAAGATATAGTAAAAGTTAAGTGTTTAACATGAACAAACTTAAAGTTTATAGTAAACAGGAAAAAAAAATGATGACACCATCGCTTGACACCGGGTGCCGGGTTTGGGGCATCACAAGTTAGTGGTATCAAAGCCTAGGTTTAGGCATTTCTTTAAACCTTCTAGATAGAGTAGAAGATAAACATGCATATGTTAAGTAATGTGTTGATCTCTGATGTGGATGTCCTCGTGTTTTGTATAGATGGATCAGTCTCCGAAGAAGTCGAGTAACTCAAGGAACAAGGGTTATCATCAAGCCTTCTAAAGTAATGTGTACCTAATGTATCTACCAAGCCTTGTTGAGAATATCGCAGACATGGCTCCTGGGTATCGATAGATCGACCGCCTCCTAAAGCCTCTAATAGACACAGCGAGAAGACATGGAGTAGGAGGAATTCTATGGGTCGAGCATGGAAGAGCCGAAAGCCGACCTCAAGAAAAGCTTAGAAAGGGTATTAGAAGAGGTTAGATGCCCTCTGAACAGAGCATCATGTGCGTCTCACTTTTAAGGCGAGGCATGATCAGAACCGTGCTCAAAAGTCCAGGGATTCCAAATCCCATGACATGGGAATTCTTTGTTCAAGAGTTCAGGGCAAAGTATGTTACAGGCGTGTATAGGGAGTCAAAGTGGAAACAGTTCCTGAATATGAAGTAAAGGAACTTATCTGTGGCTGAGTATGAGAAAGAGTTCAGCCATCTCAACAAATATGCACCGGAAGCGGTCCTCACCGAGGCATTTTGGTGTAGGCACTTTGAAGATGGACTACATGATTCCATCAAGAGGTACTTAGCACCTATGACTTCTCTCCAACAGTGAACTTTATCACTGTCCTGCCGCAATGAAACTGAGAGACTGAAACTAGGCAAAGAAAGAAAAGTCTCAAAAGAAGAAGTTCTCAAAAGAAGCCTCCTCCTCTGGTAAAAGAGCTAGAGATGTTCAAGCCGAGTCAGTACAGGGTTCGACTACAAGAGGTAGAAGACAAGGAGGTACAACAGTATCTAATGCGGGTAGAGGTGCTTCAATTAGACAGGGAGAAATCCTAGAGTGCACTCATTGCTATAGACAACATTCGGGTGTTTGCAGGTGATGAGTGCAAAACTCATCTATGTTTTGAGTTCATTTCACATGCTATTTTATGCATTTAATATCCATTCAAGTAAAACTCATAAAATTTCCTCTAAACTTGGCTTTGTAGGATTATTGATGAAAAGCAAGTGATCGGCAAGAAATGAGCAATATATTTCCAAAATAAGAAACAACCGAGAGTCTCACAAAGGCGCTACTGGGAAGATTAATTTTTCTGTACCATCTGGAACATCAAATGGTTCAAATTTCCCTGGACTGCATTCTCTACATTCAAAGAGCTTTCAAACGAGTACTACACGCCCAACCGAAGTTAAAACTAAGAAGCAGTCCCCGATAAGTTAAGAAGAAAAACAGGTTGTTGTCAGGAGAGTATGTCGCGACTGTGAAGCGTATGTCGCGACATAGGAAGCGCATTAACTATCGCACCTGATGCTCGAATCGAGCGTCGCGACATAGGAAGCGCATTAAAGAATGAATTGATGTCGCTAACTGATGTCATGGCATAGGAAGCGCATTAACGAATCGATGTCGCGAACCGATGTCGCGACATAAGAAACAAACTAGCGAAAACAATCGATGTCATGAATCGAGCGTCAATGGCATAAGAAGCAACCAGCGAACAACCGGCGTCATGACGTGAATTGATGTCGCTGACCAGATTTGATGTCGCGAACATCAAAGTTATAGTCGCGACATCAGTTGTGTCGCGACATCAAAACAAGTCGTTCGTACGTCGTGATAAACCAAAAAAGGCCGGTGCGATATTTCACCTAATTTCAAGCCCATTTCCACCCTGTGGACCATATATATACTGCTTTTAGGTAAAGAGGCATGAAGATCAAGAGCCTCTTGGGGTTTCTCTCTAGACTGCCCATTTTTCCAAGCTTTTCTCAGAGATTTTGATTTGCTTTTAGATCTTATAATTTTTTGTGCGCATTTTATTTCTATTGAAGATTTTTCTGTTGTACATCGTAGATTCAGATTTCACTAAGGTCTTGACAGATTTGAAGCTAAAAATCTGGATTTTTCTCTCTCATGGGTTTTCTCCTAAACTCGCCCATTTTCTTAGTTTTTGGCCGCAGATTTTTATTTTTAATAGATCTTAGAGTAGTTTTAAGCGCATTTTTATTTTTATTGAAGAGATTTGCACAGACTCAGATAATCAATTTATTTAATGGCTGAGGCTAAGATTTAAGCTCAAATCGGGCTTTTCTCTTCTTTCTTGATTTCTTCTTCATTTTCTTACTTGCTTGATTAGTGATGATCGAATCCAATAATGAACATTAAACACCCTCTAGGGTTAAATAATTGTTGAACATTCAGATTTGGCAATTTTTCGCTTATTTTGTGGGTTTGAATACTGGAATTTATATAATTGGTACTGCTCATAATGAATTGTTCGAATATTAGTAGAGCTTATACCCAAAAAAGAGCCAGATCTTTGCTCGATTTCCTGTGGAGGCCCTCTGAGTGACACAGATGGAGATTCCCGAGAGTAAAGAGCGGTAACTTAGGGTATGTTAGACTAATATCTGGAACCAATGAACTCTCGAAAATTACTTTGATAGATCACTAATTTACCCAGTGTGAGGATTAGTTAGATGATGTATCAATTTAGTTGGATCGTGAGGTTTCCTCCTAGTCCATGAAAGGATCTTGATCCCGTGTTAGCAAAGATCTAATCAAGGGGAGATAGAAAATTTTATTAGATTTGAAGGACGTAGATACCAATTACATCGAGAAGGCTCAGACATCCGTCTATGGGGGAAGAATTCTTCACCAAGAAATGGTTGTGAAGTATTGAAAAAGAAAACAATCAAATCTTAAAGAGGCCACCATAAGTAGCTATTTAGACCCATTTGTCCCGAAAAGGAATATGGGTGTGTTGGGAGCAGTGAAATGTATGGTGTATGGAGAAATCCAAGTTATACTACATTGCTCTTGACAAATCTAGCATTCAACTTACAATTGTCAAGGCTTCAAGGAAATGCAAACTGCTTTTGTAAATAATTATCCCATCCTTAGTGACTCTCTTCATACCTTTTAGAATTAAGTAGTTGTTTATTTGGTAGATTTTTGTGGATTAGTTTAAATCAGTTTTTGTTTCAATTAAATTGATTTTATTCCAACACCCTACTTGGTCGCCAAATAAAATAAGAGCCCTTTGCACCTGGGGTGATCAAATTCCACTAGAGAGAACCTCCAACTCTCGTGGGCACGACTGACACCTAGAGTCCACTTTATTACTTTGTATGACCCGTGCACTTCATGAAGGGGCCGAGTGTTGCAATACTTTTCATTTCAGTTTTTGAGTATACTTACTTTTGTTTCAAATCAGTTTTTTGAGTATTTACCACATTCACTCTCTTGACCATATTTTCACATATACATCTTTTGGTCTCATAACAAGTTTTTGGCGCCGTTGCCGGGGATTAGACAATAGTCCTTTGGTAATAGTGTCATAAGTTTGTATATGTCTTTTGGTCATTAAACAGCAGGTTATTGACAGGAGGGTGTTCCTGCAGGGCTCGACATTTGATAAAGACAAGGTCCCCAAGAGTCGGGATAATAGAAGTCAACAAGGAAGTGGCAGTGAAGATCTCGCTGCACTCACTGCCGATCGAGGTAGGGGTCGTAGTGGCCCATTCACCATAGAGGACGAGGAGGCATAGTTTCAAAGACAGTGGATCGTCCTATGCCTATTACAGAAAGATCAAAGACGAGCATATGCTATGAAGGTTTCGAGGCTCCGTGATGCCCCGAGGTTATAGCCGGTATATTTTCTTTATATGATATTGAGATGCATGCAGATCGGGATCCTAGATCTACTCATTCATATGTGTGCAATGGAGCATGTATTTGACAGCAACCAATGGTGGGAGGAGAAATTAGCATATGACATGCATGTAACTAGTCCAAAGGTCAAAGGTTAGTGTGGAATAACGATATAGAAATTGCCCCATTGTTATACAAGCAAAGAGAGTTTCTCACGATTTGATAACCCTACCATTCGAGAGTTCGACTCCAGGATTCCGGGAATGGATCACTGACTAAAACACCGAGCCATCGTTGATCAGGGACAAAAGACAAAGAGTTTTGAGATGCCTGATCATTCGAGGTGATACGGCATTAGATCCACAGAATGTCCAATGTGATCTCACCATGTAGGCGAGGAGAGATTTATAAGAAAAGGATACGAGGCATTCTAGTCTTGATACTCGACCCAAGAGGTCAAGTCGATGTGGAACGATTCCAGAGTAAGGGAATTTCCAGATGTATTCCTTAAAGAGTTACTGAGGTATTCCCCTTGAGAGGGAGGTGGACTTATCCATAGAATCAGGCTAGGAACAAATCTTGTGTCTAGTGGCACCTTACAGATGGCCCAAAGAGAGTCAAGGAGTTAAAGGTTCAACCACAAGAGCTTTTAGGATAAAGGGCTCAGACGACCCAGTTGTTTCGCCTGGGTGCACCTGCTGACGTGAAAAAGAAAGATACTGATGTAGCATCGATTATCTAAGAATCAACAAGTGATGAAAACAAGTACCTATCAGCGAGAATCAAGATCTTTTGATCGCTTGAAAGAGTAGGTGTTCTTTCGAAGATCGACCTCGATCCGATATTATCGCTGAGAGAAGGAAGTAGATGTGCCGAAGACCGCATTTAGAACCCGATATGGCCATTATAAGTTTTTGGTAATGCCATTTGGGTTGACTAATGCATCGACAACATTCATGGATTTAATGAATAGAGTATTCCGACCCTATGTGGATAAGTTTGTAGTGGTCTTTATTGATGATATCCTGGTGTGTTCTAAGGATGCACAGGAACATGAACAACATCTGAAAATAGTCTTACAGACGCTAAGAGAAAAGAAGTTATATGCTAAGCTCAGCAAATGTGATTTTTGGCTAAAGAAAGTTTCCTTCTTAGGCCATATTGTGTCGTCGGAGGGTATAAGAGTTGACCCTACAAAGATTGAGGTCGTTGTGAATTGGAAACCACCTCGAAATGTAACCAAGATGAGAAGTTTCGCCTAAAGGTGTTATTATGTAAGATTTGCGATAGGTTTTTCTCACTATATCTTCTCCGCTCACCCGCTACTAGAAAGGAATAAAGTTTGAGTGGACAGACAAATGTCCGAATAGTTTTGAACAATTGAAAGGAATGCCGGGTTAAAACACCGATTACGCAACTCTACTTCGGGAAAAGAGTATAACCTTGTATAGCGGATGCTTCGCATTGGCTCGGGATGCGATATTAAGATGGAAAGTAGGGTATGGTGTCTAGACGCTTGAAGCCACATGAACACTATGCCACTCATGACCAGAGTTGGCTACAAGTGAGGTTTGCTTTGAAAATATGGTGACACTACTTATACTGGGAAAGTGTAGAATTTACAATCGATCATAAGAGTCTCAAGTAATTGCTAACGCAGAAAGAGTTAAATTTGAGACAACGAAGGTGGTTAGAGTTATTCAAGGATTATGAATGCATCATAGACTACCACCCCGGAAAGGCTAATGTAGTAGCCGATGCTTTAAGCCAAAAGACAATGGTAGCAATGTCACTACAGTATAGTGATTGGAGACTAGCAGATGATGGAGCTATGTTAGCTCAACTAGAAGTGCAACCCGTCTTAAAGCAAATGATTATAGATGCACAGAAAAATGATGAAGAGCTACAAAAAAAAGTTACAGATGGTTAGAGATGGTTACGAGATCGAGTTTTCAGTGAAAGAAGCTAGAAGTTTGTATTTCCAAAACAAATTATGTGTGTCAGATGATAATGAGCTAAAGAAAAAGTTGTTATGTGAGGCTCATAATACGGTATTTACCATGCATCCTGGAGGTAATAAGATGTACCAGGACTTGAAACGGTTTTATTGGTGGAAAGGAATAAAAAAAGATGTGACTGAGTATGTGTCTAAGTGTTTGACGGTCAATGTCAAACAACACCGCGCCAACATGTTTGAGCAACCCTTCCACCCCCAATGGAAGGGATAACATTACCATGGATTCAGTCAGTTTCACACAAATGTATAATGACTCGTCTAGGTGATTGTTGATAAGCCTACAAAGCCTACCATTTTATACCTTAAGTAGGATGAACTATTCTATGGATCGACAAATGAAATATATGGAGGATCAGACACGCACGGTGTACCGTTATCTATTGTCGATAGAGATCCGCGCTTTTACATCAAGGTTCGGCCGAAATTAGAGTTAGCTTTGGGGCACTAAGTCAAGTTTAGTACAACATTCCATTCGCAAATGTATGGACAAATAAAGAGGTTGATTCAAGTAATTTGGAAGAGGCGCTTCGAGG
The DNA here is from genome assembly GCA_016808115.1 of Tetrastigma voinierianum. Taxonomy (NCBI): domain Eukaryota; kingdom Viridiplantae; phylum Streptophyta; class Magnoliopsida; order Vitales; family Vitaceae; genus Tetrastigma; species Tetrastigma voinierianum. The sequence goes on along the minus strand of JAEQBH010000222.1, from coordinate 1,253,348 downwards.
TCAGGCCGCGAAATTCTCCGAAGTCAGATAAGTATATTTTGTTGATGGAATTTTCTTATAACAATAGTTTTCATTCAAGCATTGGTATGGCACCATACGAGGCTTTGTAAGGTCGGAAATGTAGAACTCTTGTGTGTTGGACGGAGTTAAATGAGCAGAAAGTGATTGGTCCAGACATAGTGAAAGATACGGAAGAGAAAGTGCAGGTTATTCCTGAAAAAGGTTAAAGGCGGCTAGAGATCGACAATAATCTTAAGGCCGATGAAGAGGAGAAATATTGCATATGAAATGGGAGACAAGGTCTTCTTGGAAAGTATCAAGCCAGGAGGACACCTCACATTTGGTAAAAAGGGAAAATTGAGTCCGAGGTTCATAGGCCCATATGAGGTTTTGGAACCACTGCCCCAGGGCTTATCGATTGACACCCTCGAGCCGGGCCAAATTACATGATCTGTTTCATGTGTCGATGCTTCGGAGATACCGCTCTGATGAGTCGTACATACTACCAGTGCAAGAGATACAAGTATAAGAGGATTTGTCATATGATGAGGAGCTAAAAGCTATTCTGGCTCGAGAAGTGAAAATAATGGCGGAACAACAAGACCAAGTAGGTGAGTGCTCTGAAACATCATGGTAGAGAAGAAGCTACTGGGGAGCCGTGGCTAAATCTATGAGAGCACAAAAAGATCCGTGAACTCCATCGACGGTATGAATTTCGAGGACGAAATTCTTTAAGGGAGGAGAGTTGTAACACCCCAAATTATACCCTGACAGTTTTATAACATGTTTAGGGTATAATAAAAGTAAAAGGATATTTTTTCGGAATAAAATAAGGCTAAAACGAAAATTTCGAAAACTTGAAAATTATACAAAAGACAAGGGTAAATTGGTCATTCACCAATTTAGGACCCAAGGGTAGAGGTGGCAAAATTGGTTCGACCTTGCACAAATGGTCCACCCTAATTAGGGCCTGGCCATTAAATTATTTGTCCAAAAAACCAGCCACCTGCTCGTCTAATATGGCCTGTACCTTGCCTTGGCCACTGGGCCGAATTTTTTTTTTGCCTTCTGTGTCATTATTTGAGTCTCGACCAAATTCCTCGCTTGTGGCTGGGCCGGGTTGTTAAATTTGGCCCGAAAACTCGGCCAATTTGCCCCAGCCTGCTGTCCAAATGATCACACGGCCAAATACCGACCCTCAATTGCCATTTCTAATTAAGGGTCATAATTTAATAAGAATATATGCTAAAGTGAAAATAAGATAAGTCAAAACTACAATTAGATGAAAGTTGAATTGAGAATAGATGAGAAATGAAGGACTTAAATGAAAAACAAAAGTGAATTGGGATATGTATATACAAAATGTATTTATTATTTAAACAAAATATCATTTTGGTCTCTCATTTGGAGAGCAAAAACGTAGAGAAGAGAAGAGAAAGGGAGAAGAGAAAAAGAGAAGAAGAAGAAGAAGAAGAAGAAGAGAAGAAGAAAGAAGGAAGGATCAAAAAGAGCAAAGGTATGGAATTAGTATGGTTTTGGGTATGAAAGTCTAGTTTTTTTGTATAGAAACTATGATTTTGGTATGGATTTTTGTACACTTGTACGAATTATGAGCCAAAGCCTCACCTTTATCGTTTTCTCTCCCCTGTTTGAGGCCAAATCTGCAGTAGCCAGATCCCTAAAGTTGATCATAAACTTCATCTCTCTGATGGATCGATACAAATTATGCGATATGCATTAGGTTTTCGCTTATTCTTCTGCTTCTGCTGCATTTAGTTTCAGTTTATATAGTTGGATCTCATTGTATAGATTTTGATATGCAGTAACCAGATTTGACACTTTAAATAAAGTCCCTGTTTTTTTTCAATTTTTTTGATCCCGATTAACCTATTTTTCATGTGCTCATCTATATTTGTACGATTAATTATCATTTTTGACAAATTTTATATTCAATTTTGATATCCAAATTCATAATACCTGAATCTAAAAGTTTGTCTTTGATGTCGATTTCTTGATGGTTTGAAATAAATTGATATGGTATTTCTTAGGAATGTATATGATTGTTCATTGTTTCGCGTATCTTATTTACTGGAGTATCCAAATTCATAATACTAGAATATGAATTTCATGGATGCTGATTTCTTTGATGGGTTTGGAATATATTGATATTGTGTTTTATTACAGCTTAAAGTTTACACTTCTACGCTCGATTCACTTATGTGATGCAACTGAAAAGAAAAAAGCAAGATTAGATGATAAGAGCTTTGAGGGGATAATGTACCGGTGCTTAGAAAAGTATCTGGGTACAGGAAGATGAATGGAATGTTTCACAATCTGCAACAACAAATTTTCTGTATTTATTTAGTTTATTTGTTTGTTTTGGAAAAAGAGACAACGTAAATCACGAAACAGAGGGCCCCGCTAGCTGCTCGTAGGCCATTGTTCATGAGAAGCTTCCAATTTCGGGAATCTGGCCATAATTTTTTTGTCCGACCTGCTGATGCTCGACTCTATGGAAAGACCTTTGAGTCTAGAATCCATCCATATATAGCTTGATAATATTGGAACTCATATTAGGTTCAGAAACCATGAAAAAGTAGGCCCTGCTGGTTGCTCATAGCCATTGTTCATGGGAAGCCTCTAATTTCGGACGGTTATAATTTCTTCGTCCAAACTCCATTTTAGATGTTCTTGGACTCTATGGAAATCCCTTTGAGTTTATAATCCATCCATATATAGCTTGATAATATTGAGAAACCTATATTAAATTGAAATCACTGTTTTCAGCATAGGTCCCGCGAGTGTTGCTCAGAGACATCGTTCATGGGAAGCCTCCAACTCTGACGCAATATACTTCTTCTGTCCGAACTCCGTTGGGAAGTTCTCGGACTCTATGGAAAGCCCTTTGAATCTAAAAAACTATATATATAGTTTGATAAAATTGGAATTATAGTAAATAGCTCATAAGCATACATGGTAACCATAGTTATTCATGCATATAATGAGATATGAAAAATGCAAAGATACAAATAAATAATTGTAAATATCACATATGATTACCAGTTGACAATAATTATTCAGGAATATGAGATATATACTGAACATAAAATACACATGGATTGTCGGCTTAGAACCTGGTAGAGAGATAGATGGGCATGCCTATTAGGGAAAAATAAGTCTCAAGAACATAATCGATCGGGCTGGTCTGCCATTACAAATGCTGAGCCCTTATAGATGGCCATTGTTTCATACAATGATAACAGCGCCTTCAGGCCCTTATAGATATCATTGTCTCACAATGATACTGCGCGCCTTCGCCCTTATAGACCATCAAGCTTGCATAATGAGTACGCTTCGGGCCCTTATAGCTTCCTTTATCCACTTTGGGCTTATGCGGTGCATGAAAAACATAAAACAAATGACTTGAATACGACATATGAAACGAGCATGATATGATAAGAGAAGATAGAGACGCGATACGACAAGTATAATCGTGGACAAGAACAAAAAGGAAAGTGTAAAATGATATGAAATGTATATGAACGTTGATAAGAAACAAAACGTGCGGATATGATAAGTAAATATGAGATATGTATAAGCATGTTTAAATGATGTGGATATGTTGGGATGTGATAATGCACGCAGATATGCTGATGACCGTGTTAGCTGGGTCGTCCACAGTTTATTCCACTAACCTTAAAGCTAGCACGGAAGCCATCCGTAGGTACGGAAGGTGAGGTAAGAGGATAGGACTAAGATCGCCCCAAGGTAAACACATCATTAGGTGCTCACTTGAAGACTTTTTTGGTCTATTTTGTATATGTAATATCCTTTTTGTTGTTTGTAAACAAATGAAGCAATGTAAATCTTGTAAATGTTGAACACTTCCATGTATGGAGCTTGTATATATTTTGCAATCCGCTGCTATAGGATATAGTACAAGTTAAGTGTTTAACATGAACAAACTTAAAGTTTATAAGTTTATAGTAAACAGGAAAAAAAAATGATGACACCCTCGCTTGACGCCGGGTGCCGGGTTGGGGGCGTCACAACTCATCTAATGTCTCATCATCTGGGTGATTTGATACATCACAAGATGGTGTTTGTGCAGAGACATATATCACTTGTTCATTCTCCAAAACTTAGTAGTTCAAAGTTTGAAAGGATGATGCATGCCCATCAGCTTCAACATTCACATCTCCATTACATTCATCATCAACGTCTTCATCATATTCATCATTACCTTCTTCGTCGGTGCAGTCTTCATCATCTCCATTTGGTCTAGTATCCAAGATCGACCAATTACTAGCCCACAAACGTAGTCGATTGCAACATCAGACCGCTGCGAACCAATAAATCTACATTTGCCACCCACAGATTGGTCTAATTGCGGCCTCGACTGGCCAACTTCAATATACGCCTAATTTCCTCAATGCTTGTTGTGTTAACTAGGTTCAACATTCGACACATACTACTGTCATCCCATATTGGAAAATATTGGAACCTATTTCCACTTCTAAGGGGATACTTACAATTGAGTACTAATTTGAACCTTCGTTTGTCAATGGTTGTCTTTGAGTATATCATATCAATCAATTGTTCAAACGTGCGTTCAACCGGTACATTCAAAGGCAAAATAACAGCTTTTCTCCCCTCATATTTGACATCTATTTCACTCCTCAATATTTGTCAATTATAGTAACATATCAGGAATAGCTGAAATGGTACATACTGAATTGCATAAAATGGTCCCAAATGAATTAAATAATATGAGATGTCATTATCCTAATATCACATCAACTTTATCATAAAGAAAACAATCATGTTCTAAAAAATAAAAATACTTGCACATTTCAAAGTGTCCTCAGTTTCAAATTTAGGGTTATAGGGTTTTAGGGTCTTAGGGTTTTAGGCTATTCATGGTTTTATGTTTTAAGGGTTTTATGGCTTTATGGTTTTAGGGTTTGTGGTGTTTCTGGTATTTGGGTATTTAGGTTTTAGGGTTTCTGTGGCCTGCTTTCCAGCTTTTAAGGTTTTAGGGTTTTAAGGTAAGACTGCAGAAAATTTCCAATTTTTTGGAAAACAGAAACGACTCAGTCAAAATCTAAAATTTTCTAGGATCTCGATGATGAAACTGATTTCCACCGGGCTGAATCGTCTCACGAATCTAGCTACCACGTTGAATTTCGCTGAATCTGAGATGGCCGCACTTCCAAATGCTTCGAGGCATCGTGGTATCTAAAATAGAAACGACATGTGATGTAACGAAAGTCAGTCATGTGACGCATCTACAAGTATTTATATTGCATGAGTAGATAAACGATTAAAATTATCAACAAGATAGCCATTAAAATGTCAAAAATCCAAGCTTAGGGACATGATTGACATCATTGAAATTGTTTAAATGATAATAAGACAAAAAAATGTGAATAGTGTCATCCTCCTCCTTTTGAAAAGCCAAAAACGTGAAAGAAAAAAAAAGAGAACTTACAGTGAGCTTTAGGTTACGTTTTTAGAGAGAGAGAGTGTAGCTTCTCTCTAGGTTTCTAGGCGATCTAATCGTCGGAATTCTTCGAAGCAAAAAGGAAAGTCGCTCTACGCAGTGAGGCCTACGCGTGGGCTCCGGTTTTAAGGAGTTTCGACAAACTCCGTGAGGTAGGGGTTTCATCCTACTTGTTTTACTCTTAATTTAAGAGCTTTGTTGATGTTTCGGTTGGTCTGAGGCCTTGAACGACCATTTGATCGATGCCAAATCTTGGAACCGAGGTGAGGAATTTTTAGAAACCCATGTGGACAGTTCGTGACTGTCCACGAACTGTTTGGGTTGTAAATGGCAAAATTTGTGCAATAAATTGTATTGTGATGTGTATGAGGCCGGATATAAATTATAATCTGTGTTCACGAAGTGGAACCGATGTTTCAGGATTGGCCGTGAAATGCGAAACCGAGGGTTTTACTATTCATCGGAATAAAGGCTCTACGAAATAAATTTTAAGTAAATAATGTGTTTGGCCGAGTAATTCAAATCGAATTGCTCGTGGGTTGGCCGATTAGCCCACGTGAGCTAATTTTTTCAGGTAATGGATTGAGAAATTGCATAAATATGTTTGTGTGATTTAAAATTATGCAAATATATGCATGATGATATATTTATGTGTTATATAAATCAGGTTGAATGGCATATCGATTTCTATAGATTGGGTAACTTAGAACTAGTGTGTGTGCATGACATGGATTTTCCGGAAAAAATGGAAAATGGCTAAAGGAATTTCACATGATGATTTTCCTGGAGAATGGGGTCGAGACAATTCCAACATATCATTTCTATGAAGACCAAGGATCACGGAAGTTCTCCAAACACATTCGCCTGAGGATAGTCCCATATTTTACCGATGACTGGTAGTGTATTTTCGAAAAACAACAAGATTTGCTTTGAAATGATGCTTTTCTCTATACATGGCGAATAGGTAAGTGTGAGGGAGTCGGTGAGGACTCGAGATAATGGGATGGGTGGAGCTGTGAGACATTCAAGTAGAATCACATTTACTGTTGTGTGTTTATATAGAAGACGTGATACGCACTTTAAAGAGAGTAACCCATTTGCGCGATTCCACCATCAAGCATTAGCTCACCTTGCTTCCAAGTAATATATTATTTCAGGTACAGAAGCGTACGAAGACGGCTCGTCCTAGGAGGCCGACATCAAGAAAGTCGGGTTGTGGCTTTGGTGTTTTAGCGGTACTATGTATTAGAATCTCTAGAATTTTAATATATGTCAGATAAGAGTGGAATTACAACTCTCAAATCACAGTTAGTTGGTATATATTGATGGGTATTTGTGGTATGGGCCCAAGTGGCCGTTTACCTGCTAAGGTTATATCTTATGATGTTGATCGGGGATGTGCGTTAGGGTACTTATTCCCTGGTGCAGACTTTGTTCGATTTTCGAGTCGGCCCAAGCTACCCAACATTCACTAGTATTCCGCGTCGACGTTGTCAACGACACCCCGAATGGGGCAAGCATAAGGCTTCCGGGTTTTAGGGTTTTAGGGTTTTCGGGTTTTATGGTTTTATGGTTTTAAGGTTTTATGGTTTCATGGTTTTATGGTTTTTGGGTTTTTTCGGGTTCCTCTGTGGCTTTATGGTTTCTGGTGATTTCTGCATTTGTGGATTTGTGGTTTGTGGTTTTAGAGTTTCTTGTATATAGGGTTATAGGTTATAATATAGGTTGTTGTGGCTATAGGTTATAGGGCTTTGGGTTCTACGCTAACAAGAAGTCTTTTTATGGCAATTTGTGATCAACAATAACTCAATAAATCCTAATCTTCCATTTGGTTACTAAGAAAATCCAGGAAAGTCTTTTATTTATCTGTAGTCTAACTGTAACATAACAAGGTAGTGTGTGCTACTTTGAATAGCCTTGGCATGTCAATCAAATCTGCCATCAAATGCAACCTAAATTGTGAATCGAAAAACAACAACACCTAATCAGAAATGAAATCACTAATTTGGGGGTCATTTATGTATCTTTATAGCAAAGTCTTATCTTCCACACCAACATCCCCCCCACCCCCCACCCTCACTGCTAAAACCAAAACAGAATTGCAAATAATCGATGTGGTAAAAGGGCCAACTTTTTTAAAATTTAATCTTCACTTAGGAAGTTACATGTCACTTCTTCTACCTTACAACTACTATCATGGTCACCCGCAAATTCTAATTTTTAAAGTACTATAGAACTTGAAAAAAAATTCAAAATTTATGTTTTCACTACTCCAAGCTAACTCAATCCAACCAAACACTTTCATTTTGGTATAAATATAATTCACATCATGGTTTTGTGGCAATTGCTTGTCTCATGTGGTAAATCATTTAAGATCTTTAACTAGTGAAAGACCAAAGTAGTGGGAACTCAAGATTGGTGAAATGGAGTTGGAGATATGAACTTGCTGTCAAGTGGCCAACTGAAAACAATCTATCACGTATTTGAATAATCTATCTATGCATATAAACAATCTATGCATGTGAATAATCTATGAGCATATTCCTATGTGTTTTCAACTGAAGCTTCCTCATATTAAGAGTTTTAAAAATAGATTCTTTATTGGTTATAGTCCTAGCTATTAATTTGTAAGCTTGGCACAATTGACCATTGTGCCTAGAATTATTTTTGTGCAGAGGATTTGGCTATAATATATTTTCTACCGCAAGAGATTCTAACTTTATCCTTTATTTTTCTTTTTATGAAAAAACTGGGGAATTCCATACAAATTTTTACCCACTGGCGGGAAAAGTGAAGGCATTATTCCTTCCTTCTATTGGGAACATATTTCTTCTATTATTATTACCTTCTTTCTTCTCAGTACACCAAAGTGAATGGAGACTTAAATTCTAGTTAAGAAAGGCTAAAACTATTCCCCTAGTGAGGAAGTAAGAGGATGGTGTGTCTTTCAAATATTTAACTAAAAGTTTCAAAGAATCTTTAATACACACACACACAAAATAATCAAAGCTCTTAAAACAAAGTTTATGCCAAAGCTAAACCAAGCAAAACAAACCAAACTCAAGGGTAGTTGGTCTTCCAAGGTGCATATACTTTGTTTATCGAAGCTCTTCTGTGCTAGAACTCACCACAAGATCATTCCATTGTAATTTCCATGGGATCGAGCGATGATTACTATTAACGGCCTAGTGCCTGATTGAGATCATGCTGTCGTGGATTAGGCTTAACCTTGCTCAGTTCAGACTAGTGCAATTTATACTATGTAATGCAGAACATAAACTCCAGGAAAAATAAATTAAATCAATACCTTATATCCTAAAATTTTCGTCAACTAAAAACTATCCTAACGCATTTGCCTTCACTTCTCCATTTATCACATCCACCAACCCAGTAAACACAAAACCCATAATTTTTCTCTCTTTTTTGTTCCTTCCCCCCAATTTTCTCAACCACCGAAGCCAAACCCAAAACTCAAAACACAAGAAAATGAAACAATCAGCAAGACAAGTCAAATTAAAATAGAAATCAAAGAACACAAAATAACAACATTAAACTCTAAATTCCACCACAAACAAAAAAAAAAACAAACAAACAACCGGGCCACAATAAAAAAGAAACCAAATAAACATGATTGAATCAAATAACTACTTGAAAACTAAAGTTAAACCAAAGGTGATTCAAACGAGTATGGACTGAGAGGCGGGTCTTATGTGAAACCAGGATGATTCAGACGATCATGACTCGAGAGGCACTAATGAGGGTGAAACCAGGGTGATTCAGAAGAGTGGCGCAACAGAGAGGCACGACGGAGAAGGGAAGCAAACGAAAGCAAAGAATGCAAAGTGGAGGAAGAGGGTATCAGAAAAATTAAGCCATAGCGTGTTTCTAAGCAGTTTAATGTCACTGTTGACAATGCACAAGAATGAAATTCTTTTTATTTCAAATGCCGCAACTACGTTAGTTGGCTTGGTAAGATCCAAATTGCCGCTGCTGGCCAACAACGGCATTATGATCAATTTGGTTAATATGTTGGATGACAAACTAAGTTGATCATTTTTTTTTTCCAAATGCATCGTTTTCGTCAAAAACTCCAAACTGTAAACCCTCCCCTCCCTTATAATATAATTGTCTAATCTTTTAATCACTTGAGTTAAATGTTTTTATCTAATAATTTAAATTCGATTGTAAAAAATATAATAATTTAAATCCAATTTGACCAAAAGACCTACTTTGTTACAAGAAATTCACAAAACATAAATGAGAGTGGTCCAAGATTCGTGTCTCATAGGAGACAAATTCATGAGGAACATAATAATATGATATAATGCAAAGTGGATAGCCTGAAAAAAAAAGTATTAAATTTTGTTAAACACCCTCTCACTTATAAATAAAATAATATTAAAAAATAAAATATGAAATCAATACCTATAAAAAGTTAATCTAAATTCATTGAATTTATCTTAACTAAAATTACTAAATGTGTGTGATAAGATTTAAACTATTGGATAAGGGTACATAAAGGTATAGTAAAATAAGATTAGGATACAAAGTTATCAATTACGGTGGATGATTGGTAAACAAACTTAATAATTTAATTACAATTAGGATTAAGTACATAAATGATATCTCATTTTTATGATTTTTTCTATTTTAGTGTTTCTATTTTTATTTTGTTTAATTAAGTGTTTCAACTTTTTATATTTTGGTATCTCAACTTTTATTTGATTCAATTAAGAGTTTGGACTTTTAATTTTTATTTAGCTTAGTGATCTACATCGAATCAACAAAAAACCAGGATCATATAAAAATAACAAAATTACTTAAATGATAATTTATTTGATAAAATAATAATATTATCCATTTCTCACTGGATTTTTACTATTTATTTGTTAGAGTAAAAAATAAATTAATAAATTTGGTTAGTATGAATACTTAAAAATAAAACATTAAATATTATTTTTTTTAAAGTAATATATTTATTTTTATCTCAATTTCATGGTAGCCAATTTTATCAAAAAAAAAAAAAGTATGAAAAATAGATTGTAACAATCATAATGAGAAAATTATAATATTTTTCAAATGACATATGGATCCAATTTTTTCTTATTTAGCATAAGCTTAGACTAGTTTGAATGCACTTGGTTAAATAAAAATTAAGAGTTCAATTAAAATAACTTTGAGATGTAATTAATCCTTACAATTAAAATAAACATGGTTAAGAAACAACTTAAGTGATATAATTTGAAGTAAAAAATAACTTTAAGTAATAATTAAATACAATTAACTAATGTTTTTTTTAAAGCTAATCACTTTTTAATACAATATAGTAAACTGTTATCATTTTTAAACCCTTATTTTCATTATGTTTGGTACCGTTATTTGTCCTAGTTATCCCTAAATTCACATTTACTATTCCACAATCTTAATGTTACTTGATAAATTACACTTTATATTGGACAAATATGAAAATTTAATATTTAAATTTTTTTTAGCTTAATTATGTAAAAAACTTTAATGCTTAAGAAAAAAAATCAAGCAATACATTTTAAGTAATTTAATATAATTTAAATTAGCATTTGAGGAATGACTCAAGTACTCTAGTCATGCAAAGTGAATGTAAGTAAAAAAAAATTATAATTTAAATTAAAGTTAATTTAAATTATTAAAATAAGCATTAAATTTTACCAAACGCATGGTTTCAAAAATAAAATAAAATAAAATTTTTTTACCAAACGTATAATGTAGTAAAATGTTATTATTATTATTTTTGAAACTATGTAAAATGCTATTATTAATATCATATAAAACCTTTTTCACTATATCCAAGGCGAAATTATTTTCCAATGGGCAAACGATCTGTTTGGCAATGCGGAAAGCTAAAACCCTGTTCGGACTAAAGCTATAAACGGACCCAAAAACAAACAATCCGCTTCCCCAAATTTTGAAAAGCAAATCCGCGCTAAACTGCGGTGGCCAGAGCAAAGTCTGTAACTCTCCATCCACCATCTCTGGTTCATCAATGGATTCACTGTGAAGAAGAGGAGGACGAAGAGGAAGTGGAAGATGTCGACAGTTGAGAAGCTGTTTGTTCAGATCTTCGAGCGGAAGAACCAGATCATCGAGCAGGTGAAGCACCAGACGGATGCCTTCGATCACCACCTCGCTTCCAAACTCATTATCGAGGGATTCAACCCTCCACCATGGCTGCTCACTCACTCTTTTGAAGTATCGTCTTCGGATCCCAAAGGTACTGTGCTTCTTTCTCTTGCTTGATGGTGGATTTGTTATGAAATTGTTCCAGGATGTGTTTGGTTGACTAGAAAAATGAAGGAATAAAAAAGGTAATTAGAGGTTTTTTTTTTTGTAATTTTTAATTTTTTCTAGAAGTGCATTTCGTTGGTGAGGAAATGAAGGAAAAACGAGTAATGGATTCTCTTTTTAGTTTTTTTTATAGTTAGATTAGGTTTCTAGAGAAAATTCATATTAGCAAAGGAAGACAGTTGAATTGGTACTGCTGAGTGCTGAACATGCTTTTCCTTATTTTGATTCGAAATTATGATTTCAGTTCAGTACTTATAGTTGCAAACAGTAAAAAAAAATCATATTCTAAGTATAATTATGGGTGACATCTTTCAGGAATTTGTGTTTACGATTTCTGAGGAAATGAAGTAATGGGGGAAGAAATATTTTTCTTTTTCTTTTATTTTTTATTTTTTATTTTTATTTTGAGATGTTAGGAGAGTTTTTGTTGTATGGAAAAAACTATTGGAATCAGTATAGTTGAATTTAGTTTTCTGAAAAACGAAAAAGAAAAAATTGAAATGATGGTTTCAGGTGTGGAAGTTACTCTCATAGTGTCTTTTAAGTTACCATTCTATTTAGCCGATTTGAGGTTGTTTTCAAGAATTTGTGTTTATATTTACCTAGAGATGAAGGGAAATAGAGTAGGCAAGGGAATTTTGGGTTTGTTTTTAAAAAAAAGTCTTACTAGCTGAGAAAAATAGTTGGATTGGTTATGTCATGTGTAGTTTTCCTTCTAGGTAAAACTTTCAAACTGAAAAAGTGATCTTCAGGTTGGGAGGTGTTACTACATGCTGATCCAAACTGATCTTCGTTTTATGTTTCAAGAATTTGTGTTCATAGTACAAAGCAAATGAAGGAAAAAGTAGACTGGAGAAATTTTAGGGTTTCTATCTTTTATGTTTGAGACATTGGAGGACTCTTTAAGTCTCTCTAGAAAAGCAGAGCAGTTAGATTATGCATACTTGGTTTCCTTTCTTCTTTTCTCTCTATCTCTCGCACACACACACACACACAATTGCCCCCACATAATGCTTTCAAATTCTTAATATTTTTCTATGGTTTCGTTCAATTTTCAGGATTATCGCATATTTAGTTGTTGTAAGAATCTGTTTCTCATTAGACAAACAGATTCTTTTTTTTTTTCTTTTGGGTTTTGAGGAAACTTGCATTAGCCAAGCAAAGCAGTTGTATTTGACATAGTTGAAGGTGGTCTCTCACTTCTTTTTGAATTTAAGTTGTGAGTTCAGATTCCACTGGTCACACATTTGCAAAGAACCTAATTTCATATTTTCAATGTGCATTGGCATAAAGCCAGTTATGGAGCCCAAAATTTTGCATATTTTTAATTTTTTCTATCGGTTTACAATATACTCATTGCCTAGCATCACAATATCTTAAAAATTCTTGGCTCTAGTTGGAGGATAATATGCCTTCTGGCCATGTGGTTGTATCTGTCTATCTATATATATGTGTGTATGCGAAAATTTGACTTTCCAGTTTTATTTCTCGGTAGATGGGACCAAGGTGAGAAGTGAGAAAACAGGTCAAATTCATTCTAGCTCTAAGTCTACTGATCTGAATCTCCATGGAACTGCATACCTCCCCCTCCTATAAATGGTAAGAAACCAACAGGAATGGTTTCCTCTGATGATTTGCTTTGTTATGTTGCAGAGTTAAATAAGGAAGAGCTGATTTCAGAACTCTTGCTCCCACGGTCAAGACCTACAATGGTTCCTTATTACAATGGTCTATATTCTTTGTATAACAAGGCAGCTGTCACAGAAAATACTGGAGAGTTTTCAGATGGTTTACCCATGGAAACTCATGCTTCCAATAAAGGTCTTGATGCAGGAAAATGGCAGACAGCTGTGCCCCAGTGCAACAATAATGAGACTGAAATTCCTGTAAGTGGTGTTCTTGAACCAGGTCCTAGTGCTACCTCTTCTCCAAATCAGATAGAGGCAAGAATATCAAACATTTATTCAGAGGCAGATCATTCTCTTGCCAGAATCCAAAGGTCAAAGTCACGGCAAAAGGCTTTAGAGCTCCGCAATAGTTCAAAAGCAAGAGGTAAAATCTGTTCAGAAGATGAAAACAACAATGGTAAATATTCTAGTGGTGTTGCAGTCTCTAGAATTGTTTTCCAGCAGTCCAACCTTGTTAATGAGTTGTTGGAATCAGTCAAACTCTCTGATACCATTAATGAAAATAATGGTGAGAGAGAAGCTGAAAAAGGAGATCATTGTAGTTTGGAAAAGGGTGGCAATATTTACTCTGGTAGAGTTACAATATCTAGAAGTTCTTCTCAACGAAAAAAGTGTGTGAATATGGATGGCTTTTCTCATGTTACCTATGGAGATAGTGTTAGACTTGCGCCATCTGTTGGAAAACCTGTGCAACAGTATGCCTATGCCAGTGCCTTGTTGGATCCTTCTGATTTTGCTGATAAAAGTCATGCATCAATAGAAGATAAAATGGGAGTTCACCTCAGCAAGGAGAAGGGTAGCTATGGCTATTCTGGTAGAATCACAAGATCAAGAAGTTCTTCTGAAAAAGCTTGCTCTGTTGAAGATTCTCCCAAAGTGGATAACTCTTCTAACATTGCCCGGGTGGATATAGGTACACAGGCAAAGTCTATTCCTAATTCCTTACATTGGCCTAATTATGATGATAAGTTTTTGGAATTGGTCAAACCTTTTGAAATTAAAGGTCAATGTTGTGAAGTCAAAGAAGCAACAAAAGTAGATATTCGGAGCAAGGAAAAGGGCAGTGTTGTTTATTGCGGAAGAATTACAAGATCAAGAAGTTCTTGCCAACGTCCCAACTGTCTGGATGGGTTTTCTGAACCGGATAGCTCTTCTAATATTATCCATGAAGATGGTCATAAATTTACTCAACCAATCAGTAAATTAGATGAACCATCTGAACCATCAAGATCTATTGGAGGAGATTCTGTTTCTCAGAATATACTTGGTAAACAAATATCTGTTAGAAGTTCCTCACCACGACAGAAGTATTTAGAGTTACCTGCAGAAGATGCAACAGAACATCCACACAAGGGAAATATTGCAGATAAGCATATTGGTAGAAGAACAAGGTTGACATCTTTTGCTTCTGGCAGGTCTGCCATTCGAAATACATTAAACAGGCCCGAAGGATTCGACCCTCTGAAAAGCTCAGGATCTGGTGCAAATATCCTGCCTTGTGCTGAAACCAGTAACATTGCCAAGCAGGAAAGATGTGCTTCAACTGCTGCAGAAACTGGTGTAGTTTCAGATAAGCCAGCAGACTCTCATCTTGTTTGTTCTGGATCTAACTTGGATGGTTCCAGCCTTAGAGTAGGGTTGGAAGTTTTAGTGGCAATGCCACCCTCTAATCTTGATATGTTTGTGAAGCCCAAGCAACTTGATTTTGATAATATGGAAGAGTGCAGCATGAATGAAGCCTCTGTTCCTGCAGAATCTCTGGAAAGAGTAACATCTAGTAACCGCCCTGAAAACAGTGTTCCACCTTTGAAGAAGTTGTTATTGGGAGAGCTGGAGGTTTTGAGCAAGGAAGAAGAAGCTTGGAGCAGAGAAGAGGAAGCTCAATCAGGTTCTTCTGGGTCTGATGCAGAGGAAAGAGTTGAAATCGAACAGCAGAAAATAGGGTATGGTCTTTGCCCTGCCTTTTCTGCCAGCAGAACTTCAAATAGATCAGCTGTGTCATCAATAAAGAAAACAATGGAAGAGTATGAAATGAAAAGTCCCCATATATCGCCAGAAGGCATTAAGATCTCAAGACTAGATCATTCAGTTTCCTTGAAAGCTTTTAGAAAAAGTTCATGTGAAGGCCTGTTGGAAAATGCAGTGGATTCCGATTTGGCCAATGTAGATAAAGATACAAAGTTGAATTTATCTTTTGAGAAGGGGGCTGGGGCGGTTGATGTATATTTGCAAGACCCTGCGGTTAAGTTCCTTGCTGTTTCTATGAATGAATCTGAGAGTTGTGCTGTCAGCCAGAAAATGAATTTGGACAGCATTCAATTTCAAAATGAGGAGAAAGTAACTCCTTCTTCAGGAGACTCTAGTAGCAATGACAAGATTGTTGGTGATCCTAAATCAATTGAACTGCAAGTTACAGAGAAGTCCATACAATTAGGAAGAAGTTTCAGCTTTACCATGGAGGGATTGCCTCAGGCTAAGAGGCAAAAGATTGAGGGTCATATAATTGATGCCTCATCTGCTTCTTCAAACTCAAAAGCAGAACCATTTCAGTGTGCATCCTTGAATAATGTAGCAGGCAATTCAGAGACTGTCTTAGTATCTCCACACCTCCATATATCTTGTGAGGAAGGCATGGAGCTAGCTAATGCCTGTAAAAGTCCTGATGGAGGAATGGGCCAGAAGACCAACTGCTGCGTGGAAGAAGGAATTAAATCTTCACCTAAGCTACAAGTGATAGAGGTATTTGCTTTTCAGTTTCTAATTTGAATCTCACCAAGTTGATTTATATTAGTTTGGAAGATTTGGATTTGTTAAAAGCATGATATTCGTATTTAACCCAAATCCTACAAGCTTGAGCTTTTAGGAAAATTGGTTGTTTAACATGGTATCAAAGCTTGGTTTGGTAGGTGGTCATGGATTCAAGCCACCTATATGTCCATAATAGACTCTATTTGAATTGGTTTGTTTGTCTCTCCACATGCAGATATGGGGTCACATGTGAGGTAGGGTGTTTAAAGCATGATATTCATATTAAACCTAAATCTTACAAGCTTGAACTTTTAGGAAAATTGGTTATTAAACAGGATTCAATGAATTTTTAATCAGGACCATTTTATTTTGATGTTCACAAGATATTAAAGCAAGATGGCTACTTGTTTAGGTAGCTGCTTAAAATGATTATCATGAATTGGTAGTAAAATGTCCATGTTGGGTCTTCAAATATCCATTATCAATCAAGCTCACTTGGGAGGTCCATGATGGAAAGTTGACTGATATATGTTGATACCTCATTTTTCTGAAAATACCACTCACCTCGTTTGTTATCACATCAAATATTCAACTAGTGTTAAAAAGTTTGACATGTCAAATCCAGGCCCTCTTGGTGTCATGGAATATAACATCATTCTAGGTTTTTTTTTTTTGCTCATCAAGCCAAAAAAAGATATAGGATTTTTGGAGTTCAAATCATACTCAAATCTGTTCTGAGCTTTGTTCAGTTGGTACCTTAGTAAGTGTAGCTGGGAATACTCCAGAAACATCTTGGGATTTTTCCAAGATTAGCCTTCCTCTAATTTTTGTTTTTTTAACTATGGAAGAGTATGGTATACATTATGAACTCGTATACTTAAAACTTTTTTTTTCTTTTTTTCCCCCTGAAAATCGGTTGTTCAATATTGTATTAAAGTCTCATTTAGGGTGAAGTCATGTGTTTGAGCCTCATCCGCATAATATTTATTTCCTCTTATTAAGTCCATGTGTAAGCCATAAAGAGGCTAATTATGATTACTTGCCTGAGGGCTTCTGTGTCTCTCCAAGCATTGATATGAGACTTCACATGAGGGATGTTAAAAAGCATGATATACCTTTTAGGAAAATCAGTTTTCTAACATGTTCAAGGACAAGAAGAATGATTGACCTTGGTGAATCCCAAATTCTAACATGTTCAGTTTTCTAACATGTTAAAAATCAGTTTTCTAACATGCTAATTATATTTTAGCTTTTTCTTTGACAAAATTTCTTGGTGAATCCCAAATTCTCTATTCTGTTGCTGATTCACTACTAGTTTGGTTTTTTATAGAATATACAGTAAGTTTAGTTTTGCATGTTTGGGTCCAGCTTGTCCCTTTTTAAATAGGAAAAAGGAAATCATAGAATACCTTAAAGTTATGGACTAGTGTGTGATCAACATTTTAGAAGGTCATCAATGTTTTCAGCTTGAGATTTGTCTCATGTCGTGACACTTTAATAAGCCTTAAGGTTACATCCTCAAGGTTGTTCATCATTGAGAAGTCTTTAATATAAAATGGTTTTTATTGTATTCAGGTCCATGTGCCTTTGCTATATATTTTATGAGAGGTTTAAAAACCTTAATATTCAATGGATTTAATGGGTTTTCTGCTTTTGGGCGGCTTTGGTATAGATACTATATGTTTTTGAAATCTAGGTTATGCCTTTTATAACATAGTAACTTAGTTGACCTCCATCTAACACTTTCGAAGGATAAAAGAACAAGGAAAAAGATTAATAACAATAAATAGAGAAGTTGTTAACTAAAGCAGTGGTTGATCTTATGTAATCACTGTTTTATCATTCCAGTGGTGTTTTTCCTTTATTTATCAATGATAAGATTGAGAAGAGGAAGACTGGGTGGTTATCAACATTGATAGAGATGGAGAAGATGATGGAGCAATTAGATATGATGATTTCGTGGAGGATCTTATTTGTGGTAATGATGGTGTGATACTGAAGATTATCTGATGGAACTCTGAGAGGGGTTATGGAAGTGTGACAAGTGAATCAAATTTGAAACTGCAGAAAATAACCAAAAAAAAGAAGCTATGGGTTTTATGATTTTTTGTTTGTGATTTTATCAACATTTTTCTTATTTCATGGGAATCTGCTTTTCTTTTCTGTAAATTATCTTTAGTTTTGTGTTCAAGTTGAGGCTTAAGCCTTAATCCATCTCAAGGCGCACTTTGCTCATTTGGTTAAAGCACCTTGAGATCACTTATGGCCTTTAAATCATTGCTTGTGATGAAGGATATTTGCAATTATTTTTTCTAAATTTCTCTTAGATAGCTAATTTTTGTATTTAGCATTCCTGATCGAAAAAGTAGATTCTTTTCGACAGTATCCTTTGTCTTTAAGTTTATGTATTTATGCTGTCATTGTCTTTGGCAGGCAGAACATGGCTTGGAAGTGAGAGATAAAAATGTTAATTCCCCCTTAAAATTTGAAACTGAACAATTACGGCCACCTCTTGTCTCAAGTTTGACTAAACAAGCATCAGGAGACATCCAAGATTTTTTGGTGGAGGAAGCAGAAGGGGAGGGTGGAACAGATATCATACATGATCTGAGAAGCCAGGGTGCTACTGAAGAACACCAAGGTTCCTTGTGCCTTGATGATAAACTTGGTCCACAGATTGCAGAAAATTTGATTTGTATGGCTGAAAGAGCTATGTGGAAAAATAAGTCTCAACAGGAGGGCAGTGGATTATTTTCACATTGTTCAATTGGTTCTCCACATAACCAATATCTGGATGTGTTTGGTGCTGATCAAACTAAGCCTGTGTTAGAGGGCTTTGTTATGCAAGAAGGGAATGAAAAGCCACAGATTGCTGGAGATGGAATCAGTATTGACAAATTAGACCTTCCAACCACGACAATTGAACGTGCTAGTGTTTTGGAGCAGCTTTGCATATCTGCTAGCCTTCATACACCATTGTCACATTTTTCAATTACAGAGAAGTATCCCAAAGCACCAAACTTTTACCAATCTGTACCTAATGGGCTTCTAGAAGGCATGGATCTGCGGAGCACCCTGTCTTTAAATGATGATGCTGGTAAGCTACATAGAGCTAGTTATGGTTGCTTGAATAAGGAAGCCAGTCATGCTTTTCAAGGGAGTTCCAATTCTGATTACCGACCATTTTCTAGCACTCAATTTTCTTGGAACATTAGCAAACCATGGTTGTCTCCGGTTGGGAAGCTTTGGGGAGGTAGTACATCAAGTTCCGGCAGTTCAGAGAAGCGACTCAGCTTGAATCCTGAGCTTACTTGCTTCCCAATTGAGGAGGATCCCAGCATGAGTGAAGAAGCTGAACAAAAAGATGAAGTCAATGATGCCTCCCATGAAGGTATTAGTTCAATGACTATAACTGGTTCAGCCATAAGAGAACCACTGGGTGACATTACAGAACAATATCTAGATCCACTGCCATCAGTTTCTGCAGCTGAGAAATTTTCTGTTAGGGGCAGTTTGGATTCAGTGAATACTGACATTAATGTCCCTGGAACTTGGGATAAAGGTAAAGAGAAGCTTCAGAATCCTTATGAAAGTAATACAAGTGGAACAAATACGACTAGGGGGGGCCAGAATTTATCACTGGCTGAAAATGGTGTTAAGAGGGCCACTGCATCACTTCAAAACAGGTTCAGTAAGTCAAAACTACCAGGAAAGACCAGTTTGAGAAAAGCAGGCCCGAGTCTTTCTGAGAGAAAGTCCAAGCGTAATAATATTGTGTCCAACATCACTTCCTTTGTTCCACTTGTTCAACGAACTCAAGGAGCTGCAGTTGTTACAGGTAAAACACATTTCACTTTTTCTTTTTTGAATTGTCTGAAGAATTGAATGTTTTTTCCAATGGTCATATGAAACTAATCTTAATACTATTACTCTTAGATTATACATAGAATCATTAATGGTGCTAATTGATTAAATTAATGCATTGGGTCACAAACTCTGGTTCTTGGTATTATAATTTATCCTTGGTTTCCAGGGATTATGTACTGTTCGGTGTTCAAATGTCTATATCCATTATATAGTTCTGTTTGAAGTCTGAACTTTACTTCTCAATTGCTTTCTTGATCTAACTTTATATGGTCATGTTGGTTGCTTTTGTTTTGTTTTGTTTTTTTTTTCAATCATTCTACACCAAATTACTTGTGTCCTCTCTTATCTTCTCAGGTTTAAATACCAGTTCTCTCTCATAATTAAATTGACAATTATGTTTCTTTTAATGAAAAACCTGAACCAGAAGAACAAATTATTACATACTGCCAATAGAATCAGCAATGTTTGATCAAGCAAAACCTTCAAGAAATGATGTATCCTCAAAGTAAGTTTAACTGAGAAGTGGATGCTGACATAAATTTGAGCTAGAGGGTGCAGACCAGACTAGTTGGGGTATAGAATAGGGCAGTCACCATAAATGGTAGAAGTGTGCTACATTTTCATTGGTTTGAAGTTTGAACTAATTCAAAAGAATTCAATTGTGATTTGTGACAAGTTCAAGTCCCCTCAGGGCCACCAGAGGTTTACTTGGCCATTGACTTCAGGGCTCTTGGGATTAGCTGAGGGTGTATGCAAGCTAGCCCGGACAACCACAGTTATAAAAAGAAAATTGTGATTTGTGACAGTACCTGTGAGCTTTGAATATATTAAAATTGGGCAGAAGCATTCGAATGGACATGGTTTAAATTTG
The DNA here is from genome assembly GCA_016808115.1 of Tetrastigma voinierianum. Classification (NCBI taxonomy): domain Eukaryota; kingdom Viridiplantae; phylum Streptophyta; class Magnoliopsida; order Vitales; family Vitaceae; genus Tetrastigma; species Tetrastigma voinierianum. The sequence continues at coordinate 1,232,350 of JAEQBH010000222.1, read as the reverse complement.
AAAAAAGTAGGAACGGAAAATACTTCATGGTTCCATCCCCAAATATTTAGATAAGGCATGGTGGATTTCAAGAACTCGTGTAAATCTGGATAAACTCTCGATATTTGTTTTGTAATGTTTTATTGTTGGATTGTTTTGTGGAAATATATATGGTTGTCTGCAAAATGAAATTTTTATTAAAGCACACTACAGAAGATGGAAATTTGACTTGCACTAAAGATAAGAATCTATGGAAAGATTGTACATTTAATCAGTTGTATGTGGCAGCAGGATATCTAAAATTATATTCTCTAGTTGATATTCTAGTTTGGAACTTCTTGTGGTGTCTTACAGGGAAGAGAGATGTCAAGGTGAAAGCTCTGGAGGCTGCTGAGGCTGCAAAGCGCATTGAGGAAAAAAGAGAAAATGAACGTAAAATGAAAAAGGAAGCCTTGAAACTTGAGCGTGTAAAACTAGAGCAAGAAAATTTGAGGCAATTGGAGCTGAAGAAGAAAAAGAAAGAAGAGGAAAGGAAGAAAAAGGAAGCCGAGATGGCAGCAAGGAAAAGACTGAGGGAGGAAGAAGAAAAGAAAGAGAAGGAAGCAAAAAGAAAGCGGACTGAAGAAGCAAGGAGACAGCAAAGAGAGCATGAGCAGAAATTACGTGCTGAGAAAGAAGAGAAGGAAAAGAGACGTCGAGCCACAGTAAGATACTTCTGCGTGATATAGTTTTGTTATTATTTTATTTTTCTTATTTGTTTTTGGGGTAGAGCCAATTACTGTTATATCTGCCATAGGTTGAAAAAATGCATGAGAAGAAAGAAGCAAGAGATGAAGTTAACTTTGATAAGAAAGTGGAAGAAGACAATTTTGTGCAAAAACCAGAGACTGAGCTGAGAACTACCAGGGTTTCAACGAGTGATATTTCTAAAGCAAGTATTGTTCTTAAAGATTCTGAGGCTCTTAGCAATTGTGGTGAGGTTCAGAAGGTAAGAGCAGTATTTATTTACTTTAGAGCCTTTCACTGCCATGACTGTCTTATTCTTGTTGCAACTTGTTTTCAGAGTGCAACAAGACACTAGAATACCATTCCTTCTCTCAATTATAAAATTATTCTTAACCCTGAGTGATTTTACCCACCATTCTTTAGCCTCTCATCTTTGTCACTGGAGTTGTATGATTGAAGAATTCAATCATGATATTATCCTCCAATTTCTCTATTCATGTCACATGAAGTTTTCCCTTTCATGGGGATTGCAACCTGAGAGATGGAAATATCTATCAACATTTGATAGCTTTGACTTCCCAAGCTTTAGGAAATTCCAAGCTTTAGGCGTACTAGGCTTGTATAGCAATGGTGACATAAGTTCCAGTTGATATCGTCAAAATCTAAACATGGTTGTTGTTAACCCGGTAAATATCTTACTTGGAACTCACTGAAAAGTGGTTGGGCACCTTTTTGACTCTCTTGTTTTTGTGGCAAAATTCCCAAGAGCACATTCTCTTTTTGGTTTGATTTCTCTTTTTGTTGGTTCAATGCTCTCTTTTGGTAGAGAACAGAGGATTTAAAGCAATCTCTAATCCAGTCAAACCAACTGTGACATTCTCTTCCTAATCTAACAATTTTTAGTTGTTTTATTCTTCTTCTTCTTTTTCTTTTCTTTTTCCAATTTCCTCAAATTCTATGTAGAACCTTGTCCTGACAAATTTAATTTTACAGGTAACAGGTAATTTGGGTAAAGCATCTGAAAACAACAACTTGGTTGCAGATACAAGTAAAGAACAGTCATATGAGATGTCTCCCTACCAATCCTCAGATGATGAAGACGAAGAAGAGGATGACATACCAACTAAAAAGTTTATCCCATCATGGGCCAGGTGCATATCTCCATTTTTATATCTCAAATATATACCCTGTTTTCTAGGAATTTAACATGCCAATTTCATGTTTTGAGATACTTACTCCAAGCTATTAATATTCCTTTGGTTCTTTCAGCGCTTACAATACTTGCCTGTTGTTTAGATTAGTTTACTTATATGTTTTGGCAATTTCTTCCTTGCTTAAAGCTGTGAACAAACATCTTGACCACACTCAAAGAGATTCTGCTTGCTTTTGCAGTAAAAATTATTTGGTTATTGCGGTATCCTCACAGCAAAAAGTAGACCCGGGTATGATATTCCCACCAGAAAGCTTTTGCAGTATCAATGACGGTAATCCTCATAAATATAATCTAAATGACTGGAACTTCATCACCTATATCTGGACTAAAATCCATAGCGTGTACTCGCTTTGTAGTTCTTGTATCTCGAAAGCAGCAGCAGAAATAGGTGGTGATGCTGCATTCTATATGGAAAAATCATCTAATTCTTGGGATGGCAACGATCATACCAAGAGAAGGTATCTCTTTCCATTACTTTCTCATTTTCCTTCCCCTGGGATTCTTGCTTACATCTGTATGCTTAGTCAAATTATCACTTTTAGGTCATTATCCACTGTAGTGGTTGGGATTATCATTTAATCAGTCATCCTTTTTTTATGGATGATTTGGTAGGCCATCCCTGCAACGGCTAGAAAAAACTTGTTCCATTGTTGTTTCTTTTCCCACTCTACACGAAGACCTTGACAAATAAAGCGTTTGGGGCCAAAACGACCCTTTTCTTTTAAAAGCAAATATTGATTTCAGGCCTCAATCCAAACTATTATTCAATTTAGTCTCCTTGATGCTACCTAGGAGAGATGCTCAAATTTTTTATTTTTTTAATTTAAGTTAGAAGTTGTAACCAACTGTGGTTTTAGGACTACATTGAACATATATTTGTAGAAAGGGCTAAAAAGCTATATTTTTTTTGCTATTTTGACCCAAAACTCACAAATAAAACTATTAATTTGATGCGCCAATAAAGACTAAATTTCGCTTGCTACTAGATTACGCTAAAGATGTTACTTTATATGTCTAAGGCTCGAGTCCCAGCTGGGTTAAATTTCTTTTTGTTATAAAACATGATATTATATAATGTAGCGAATATATGTAAAAAACTAATTTATGTTTACCTACAAATAACTGGTAGCTTTTCCTAGAGCTAGAAGTAATGGATTTTGTTTTCTCTGTGGCAGGTCATTCCAACAGTCTTTCTTTCTTTTTTTTCTTGGAAGACACACTACGAGGGAGATCAGAGTTGGATGGCAAACCCAATTATTTCCCAGAAAATTTGTAGCTAAAAAAATATTCAGAACTTAACCTTGTACATACTTATTTTAACATTGTATCATATTTTTTTTTCTCTAAAATGAGGCCATGTTCACACTACCCTAATCTCAGTTTATTTGATTGTCAATTACTACTCGGTTGCCTTTTTATGGTACTTCGAATAAGAAAAACAGATGTAGATACTCAAGTCCGAGCGCAAATGAGAATAATGTAATCGTATGAAAATTGAGATATCTTTTAAGTTTTAAATTTTAATGGGAGAGACGAGGGTTGTCCTTTTTCTTTTTCTTTTTCTAAGCTTTAATATCGTAACGGCTCTATTTTACGAACATTGTGGGCTGTCTCTTGTCATTATTGAAATGAACCCATTTTCCAAATGCTGTCATGATACTTGTTTTTTTATGTCCCCAGTCAAAAGATTCCCACGCTCTGTTCCAGTGCGGCTCTACCCCACCTACTCTCTCTTTTTCCAAATTAATCTCCACCGTCCGTTACTTGGACGAAGCCACGTGTCATTTATGGAGATGCCTGTCGTCGCTAGTCCTCAATGTGTCGTGTTGTTCTAGTTTGTCCGCTTAGTCTTCATAACCGTTGTATGTATAAATCCACCCACGCGCCCAATTTCTAACCGTTTTAAACTTCATTTTCCCACTAGGCCTGGAAACGACGCCGTTTTGACAGCACCATCGTCTTCTTTCGCCCACTTCTCTCTCTCTCTCTCTCTCTCTCTCTCGTTTCTTGCAAACCCTGATTTTCCACTTAACTGTAAGTCTGCAACCAGATTTGCTCCATGAAAATCGATTCAAGAAAGCTTCTTGTTTTCTTGCTTTTCATGTTCTTCAATTTCCTCGTCCCGCCTCCGGCGGTATCTGCCCAGAATGTGAGTTTCGATTTCTCCTCGTTCTCTTTTCGAAACCTCACTCTCCTCGGCGACTCCTACCTCCGGAACGGCGTCATCGGCCTCACCCGAGACCTCGGGGTCCCCTCCTCCAGCTCCGGCGCCGTTATCTGCAACACGCCGATCGCATTCTTCGATGCTGAATCGAATTCCACCACCTCTTTCTCCACAAGATTCTCCTTCTCCATCACCAATGTCAATCCGAGCTCCTACGGCGACGGTTTGACCTTTTTTCTTTCGCCTGAAAATGAGACTCTGGGAAGCCCTGGAGGTTTTCTTGGTCTTGTGAATTCCTCCCTATTAACCAAGAACAGGTTTGTTGCGGTGGAATTCGATACCCGACTCGATCCGCATTTCGATGATCCCAGTGACAATCATGTGGGGTTGGATATTGACAGCTTGAATTCCATTGAGACTGCTGATCCGTTCTTGGATGATAAAATTGACTTGAAAAGTGGAAAGTTGATCACTGCTTGGATTGAGTACAAGAATGATCAAAAGAAGCTCAAGGTTTTCTTGAGTTATTCGAGGTTTAAGCCCCAAAATCCAGTCCTGGTTGTGGGTGTTGACCTATCTGAGTATCTGAAGGAGTTGAAGTATGTGGGGTTTTCTGCCTCCACAGAGGGAAGCACTGAGCTGCATCTGATTGAGAGTTGGAGCTTCAAGACTTTCGGGTTGGTCCCGGCACGGCCACGGCTGCATTTTCCGCCTCACAATGTTTCAGATGATACAGTGATGATACCCCCGCCAGGTGCGGTATCTGATTCAGGAAATAAAGGCCATAAGAAGCTTGGTTTGGGGTTTGGGATTGCTGGTCCAGTGTTCTTTTGCATTGTTCTTTCTGTATTTGGATATGTTTCCGTGAAGAAATGGAGGGGGATGAGAAGGGAGAAGAGCTTCAAAGCGGATATTCGTACTGGGCCAAGACAGTTTAGTTACAAAGAGCTGAAAGTAGCTACAAGAGGATTTCATTCTAGCAGGATCATTGGCAATGGTGCATTTGGTACTGTTTACAAGGCATTTTTCATCACAACAGGGAGCATTTCTGCAGTGAAAAGATCAAAGCATTCTCATGAAGGTAAAACCGAGTTCCTTGCTGAATTATCAATTATAGCTCGTTTAAGGCACAAGAATTTAGTTCAGCTTCAAGGTTGGTGTGTGGAGAAGGGCGATCTATTGCTTGTTTATGAATTTATGCCTAATGGTAGTCTTGATCAGATGCTATATCAAGAGTCCCGAGAAGGTACCTTACTGAAATGGTTTCATAGATACAATATTGCTGTTGGGATGGCATCTGTTCTCACATACCTGCATCAGGAATGTGAGCAGCAAGTCATCCACAGAGACATAAAAACCAGTAACATAATGCTAGATGGAAACTTCAATGCTAGGCTTGGAGATTTCGGGTTGGCAAGGCTCATGGATCATGACAAAAGTCCAGTTTCAACTCTGACTGCTGGAACTATGGGATACCTTGCCCCGGAGTATCTGCAGTATGGGAAAGCTACTGAGAAAACAGATGTTTTCAGCTATGGTGTGGTTATACTTGAAGTGGCTTGTGGAAGGAGGCCTATTGAGAAGGATACAGATACTCAGCAAATGATGAATTTGGTTGATTGGGTTTGGGGATGGTATTCTCAAGGCAACATCCTTGAAGCTGCTGACAAACGTTTGTGTGGGGAGTTTGACGAGGAAGAAATGAGAAAGCTTTTACTCGTTGGTTTGAGCTGTGCTAACCCGGATTGTGATGTGAGGCCTTCTATGAGGAGAGTCCTTCAGATCCTTAATGATGAGGCGGAGCCTTTACTTGTCCCCAAGATGAAACCAAGTCTCACTTTCTCATTAAGCTTGCCTCTCAGTATTGATGACATTGTTTCAGAGTGTGAAGAGCAGCGCAACTCACTCGACTCCATGTGTGAGATCAAGATCCAATGAAGTAAAATTCAACTTCTCTCATGTTATCCAAATTGATGCTTTAAATTCTTTCATTTTTTTTTTAATCACAACACCGTATTTGTCATTTTACTCAAACCGGATTAAAAGGGCCAAGTTCAAAGCTTCTCTATTGAACTATGCGGTCTTCTGCTGTACCATAGGCATAAGAAGCTTCTTTGAACGTATTAAAATGTAGGTCCATGCCATAACTGACATATATGTAATTCTTTTCCACTATTTCAATGGTGTTACATATTTTCTCTTTATATCATAAAACTTTCCTAAGCGATTTGTTGCTTGTTGATTTCATATCACATGCTATTGAGATATTATGAAAACTTAGAGTGCCATAGGATAAGGACGATCAGCTGACAAAACCTGTCTCAGTCTCACCCCAAGATTAAGTTGAAAACTTAATGGGATAAAGTGATGTTACCTGTCTTACAATATTTCTCCTGTCCTTAAAACTATTCATTGGTTAACTAAATGGTTAGCCATTTCCTTTTCTACTTATGCTCCTCTGTTGTCTCATGGGTTTCGAAAAGTTTCAATGAATGTTCTGAAATCTCAAAAGCAGAGTATTCCTGCTTTTTGCAACCTCACAACTCAGATTTGTGAAAATTTTTGCGCTATATGAGTTAGATGCAGCAAGTGATGGGAAGAGTCTTAGAAGATTCAATTAATCAACTAGTTGCACCATAAGGAATGCATAGAGAGAAAAACAATGAAAGAAACACATAAAAAAACTAGCAAGCGAGGAGGATGAAAAGAATAGGAGTGACCTATTACAGAATGGATGAGAAACTGATGGATGAAGCAAGATTACTTTTTCAAATTCTACAAAATGAAGTATAGGGCTCATGGACCGATCATCAAAGATATGGCAGAATTAGTTTTCCAGTCAAATCTCATTTTGGCTGAAGATTCTAATTCTACACTCGTCTTCTTCTCTAAAGTTGTATCATATCCTCCATTGCCACATTGAGAAGAGAAGGTTATGACAATTTTCAGTCAGAATTCTTTAGCTTGAGCACACCATTTTTCTTGAGGTTGCTTCCAGCTAACAAGTCCATCTAATGGCTAGCTTTGAGCTAAGATACAAGGTTGCTGGTGCTTCCCATAGTGTCCTTCAACCCTCCAGCTTTGTTGCATCTGGGATCTGTCTAACAACTCCAGTTGTATTTTAGCTTATGGTACTCAGCCTTACGCTTTTAAAAATACATGAACTGGAAGTTTGGTTCGAATCCAAACATGTTCACCTTCTGAGTTTGTTGATCAAAGCATTGTATGAAAAAATGTAAGAGCATAAGGCTGAACTTGGAGCAAATTCAGTTAATGTAAGTGGGATTTTGGAACACAGTAACGTATTGAAGGTCTATGCAATAATGCATGATCCTCTTTGCAATTTAAAATCCAATGAATAGAAGAGTTTTCCAAACAAACTTTGAGGTAAAGGAAAAGGGAGAGGGGAAGGAAAAGGGGAAAACAAAGTACATTTTTGGAGCTCAATAAAAATTTCTTCTCTTTTCTCTGGTCTTTCCTCACTCTTTTTCATCATATTCTTGTTTTTCCCATTTTCCCAATGTTTCCCCCTTTCTTTCCTTCTTGAGAACCAAACAAGCCTAAGAAGTTCCGTTCAAAAGAAATTCTAAGTAATATAATAGTGAAGACTTGTAGATAACAAAATCAAAATGCAACAATTTAACTGCCAAACATATAAATTTTAGATGCAGGGGTTGGAGATTCTTTACATTGCAGTTTGATGAGGATCCTAGAGTAGTGTGATGATGACAGAAGAACAGAGAGCACACTCCCAAGAAAAGCAAAGACTCTTTAGCTGATGCTGGGTTGTGCTCCCTCTCTTCTGTCAACATATTTCTCATCCTTCACTAACCCATCATTCACTGTAATATAAACAATAAGAATATATGAATCAGACTCTTAGGATGAACTAAGTTGAACCCCTGTGTATAAGAACATAGATACAAGCATTTCATGTGTAAGATGGATTTGTGCTAGGGAATTATGAGTTTCTCACATAAATAGAAATTGAAACAAGCCGAAACTTACCTTTGACTTACATAGCTATACCCATGTGTGTGTGAGAGAGAGAAAGAGAGAGAGAGAGAGAAGAGCAATGAAACAGTAGAATGAAGCTTAAAGAGTGTTGGCTTTGTGAGGGACAATGGATAAAGAGAGGAAGAGGGAGGGAGAGGGGCAATGGAACAGTAGCATGGAGGTGAAGCCTTCTTATAGAGACTTTAAGCATAAAAAAGATAGGGTGATTTGATTAAAAGACCCTTTGAAAACCAAATTTTGGAAATCTAACATCTCATCAACTTTTGTCATCATTTTGATAAAAATACCTCTGATGTTCTCTTGTAAAAATAACCCTTTCTTATCAAATACTTAAGTAAATATATAAGATAGTAAAGCGCATTTTTGTCCAAAAGAGATTATTTTTCAAAAAAAAAAAACATCAAGAGGGTTAGGTTTGCAAAATGTTACCTCATTTGAGATTATTTAACCAAATATTTCAAAAAGATAATGGGCAGTTTCTGGGTGTTTCCCTCAATAATATTTGATAACATGATCAGCAGTTACAACACATTAAAAAGATTCTTCTGAACTTGGCTACAACCCTTCACTTTCATAATTAATACCTTTTCTATTTACATAACCCTTCATCAACTGCTTCTCCAGGCAGTTGACAATGAACCCTTGTATGCATAGTCATAAATAATGGGGGGGTTGGTGTTGGTGGGGGTGACCTTATCTGAATACATACTAGGGCTTTGGACCTTTCATTTCTCTCCAGACAACCCTTTTTTGTGCCCTTGATGGGAGCTCCTCCTCTCAAAGTGACCTTATCTGAACATGCAGTAGACCTTCTAGGAATCCCCATCCTTTCCACTTCTCCAAAGGGCTCTTATCTCGATATTTGTGGAGTTTTCTTTTGACCTTTGATTGTTAGGATAACACAATGGGGACTCGTATTCATGGTGGCCATTTGATTTTGGTGCATGTGGGAGTGGGAGTGGGAGTGGGAGTGGACTCATAAAATTGGGGTCTCACAGATTTCAAACTTCTCTTCACACTTTGTCATGAATTATTTTACTTAGGCTCTGCTTAACCCCTGTGTGTATTGAATTATTAACCCACCATACTGTTAAGGCTGTGTTATATATATATATATATATATATATATATATAGATTTCTTAAAACAAAGTCTTATGAACTTTCCTTGTTCAAAAACATCAGGAAGCTTTGTAAGCATCTTTTCTTACTCATGATAAAGACTCTATGAAAGTAACAAGGTGTTTGTCCTTTTTTGAAATATTTGGTTAAAAGAACTCAAATAAGTCAAAATTTATAAATATAACCTTTCCAATATTCTTTCTTAAAAAATGACTAATTATGGACAAAAATGCCTTTAGTCATTTCATGTATTTAAATGTGTTTGGTTATTTTTACAAGAAAACTATAAAGGATTTTTGTCAAACTAAGATCAGAAATTGATGAAATGTTAGATTTCCGAAATTTAATTTTCAAAAGATCTTTTAATCAAATCACCTTTTAGCTTAGTAGTGAATACAATTTACTTTTACTCTTTACTATTTCTATTTTTTAATAAATAAAAAATCAAAATATTTGGCTTTTTACCAAACGCAGTAAAAAAAAATTTTTGAAACAATCTCTCAAAATGACCCAACATTATTAGTCCTCAAACTTATTAGAAAAAGATAATAAAATAAAACTAAACATCAAGGATTTTTTTTTTTTTTTTTTTTAAAGATAATAAAATAAAACTAAACACCAAGGATTTTTTATTTTTTGGGGGGCAACAATGTTGCTCTATTTCATTTTCTTTCCACTCCAGAAAAACAGTGCAAGAACTAGAAGTAGTTAAAGAGTTCAATGCTAGCGAGCTGAAGAATTACAAAATAGTAACCTGTAGAGTAGTGTAAAATCAGGGTTAGCCCATGCCTAGGTTCATGCTTTAACTGCCCAATCCCACCATCTCTCTCTCTCTCTCTCTCTCTTCCCTATCAATCCATGAGTGAAATAACTGATTTAACTGCTATCCCACTACTTTGTATAAAAAGAAAATCCCCTCATTTGAATAGTAGAATACAACCTCACTTGCATTGCTTTTATGCCGATGATTTAGAAATGGGTTTCCATTTAGCAACAAAAATCTGCAACTTTGCTTTCTTTACATCCCTTCCGATCCCCACCCCACCTGCCGTGTCTGTGATTTTGAACACCTTCCAAGTTGGCATTGGACCAGACCAAACCAAACCAAACCTATCCTATAGACACAAATTTACGATGCCCTGGGGCCTGCAAAAGAACGGGTTCCATGTTGGTGGATTCTGTGCTGTGAGATTGTCAAGCAAAATTGTAATCTTGTGTGGGGTTGTTTCATTTGGTTTCAAAAATTTGAAACCTCAATCCTTTGTTTTTTCTTTCCTTTTGAGTCCTCTATTTTACTGCATTTATCTTAACAACCAAATGGAAACACTACACAGATTAGATTACATATCAAACCCCCATCTCCAAATTCGAAGACGGAAACAATCTCTTTCGAATTGATGGCTGGCTAGGGGCTTTTCTATTTCATCAGCCTGATCATTTTGCGAGTCAGGTCAGGGACTGGTTGTTCAGGTAATGGCTCAACCAGATGTCCAGCACCTGAAGCCACTGATGATGTATAAGTATAACAACATTTTCTATTTATTTATTTCTCATTTAGGAGCAATGGGCTAGATATCTAGATGGATATGATTATTCACTTTCAGCTGCTGGGTTCTTAGTTGATTGATGATTGCTTTGCCTGAGACCTTCTCACCTTCATCATATATCATTACCTGTGTTGTTTCAGTTCAATTAGCTGCAGATGATTAATTTGAAAGAATGTTTCACAAAGAAACAAACATTTCATTGATAACCAAAACTGTAAACTGCCATTGATGCAGATATTGTTTATGTACAGAAAAAATAAAATGCTTACTCAGATGGAGAGACCAGTTCCGATAAAAATAGTTTCAGTCATCTGAACTTTTGTGCAAAAAAATGGAATTATAAGGAGCCTGTTGGAATACTGGGTTAGAGATTTTGTTCTATTTTGTTAAAGACTGAACATAAATAAATCAGGTAATTCGATTAGGAAAATTACCTACAGTGAGGCCTGAGGCTCATAACTTTGTAGTTCTAATATGCTTGATAAGCTTGGTCTGGGCAGCATAGAAAGAATCTATAATTTCACTAGTAGAGATACGGTCATCTGAAGGATTAGGATTAGGATTATCCGTCGCATCTTCAACCTTCCTGGTCTTGCTCTTATCAGCAGAATCATGAGCATCATCAGGTCCATTTTCTTCTAGAGTCTTCTTCACTGTTTCTTTTGATTCCTCCACTAATTTGGTTTTCCATTTAATGCCAACAGCCTTGGCCTGATCTGCAAACTTGACCTTGGAGATGGGTGAGCTACAAATCTCCTTATAAACTTCATAGCTGGCAGCACAAGTGTTTCCACCCTCCAACAGTTCTGAGAGGGGATGCAAAACCGAGATTGGATCATAAGCAGTCTCTAAGGTTTCTTTTAATACCAGAAAGTCAGAAACCAATTCTGACTTGCTAAATTGAACAAAAACTGCAGTTTCGTCCAAGTGATAGATGGTAGTAACAGAAATTGGACCAAAAACTTTATAAAGACACTCTCTTATCTTCTTTGCTGAGAGATGGGAAGGAAATCCCCATACTATGACAATATTTGAGAACAAAATTTTCGAGTACCGGCCTTTGGGGTTCTGACGAAGTGTAGATGCTGCAATTCCAGTACTTAGATCAATAATGTCTCCATTAATCCAGCTGAGGTAGAGATGATTGACATGCATCTGGAGCTTTTGATTGTGGGCTAAGTTTTCTGAGGAAGAATGTTTCTTGAAATCAATGCCTATATGACTGCATGCCTGAGCAAAGACACATCCAGTCATAAAAGCATCATAGCCAGCTTCATGCTTGGCTCCAGAGTTCCAGTTGGAGGACCTGCAAACACATTTTCAATTTAGAGCCATAAAAATAAATGACAAAACAACCACCTCATCTCAGCTCAGACAACAGGCAGAGATAAGTAGCAAGGTATTGTTATGAGGTCTTTGTTATGCTCTTGGAAGGAAGGCTGTCCAATTTTTTTCCCTCATTCCCTCTTTTCCTTAATAAAATTTCATACATGTTCTGTAGAAAAGAACAGATGTCACACTTCACTAGGGAAAGGTTGTTAAACTTATTAACTCAAAACATAACTACATGCTGCTGCGTTCAGATTTATTAGTCGTAATATCTGGCACCCGCATCATATAGGGCTTGACACTTGTGTCTGCCAGCAAATCAGATGTGATAATCATAAGGTGCATTATCTTTCTCTCTTTTTCTTTTTTTTTGATAAGTATTACAGTGCTTTATCTTTTACTTTAAATTTAAAGTTCAATGACTCAAATAAAGTCATATTGCAACAAAATGGTAGAATTCCTATCCTAGAAAGGAAAACTAGGGAAACCGAACCTCATATCATCCACTTGCACCTCAACTTCAACAGATGGCTGGAAAGCCAAACCAGATTTTTTGGAACTGGAAGCAATTCGCGGACACAATGAGGCAAATGCCTTTGACAGTGATGTGCTGCCCGTCTTCATCAGATGCATAAGTACATAGTTTGTATTTAAGAGTGTTTTTGTGTCAATCATGTAAGGGAAGTACTTGTGAACAGAGGAGACAAAATCTTCAGCAGTCAATGGAAGAGGTCCAAAGAATTTGTTGTATATGTGTGCAATATCTGTGTCACATAAATAGAGGTTTTGGTTAAATCTTATTTGATAAAAAAATATAGCCATGAAATAGAAATGACAAATATTTGCACCTAAAAGGCAATTGTGGCCAACAATCAATTTCTGCTCAGAGGAAAGAAGGTCAATGACATGCCGGAACCCAACTGCAGTTTTAATTTTCCTCTCTGCTTCTCTGTGAAGCTCATCCTTCATCTCTTTCTGTAGACCAAAGTTTGTCTTCAATCAGGTGTTGGCGATGTAATACAAAATGCAAATGTTCTTTTTTCAATCTTATCTTTCTGCTCAATCATGCTCATATATTAGGTGAAGTAGTATTTTTTTTTTTTTTTAATTACAACTCCTCTCTCCATCTGAAGAAATCGATTATTATTATTATATTTTGAAATTTCCAAAGCATATCCAATCCAATCTTCCATCAATTAATACCTCTTGAAAAGAAAATAAATATATAAGATGAACTATAATTTTACTGACCTCCATATATTTGTTATATCACATGTACAAAATCAATAATATTTACTTCTGATAAGTCTTAAGACTTGTATCTTACCATAAGTTGGTCCTTGTCATTGTTGGATTCTGTATATACTATTAGTTCTGAGTAGGAATCTTCACCACTTGAACGGATGTAAACAAGATCTTTAAAATGTTTCCGTATGAGCTGTATGTTTTAAGTTTCACATAATTAGTAATGCTAAAATATCAGCAGGTGCACACTAAACCATTGTGTAAAAAACATAAGCATGGGACAGAAAACTGATAAGTGTACAAGAAATTTAACAAAACGATAAACTTAAACATGTTAGAGAAACATGGTAGCCAAAACAAATAAATACAAGTTAGTAATCTGGCTATACGTGTGTGATGTAGAAGACAGACATATATAAAGAAATAACTGCATTTATTGAAGGGGTTGAGCAACGATCTTAAAGGAAGCCATATATATTCCAATCCTCAAAGTTTAGAACAATGAACATGCAGAACATAAATTTTATGGTCTCATCCACAACAAGATTCAGACAAATCAAGTGTACAGCCATAACAGATGAAGAAACCCTTCAGATGCAGAGGAAAAAGATGCAAGAAGCTAGGAAAGTTCAATTAACAAATGAATGTAAAAGGTTCACTAATTAAACTAAAACCAAGAGACAATATCAGACATTAAAAATAATAGGATCTAAAATTGAGAGAGCAGTTTTAATGGTCATATATACACAGTTTAATATTTTGCTGCACATGTATGAGTCTTAAACATTTCAAAGTGGCTTACACGATGCAAACAACAATCTTGTAGACATTTTCTACTTCTTCTTCTTTTATTTTTTTTTATTTTTTTATTATTTATTTTTATCTAATTGTTTTCACCATATAAATCGAGCCGCCAAATACTGATGCAAGAGGACATCATCTTAAGGGTCCACTCTAGTTCAGAATAGTACCAAATGTAGAGCCCTGGATGGATAAACTGAGGTCCTCTAAAAGAGAACCAAGCACTGCAAACACGATAACTAATTGATGGCACACATTCAGCTTTTGCTTTTAGGTTTATTCCCCATTTATTTGGGTTATTCCTGCCAACAAATTGATGGTGCTCCCATTAGGTACCACAGAATGTAGTTGCTGACATTTTTATCTCTGCTTTTTCCAAAAGAAAAAGAGAAAAAGGAAGAGAGCATAATTTTAAAAGGCACAAGGCTCACCTATGCGCAAAAGTCTCCGCTTAGGAGAAAGGCGCAATGGAAGGTGTGCACCCGAGTGAAGTGAAATATGACATTGGATGCATATCAATTTTATAAAATATGATTCAAAATCTAATTAAATTAATTAAAAAATTAACATTCCCAAAATTTAAAAGAAACATTCAATAAAAAAGGTAAAAAATAAAAATAAAAACTTCAATATATAATTGTTAATTTCAAGAATAAAAGAGTTCAAAAAGGAAATTAAAGTCTACAAGGTGTGCCTCTTCAATAAGACGCATGTTTTGGAAAGTGAGACACTATAATCAGGGAGTGTGGCACCTTGAGCCTAGGTGTGCCTTTTAAAACTATGGAAGAGACAATTGATTGAAGTGGTTTGAATCATAAATATGATCACAAATTTTAGGTTAAGCATCTATATTGATGATCACGTAAGGTTGAAGAGCACATCTGGAGGAAAGAGAAGAACAGGGGTTTGATTCTCAGAGTCAACAAATTGTCGCTGAAGTTTTGTTTTTGCTTTTCCCAAAGAAAATGAGAATAAGAAAAAAAGAGAATTGACTAGAAGTGGCTTTAACCATAAACATGCTCACAAACTTTAGATCATCCACCTGTATTGATAAACATGCTCATAAACTTTAGATTATTCACCTGTATTGATAATCATGTACAGTTGAAAGAGCACTTCTGGAGGAAAGAGTAAAACTTGGGCTCGATTGTTAGAGTTAACAGAAAAAATGACTGTATTTTTTAAATTGCCTTCAGTTAAAAATTGAAGCAGTGTAGGAAGTTATAAAGAATACCCACAGCCCACTAATATAACACTCATGAACATGGTTAGAATGCCAGCAGGGTTTCTATTTTACCTGTGCTTTTTCACATACAAAACATGCCAACATTGTTAAAATTCAACTTACATTCAGCATATGAACAATCATAGAGAAATTTTCCTTTAGTGTTCTTAGAACAATTTTCTTGCAAGTCACAAACTAGATAATTAAAGATAAACCGAAAATGAAACATTACCAACTGAATCAATCTTAGCTGATGAGAAGTGAACCCATTCAACGTAAGAGCTGGCCACATTTTGAAGAAAATGGTTCGGAATTGTGGTTTTGTATCATTTGAGGTCTCCAGAAATTGAGACCCTCCATTTCTATCATGTAATAACCAATTACGCCATTCATTGAACCTATTCTTCATTCTTTCACTGAAGAGAACATCTGACACGCTAACCAATGGTGTGTCTCTAATTTCTTTCATGCTATGACACAATAGTGACATCTGTTCCTCGCACCCAGAATTCAGGCATCGCAGCATTTCATTCTCTTGTTCTCTGGATAAATAAGATAGGCCTGAGATCATCCAAGAGTGAAGACCTCAAAATAAAACCAAGACAGATAAGACAAATGATATAAATACTATGATCAGGGGTGATAATCATAACCAAGGGTCTGTACTTATGTACACAGTAGATCGAATGGAAGGAAATCAAGATTTTGTGAAAGGAAAGGGCTGCCTCTCATTAAGACAAAACTCCTATTCAAAACTCCCGGTCATTCTGGTCCTGTGCATGCAGTGGGCTATGGAGAGGTTCACTTTCTGAGTTCTTGTATGATGTGCATTGATTTACATCCTCTTGTATGGGTTTTGGCCCCCTGGCCCTTTCAATGGATCCTTACTGTTTGGCTTAACCGTCTAAAGAGAGAAATGAAATAGAGCCATTTAACATGTAGAGGAGAGACCGAGATCTTAAACATTTTTAAGCATCACAAACCATTATATCATACCAACCCAAAATCAAAGATTCCAAAATATCAAATCCTGGTGGTACATGAATTTGAACAAGATGCACAAAGCAAGAAAGTTCCAACCACCTTCTACATGCAGAACAATTTGAAATCAAACTGGTATTTAGCTAGGAAGTCAATTGAGTTTGTCTGGCAGAGAAACTCATCTGATAGGCCATCAACTGGAAGCTCTTTCCGAGGAAATATATAAAAATTGTGCCTGTCAAATAAGGTCATCATATAAGGTTCATTCAGGGATCCATTTTATATGCAGATGAAATGCATTCAGGAATATCTACATTATCCCTGAGAAGGTGACAATCCCTTATCTTAGACACCTCTTTTCAAGTTCCAAAAGTTGTCTACATTTGCTAATTTGATTTCAAAAAACTGAATGTCATATCCACTGGTAGCATGTCATGCTATAAGGAGAAGTATGTAGAACAGTAGAAGTTTCTAACTTTGAGAGAACATAACAATTCTAGGGTCTTTATTTCTACGTTTCTAAGGATATGACAAGAAGTCCTCCTTTTGGTTGCCGAGAAAGTAAACCCAAGCACAATAAATCAAACTAAATTTTTCCCCAAAAAAAAAAAAACCATACGCCGAATTGACACTACTGCAGCCACCAGAAACAAAAATATCATAAAATTTAGAGTTCTTATTCGTTCCTACTACTTTTCCTAACCAAACAGGACGAAGAACTCACGGATGAGCCACGAAGCAATGCCTAGAACTGTCCCACCGGAAGGGACAAACGCCGAACTGGACAACAGCGAACTTCTCCGCTGAGTCCTTAACCTTGAGGTACTGAACATCAAACCGGTCAAACTCGAAGGTCTCTCTCCAAGGAGAGCTGGTGACTCCGGTCATCTCGAGGTCGATGGCCACGAAATCCGCGTAGCGAACATGGCGACGGAGGTCGGCGAGAGAGGAGTCGAAGTTGGATTTGGTAACGTTCTTGAGAGAGAAGGTCGATGAGGGAGTGGCAGAGCAGAGGAAGCGAGGAGTGGAAGGAGAATGGGGAGCTCGGGTTAGGGTTCCGGTCAGGCTTCCGGAGAGAGAACGAAGCAGGAGCCATTGCTTCATTCTCTGACCACCGTTGTGGGGAGGAAACGGCTCAGCCTTAGGGTCCCATAGTTTGGGGTTGACGAACGACGTCGTTTTTCATGGGCTGGGCTGGGCTGAGCTTGTGGACTTTATTCTTTTGGGCCGTATGATATGGAACTTTCTCCGTAAGCCCCCATAATTTTGTATTCTTCATCTTTCTACTTTCTACTTTCTACTTCTTCCCCTTTTGTTTTTATCTATTAATTTATATATTTTAATTAGATAATAATTCTGATTTTTTGTCTATAAAATTTTTAAATGCTTTTTATTTAGGATGTATCACAGTATCAGAGATGAAATTGGAAAGGATAAGGGAAATGGATATGAACATAAAGAACTAAATGTTTGTATTTTACTTTTGATCTCCTCTTGGCTAATAAGATATTTCAGTTAAAAATAATTTAAAATTTTTTAATGGCTCAAGTGGTAAAGGGTAAGATGGACATTCGGGAGAACCCATCATCAAATCTTTATAAAAATAGAATACTACAAAGTAATATGTAAAAGTGAATAAAAGTCAAAAGAAAAACCCACCCTTTTTTAAATAAAAAATTGCAAAAATGACCTAAAATTGCTTTTAATTTCAGTAACATTGATTATTTATAGATATAGGCGGAATAGAGTTTTTTGACTAATGCTTCGTTTAAATAAATTTCAAAGACAAGTTCGCTTGCTTTTTTAAAATTTTCAACACTTATCATTAAATTTTTTTAAAAATTCTCTCGAATTAAAAGTGGAAAATATTCTCGCTTTTTCTTTATTCAAAAATCATTTTCTATAAAAAAACAAAGAAAAACCTAACTATTGCCTAATAAAGTTAAGAGTTAAGAATATACACTACTAAAGACGATAATGAGTATTTGAGCAGGCTGGTCCCATCCCGACCCTGGCCTAATTCTTAATCTCTAAATTTATCTCATTTAAAAAATTAATATGTTATACTTAGATTGAAAATTCCCAAACTCGCCCGCTTACATTTTATTTTGTTTTTATTTTTATTTTTATTTTTTTATATTTGCTTTTATTTTTATTATATTAAAATTAACATTTTTCATAAAAATAAAATATTATGAATTTTTATAATTATTTATTAAAAATATTATAATAATAATAATTATTTATATTAAAGATAAAAAATAAAATAATAAAAATTATTTTTTAAAATATAATCTATACTACTTATTATTATTATTATTTTGGATAAGTACATGATTATCATCATTCAGTCCGCTTCCTCGCTCGAAACAATTTTATTTCTTTCGGGCTTACTTTATTTTAAATGAACTTAAATTTCGATCCATTTTCCGACTTTCGAGATTTTCGTAAAATCTCGCCCAGCTGAAGCATCGATAACCTATCACCTAGAAAATCGGAAAAATTTCCGCTTATCTCTAATTTGACGAAACTTTGGGTCACTAGATTTCGCGAGACGACTTAACGGCAATCCAAGCCACATCCGAGATCTAGAGAATTTTCTAGGCTTCCCTGAACCCTTATGATAATTTATTATTTTTATTAACATTTTGCCATTTTTGAAAATTTCTAATTTTCTCAGGTTTTACAGAGAGTAACAATACTTGAACCCGTCTTAGATTTGGGAAAATAAATGCAAACCCGTTAAAAACCCGATTAAAATTAAATTAAACCTATGCCATTAAGAGCGAGGCGAGACTATAATCCAAAATAATCCGTCTCGTTGTCATCCCTACTCACTACCTAATGTTAAAAAACAAACAACTTAATACTTAATGCTATTAGCACTATTCAGATGTTTCACAAAAAAGCTCCATTCAAAGATAAGAAAAAACAAAACACCACCATAGTCTCCCCAAAAAGAAATATGTGCGAGTAATAACAACCAGAGGGATTTCTCAAGCATAGGCATAGCATCCATGGGAGTTTGCTTAATAATAATTTAAGCAGTTTTTCCAGGGCATAATGAATGCTTGTGGTGATATTACATTCATGAATGATTAGAGATGGAGAGGAGAGGGGTTATGCATGATAGTGCTACAAGCATGGTGCCTTGTGCCATCTCTCTGATCCTTCACTAATGTTGCAGAGTCCCTCTTCTTCAAGAAATTAATGGGGGCCTCGCCTCCCCCCAAGAACTTGTCCAGTAGTGTCTGTCTCCCAACAAACAAAGTTCAGTTTCAGTGTTTCAGTTTCATCCCATTTACCAGGTCTTGATTTTTTGAGTTAAACCAACAGCTCCTGTAAGCATTTTATGAAGATTGGTCCTGGAATGGAGATCTCTCCTTGCTCTGGGGTTCAGTAATTCTCCTGTCATTCAACACAAAACAGGTTTACATTAAGGTTTACCAGACACTCACCGTCTTCTTCTTCTTTATCAGAGAGAGCTAAGGGGTAGCTTTGCCTTTACCTATATTTGTTTCATCTTTATGGGGATCGAACGAACTAGACGAGCTGCAAAGGCTCCATCTAGTGAATGCTTGACTGGGTTTGAGAGATAGAAACCGGCCTCTGTTACAAAATCTGATGGAACATATCTGCCAACAGGGTCTATGCAGAATTCCTGGCATCAATACCCCATCAATCATCACTTATCAGAGATGATCCCTTTCCTTATACTGAAGGAAATTGATTCAAGTGTAACCTATCAATGGGTGACAGAAGAAGGGAAACCAAACAATTTTTTTTTATTTTTTATATTCTGCATTTTAAGGTATTTCAAGATTCGAGTATCATTCCCTACCGGATGCCTCTGAAGAAATGCAGCCACTCTCTCTTCATTCTCTTCGGGATCAATGGAACATGTGCTGTATACTAATACTCCACCAGGCTTTACCAATCTATGAATACAAGACAAACATAAGATATTTAAAACAGGAGACATGTTATCTAAGGTATGGTGTCTAGATAAATAATAACAGATACTGGTCTGTTGTGCTAGAGGTAGATGCCTGGAGTTATGCTAAAATTATTCATAGTAATAAATTTCATGAAATTGTATAAAAGACTTCAATTTCCAGATTCAGCAAAGATTGTTCGAGTTTCAATAACCATGTCATTATGTTGCATCCAATAAAAAAACATGATTGCATAGAATTTCTGTGCAACAGTACCTATTTTTTTTAGACACAGATACAAAGGAAAAAAAACAGAAACAAAAACATCAGAAGAGTGGAGTTTTGGGTCTCACATGGCAGCCGCATCTAAGAGCTCATCCTGTAAATTCTTGAGTTGTTCCATATCCTCTAAACTCCTATTCCAACGCAAGTCCGCTCTCTTTAAACAAGTTCAAGAATTAAATAACCTCATTGAGAAATTAATCAGCAAAGGACAATCCCAGAAGAAAAGATCAAGAAAAATAAACATCATGCACATACCTTTGACAGAACACCCAATCCAGAACATGGAGCATCCAGCAAAACCTTATCACACTTTACTGGATTATTTTTCTAAAAAAGAAAAGAAGAGGAAAGAATCAACAAAAAAAGGAAATTAGATGTTCAAAAAGGTTCATTGTTGACGTGTACTTTTGTGTTTTTTACTTAGTTATACATTATTTAGTTGTATTTTAATGAGTCAGTTTTTACTTAGTCATACGTCTTATCTATTAACCTAGGTAGTTTCCTTATTTATAGGATCAGTTTTCTTCTACACGCGCTTACATGTATCAGAATATATTTAAGAAGTTCAGGGTTCAGATAATTGTTTTTTTTTATTATTATCAAAAAATAAAAACACTGCAAAGCAGCCGCTCATCTCCTTCCCATTTTTATACTTTTATGGTATCAGAGCAATTAAAAGTATTTTAAGGTTGAGGGAATTATGAACACTACTGGAATGAGAAGGGGCAATGGTTCGAAAGTATCTTCGTATCGCCACGCACAACCCACAATTGTTCCCACCGCTACCATGATAATCTCCTCCTCCAAATTACTTCGTTCAAATTAAGTGGATGGAACTTTCTTGCGTGGTCGCGATCTGTTCAACTTGTTATTCACGGCAAGGGTAAGTTTGGATATCTCGATGGATCTATTTCACAGCCGGAGCCTACCGATCCCTTCTTCCCTACTTGGGACATTGACAACTCAATGGTTATGTCCTAGATCCTCAATTCCATGGATAATTCCATTGTTGAGATCTATCTGTTGTATCCCACAGCTAAGGCTATTTGGGATGCTGTCACAGTGGCTTATTTCGACCTAGAGGACTCCTCGCAGATATTTCATCTTTGCAATCGTTGTCGACTTCTTCATCAAGGTGATCTTAGTGTCACTCAATATTTTAAGACCCTGACTAAGCTATGGCAGGAACTGGATTTATTCAATCCTAAAGATTGGCATGATCCGAAAGATGCAACTATCTATAAGAATTTTTTGACTCGTGAGCGCACTTATGATTTTCTGGCTGGTCTTGATCGCTCCCTTGATGACACCAGGTCAGATTCTCGCTTGCAAACCACTACCTCTAATCGATGAGATCTTGTCAAGTCTCGTAGTGAAGAGAGCCGTGAAGCACGCTTCATGCTCGCCCCGCCTCCTTTTGCTAGAAGCTTCAAATTTCAAGCGTTCGACAATCCGGGAGCAGCCGAAACAAACAGAGAAATTCCTAGTTTCAGGAGCACCGGGCCGGCCATACCACACAAAGGCTACCTGTTGGAAACTTCATGGAAAGCCGGTTGACTAGGTCCCCTCGCCACCTTCGTGGCTTTGATGGGAAAGGTCTTCACATCGTCATGAAAACATCAACCGAAGCTACCTCGGGCCTCTCTCCTTTCTCATTGTAGGCTCGCCTCGATCATCTCAAGAAGCTTATTCTCCGTCTGCCGACATCGCTGATGGCACAATTAGTGCTTGTTTACTTCTTCCTTCACCAGTTAGCCTCCTAAAGGTGACCCTTGGATTATCGATTCCAATGCATCTGACCACATGAGTAGTACTCAATCTCTTTTCCATGATTATTTTCCTTATCATGGTGATCGCTATGCTGCTTGTCAATGGGCTCTTTACTTGTGTCATTTGACCGGCAATGTTCGCCTACCGATTTTTTTGTTTCTCCGTTGTTCTTATGTGCCGAGTTTGTCTTGCAACCTGCTATCTATCAGTAAAGTAACAGCTAACCTCCGCTGCCTTGTCAAGTTCTCACCTTTTTATTGTATTTTTCAGGACCAGCACTCGGGTCGAATGATTAGGCGTGCTAAGGTGTTCTCCGAACTCTACTACTTTATGTGTGACCTATCCACGGAAGTGTGCTGTAATGTAACTGCAGGTTCGAGTTCTTCTCTCCACCATTGTCGTCAATTTATGCTTCTCCACTATCGCCTAGGCCATCCCAGCTTCTCTTATATGCGTCATTTATTTCCCAACTTAATTTCCAATAATGACTTTCAAATGTGAAGTGTGCTTACTTGCAAAACATACCCGAGTCTCATTTCCTATTCAACATTATCGGCCATCTCGGCCATTCTCACTTATTCACAATGATTTATGGGGTCCATCCGCAGTTAATCTGGGGCCTAAATAAAAGATGGTTTATTTCATTTATCGATGATCATACTAGAGTGTGTTGGGTTTATCTTTTGCATAACAAATCTGAAGTTGCAACGATGTTTGAAAATTTTTATACTATGATTTCTACCCAATATGACTCTAAGATTCAATTTCTTGAAATTGCTAGATCTCTATTATTTGCATCAAACGTTCTCAAACGTTTTTGGGGTGACGCCTTGTTGACTGCATGTTTTCTTATTAATTGTATGCCATCTAAGGTATTACTAATTTCAAACTCCTTTACAAAACTTTGCAAAAAAATTAAAATTGCATTTTTCTCTCAACTGACCAGATTGGATGTATCGCTTTCGTACATTTACACGATCCTTCTTAAAGCAAATCGATGCAAGGTCGTGTAAATGTATTTTTCTTAGATATGCTTTGGTTCAAAAAGGTTATAGGTGTTATTCGTTTGAGAAAAGAAAATATTTTGTTTCTAAAAATGTTACTTTTATTGAAAATACTTTCTTTTTCAAACAAAATCCAAATCAGGGGGAGATGTCCTTAGATCCCGTTAAAGATTCAAATTTTCAGGATCAAAATACAATCTCAGATTTATACTCAGCCTCCAATCTCGATACAAGGGTTTACATTCCGAATTACCAGCTGAAGACCCCACAAACACGCGTCCGAACCACCGACCTTATACCACAAAATCAGCCCTTCAATCCCATCGTAATCCACAAATTCAGATCCGATTTTACCAGATCCAAATGAACCGCCCAACTTACCAAATTCGTCTCATCCTGAACAAACACCTCCTAGCAGACTCATGACGCCATTTCTGAAAACATATTCAAGGAAAAAGGTGATACATAAAGCTAGTGACATGGAGACATCTACACACCATGAATCTGATCCAACGGCAAGTAATGAATTAACTTTAAATGAACTTGATATTCCCATTGCTTTGAAAAAGGACGTAGGAAGCCATAATGCCAGATCCAACTAAGTTTCTGAGATTCTCACTTGTCCACACCAATGCAGGTTCTCGTCACTCACTTATCAAAAGTTGAAATACCAACATTTGTTGATGAGGCACTTTAGAATCCCAAGTGGAAGGCTGCTGTTATTGAATAAATGAATGCTCTTAAAAAAAATGGAACTTGGGAAGTTGTTGATCAACCGAAAGGAAAGAGTTCAGTTGGATGTAGGTGGGACTTCACTATAAATTACCGAGCAGATGGATCGGTCACTCACAAGGCGCCTAGTTGCTGGGCGGGACATACGCAAAACTTATGGTGGTATAGACTACCGCTAAAACATTGCACCAAGAGCTAAAATTAATACCATCCGTATTACTTCCTATCGTAATGAACCTAAATCGCCCTTCAAAAAACTAGATGTGAAGAACGCTTTCCAAATGGAGAACTCAAGAGAAGTGTACATGGATTCGCTAAACTTAGCTTGACTCTGAACGTAAGAATGGGAAAAGTTTGTCGTCTTAAGAAGTTGTTGTACGGATTAAAGCAATCACCACGAGCTTGGTTCGACCGTTTCACTCGAGCAATTCAGCAACATGGTTATAAACAAGCGCAAACTGGTCACACACTGTTCCACAAAACTGTTGGAAAGAAGATTACTATTCTAATAGTATATGTGGACGACATAATTGTTACTGGGAATGATGGTGTCAAATAGGAAGGATCAAACATAGACTTGCTCAAGATTTTGAAATGAAGGATCTCGGCAACCTTAGATACTTTCTAAAGATGGAAGTAGCTAGAAACAAGAATGGCATCTCAATCTCTCAATGGAAGTACGTCTTGGACCTTCTATGAGATACCGGAATGATGGGATGCAAGCCCGTGGATACTCCTATGGATGTGAACGTGAAACTAGGCATGAAGGAAAATGATGAGCCGGTCGACAAAGGTCAATTTCAAAGATTGGTGGGAAAGCTTATCTACTTAGCTCATACAATCTCGAAGATTACTTTTGTTTTTAAGTCAGGTGAGCCAATTCATACATTCTCCTCCAAAAGTCACCTTTGATGTTGTTTATCTGATTCTCGGCATTTGAAAGGTACACCGAAAAGGAGTACCGCTTTCAACGAATGAAGAAAGAAAGGCAGTAAGCCTACGCTGATGTTGATCGCAAAGTTCGTGAATCGACAGCGATCCACTTCAAGGTATCAGTTTTATGTGTGGGGCAACTTGGTTACTTGGCGGAGAAAGAAACAAACAGTAGTGGCATGGAGCAATGCTGAAGAAGAACTGAGATCCACTGCTCTCGGCATTTGTGAGGTCATATGGATAAAGATGTTGTTACAGGAATTAAGTATAGAGTCTGAAACTCCTTTGCAGGTCTACTATGATAATTGAGCAGTGATTTCAATCGCTCACAACCCCATCCATCATGATCGAACAAATCATGTTGAAGTAGATAGACACTTCATAAAGGAGAAGATCGACTTTACCTTTAACTATCAAGCAGGGACATATGTGCCTACTACTCAACAAAAAGCGAACATCCTCACCAAAGCATTGTTCAAATCGATGTTTGAAAGAATGATTGACAAGCTCGGAATGTACAATTTGTACTATCCGGCTTGAGGGGCAGTGTTGACGTGTATTTTTTTGTTTTTTAATTAGGCATACATTATTTAGATGTATTTTAATGAGTCAGTTTTTACTTAGTCATACGTCTTATCTATTAACCTAGGTAGTTTCCTTATTTATAGGACTAGCAGTTTCTTCTACACATTTACTTGTATCATAATATATTTAAGAAGTTCCTGGGTTTGTATACTTGTTTTTTTTATTAATATCAGAAATAAAAACACTGCAGTGTTTCGTTCATCTCCTTCCCATTTTTATACTTTTTTCCTTCGATATCTCTTCGTTTTCTAGAGTGTGCAACTTACAGCAAAGATACGAAGATCAGCATGAACAGCAGTAATAACATCATCAACTAGGAGCAACTTGGCTGTCACTTTAAGGATTCTCAACCGGCCTTCGTTTATGTCAATTGCATGCACCATACCTAAAATCCAGTGAGGAACATACCATATCATTCAGAACTAAACTGGGTTTCTCAAGAAATCTCACTGGTATTTTCCCTTTTTAAAAGAAAAATAATAATGCTTTTACATGATGCTTCAAAAGTAGCAAACACTTCAAGTGCAAGGTGTGAACTTTCTGAGCAAAGATTACCTTGGCCTCTTAAACAGGATGCCATAAAAACAGTCTTTCCTCCAGGAGCAGCACAACAATCAACAATGCTCTCACCAGGTTGTGGATCCACTACAGAAACTATCAGGCCTGCATCAAATTACTGTTCTATTTGTAAAGGTTGTCCCATTAAATGGGTTAAAAAATAGTTGAAATGAAAGATCAGAGCAGAGGAGAACTGAAGCAGAAATAGATTATAATTCAATCCGGGAAACCCACTCACAACAGTGTTATTTGTGCTCCATTTGTCACTTTCATGCTGGCATGGTGCACATACATATGTGAAAACAAGGCAATGGGAAGCAAACTTATAAAGAACAAAGCAGAGATATATACAAAAACACATGCTCTAAGCTTCCAACTGGTTGACCAAGAAAGTTACCAGAACCCATGCATTTTAAGTTATGTTCTAAGAGAAACAAAAGGTTGAACCAGAAATTCATAACTTATTTTACCCAAACTCTATGCATTAAGCCATATCTGGTGGAAGTTAGGGTGAATGACCTGCACTTTCATCCTGGACAGAGCATAAACCTTCTTTCAGTAATTGAGCTTGTATGACAATCTGAAGTGAGCAAATCCAGGAAATTAGAACTGGAGAATACTGGAAACAGAGGTCAGAACCAAGAACCTGATAATAATGAAAATCAATGTCTTTAATGCAACATCATAATTAATGTGTTATCTAGGAACTTAATCCTGTAAAGAGAATGTCCACAGACTAACAGGTTTAGCTACCTTCTATATTTGCACTTGATTGCAGACACCATAGATGTCTGCAGTTAGCAACTAAATAGAACAAAATAGCATGCCAGCCATAATACCAACATAGCAGGTAGGCTCAACTTCTACGACAATCATATTCAGCACTAACCTGCATCCCAGTTTTAATGCGGACAAAATTATCCAAATGTGGAGAGAGCTCATGTGGAACCTGAGGATCAGCACAAGAGGGATTCCCAGGAGTAAGGCATGGCCAGAAAAAGTGAACTTGTGAAAGAAAATAAATTCAGCAATTTAGCAGCAAGGAACACAGATACAACAACACGCTTCAACAGGCAAGCCCAGAAGGAGAATTAAGAAATTTGGAAAATCTTTCACAAGGATATCTTAATACAGCAAAACAACCCAAAGTGGGTCCCTATAAAAGCAACTTCAAATTCTAAGGTCATTATAACATTTGTCCAGCACCTTCAATGTTTTAAGCCGCATCACAAGATCAGCTCTTGTAAACCCTTTTCCACTGTTTGTTCTGGCATTAGAATTATAAGAGGTAGCTATTAGATCCACTTAGTACTTACTGGAAGAAAAAAGGTAAAATGTATTGGAATACCTCAGACTAAAACAGGGCACGCTGTTGTTCCACATCATCAGTTTAATAGCTTCTTCTTGCCCAAGATACTTTGTCCATCTCCGTACCATCCACTAGAAAGAACAAAAAGAGGATAGCAACAACCATGAGTAATAACCTTGTGAACAGCATAACTTATCCAACTGGATTGTAAGAGAGACTAACAAAGGTCTCTTACCCATCAATGAGAATAGATTAGAATTGGGTATGATAGTGAAATATGTCTTATTGAATATTGGTTTGCATGATACTATGGATTAATCAAATGGTTCACTTCATCTCAACTAGCTCTTTGCTTACTCCTGGATAATCCAATAAATATATACATATTAACATAATAATTGAGGTTGTAGTTACAAACTTACAACTGGATGGGAATAAAGAGTAGCTAAAGCACGTGCTTGCGAACGATCATCGCCTTCAACTTTGGGTAAAGGAAGGGAGTTTTTTTCCTGCACACCTAAAAGATTAAGCCATACACAAAAATCATTGTGGTTACCATTTGATTATATGAATATAACAACACACAAACCTTAAGCAAAACTAGTTTCCGGAGAATTGCATTGACCAGGTTACCAGCACCTGGTGTAAGGGCAACCTTTGCAAGCCTCACATTCTGCAGTTGAAAAAAACCCCCCATAAATAAAACTTAGAAATTTGACCCTGGGGAATAATTAAAGGAGATTACGCAACAAAGCTGTAAAAATATACTGGGGCTAAAAATGATCTTAGCATAGGCCAACTTGACATAAACTTGGCACACTCCTGAGACAAAATTTAAAGAATAAATTACATGCCAGGGCTGCATTAGAATCAATTCAGTTCTCCACCAATATACAAATTGAAAAGAAATTGGCATCCGTAATTAGGTAAGAGTAAGCTACCTCCATGCAAATCACAAAAAAAATTGAACCATGCTGACAATCAATTCCAGTATAAATATTCCACATTCTTCCAAGTTATGGTCCTTTAGGTAGGTACAGAGGAAATCAGCTGACTGGTAATATAATCTTTCAACATTGACTCCCAAACAAATTTCCCAAGTTAGCAAAATTTAAAATCAATCTATGTCAAACTATAAATTTTGACCAACAAAAGATTTAAAGAAAAAAAAAAAAACCCAACCATCACTCGGTTAATCATCACTGAAATATATCTCTAAATGGCAGACACAGAATGGCAGGTTCCAAATCAAAAGCTCAATTTCCACGAATATACTATTGATTTCTTGAACCTTAAGGGCTAATTCAATTTCCTCTCTCATTTATGGTTATCTATCTTAGCAAGACTTCCTATTGAGAATAAAGCAATTATAATGATAAAAAAAAAACAACATGGGGAGAAACCAAGGTGTAAAGATTTACCTCATCTACAACAGCATATGGTGGCATATCTAGATTGAGAATCTCATAGAAACCAATTCGGAGAATCTAGAAAAAAAAATGCAAAGAACATATTAAGATAGAAGGCCAAGATAGTTCCATGAGATGGAGATCGTAATGGAAAATTAATTGTTTGGCGCAGTTCTGCAAACAACAAGGAATTCAGACATTTAAGGATAAATGCATGGTCAACCTCTGAACCGTTTCACCAACATGACAGCCCTCCCATTTGACATATGGGAAGCAAGCAGTATTGGTATCTCGTAGGATTTCTAGGAAAATAAGTTCCACAAGTCGTCATACAGTTAGCATGCCTCCACATGAACAGAGTTTCCTCCAGAGCTCATTTGGATGTAAGAATTTCTTACTTTTAGATGAATGAAAATCATGAATATTCCATAACAAAATATAATTAATGGCTTCTTAAAAGAATTATTCAACTAATATAGTGTCCACACTCCCACTACTATTCAAACAATATTTTCACTATGTACCACCCATCAGGAAAGTTCAAGAACATATATACCTGTAATAGAAGAGGTTCCATGCTTTTAAAAGTTTTTGAATCATTGCATAGTGAAACAATCAGATGGTCGAGGTACCTTCTCCAACGAATAGCACCTCCAACTATATCTGTAACCTAAATTATAAGGAAATAATACATGGGTTAAACACCAATAATGAATCACAGCATGTCATTCCCATAATAAACTATTCTAACAACCAGCACAGATCAATCATCTATCCAGTCCCACAAATATTATAGGAGATACAACAAAGCATCATTAGCTCAATCCCATCATAACAAACACAATATGATACAAAACAAAAGATTACAAAAACAAGAGGGCAAGACAGGAAGAGAGGAAGAGACCAATCTAAGGTCCCGATCATCCAAATCTCGGGTTCGAAAACCAAGAGTTCTCTCAACATAACCCATCTCATTATCGCCAGAACCCTTTCCTTTCTCGTTCAAAAGGTCAGCAAAAGCGCCACCCAGCTCTATTCTCATCAATCTCACTGCAGAGGCTGCATAGGCCAAAGATTATATCATACACCACAAGAAAGAGGCAGGCTATCCACGCACAGAGATTAGAAAGACATAAAGAGCGCGTAAAAGATAAAAGATTACCAGCTCTATGAGGGGAAATCTCCAAATTGATACTGTGAGTTCTGTTGGCACTCCATCGAGTACCTGCCAACCAACCAAATTCGGTCAGTGATTCACAAAAAGAAACTGCTAAACATGCCTCAAACGAACACAATCCAAGGATATTCACTACATTACAATGTTTGAGCCAATCTTCTGTTTGGCCATCGAGAAAACTGAAGTAAAGGCAAGAGAAAATAAAATTATTTTCTCATGCTATGTTTGGTTTCGGAGAAAATCTGCAAATGCAAAAGACTTCATTCAACAGAGCCACCGCTTTACTCAGTCGTTCGCCAACCAACACAAAGTAAAATATAATATTCAAAATTTGCAGTTCCTAAGCAACCTATATTTTTCCCGCATATTCTAGGCACCGAACAAAATCAAGTTCCCAAAGCTTCATCTAGCTCGCAAAAAAATGTAAACCGCCACTCAACTGTTTGTAACAAAAAAAAGGACCTTAATTCATCTAAGTCTGATAAAAAAATTTCAGCAAACCATTTCCTTTTCCTGCATTTTCTCGGAAACCAAACAAAGTAAACCGATTTTACCTGTTGGAATAGCTGTGTTGGACTTGGGCCTCGGCCTCGCAACCTTTAAACGCTCAGAAGAAATTCTGCGGGTGTCCGAACACTGAATCCTCGATCCAAACGATATCACTTGCGCCATTGGGGACCTTCGTATCGGACGGGAGAGTAGAGTTTAGCGGGGAGATAAAATCATCATAAAACGACGCCGTTTCGAATAAATACCCCTCTAAAACGGGAGTTTTGGACATATTTAGGTTAGTGTAAAAAAAATTAATAAAATAAGTCTAAGATGAAAATAATGTAAATAAGTCTAAGATGAAAATAATGTAAATAAGTTTGAGATGAAAATAATATCCAAACTAGTGCGTCATAGCTATGTCGATATACACATCAGTAATGTCGCAATCACTTATTATGATATTGTAATTTTTTTAAGTTAATGTCGTAAACATTGACTATGATATTAAACTTTAAAAAAAATTACAATGCGAGAGTCATTAACTACGTCATTAAACTTTAAAAAAATTACAATGTCGCAATCATTAACTATGACATTGGTATTTTGTTAAAAAATGACAATTTGAAATTAAATATAATGCCTAGATTATAACCAAATTCACCTATCAAAAAATACAACTAATTCATTACACCTACATTACAACTATTTCATCCAAATTAACCAACTTGCATCCAAATTACAACCAATTACACTTATTTAAAATACAACAAAGTCACTACACCTGCATTGCAACCATTTTATCTAAATCAAACCAATTGCATCAAAATTACAACCAATACACAACAATTGATCATTTATTAAATAAATCAAACCATATAAATATATACACAACGTAATACAAATAAAAATATATACAAATATATATGTATTGACTCACCCAGCCCCATATTTGACTGAGTTCTCGCTCTTCTCAGACGCCTGGGGAATACACAACTGTATCGATTGGAGCCGCAAAAAGACGCAAGTAACTTAAACTGATCCGATAACTGGCGGTCGAGGAAATGATGGCAAGACGACCGGGCGTATGTGTAGTGCGATATTGCCTAAAGGGCATGCATCCAAGTCCGAATGCGTCAATTATATTGACACAGGAGGCAATGCTACAGGTGATGGTGAGGTCGTAGATGGTAATGTGGCCTTTAAGGTTGGATATGTGGGTGATTACGCGGAACGTGAGCGGAAGTTCATGGGTGGCGGCAATACCTGGGTGGCTAACACTAGAGTGGCATGGAAGTCTCATAAGTAGAACAACCGCCGAAGACGACCGACGCACCCTTCCCAGCGACAGAATCTCGCCTAAGAACTCCACAAGAACCTCCCCACCCAAGCTCGCCGACCGACAAGTTACCATGAAGCTAAGCCGCGAAATCGTTGAAATCGCCTTTTGAAAACGGGTTATAAAAATTTTCATTTTTCTATCAAAATCACACCTTTGTATTTAACGAAAATCCGGCAAAGATAACGACCGCACGTGCTCAGCCCGAAATACAAAAAAAAAAAAAAATCACCTGTATATAAAAAATACACTCCCAATGTTTTCCAAAATCCAACTACAATCATAAAGGACCTTTGGTCCTCATCAAAATACATGATAAGGATCAATCCAACAAAATTTTGTCGCAACCTGTTTTTCTCAAAACCATGCATGCATATTTTACAAAAGATATTTACATATACAAAATGCCACATTTTAACTTTTACTACTGACTACACCTTATCTTTATATAATCACAACATAGCGCTCTTAGACTGAGGATCTGAAAGGTCTTTCACCATGATCAAGACCTAAAAAATTATTTTAAAAAACAAACCGCTACCAAACGCCACAGACTATAAGTTCTAAATGTCATTGGTTTACCATTTGTGTTCTCCCAATATGAAAATCAGACATAAATGGTTGTAAACTCGTTTATGAGAAAACTAAGTTTTGCTATGAAACCATTTCGAAAAATTGTAGCCAAAACTATTTATGCCGCTGAAAACCATTCAAAACTATTTATGCCGAAACCGTTTCAAACTATTTATGCCGTTGAAAACTGCTTTAGTGGTGGTTAATACCAAAGTGCTATACCGAAATCAAGTACCAACCACCGGTGGGCTCATTTCGAAATACCCTAGACGTGATGTCATGGAACCCTCGTGACGCCCCAAATCTCGGGGCCTGACCGCTCCGTCAACCCGCTGAAAATCTATATGTCTCAGACGCGAGACTCATACTCGAGTAAAATGCATCTTGCCCATAAACTAATACTATAAAACAATAAGACAACTATATTCCAATTATCTCCCAATAATTCAATAGTTGATTACACTTTTATACAAACATATATTAAAATCTACAATTCTAATACATGTTATATCCAAAAACCATCAAAGCCACAACCCGGCTTTCTTCAAAAATCAGCCTCTAACTGAGTTGTCTTCAAGAATGCCCCCGCACCGAAATGATATTCCGACAAGGGCGAAAGCACGCCCGTGAGCGGAATCACCCTAAATGGGTTACTTCACCTAAGTGCATATGCAATGCTCCAAAATAAACACACACTGGCAAATACGCGCATGGATCCTACCAACGCCTATATGATCACTCCCATGTCACGAGTCCTCACCGACTCACTCACTCTGCCTGCCATGTATGAGAAAATAATCATTTTCAAAACAAATCTTTTGTTCTTGAAAATATACTACCAAAATATCCGGTAAAAATATGGATCTACTTCTCGCAGGCTTAATTGCAGATTCAAACAAATACGGTCCTCATCCGAAATGATCTCGCCGCGCCATCTCCCAACCCAATTCCTCCGACATCATCCCGTGAAATTTTCACAAACATGCCTGCTTACAAAATCCAGTTGCGTACTCACACCTAACTTCCTAGGTTACCCAGCGCATAAGTGAAAACGCATTATGCCATTTTCAAACCATTTATACAATATGTCAAGATGCAGATTAATCACTCAGCAATTACAATGAATTCAACACATCAACCATCACCCAATTTAGCTCACCTCGGGAAAGCAATTTACATTATCATCTCCAATGGCTTACAAACACAATTTAATTCCCATATAATTGTGTCATTGTGTTAAATACATTAAATCATGTCTGAACCCATTTATTTCACATACTCAAGCTATCTATTTCAAATAATCTGCTAATACAACACATGGACGATTCGTCCAATTCATTATAAACCGGACTGATTTTACCATCCTAAAACACATGTGGTCAGTCCAGGTCAAATCTTCACTCATCCACTCATATTTGTTCCACTTTTAAATCGATCGCACGCCAGATCCGGCCTTCTACACATCACATGATTTATTTAATAAATTATCACCCAACACCCAATTCGCCCCTTAAACTCCGCTACTTTAATCGACCAAAGTGCTCCAAAATTGACAATCTCGTCCCAAGTTTTGGGACCAATCAAACGGCCCCTCACGGCCTCAATCATATTCAAACATCAACAAAGCACTTAAACCAAGAATAAAACAAGTGATGAAACTCCTCTACCTCACTGGAAGCTCATTTAAACTCCTTAAAAACCTGAGTCCATGACGTCGTCCCGCCACAGAGAACATCTTTCCCCTTCTTGTTCACAAATCCGACGATCCGATCAGCTCGATCTGTATATACACACTCTCTAAAACATAAAACCTAACTCTCTATAAACTCCTTTTCCTCCTCCCACGTTTGATCTCTAATTTTGAAGAAGAAGAAGACCACTATTGCATTTTTTGTCCTTTCTCATTTTAAACAAAAATTACACTATACCCTATTCCCATTAGTTTGACATTTCTATCCAATGGCATCATGCCATGTGTCAATGTGGGTCCCACCTTGAGCTCAAGTTGACTGAATTGGAGCTTGACACGTGGCACCCTGTGTGCCACTAAAAAATGCACCAAGTGTCCCGCCCGACGCTCTTTTTTCGAACGTAAACTACTGTCTCTAATTGAATAAATTCGACAAGTGGGTATAGATTTCGTGAGACGACCTAACTATGGAAGTCCGTTTCGTCATCCGAGATCTAGAAAATTTCGGATTTTTACCGAAATTACGATTTTACCATTTCCAAAATCGAATTTTCGCGCCTCACAGTAACTCGTAAACTTAAGATCAGAGTGAACTCCTAACACTACCCAACTAAGATGGTCCTGAACACGACGATCTCTATAACATAATGGAACCCTGAATCAAAATGCCCTGGGTGATGGAACTCTGAATCAACACCCCATTCCGCCATGTACTAAGTCGGCCATAACTATATACCCCGAATGTGCAGAGGGCGCATCACTATATATTCTGGGGATCTGAACCCCAATTGTCGAACGTTAGGTGTAACTAACCAAATCCGTCGTGATCTGCTCTGGAGCGCCAGAAAGCTCGCTTCAATCTCGTTTATTAAGTTAAACGAGCCGAGCCCAAACTCCATTTTAGGCTCGTAAGTTAAACGAAACGAACCTGCTTCCTTAAGTCTCTGGGCCAGAAGTTCGGCGAATTGTGCTCGCGAATGTGCTCGCGAACAAAGCTCAGTGGAACATGTTCGCGAACAGGCTCGCGAACAGGCTCGCGAACAAGCTCGAGAACATGCTCGCGAACAAGCTCGATATTATTTTGAAGCATATATGTTGTTTAAACATTATTCTTGTAAATTTCAAAGATGATTGTAATATTTTTTTTTATTTCTTTGGTGTTGCAACTTTTAGTTGGTTTGATATGTTAGTTATTGACAACTCCTTTTGTTGTATTAAGTTATTAGTATTTTTATTATTTTTGATATTGTATACATGCTAAACTATCAATTTTTTTTTCAAGATCATAAACAAGTCAAACGAATCTCAAACGAGCCTACAAACGAACTCCCATCGGTGCTCATAAACGAACTTCCTTACCGAAGCTCGCAGAACGCTCACAAATGAACTTTTATCGAGCTCGCAAACGCAGCTTATAATCGAAGCCTACAAACGAATCCAGTCCGGAAGCATAATCAAACGAGCTTTAAAACGAACGAGTTCGAACCGAGCTCGATTCCGATGAGCTCGAGCCCTGATTTAAAAACAGCGAATCCTGAAATTAATCCGGTACTCTTCCTGGGGTTTACGAAATAACCCTATTTTGATAATCTCTGGCTTGCTCGCCTAAGTACACCCTCAATGACCGTGCAATATAGTTAGTCATAATATCCCATAACCTCGCCATGCACAATCCGAAATACATCCGACTGAAACCGAGCCAGGCCATCTGTGTGTTTGCTAAACTGCACTAAACTGCTTTCTTAAATAATTAAATCAAACTTTCTCATTGAGTATAACAAGTGAGAGGTAAAAAATGCTTTATAAATTTATATTTTCAAAGCACTTTTTTTACAAACTTGTAATTTAAACACTTTCGCTTGTAAAAGGATTTCGAAAGTATTCACCTTTTCGACTAATTCCCTACACCACAAGCACCTCTGTATTCTCGTCTGATGCTCAAATCGCCTACACAATCCATAAAGTACGAAATCCTCGCCAACGTTTAACCATAAAACATACACGGTGGCTTTCTCAAAGCGACTATATCGAACGAACTGACTTAACAAAACTTTACGTGCTAGTCCCATTCGACAAGGACATCGATAATACGACAAATCGATCAAATGTCCCTACACATTAAATTCTATAAAAACTATAATGCTTTAGTCAACTTTTGACTCAAGGAACTTTTCGTAGAAATGAAAATACCAACATTTCTCTCAAAATTTCATCTCGACTGTCCGACTACAACTCGAAATTCTCATCCGAACCTACTAAAACAAATTCCAAATTCAGCCCAACTATCCAAACACAAGCCCCAAAATTTCCTAAAAATTCCTAAACTCGCCTAAAAAATTTTGGACTGGTTTACGACCTTCACGTTTCTAAAATTTCTGCCATTACATAGCCTTTAGGCTCGGAATAATACAAGTAGGAAAATTTCCTACCTTTTAAAATTTGACAAAAGGCTAAGATATTGGTACCTATGCGTAGCTCTCGTCGCGTATACCAACTTCGCCTTCTGCTCCGATGAAAATCTACGATCCGATTTCCATAAATCTGAGAAAGAAACGAAGATAAGAAAAAATTTAAAATATCTCTCTACCTCCTCCACGCTCTCTCCCGTCCGTTCGTCCCTACTTGACTTTTATGTTTTTTTTTTTTTAATTTAAATTATTATTATTATTATTATTTGAATACATAACTTATATTACTTCATTCGGGTCCATTTATATCCCGAAAATTTTTATTTCTTTTTAGTTAAATTCTTTTAAATGAACTTTAACTCAAGCCATTTTTTTTCGACTTCGAGATTTTGCGTACCCACCGTTTCATCGGGACGACATCACCCGACTCTCGTGAAAATATCTGGTCGCTTCGGGACCAACGAAATCTTTCAAGGCCACTAGATTTCCGCGAGACCGAATTTTAATGCAACCGCTTGGTCATTCGCATCTGCAGAATTTTCTGTGACTTCCCGAACACCACACTTTATTATTATTATCCTTTTAAAATTACATAATTGAAATGCAATTTCCCCACTTTCCTTAATTGCAAAGCACAATTATTTGAAAACTTTATAATTTCACCCTTAAACAACTTTTAAAAATTCTATTACTAAGATTAAAATACTCGCGAAGCTCTCGTGCACATACGGTTACACATACCATACACCCTCTCAGGACGAGGCGTTACACGACCACCCGGTCGACCACCACCTCGCTCACCAACTCGACCACGACGTCGCCCACCACCTCTCCTTCTCCCTCGACCTTAGATCGATTGCATCCTAGTTGTAGTGGATGATGTAAGAGGTCTTATGGATGGTCCATGTGACGTAGATGCCTCCTCATCGTTTGCAATGATGCGATGGTCCTCTCCAATCAAACATAAAACTGGTCTACCAATATGATGAATGTCGTACAATAAGCCTGAGGAAGCCCCATGAGATATACTAGCAATGTCTATCATCCCAAATATCTAAACAAACAAACCAAATAATTGTAAATTTTTAATCTATTCATTAAAATTTGGAAACTAATTGAGAATTTAAAGACTCTTACTTACCAACAAGTGGGATGTTGCGACTGTATTATGATACTTCATTTGATCCTTATGGAGTGGTGGTGTGATCAAACGTCGTGTAATACATCGATACCACGTCATATATGGATCATGGAAGTTCATAATACTAGTCGTAGGAGGTGATGTGACGATCTTCTCTACACACGTAGCCCATAAGGCAACGTATTGTGCATGATACGTCTTCCAATCGTACTTATGACGTCCTCGTCTATCAACCAAATGTGGTTCTTGCTTTAACGAGCAAGATTGAGGTATCCCCCGATGAAGGCCGAACTGACCCAAGACTCGCTTCGGACGATGTCACTCTACAATCATAAAGCAGATAAGTTGTGACATCGTCCACCAAATCTCCTGATCAGCTAGACATATACCAGGTAGATGGGCAACTGACTCTTTGATGTATGAATCCCATAACACCTACAAATATCCACGCTACCTCAATGTCAATATGACTAAAATTATCATTATTATGAATATGACTAAAAATAATATATATTATTATATAATTACCTGATCATGAGTTTATGCATCTAACTCCGGTTCGATATAGAGCACACCAAAACAGGTTATCTACCCATGATAAGATACTTCCAATCGAAACCCACGGATCGCTTGGCTCAAGCTCACCGACTTAGTCTCAAATTTCAAGCTTACTTCTAACTTTGTTGTAGACCCTCAGCTTCTTCTCCATTAACTACATCAACATCATCGTGTAAGTGTTGAGCAACTAGAGGTGCTACTAGTTGGCTAAAATTAGGTCGCCCCACTTGTAGTCTCTCCTAAGACCAGAGATGAATAAAAAAAACCATTCAATATTAGCATACTAATGATTGACTTTTATATTTGTTTGTTTATAAAAAAATGATCAATACCTATAACAATGTCATACAACCAATAATCTCAGTAGCACCATCGCAACTCACTTGGCGTAACTCCCGGTATAAGTGTGCTAGAACTGCACTACCCCAATTGTAAGTAGATGTTTGCATCAAATCTCGTAGTAATGGAAGGAAACAGATGTGGACATGCAGATCCTTCTTGTCTCTAAATAGAAAGGATCCTAGCAATGCTAGGATGAAACCATGTGCAATGCGCTATAATGTCACCTCATCTACGTCTATGGCTGGAGTTGATAACTGTTGAGACAATCTGTAAAACCCGGGTAAGTTTGAATTTTTCCGAAAAATGACAAAACAGTAAATTGCCGCTACAGTATAGGTTGCAAACCTGGAATTTTCTAGATATCGGATGACGAAACGGACTTGGCCGTTGGATTCGCTCTCAGAATCTAGTTACTGCATAATTGTTAATTCTACACTATTCAATTTTCACGTTTTCGAGGCGATCGTGTCCAAAGGAAACCTAAAACGGATTTTTGAAGAAAATCTTGAAAGTGGGAAATTAGTAAAGTAAAGTTCATTTTAAAATAAATTGAACTTGAATCGGGATTAAATAAATTGTTTCGGGTTGGAAACGAATTCGAACAAGTCATGGACAAGAGGCGCAACATGGGGCAAGTACTTAAGTTGTGGATGGGGTTAATAAAAGAATAGATTTTGGGAGAGAGAAGGGGCTCATTTTCTGGTTTGGAAACCGTGGGAGATAAAGGGAGAAAAAAAAGAACTCCAAGCTTCTCTCTTCGATCTACGGAGTTCTGTCGGTCGGATTTCGTTAGGCTTGCTTAAAGTTCATTGCCTCTACGCGTGGGTACCAAAAAGAAGGGATTTCACCGAAGATCCAAAAGAGAAGATTTTGGGAAATCAATTTTTCGAGATTAGGAGAGCCTGAGATTCTTCTGCTCTACTACGCTTCAAAGAGCAGGCATTCTTCCTACTTTGGGCTTATTCCTACTCAGGATTAAAATCCCCTTAGTGGACCGTCTGATTGATAATCCGCTTTATAGCCTCCTAAGGGGCTGTTTTGCTAAAAATCGTTTTATGAAAGTTCCTTAGGCTGTTTGGATTGATAATCCGGTTAGCTCCTTAGAGGCTGTATGGGTTGAAAAATCAAGTTTTATGGCTCCTTAAGGGCTGTTTGGTTTGAAAAATCAAGTTTTATGGCTCCTTAAGGGCTGTTTGGTTTGAAAAATCTAGTTTATGGCCCTTATGGGCTGTTTGGATTGATTTTTTGGGTAATTGTGGGCTTGATTATATTTGTTTGTTGTGGTTCAAAGATGTGAAAATGATATGTGGAGTTAAGGGTACTCATTAAAATTTTTAGACTCGTGTCTCAGCTTTAGTTACACCCTGCCTATTTAACTTCAAATTGATGATTCTAGTTGAAGATAAAACCTAAGAATGAGAGCTATAAATTAAACAAGAAGAGACCTGAGTTTAATTGGCTCTTAAAACTCCTCGGTAATGATTTTACAAAGAAGATTGATTGCGTCCCTCTATGGGGAGTAGTCATGCTGTTTAGACTATAAATAGTGAGAGGAACTTTCATGAAAGAAAGCACATGTTCCTCTACGTTCTAAAATTCGTCCACTTGAAAACACAATATTACCCCTAGAAACTATTCACATACTTAAATGTGCTTTTTACATACTCCTATTTTAAATGTCTCAAGATACCATATGTGATTTTGAAACTTAAGACATAGGTAACATTTGTTAGAAGATATCACTTGCCTAAAACCGCTTACGTGGCCTGCTGGAGATGGACTGGGATGTACTATATTAAGGATCGTTGACCAGCCTTGAGCTTCCGTTTTGTGTAAGGCTTGTTGTTGTCAAGGCCTTAGATGCCACATTTTTTCTGAGTTGGTGTGCTGTTGCTTCGAGTGTGATAACATGCTTGCTACTGTTGTAATGATGACAGCAGAGGTTCAGTTTTGGCTAACATTGAATGGATGTTTGTTTTGGAAATAGAAGGCATGTGACAGATCAGCCCAGATACAAGGCAAATTGTATGGTTTATATTGTCCATATGACATTCATAACAATGATAACGATGTGATGGTCCTTGCTGTAATGAATTCCATATGAGCAATATAAACCATAAAATTTACCTTGTATCCTAGACAATTATATCACATGCATATAATTTCCAAAACAAACATTCATTCAATGTTAATAAGACACAGTCACATAATATTCATTAATCACAACAACAAGCATGATATCATATATCAAGCAACAACACACTTAATCCTTAAGGCAAAATGTGGCATCTAGGTGCCCATTAACACGCCAACCGCCCATTAAATCTGCCTAAAGATCGGCAAACAGTCTTGTTACATGCACATCTCAAGTCCATCTCCAACTATAATTTTGACCCTGTAAACGTGGTTTTTAGACAAAGTGATCTTCTAAAAAAATGTTAACCTATGTCTTAAGTTTTCAAAGCTCACAGATCAGGTAATTTGGACTTTCAAATTAGGAGATATGGCCAAAACATTCTGGATTGCTCTTGAATAATTTCCAAGGGCAGTATTGTGTTCTCAATTGGACATATTTTTTGGAACAATAGACACATAAT
The DNA here is from genome assembly GCA_016808115.1 of Tetrastigma voinierianum. Lineage (NCBI taxonomy): Eukaryota > Viridiplantae > Streptophyta > Magnoliopsida > Vitales > Vitaceae > Tetrastigma > Tetrastigma voinierianum. The sequence continues at coordinate 1,191,169 of JAEQBH010000222.1, read as the reverse complement.
GTGGCCATAATTTCTTCATGAAAGTTACTTCCCTGGGTGTCTAGTTTCATTACAATTTTGATTCACATCATTTGGATTAGTATAACCCAATATATGGTCCAAACAACATGAGCTACTCCTATAGAGGGGATAGAATCAGTATCTTACTGTAAAACTCATTTTCGGGGTTTTTAGAGCTGGATTTTAACCTCAGTTTCTTCTAGATATTTGTAACTCTAGTTCTTAGGTTTTATCTCCAACTATAGTCATCCAATTTGAAAGTCTATAGGCCAAGTTATGACAAAAAACAAGGACACGGGTCTAGGGAAATTTTGGTAGAATTTCCCCTTAACCACCTACATATCATTTTTCACTTCTTTGAAAGACCACAACCAAACCAAACCACAATCAAGCCAACAATTACCCAAAAAATCAATCCAAACAGCCTCTAAGAACCATAAACCAGATTTTTCAATCCAAACAGCCCCTAAGGAGCCATAAAACTTGATTTTTCAACCCAAACAACCCCTAAGGAGCTAAGGTACCAGATTATCGGGCCCAAACAACCCCTATATTTTTCATGAAACCTTATTTTTTTCAACCCAAATAGTCCTTAAGTAGCTATAAAACCATATTATCAGTTCAAACAGCTCCTCACGAGATTTTTTGAACTAATAAAAGCAGGGAATAAACCAAAAGTAGGAAGAATCCATAAATTTTTGAATTAGGTAGAACCTAAGCGAGGTCTCAAGAACACCTCTTAATCCCGAAAAAATTGATTTCCCGAAATCTCCTCATTTGGATATTCGGTGAAATCTCTCATTTTTGTTGCCCACGCGTAACCCTCGTCGAGGCGATGAATTTTAAGCCTTGACCCGATGAAATCCGACCGATGGAACTCCGTAGATCAAAGAGAGAAGCTTGAAGTTCTTTCTTTTCTCCCTTTCTCACTTTCAAGATTTTTCTCAAAAATCTCGTTTCCCCACTTTGACACTCGTCGCCAGAAAACGCGGAAAATTTGAACTTATCTATAATTCAACAAAAAAATTTTAATTAGATTTCTCGCGAGACGACCAATGTTAGGGTCTGCTTTATCATCTCGAGATCTAAAAAATTTTTAGATTTGCAACTCTGATCAGAAGATAATTTATCGCTTTTGCCATTTTTTCCGAAAATTCAATTTACCCTGGTTTTAAGATAATCAACGTGTCAAGACAAAGATATCCTCTAAGCTCACCTTAGCGATGGATCACCTTAGCAACTCTGACACAACGGTCACATGTGCCATGTTGACTGTATAGGATCCATAGAATCCGCAGACTCGTGATGACAACAAGAGTCTTGTAATGTGATTGTCATCTCTCCAACCAGCAAATGAAATGTGTGTGTCTCAAAACTCTACTCAACTAGAATCATGATAAGGCCCTAATCGAATGTGAGGTATCCGATGTGATACAGACCATAGAAGCCGAATCAGATCACATAAGGGTGAATTTGAGGATCCATTTGCCAACTCTCGCATGAACTTCAACATCTACTATCGACATATGAGTACCGAAGAAAGTTACAAAATACAAAGACATTAATAAATCTATTCTTGCTCTGATATTGTGTCAATAATTGAAAACAAGATGGCTATAGTGAAAATGCATATCTGAGTAGTGTCCATTTAATGAGACATATCATCATCCTGTGAAACTAAGATCTGACGATCTAACAAATCTACATCGGTATAGGTCACGCTATATCTCAGAATATATAAATAACCATTAACAATTAACAAATGAGCAAGTACTGGTATATAGATAACAATGCAATTATTAAGGCAATGTAACAACAAAAAACATACATGTTTCAATAAACTTGATTCATATTTTGACAATATTAGCGATTGTGACCAAGTTGTTTGCACAACCCACATGTAATAGTAGTCTTCCTCTCTAACGTCCATTTCATTATGCAAACGGGTTGATTTAGGACTTCCACGTGATGTGTGTTTCATTGACTCGGAAGGCACAATGGTTAGACCATCATAAGGAGGCCATTTATATTCATCGAAGATGGGATGGAACAAGGTTGCCCATGTATCATAGTATGATTGAGTATTGTAGTAGCCTTGAACAAGGATCGAAAATCTACGGAGCGAAACTCGTATGTTGCTATAATATGACTAATGGAAATCCATATAAGGGTGTCTTACCATGCGCATTTATGGTCATGTAAGTTGAGGTGATGTGTTCAACCGCTCTTTGACTTGACATGAAATCGTCCCTAATTGTGATCGTAAAGAACAATCTCAAATGATCCAGCCTTAACCATATGTGTCTTAATCTTAGCTTCAACAAATGGAGTATATTGCGCATCTGATGCCAATCTGTTAGAACGTATTTCCCTTCTTGCAACAAAGTAACTATTGAGCCTAAAAAATGTCAATTGAACCAATGCAATTACGGGTAAGCTTCGAGCTCCTTTAAGAACACTATCTCATACATGTTTGTAGTCATTATCCCATATCTTCGACCTCTATCATGTGAAAAGCCAATTTCTCAAGAGGGATTGCCTCCAACCATCATTGTATTTCTAAATTAATTTATCTCAATTGTGTCCATATGCTTATTGAATTTTCCAATATCAATTGCTCTACACACCAAATTCTTTATGATTTTATCTTTGAATTAATTCATAAAGTTGCTTGCAAGATGACGCATGCAAATCCTATGATATGAATATGGTTAAGTTCAACCAAGATGAATATCAGTCATTGCTGCCATAATGCATGGATGTTTGTCAGATATAACACAAAGTTTCATCCATTGAGTTACCTTGTTTTTAATACATGTCAAGAACCATCCCTAACTATCAATATTCTCTCATTCTGTAATAGCAAATGCCAAGTGAAACAATTAAGATTATTTCCAATCACACTTATGTTAATTATATTAACGTGTCTTTACACTTATACAAATGTGTACCATCAATACCGTATGAGCCGACAATGATTAAACTTTCCACAGATGGACAAACGCCTGCAAAACGCGCGTTTGAAATAAAGGTGTTTTGGTATATTACCAAGTAATGTTTTCCAAGTTACAACATTCAGGATTTGATTCATTTAATGCTGCCATGAAGAAACATGGCGCTTCGTGATAGCGACTTATGGAAGTCCCAAATAAGTTTGTAAGTGCTTTATGTTTTCCAACAAATGCCTTCTTGTATGATATTTCATATCCAAAATTCTCCATAATGGTTGCTTGGATAGCAGCTACTAACAAAGTGAACTGTGCCTTCATCATTGCCTTGATATGATCAACAACCAAGTTGGAGTCTAATTGTTGATGGTCCTGATTCAAGCAAGGATTGACACAAGTATGTAGACATTTATACTTATTGATTGCGAAGGAAGATGTATCTTTCACAACTATAGCACGAAGCTTCCATGGACATTGACACTCATCGACCTTCTTACATCTTAACACTAGCAATTTTTTTGAAGATGCAACAACCATATACTGTTAGTGTCTTTTAATAGAGTACAGTTTAATAGCATCTTGCAAAGCAAAATTTTCTGGTAAAACCGCCACCAAAAAAATTTTCACTGAAGCCAGATATTATTCACATAGAAGTCCAGTCACTTGAAACAATATTATCAAAGTTTTCTACATATTGAAACTAAGGTGATGGTGCTAAATAATCACTTCCTCCCAATATCTACTAGCTCCATCGGCTCTGTTTCACTGGGCCAAGAAACAAAGTTCATCACATATATCGATTTAGGGTAATGCTGCGGGTACTTGGAAGAGGGATTTCAAATAAGTTCCAAGAGGAGATTTCGGGAAATCAAAGTTGTCGGGTTTAGGATGCTTCCTACTTGGGGATCATGCTCCTAGAGGTAAGAGATTCTTCCTACTTTTTTACTTACTTTCCATCTTCGCCCCGAAATGTGGTTTTTTTGCTGCGGCCGGGCCATGAAGAAAACCGGATTTTTGGGTTCAAGCCATCAGCTTCACCTAAAGAACCTTAGTTTGCCTAGGCGAAGGTGTGAATCTTCTCAAGGAAGATTGGTTCTTCGCCTAAGCGAAGGGATGGCTCACCTAGGCGAAGGGGTCCGCCTAGGTGTGGGCATGTACTCCTAGGCGAGCCTGACGATAGGAAATTTAGGGTCTCTGGTCTGCCTAAGCGAGGCTTCGCTTTCCTAGGCGAACCACTTCGCCTAGGCGAGCCCGGGGACTATCACTGTAGCTCGTTATGGCTTGTTTGGGGTCGATTCCGAGGCACGGTTTGTGATTGTTATGGCTTGCTTTGAGGGCCATTATGTGACTTGTGACTTGTTTGAATGTGTTATTGCTTGACTAAGAGTGACATGTTTGGATGTCAATGTGTGTGCTCTAATATGTTGACATGTGATGAGTTTATATGTGCAAATGGCCATAACATGGTTGGATTGTGAGTGTGTCACTACTTGACAATGTAGTGACCTTTTTGGATGTTAATATGAGTACTCCAACGTATTGACATGTGATGAATTGTTATGTGCAATGGCCATTACATGGCTTGCTTTTGTGTGTGTTATTGCTTGATCATAGAATGACATTTTGAATGTGAATGTTGATATATGCCTGTATGATATATTGACATGAATGAAATGATGGAAGGAAGTTATATGCAGGTGATGTGATTGTCCATGACACCGGTAAGTGGTGTGGATTATGTTGTCCATGTATCATTCATTATGCATGTAACATGATATAACATGCAATGACATAGTGTATTGCATATGCACGGGGACATCGCATTAAGTGGGTGTGAATGCATGGTTGGTAAATCGACACTATGTGTCGCGCCCCTCCTTGACCCTACCCGACCTAACCCCACGGCTGGACCAAACCTGGGGACGCGAACTACTAAATCTATTTATCTGTAAAACACATTTCATATACTTATTTTTTTATAAGATATTTAATATCCATTTAATCATATTTATATATGTGAATATGTTATCATTACTTATTCACGTTCATTAATATAAGAAGTATGCATTATATCTTTTATAGAGGGCCCACAACTATACTTTAGTACAATATTTATGCGAAACGGTATTTCCATGCCCTTTCCAAATCATTTACAAAATATTTATTAAAGTTCACCTCTTATCTTTGAAAATCCATAATGTAGGGTACATTCCATGATAAAAAAAAAATTAAAAATATAATCTTATTATGAAGATCTTTACATCTTTTGATTTCAATACAAAGTAGTCACATGATATCATAGAATAAAGTGTATGCATGAAACGGAGCATTTACTTATACTTCGCATGATTTTACAATGACTCTAGGTTTTGCGGTCTACAGTCCTGCCACTATCTATTCAATATCTGCATGTGGAAAGCCAACGCGCTAAACATTTTCATGTTTAATGGTTCTTTGCATTTATATTCTCATTTCAAACAATTATACCACATTTATATGCATAACAATTAACTTTTTCTATATGCATCACTTAATCATCTCAAAAACATTCAACATATTTTTTTCCAAACAACCTTTCATCTATGCAATATTTATAAATATACCATTTTATAGTAGTTTAAAATACTTTCATTTTGTCTCAAATATAGAAATACAATAATTCTCATCTTTCATGCTCCCATGTTTTATTATTCTTGTCACAACTCAATTCACACAATCCACACAATTATTAATTATTTTGCCCTTAAACGAATCTCACCGAAACTTTCGGTGCGTAAGATAACGGAATCACCGGCACGGTCCGTTGGGCTACACAAGCCGGTATAAACGCTTAATAATCTTACTGCCTACTGGCTACTTGATCAAGTATTGGTATATTTGTACTTTGTGTACACTAACATACTGCCTTGTCAAGGCTTCGATCAATATGCCACTTATAGATTATTTCCTGCCTACGCATCGCTTACATCGACCCTTATCGCAGATACCACCCATCCCTAACTCGAACATGACGATTAACATACTCTTAAGGACATTAATAATTAGTCATTTTCAATACCATTTTCATATTTCCACAATACAATTAACATTCTCAACATATTCGCTTGTACATACGTGAATCCCGTCATGTTTGCCATTGCATAGTTCATTTATAAATCAATTAACCAACACTCAAACAAATTTATTTATGGTTGATGTTTGTCAAACATTTCAGATTTAGGTGGTTCAAACCAAAAACGCAGATTTCATAACAAACATTCTAGATTTGTTTGATAAACAAACACAAAACTTGAAACAAGAAGAGAAGTATGAAGAACAAACCAAAAAGATTGTCGATTCCTTACTCCTATTCCTTGTATCCTGATCTTAGCTCAGGTTTTATCATCACCAGCCCCTAATCCATTACAAATATGTCACAATCAAAGAACAAACAAAGAAAAATCAGTCATGCATGCTAGTGCTTCTAGTTATGATTGATTTCTACCCAATACACCTTCACTTGTAAAATTTTTTGGGAAAAAATGAGCCATATTTTTCCAAAAATTCCTTCAAAAAATGATATTTCTATGAGTCTATTTTCAGTAGAAATTGGAATCATCAAATTCGGAGCACCGAAACTCAAGATATGTCTTAAACAACAAGGATTACTCTATTTTCAAAACATAACAAGAAATTTCCTACAAACAGAGCTCCCCTTAGACGAATTTCTGGGTACAATGGGGTCTAAATTTGAATACTTTTATTTCAAGAAAATTTGTTCTCCTAGAAGTCTAGTTTACCCAGAAATTTGAATCATTTAATTTAGATGAGTGAAACTCAACTTATGGCCTAACACCAAAACTGTACCAAAATGGAAACAGGATTTGCCTGAAAACATAGCTTCACTTTGACGAATTTCTAGGTCCAATGGGATCCAAATTTCAATACACTTATTTCAAGGAAATTTTTTCTCCTAGAAGTTTAGTTTACCCATAAATTTGAATCACTTAATTTGGATGAGTAATGACCAAGTTATGGCTAAAACAAAAACATGAGTTTTGGAAAATTTTTGACAGCATTTCCCCGGAAATCCCAACATTTCCTTTATACAAAAATTCCTTAAAACCAATCCTAATCAAAGCAAAAAGACTGCTTGAACTCTAACTCAAACATATATATACTGAATTATGGTTTTACCAATCCAAACACAATCAAAGAGGGAGTTAGGAGGGTTCCTTACAAGCAAATGGGTGAATCCATACCCAAACTTAGACAAGTATCCATACCTTAATATTTTTGAACACTCCTTTATCTTTCCTTATTTCTTCCTCTTCAAGAACAAGTAGAGTCTAAAGATGGCTTCTCCCCCTCTCTCAACCATAGCCCTAACTTGAACTTCTTGAACTTTCATTTCACCTTTTCTTCTCTTCTTCTTTGCAAGCACAAGTAGATTCAAGAAAAATGAGAGCAAATCAAACCGAATTTGATGAAATATCCCTCAAGAACGTGCCCTAGCTCCCATGTTTTCCCCAAAATGAGAATTGATCTCATTTCACTAGACCAGATTTAGTTTTATCCTTATCTTGTATAAGGCCTTGTTTAGCCTTCCCCTTTTTGGCTTTCTTTTTTTCATTTTTATTTCATTTGTATAACAACTTATCACATTTACTTGCATATACTTTTTCTTCACGGCGACATTTCAGGCCCCTATTTCGACATTTTAACAATTTAACCTTAACTCTTTGTATTATTAATTCCGGCTTTATTTTTTATTTTTTATTTTTCACTTTAAAAACCTTTTATTTCTATCACTTAAACTGGAGCAAAATAACAAATAAATAAAATAAAAATTTATAATAGCATATAATACTATAAGGTAAAATAATAAGACAAGAAGGTTATTTTTTTTTATGTTACACTGTGTTTGGTGTTTGATTGGGTGAACTCGGTTAAATGGGACAACGTCCAACAAAGTCACACGATTAATTAAAATGGTAAAGAAAATGTGTCGGGTATTAGCAAGAAGGAATAAATCCCCCCTCGGGTGAAAGACCCCCCAATTATGGTCATACATAGTCCCCAGCGATGAAAGGCCGTGAAAGTGTTTAGGTTTGCGGAGCCTGCGGTGTGACACCAAAAATTTGCTACCCACAAAAAGACGCATGGGTTTTGAATATAAAATGATCATTGTGATGTATCATCAAAAAAAATTTTGGTTTATAAACAAATGAAATTTGTTTTTAAAAATGATCATTAGATGTCATCTAGAATGACGGTTTATCACACATAGGCTTAGGCGTTGTGTGTAGGAGTCGATGAGGACTCGGGCGCATGGTACATGATTGAGTCTCATCCCATTTTATGGCATGACATGTAGGATTCCATATAGAATTGACATATTCTTGTTGGAATCTGAATGTGAAATGTTGGAGTGAATATTTGATACAGACTGAACTGAGTAACCCTCAGATGAGGTATTTCTCTTACTAGCATGACTCACCCTTTATGGGACAACCCTTTAGGTGTGGTCTACAATCGGTGACGCTGCTCAGATGAGGTCGATTATAAGAAGGCCGACATGTGGCCTTGATAAATCTTTTGTAAAAAGCGCCGACAACCAATTTCTAAAGATGTATTTGTATAAGAGAATTGTGACAAATTCTTTTCGACTATTGCCACTATAGTCAGTATGTAATAATGGTAAGAGGGTCATGATCGGACTCTTACCTGATCGTATGGCGTATTATTCTCATTATTTTTAACTTAAATATGAATGAATGGGTCCAAAGAAGGGACGTATTTGAGGTGGTCAGCAACCTGCATCCATGAGTACTGGCACCGTCCCGCATCAAGACTTAGGTGCGCAATGACCTAAGGTAGAAATTCCGCAAGTTGACAGCTAGTCAACGGGACCCCCGGGTTTTGGGGCGTCACAGCTTTGTATCAGACATAGGTATACGGCTACCTAGGGCTTGATGGATATGGGTCTCAGCTGGCTGGGGATTCATTGGGTTATGGTGTCATAGTTTGTACATCGTAACATAGGTATGTGATTACTAGGTTTGATGAGTATGGGCGACCTATTGCATTCATCGTGCATTTATTGTTTTGTGCCTAAATGTGCTACATGATTTGGTGTTGTATGTTGTGTGAATTATATACATGGTAAAAATGTGTATAGGAAAAGAGGAACACTAGGGTTAGAAAACATAACCTTAGGGGTTCGAAAAAAACGAACGAGATAGTTTGAGACGTTGAGGTCTATTAGTAGTTGACACATGCACTACTCGTTAGACAAAAAAAAGGAATCTCAAATTGTTGTTTGACATGTGTAGATGGCAAGTCGAGGAAGAGGACGTAGAGGCAGTGGACAGGGTAACAACCAGCCACCACCGGCCTTTGGCCAACAAGCCTTCGTGGAGGCTATTAGTGTAGCGATTGCTACCATTGCGCAGGCAAGTGTTGTGGTTACCACCATTGCACAGGCTAGTGCAAATGTGGGACAGGGAGGACCGAGTAACCTCCAGAGGTTTAAGGCACATCATCCTCCAACCTTCAAGGGAGGAGGGGAACTGATGGAAGCCAATCATTTGTTCCGATAAGTCGCAAGATTGGGAGGTCATGGGATCACTCTTTGATGCTGAGAATAAGGCTAGTCAGATTATAGCTAGAGGGTGAATCCCAAGTATGGTAGGATTAGGTTAAAGCCTCGAGGAACTTGGAGGCGATGGAATGGGAATAATTTTGTGAGCTCTTCATGGGCAAATATTTCCCAGCATCTGCACGACATGCAAAAGCTAAGGAGTTCCTAGAGTTGAAACAAGGAACGATGACGTTGCTCGAATACGTACAAGTTCACCGACCTGTGACGCCTAAACCCGGGGTCCGTTGACCACCCGTCAACTCGTAATACGCGACCTGTCACCTCGACATTTTTCACGAAAAATCCGGCAGTCTCCTTGTATCGAGCTCTACCCAAATACAATACTTGTATAAACTCCGCTACTCTGGCCCTAAACAGTCCAATATATGCACATATATCCACACGCCACTTGGGCCCATAAACAGTACTCAATATACATACCAATCATGAGTCCAACTATAAATCTAATAGTTACAAGAGAGGTAATCAATTCTCCTTTATACAACATTAAAATTCTAACATTCTAATACATGTATACACCACAAACTAAAGCCAACTGCTTTTCTTCTAAACTCAAATTTCAGATCTAGCCGTTTCCTCGCACGTCCTCGCACTGTAAAAAGGGGGGGTCCCACGACCGGGTGAGCCATCACCAAGAGGAGAATCGCCCTAAGTGGGCTTACCACCACCTAAGTGCGCTGTAATGTTCCAAAATAAACACACATTCAAGCAAATGCATGATCCTGACTTTGAATGTCTACGACTAACTCGCATCTCGAGTCCATCGACTCTCCCTCACACTCGCCTAAGCCTCGCGCATGAGAATATTATGTCTCTATTGGTGGACTACCTTCATGTTATAAATTGTGGACCATCTCCGAGGTTATATTTAGTGGACTACCCTCCGATGTATATCAATTGGGCCATCTCCGACGATTGATATTGTATGTGGACTACCCTCCGATGTATATCAATTGGGCCGTCTCCGACGATTGATATTTTTAGTTTTAGACAACCCTCAGATAATTCACATTTTAGACAACCCTCCGAACCATTTTCTCTATACTCATCTCATGCACTCACTCCTATAGTCCTAGGGTGGTGTTCCAAATAAGATACGACGACAGACGCGCCTAATACAGCCTAATCACATGCAAATATATAAACATGAATATACTCGCATAATTCAAATCATAGCAATCACGTTATGTAATTACTATTTCATACATCAAAATTAGCTCACTTGGGCTAATGATCAAACACTAGTATTCAACTTGAATCACCCACCAAACACATTTTCACAAAAGCATATTTTTATGTCACTATCTTACGAACAAAGAAACCCTAGGGTTTTACTACTCAAACACACATCCATTCACCTGTCACTCAGAACTCGCATTTCACGGCCATTTCCCGGCCCTATCCAATCACAGATGATTAACACCAAAACACACAATTTCACACTCAACATCGCCCGTGAACTACCATCACGCTTCCATTTTTCTTTCAAAAATTTGTATCAATTCGGTCCCAAGGTTTGGGACCGATCCAACGGCCTCTCACGGCCTCATTCAACTCAAACATTAGTAAAACACTTAATATGGGAGTAAAACTCAAGTAGGGAGAAACCCCTACCTCTTGGAGTTTGTCAAAAACTCACAAACTTGTCCACGCGCAGCCCTCCGTCGTAGAGCGCCTCCTTCTTGTCCCGGCAGACCGCCGACGGGTCAGATCGCGCTGTATTTCTGCAGATAAGGGAAGACTTTCTCTCACATCAAAAACGCCATTGAAGCTACTGGCCCCCCCAAATTTTTTTGTTCTTTTAGTTGGATTTGAAGAGATGACCACTATTCCTTGTCATTTAGTGACTTAAGTCAATTAATTAATTAATTTCTTCTTTCTCCGCTTTTGACATTCTAGACTATCTCGCCGCCCATTTTCGCTATTTCTCTTACTCATACTACTTATGGTACATGAGTACTTGTTATATGTGACTTTCGTCGCATCGAAAATCGTTTTACTGCACCCGAACCGCGATGCCTCGAAAAACGTGTCAACTCCGACTATCTCGGAATATTACAAAATTTTACCTGCTAACTAGATTTTTTGAGACGATTCCAACGGTGAAATCCGTTTCGTCATCCGAGATCTAGAGAATAAATTTCGGATTTTTAACCAAAATTACAATTTTATAATCAAAATTACTATTTTGGTTCTTTCCGTAAATTGGAATTTCTGGCCCATTTAATTAGCGACATTTTGTGGATGATTATGTGGCCACTGACATGGCTAAAGTGAGGAAATTTGAGGATGGTTTGAAATTATTCATCCAGGGTAAAATTATGGGACTCCTCCTATAAGATATGGACTCGATGGTCAGGACATCTATGGCCATAGAAAAGGAAGTGGATGAAGCACGGAGCATCCGAGATGCGGGTGCTAGTGGTAAGAGGAATGACAGTTAACTCTTTTCTTCTAGCTCGGGAAAGAAGCAAAGGACTTTTGCCCCGCGAGGGTTTCAGAGACAGGGTTGTGGCTACTAAGGCTAAGGTCAGGATCAGTCATCCCAAGATGGGAGACATTTAAGGGCTCTTAGCTAGCCAGGGCAGAGAGTGTGTTTCCAGTGCCACCGGCCTTGACACTTGAGACGGGATTGCCCTCATAGGCATGGATCCCAGAGTTATGGGATACCACAGTCACAGTCATCAGTGGGGCATGCATAGATGCAATTTGTTCCTTCTTACCCAGCCATGGGTCAAGGAAGACAGTATCAGTCCTAAGGTGCTGCACAAGCACATTCTATTTCGCAGATGGGCCACATGGGTCGGGGCATGGGTCCAGGTCGAGGACATGGCTCATAGGTCGGGACTTTAGGGACCCAGGACGGTCTTTATACACCTCGGACCGAGTCATAGAATCACTGGTTATTCAAGGTACTTTTCTCATCATTTTCATGATGAAAGAGTACGTTTGATTCCCCGTGCATCCTATTCATTCGTTGTTTCATCATGTGTGAAAGATTTGGGCTTAGAGGTTGAAACCTTAGAACAACCGTTGCATGTGAGTTCTTCCCTAGGAACTAGGGTGAGGGTTGATCAGATATGTCGGGATTGTGAGTTGGAGATCTTGGGGATTCTACTCACTGTGGACCTAAGGGTCATGGACATGTCGGATTTTGATGTCATCCTTAAGATGGACAGTCAGACGCACACTGCTTCCTCATTGATTGTGATCGTAGAGGTTATCACGCTTATACTAGATGGTATCAGCATGCTTAGTGGGGATGGGCATGACACTTTACCCCGAGCCGTATGACTCTAGGTGTATTAACCGATGTGGTTGGCAAGCTCTTACCTGAAGACAAGGTGAGACAAGATTTGGATCTACCTCGAGTGATTTGTGAGTATGAGGATGTTTTTTTGGATGCACTACCGATTAATCAGATAGGGATGTAGACTTCACTATTGAGTTACACCTTAGTATATTGTTTCATTTCACGACTCGTATAGAATGACACCTGTTGAGTTACAAGAACTCAAGGTCCAATTGCAGGAATTGTTAGAGAAAGGTTTCATTAGGCCGAACACTTCACCTTGGGATGCTCCGGTTCTATTTTCCAAGAAGAGGGACAAGACTCTTCGGTTGTGTATAGATTACTTGTAGTTGAATAGGGATACTATCAAGAATAGGTACCCTTTGTCGTAGATTGATGATTTGTTTGTTTAGTTGAGAGGGGCGCGGGTCTACTCCAAGATAGATATCCGCACCGGCTACAATCAATTGAGAGTTAGGGAGGCAGATATCCCTAAGACGACGTTATGCTTATATGGGCATTTCTATTCATAAAGGATAAAACAAGCTCTCAGATTGACTTTAATGCCCAAAGTGGCATCTATGATCTTGGCATAGGGTGTTCCAACCCTACCTAGGATCGCCACGTGGTTTTTGTGATGACATTCGATCTTACTCCAAGTTCGAGGAGGATCACGAAAGGGTCACTTCAGTAATGCTTCCTCCAGACCTTGAGAGAAATTACCATGAGTGCCAAATTCAGCAAGTGTGAGTTTTAACTTACTGAGGTGAGATTCTTAGGGCACGTGATATCGACTTCGGGGGTATCCATGGACCTAGAGAAGGTTGAGGAGGTTATGAGTTGGGAGATACCAAAGTCAGTCTTCGAGATATGCAATTTCTTGTGATTGGCAAGGTATTACAAGAGGTTCATTGAGGACTTCTCCCGGTTATCTGTGCCTATGACGAGGTTAACTCGGAAGGAGGTTAAGTTTGAGTGGAATGACTTGTGTGAGAGGGCATTCCAGGAATTAAAGAGGAGGCTTACTTCAGCTCCTATTCTGATAGTCCCAAAGGGGGGATGGAGGTACATAGTATATTATGATGCCTCTAAGGATGGACTGGGATGTGTTTTGATGCAGTCCGGAGGTGGCTTTATGGTTCTCGGCTGAAGAATCACTTGTTAAAGTTAATCTCACACATGACATGAGTTGGCGCCATCGTTTTCGCTTCAGTGCGCTAGGGGTGCCACTATTTATACGATAAGTAGTTCGAAGTGTTTTCAAACCACAAACTGGCACATTTTTTACACGTGGGACTCAACATGAGGCAACACAGGTGTGGATGAGCATCCGAGGATTATGGATTTCAATTTGAATTACCATCCCGATTAGGGCAATGTGGTGGCGATGACTCAACCCAGTCACGTGGAGTGTCAAGCAAGATAGCTCCCAGAAATGGCGTATGTTCGAGATTGTGGGATGCCGACTACAAGATAATGATAAGGCCTAGGTACGTTTGGGGAGCGAGGGTACGCCTTCCCACCGGGCATAGTGATCGAGTTAAGGACGGACGAGGCTCTTATACATCGTGGACCGGCACAACAGTACAAGTGACAAAGGTCGACCATGCACTCATATGAACAATGACAGGAATGCAAAGTGGTGGGCTCCCATTCAAGATCTAAGAGAGGAGATCCTGAGGTTCCATTGCTCTCGCTTTTATCGTGCATCTAGGTGGCAATTTAAGATGTATCACGATCTACGCCTCAGATATCGAGTAGATAAAGAAACATCGAGGAGATTCTCGCTCGACGATGTCTTCACGGTCGCCAGGTAAAGCCGAAAGCACCAGAGGTTAGTAGGATTACTCCAACCATTGGAGGTAGCTAAGTGGAAGTAGGAGCACATCATGACAAATTTTGTGGCTCACTTGCTATGGACATCGCGAACGCATGACACCATGTGGGTGATAGTGACCACCTAAGTCAAGTACACTTTTCGCCGCGTATGACCTTCACATTGGAGGAATTCTGCAAGTCAGATATACAGAGAGAGTCTGCTACATGGAGCGCCAGATCCAGGCACGGATCGATCCCGTGTTTACTAATATTTTTGAAAGTTTCCACGAGCCATGGGACACTAAGGATGATGAGCACAACTTTTCATCCCCTGCATCTGACGGTCAATGAGAGGACCATCCAGATTGCAGAGGATACTGCTAGTGGCAGCAAATTGACTGATAGTAGCTGGAAGAGTTTTAATTCTTGGTGGAATTCAATTACAACAATAGTTATCGTTTGAAAGAATAGACACACTATGATAAGATTATATGGGAGGCCATGTCGACCTCTCGGGTTTGTTGGGACAAAAGGTGAAGAGAACCACTACGAGGTCCAAAGTTGGTTGTGAGACACCCCGAGAAGGGTGGATTGATAGAAGTGGCTTCTCACGGCTCAAAGCCAATGAGCATTTGATAGACAACGTACTCCACTCCTAGAGTGTAAGGTAGATCATGCTCAAGGTGATGCCTAAGAGAGGAGTGGTCACCCGCACGGAAAGCTTATCTACAAGATATCGGGTCCCAAGGTACTTGGAGAAGGTAGGTACGATTGCATACCGTTGGAGCCACGAGTTTATCGAGTACATGCAGATTCCATGCCTCCATGTTCGAAGGGCCACCCCAACCGACTCATGTAGTGATTGTGAGAGCTAGAGGTCGATGCACATGGAACCTTCAGAGGACCAAACATCATGGATAGTCGGATCAAGTTTTTATGGCAAAGACCGTGAGGCTAGTGTAGTTGTGCCAGGGCAAAGACCGTTGAATAGAGGAGGTAACATGGGAGCGCGAAGACACTATGCGTGCCAACTATCCCTTCTTATTCAAGGAAGAAGGTATGTTTTAGTCATTCATATTAAATGACTGTAGCATATGCATGAGATTGTAAATGATAGAATTTGAGACAAAATTCTTTAAAGGGGAGAGAATGAAACCCGAGAAAAATTGAATTTTCGAAAAAGGACAAAACAAAGAAATTGCCGAATGACATAGCTGAAAACTCCGAAATTTTCTAGATCTCGGATGACGAAACAGAACTCACCGTTGGATTCGTCTCACGAAATCTAGTCATCAAAACGAATTTCGTCGAATTCCGAGACAATCGAATTTTCATGTTTTTCGGGGCGAGGGGTGTCTAGTGACTCCCATGGATGAGATTGTTTACGAAAATCTTGGAAGTTGGGAAATGAATTGAGTCAAGTTCATGGGATATAATTTGAACTTGAACTGAGACATAATAAATCGCTGCCTAACGAGGCGACATGTGGTATGACATAGTCACAATATCCAACTTAAATTTAAGTCAGGGACAAGAGAACTAGGGGCTGTAAGAGCCTATCTTTTCCTGATTGACTGAGAGAGAGAGGAGATGAGAGAAAGAGGAGATCCAAGGCTTCCTCCTAAGATCTACGGAGTTCCGTTGGTCGGTTTTTGTTGGGCCAAGAAAAAAAGTTCATCGCATCGACGAGGGATACGCGTGAGTACCTGGAAAGAAGGATTTCACCAAAGTTCTAAGAGGGGAGATTTTGGTAAATCAAAGTTATAGGGTTTAGGAGGCTTCCTACCTGTGTCGAGTTTAGGCGAAGGGGTCCCGCCTGCGGCATGTACGCCAGGCTGAGCCTGACGGCCAGGAAATTTGGGATCTTGGTCCGCTAAGAGAGCTTGTTTAACCACTTCAGGCGGTGAGGGCTTCATCTGTGTGCAAGCCCATGATAACATCAGAAATTACATGGCTTGTTCAGGCTCCATTCCGAGGCATGGTTTGTGATTATTGTGGCTTGCTTCCCGGCCATCAGGTGACTTGTTTGAATGCATTGTCAATTAAGAGTGACATGTTTGGATGTCAAGGTGTGTGCTCTAATATGTTGACATGTGATGAGTTTATATGTGCAAATGACCATGACATGGATGGATTGTGAGTGCGCCACTATTGACATTGTATTGACCTATTTGGATGTCAATATGAGTACTCCAACGTCTTGACATATGATGAATTGTTATGTGTAATGACCATTACATGACTTGCTTGTATATGTGTCATTGCTTGATCATAGAATAACATGTTGAATGTGAATGTTGACATATGTTTGTATGATATATTGACATGAATGAAATGATGTGTGGAAGTCATATGCATGTGATGTGATTTTCCATGACACCGGTAAGTAGTGTGGATTGTGTTGTCCATGTAGCATTCATTATGCATGTGACATGATATAACATTGCAATGGCATAGTGCATTGCATATGCACGGAGACATCGCATTAAGCGGGTGTGAGTGCATGGTTGGTAAATCGACACTGCGTTTGGTGTTTGATTGGGTGAGCTCGGTTAAATGGGACAACATCCAACAAAGTCGCACGATTGATTAAAATGGTAAAGAAAATATGTGCCGGGTATTAGCAAGAAGGGATAAATCCCCCCTCAAGTGAAAGACCCGCCAACTATGGTCAAACAGAGTCCCCAGCGATGAAAGGCCGTAAAAGTGTCTAGGTTTGCGGAGCTTGCTGTGTGACATCAAAAATCCGCTACCCACAAAAAGACGCATGAGTTTTGAATATAAAATGATCATTGTGATGTATCATCAAAAAATCTTTTGGTTTATAAACAAATGAAATTTGTTTTTGAAAATGATCATTAGATGTCATCAGAATGATCAAGTTATCACACATAGCTAGGCATTGTAGGGAGTCAAGAGGACTCTGGCGCATGGTACATGATTGAGTCTCATCTCATTTTCATGGCATGACAGAATTTGATATAGAATTGGCATGTTCTTGTTGGAATGTGAATGTGAAGTGTTATGAACACAGATGTGCACTTAGCGGGGAGGCAAATTCTTCATAGAGGTATCACCGGCATGGCTCACCCTTATGGGACAACCTTTCAGTGCCGGGTTTTACACCGCAGAGCAAAGCCAAACGAGGCCGTGACAAGTAAGAACGACATGTGGCCTTAATAAATCTTTTTGTAAAAAGCGTTTGGGACAAACTAGTTATAGCATGTATTTTTGTATAAGAGAATTGTAATTAAATTATTTTGGACAATTGCCAATATAATCGGGTATAATAATTGGCCACACTCCTAACCCCGCCTGGAAGCATTTAAGGCCGTGAAATCCATACTAGGACTCTTTACTTGCTTTTTCAGACATTGGTAGGCCTAAATCTTATAACTGAATAAAAAATATTATATACAAAGATACAAAATAAAACTACCACCGTAGTGGTGTTTACAGTGTCAAAACATACAGTCCTGCGTCCCATTTACATATACATATATAAAAAATGTACATTTACATTTACATAATCAGAGTGCAAAACCTACGGTAATGGACTCCTACTAGTTTGTTGGCCCAGCAGTATGTGGAAGATCGCACGCCCTCCCCTCCGTACTCTACACTACATTAACCCCGTGCTGTTTAATCGCTTAATGGGAAAACATGTGACTTATACGTATACACATGCACTAATACTCATTTATAGTAAGCATATAATGGTACAAGATATACGCGAATAAGATATCATAATTTTTCAGCGAATCTATAACAAACTTATACACATAGCTTGTACTTATAGCCTAATTTATACTTGTTCGTATCTCCCGTAGAAGTTACAGAGCTTATTTGCAATGAGGTACCGTAGGTACATTCAGAAAGATAATGACGCATTACTACTTTACTCCTATTCATCATTCAAATTCTTATAATATAAGCTGTTTATTCATAGACCAGTAATAAGAAATGAGTAGGACCATGACATAATAAGTACGGTGCGGTACATTCTTGAGTCGCGTAGCGGTCGCAGTAGCGCATAAGCGAAATGTGAGGCAGCGGCCAGGAAGTGTCATCGCGCTAATCGATGCGAGTACTAAATGTGTGACTTTCTGTTCAGTGACACTAATCGGAGTGTCTTGGGAAGTCTTATGCGTGCAACTCACGTGCGAGGAGATGTAGTGTCGTTGATATTGGTCTTATATAATTATATGTGTTGGAGACTTGTTATCTTATCATAGGGGCATTAAGTTTGCAACCATCAAACTTCGTAGGAGGTGATGCGATCTAATTTTCCTTTACACAAACATGATGGATCCTTATACACACTTATAGGGTCCTCGTTAATCCGATGAAACCGAGTCCTCGGAATACTTGAATAGCATAAGAAACATGGCAAAAACACGTATAAATGATTGCTCTGTTGCGTGTAGGCCTTGCCCGTGGCGTAGCTTTGCTACACCTCGGCGTGCACAGCAATACAAGCCTCCCTCATTACAGCCGCCACGGCGTGGACATGCCACGCCTTGTCGTGGACTTACGATGCTGCATGGGATCCCTACGCCATAGGCGTGATGGGACCACATGCCAGTTCTGGCGATTTCGTCCATTTTCAATCAACCAAAAGTAAAGAAAACCGTATACTCTCGAGAAAAACATCTAGAGTGTGTGTCTTAAAGCCAAACATATATATAGATTAATTAAGTTTTCCAAGCCCAGGCACTCAAATCTGTAAGTTAGGTTAGCTTGTAACAAGCAGTATCAATCGTAAATGGCCAAGAGTGCATGTCTTACAAAGGGGATTTCATACTCATCTTGCTCTGAGCTAGGGTTTTTCTGCCAAACCCCAACTTCTGACAAATCTGGGGTCCCATGATGAATTCCTAATAAACCACTATAAATGGAATAAACTAATAATATCCCTCTGAAAATTAAAAATCATGCTAATCATACTAATCATACAAAATATAACAATCCATATAAATCATCACATTTCTTGTTTTCTTTTCTCTTCTTTTCTAATAGTACAACTTCTTCTCCTCTCTACGTTTTTTTTTTGCTCTCCAAATGGGTATGAGAAAATATCTCATCCTAGACCAACTTCTCATTATTCCACTTTGGCATATAATCTTATGACTTTTATATCCCGTTTGGACAAATTCCACTTTTACCCTTGTATCTTGTACAAATTCCGGGTTTCGAAATTTTCTTACTTAGCAAAATAATAATTATGAAAATTTTGAAATAAACTATAATATACCCAATTATGTTTAAGCAGCTTCAGGGTATATTTGAGGGTAATACAATAGTAAGAGGGTGTCATGATCGAATTTGCTACAGTTGTATTAAGTGTATTATTCTCGTATTTTTAACTTAAATATGTGAATGAATGGGTCCGTCGAGGACGTATTGAGGTGGTGTGAGTAGCTTCGGTATGTCCTACAAGTAATTGGTGCGATCTGAGATTGGAGTCTTCTTGATGGCTGGGTGAAATTCCGTAGGTTGTGATTAGTAAATGAGACCTGGGTTTTGAAATATAAAATATATTCTAAAAAATAGATCATACTTATTACCATATAGCTAGTCTCAAATAGCACGAAAATATTTGCTAGTTTTGGTTTTACACATAAACATCAATATACTATACAAAAAAAAAAAAAGCAATCCAGGTTTTCATGTGGAAATTATCCAAGTTTGTCATTCTTCTTTTCATTTTGCATCACAAATCTAACAACCGTAACAAAAGCCCTAAATCACCCATATCGTATTCATATCTTAATACATATTCTATAACCCTGTAACAAAGCCCTAAAATCAGTAGAAAATACTGGGTCTTTATGGAGGAGGACCGCAATGATCAGAATAGAGTAGCTGGTCGGACAACTCATAATGCACAGCAAAATCATTCCTAATAGTCACTGGAGATGAGAAGGAGAGAAAAATGGAGAAGAGCAAATGGAGAAGAAAAAGAGTGCACACTATTTTTTTTAAAAAAGAATAATATGCATGTCGATACCGTGCGCCATTGCAATTTTGCAAAGTCGATCTGTAGTCATTAAGTGCGGTATTATAATTACAAGTTTAATGTGTGTCGATTATTACGATGTGCTTTTAAAAAAATTCTGATGTTTAAACGTTAACCAAAAATTATAATATTGTATTATTATTTTGTGGCGATGCGATGTGTATGTTGATATGACTAAGACAGATTAGTTTGAGTATTATTTTAATTTCAAACTTATTTTAGTAATTTTTTTTAAACTAACCTAAATATGTCCATAACTATTAAAACGATGCGTTTTGGAGAAAGTACATGGAATATATAGAGAGTAAAGAGAGGGATCGTCACTTTGGCTTCACTCTTCCCCCTTCATTGTCAGTGATGGGCTGTAGTGTTGAAGTCCCAGTCTTCACAGACACAACCATGGGAACCCACTTAGCCCTCTCTGTTTCTCCAAATATCACGTCTGGAGATTTCAAGAGTATGTTTATACTCTCCTTCATCCCTTGATCTTCGTTTTCAATCTTTCTGGTGATTTATTTCTTCTTCATGATCATCAAATTGTGTACTTGTATGTGTTTTTTCTTGGGCAATGGTGCTCTGGTTTTAAATTTTGTGCCATGAATTTTCTGGGTTTTGATTTTTCTCCCTTACTTTCTTGCTGCTTATTTAGGTTTTCTTGGGTTCTGTTTGGATTCACGGTTTTACAAACATGTTTAAAGCTAAAAGAAGCACAAGCGATGAGAAATTGCATTGGGCTAATGAACCATAAAAGAAATTGCAATCTCTTTCCCAAACTTTAAAGAATTTATGGAAGTAAAAATTTTTTACTTAAAATTTAGAAGTATTTTTAAGTATAAAATGGATGTCTGATGTGCTTACTTTTTTTTTTTTTTGAATGAACTGATGTGCTTACTTATTATATAAGAATTCTTTGTTTTTGTGTAAGACTTTCTATTTTCAAAAACAAAAACTAGGAAATGCTTCGGAAAATGCATTTAGTTCTTATTTGTTTATTTGATTTGGTTCTCAAGTTTCTACTGCATCAACATGGTCATAACATGTTTTCTAGATGTTTTTCCTATTTGATATGATTTCAGTGTTTCCAATTAAGTTTAGGTTCCTTCTTGTGCATTGAATTGATAGGCTTTCTATTATATGTGGAACTCCAACTCCTGATGTACTCAACTGAGGATTTAATTGATCGATAAAATTCGAAAATGGGCAATAGGTGTCACTTGGAGCAAGGTGGGTTTTGGGCATTGATATCTCTCCTAAATGATACATGAGAATGTCTCAGACAGTTACACCCAAATATGTGGCCATGAAATAGGGATTAAGTGGAACAGAATTGACTGTGTGGTAGAGTCGGGGAAACACTTGTTTCTTCCATATTTTGGACCTTAGCTCCATGGGACAATATGCTACTGCTGAAACATGGAAGAATTGAAATCTTAGATCAAAACAAAACATTATGTATGGATGGTGTGGCGCTAAACAGAATTCTTGAACGAGGAACAGCAGGCCTATTACTCACTACATCAAAAAATTTCCATTAATGAAAGATGTAAATCCATTGGAAAATAAAAAATCCGCATGTCTGCTGAAACATGGAAGAATTGAAATCTTAGATCAAAAAACGAAAACGTATGTATGGGATGTTCATTTGCTAAACAAGAATTCTTGAACAGCGAACAACCAGAGCCTATTACTCACTACATCAAAAAATTTCCATTAATGAAAGATGTAAATCCATTGGAAAATAAAAAATCCGCATGTCTGCTGAAACATGGAAGAATTGAAATCTTAGATCAAAACAAAAACATTATGTATGGATGGTATAAAGCGCACGACGAGAATTCTTGAGCAGTGAACAACGAGCCTGTACTCACTGCATAAAAATTTCCATTAATGAAGATGTAAATCCATTGGAAAATAAAATCATGTCACTATTTGAAACATGGAAAGAATTGAAATCTTAGATCAAAACAAAAACATTATGTATGGATGGTATAAAGCACTGAATAAGAATTCTTAGACAGCGAACAACCAGAGCCTGTACTCACTATCAAAAATTCCATTAATGTGAAAGATGTAAATCCATTGGAAAATAAAAAATCCGCATGTCTGCTGAAACATGGAAGAATTGAAATCTTAGATCAAAACAAAACGTATGTATGGATGGTATGGCTTGCCTAAACAAGAATTCTTGAACAGCGATATAAATGACTCACCATAAAACACCATTTGTGAGATTATAAATCCATTGGAAAATAAAAAATATGCATGTCTGATGAAATGGTTGTTGAAGTCTGAATATTTCTCTGTTTGTCGCATATCTTGGAGTATGATACTGCATTTTTTTTTATCTCTTATGGGAAATTTAGTCTATCTGAATCTGTTCTGTTCTGTTCTGTTCTGTTCTGCAGGAGAACTTGAGAAAACACACTTCAATTGTTTCCCAGAACTGGGAGAGATCAGGGTTTATGGATTAATGGTACATACTTCTTTATCGTCTGCCTTTCCTTTTGAATTTGTGGTTTTTTACTTGGTTGTTTTTTTAATGCCATGCTTCATCTTCATCACATGTATGTAAATGCATTGATTCATCTTCCTTTTGGTTCTGGTAGGTGAAGCGGAAATCATGCTTTTACCACCTGCCTGAATCAGTGCCTATAAAGCATGCTTTCCAGGGTTTGAAAAGAACATGGTTTTTACGCACTGAAGTGAAATCCCTAGGTGGTTCCAATCTGTCAGGTTTATCCAACCATGTAACTGTAGAAACGAGGAATCATGCTTCTCATGGTAGCAATGTTACAGATCCTATTGAACCCAAAAGCTATACTGCAGTCACTGTTAGGAATAAAAACAGAAGTAAACGTAAGAGGAGGGGAAAAAAACGATATCACTGCCTCAAAGCTGTAATGTGGGGGCTTCTGGGAGGTTTGTATTTTTCGAGGAAACGTAGAAGGAAAAGAGTAGTGAAGAAAAATTGCTTCCCAGCTTGTACTGTGAGTGTGAGTGACATTGAGGATGGATGCCCGGGTCCTTCTGCCAAGGAGAGGTCTGATTTCTGTACATTGGGGAAAGAAGAAGAGCATGGGAAAGAATGGATGAGCAAAATGGTTGAGTGTAGTCCTAGTGAAAGGTCATCAGAAGTAGTATCGGTTACAGGTATAATCGAGAGATACTTCTCAAATTCTGATGACATGACTTACTTTCGAAGCCCTTCAAACTCTGAGGTTACCTCTAGAGTGATTTGCAGTTGCTCGAACGAACAATTGGGGGTGGGGGTGACGACAGATGCCAATCGCTCAAACATACAAATTGGCGTGTTCAAAACCAAAACACCAGCAAGAGAGACGCCTTTCTCACTGTCAACTAGCCCAAGATCTGGAACTGCCAGGGATAAGCTTGAGAGAACTCAGGTTGGGAAACGCGTTGTCGAGGCCTTAAATACTCTTGGTGTTTCTTCAAGCAATCAAAGTCCAGCAATTTCTATTAACAGATTGAAGGATGAAAAACTGTTGGGACTGGACTCTAATCTTGTTAGAAGTATGGTCTTTGAAATGAGTGATGGTGATGACTGAAGAAACCCGAGTTTCCCTCCTCATAGACTACTGGTTTATCCATGGATGAAGTTGTTATGTATGCTCATGTGACGACGCCATGCTGCAAAAACTAGAGGTTACAAACTAGACCAATCATAAATGCATATCATATCTATTCTCATATATTTTTCCTTCTTATCTGTTAGGTGATTTCCCAAGACCTTCTTGTGTGAGAACTAAGAACACAATATCTGGGTGATTCAAGAATTTCTATATATCATCTGGTGATCCCACCTGATACTAAAAGAACATGAACAAGATGATGCTCTCTAATGGAGCATTATTCAATATGTCTACAAGTGAAGAATCAGATTACTCGATCCCCTAGACTTTTTATCATTTCATTTGTAACCATGGCAGTTTCTGTACATAGTTGTTTATCATTAATTAATCTATCATACAGAACCAGACCCAGAAGGAATTCATTTTCCAGAATACCAAATTGGCTGTAAACCCACATGCAGTTTGCTGTAATATCTACCTATTAAGGCCTGTTTGGATGTCATGAAAAGAAAAAATGAATTGTGTTTATCATTTCTGAATGTCTTGAGGTAATTTGAAAAAGCAGAAGCCTACAAGCCCTGTAATGTGGCACTATTTGGTAAATTATTGCCCAAAGAAAGGCACCATTCTTCTTAAGCCATCTTTCTCTTGTATCCTTTTAATATAAATAAATATATATATATATATATATATATATATATATATATATATATATATATATATATATATATATTATCTTAAAGAATCCATTTTTTTCCCAAATCTTAAAGAAACCTAAGAATGGTGGGAGGAGAAAGGTTCAGATGACTTTTCCACATGGTTTTCTCTCTTTTGGGTGGTCATATTTGATTCACGACTCGCGCAAGGTACTTGAATTTAAAGATTCTATATATTTTAATGACTCTTATAGGGTCGAACTTGATCTTAAGTTTGCTCCCTAATGATCACTATTTCGAACTCTTTAGGATCATCGGAGGATTTATCTATATCGATTAGCTTTAGGATTTTATAAGCTTAATCGAAGCACTTGAACACCCATGGTTTTAAAAACAAAAACAAAAACAAAAACACCAATAGATAATGTTTTAAGAATCAAACTGTTAATTTAATCGAAAAAGTTACTAGCTCACGATTCAAGAGTTGAACCAGATTGAAAAAGTCACCAATCAACATTCTAACCAGTCGAAGTGGTTAATCCAATCCAATTTTTAAAATATTGATAATAATAATAATTATTATATTGTTGTGAAGCCTGTAGCTTACATCGCCCTTGTATTTGCGGCGCTATGTTGTGGGTACCGCTGCACAGGTTTATACGGCGTTTAAACGTGAGTACATGCGAAGTTGAATGCAGCGGACGATATTTGTGGGCCGGAGAGCAGTTTATAACACATTATTAGCACGATGCTCGCGATGGGGTGTGTGTTGTGATCCTTTAACCACCCCGAGCGGCGTTTAAGCGAGTGAGCTGCGAGAAGTTGGGCGCGAATGATATCACGGCCAGGATATGGGGTTGCAGTATTTGGTGGCGTGCGGTCGCGATGGGGGGTGTGTTGTGAAACACAGTAGCACGCATCGCTCCCGGTACCAGTGAGCGCGCCTGTTGTGGGGCTCCCTGCCACGAATTTAAGCGCGTTTTAAACCGTGAGGCGCACAGTTGGGCCAGCGGATATCGCGGGTAGAGAGGCGTTCTCTGTATATATATATATATATATATATATATTAGGGCTAGACCAATTTAATATCTTCCTGACCAAGAAACCCCAACCTCTAATTTGAGCATAAACGGGCCCGAATATTGGAAACGTTTCTTGGGTGGAAATTAATATTTAGTAAACTACCCTCCTCGTCTATTTGCTGGAAATTTTTCTATCTTACTAAACTACCCTTTTAATAACTTAGTACTCAGGTTTTCTGATGGCTGATTTTATAATTCAAAATTAAATATGGGTAAAAACAAGTTAACCACCTGGAATAAGACTCAAAGAAAATAAAATCAATTTTTTAGTTTATACACTGGCAGTCGCACAATAAATAGAATAAATGTTTTTTTTTCTAAAACAATAGAATAAATGTTATTAAGACGTCTTCACTCTATAAATAGCAAAATATGTTCATTTTAGCAATAATAGAGTAAAAATTCTTACTAAATAAGTGATTCTTGATTAATTATTAATTAACAATCATAAATATATATGTATGATATAAATAATAAAAGTGGCTTTATATACACTTACATCTCGGGATTTATAAATATGTACGGAAATATCTTGAAAATTATTCTATTAGGCCCTATTTGATTCCAAAAAAAATCTGAAGAAAAATATAAGTGAAAGAAAACGGAGAGTAAAACTAGAATAATTACATTATTTATATTTGATTTTTATAACACAATCAAATATAAAGAATATATATATACACATTTTTAAATATATATTAACTTTTTGTAAAAGGAAAAACTCTAACCTTATTTTTTTTCAATATTTTTTTTAAGAAAGGAAGGGTGATTTGTTGTCATCATTAACCTAAAACCACCCCTTTGAAACTCTTTATATTTTTTATTTTTCAATAAAATGATTATTTTACATATATTTAAGTTATTATTTATTTTTTTGTGATTTAGTTGTCTTTTTGGTACGTATGTGGTTGTTATCGTTTTGGTGCGACGAGTAGTTGTGTCGTCTTATCTGATGTTACAGTTTTTGTCGTTGTGGTGTAGGTCTGAACTGATAAATCGAATCGATAGTCAAATCGATATCTTAGGAGCTTAGAGTCGTATGTATTTTAGTTATAATAGTAATATCGAATGTGGTCTATTATCGAATATAAGTTTTGAATCGATTTATTATCTTGTATTAAACACGATGTGTTTTTATCATTTTATGATTTTGATTATATGTGTCTATGATGTATTGCTAGTTTTGATCAATCTTATAAAAAAAAATAAAATAAAATTTAAAGTAACATTTATAATTATTAAAGAGTAAAGGGACTAGTATGCAAAATCACCGAGTTGGACAGACTCGTGCGGACTCAGAAACTTAAAGGGCAATTTCGGTAGTTCAAAATTGGAAAAGAAGAAGAAATTCTTGGACAGTCTCGCCTGCCAATCACTCCTTTCCCTGTGCTATTTTTCTCATTTTCTCGCCTTTTCCTTTCTCTATAAAAATACCACTCCTCAGCTCTCTCTCACTCAGAATCTCTCTCTCTAAAGGTATGCGATCGCATCCAAAACCCTGAAATTCGATAGCAAAACCTTAAGAAAAAATTTACCGATACCATCTCGGAACTCAATTGCTACGATCCGATCTTCGTGAGAGAAGCGAATAAGAAAAAAGCCCTATTATTTCTCCTTAATTCATTATTTTCTCCAATTTCGTCGAATCTCCGTCATTCGATCGCTGTCGATCAGTTCTCGCCGCCGAGGATTGATCGATTCGTTACTGCGGTTTCGATTCGTGCAATGCTTTCAATTTCAATATGAAGTTGAAGAGGAGGAGGGCTCTAGAAGTGGTCAGTTCGATGTACCTACGAATTATTTTGATCAAATTTGGTGATATGTTTGTTTCTGTGTTTATTGGAGGTGTAGATTGTTGAGACTCATGTTGTTTAGGTTTCATGTTGGTTTTGTTGATCGTTGTTGCAATTTTTTGGCGGTGGTTTCAAAGTAATGTGGTTTCTTGATGATCGTATTTTTTTATCCTAGCACTAAAATTGAATTCTGTGACAAAAAAATTTGATAAGGCACGCGGGTTTGCTGATGGATAATGTTCCTTCTTTGCATGACTTTGTTAAATGTTTGGCCTATGAAAAAATTAAGAAAAGAAAATCAATAAAAATTCCAATTTTATGTTTTATCCTGACTTTTGTTTCAGAAAATTGAGGAATTTAATTCAATTACATTGAATGGGTGATGTTAGGTTGTTAATAGCATAGAGGTTTCAGATATGGATATGACATATTGGGAAACAACTAAATTGGTTTAGAAGTTGATTCTTTTATACCATCCCTTTTTTTTCACCGAGCAAATAGAGAAGGAAAAGAGAAGAAAGTTAAAAACAGGTTGATAATTGGTCACATAATTGAATATGATAGAAGATGTTGGCAGTTTTCTGGTTTTACTCTGATCCGGAGTCATATATGTGAGAAGTTGGTAAGTGATTTTGGTAGGCTTAGTAGTTGATACTCCATGGTTATAATTCTTATTTATGCTTGGTACTATTGTTTCTTTTCTTTACCCTTTGCTGAGGCTGGGAAAGAAATTATAATAGTTTTAATTATATGTTTTATGTTGTTTGGTTTATGGGAGATGTAAATAGCACCTTTACTAAGCTGGTAATTGTAATAGGCACAGCTGAGTGGAGAGTTTTTCTCCGATAGGGCATGAAGTTAACAATTTTAATCACTCCTTTTTCTTCATTTTCTAACTTCCAAAGCGAGCATACATTTTTGCTTTCTTGAATTACTGGTTGTTTGGTTGTTAAATTCCACTGAAACGTGGTTGCAATAGGAGTGGTATTCCAATGTGGAGCAATTTTAAAGCTTGGACAGCAATGGGTGCTGCAATACCAAGAGCAAACCATCCAATCAGATCTTGCTCTTCAACCTATAGTATTTCTAGGTGGACAAATCCTGGCTTCTTTTTTAGAAGCTATACAAGAGTTAATAAGAATGGTGCCAAAATAGGGTTGAATTCTTGTACAAAGAGGTATATACACACTTGAGAAGGAGCAGAGGGAAACAAGAACCAAAGATAGAGGGAAGAAATAATGCAGTGGCCTCAATATCATCTCCCAAAAATCTATCAGTGAGGTCCAAAGAATCCATGTTCCCATCCCTTGGAAGAATCCAATGGTCAGTAGTTCAGTATTGGGATTTTGCAAAAATTTGTCTCCATATACACCCGCAGGGGCCTCAATCTTCTTCCTTAAAGTGCATATGTGATAATGTTCCTCTCCCCCAAAGAATCCACGTACAAAATATATTAGGATCCTACAGCACTTTGTTACAGATTGAATCCTCCAAAAATCCAATTCCTTTGAAAATTTTACAATATTTTTGTGACAAAAAACCGAAGCTAAGCACAAAAGTGTTGATTTCCATGGCTTTGGGTGCTTCTGTTTCACAAATGTGCCTGCTGGCTACAATTTCCTTAAGTAACCTTGGCAAACACATATGCCACCCAAAGAGGATGAGCACCAAAGACCAGAAGCTCTGGGACCCGGAATGGGAGATCAGGAACTGGTTGGAAGCACTTGCAGCTCCAATTCATGAGGGTCCTGGTTGATTGCAAGAGTTAGTTCCCTGTCTTCAGTTGGACCTAATAAGGTTTTCGCTTAGTTGAGATTTTATTTGTGTTTCCCATAAACCAAATGATATAAGGCATAATATTCATAGCGTTATATTCCTTTGCCTATTCTCAGTTATGATATTCTACTGCACTGCACCCAAACAAAGAACTTTATTTTGGAGGGATCAAAGGAGCCCACACTTGCACAACTGAGAAAATGGCTACCTCCACAATGAGAAAATAAGTGTGATTTAACCAAGAGGCAACCAAGCTGGAATAAACTCCAAAAAAAAATATTCTTCCTGTAGTAAGTAAACTGTTGACTCATTTATCAAAAAAAAAAAAAAATTTAACTACTGACTCAGGGTTTAAAGATTCTCAGCCAATGTTGACTTGATCAATCATATTTGTATTTATCATTTTCTGCCACCCAATGTTGACTTGATCAGGACGATAGGCGTGAATATAATATTTTATGCATCCATCTATGTCATTTTTTTTATGCTGATATCTTCATATATGTGTTTATGTAACTTATGTTTATCCAGCACATGTGATATGTGTGCATGTCGAGCAACCCCATTGGCGTAGTTAGCTAATCTAGAATTGATGAATCCCATGGGTGGGAGGAACCTTGACCTTGTGAAACCATTTATTAATGTTTTTATTTTTATTTTATTATTTTTTATATGTAAATATTTTCATGTACATTTGTATATAACTTTTCTCCATCATTGTGCATATGAACAGTTTCCTTAGTGAATGCATCTGAGGAAATGTAAGCTGTAACCTTTAGTTCTATTTTGGTCTACGTTTGATCAGCCAACGCTGACTTGATCAAGAGTCAAGACCATAGGCGTGAATATTAGATTTTGTGCATCCATTTATGTCATTATTTTTAATGCTAATATGTTTATGTATTTGTTTATGTAACTTATGTTTATCCAGCACATATGATATGTGTGCATGTTGAGCAACCCTACAGATGTAGTTAGCTAATATAGAATCGATCGATCCCATGGGTGTGAGGAACCTTGACCTTGTGAAACCATTTATTTCATGTTATTATTATTATTAGCTTATAAAAAATGTTATTATTATTATTTACTGACCTTATTTTTTATATGTAAATCTCTTCATGTACATTTGTATGTAACTTTTCTCCATCATTGTGCATATGAACAGTTTTCTAACTAAATGCACCTGAGGAAATGTGAGCTGTAACGTTTTTTTCTTGTACACACATACATACAGAAGAAATCAATTGCATGGGTTTTAGTTGTTGCAAGTTGTTACTACTACTGCATTTGTTTATGCAGTTGTTCTTTCTTGTCCAACTAAGTTTTGAGTACAATTTCTATTTTGCTCTACACTTGTGTTGGCGAGACACCATCTTGATACTCAGAATCTACTATGCCTAGAAAGTATGATATTTTTTATTTGTTGTTGCAGCCTCCAAAAATTAGATCGTTCATCAATGGCGTGACATCTACTCCATTTGAGAATATAGAAGAACCCTTAAAATATTTTATCTGGGAGTTCGATAAGGTGCCTTTATAATCTTTAATTAGAATGTTTTTAAGCTTTTTCTGTATTTGAAGTTTGATTGATGCTTATGATTGTTTGTGCAGGGAGACTTCCATCATTGGGTTGATCTTTTTAATCATTTTGATTCGTTTTTTGAGAAGCACATAAAGCCAAGGAAGGATTTGCAGATTGAGGATAACTTTTTGGAATGTGATCCTCCCTTCCCTAGAGAAGCTGTTCTTCAAATTCTTCGTGTCATAAGAATAATTTTGGAGAACTGCACAAATAAGCATTTTTATAGTTCATATGAAGTATGTCTCTCTCTCTCTCTCTCTCTCTCTCTCTCTATCCTTCTTTTTGGCCTTTGCCTTCCTATTTTCAATTGACATTATGTTTTTTATTCTTTTTTTTTGGGTGGATTCTTACATCTATATAGCAGCATCTTTCTGCTCTGCTTGCTTCTACGGATGCGGACGTGGTTGAGGCTTGTCTTCAAACTTTAGCAGCTTTCTTGAAGAAGTCAATTGGAAAATACCCCATCAGGGATGCTTCTTTAAATTCAAAGTTATTTGCTTTTGCACAAGGTTGGGGGGGAAAGGAAGAGGGCCTTGGATTAATTGCATGCAGTGTACAAGATGGGTGTGATCAAATTGCTTATGACTTGGGTTGTACTCTCCATTTTGAGTTCTATGCAGTGAATGAGCCATCAAATGGACAACCAGCTTCTGAGAAAGCTGGCCAAGGTTTACAAATAATTCATTTGCCTAATATTAATACTTGTCAAGAGACTGATCTCGAGCTTTTGAATAAGTTAGTTACAGAGTATGAAGTACCGATTAATTTAAGATTTTCTCTTATGACAAGATTGCGGTTTGCAAGGGCATTTGGCTCTTTAGCTGCTCGCCAGCAGTACACATGTATTCGCCTCTATGCCTTTATGGTTCTTGTTCAATCAGGCAGCGATGCCGATGACTTGGCTTCCTTTTTTACTGCTGTGCCTGAGGTGACCAATGAATTGGTATCACTGTTGAGCTATGAAGATGCTATTCCTATAAAAATTCGAATTCTGAGTCTGTTATCATTGGCTGCTCTTTGTCAAGATCGATCTCGCCAGCCATCTGTATTGAATGCTGTAACATCTGGTGGGCATCGGGGCATTTTGCCCAGTCTCATGCAGAAAGCCATTGATTCCGTTATAAGCAATAACTCAAAGTGGTCTGTTGTTTTTGCTGAGGCTCTATTATCAGTTGTTACTGCTTTGGTCTCATCATCATCATCAGGTTGCTCAGCCATGCGTGAGGCAGGATTCATACCAACTCTTCTCCCTCTTCTTAAAGACACAGAGCCCCAGCACTTGCATTTGGTTAGCACAGCTGTACATATTCTAGAAGCTTTTATGGATTACAGTAATCCAGCTGCCGCATTGTTCAGAGATTTGGGGGGTTTGGATGATACCATTTCTCGCCTAAAAGTAGAAGTATCTCACGTTGAAAGTTGTTCAAAGCAGCCAGATGAAGATTCCGATGGTAGCAGGAAGCTAACTCAACTTGTTGCTGGTACTTCTACTGAGTTGGACAACATACAGCCTCTTTATTCTGAGGCATTGGTTGCTTATCACCGTCGTTTATTGATGAAAGCTTTACTAAGGGCCATATCTCTTGGAACATATGCCCCTGGAACTACCACTCGTATTTATGGTTCTGAGGAGAGTTTGTTGCCTCATTGCTTGTGCATTATTTTCAGAAGAGCCAAAGATTTTGGAGGGGGGGTCTTTTCACTTGCAGCAACTGTTATGAGTGATCTCATTCACAAAGACCCTACATGTTTTCCTGTCTTAGATGCAGCTGGTCTTCCTTCTGCCTTCATGGATGCTATAATGGATGGCGTTCTCTGCTCTGCTGAAGCCATAGCATGCATACCTCAGTGCTTGGATGCCTTATGCCTTAATAACAATGGCCTTCAAGCTGTGAAAGATCGCAATGCTTTGAGGTGCTTTGTGAAAATATTTACTTCAAGGACATATTTGCGTGCCCTGACTGGTGATACTCCTGGATCCTTGTCAAGTGGACTTGATGAACTAATGCGCCATGCATCCTCATTGCGTGGACCTGGAGTGGACATGCTGATTGAGATCTTGAATACCATTTCAAAGATAGGATCTGTGGCTGAAGCTCCTCCATCATCCAGTGATTCTCTGTGCTCCTCTACTCCGATTCCCATGGAAACTGATGCTGAAGACAGGAATTTAGTTATATCAGATGATAAGGAATCATCCAAGATGGAAAGCTCTGAGCAGACTGTAGAGACCTCTTCTGATGCTTCATTGGCTAATATTGAATCTTTCCTTCCAGAATGCATAATCAATGCTGCTCGTCTTCTTGAAACAATTCTTCAGAATGCTGATACATGCCGCATTTTTGTTGAGAAGAAGGGAATTGAGGCTGTTCTTCTGCTAGTTACTTTGCCTTTAATGCCTCTTTCAGTGTCTGTTGGTCAGAGTATCTCTAATGCCTTTAAGAACTTCTCGCCACAGCATTCTGCTTCCCTGGCTAGGGCTGTATGTTTATTCCTGAGAGAACATTTGAAATTAACAAATGAACTCTTACTTTCAGTTGGGGGAATGCAGCTTGCTGAGGTAGAAAGTGCAAAGCAAACAAAAGTTTTGAAATGTCTTGCTTCTCTTGAAGGTATACTATCTCTTTCCAATTTTCTGTTGAAGGGGACAACCACTGTGGTCTCTGAATTGGGTACTGCTGATGCTGATATATTGAAAGACCTTGGGAAAGTATACAGAGAAATACTGTGGCAAATATCTTTATGTTGTGATTCCAAGGTGGATGAAAAGAAGAATGTTGATCTAGAACCTGAAGGTACTGATTCAGCAGTATCTAATGCTACTGGAAGAGAGAGCGATGATGATGCAGGCATTCCTGCGGTCAGATACATGAACCCTGTTTCTGTTAGGAGTACTTCTCATCCTCAGTGGGGTGGGGAACGCCAGTTTCTTTCAGTGGTTCGTTCTGGTGAAGGGTTAAACCGTCGGAGTAGACATGGATTGACACGCATACGGGGTGGAAGAACTGGGCGCCATCTGGAGGCATTAAACTTCGACTCTGAAGCTTCTGGCAATATGTCTGAAACATCTTCTCAGGATTTAAAAAAGAAGAGCCCTGATGTCCTTATCTCGGAAAATCTTACTAAACTAGCTTCCACTTTGCGTTCTTTCTTCACAGCTCTTGTAAAGGGTTTCACATCTCCAAATCGTCGTAGAGCTGACTCAGGGACTTTGAGTTCAGCTTCAAAGAGCCTGGGGACTGCATTGGCTAAGTTATTCCTCGAGGCACTTAGTTTCTCAGGGTATTCTACTTCAAATGGGCTTGAGTTATCCCTCTCTGTGAAGTGTCGGTACCTTGGAAAGGTTGTGGATGACTTAGCAGTTCTCACATTTGATGGCAGGCGGCGTACCTGTTACACAGCAATGGTTAATAACTTCTATGTCCATGGAACCTTCAAGGAACTACTCACAACATTTGAAGCTACAAGTCAGTTGTTATGGACCCTCCCTTACTCTGTTCCAACTCAAGGAATCGATGATGAAAAAGTGGGTGAAGGAAGCAAATTATCTCACAGTTCATGGCTGCTTGATACATTACAAAGTTATTGCCGTGCCCTTGAGTATTTTATTAATTCTTCATTGCTTTTATCTCCAAACTCTGCATCCCAGGCTCAGTTACTTGTTCAGCCTGTTGCTGTTGGATTGTCCATTGGGTTGTTTCCCATTCCTAGGGACCCAGAAGCTTTTGTTCGTATGCTTCAGTCTCAGGTTCTGGATGGAATACTTCCTGTCTGGAACCACCCCATGTTCCCAAGTTGTAGTTCAACTTTCATCAATTCCATCATTTCACTTGTTACACATGTATACTCTGGTGTTGGGGATGTTAAGCGGAACCGCAATGGTGGAAGCACAAATCAACTTTTCATGCCTCCTCCTCCTGATGAAAATACTATTGCTACCATAGTTGAGATGGGTTTTACAAGGGCAAGAGCTGAAGAAGCACTGAGAAGGGTGGAAACAAATAGTGTTGAACTGGCCATGGAATGGCTGTTTAGTCATGCTGAAGATCCTGTGCAGGAGGATGATGAACTGGCTAGGGCACTTGCTTTGTCACTAGGAAGCTCTTCAGAAACATCTAAAGTGGATAGCATTGATAAGTCAATGGACGGTTTGACTGAAGAGGGACAAATGAAGGCACCTCCTGTTGATGATATCCTTGTTGCATCGATCAAGTTGTTTCAGAGTAGTGATACAATGGCATTTCCACTGACAGATTTGCTTGTGACACTTTGCAATCGGAACAAAGGAGAAGATCGATCAAAGGTGGTTACTTATCTTATTCAGCAGCTAAAACTTTGTCCACTTGAGTTTTCGAAGGATGCTAGTGCATTGTATATGATATCACATATTCTAGCATTGCTTCTTTTTGAAGATGGAAGTACACGAGAAATTGCTGCACGTAATGGTATCGTTTCTGCTGCAATTGATATTTTGATGAGCTTCAAAGCTAGAAATGAATTAGGGAACGAGGTTCTAGTCCCAAAATGCATCAGTGCTTTACTGCTTATCTTGGATAACTTGTTGCAGTCCCGTTCTAGATTTTCTTCTGAAACTACGGAAGGAAATGCAGTAGGATCTGTACCTGACTCATCCGGGGAGCATGCTTCTTTGTCCATTCCATCAGATGCAGAAAACAAGTTGGCTTCTGATGCCCATGATAAGGAATCTGATACCAGCTTTGAGAAAATATTAGGCAAATCTACCGGTTATTTGACGATTGAAGAGAGTCATAGGGTATTATTAGTTGCTTGTGAATTGTTAAAACAGCAAGTTCCTGCTGTGGTCATGCAGGCTGTTCTGCAGTTGTGTGCTCGCCTGACAAAAACACATTCTCTAGCCTTGGAGTTCCTTGAAAATGGGGGTATGGCAGCTCTTTTCAGTCTTCCAAGAAGCTGCTTCTTTCCTGGATATGATACTGTGGCATCTGCTATCATTCGGCATCTCCTTGAAGATCCACAGACACTTCAAACAGCTATGGAGTTGGAGATTCGACAAGCTCTAAGTGGAAGCAGGCATGCTGGCCGTGTGCTCCCTCGATCCTTTTTAACGTCAATGGCACCTGTTATCTCTAGAGATCCTGTTGTTTTCATGAAAGCTGCAGCTGCAGTTTGTCAGTTGGAATCATCAGGAGGTAGGACTGTCATCGTGTTATCAAAGGAAAAAGAAAAGGACAAATCAAAATCCTCCAGTGTTGAACTTGGTTTATCATCTAATGAATGCGTGCGGATTCATGAAAATAAGATACATGATGGACCAGGTAAGTGTCCCAAAGGCCACAAAAAGATCCCTGCAAATCTCACTCAAGTTATTGATCTTCTTCTTGAAATTGTTTTGAAATACCCCACTCCAAAAGGTTCAGAAGATGATACAGGTTACTCAACTGCAATGGAGGTAGATGAACCTACTATCAAGGTTAAAGGTAAATCAAAAGTTGATGAGAGTAAGAAGATTGAGTTGGACAGTCTTTCTGAGCGATCTGCAGGACTTGCTAAGGTAACTTTTGTTCTGAAGTTATTAAGTGATATTCTTCTGATGTATGTACATTCAATGGGGGTTTTATTAAGAAGGGATCTGGAAATGTCTCAGCGAGGATCTAGTCTAGTAGATACTCCTGGAAATGGTGGGATTTTTCATCATATTCTGCATCAACTTCTTCCACTATCTGTGGATAAAACTGCAGGGCCTGATGAATGGAGGGACAAGTTGTCTGAAAAAGCTTCATGGTTTCTGGTTGTTCTATGTAGTCGTTCAAGTGAAGGGCGAAAACGAGTAATTGGTGAACTTGTTAAAGCGTTAGCTTCATTTTCAAACTTGGAGTGCAATTCTTCGAAGAGCATTTTATTGCCAGATAAAAAGGTTTTTGCTTTTTCTGACTTGGTATACTCTATCTTGTCGAAAAATTCATCCTCAAGCAACTTACCTGGATCTGGCTGTTCACCTGACATAGCAAAAAGCATGATAGATGGAGGAATGGTTCAGTGCCTAACTAGAATTGTTGAGGTGATTGATTTGGACCATCCTGATGCTCCCAAAATTTCAAATCTTATAGTCAAGTCTTTGGAGAGCCTGACAAGAGCTGCAAATAACAGTGATCAAGTTTTCAAGTCTGATATTCTGAACAAGAAAAAACCCACATCTTCAAATGGAAGATCTGATGATCAGTTGACTGCACCGTTGGTTGCGGAGACTGGTGGTGATAACGAGAATAGAAGCAGCCGACAGGAACTCATGGATGTAGCAGGAACAGATCAGCCGCAGCCTCAAGGAATTTTACAAAGTGAAGGAAATCATGACACAAATCAGGATCAGTCAGTGGAGCAAGAAATGAGAATAGAAGTGGAAGAGGCCATGACTGCCAACCCACCTATGGAGCTTGGGATGGATTTTATGCGTGAAGAAATGGATGGAGGAGTTTTGCACAACACAGACCAAATTGAGATGACTTATCATGTAGAGAATAGGGCAGATGATGATATGGGTGATGAAGATGATGACATGGGGGATGATGGTGAGGATGATGAGGATGATGATGATGGTGAGGACGAGGATGAGGATATAGCAGAAGATGGTGCCGGTCTTATGTCTTTGGCAGACACTGATGTTGAAGATCATGACGACGGTGGTCTTGGAGATGATTATAATGATGAAATGGTTGATGAAGAGGATGATGATTTCCATGAAAATCGTGTCATAGAGGTGAGATGGAGGGAAGCGCTTCATGGATTAGATCATTTACAAGTACTTGGGCAGCCAGGGACTGCAAGTGGACTAATTGAAGTTGCTGCTGAGCCCTTTGAGGGGGTGAATGTGGATGACCTTTTTAGCCTTCGTAGGCCTTTAGGGTTTGAACGTCGCCGTCAGACAGGTAGGACATCCTTTGAGCGATCTGTTACTGAAATAAATGGCTTTCAGCATCCTCTCCTCTTGAGACCATCCCAGGCTGGAGATCTGGTTTCAATGTGGTCATCAGGTGCAAACTCATCTAGGGATTTAGATGCATTGTCCGCAGGAAACTTTGATGTTGCTCACTTCTACATGTTTGATGCTCCGGTTCTTCCGTATGATCATATGCCAACTAGTCTCTTTGGTGACCGTTTGGGTGGGGCTGCCCCCCCTCCTTTGACTGATTATTCTATAGGTATGGACTCATTTCAGATGGTAGGAAGAAGGGGGCCAGGTGATGGTCGGTGGACTGATGATGGGCAGCCACAAGGGAGCAGTCAGGCTGCCATTATTGCACAAGGAGTAGAGGAGCATTTCATATCTCAATTACGCAGTATTACTCCAGCAAACACTCATTCTGAAAGGCAAACCCAGAGTTCAGGAGTTCAGCAGAATCAACTACCAGATGCCCCCCTGTCTAATGATAGTCAACCAGCAGAAGAGGGTGATAAAACTGGAAGTCAAAGAAGCGAAGTGCAGCTTGAAGAAAACAGTAATGAAACAGAAAATCATCAAATTAGTCAAACCATTGAAACTTTTTCCTGTCAAGAGCATGTCACCTTGGAGGCTGTTGAAGAAGCAGGCGAATGCTTAGAGGCACATGAACCTATGTCAATTCAGCCACTTGTGCCTAATGAAACCCCAAATGGGCATGATGGAATGGAAATTAGTGATGGAAATGGCACTTCCAGTGAGCAGGTGGAGGGAATGCCAGAATCGGTTGCCTTACGTACAGACTTGCATGGTGATCTGCAAAGCCCAAGCTGTCCTGAAATGCTTGCAAATCCGCATAGTTCACCAATTGAGGGTGGGGATTCTGATAGATCTTCTGGAATGGATGATGTGTCCAATAATTGTGAAATGGTGAATTCTGGTCTAGAAATCTCTAATGCAGGTGATGGTCATTCTAATACACTTCATGCTAGCGCTGATGTTGATATGAATGGTGCTAACGCCAAAGGAAATGAAACTGAGCAAATTGGGCCAGCTTCTGAACATGGTACGGATGAGCCACAATCAAGGCAAAACACTCTGGTTTCTGCAAATGCTGATCAGACAGATCAAACCAGTATGAATGGTGAAGCTCCTAGTGCAAATGCTATTGATCCAACCTTCTTGGAGGCATTACCTGAAGATTTACGGGCAGAAGTTCTAGCTTCCCAGCAAGCTCAGCCTGTTCAAGCTCCAACTTATGCACCGCCTTCAGGAGAAGATATCGATCCTGAGTTTTTAGCTGCTCTCCCCCCAGATATCCAGGCAGAAGTTTTGGCTCAGCAAAGAGCACAGAGGGTGGCTCAGCAGGCTGAAGGACAACCGGTGGACATGGACAATGCTTCAATTATAGCTACTTTTCCTGCTGAATTGCGTGAAGAGGTTTACATTCTTAACTCTGTTCTTTCTTACTAAACCTGCTGAATTGCGTGAATAGGTTTACATACTTAACTCTGCTCTCTCTCTTTCTTACTAAATGAAGTTTAGTAATCCTTTGTCTTCCTCTATGTTAGGTACTGTTGACATCTTCAGAAGCTGTCTTGTCAGCTTTACCCTCTCCATTA
Source organism: Tetrastigma voinierianum (assembly GCA_016808115.1). Taxonomy (NCBI): domain Eukaryota; kingdom Viridiplantae; phylum Streptophyta; class Magnoliopsida; order Vitales; family Vitaceae; genus Tetrastigma; species Tetrastigma voinierianum. The sequence continues at coordinate 1,151,429 of JAEQBH010000222.1, read as the reverse complement.
ATTGCCGAAGCTCAAATGCTCAGAGACAGGGCAATGAGTCATTACCAGGCTCGCAGCCTTTTTGGGACCAGCCACAGGCTTAATAATAGGAGAAATGGTTTGGGGTTTGATAGACAGACAGTGATCGACAGAGGTGTTGGAGTTCCATTTCATCGAAAGGCTGCTTCTGCTATTTCAGACAGCTTGAAGGTGAAGGAAATTGATGGTGAGCCACTTTTGGGTGCAAATGCATTGAAAGCACTGATCCGGCTCCTTAGACTGGCGCAGGTATGTCATATTTTACTTTATGGTTACTGGGTAAACTACTTGCAAGCTCAGCTTGGGTATCCAACTTAAAGTGCTCAAATGCATACAAAAAAATGCACTTTGATAGTTGGAAAGTGAATTCAATGTGTTAATTTTGTCTGTTATTTAACTTCATGTTTCATTTCATATCAATTGAAGGTTCATGGGCCTCCTCCTTTGATGTGCTTGGGTTTTCAAGTATAATGTTTCTCTAGACAAAAACATGAAACAAGTTTTATTACCTCCTCCTCCCCCTTCACCACCCAAAAAAGCAGCAAATTATCCTTTATTTAAGTGTATCTCTGCCTTGGGCTGTTCAAGGAATAATTTTTTGTTGGTTAGAACTTAGAATGCACGTCTTATACATTTACATGCATGCATACAATTGATCTGGATTCTGAATCAAGTATCTAATATATGCTCTAAATTTTTTACTTTCTGCAGATGCTTTATTTATTATTAGATAAATATCATAGATTAATTCCAAACAAATCCCTAAATTCTCTTCAAGATTCAGAAAACATTGTAGGAAAAGGTCACATGTTTACTAGTTCTGTATTTGAAAATTTTCAAAGTTTCCTTAACTTGAGAGTATACTCCGAATTTCATCAAATTTCTTAACATTCTATTTATTTATTTATTTTAAGTTTGGGAGTGACATTTAAATTTTTATTGCATATCCCACATTAACATGGTTGGTTTGTTTCTTTCCACACTTCTAGCCTCTTGGGAAAGGCCTTCTACAGAGACTCTTGTTGAACCTATGTGTGCATAGACCAACAAGGGCCATTCTCGTTCGGCTTTTGCTTGATATGATTAAACCTGAGACTGAGGGATCAATCAGGGAATTGGCAACAGTTAATTCTCAAAGGCTTTATGGTTGTCAATCCAATGTTGTTTATGGACGATCACAATTGTTGGATGGTACTACTTCCAACTCATGTGACATATTCATATTTTTTCTTTTATGCTTTACTGTTTTATCTTTATCTATTAAGTCATTCTTTCGCAGGTCTTCCTCCTGTGGTGTTGCGTCGAGTTATTGAGATTTTGACCTACTTAGCTACAAATCATCCAGCAGTTGCAGACCTTATGTTCTACTTTGAACCATCAACTATTGTTGAGTTTTCAAGTACAAAATGCACAGAAACCAAGAAGGATAAATGCAAGGAGAAAATTGTGGAAGGCGGAGTTTCACTGAACCCTTCAGGAAGTTCTAAACAAGGGGATGTTCCCTTGATACTATTCCTGAAGCTCTTGGATCGACCGCTATCTTTACAAAGCATCGCTCATCTTGATCAGGTACAAGATGGTGTATGTTGAAACCGATCTATTCTCAACCTTACTCTGCTTCTCCCTTGATCTAATTTGTTTATTAATTCATGGTGCAGGTCATGAACCTGCTTCAGGTGGTTGTCAATAGTGCAGCTTCAAAGTTAGAGTGTCAGACTCAGTCTGAACAAGCGGCAGATGATTCCCAAAATTTGCCTGCCAATGAAGCATCAGGTGATCCCACTCTGTTAGGACAAAATTCTGATCAGAAAGAGAAAAGTCACTCTGCTGAGTTGTCCACTTCGGATGGAAAGAAACGCATCAATACATATGATATCTTCTTGCAGCTGCCACAGTCCGATTTGCACAACCTCTGTAGTCTTCTTGGCCATGAAGGGTACTTACACTATGTGCTCTCGTTTTCTTATCTTTTGCTGTTGCCAAAATTTTTCTGCATTATCTGGTTTGCAGTTGCGTTTCTGGTTGTTTGTTTATTTAGCATTCTACATTCAGCCCATTGGGATATCCTTTTTGCTTCCTCAATAGTTTCTAGTAGTTTATCATTTTGACATTAACATAATCAAAATGTCCATATTCCATGCTTAGTTCTCTCTCTCTCTCTCTCTCTCTCTGTTATGGCCTAATCTGAACCATTAACCTGACAGACTTCCAGACAAAGTTTACAAAATTTCTGGTGAGGTTCTGAAGAAGTTGGCTTCAGTTGCCGTTCCCCATCGAAAGTTCTTTACTTCTGAGCTCTCAGATTTAGCTCATCGTTTGAGTAGTTCAGCTGTCAGTGAGCTTGTTACCTTAAGGAATACACACATGCTTGGTCTGAGTGCTGCCTCCATGGCTGGGGCTGCCATCTTACGTGTGTTACAAGTGCTTAGTTCACTTAATTCGCCGAACCTTGATGGGACTAAGGGTCTGGACAGTGATGAGGAGCCAGAGGAGCACACCATTATGTGGAAATTAAATGTTGCACTTGAACCCTTGTGGCAAGAACTCAGTGACTGTATAAGCACAACTGAGACACAACTTGGGAACAGCTCTTTCTCTCCAACTGTGTCAAATGTTAATGTTGGGGAGCATGTACAGAGTACCTCATCTTCATCTCCTCCTCTTCCTCCTGGAACCCAAAGGCTTCTGCCCTTCATTGAGGCCTTCTTTGTTCTGTGTGAAAAACTACAAGCAAACCATTCTATTATGCAGCAAGATCATGCCAATATAACTGCAAGAGAAGTGAAAGAGTTTGCTGGGTGTTCAGCTGCATCATCCACAAAATGTGGAGTGGATTCTCAGAGAAGGCTTGATGGTTCTGTCACTTTTGTGAGGTTTGCTGAGAAGCACCGTAGGCTGTTAAATGCTTTTATCAGACAAAATCCTGGTCTGTTGGAGAAATCACTTTTATTGATGCTGAAAGCTCCAAGGCTGATTGATTTTGACAACAAAAGATCATATTTCCGTTCAAGAATTAGACAGCAGCATGAGCAACACCTCTCTGGCCCGCTGCGGATTAGTGTCCGGCGAGCATATGTGTTAGAGGACTCATACAATCAGTTGCGCTTGCGACCAACCCAGGAATTAAAGGGCCGTTTGAATGTGCAGTTTCAAGGTGAAGAGGGAATTGATGCTGGTGGTCTGACGAGGGAATGGTATCAATTGCTGTCAAGAGTGATATTTGACAAAGGAGCTTTACTTTTTACAACTGTGGGAAACAACACAACATTCCAGCCAAACCCCAATTCAGTCTACCAGACTGAACACCTTTCCTACTTTAAATTCGTGGGCCGAGTGGTAATTTTCTGAACATTATGCTCTCTGATAATGGGAATTTATTATGTTTTTGTCAGATTCAAAGCCATCTGTTCTTTTGGTATTATATATTTTGCAGGTTGCGAAGGCACTATTTGATGGACAGCTTTTGGATGTTTATTTCACTCGGTCATTTTACAAGCATATTCTTGGTGTGAAGGTGACTTACCATGATATAGAGGCTGTCGATCCTGATTACTACAAGAATTTGAAGTGGATGCTGGAGGTGTGTGGCTTTGATTACGCAGAAGTTGTTCTTTGCTTCTAATAGACATTTTGTCATGGAAGTAGTTTTTTTGCATAAAGTGACAATTTTTTCTCTTTGCTTTTTTACTGTAACAGAATGATGTGAGTTGTATCCCTGAAATGACATTTAGCATGGATCCTGACGAGGAAAAGCAGATTCTCTATGAGAAAACTGAGGTATGGGTCTTCTTGGGTTTTCATCCTGCTTTTTTACTGTAAAGGGTTGATTTTCTTGTGGGATTGAATTTCTTTTATCAATTTATCTGTTGTATCTTATTTCTTGAAAGGTTACCGATTATGAGCTTAAACCTGGAGGAAGGAATATAAGGGTCTCAGAAGAAACAAAGCACGAGTATGTAGATCTTGTTGCTGAGCATATCTTGACAAATGCTATTCGTCCTCAAATCAATTCCTTCCTTGAAGGCTTCAATGAATTGGTTCCACGAGAACTTATTTCTATTTTCAATGATAAAGAACTTGAGTTGCTTATTAGTGGACTCCCAGAAATCGATTGTAAGTTGCGTTGCCTAAGCACATATCATGTGTATGCAGCAAGATTTCTTTAATATGTCTAAATGATGTTATTTTCGCAGTGGATGATCTGAAGGCCAACACTGAGTACACAGGATACACCGCAGCATCTAGTGTTGTTCAGTGGTTTTGGGAGGTCGTTAAAGCTTTCAACAAGGAAGACATGGCAAGACTGCTTCAATTTGTTACTGGGACATCAAAGGTAATTTGATTCACGGCACGCACGATATTTCTTCATCTATTATGGCAATGCATGCTTGGTATTCCTCAAAATTTCTTCTAATTCATTTCCTTGTGAAATTTTTTTTTTCGATGGTATCTTATCTGAATCATGGAATTTTTTTAACAGTTTTCAGAAACAAATTGTGTGATGTTTCTAAAATGAGACTTGTTAGGAAGTTGGGAACTTGGAATGTTCTCAATCTGTTTTCTATGTTTCCAAATATTTTTGAAACAAATGGCTCTTATTAATTGCATTTCATTTTCAATCATTCTCCATATTTATACATTCATTTTTTAAGACAAACCATGGAAAATAAGTGAAAACAACTAAAAAATTACAATATGTTCTCCAAAAAACACCATGTTTTGAGAACATCTCAAAATATCTGTCAACATTTTCAAGGGAAAACAGTTTCTAAACAGCCCCATAGATTTTATAATCTTGTTTGTAGAGTTCTTTGTTGATTTTGAATTTCTTTCTGTCCTTCCGTTACTGATAAAAATAAAAAATAAAAAAAAATCTTTTTGTCATCTGGTTTAGAGTAGGTTAGTTTTTTTGTCTCTTGGATGATTTTGTAAGTCTTAACTCCATAAATCTGTCGTCAGGGTATATGTTAGTTTGCCATCTTTCTTTTTATAGTTGATGGAACCAATATGGAGAAAGAATTGCATTGCCACTGGTCTTTTGATATCTTGCTAAGCTCTCATTGAGAGACGCATGTTAAGGTGCTGTATGCAAGTCTTGATTCTTAGTTTTTGTATTTTGGAGCTAGATCTGAAGTTTGGACAAGGCCTTGTTGAGTGTATTTGATTACAAGAATTTCATGGTTGTCTATAATCGATCAGATTTGATTTTTGGTGCATGCATCTCTCCTGATTCCATATTTAATTCCTTTGGTTTTCTCAGGTCCCATTGGATGGCTTTAAAGCATTGCAAGGTATATCTGGGCCTCAAAAGTTTCAAATTCACAAAGCATATGGAGCTCCAGAGCGGCTGCCATCAGCTCATACCTGGTCAGTGTTAAGATCACAGGATTTTTGTACCACAATATGTTACTTCTTGCTTCCAAATATAATTGTTTGGGCATTTGCATGCAATTCCTCTTCATAATATTTTTATTTTTCTTCAGCTTCAATCAATTAGACCTCCCTGAGTATACTTCCAAGGAGCAGCTTCAAGAGCGCTTGCTGCTTGCTATTCATGAAGCTAGTGAAGGGTTTGGCTTCGGTTAACTGAAAAGTTCTTAATGATGCCCTTATTGCTGCTGCGTTATTCCTGCACTCAAATCTTCAACTTGTCCTGTGTACATGTTAGTCCTCTTTTTCCTTTATTTGGAACTTTGTTTATACACACCCTGCAGTTCTTTTTAATAGGATGTCTATTTAATTTACATGTATTGATCAATAGGGGAAACTAACAATAGGGTATATGGTATTATTAAACATAGGATAGCTTCTCAATCCTTCTGGCCCTGAGTAGGATTGGTGCGATTTTTGTTTTTGTATATTTTTGCACTTTCTCATTATCATGGTTTAAACAGATCGATTTTGTTATTGCTAGAGAGGATACAACATTTTCCCTCCCTCCATCCCTATCATCCTCATCCCCTTGCCCACACACTTGAAATCCATAGATAACGAATTCAACTTTTTTTTTCTGCAATTGGAATGTTCCCCCCCATATTGTTTGTGCCATTGCTCTCTAGTCTAGAGTGAAGAACACAACAACTCAGATAGTTAAACCAAAAAGGTGTGCTTGGAATGAGTGATTTCAAAAAGCTCTTATTATGAAATCTTTGGTTTGTCTGTGTGGACTGGACTAACTAACCCTTTTTCTCTGGTGTGTTGTGTTGCTGCAGATGCCGAGCAAGCTAATTCAGGTCAAATACATGCAATAATTTTGAAGAAATGTCGGGAATTTCCTTAATATGAATGACAAGTAGAGAGGGAAGTACATCCAAATTTGGGTAAAATTAATCATTAAGCAAGCATTAACCCCCACCCTCAAAATGAGACATGAAATTGAATTTGAGGTGTGGGGGCTGGCTCCAGTCACAGGTTTGGCCTGGGAACACTATGTATTTCCATTTTTGTTTTCATGGCAGCCCCCCCATCTCCAATGATCTGCAGTTCATACAGAATCTCACAAGACTTCCAAGTCTTGTTCCTTGTTCATACATAATATTATTATTATTATTATTATTATTATTATTATTATTATTATTATTATCTTTCTTTTTGTAATAATTTTTTTTAATACACCTCTCTTTTACCAGCCATTTTTGGCTTTTAGATTAGCCCTAGTACATGGCAACTACATTCGCAATCCAAGGTTGATATAAGTTTTTCCATTTTCTTTATGTATCCTTTTTACATTTGTAGGCACGACTCTCTTCTCCGTTCTATTGTATGCCAGCATGAGCCTTAAATCTTCGAATGAAAATTGACAGTTCATATCTTAATTTTATAAAGGAAAAGTATAATATAAACTTGGTAAAAATGTAATATGATAAAGGACAATGTTATATCATATTAGTATTTTAAGGGCTTTCTAGTTTGTACTAACAAACTAGATTTCGAATGATTTCCCCTATTATTGGTAGATGTGTTGATTTCCCCTATTATTGGTAGATTTAAATTAAACATTGATGGTTTGAGGATGCAAGATAAAAGTGTTTTAGGATGGGTTATTAGATATTCTAATGGTTATCATAAAAATGGCTGTCTGTAAACACGTAGACAAGTCGTCAATAATTGTTGTTAAATGTATGGCTTTAAGGGATGGTGTTCTTGCTACTAAGAAAAAGGGTTACTTAAACTTAGAGATTGAAGGGAACTTGAAAATAGTTATAGATTGTTACAATAAGAGAATCGATATTCCTAGTTATATTATGTTGTTAAAGGAGGATATTTGGAAATTTTCTCAGGGCCTACATATTTATGAGCGTCGTCATGTTTATAAAGAAGCAAATAAAAATGTATATTGTCTAGCAAAAAAAAAAAGAATTGGTATCATAGATTCTAGTATTTGGAGGACACACTTTCCTAAAGATGTTATAAATATTAGTTATGAACATTATTGTGTCTAGCATTTCAATCGCTTTTATAAAATTCCATTACTGTAATTTTCTTTCACAAAAAAAAAAAAAAAAACAAAATGATTTTCATGAAAAATTTACAAAAATTATACTTATCATTTATTCCACTAAAGAATAAAGAGGGTTTTGGACATATTTAGTTTAATTTAAAAAAAAAAAATTAAAATAAGTTTGAAATGAAAATAATGCCAAAACTAAGACATCCAACCACGCCGACATACAAATCAAGAATGTCACAAATTATCGATTATAAGATTGTAATTTTTTTAAGTTTGCTAATATCGCAGCTCACTAACTATGACATTGAACTTTAAAATTTTTTAATGTCGTTAGCCATCGACACGATATCAACTTCTTAAAAAAATTGCAATGCTGTAATCACTGACTTTAGCATTATTGTTTTTAAATGTAGGGCATGATCTTCTTCTCCTCCATTTGTTCTTCTCCCGTTTTTCTCCTCCTCTCCTCCTCATCTCCGACGACTGTTAGGGCTGTTTTGCCATGCATTTTGAGCTTCAATCGACTAGTTATTCTATTTTGATCATTGCAGTCCTCATCCACAGTAGGTAACCTACTTCTACTTCAATTTTTAGGGCTTTTTTTGAGGTTTGTAGAACTTGAGTTTTTCAGAAAGTGTTATATGAACACCAATGCGACAAAAACAATCTAGCTAGCTATTTTTGAAATGCTTAACCACCATTTTTTGTACTAGCATTAATTGGTCCTCTACCTTCCTATATCATTGGTCTGAATCCAAACCAAATGTAGTGGTCATGGATAAGAAACACTTTTTCTAATTAACTAGAAAATACACATTTTTTTTTAATAATCAACTAAATCAAACCATTATAGCTAGCTTTTCACATAATTAATCCCAACTAGTACCTTGTTGAAAGTTAGGAAAGAGCAGTAAATAGCCGCAAAATACAAATACAGCTAGCTAGCTAGCCACTGAAATCTAACAAGAAACTAAAAAGAAGATATATACTCTTATTCCTTTGTTTGGTTAAGGATTAATGTAACAGTTGTTCACATTGGTTTGTTAGTTAGTTGTCTTGGATTGGAAACAATTGTAGTTTGCCCCCATAGATGTGGGGTAGTTGGCTCTCAACAATTTCTTATTAATGGGTAAACACTTTATGATTTCTGAATACAGTGTTATATGAAAACTGTTTTTATTATATGAATACAACTTTGTGTTTTTTAGAATTAGTTCAAAAGGGAACTAAAAGTGTGCACATTTTATTATACCTACTTGGTGCGTTTGTTTTGTAAGACAACTATACGAGTAGGATTGGTTGCATTTGGTAATAATATTATCTTATGAATGACATTTTGTGTAGGTAAATAATGTGTGATTCCACTATTCCCGTCATATGTTTTTATAATGGAAAAATCGAAAAGACTGAAACATATGTGAAATATGTTGAGAACAAAGCTGTTATTATGACTTCGGATGTACAGATTGATTGCACATATAATCAGTTGTTAGTTATGATATACTCAAGGACATGTATTGATAAAGAAAAGTTTAAATTAGTCCTCACTTGTAAGTATCATTTGAAAAGCGGAAATAGGTTCCAACCTTGTCTAATATGGGATGACAATAGTGTGTACCGAATGTTGAAATTGGTTTACATAGCTAGAATGGAGGAAATTGAATTGAATCTTGAGCTTGTGCGAGTTAAGCTACAAGCGAATCAATCAGTTGGTACTTACATAGATTTACCACTTTGAGGAAATGTTAATGTTGAGGAATTGGACTATGAGTGTGGTGTGGGTAGAGCTGGCAATTCGGGCAGGCCGATTGGGCTAGGCTAGGCCCACACTAGGCTAAGGGCAAAATTGGGCTGAGCCGATCCGAGCCTAATTTACATCGGATTGCTATTTTGCTGGCCCAGCTCGGCCCTATACTGGCCTAACGGGCCAGCCCAACCCTATGTGTAAAAAACCTAAAACAATTCTACCATTATACCAATCAAAACTGAATTAAAATAATTCGTTAGAGCACAAATGAAGCTGTCTGAATGTTTTATTGGAAACAAAATAATACAAACATGCATAAAATGTCCCTATAAGATAACAAAATTTCAAATTGTCCCATGAACTCAGGAAGACCCACTACACCAGAATTACGATTTACGACCAAGCATATAAAAAGCAAATGATAATCCTCCAGATATCTTATAAAACAAAAATATGATCAGTGCTTTTTTAATTTTTATTCTATTTTTGACAAAAAAAAAGAGCATTTTAGAATTTTAGCTTGTCAAGAAGCAATGCCATAACCTCCCTTGAAGGTGATCGCAAACGAATACAATGATATATACCTGTGATTTTTCACGAAGCATAAGGGCATTTTTGTTGCTTGGTAAAAAAACCCTTTATTTATTTATTTTTTAACAAAAATGTACAAAATCTTTTGACTAATTAAACATCCTGTGAGTACAATCATGCATTCTTTTAATGCTAGAATAACATCTTAAACAGTTAATTTAGACAAACGAGCAACATAGTAAAATATCAAAGATACGGCAACTATGATCTTATAGGAAAATTTATTATTCAAAAGAAAAAGAAAAAAAAAAAAACAGTTGTTTTGGCCATAGGATTTCAGGATGTTTCTTAATGTTTAAAAATATTAATAGTTAAGCATGTTTATAAAGAACAGTGAATAAAAACATTAAACAAGTTTAATTGATAAAACACACCTTTATACATAGGAGGAAGAAAGATTGGGTTGAAAGATTGTAGCCATAGAAAGAAATGCAAGAAATGTTATTTTGTAAGGGGATTTATTGTAACATTCCGACCGCACCTGCAGTTTTATCGCAATTTCAGAAGATAAAAGTAAAATCGGGTATTTTTCTCGAAACTAAAGTACTAAGGGTAAATTGATATTTTTCTTAAGGACCCAAGTGACATAAGATGAAAATATTATATGATAAGTTAGATTTGCAAATAGATTGAAAGGGAATGACCAAATGGAAAGTTAGGCTAAAATTGTTGAGATCAATAGGCTTTAGAATATCTTTTTTTTTTTTTTTTGCTTTGAAGGTTAGGGCTTTACGGTGGAGAAAGAGAGAAAGGAGGAAGAGAAGAAGAAGGAATAAGGAAGAAGAGAATCCAGGTTTGGAAGTTTGGAATTTATGTTTGGAAATTTCTTATTCATGTTTGGAACTTTTGTATGGATTTGTTGGTTAGGAAACCCTCCTAGCTCTCTCTTTGCCTATGTTTGGGGTATGAAGAACCCTATCTCTATATAAAAGTGATTTATGTTGGTTCTAGTTCGGTTTTGTGGTTGGTTTTGAGATGGGTTAGTTTTGGTTAGAAGATTTCCAGTAAAAATGGCAAGAACTGGTCATTTCCGCAGAAATCGCAGGTGAGTACTGGTACTAAAAGTTGAGTACCGGTACTCAATATAGTTTTTAGCCTAGAGGAGGGTGAGTACCGATACTCAAAGATGTTTTCAATCCAGAGTGTATTGAGTACCGGTACTGAAAGCTGAGTACCGGTATTCAAAGTGATTTAAGATCCAGATGATGTTAAGTACCGGTATTGAAAACTAAGTATCGGTACTCAAAGTGGTCTAAGGTCCAGAGAGTGTTAAGTATCAGTACTGAAAGATGAGTACCGGTACTCAAAGTTGTTTAAGGTTTAGGTACTGGTCCTACAATCCTGTTTTTGTTATGTTCTTCCTCTATTCTGAATGAAAGGTCAGTACATGAATACGAGTTGTGTGAAAAATGCTTTGTACCTCGCCGCCTCGGTGATCCTGCCGTTAGGTAAACATGGTTTCTTGCCCTTATTTGCTAATGTGTTAAGAACAATATAACAAGCTCAATAAGACATATAATTGTATGCATGCTTAAGACTGAATAGTGAATGAATAGGCATCTCTGATCAGTGCTTCGGCACTCCTGCTAGTGCTACGACACTTCTGTTACATGGGTAGGCACGTCTCTGATCAGTGCTTTCGCACCCGCTGTTACGACACTTCGCTACGTGCGTACACACTTACCGCGCTTCAACACCCTACTAGTGCTACGACACACTTCTGCTATATGTGGGTAAGAACGCTCTGCTCAAGATCAGACTGCACTTCTAGTACCTATCAGGTTTGTTCCTCTCATTCATTGTTACATGTCTATGCAAACAAATACTTATATGTTGTCTATATGAATAATGAACAAGAAGAAAGCATAAGAAATCGGTTCTGTTTTGAAATGTACCTAGGGGTACCTTCTGTACAAGATCTTTATTTGAACTCCTACGGGAGATATGAGATTTTGTTATAAGAATTATGTTATATGTATCATGTAAATGTGGACCAGTCCAAGTGGTCATATTTGTTATCTATCTCCCACTAAGCTATAAGCTTAACACGAGTATTTCATTTGTGTAGGTACTGAAGAGGACATCTGAGACATTTTGCATATGCCAGGGCCAACATAGCAAAAGGAGCCCACCTGATATAGGTTTTTTATTTTTGGTTTTGTAATGTAAACGTAAAGTTTTTGTAATAGTGGAATTTGTATAAGTATAAGTAAAAAGGGACTCAGGAATATGTACAAGACAGCTTAAACACTACTACGGTAGTGGAATTAGAATTTTTATTTCCTTATGGTTTTAAATATGAAATGGGCCCACAAATGTCCGAAAAGTAGGTTAAGGAGTCCCAGTCCCGTATTGCGCCCCCTCTCTTCGCCCAAGCGGGGGTGGGGCGTGACATATATAATATGTGTAGAAGAATATTTCAACACTAACTTAAGTATTGAAAGAAATGAACATTGTCAAAATATGAAGACTTTATCTTTAGATGAAAAGGTTAATAGATTATAACAAGAAATAGTTGTGTTAAAAAAAGGATATAATTATTTAAATATAAAATTTGAAAAATATACAGGAAAGAAAAAATTAGAGGAAATCCCAGAAGAATTTATGAATGAAGAAAATAATAATATAATAATCCACCTTATAGAAACATGTAATAAATTAGGAGAAATAAAAGCACCTCAAATATAATGTATAATAAGAATAGAATTTTTTTTAATTAAAACACATGCTCTATTAGATACAGGTTGTACCCATGTAATTATAGATGAGAAAATAATACCGAAAAGATTTATAACCGTAGCAAAAAAACCTATGACAACCCAGTAAGTAGATGAAAGTCTTAATAGATATACCAACCATTTAAGTATCACAGCTAAAATATCTTTTATGACAAATTGCTAATCTAGTTCAGAATACTTGTTACCATTAAAAGAAACTTGGATAAAACCTTTAAATCTTAGACACCAGGTTATATTAGGACTATCATTTTTATTAAAAGACAATGGGCAAGTAACTTTTAATAAAGATTTTTTTACTCTATCAAGACATTGCATGTGTCACGCCCCGATTCCCGGTCCGACCCGAATGACAGATCCGAACCGAGTTCGAGGTGCGAGACTATATATAGGGACTCTTTACTTTTTTTTTTTTTTTTTTCATAACTGAATCAAAATATCATATACATATCAAAAGAACTACCACCGGAGTGGTGTCCATCAAATCTATACACATATATTGAGTCTCATTTACAAATACAAAACTATACTTTTATATTTACAATTCAGAGCGCGGAACCTACATGTAGTGAACCCCTACTAGTGTGCCGCCCACAGATAGGAAGTTGGATCGTTTTCTTGTACCTACACTGATGAACCCGCGCCTAAGTTTCTTTACGCTTTAGCGGGAAACATATGTCTTATGCATATACACAGCTAAAGCATAAACAATAATGTATATCGAATCTTTCATGCATTCATATAATAGACTAATACATATACTTGTTATCATATAACAATTTTACATACATGCTTATCCTTATAACAAACTTATGCTTGTTCAAATCTCTCGTATGTGATATTGAACTTATACTTGTACTTATAACAAACTTATAATTTCTTACTGGGTCTTACACTTATAAGCAGACTTATTCTTATCTTGATCTTATACTCATAACAGTTTATTCTTATTCGACCTTTAGGTCACATAATTTATACTTATCTCCCATAGATTACATGCTATACTTTAATTCCCGTAGGACACATACTTATCTCGTATTCCTTGTATACTCGCATCGAACTTATACATACCGCACTCCGAGGTACTTATCATGCACTCACTCCCATCTATCTTATAATCGTCTCGCATCTCCCGTAGGGAGTTACAGAGCTTATGCTTATACGTAGGTACCCTTTAGGTACTACGGTTTATACTTATACCATAGGGCTTATACTTATACTACTGAGATTACACTTGTTTGGAGGCACCAGAGGTACTACAAAGATATTACTAACTTATTCTTATACTCTGGCACTGTAAGTACTACTTGTTCAACTCTCTCAAAAGACACATACTTCAGACTTGTATCGACGATAATGACATTAAGATCTCTCAAAGGACATCTACTTGAACTCAATATACTAATACTTATCCCGTATCTCTCTTAGAAGTTACAAAGTAGCTATGCACTCCATAGGTACTACAAGAGATATTGGCTATGAACATGATACTCGGCATCATGGAACTTTATTCTTTATACCTGAAGGCCTCGTATACTACTAATTCAAATGTCCCAAAAGACACATACTTGTGCTTATATCAAACTTATAATTAAGTAAACGCACTCGCAGGTACTACTAACTTATACTATACTCTGGCACCAGTTACATCGATTTTAATCAAATGAGGTATCCATGCGCATTTACTGTAACTTATATTTGTTTTGTATGTGAGCCTATTCTTGTATTTCCTTTATCTTATACTTGTATTACTTCGAGCATAAGGTTACTTGTATTACTTAATCTTAAGTACTTGTATTACGGAACTTATTCTTGTATTTCGGATACGGAAGTACCCGTAGGTACTACTGGACTTATACTTATATTATAGAACTTATACTTATATTACCGATACGGAAGTACCCATAGGTACTACAGAGGTTTTACTTGTACAAAAGTACCCGTAGGTACTATGCAACGATACGCAGGTACTGTGAGGTACATTTAGATCTTTACCATATTCATTTCTTTCAGAGTCTTATCATATAACTGTTGATTGCCTAGACCAAGAATATGGAATGAGTAGACACAACACAATAAGTGTCCCAAGGTACAATACAAGATCGGTAAGTCAGAGCACCGCGAGAGTACCGGCATTTTGGGTCAGGAGTGCCGTGAGCACTAATCGTGACAGGAGTGTTGTAGCACTACCAGAGTACCGGCGGACAATCAGAGTACCTATACTAATGTGTGCCTACATCTGGCCAAAGAGTGCCATCAGACTAATCGTAGAGTACCAAAGTACTATACGTACCGCCCACGTAACCGAGGGTGCCATGCGTCATCAATAACCGGTCTTAGGCAATTATACAATTATACGGTTCTCTCGAGTTTATCATTTTATTCTTCTTCTATACTCCTCTTACATAATAAATATACATATATTAAGTTATTTCTCGTCATATCTATCTCTTTTCTTATCACATATTCCACTACTTTAATCGAGCAATTAAGTATTAATTTGGTATACAATCAAATTTTCAGATGTGGATACCGAATGCCATTAAATAGCATATGGTTAGATTCTAGACTCAATGAGCTTTCCATAGAGTCCAAGAACACCCAAAACGGAGTCCTAACGAAGGAGTTATGCACATTGCAAGCCTCAAAGAAAAATCAAAGAATCATAAAGAACCCGCAGTGAGCAGCAGCAGCCACTGCCTGGTCATTTTCGGACTTATTACAAGCTCAATATTGTGGCTAAGATATATATGGATGGATTCTAGACTCAAAGGGCTTTCCATAGAGTCTAAGAACACCAAAACGAGTTCTGGACGGTTATGGTCGCTCGAAGTCGAGGGTTGACAGTGTGGGCTACGCTATGGGCTGTGAATCCACGCCTATACGTGAATCCTACGCCATAGCTGCATCTGGAGACGCGACCCGTACCACGCGGATCACGCCTCGCGTAGAGCTCCTAAGAATTGGTACAAGCCAGCTTTTCACCCGAAACCATCCCTAATTTCTAATTCGAAACCATCCCGAACAAATTTCATTCAATCGGCCAATATCCTCCCAATCGAGCCACAAACATACTACGAACATGGTACCAAACATAAAAACACTCCAAGATAAACCATCCTACAATCAATCCCAAAATCATAATAATTCTACTTTCCATACATGTAGAATCATTTTCCTATCATTCAGATTTCTAGCATGTGTTGTCTAATCAGATACTTCCTAATCTCATGATTTTTATCATATATTCACATATTCATATTATTCATCTACGCATATCATATTATCTAGCCATATATATATCTTCGTATTCTTTACTCCAAGCGAGGTTTTCAATATAGCCGGATCGCCCCAAAAGCCAGTCCCAAAAAGTTCCAATATTCAGTCCCCAAATTTTTAGAATCACACGGCCTATTACTACCTGAACAAATCCAACTTAATACGACTTTTGACCTAAGCAGGAATTTTACCTCGCAGCTCGGGACGAACCCAAGATTTTGCACTCCACGCTGCAACTCAAACGCGCTTGATCAACTTTGCCTCTCTATCCGACCAATTCCGACCGGCCAAACGCCGTAGATCCGGCAGTATCGTTCAACTGCGATTTTCCGGTTCCATCAATTCCTACGAAACTCGCTGCTTTGTGACTATGCGCACTGGCTGAGCTGGATTTAACTGCTCTTAACCCGACGACCCGACTGGCCGAAACTACATATATCGAAGAGAGGTCACAGTAATAAAATAAAATTTTATCTTCACGCCTCATCTCTCACGGCTGCCCCAAAGTGGTTCTCCCTATATATATATATATATATATATATAAGCGGTGTTCCACATGCCTTGTCCAATTCAATCGTTTCACTCCGAAACAATCGATTTCGCTTCTGGCTCGTTTAATAATCTTAAATGGATATTCGTTAAATATTGTCAATTTTTGAGATTTTTCTAACAATCCCGTTTTTGGGGTCCACTTGACGCCCGTCTTCTCGAAATTCGTGAAAAATCCGACCGCTTCTGGACCAACGAAATTTGCATGGGGTGGGATTGGGATTTTGCGACGATTCCAACGCGATGCCCGTCATCCGAGATCTGGGAATTTTCCGTAATTTTCCAAAGCGGCTGTGGGCTCATCTTTTCGCCATTTTTCATAAAAATGTCATTTTTTTTTCGAACGAACATAATTTTAATCTTATTTTATACCCTAAACATGTTCGAAATCACAGTGATATTTTTAAAGGCATAAACACGACTTAACAAACTTAGTTCATGTCAGGAAAAGCTTAAACTACTTTATGATAAATATAAAAGAAGAACAAATACAAAATTTAGTTGATAGGTTAGAAAAATTTGAAATTATAGGAGAGAATGTTTTAAAAATATTGGGAAAAAGATAAAGTACAATGTATATTAAAATTAAAAAATCCAAATCATAAAAAAGACTGCTAAGATAAGCAACTGAAAATGATAGAGAAGATTATAAGACACATATTAATGATCTATTAAAACTAGAAGTAATAAGAAGATCCGATTCACCTCATAGATCAGCAACTTTCTTAGTAAATAAACATAATGAACAAAAAAGAGGGAAAAGTAGGATGGTAATCAACTACAAAAGATTGAATGATAATACAGAAGATGATGAATATGATATACCAAGAAAAGAATATTTATTAGGAAAAATAAAAGATTGTATGATATTTAGCAAATTTGATTGTAAATCAGGATTTTGATAAGTTAAGATGAACCCAAATAGTATACCTTGGACAACTTTTTCTTGTTCAAAAAGACATTTTGAATGGCTAGTAATGCCATTTGGTTTAAAAAATATACCCTCAGTATTCCAAAGAAAGATGAATAATATATTTAGAGATAATAATTCATTTGTGGGCAAAGATACATGTACGATATACTACTTTTAGCAAAAATAAAAGAAACACCGTAACACCCCAAATAGTATTAAAAAGTTTGAAGAACATGGTATTATAATCAGTAAAAGTAAATGCAACTATTTCAACAAACTATAGAATTTTTAGAAGTAATAATAGGAAATGGTAAAATATTATTACAACCACATATTTCAGACAAAATTCTAACTTTTCTTGATAAAATAGAAGAAACAAAAGAATTACATAAATTTTCAGGATTATTAAAATATGCAAGACCCTTTATAAAAAATTTAAGTAGGATTGCAGGTCCTCTATTTAGCAGAGTAGTTAATAGAGAACAAAAATATTTTAACAAAGAAGACATTAAGCTAGTAAAAAATCTCAAAGATCTAGTCACAAAGTTACCACCACTAGAACTACCATTAATAAATTATTACTTAATAATTGAAACATATGGATGTAGCCTAGAATGGGGGCAGTATTATGAGCAAAACCCCATAAATATTCAGCAAAAAATACATAAAATCTTGTAGATATAGCAGTGGGAAATACAAAAAAAAGAATAATATAAGCAATATAAATGCAGAAATATTAGCCATAACATATGCTATAGATAGTTTTAGAATATTAATAATTCCCAAAAAATAAATTTTAATAAGAACAGACTGTGAAGCAATAGTAAAATTTTACAAACTAAAAAATGAAAAAAAGATATTCCCAAAGAAGATGGGTAAATTTCACAGAAAGGATAATTAACAAATGTGTAAAAATAGAAATAGAACATATTAAAGGAAAAGATAATAGTCTAGCTGATTCATTAAGTAGATTAATAAATTAATTTTTATGTTATAGATGGACAATCAGATAACTGAGATTATTCCAACTTATTCTTCCAAGAACCAAGAAAAGGTATTTACTTTCGGAAAAAATTCTCTTAAGATATATCATAAAAGTAACATAACTTTTAATATATTACCTCATTTAGAACTACATGAAGAACAAAAATGTATTATAGATAACCTTTATATTAGTTTCAACCAACTTTTTAATAACCATACTAATAAAAGTTTAGATAGAAAATATTTCATTACCTGTTTAAACTGTTTATCGTGGACATTCTTAACATTAACACAGAGTGTTAATTTAAGTTTTGGCGTATTTCTTACCAAGGTCATAAAATATGCGTTTTTAAAATATGGGAAGAAGTCATTTCTTATATTTCAAATTATCCTAGACCATTTTTCAAAGGTTTTTATGACTTAACCCAGACCTTAGATCAATGTAAAACAAATTTAGTAAATAATTATTGTCACGCCCCGAATCCCGGCCCAACCCGTTTGGCGGATCCGACCGAAGCCTGTGGACGCGAGACCATATAACGACTCTGACCTGATTTTTTTAAACCGAATCGTACTTAAGTGTTACGCCTACATCTCAGAACAACATCAAAGTATCACATCTTTACCGAAACTCCGCTTACAATTACAAAACCGTACTTTTACATTTACAAATTGCAGCACTCCGAATCTACATGTAGTGAACCCTTTCCGTGTGTCAGTCTGAAGAAGATGTGAAAGTCTTCGTGATGTCTTCCTCGAGATCGCACACTGATTAAAAACCCGTGCTGCTTTACGCTTAGTGGGAAACATATGTCTCATGCATATACACATTTAACGAGATAAAAACAATAAATGTATAATATAAATTTCATGCATTTATATTATGAACTTATACAAGTACTTCTTCTTATAACAGGCTTATGTTTATTCAGACTTCGTAGGAGTTGGCGTAATCCTATACTTATACTTATACTACTTGAAGCACTTATTCTTGAGGTACCCGTAGGTATCACAGAGATTACTTTAATCTGTCGACGCTGGAACTTATTCTTATACGTAAAGTACTTGTAAGTACTACAAACTTATAATCGGCATTTCCGAGCACTTACCTGCACTGATCTTATACTCTGTGCGAAGGTACTGTGAGGTACGATAAATCCTAATCAATCATAATCAGATCCCATACTGTGGTCGACGACGTGATACAGATACATATTGTAATATTATTGTCCATACTGTGTACGTGATCGTAACGTATATACTTATTTTATTTGATAATGAGAGTACCCTTGTACTACCGACTTATACTTATTTTACCGATATCTGAGTACCGTAGGGGTACCTACTCCGGACTTATATTTATGCTTATTCATGGAGTACCCGTAGGTACTACGTAACTTGATTAGATACAAGAGGTCCGGTAGATACTGGCGTAACTCAATAAGACATGCATGTAACTTAATTAAATACTGTGAGTGATCAAAGAGGTACTACGGTAATTAATCGCAGGCGCATGTAACTTAATCCAACACAGAAAACAGAGCTGGTACTTGGCGTAACTTAATCGATACAAAGATGTAACTTATTCGCATACAGAGTGCCCGCAGTACTACGTAACTCAATCAAATACGTGAAGCACCCATAGGTACTACGAAACTTAATCGATACGATATCCAGAGGTACTGGCTGCACTTGTTCTCGCATGTGAGTACCAAGTACACAGAGTTAATCGTAGACATAGCTAATCGTGAGATGTGAATGCCCGCGGGTACTGTGTAACTTTATTCTGGGTTTTCAGAGTACCCGAAGTACTACAGACTTAATCGGGGAGACAAGAGTACCTTATTAGTACTACGTAACTTATTCGTATGCGTGAGTACCCGAAGGTACTACTCTGAATCAAATCGAGACATGACAGAACTTAATCAAATACAGAGTGACTCAGTACTACGTAACTTAATCGCATGTACGGTGATTAACTTATTCAGATACAGGAGTGCCCCGTGAGGCATTTCGCTGCAATCCTAATCAGCATAGAGTACCGTGAGGTACCATAATCCTTAATCGATACAGGAGTACCGTGAGGTACCACAGAGCCTAATCGAGATGTGGAGTACCTCGTGAGGTACTACATAACTCTTATTCGGGAGATGTGAGTACCAGGAAATTTTACGTACGCATACGTGAGGTATATTCGCATCTTTACTCTTATTCTATTCAGAGTCTTATTATATAACCTGTTTCGACTTCCTGCACGTGAGTACGTAATGAGTAAGACACAACACACAGTACTCGAGATACTATATGGGCACGGAAGTGCCGTAGCACTAATCAGGACAGGAGTGCCGTAGCACTAATCAGACAGAGTAATCGTAGCACTTAACAGACAGAGGCCGTAAACACCAATCGTAGAGCAATCAAGTATTCAATCGGGAGTGCCTGAGCACTACCGTGGAGTACCGGCACTAATCAGGAGTGCCGGGGCACTAACAGGAGTACCGAAGTACTAATCGTATCAGGAGGTTATGTCGCGATTAAATCGGGTCTTAGGTAGTTTTTACAATTATATGAGTTCAAAAGAACTTACTATTTTATAATAGGCATTTGTACGGCACATTACGCGCTCACGATGATCGTATTCCATGTACTGGTAAGGTATGATGAGCATGTAATCACACCTTATTCACATATTATTATTCTTCTATGAATCTACTTTACCCAGGAATTGGAATCAATCCAATCGGATCGTCCAAACTCAAGTTATGGCATTTTCATGCCAACTAGTCGGTTTACCGATTTTACCAGAGGGACAGTTTGAAATACTCATTTTCCAGTGCCTTGATTCCATATTTGACACTGGTTCTTTGTACTCCTTTAAATTTAAGGTGTTAAGGGTTCTATTCCAACTGGAATCACCCAATTCGGAGTACCGGAACTCAAGTTACGTCCGAAACAACCCGGACTACTCTATGTTCAAATGGATGCAGGAATTGGCTTGCACATGGCCCCACTTTGAGTGAATTTTTGGACCACTTATAGCCAGAATTTGATGATACCTATTTCTTTAGGTTTGATTCTCCTTGAAGTCTATTTTAATTGGCCACTTTAATCACTCAAATCGGATAAGAAATGAGAAAGTTATACTAAAATACAAAACCTACGTAATAGAAAGGGTAACGTAGCGCATCAAGACACCCCTAATGTGTACCCAGACACATCACAAACATCAGAATAATAAAGTGTACTGGTACATGTTCAAAGTGTACCGGTACACATCACCGGAAATGCCCAGAATGTGTGTTTTTCACCCATTTTTCCATATTTTGATACCCAATCAACTCTACACTTCAAACACACATCAAAACCATTTCAAATTCACCTTGGAATCTCTTTTCTATTCATTTCATCTTTCAATTTCATATCTTTCTTCAAACTTCTTCATGAATTCCTCCAAAATCATTCTAATATGGGTTATGACCCATATACAAACCAAGTAATTAAGATTTGTTAGGCTCGTTTCTAACCCTAACTCAATTTCCTTTCTCATTTAACCATGAATCCAACAACAAAGGGAGGATTCACTTATCTTGTTCCGTGGGTTTTACCAACCTTAATTTCAAGAAATCTAAGGTTAGGATGCAATTCTATCAAAACCCTAGATTTAGAGACAAGATATTAACCATATCAAGCCTTAAAATTCCATGTGATCCATACAAAATCCATACTCAAAGTAGTTTCCATACCTTTTTGCTTGATCTCCCTCCTCCTCTTCTTCTTCTTATTCTTCTTCTTCCTCTTCTCTTCTCCTTCCTTCACGCTCTTAGCTCTTCCCAAACATGAGACCAATTTTGGTCTTAAATCATGGATTTGTTAAGGCCATGTTTGGCCTTTAATAAAAACCCATTTTTTGGGTTAACTTTCTTATTTGCTTAAGCCCATAACTCCTTCTATTTATAATTAAATTTTCCTTTATTTCCCTGCTTTCGCCTCAAATCTTCTTAATCCATGTCTTTTTGGTTCCCTTGGACAAATTACATAATTTTGTCCTTAAGTTTTGTAACTTTCCTGTCTCAAGCTTCCGTGTTTCACTTAACTCACGAAACAATCAATTGACATCACCCTAAACATGTCGAAACGACTATGTATATTTCTCTCGGGTGTTGCACTATTTTATTAGCCCATTAGTTAAACAATTTTTAAATCATCATGGAAAGTCTTATTTAAATCTTGTAGAAGCAAGTAATAGCCAGACTTTAGATTTAGTACATGATTTTCCTCCAATGTTTCCTCCCCTCCAAAATCAAAGATCATCTACTTAAAGAAGAGTTAGAAATATTGAGGAAAAAATATGATAGATCTGAACATGATTTTAAAATTATGAAGAAACTTTATGAAGACAAGATATATTAATGAGATAGAAATAAAATTGAAAAATACAGTTTTTGAAAGAAAGAAATTCAAACTAGAACATCCAAATAATTTTGCAATTTTAGAAAATCAACAAGATACTGAGTCCAACTTGACAAGTCATAATGTCAAGATAGAGCCTAGTTCTTGTAACGCCCTAAAAATACCCTAGAATTTTATAATAATTTTATTATATATTCCGGGTATGAATTGAGCCAAACTTGGGTTTTTCCGGGAAAGTAGATAAATTGATAAATTGTGAAATGTAAATTGAAAGTGTGAGCATATGATTGAATATTATATGCTAAATGAAAATTGATTTGAACTTTAAATAAACCTAAAGTGAAAAAAGGGCAAATGTGGAAATTTGTAAAATGAGGACCTAAGGGTCAATTGTTATAAAGAATAAATGTCTAAGTGAATTTATGATAAATGAATGGCCAAAGTGGAATAATAGGAGACTTAAATGAAAAATGGGTTAAAGGCCAAACAAGGCCTTATGGAAATAAAGAATTGAAGACCAAAAGGAGAAAATGAGAAATGAGAAAAGGGTGGAAGGCCAAACATGGCCTTACACTTAAATGGATTTTAAAGACCAAAAGTGGTCTTGGGAGCTCATTTTATGAGAACCTGCCAGGGAGAGAAGGAGAGGAGAAAAAGGTGTGAGCAGCGCTGTGGTTTGCAAGAAGGAGTGGTTTTGGTCGGTTTGAGCCCCATTTCTTGCTCCTAAGAGATCACAACCTACAAGAAGAGATTCAAGAGATAAGGTAAGAAAATCAAACCCTAACTTCATCTTTACGATTCGATTTTTAAGTTCTCTAACTTAAGAAAAAGGGTTTTCATTGATTCTAAACCTTGGAATTGTTTTGTGATTCCATGGTGGATCTTTTTGATATAATACTGAATTGAAGGAAGGGCTCATGGAAGAAAATGGGTGAAAATACTGAAATCCGACATTTTCTAGTCAAAATCACAGATGGTACCCTGCATTCAAAAAGTGGTACCTGGTGACCATGATGCAAGGCAGTGGTACCAAAGCATCATTCAAACCGGTAATCGTACCCATTGGGCGTAGTGGACTGTACCGGTGCCTAGTCAAAGTGGTACCTATGCATTCACTACTTCCAAAGAATCCTCGTTGTGATATTTTGCACCGTTGCTTTGTATTCGTATACCGGGATTATTTAGGGACCCTAAGAAACAATTAATGGGGGTTCAAATAAGAATGAGACTAAGTGAAAAACATACCGTACCTCGCCGCCTCGACGATATTCGTTTAGTATGATTATTTGTTTAACCACTAAGAGTGAAGAATTTGTATTTGACTAAAGGTGAAGACAAATAACCTAACCTAGACTGTATCGTAAAGAGAAAAGGAATCGATAATTGGTTGTTCTATGCCTTCTCGTTCTTTGTCGCTTGTTTCTTCGTGACTCAATTTCCATTTCAAGTTCTATTTGTGAAATATATATATATATATATATTTCGACGGAATTAGTATTCAAATGTTTGTCAAATATCCGCATGTGCGTGTATTCAACCATACTGAATTTACTACATGAAAGTAAATTGATTTGAAACAGTTATTGACTACCAACATGATTCGATCTCAATAACCGAATTGGCCATGAGGGTAACCGTATTTGTTCCATGCGAAATCACATTGCTATCGACGACAAACATGACAGATTCACTAATTAACCGTGGAATAATTTCTCATAGCCATATGTGAAATGGTAATATTGAATGTGAAATCACATTGCTACCGGTCGACAAATGTGACAGATTCACGAATCGAACTGGCTGCGGAATGTCGAATTTCTATAGCCATATGTGAGATGGTAATATTGAATGTCAAAACCACATTGCTAATGTGAATGATAACAGACAAGATTCACCAACTCAACTGCCTCAACGTCGACTCAGCCATAAGTAGAAATCACAAACCGAAACGCGAAAAAAAAAAAGATTCGAGAAGAGTATTTGACAAGTATCTTTTACATTGTACGACATTGTATAAAAGATTATTTTGACAAATGCATTGTATCGATTTAACTCAAATTAATGTAGAATCAGATGTAACTACTAAGCATGAAAATGCTTAGCATGTTGTTTTTATCAATGCGCAAGTACCGAGTGATAGACAGTGAAGCGGACCCAAAGTCGAGGAGCTCAGAGTCATTCAAAGAGTTCACGAGTATGCTCCGTCACATGCATCCTCACTATATATATATATATATATATATATATATATATATATATATATATATATATATATATATATATATATATATATATATATATATATATATTTTTTTTTTTTTTTTCGTATGATGTTGTTTTGTAAACAAAAGAAGTTTAACTTCAAAATTATTTTTGTACCTATAGTTGAACACGATTTTGGATATTTTGTTGTAAACGGCATAAAATGCCATCTTTGGTTAAATGCATATTTTGTAAAGGAATTTCATTGAATTTATAACTATTTATGGGCTTGCCCCAAAATGAAATCGTTTCCACGAAGAGTTGAAAACAAAAACACTTATAGAAATGAAATGTATTTGTTAAATGGATTTGATTAATGGCTTCGGCCGGGCGTCCCTGGGTTTCAGTTCGGATCCGCCAACCGGGTCAGGCCGGGCTCGGGGGTCGCCACAATTCTTTAGGCGAGTTTAAAGAACTAATAGAGCCTAGTTCATTGGGCCAATTTAATGAACCTAGTCCAACCCAAAAGGTGGTTGGTAAAGACATATCAAATCCGTTTATGGGTGAGGCTTTCCTAAAAATCCTTTTAATTTATTTAACACAACAAGTTGCTAAGATCCTTAAAAATGATTTATGCAAAGAAGCAGAATCAGAAAGCCTAAAATCGATTAGCAGCCCAAGAAAAGAAGTTAAAAATGACTGGGTGATTTATTCACCATGTAAAGAAGATTTCTGACAAAATTTGACATAAAGCGAAGACAACTTGACAAGAGCAGAATAAAGGCAAAAGACGACTATAGAAAAAGATTAAAAGCTGATGGAGATTTGAAAAAAGCGAAGGACATATGTATTCTTTTCTTTTTAGACCAATTTTTTTGATAAGATTCCCTTAGTATGGACAAATGCGATCGTTCATATGTCGTAATCTCATCAAAAACCCACCATATCCAAATTTTCCTTTGTTTACATCCGCTGTAAGAGGAAAGATTGGAGATTTTTTTGATTTGATGATGGGGCCCAATGAGCACTCGAAATCAAATTCTTTAGTCCTATCCTTATCCCTTATCCTTATATCCTTATCTCTTATTCTTATCTCTTCACTCCTTTTACCTTTTCTTCCTCTATATATTTGGAGGACCTTCTTTATCTTGAGATATCTAAAAAACCCTATCTCACTTTATCTCTCTCTTCGGCACTCAACCCTCTCATTTTCTTTTGTAATATACCTAAGAAGCTTTTAGCCTAAGCTTTCCTCATGGCGTGTGTTATCAAAGAACTGTTCATGTTTATTATTTATTTATTTTATATTTAATTATTAATATTAAACTTGTAATGATTCATAGTCCCAAACATACAAACGAATCATTTATTTTTATTTTATTTCTTCATTGAGTCTCATGTATGATTTACATTCATCATATCTCGATATTTTGCTATCTTGTCCATTTGTCTAAATTGACTGTTTAGGACGTTATTCTAGCATTAAGGGAATGCATGATTATACTCACAAGATGTTTAATTAGTCAAAAGATTTTGCAAATTTTTGTTAAAAAACAAAAGGCCATACAAGAATAAGGAAAACCTTGAGTAGGACTTATAAAACTTTTTCTACCCCACTTTCCCACCCCTAAAACTCACCTCTTAAAACTGAAAATCTCAGTCCCGTACGGACTCCTTAAATTTCTGTTCCTCCATAAATTGAAGTATGAGAAACACCAATTTTCGGCTTCTCAAGACAACATTTCTCATGAATCTCAACCACTCTCGACACCTATTCAAAACTTGCGGAAACGGTTGAAAACACAACATAGCCCAAGAAAACGAAGAATCGTGAGAACCAAAAAATCTAAGAGCTCGAATTAGAGTAAAAATGGTTGAGAAATCTGGAAGAGGACGGTCTAGGGTTTTTTTGGAGGATCGAGAAGTGTACATGGTAGAGAATTTCTAGGGTTTTGTTGATCGAGAAAGCTTGAGAATAAAGGTTGCTGAAGAGCGAGATAGAGAAGATAAAGATGATAGAGAGACTAATAGGCCAACGACGGTCAACGAGAAGGAGAAGACTCAGGTGTTTTACAAAAGGAAATTAGGGCAGCTTGAGAGTGGTTTTTTTTTTCCATTATCGTGTTAGGCTGAAACAACTTGTGTTTAGATAGAAGTGGCAATTTTGACCTTTCTATTTGAAATCAATAACCCGAAAACCTGCCTACCGATGCTGATTAACTTGGCGGGCCTATTAGGTAGGGTCAAATTTGGCCAAGTTTTTTTGGGCTAGTAAAATTAAAGCCCAGTCCAGCCATAATTTTTGGTTGGTTGGGCTAGCCCAACGGGTTGAGCTCAAATTTCTAGCTCTAGGTGTGGACCTAGTAGCGCTCCATTTGCTATAACTGATAGATGTGAAGTATATGAAGATGATGAAGACTGTGAAGATCGAGAAAGTGATGAAGATGGTGACGATGAAAGTCATGGAGATGGAGATGTTCAAGCTGATGGACATGTTTCGTCTTTCTTAACTCTTCACTAACTTATGGAGAATGAGCAAGGGAGATATGTCTTTATGGATGAACCAAGTTGTGATGTCTCAACCCGATCCCGCAGAATTCAAAGAGAGGAACTGAAGGCGTTTAACACCATCACCTCATCTTGAAAATGTGGAAAATATCGCACTTCGCTTTCAAGTCGACTCCACAAGAACTATAATACAGAAACTTAATAATGCCTTTTAATTTCAAAATTGCTTTGCAAGATGCTGTTAAGTTGTACTCTATTAAAGCACACCAATAGTATGAAGTTGTTGTATCTTCAAAAAATTTATGGTGTTAAGATGTAAGAAGGTCGAGAAGTGTCAATGTCCATGGAGGCTTCGTGTTATGGTTGTGAAAGATACATCTTTCTTCCTAGTCAATAAGTATAAAGGTCTACATACTTGTGTCAATCCTTACTTGAATCGAGACCATCAATAATTAGACTCAAACTTGGTTGCTAAACATATTAAGGCAGTGATTAAGGCACATTTCACTTTGTCAATAGCAGTTATCAAAGCAACCATTATGGAGAAATCTTGGAACAGAATATCATATAGCAGCTGCCTTAGCTGAAAACTGAAAGCACTTTTAAAACTATTTAGACTTCATTAAGTCATAAGTAGAGTTCCCACGTTTCTTCATGGCATTAGAGCAGGCAAATCCTAGATGTATTGTAACTTGGAAAACATTTGACAATAATATGCAAAACACTGAGGTATGTCAACGTGTTTTCTAGGCTTTTCATCCATCTATTGAAGGATTCAACCATTGTAGGCCCATACTGAGTATTGATGATACACATTTGTATATGAAGTATAAAGGCAAGTTAATGATTGTTATGGGCTGTGATGGAAATAAATAGTTGTTTCCACTGGCATTTGTTATTACAGAAGGAGAGAATATTAATAGCTAGAGATAGTTCTTAGCATGTATTAGAAACAGAATAGCTTAACGGATGATATTTTGTGTTATATTTGACATACATCTAGGCGTTACGGCAATAATGACTGATGTTCATCTTGGTTGGATTGAACCATATGCATATCATAGGATTTGCATGTCTCATCTTGCAAGCAACTTTATGAATAGATTCAAAGATAAAATCTTAAAGAATTTGGTGTGTAGAGCAACTTTAACAATTGAAGTTTGAAAATTAAATAAGCATATGGACACAATTGGGAGAATTAATTTAGAAACACAACAATGGTTGGAGCCTGTGAGACCCCTAAAAATCCAGTTGGCTCCCCTCGGCTGCAGGTAAAATGTACTTTGGCCAAAATCCCGAATTTTTCTAGACCCCAGATGACGAACTACTTCATCGTTGAATCATCTCGAATCTAGCTACCACGTCACTCGTTGGATTCCGAGGTGGTCAGATTTACGCTTGAGCGGCGCCATACATACGACTAGGTAAGGGATGCCAAGTGGCAGGAATAGAGGGCTGCCACGTGGCAGGGGACCAAATACCAACAATTGCATGTTCTCATGAGGACACATGGCAATCAGGGTCGAGATGGCTACTTCATCTCACCGAGCCATGCAAAGGCCGAAAGTCAAAGGCATTGAAAGAACTTGTAATTTCTTTATACATCACTTCATCTTCATTTTCTTCGCTCGGTTTCGACGGCAAAGGGCTGGAGAGGAGTTTGCAGCAGAAGTTCGCTTTCTCTCTAAGATCTACGACGACGGACGTTTACCGTCAAAATAAGCAGCAGGCAAGTCAGTTCGTCGCCTGCGCTACGCGGTGCCCGTGATTTGGGAAGTTTCACAAACTCCCGGAAAGGTGTGGTTTTTCTCCTACTTTGCGACTTTTTGTTTAAGGGCCTTGTAATGGATGGGATTTGTCGAGGCCCGGATGGCCGGGCTCTTGCCCAAAAGACGTAACCGGCGACAAATCCCTCGAGTGGTTTCGATAGTCCATCGACCGTTTTGCGGTGATTTGTGTGATGTAAAGGCTGCCATGGGTGAACAATACGTTGATTGTGAAATCAGGCCGTTCCGAGACTTAACCGCCTGATTATGTCTGCTCATGTGGAGCTAAGTTTATGTTGTCATTGCAACCGAATAACATGATGTATGGATTTAAATTTGTTAATATATATGAATGATATATTAGCATGTGCGTTGTATATCAAAATGCATTGCACTTAGCGGAGTAACCCAAGTAGTGAAATTTCCACTACTGGCTTTTGCTCTGCCCAGTCGGGACCCCTTTCGTGCATCAAGACCCAATGGACGGACGACTGAGTTGTAGAGGCTAAGAAACGACCAAGATGGCCTTTATTCGTACTTTTTCTGTTTTTTTGTACCGGGCAAAAGACTCAGCTTTAGGCACCTACCAAAAACAATTGTAAATGAAAACATCTTTTTGTATAAAATATATATTTGGTTGTATGATGTGCGGGCCCCATTAGGCCGCTTTTACACATGTACGCGTTTTCCGACGTGAGACACGATTTCATGCCAATCTCGTAATCAACTGACACCCCGGGATTTTGGGGCATCACAGCCAATCCTCTTGGAGAAATGGGCACTTTCATGATGCAAATTCAAGATTTGTGACAAAATTAATCATTGGGCACCAAAGTGCTATTTTCTGTCTCTATTCAAGATAGGTTGGAAAGTGCTTTTGCGACTAATCATACCAATTAAAGCCAATTGATGTGTGCGGTGTCCACTTAGTTTCACAATCATTTTGATTGTTTTGATAGTTTTGTGTTTTTGAGAACTTCTCACCTAGCTTATTGGTGTTGAATGCGAGAATCCCTCGATGATTCTACCGAGCCGAGGCGAAGAAATATCAAGATTCAGCCAAGACCACAAAAAGATAAATAAGAAGTGCAGGAGAGGATGCAGTGAGCAAAAATGCAGAAGTTGTGATTTGAACCCCCAGATTTTCGCTATGATTGCTGGGTTCTACTGGACATAAAATTTCGCAATCATAGCGTAAAATTTCGCAATCCTAGCTAAATTCGAGAATTTTCATTTAGGCTACGAATTCATACTAGCGAAATTTATCAGGCTCTTAAACAAATTTTCCAAGCCATTTATCTCAATGTACTTCAAGATATTAAATAAATTTTTTACTAATAAAGAATTGATCTGATAGCGAAATTTCATTTTCGCTTATCTCTCAGAATTTCATTAGTTAGCTTAAATTTCTTAGGCTAATAAACTCTGATAATAAAACGTTCTTTTCCCGTGTTTTTGGAATTCTTGATGCCAAACGACTCAATGCTTTGATATATTACCACTTTGTCCCTGCAAAGTCAATATTTTAGGCATTTTTGTATTTTCACACTTCGGGGTTGAACTATATAAAACCCTCACATCTTTGTAACCCCAAGGAACCTTTCATTCAATACGCTTTCCCAAGCAGTTTTCTATTTCTCTTGTGGTTCTATTGCTTCTTCTCTCCTCTTTCTTTCATTTTCCTACCGCAGAAACACCCCCTCACATGACAACTCAAGGGAGCTTGACTGCTCATAGCCTTGAAGATGATAATATTAGCTTGGTTTAGGTCACGCAGTGTCAGTCCTTCATGCTTTCAATGTTACAGTACGTATTTATGGTTCCGCTTTCACCAGGTGGTTTAACCATTTAATGTCTTCCTTCGTCAATACTTGCCATGCTTTAGGTTCGGGGCAGCATTCTTAATCGTGAGATGCACGCTATTCTTTAGAAGGTCATTTACGAGCCATGGGAATGAGGTTAAATGCTGTCTAAACCAACTGACTGAATGTTTAGTACTGGTCGACTCCAAATAGGAGTGGTTTTTGTGTAGTTAGGTTTTATAGCTAAACAAAGATCCGCTTGGCTTCACTATATGTCATTTGCCCCTAATGCGTAGGAAAGCAACCCGAGGACACTGTAATACTCCCATGTTGTCAAGCTAGTGACCCAAGCCTTCAAGGTTACCATTTCACACTTTCATTTAAGCTGATAATACGTCGCATGAACATACAACCTCACTCCGTTTTTAACAAAAATCCGAAAATCCAAAACAAAAGCTCCTTACCATTTTCAAACACTAATGCAAATCATTCGTGGATGAAACCCCATTCCCGTGTTCGAATTTAAACCGTTATATCACAGTAGCTTGATCTACCAAGTAGAAGGAACTTGTGGTCATAAATTTGCTGATTCCGCATCACCCTACCGTGGCAATCTAATCAAATGGAGGCGCCACACGGACGGTGCCAAACTACGATGATGAGTTGATGTACTTGTAATCCATTAATACAAGTGTTGGTGACCTTTCAGTCCTTTTGATACTAGCGCACAGAACCCGCAAGTTTTCTTCACTTACCAAGCATCGTGACTGCTTTTTGTTTCTACAAACGCTTGTTTTATCTAACACCGCCTTTTGCCAAGTTTGCTTTGCGGTTCTTTGTGTCTAATTTTGTGTAATGTGTGTTTATGCAAAGACTGGGATGAGGGACACGTAGATCGCAAAGAGTGAGTGCAAACAATTGAACAAAGCCGTGAAATCAAGCAGCATAAAGGGGACTAAATGGATCCTCTCCCGAGGAACAGCAAAGTCAACAAGCACCCCCATGAATCCAACAAAGATACGATCGATGAGGGAACACATACACTTCCTGCAGTTAGTGCCCCTCCCGCATCATACCTCAGAGGATAGCAGTTGAGATCTCACCTCGGTGCCCCCGCTTCCCACATTTCATGGTATGGAGAATGAAAATCCATATTCACACATAAGGGCGGGATTTTTGAGGAGGTATGCATAACTTTTAAGGAGGGAATAACCGATACGGAGTTGCTCGCCGTGGCGCATTCCGCTGACCTCCTCAAGGACAAAGCCGTAAATATAGCTCAACTCACTGAGGCCGAGAACGATTAGAAATTGGGCCGGGACACCTGGCTGGGAATTTTAAAGAAATTCTTCAACAAGAGGCATCTACACTTACTCTAGCTCTATGACAATGAGAAATTCTTACCAATGCCGAGAGATTCATGGATACCATCGCGCTTGTCCACACCGCGGTTTCGACACCGGATGTTAGTAAATCATCCCCGCCATGAAGCAATTGCTAGAAACCACAATTGTAGAAACCATGTGTGGAGAGTGATTTTTCGTAAAAATCCCGGATGAGCCTATGGATTTCTTGAGTTATGTGCATTTGAAGCTTCCAAGGGATAGGATGAGCCAAATCGGAGAGATGTGGAAAATGGGACTCGGCACACCAAAGGAGAATTTTGCACTTTCGGAGGACATGGAAGTAAGCAAAAATCTCAACCTTCACTTCAGGAGAGGTGGAGGAGCTAGAAGGAAGAGGCTCCATGAAGTGCGGTGGTAGAGAAAACCTTGCATAGGCTGACCCGTTCATCGGTTGTCAACTGTTGTTAATCCCGAGGAGAACATCATCCAAGTGCCCCATCAGTGAAGGATTTGATGTCAGAATATGAAATGCTGTAGGTCAATACAAGCCACAGCCTAATGCCCCCTTATGGTAATACCTGCAATTCAGAAGCTGGAAGAATCACTGACCTCTCACAGGCCCTAATCCCTGCTATGTGCCCCAGGGTGCCCAAGCAAGCGGTTTGGTTCCTCATCTCAACCACAGCCACCATCGTCCACTTCTCCAGTTGAACAAGCCATCTTGAATTTGAAGCGGGTGGTAGGCAATTTGTGGAAAGGCAAAGCGGATCAATGCCTGATTGGCCTGAAAAATTGTCTATAGAAAATACATTGAGCGAAAAGAATAGATGGGCTTGAAGCCCAATCCCCAAATCGAGAAAATTATTTACAGTATTCAATCACAAAGATCAACAAATTGCTGGAGGTGCGGGAGAAGAATCATTCCCTTCCCAAACATTGCCAAATCGAAAGGGTCCATGAGGTAGGTTCATCCAGCAATTCAGGGATGGATGAAGTGAAATCCGTAATCACTCGAAGTGGAAGGGGAAATAAACTGACAGTGCCCTTGTTGAAGAAACATGCAAGGAAAAGGAAGAGTGGAGCACGAGAGGGTAATCATCAGTGAGGACTCAATGAAACCTTGTATGCCACCTCCATTTTGAGGCACTAGAAGCAAGAAGAAGACATCCCGGCGGAAAATACAGAAGTCTAAGGCGGATGAAGGTCGGCTTATACCCTTTTGGACATCCTTCAAACGAGTCCACCTTTGCTGCAAGTTTTGAAGATCTGTACAATCAAAGGGATTAGGCATTGAAAGCCTTTCTAACCGAGCAAGTCGGTGCCATAATCCAAAGCAAGAACCCGATCAAGTCTGAGGATCCGGGATCCCCTTGATATCGGTCGACATTGGTGGGACTTGCATAGACAAAGCAACGCTAGATTTAGGGGCGGTGTGAGACTGCTTGCCATACTCAGTGTATGAGTAGTTAGGTTTGGGAGAGCTTAAACCTACCAACATCACTCTATCATTGGCCGATCGATTGGTGAAGATTCCTAAAGGAATAGTTGAGGATGTGTTGGTGAAGGTAGACAAATTCTACCATCCAGTAGACTTTGTAGTGCTTGTCACAGACGATAACAAGTGGGCCCAATCATGCGATTATCTGGGAAGACCATTTTACGCGCGTGATGCAATCATCGATTAGGAAATGGAGTCATGCATCTTAGCGCCCCAACTCGGCATAGGGTGTCAAGTGAGGGGTCACTTTTTTTTTTTTTTTTTTTTTCACGTATATACTTTAAGCTGTAGTTCATTCATATAATATTAAACAGTGCTTGTATTACGATGCAATAGCGGATTACAAAATATATATACAAAGCTCCATATATGGAAATGTTCAACATTTACAATATTTACATTAGTTTACAAAATTTCATATACAAATAGACTGGAATTAACGTTGAGCACTGATGTGTGGCGCTGTTTCTTGATGTGGATTGTCGAGTGGCGCTGACTACATCTGCATTAACCTTACGGATTGAACACCCGTGCTAAGCTTTGCAGCTTAGTGAGTGTCTACATGGATGACCTCTACTAAGGTCACCACACTTCTATACAAATGCATATAACACATATAACAGTTACAGATTCTTATCATTTCTCATATATATACTTATCATAACCAGTTCCATTTCTTATCATCATCCATATACTTTTCATGTCATCTTGTATTTTACTTCTTGTTCTTGTAATTGTATACTATCATCACATAAACGGTGCTATGTACTCATATTCTGTATTATATTCTACCACATTTATTTATTATCACATCGTTTCTTTTTATGTTTCATATGCATAAACCTTAGAAGTGAATCTGAAACCATGAGGAGCGACGCTACATACTCATTTGTCACGAAAGCGATGGTCTGAGAGCGGAGCGCTATATTCACTGTATAAGCAGTGGTCCGTGAGGCGGAGCGTATATTCCTTTGTATGAATCGATGGTCCATGAGGGCCCGAAGGTCTTGTAATATATTATGCGAAGGTATCATCCTTTGTCTGAGGCAGTGACTTATTCATGAGGGCCGGGTATTGTGGTGACCCTTTCGGGAGCACCCAGTGATCCCAACGGGATCTATGTCATCGACCAAACGGGGCCTCGATGCTCCGAACTTGTATGCTGCGGACTTATTTTTCCCCAATAGGCATGCCCATCTATCCCTCTGCGGGTTCTAAGCGAGACAATCAATGTGTATTTTATGCTCGTATATCTCGTATTCTAGAATAATTGTGTCATTCGGTAATCATATGTGATATATATATATACAATCATTTATTCATATCTTTGCATTTTCATATCTCATTACATGCATAATTAAATATGCTTACCATGTATGCTTAATTTGTTATGAATTCTGTAGGCATTTATAAAATGAATAACCATGGTACTTATAGTGCACTCTTGTTTTAAGTGTTTTGGGCTAATATGAGTTCCCGTCTTATCAAAGTTTGTCTGTAATGGTTCATGATCAATGATTTCCATAGAGTCAGGCACCCAATCGGAGTTACGAGAAGAGGAGATATGACCTTAGAAGTTGGAGGTCATGCGTAGTCGATCTTGGTGACTGGCTGGCAGATGCCTTTGAAGTGGCTGACTCGATTTGACACTCGATGCGACATCTAATATCTTTCTCGGGCATATGGATAGATTCTTGACTCAATGGAAAACACATAGAGTCGAAAACGCCTTAATCGAGTTCAAGCGAAGGAGTTATGACCTTCAGTTGAAGGTCATCTGTGATCAGTCTTGACGAAGTGACTGGTATCTTGAAGTGAGAGCACTATTTGGCCGAACCTTTGTTTGGCGACCCGGCGTTGGGCGGCGCGCGTTGGGCGACCCTTCCGCCAACGACCCGCATTGGGCGACCCGTAGACGACCCTTTGTTGGGCGACCCGCGCCCAGCGACCCCTTTGTTGGGCCGACCCGCTGTGGGCGACCCGCTGATGGGCGACCGCTATTGGCGACCAGCGTTGGAGCGACACTATTGGCGACCAACATTGGGCGACCCTTTGTTTAGCGATCAACATTTGGGCGACCTTTGTTGGGCGATCACTCCCGTTTGTTGGTAAGACCATAACTTGGTCTATAGAAGTCGAGAATATGAGAAATTAAAAGCCTAACATCAAGTTCATTGATGTGGCTACAATTCACAGAAGGACTTACATAAATTCTCTTTATTTCTGATTCAAGAAACTCGTTCTAAGGTCAGGCTAGTTGACCCAGGTGGCAAAAGCCCGACCCGACCGGATCTAAATGGACTGACCTCGGAAAAAGGACCATAACTTGAGTCTCTGAGAGGTCCGTCGAAATTCAAAAGCATAACATCAATTCATTGATGTGGCTGAATTACTAGAAGGACTCTTCTGAATTCCTGTATTTCTGACCCAAAAACCCGTGCTAAGGTCCGGCTACTACTGCATCACGATCAAAAATAGAATTTTTACGGTTTCAGCTTACAACTGGGCCTTCTCAAACACATATCTAGGAGGCGTAGAGGCTCTCCTCCTTTCAAACCCTACACGAAATGAGTTTGGGGTTCCAAACCCAAACCATACACACAAAACAAAAGGGTTCGAGCCATGTATCTAAGCGTTCTAGACCAAAGCTAGATTTCCATACACCAGTAACACACGACATACTCGCTGGTTCCATCTGACCCAAGACATGTATCAGGTACTGTGATCTTCTTCTTCTTCTTCTTCTTCTTCTTACTTTCTTCTCTCTTCTCTCTTGTCAAGTATTTGCTCTCCCTTTCTCGAGACCAAAATAAGATATTTCTTTTGGTCTTATCATATTGATCTTATCCTTTTTATTTTACTTTGGTCATCAGCTCTTATAATATTTGCAAATCAATTTATAATATTTTACAATAACCTCGAATCTTCTTTATTATTTGTAATTTAACTTATGCATATTCCTACTTTTGTTTTATCTTTATTTTATTCGAATAAATATACCTTTACTTTTATTATACCCCGAAACATGTTATAAAGCGTAGGGTATAATTGGGGTATTACAACTCCCCCTTAAAAAATTTAGTCCTCGAAATTCATACGGTCGAAGAGTTGCGGATCTTGTGCTCTCATAGTTATACGGCTCCCCGAAGTAGCTTATTCTCTAGTGGTGTTCGCAGGAAGCTTTCGCTAATAGTGCTTGTTTGTTCATGGCTTGTTTCACCTCGAGCGAATGTCTTTGGCTCCTCATCATATGACAAATCTTCTTGTACTTGTATCTCTTGCCTTTGGTAGTATGTGACTTATCAGGCGGTATCTCAGGAAGCATCGACCGCGTGACACATCGTGTAATTTGGCCCGACTCAGTAGGAAATTCTTAATCGATAAGCTTCAGGGCGATCGTTCCAAATCATATGGCCACTATGAACCTTGGACTCGGCTGCCTTTTTGACGAACCTAAGAATTTTCCTCCATGGTGATACCTTTAAAAGACCTTGTCTCCTTTATATTCAATATCTCCCTCTTTAGGTTGGCGTACGATTTTTGTGCATGTTCGTAGCCTTTAACCTGCCGAATAACATGCCTTTCTCTTACATCTTTTACTATGTCTGGACCTATGGAGTTTATGCTCATTTAATTACATCCCGACACCTGAGTTCTACATTTGACCATTACAAAGCCGTATGGTGCCGTACAGTGGCAGCCCGAAAACTATTATTTATAGGCAAATTCCATTAATGGAATATACCTATCAAACTTCGAAAATTCTATGACACAACCTCGAAGCATATCGCAGTACTTGAATCAATCTCATTATCATCGTTTGCGGATGGAAAATCTTAAATTCAGCTTAGTGCCTAAAGTGCGTAATTCAGCCCGGAACCTTGAGTGTGTCGCGGATCTCTATCGACACAATGAATAACGGCACACCATCTTGTCCATGCAATCTCATCTACGTATAAGCTGTTAGTCGATGTAGAATGGTCGTCTGAAATTTGGTATAAAATGGGCCCGACTTTGTGAGCTATCTATAATCACCGAGACGAGTCATGTTTTGTTGTGTGAGGGAAAGGCGACACAAAATCCATGAGCAATGTTATCCCACTTCATTGAGAGGAATTGGAAGGTTGCTCAGTATTGGCACTTGGTGTTCGGCTTTGACTTGTGACCGTCAAACCTTAGACACATACTCGATCCACGTCTTTCATTTCCTTTCCACCAATAAAAGCTGTTTCAAGAGTCCTGGTACATCTTATTCCCTCCAAAGGATGCATGGTAAATCTGCGTATTATGAGCCTCAAATAGCAACTTTTTCTTTAACTCTTTATCATCGGGTGCATAATCTATTACGGAAATACAAACTTCGACTTCTTTCTCTAAAAGCCGGTCTTATGCACCATCTCTAACCGTCTGCAGAATTTTTACGCAACTCTTCATCATTTTTAGCATCTATAATCATTTGCTTTAAAAAGCGGGTTGCGCTTACAGTTGAGCTAACATAGCTCCATCATCTCCTAGTCTTCAATCAACGTTACGTAATGACATTGCTACCCTTGTCTTTCGGCAAGAAGCATCATTTACTATATTAACTCCCGAGGATGGTAATCTATGATGCGATCCATAATCCTTTAATAACTCTAACCACCTCCGGTATCTCAAATTTAACTCTTTTCTGCGTTAGCAAGTACTTAAGACTCTTATGATGATTGTAAATTCACTTTTCCCCGATATAAGTAATTAGCCATGCCATATTTTAAAGCAATATTACCCTTGGTAACTCTAGGTCATGAGTGGGATAATTTTGTTCATGTGGCTTCAAGCGTACGGACACATAAGCCACTACTTTCCCATCTTGCGTGCTCACGCATCTAAACCAATGCATGAAGCATCACTATACAAGGTATACTCTTTTCCCCGGGTAAATTTGCTTGTCAATGCGGTGCCCGACAGCCCCATCCACTTTCAAGCTGTTCAAAGCCCCATTCGACATTTGTCTGTCGCTCGAAACTTTATTCCTTTCTGAGCAACGGTGAGGCGGAAAATTTATGTGAAAGAGCTCTCTCACAAATCTTCTATAATAACTTTTTATAAACCCAGAAACTTCTCACCTCGGTTACATTTTGAGGTGATTTCCAATTCTATTGCTTGATCTTAGCGGGATCAACTCTTATACTCGTGAACCTGATATGGCCTAGGAATGAGACTTTCTTTGGCCAAATCACATATTTGACAGCATACTCTTCTTTTCTCTTAACGTCTCCAAGACTCTTCTCGGGTGTTGTTCATGCTCACATTGCATCCTTAGAATACACCGGGATGTCATGATAAAAACCCACAACAAATTGATCCACATAGGGTGGAAAACCTGATACGTAGTCCATGAATCTTTGTAGGTGCATTAGTCAACCCGAATGGCATGACTAAAAACTCCTGGCAACCATATCGGGTTCTAAATGCGGAGTCTTCGGCACATCTCCTTCCTTACCCTCAGCGATAATACCACGATCGCGAGGTCTATCTTGAAAAGACACCGCTCCTTTGATTGATAAAAAAGATCTTGATTCTCGGCAATGGGTACTTGTTTTTTCCTTGTCACCTTATTGATTTGCCGATAATCGATGCACATCCGTAGAGTGCCATCTTTCTTTTTCACAAATAAAACAGGTGCACCCCAAGGGGACACACTGGGTCGGATAAATCCTTTATCTAAAAGCTCTTGCAATTGATTCTTTAGCTCTTTCAGTTCCGTTGGAGCCATCCTGTACGGTGCCCTTGGCATAGGGACTGTTCCTGGTACAATTTCTATGGCTAAGTCCACCTCTCTCTCATGTGGAATGCACAGCGGTAGCTCTTCGAGAATACATCTGGAAATTCCCTTACTACTGGGATCTTTTTCTACATCAACTTGACCTCTCTTGGAGTCAGTATCAAAGCAGAATGTCTCACATCCTTTATCGCTAATTCTCTAGCTTGCATAGTGGAATGACATTGGAGCAGTACACTTGATCAATGCCTTGTACTATTACCAGTCACGGTCGAGCATCTCAACACTGCTGTCTTTTGTTCACAATCAACGATGGCTCGGTGTAGACAACTTGATCCATTCTAGAATCGAGTCAGCTCTCGGAAGGGTAAGGTTATCAAATCGGTAGCTCTCTTGTTTGTATAACAATGGGACAATTTCTATATATGTTATTCACACTAACGTTGTGCCCCGACGGACTATTACATGCATGTCATATGCTAATTTCTCCATTCTTTAGTACTTTGTCAAATACATACTCCATGCACACATATGAATGAGTAGTCGGGATCGATCAATACATGCATCTCTATATCATATAAAGAAAAATATACCCGCTATAACTTGGGAGCATTACGATCCTCACGAGCCTTCACTAGCATATGCTCATCTTTGATGCTTTGTAGGCATCGGACGATCACATTTCGACACTATGCCTCCTCGTCCTCTATCTTTGAGATGGGCCTCATTTTACCCTGATCAGCAGTCGAAGTGGTGCGCGAGATCTTCTGCCACTTCCTTGTTGGCTTATTATCCTCTAACTCTCGGGAGACCTTTGTGCTTTCAAATGCTCAAGGCTTCCACACTGAAAACACCCTCCTGTCAATATCACCAAACTCCCAAATGCCTTTTATGGCAATGAGGGCGTCGGGAATTTCTCCTGTCAGTACAAACACCTCTACGTCTTACGTGTTACATTGGACCTTTGCCTTCTACCCCTCGAAGCGGAACTATATTGTGATTGAGCTGGAGACTCTCTAGCTCTTTTTCCCGAGGAGGACGAAGCTCCTCCCCATAAGCTTCTTCTTTTGAAATCTTTCTTCTGCTTTCGTTTCTAGTTTCTCTACTTTCATTGTAGCTTGGACGGCGATAAAAATCCATTGTTTGGAGAGAAGTCCTGCGTGCCAAATACCTCTTGATGGAATCATGGAGTCCATCCTCAAATTGCCTACAAAGGAAATGCCTCGGTGAGGACCGATTCAGTACTACTTACTAAGATGGCTAAATTCTTTTCATATTCAGCCACCGATAAACTCCTTTGCCCAATTTAGGAGCTGTTTCCACTTGGAATCCTATGCATCTCGAGTAACATACTTTGTCACGAACTCTTGGACAAAAACCCCAATTCATGGGATTTGGAATCCTTGGACTTTTGAGCACTAGTTTCCACCAATCATATGCCTCACTTTGTAATAGTGAGATTTGCACATGATACTTTATTCGGAGCCTCCCAACCTCTTCAATACCGCTTTCTAGCACTACAACCCAAAAAATTCGAAACTTTTCTCTTATTTCTTGGTACTCGACCCATGGAATTCCTGCTCCGTGTCTTCTTCTTTGTGTCTATTGGGCACAAGACGATTAATCTAATATCTAAAACCCGAGCCATGTCTTGCGATATTCTTATGCAGGCTTAACGTAGGCTCGTCGTTACGATACTTTAGAAGGTTCGGAAGCTGATAACCCTTGTTCTCTTGGGTTGACACTCTCGTGACTTCTTCGGGACTGATCCATCTATCTGAGAAACACGAGGACATCCACATCAAGCCCACATTTACTACCTGGGCTTTTCTATCATATATACTCTATTGCGAGCCGCCTAAACCTAGGCTTTTCGAAACGCCTAAACTTAGGCCTGCGATACCGCCTAAGCATGACGCCCCCGACTCGGCGCCAGGGTGTCAGTGAGGTCACTTTTTTTTCACGTATATACTTTAAGCTAGTTCATTCATATAATGTTAACCAAATTAACGTATTACGTGCAGTAGCGACGGATTACAAAATATATACCAAACTCCGTATATGGAAATGTTCAACATTTACAATGGCCCATTGGTTTACAAAATTTCATATACAAAATAGACCTAAAAGACCTTCCCGGTGAGCACCCTATTGATGTGTGGCCTTTAATGCAGCGATGTGGATTGTCAGGTCCTTTGGCTTCCTCGCCCACAGCCTACGGATTGAACACGTGCTAAACTGCGCTTGAGTGAGATTAATACACATGGATGACTTCTCCCTACTAGGGTCTACCCACACACTTTCTATACAAATGCATATAACACATATAACGATTCTGATTCTTATCATTTTTCTCATATATATACTTATGCCGGTTCCATTTCTTATCATCATCCATATACTTTTCGTAATAAATGCCTTATTTTTCTTAGTTCTTATAGCTTGTATCTACCCCATCATCCTGTAAGGTACTATGCTTCTCCTCTATTCTCTTCATATATTCTCTACATTTCCTTTGCATATACATCATTTCTTTTATGTTTCATATGCATAAACCTTAGAAGTGGATATAGGAAACCATGAGGGCCGAGAGGCGCTATATACTCAGCATGCGAAGCAGGTGGTTCTGGCAGAGACCCCGGAGCGCTATATTCCTTGTATGAAGC
Organism: Tetrastigma voinierianum; assembly: GCA_016808115.1. Taxonomy (NCBI): domain Eukaryota; kingdom Viridiplantae; phylum Streptophyta; class Magnoliopsida; order Vitales; family Vitaceae; genus Tetrastigma; species Tetrastigma voinierianum. The sequence goes on along the minus strand of JAEQBH010000222.1, from coordinate 1,109,204 downwards.
AGTGGTGTGAGGGCCAGAAAGCGTAATATATTATACTCGAAGGTATCATCCTTTATCTGAGACGGTGACTTATTCCATACAAGGGCGGAGGCGCTGGTGACCCTTGGGGCCCTTAGTGATCCCAAACGGGATCTATGTCATCGACCTGACGGGCTGAATGTCGGAGCTTGTATGCTGCGGACTATTTTTCCCTAGCCAGGCATGCCCATCTATCCTACCCGGGTTCTAGCGGAGACAATCAATGTGTATTTTATGCTCGATTATATCTCATGTTCCGAATAATTATTGTCATTCGGTAATCATATGTGATATATATATACAATCATTTATTCATATCTTTGCATTTTCATATCTCATTTACATGCATATTAAATATATACAATGTATCTTCTGTTATGGTCATAGGCATTTATAAAATGACTAACCATGGTACTTATAGTCTTTCTTATTTTCGTGTTTTTTGGAGCTAATATGAGTTCCCATCTTATCAAGCTGTCTATTAATGGATTCTTGACTCAATGGGATTTCCATAGAGTCTAAGAACACCCGAATCGGAGTTTGGACGAAGGAGATATGACCTTCCGAAGTTGGAGGTCATGCGCGGTCGATCTTGACAGTGACTGAAGCTGACGAGCTACCTTTAGTGGCGAGCTGTTTGACACCTCGGTCTGACATCTAATATCTCTCGAGGCATATGGATGGATTCTTGACTCAATGGGCTTTCATAGAGTCCAGAACACACCAATCGAGTTCAAGCGAAGGGAATATGACGCCCAAGTTGGAGGGTCATGCGCGATCGGTCTTGACGGCGACACGAGCTATGCGAAGTGGCGAGCCTTGTTTTGGCGACCCGCTGTTGGGCGGCCTTGTTGGACGACCGCTTTGTTTGGCGATCAGCGTTGGACAACCCGCTGTTGGACCCGCGTTTGGCGATCAGCATTGGGCGACCCTTGTTGGGCGGCCGCTGGCGACCTTGTTGGGCGACCCGCAGTTGGGCGACCCGCTTTGTTGAGCGACCCTTTGTTGGGCGACCGCGTGGCGACCAGCGGCCCAGACGACACTATTGGCGACCAGCGTTGAGGCGACCCTTCATTGGGCGACCCTTTGTTGGGCGACCCGCATTTAACCCGATCCTTGTTAGACGACCACTCTCTGTTATTGTTGAGTAAAAGACCATAACTTGGTCTATAGGAGTCCCAATAGAAATTCAAAAGCTAACATCAAGTTCATTGATGTGGGACTTCTTTGCCAAATTCTCTTTATTTACGATTCAAGAAACTCGTTCAAGGTCAGGCTGGTTGGCCGAATTGGCGAATTGACCGACCAGATCGTGGACACCTCGGAAAAAGGACCATAGCGGTCTCGGAGGTCCCGAATCGAAATTCAAAAGCCTAACATCAAGTTCATTGATGTGGCTACAATTACTAGAAGGACTCACTTCTGAATTCCCTGTATTTTATTTAAAAACCCGTGCTAAGGTCATTTCTTTGCATACGATCAAAATAGGGAATTTTGGTTTCAACTTACAACTAGACCCTTCTCCAAAACACATATCTAGGAGCCTTAGGCTCTCCTCCAACTCAACCACGAATGAGTTTGGGAGTTTCCAAACCCAAACCCATACACAAAACAAAGGTTCCAAACCATGTATCCTAAACGTTAGACCAAAACTAGATTTCCATGCACTGCGTAACACACAAGCATACTCATAGTTCCATACAACCCAAGACATGTAGTATCCGTACATGCTGATCTTCTTCTTCTTCTTCTTAACTTCTTCCTTTCTTCTCTCTTCTCTTGTCCATTATTTGCTCTCTTTCTCCCGGACCAAAATAAGATATTTCTTTTGGTCTTATCCCTATTGATCTTATCCCCTTTTTATTTTACTTTGGTCCTCCAACTCTTATAATATTTGCAAATCAATTTATAATATTTTTACAATAGCCTCAAATCTTCTTTATTATTTGTAATTTAACTTATGCATATTCCTACTTTTGTTTTTATCTTTATTTTATTCAGAATAAATATACCTTTACTTTTATTATACCCAAAACATGTTATAAAACTGTTAGGGTATAATTTGGGGTGTTACAATGCAACTCACATTTGGCAACATGACATTGGAGCTGAATATTTTTCACTTGAATAGCAAGCACAAGTTGGTGGAAAATGAAAATCAAGGGACTGATGAAGTGTGCTTTCAGTTGACGAAATGCGAGGGGAAGCCAAAATGTCATAGAATTACGAATTGGTTAACCGAGTTGGCGGTTGTTTGGGAGTTGCCATCGGTCGTCCATGCGAGCAGTGGGCGGCGAAATCCTGCAGTGAGAGAAAATCCTTGAAGGGACCCGAAGCATGAAAGATTTGCCAACCTGAAACCCTTCTTAGGGGTTAAGGAGCTCCTCCTTGACCCCCGTGAATGGAGTTAGTAAAATTGAGCTGATTTGGTGTCAAATGAAGCAAATTGCAACTCAACTTTTTGTTTAAAGATTGATTAATCTCACATTAGTTTCTATTTTTAGTAACTTTCCCTTTTTAATAATTTCCCGATTTAGCAGCTTTCCTTTTTAGGGAGCCTTAGTTAATTTTATTTCTATTTTTAGGATTTCGTTAAAAATAATAATTAATTTTGTTTTTTTTTTGTTTATATTTTGCCTAAATCAAATTCTTGTTTTCTTAATTGTTTTTTTATTTCACAATTTTGACGGTTATTATAGCGAATGTGCTGGGGCTTCCATTTACCCTCGCGGCTTTATAAAAAGGAGAAGGGGAGGGACCATTCACCTTCACTTCCTCTTTTCTTCCCTCGCCCCCACGAGCCACATGACCACTGAATACGGCTGGTGTCAGCCAGGCCACAGCCAGTTGCTCGTGTGCGGCGCCATTCAGTGTCGCTCGGTGCCTGTCTCCCTTAGCCACCCCGGTGCGGAGTCTCGCCTGCTCCGGCCTTTGGGGACCCTTGTCTCGCGGTCCCAGGCCTCCTGCTCGTGCCCTTGCACAATGCGGCTCGTGCCACAGGTTAGCCACAGTGCGTCCCGACACACTCGAGGCCCGCGCCTGGCCAGTGCCTTCTTACTGGTTCCCTTAGTGGAGTTGAGCCACAGTTCCGTGGCGTTGAGCTATTCTTTGCGCTTTCGAGTCCCTCTGGCGCACCGCCTGCCCCACACCCCTGTGTCCTTTTAGTTACAGAGACATAGTCCGCCTTTCAGTGGGTCAGCCCCGAGGCCCGAAAGTGGTTCGGCACTCGGACCCGGGAGGAGCGAGGCCAGTTCAGTTGCAGTCACGAGCCCGGTCCTTGGGGGCCTCGAGGGTTCGGGAGATGTCGGACCCGGATGGGACCTCGGGCCCACTCCCGTGCCTCGAGGCGATCCGGGCTGGCCCTCAGCGGGCGATACATGGTCAGGGGAGTCCTCGTCATCTAGGCCTCGGCCAGTGCGCCTTCCACCCGGCGACGAGAGGAGACCTCATCACCAGGTTATCGCTGCCCGCGAGGATCGGGCGACCATTGTTGTTGGGACCCTGGAGTTAGGGACGTCGGGCTCGAGCGAGATTTCCATGGAGAGTCGTGACATGCTCGCGGCCGCCCGACCCGGTTCGGGGACTCCGTGAGGCCCGGTCGCATTGCTTCTTCAGGTACATGACAGAAATGGTCTCCGGTGGTGCCCGGTTCTACCCATCTGACTCGGGGAGCGACGAGTGCAGTGGAACTGGATTACACTATCGATGATCGCTAGGAGTACTTTCCGGCGGCGGACATGTCAGTACGCCTTAGGCTTGCCACGAAGCGAGCCAATTACGGAGGTTCGTCGAGATTGGCCTCGTGACCTTGAGGAGAGGGAGATAGTCCGCATTCGCCGTGACACTCTGGCGGGACACGGCATCTTAAAGGGCGGCTCCATATCGAGATCTTCTCATTGATCACCTGCTCGGACCGGTGCTTTTCCGTTGCAGCCTTCACATTACGGCGTGGGGAGCCATACTCGAGGCTGTCTCTGGGATCTGAGGATTAAGTTTGATCCCTGCAGTTTGGTGATGACCTCCTGTACATTTTGAGATAAATTCGCCTGAAGACTGGCTCGGCGAAGTCTACCCTTGTTGATGCCACGGCCCTAACTGAGCGGGTCTGGAGCACTTGGAGGCTTTCGAGGAGGGCCCCGTATCAGGAAGGGAGGATCGGATGCCTGGGGTCTGTCTATGGAGAGAGCCATGGTGATCTTGGAATTTCTTTCTCCTCAATGACGGGACCCGGGAGGAGGTCTTAGGATGAGGGAGGCGGAGGACTCCCGGAGGAGATGATCCTGCTCCGAGGTAGAGATGGAGGGAGCCCGGTGCAGTTGTCTATCAGTCTCCTCTCCACACAGCCGGCCGGCCTGACTTCCAGGCTTGTCATATCTGACCACGGCGCTCTCGGAGCATGTTCATGTCACTTAGAGGCGGGGTGTTATGGATCTTTATGCATTGTTAATACTACAGGCATCCCAGTGGATCGGAGTTGGCCGTAAAGTTTCACTGGGGCATTGCCATACCATGCTTGTCCCGGATTATGAGTCACCTCGGCCTCGCGAGGCACGCATCGTGATGGGCCACGGCGTGACCTCCTTAGACATCTTTGGCCCGCAGCAATGACTTGGATCCACCACCACGCGAGAGTGAAGTGGTCACCTCTGTCTCTAACTTTCTTATCACATGACGTATACATGCTTGGCCCCAGGAGGAAAAGTTAGAGTTAGGAGTCGTCTTGATATGTTTTGTATAGTTTTCGGCTTTATCAAGCGCTGCTAATTTTGTTTAGGATTCATGTATTCTTGATAGTGAGAACAGTCTGCCTATGTTTGCTTCTCATTAATGTATTAGCCATTTGGTTATATCGAAAGCTTCTGACGTTATTTCACCGATTACTACACTTTAATCCTTTTGTGCCTCCCATGTGTATCTACTTTTGCTTTTAATTGAGCAAATTGAATTGCCTTTATTTGAAAAATTGGAAACCACATTATGTCACCTTAATGATAGAATGATTCCATACATGGTTAGTTTTGGTCAATTGAAGTTTCGACATATTCAACCTTGAACATTCCTTTGGCTAATTCACCTTGCACACCAGGTTTTGTACGATAGGTTCTGAAGCTATATACCTCTTTCCACTTTGCAGCTGGCCTTAAATTTGTTGTGACCATAATAGGTTTGTGTTACCGCGCGGTGAAGACCAATGAAGTCTTCGAAAGGAAAGCAGAAAAAGCAAAAAGACAAAGAAAAGAAGAAGAATAAGCGTGACACTTGCCTTGAAACCTGATCTGGTCTGAGGTATATGAGCTTTTAAAGCCGGGTGCCTAAACCTTCAACGGTTGGGAGTCCTGGGTTAGTGTTCGTTACATGGGTGGATGGGGAAGAGTTTAGCATATTTGTGGTGGCAATTCGAATCATTCGGTCGGGGTGAAACTGAAGAGTTTAGTGGTCAGTGATCCTTTGTCTTGATGCCACCCCAAACCTTAATTGGTTGGGAGTCATCGGTGGACCCAGATTACCGGACTTTGGTGAAGTAGGGTTTTGGCATTTGCACCTGCAATTAGTCAAATAAAGAAATAAAGGTGTAGCTAATCCTATTTAGGGTGTTTAACGAGTTTATGGCCATGGCGTAGCTAGGTTGGGGAGAGAATAACACACAGGTGTTATTGGCTCAAGCGGTTACCTTAGGAACAATTAGATTTTGGTGGAAGTGGAGTTCGTTCCTTGAAATTGGCATTGCCCTAAAACTTGCTTATATGGTTTGTTCTCTCATGGTTTTTCATACGGGGTGTAATTGTCATCCCAAGGTAAAGCTAATCGTACATACTTTTTGACGAATACACTTTTGTAAAGCACAACGCCATCCATTTTTGTTTTAACATTGCTAAGGGACTAGCAGCGTGTCGGTTGAGGGGTGTGAGTTAGTACCCAAAGTGCTATTTTGAAACCTTATTCAAGATAGGTTTTGAGTGCTTTTGCGCTAATCATATCAGTTAAGCCCGATTGATGTGTGCGAAGATCCTTAGTTTCACTAATTCCATTTCGAGATTGTTTTGGATAGTTTTGCGGGTTTTGAGAGCTTGATCAACTAGCTTCTTATTGGTGTTGGATCTGAGAATCCTCGATGATTTCACAGTAGAAACGATGAAATATCAGATCAGTGAAGAATTGAAAGCGAAATTGATAAATAAAGTGCGAGGAGAGGATGCGGTGAGCAAGAGAAAGAGGAACATCAGGATTTTAAGCTATAGTTGATTGTAAATGTGTGAAATTGCAATCTAAGCGAGTGAGAATTTTATTAGCCTTGAAATCCCTAGTAAGTGAGGAATTTTATCAGGCTAGTAGAATTCTATTATGCTGTGAAGTGCAGTTCTGGCTATCTCTAAAATTTTCCACTAGCTAGCGAAATTTCACTAATTGTGGTCCTTTGTTGATGTGAAATTTCTCATTTCGCTATCTCTTATTAGAGATTTCGTAGGCCTAACGAAATTTTAAGCTATGCTAAGCGAAATCCACATAAGCGAAGTGGCACTTTACTGTGTTTTGGAGTGCTGATGACGGCCAGCGTTTTGATATATTACCACTTTGTCCCTTATGTAAACAATATTTTAAAAGCATTTTTGTATTTTCCACACTGGATTGGACTATATAAACCCCCTCTTTGTAACCACAAGCAACTTTTCATTTAATCTGATTTTCCATGACTTTTCATTTAGGGTTCTATTTGCTCTCTTCTCTCTCCTCTTTCTTTCATTTTCTCGGCTACCAAACACCCCCCTTGAGGATGACAGCTCAAGGGATGCTTGGCTAAGCCTCATAGCCTTGAAGAGAAGGGTTGCTAGCTTGGTTTTAGGGTTGCTGCAGGTTGTCCTCATGCTTTGAATGTGCAGTCTTTGCATTTATGGTTCCCGACTTTCGAACTAGGGTTTAATGCCATTTAATGTCTTTCGGCTTTGGTGATCTTGCCATGCTTTAGGGTTAGTGCATTCTTAATGGTAGATCTCACGAGCAACGTTCCTTCGATATTAATTTCTGAGCCATGGGAATGAAGTTAAATGCGTTTCAAACTGAATGGGACTTTGAATGTTTAGTACTTGAGTTGACTCAAATAGGAGTGGTTTTTAGGGTTAGGTTTTATAGCTAAACAAAGATCCGGTTTTGGCTTTGACTATATGTCATTTGCCCTAATGCGAGGAAAAACGGACCTTCTTTAATAATTCAATAGAAGCCCCATGACCCAGAGCCTTGAAGTTACCATTTCCGCACTTCAATTTAAAGCGTTCTGATGGGTCGATGAACCTCCCTGACCCATTTTCGCAATCAGAAAATCCAAACAAAAGCCTCACCATTTTCAAACACTAATGCCGTCATTGGTGGGATGAAAACCCATCCCCGTGTTCGTACTGGGCATTATCTTGCGGTAAACCATTTCACGAAGTAGGAGAACTTAGGAATATAAATTTTGTTGATTCAGCATCACCTAAATTGTACGAATCAATGAACCTGTTCCATCATCTGAGGGTTTTCATCGTGTTTTCTTAAGGAGCTTGGAGTTTACTCGTAATTGCATTGGTTCGTTCAATTGACCTTTTTTAGGCTCAATAGTTACTTTGTTGTAAGAAAGGAACAAGGTTTTAACATATTGACATCATATGAGCAATATACTCCATATGTTGATGCTAAGATCAAGGCACATATGGTTAAGGCTAGATCATTTGGGATTGTTCTTTACGATCACAATCAGAGACGATTTCATGTTAAGTCAAAGAGCGGTCGAACACATCGCCTTAACTTACATGACCATAAATGCACTTGTGGTAAGACACTTATATATGAATTTCCATGTAGTCATATTATAGCAACATGTCAGTTATATCTAGAGATTTTTGATCATTTTTTCAAGACTACTACAATACTCAATCGTACTATGATATATGAGCAACCTTGTTCCATCCTATCTTCGATGAATATGAATGACCTTCTTATGATAGTCTAACCATTGTGCCTTATGAGTCAATGAAATGTACATTTCATGTACGTCATAAATCAACCCATTTGCATAATGAAATGGATGTTAGAGAGTACTATTACATGTGGGTTGTGCAAACAACCTGGTCATAATCGCTGATCTTGTCAAAACAGGAATCAAGTTGATTGAAACATGTATGTTTTTTGTCATTACATTGCCTTAATAATTGCATTGTTATCTATATATTAGTATTTGTGGAGAGTACCTTTATCATGGGTGAATAACCCATCTGGTGTGCTCGCCTTATATCGAGACCAGTTGAATGCACATACTCATGATCAGGTAATTGTATATTAATATATATTATTTTTAGTCATATTCACAATAACGATGATTTTAGTCATATTGACATTGACGTAGCAGGATATTTGTAGGTGTTATAGGAGTCATACATCGGAGAGTCGGTTGCCCATCTACCTAATATATGTCTAGTTGATCAGGAGATTTGGTAGACGATGTCACCACTTATCTGCTTTGAGACTGTAGAGTGACATCATCCGGAGCGAGTCTTGCATAAGTTCAGCATTCATCAAGGGATACCTCCATCTTGCTTGATAGAGCAAGAGCTATATTTAGTTGACAGAAAAAGACGCTACAAGTACGATTAGGAGATGTATCATGCACAATACGTTGCCTTATGGAATTTGCAGCGTGCGAAGGATCATCCATGACATCTCTATGTTTGGTATTATAGACTACATGATCCATATATGAGTGGTATTAGCGTGTTGCCGCGACGTTTAATCACACCACCCTCCACCAGGGATCAAATGAGGTATCATAATACAGCACAACATCCACTTGTTGGTAAGTAAGAGTCGCTAAGGTCCTCAGGAATTATTTTCGAATTTTAATGAAGAGATAAAAAATTTACTGGCGTTTGGTTTGTTTTTTTTAGATCTTTGGGATGGTAGACATTGCTAGTATATCTCATGGGGCTTCTTCAGGCTTGTTGTGAGACATTCATTATATTGCTAGATCAGTTTTAAGCCTGATTGGAGAGGACCATCGCATCGTTGCACAAGATAAAGAGGCATCTATGTCACATGAACCATCCATTAGACCTCCTATGTCATCCACTACAGTTAGGATGTAGCCGATTCGAGGTCGAGGTCGAGGTCGAGGTCAAGGGAGAGGTGGTGGTCGTGAGGCTGATCGTTCTACTGATGAGACTTCCATACCACTTGAGTATTCAACACCACCCCTCGAGACTTTCATACCACCCAAGTATTCCACACCACCCCATGAGACTTCCTCTCCACATGTCATCCCATCATTATCACCCACATCTCCAACCTTAGAGGCCACATGTTTACCATCTAATACCTCACCATCACTTATAGCATTGCCTCTCATTGATGAGACCATGATTAACCTTGTTCCAGACTTGGGTATATGCTCACTTAGGCGACCTCACACTCCACGTACACGCTAAGTCTTTCTGCCATTAGCTCTCTCAACTCCTTCAATTCCAGCTGCTCCATTTGAGATTGTGCATGCCCTTACAGATCATCTAGTTATGTATTCTAGGAGTCTTAAGAAAAAGACAAAACCTCCATTATGTGAAACTCATTGGTATCTATTTATATTTTTATATATTTATATTTGTATTACGTTGTGTATATATTTATGTGATTTGGTTTATATATGAAACGATCCATTGTTGTGTATAGGTTGTAATTTCGATGCAATTGGGTTAATTTGGATGAAATGATTGTAATACTAGTGTAATGACTTGGTTGTAATTTGAATATGTAATTATTGTATTTGATAGGTGTGGGTTGAATTTGATATAAATACAAATGCAAGATAATTAATCAAGTTGTATTTCGATAGAAATTGGTTGTTGTGACGCCCCAAACCCGAGGGTCCGTTGACAATCCATCAACCCGCGGAATACATATAGTCATTGAGTGTCTCAATGCCATAAGATGAGTGCCTCTCTATCCGAGACTCAAACATGAGTAGAAATGACCACGTCGGGCCTATACATCCATACTCACCAAAATATAACCAATTATATTACAATAGTTTTAAGAGTTAATTACACTCCTATACGAACATGTATCAATCATAATGTTTCATACATGTTTTACAAAGGTATATAATCAAAGCCACATGTCGGCTTTCTTCTCAAAAGTGACCTCTAGTGAGCGCCGTTTTCCTGAATACTCCTTATACTGGAAGTGATCCATCGATCATAGTTGAATACCCAAGATGGAAATTCTCCTACTCAGTTACTCCCCACCTAAGTGCTCATGCAATGGCACACCAAACATTAAAGTAAAACATACAAGTCCTTACTCAAATGTCTACATGTTATGGATGAGAATGTGATACACCCATCCTCACGCCCTCGGTACTTCACGACTTCACAGACGCCAGTTCGGGTCACAGAAAACACCGCTTTTCAAAACAAAAGCGCTTTTGTTCGAAACTAATACCAATTTCCGATAAAACTACTGACAACCCTTCGAGGTGAATCGCTTCGATAACTCTTCGAAATACCATGGGTCATCCTTTTATGAACTGGCTTGACAACTCTCCACGCAATTCTTCAAAATCTTTCCACGAAATTCATTTGACAAACTCATGTTTTTCATGTCACGCACTCACTCATCACTCTGTGTGCTACTCCCAACAGATACGAAACGTACGCCATTTCACAATTCATGCTAATATATCAAATACGCATATATTAACGAAATTCACAAAGTAACATGTTATTCATTCAGCAATAACACCCAAAATTAGCCTTCACGGGCTAATAAACAAACCGGCAAGAGCCCATCTCTGAACCGCCCAAAGCATCACACAAACAACACAATAACACACATTGAGAAATACATGAATACCCAACCTATCTGGCCCTGGGATCAAGCCATGGACCACTCTGCGATTTCACCACTCAATCCTAATATTTAGAATCAACATTAATTCCGCCATTCGCGCCTGAACATCCATATCCATTAAAACGACTTTCTTTGGGGCCTAAAAATAAATCAAGTAGGAGAAACCTCACTTCTGGAGTTGCCGAAACCCATATCACCGGTGACCTACTGTAGCCTTGGCTGAGATCAACTTTGCTCTTGTCTCACTTGGTTTGATCTGACTGATCGTCAAAAATCTAGAGAAAATATAGAGTCTCTCTCTCTAGAATTTCTCCTCTCTCTTTCCTCTTTCTTTTCTCTCTATTTTCCCTCTCTTTTCCCACCAATCTTGGCTGCCGTTGGTCAAGAGACCGCCCTCATCGCCAGCACGCCCGAATTCTCACGGCCTGTGATTTCCTTATCCTCTTATCCATCTACCACGGATTTCCATCCACTCACGAGGCGCTATGCTCTTATGAACCCACTGAGCTCATGTTCGACTAAATTTCCACTTGACACGTGTCTCATCTCGAGCCACTCAAATGCCATTTGCCGCCTCACATCACTCATACTAAAACGTGAAATTCGAATTTCTGGGGACCGACGAAATTGATGCAGAAATTGGGGATTAATTTGCATTTATCCAAAGCAGTGAAATCCGCTTTGTTATCCGAGATCTAAAAAATTCAATTTTGATCAAATTACCATTTTACCCTTCTGTGAAATTGGATTTTCTCTAGTATTTCACAAATAGAATTTTTAGTATTATATGTAATTTAAAATTACCATTTTTTTTAGCAAAATAGCAATGTCATAGTCACTAACTGCGGCATTAATTTAAAAAAAAAATTATAATGTCACACTCCTAAATATTGTACCACATTACTGACGCCAGACAACACAAGCAAAGACTCGCAGACATTATTTTTATTTCAAACTTATTTTAGTAATTTTTTTAAAATTAAACTAAACATGTCCAAAACTTGAATAAAGATTCCACTCTATGATTCTATTAAAAAAATATAATATATTCTAAGACCTGAAATATAATTATTATTTAATTAGAAATATTTTTCCTCTAGCACATGCAGTGCATATTTATTCTTTGAATGACAAATCCATTCAATGCTTCCAATGAATTGATACATCAATACTGTTAAGAAATATCAAATTTTAATTTGATAGGAACAGCATAGCATTGAATTATTTGATCATTATCATTAGAAGAATAATTGAGTATAAAATATATTTTTAATAATATGATTATTAATAAGACATAATCATATCTACTTCACGAAAAAAATAGTAATAAGGATATTGTTACGTCGTTTTGATTTTATATTTTCATCTAGGTTTTTTCTCATGAAAGGTGCCTCAAATTATTATTTGGTTTTTAAAAAAACATAAAATAAAAAAAAATAAAAATAAAAAAGTAATATTAATATGATTTCTGCCCCTTTAAAGAAAGGGAGAATAAAAAATGAAGGCATTTGGGGAGGAGTGGAAAGGGGGGGCGGCTTACTCAACTCAACTCAACGGCTCAACAGATTTGTAGCCGTTACCATCGCCGTCAGATGTAACGTCGTTTTAACGGCCGTCATCCTACCAAAATCCACGTTCACATGGGGGGATATTCCCCTACTAACAATTCCACCGTGAACCAGCAACGCCGGTTGAAGAGATCCATGTGTGCCCCACAAAAGTGGTGAAATCTGACGGTGCGAAATGCATGACGGTGTGAAGGAGCGTTCCTTTCCTTTCCTCACTCCTTCACTTGTTAAGTTGTCATTCTCTCTTTTCCTTTATTGACGTGTGAGTCATCTCTCTATCTCTCTCCCTCTGTGCCTTTTCCCGGAAAATTCTCTCTCTAGAATTGATGTCGGTATGTTCTTTCTCTCCCTGTAAACCCTAAATTGCTAGCTTTTTAGTTTACTGAATTTGATCTATTGAGCCCTTTGTTCTATTTCTTTGATTTGATCTTTGATTGGTTATGTATTGGTTTCGAGTACATGTGGGGGGAAAAGATAAAAGATTGCATTTTTTGAATGAGGATTGTTTTTGGAATTGATTTTGAGCTGTTTTCTGCATATCGGTTGTTGAATCATTTGTTTTTCCGAGTTTAATCAAAGAATTCGTTCTAAAGATTTAAGGATTTTGGTCTCTTGAATTGGTTGAGCTATCTGTGATTTTTGATGTGTTAGGCGTTCTGGTCTCGTGAGTTTAGTCTAAATGATGATACTGTACTCCTGAATTTGATAAATTTCCAGGTCTTTGTATCGAACGATTTTTCAATAGGCTTGATCTTTAAAATTGTGTTCCGTGGAATTAGCATTGTTCCTCTTTGTTGTTGTTTAGAAACTTTGATTGCTTGATGATCCCATGACTGTTGGATGCTGATCTCTGCTGCTGCTATGCTCAATCTGAAGTTGGGTTTATATTGAACAAAGGATCGCCCAAATTCTGTTAAAAAAAAGATTGAATGGGTGCCCATCACAAAATTAGGGAAAAAAAAACTTTTTTTTGTTATCTTTATCTTTATTTTTATTTTTTTGTTTGTTTCAGTTAGTATTTCATTTATTGTAATTTTAATATATTTGGAGTTTCTCAAACTCTTTTGGACTATCTTTCATAGTTTTAGCATTAAGGCTTCCTTTACTGAACATTAAGGGGACTCAAAGATATTGGTGTATGATAATCATTATTCATTTCTTCTTTGCTGTAGCTTGAGCTAATCTATATGCTTGCCGAATTTGTTGACTAAGGCTTCATCCTACAGCATGCACAAGTTTGTTTCTGATTTTGTCTGGATCTGAAAATAAAATTCATTTTACAATTTATTTTTTCTGAAGTTTTCTGAGATTACCCTTTTCACTATTGCTTACTGATAACTTTTGGGATACCGTAAGGTGTTTTAACCTGGGGAACTATGATTTTCTTCAAAACCAAGAATTAATGATTCTGACTATTTGGTAGATTACATCTTTGCCTTTATTACGATCCTTACTTCAGATATATAAGTTGGTTCTGGGCTTGATCATTTTTGTTTATTGATCTGACAAAGTGACTGATCTGACGTCGCCAATTTCATATTGTTATGTCTTTTGTTTATTGGCCATTTGCCTCATGGTATGCATCTATTTTTCTACGGTCCAATGGTTCTCTTTTTTCAGTAATAGCCAGCTCCAGATATACATGTTTCATTAGAGCCTGTTTCAGACAGGCATCTTTCATGGACGAATATGGACACATACTATAAATTCATCCTGGAGTTAACATACTGCTGCCTTTTATGTAGGAAATCTTCTGTTTAATTCATATTCTTCTATGTCATCGAGTTTTCACTTTTGTGAATATGCACAACATTTTATCAGATTATCAGCTACGCACTAAATGCACAGTTTTATCATAGAAAAATTGGAGCAATAAGATCACTTGGAGTGATTTTGTCGATCGGTGAGGATCTCATTGAGAAAGATAGTTGTTTTTGTGTTCTCTTTTATGTGGCTTTTCCTTTTTGCACCTGTAATGTCATATGCACTCTAGTGTACTCAATTTCTTTTTCCATATGTATGTATCTTCTGTTAACTATGTAAAAGAGAAGACAACTAGGAGCCAATTTAAATTATTTCTTCGAGTCAAGCCAGGTTGCGATATTTTTTTAATTTATTGCTCACTTTCATGGTGAAAGTAGTATTGAGTTTCTGGAACTTTGGGATTCCAAATCTTTCAGCGATTAATATAGCTTAAAATAGCTCTTAAAATATTTATGGTTTTTTTTTCTAATTCTTCAACAGGACAACGGTCGACCATTGCCAAAATTTGGTGATTGGGATGTCAATGACCCTACTTCTGCTGAAGGTTTTACTGTGATCTTTAATAAGGCTAGGGATGAAAAAAGAACTGGTGGCCAACCTGAGTCACCAGCAAATGTGGAACATAATGTTAAGCAGGGGGGGGTGGAGCCTAGCAAGCCTCAAACTGTAAGTTCTTTTATTAGTTGCTTGAATTGGTGCTAATTGTTGTGAAAATAGTAGCAAAAAAAACAATCTATCTTTATCATCTTATTCTTGTTCAGGGATAATCCTTAAATGGAAAGTAAACCAACTCATCCTAAACCATGATAACTATTTCAGTAGTTAGGTTCCATAATTTCAAGAGGAAGATTCTAATATGCCGGTTGCCACTTTGGATGCCTCTATGACTGGATAGGCCACACTTCATTGACCATTGAAATAAATATGTACCAATTGAAATCATCTGCTGGGTGCATTTTATGTGGCTGTTTTATCCATTGGTAAGGATGTGGAAAATGTGAATTTCTTATGCTATTATTCATCAATAATGGTAAATTACAGTCACCAGAGCACAAAAAATCATTTCAGAATTGAGGGGTTTGGTAATCGTTTCTGCTATTTTTCTTTTCTTCACCAATGTATGTTCTGTTTCCTAACATGAAAAATGCATTTATTTGCAGAAAAAATGGTTTTGCTGCATGCA
Organism: Tetrastigma voinierianum; assembly: GCA_016808115.1. Lineage (NCBI taxonomy): Eukaryota > Viridiplantae > Streptophyta > Magnoliopsida > Vitales > Vitaceae > Tetrastigma > Tetrastigma voinierianum. The sequence continues at coordinate 1,093,802 of JAEQBH010000222.1, read as the reverse complement.
AGCCCCCCATGCAGAATCTTGACAAGGTGAGTTGGCTCCTGGCGAGAGCTTGAAAACAAAAGGATGTTTATATGTAACAGGCCCCACCATATTTTCCTAAAGATCAGAATTGTAGAGCTTGAGAAGTATCCTTATGGAATTCTTGTTGTGTGCTGTAGAACTGTGTTATTGTGGGGAAAGATTGAGATGAATGGATGAAAGAAGACAAACAATATATTTGTATCAAATATGTACTGATTTGGTGGCTGTGATTAGAAGCTGAGCTATTTGTTTGTGTCTCTCCTGCTATGAGCTGTAGAGAAGTTGCTTGTGACAATTTTTTCCTCATTATTATATGAATGGAGTGCTTTTGGCTTTCCCATATATCCTTTCATCTCTGCAGCCCTGCCCCATTGCCTGCCAAGAGTAGTCATCCTTCTATCACTGCTCTTGTACAACCTCCATTTAGCTAAATATTGAACCAGAGGTATCCTCTGGTGAAAAAATAGGACGTTAATTTTGCTGATGTGACATCCCTCGTATGCGTTTTAACATATGTAGCATCTTTGCATATGATTCTTTAAATCCAAAGACAAAAATGCTCTTATTCCTACTGTTCATCTCAACGCTGTTTTTTTTTTTTAGTTTTTTCTGCAACTACTGACACATACTCACCTCTTGTACCTCAATGCTTTGTATATTACAAAAGGTGAAAACTGTCCCTCTACTTCTCTTTTTGTCCTCACTTTTTTTTTTTCAGTTTCTAGGTTGTTTTCTTTTTCCCAATCATTTTCTGGGTTTGAATTAGTTTTTGTGAGTTTTGGTGTTTTGGGTTTGTTCAAGCTGTTGTTGAGGATTCAGTTGTTGGAGATTTTGTACGGTTTGAATTTTTCCAGCTTTTGGGTTGTTTTCTTTTTCCGAATCCTTTTTAAGGATTTGAATTTGTTTTTACAAGTTTTGGTGCTCTGGGTTTGTTCAAGTTGTTGTCGAGGATTCAGCTGTTGGATAGGGTTTGAATTTTTTCGGTTTCTAGGTTGTTTTCTTCTTCTGAATCTTTTTTTTTTTTTTGGGTCTGAGTTTGTTTTTGTAAGTTTTAGTGTTCTGGGTTTGTTCAAGTTGTTGTCAAGGACTCAGTTGCTAGAGATTTTATTGGGTTTTAGGGTTTACCAATTGGTACAAGTCTTTTTTGGGCATTTTTCTTTTTTATTTTGTTTTTTGGATGTATTGGGTTCTTGAGGTTTTCTGTGTTCTTGGATTTGTCTTCGAAAATGGAGAACCTAACAATGGCGAGAGGGTGCCTGCATAGCGGTTTTGTATTGTAGAGCTAACTTCGCGAAGCTCTGTTTGTTTTGTCACCAGCACGTTCACTCAGCGAATGCCCTCTTTCGAAAGCATGTGCGTTCTCAAATTTGTGATAATTGCAACTTAGAGTCGGTTTCAGTCTAGTAAGGATGATCGATAGGAATGAGGGTATTTTTGTTTTTGGATGTGCCGCATAAGCCGAGGAGTGCTATATCAACAAAGTTGACACCCCGTTTGTCCATGTATTAACATCATTGACGGTAGGTCATTTTTTAGTTACGGAATAAACTTTAGGGGCAATGTTGGACCGGAAAAAACATTGAAGGCCAAGTTAGACATATGATTAGTGTTGGACCCGAAAAAAATATTAAAAATCAAGTTAGATATACGATCAAATACTAGGAGCATTGGTGTACCTTACCGTCGGTGACTCTAATCCCACGGTGCTTTGAAGTTAACGGAGCTAAGTCCAGTTGAGAACCAAGTCTTTAACAGCCATCTCACAGTCCGTCTTAAAATTTTCATTTGATTTTTCATTGGCCTCAACACAATTAATAATAGATTTAGCAGTGATTTTATGGAGTACTTGAACTTCAAAAATGTTTCTTTCAAAAAATAAAAACTGAAATAAACAAATTTTTTTTTTAACATCTATTCACTTGACATTATAATGTTATAGTATTATGTTTTCATTGATATTCTTCTTTGTGCCTTGTTTAATCCTTAATTACTGAGTTAGATCTCATTAACAATAAACAAAACACTTTTAGAATTTTGAAAAGTCAATTTAAAGAATCACTTGTTATCAAAATCATTTTTAATTTCTTCCGAAATATATTTATACACAATCTTTTAAAATACCTTTTTTAGAGAAAATAATTTCATTATTTTTTTTCCAAAAGTAGTTTTTAGGATAAATACTTATGAAGTTAATTTTTTTTTTTTGAAAAATATTACAAGTGGTTTTTTAGAAATACAAATGATTTTTAAAATTTTGAAAAGTGTTTTTGAAATTTATTCAATTTTTTTTTTCAAAAATATTTTATAAGTAAAAAAAGTTTCCTAGATTAGTATTAAGGAAAATCGCATTCCAAAATCTCGGAGTCATGGTCACATTACCATGCCCATGTGGCAAATTTTTAACCAAAATATAAGTTGGGTGGGAAATTTATTTATTTATTTTTACATCTTTTCACTTTTCATTATTTTTTTCATAAATATATTAATGTTTTTCACAAATATGTCTTTATCTAGACCTCGCATAAGCTCTCAACCACTTAAACTATGTCTTATTAACAAATGAAAATATTCTTAATTCGCAGGTGGGAATATTCTTAATCCCTTAATTTTCACAAGAGGGAGTCATTAACCTAATTTTTTTGGTAAAAAATGATTTATAAAAACTATAAAATTAATTATAAATTGTTCAATCACCCTATAGAAAAATTTGACATGATCATATAAAATGTTTGAATTTATAGAAATCACCACTTAAAACTTTCAAGATCTTCAGGAGCATTTAAGTTAACAATATGAAAAAGTTTGACACGATCATGTACAATGTTTGAATTTATAATAATCGCCACATTAACCTTAAACTTTCAAAATCTTCAGAAGCATTTACGTAAACTCTATCATCAAAACCAAGGACGTAATGCCTCTCTAATGGCTAAAAAACAAATTTCATTGGTTTCCCATAACCATAGAAATGACTGCAAGTAAACATGTGAGCAAGTCTTCAATAATTATTGCCAAAATATATAAATTTAAGAAATGGTATATTAGCTATCAAGGACAAGGCTTTTTCAAACTTAGAAATTGAAAATGACTCCAAAATATTAATATAGCGATACAATGAAAAATACTAATATCCCTTGTTCTATCAAGTTATTAACTAAGGATATTTAAAAGTTTGACTTAAGATGTAACTATATATATAATTATCTTTGTGTTTATAGAGAAACAAATAGACATACATATACAGATAATCGAGCAAAAAAAAAACGAATTGACATTATAGATCCAAGCATTTGATGGTCAAACTTTCCTAAAGATATTAGAAATATTAGTTTTGAAAATCACTGTAATAATCATTACAGACTTGTATGGTGAGGACAGACAAGTAATCGTCTCTATGGCTACATAGTTTTGCCCTTTCCCCCCCCTAAAGATGACTTCTGCACTTGAAACATTTTATTATGGAAAAGATACATATATATATATATAGTATAGAGGGCTATCATTCAAGCCGAAGCCATCAAATAGACAAAGTTAGTCAAGCAACTAACCATAAAAACCATAGGCAAATAGTATCTATCCTCAGGCAAGAGCATAAAATTTCATTTCCGGGGCACCAAATTCTACAATATATAAAAATAAATATTGTTTTGGGCAGAGAGCACCAAACCTAAACTCTAGATGTTCCAAGCTTCCGCTCAAACAGGCGTCGCAAAAGGTAAACTTGTAGGATGCTAGCTCCAATAAGTGCTGCCGATTCGTAGAACGCCTTATAAACTGCTCTCCGGCTCATTGCTTCATTTACTGCAAACGAAAATTGGAAGAGGACTGTTTGTTACTAACCTTCCAAATGGTCAATGGTCTGGGGTTTGGACATATTCCCCCATCAGGTTGATGCCACAAAAAAACTTCATGAACAACAGTATATGCGATTAAAATTAACTAAGAACAAACTTGTGCTATGTTTAAGTTAAGTTTCAGCACAGTTCATTTACATGAAATTTAGAGCCTGTTTGTTTACAGTTATTGAAAACTGTTTTTTTTTTTTTTGTTTTAACAAACAAGGAGAACAAGGAAAGGAAAACACGTTCGGTTCCTTTTTTTTTTTTTTTTTGCTATGAAAAACACAGAAAACACTAAATTTAAAGAACACCAAAATGGGTTGCTCGGTGTTTTCAAAAACTGTTCTCAAGAATAGTTTTCAAAAACAGCAACCAAATAGGCCCTTAATCTCAGTTTACATATGGTGATACAAAGCTTTGTGCTTGCTGAGCAAGTGTCTCTTTGAAAGCTTTGCTAAGATGGAATTTTTATTTATTTAAATAATATTACTTTTAAGAATCAGAACTTAAGAAAATATTTAGCAAATATTCAAAAACTTCTAAATTGTCTTGTTAAAAGAATGATTTTATATATACTAATGGTCTTTTTTTTTTTTAAAGGATTTTACATGAAAAAAAAAATGATTTCTTGATAATTGATACTCCATCTTCCATTTTTATCCTATTTCAGGTAAAATTGTATAGTCAAAATAGAACTTTAGTATCAGCAAATTATGTAAATTTGTATAGTCAAAACAAATTTGGAAATTGATAAATAACTACTTTTCTATGGATTTTTTCTTTTCTAAAGACAGATTTGTGCTAGAAAAAAACCCATGCCTAGGCCCCTGGAGGATACCGGTCTGTAGACTGTTACTCCAAATGATTTGTTCAAAAGATTTCATATCTTGGAAATAACAAAGATTAGCACATATTTTTCTGTTTTTGTTGCCCCATCCAAAAGTTTGTCAAGGGAGGTGGGGTGGTAAAGGCACCACCCAGAAAGGAGGCAAGTAGGTTTTTGGAATTGAGAGAATTACAACTAGACCATGGTTTCCTTTCCTCACCTCAAAGTAGTATTAGACATTAAAGCATATAAAGTTATAACAGATTTAGGGGTACCTCTAGCCTGGCGTTCAGTCTGAGCCTCAAGCCAATGCTGTTCAAACTGAATGTTGTAAAGTGCTTCCTCTAATTTTGATATCTGTTCTAACAAAGGATTAAAATGCTCTGCAGATATGCCCCAACAGTTATATTAAGTCAACCTCTAATATTTCTCAAGAGCTAAGCAATGAATAGAGAGATAAAGAACACTAAAGCATCACTCACCGTCTTTCGCATGCTGATCATAGTATGCAAAATGACCAGTGAATACGTCAAAGTCTATGGTTTCATGATAAGGAGACCTGTTAGTGAAGCAGAACCGATGAAGTCCTTTTTCATGAGCCGTAAACTCGAACTTCTCACTTGTCTTGTCACGGAAATCTTGAATTTGATTACCAGAAGGTCCCTTCACCTGATGATTCAAAAAATTTGTAAAATAAATAGTAACTTTTACTGGGAAGACAAGAAGCATTGAAGAAAAGACATGAGGACAGGCAGAAATGCTATCTAGAAAATCTCTCTCTCTCTCTCTCTCCCTCTCTCTATATCTCTTTCTCTTCCCTTTTTGTTTATTTATCAGATGGAAACTATGTGTGTGGGACAGATGCAGAAAACTACTCTTTTCAACTACTAGTAATTAAATAAAGAAGCCAATAAGCCTAATTTTTTCTCCCCTTTCTCTCTCTTGGAATGCAGAAAATGGAAAGGAAGCAGAAAGTGGTTTTCCGTCGAGTCCAAGTCTTTTGAGATCTCAGAGGAAGGTGAAGGTGTTCATCACTGAGAGAAGTAGGGATTTAGTCTCTTGGTTCAGATATGGAGAAGAGGGTGTGAAAAACCTGCTAAAGGGTGTTGATTTTTGCAGTAGGAACCCGACCACAATACAAAGATTCTGAGTAGAAGGAAAATGGAAGAAATCACAGTTTGGACTGTAGGGGGAATGCAGCTGGGAGATATCTCCTGTGCTCAGTCACAAATGAAGATGGAAAAAAGCACAAGCTTTTCTTTCATGAAGAAAGAGTCTTGATCTCGGGATGGATGCTGTTAGCAGATAATCTACGTGGATTGGGCGGAAAGGCAAGTTTAGAGAATAGGCTTCATGGCCAGTCAAAGCTGCAAATGGAGGAGGAATACCCAAGAGGAGGCCTCACACATGGTTTCTCCTATGCAGAGACAACGAAGAAAGGTATTTCTCAGGAGTCAGCATGGGTGGACGTTAGTGATTGCCTGTCAAGAGGGGAGGATCTAGGAACCTTAAGATATTGTTTGGTGGGAAGCTGGAAAACTCAACCAAATCCTACCTGGCTTTGCAGGAGTTGGAAGCCTGGGCTAAAGTGGCAAGTTATGTTTGTGTTTCTGAACCAGGATCTCCTTTACTTGGAGTTTGACTCCCTGGAAGAAGCTAAAAGAGTTCTAGAAACTGGTAGGAGTTTCAGGGGAGATTTCTTGCAGCTGGACTGGTGGGATCATTCTGTTGGTAGTGTGAGCAGAAAAAATCAGGTCAAGGAAGCATGAATAAGGTTTGTAGGCCTTCCCCTCTACATCTCTGGACACAGGAAATTTTGGGGAGGATAGGTGACAGTTGTCGGGTTTCTTGGCTATTAACAAGGGGACAGCCCTAAAAATTGATCTTCTGTGGGCAAGGATTTGGGTAAGGATGGAGGGAAAGGGGAGACCGACATCTACAAATATCCTTGCTGGGGTAAATAGCTATGAGTTACAGATTTAGTGGGAGATACCCCTTGGGCAGCGGGTGTTTTCCCTGTGAGAAACAAGGGAGCAGAAAGACGTGCAGATTCTGAGAAAGATGAGTGGGAGCACGTGCCCCGAAGCGAGTGGGATTTGGTGCAGCCAAAAATAATTATGGCAATCAGAAGGAGCTGCCCTACGTGGCAAAAACAGGAAAAGCTGAAAACAAAAGATGATGCAGATGGCCTTACTCTACTGCCAAAAGTGGCTGATCTTCTTAAGGCAAGGCTTCGTCTTGGAAATAGGGGATCCGAAGGAGTTGTAACTGGTATTGAACCAGAAGATGTTGGAGTAGCTCTTTTAGTGGGGCCTCAGTCCGGGGCACCAAAAGAGAAGTCTTTGAAGGTAGGGGGAGAGGAAGCCCATGAGTATTGTGATCACACAAAGGGGAGAAGAGGAGGCAATTTCCTTAGGGTGATGTGGGAAAAGGGGAAAGACAAGCGACTGTCAAAAAATCCTCCCCTATGCCCGAGATGGAGGTGAGAAGGGGATCAGAGAAAGGGGGAGCTGTGGAACTAAAGGACTTTAGGCCCATTAGTTTATTGGGAAGCTTGTACAAATTGCTTTCAAAGGTCTTAGCAAACAGATTGAAGAAAGTGATAAACAAAGTAGTCTCTCCTGCCTAGACTGCTTATGTGAAAAGAAGACAAATTTTGGATGCCTCCCTCATAGCTAATGAAGTTATTGATTCAACCTTGAAAAACAAAGAGAAGGGCGTGTTGTGCAAGCTGGACATTGAAAAGATGTATGACCATTTAAACTAGGAGTTCTTGTTTTCAATCATGGAGAGGATGGGCTTTGGGAAGAAGTGGTTGGATAGGATTAAATGGTGTGTAACTTCAGCATCTTTCTCAGTGTTAGTCAATGGTAGTCCTGTGGGTTTTTTCCATAGCTCAAGAGATTTAAGATAGGGGGAGCCGTTGTTCCCCTATCTTTTTGTGTTGGGAATGGAGACCCTGTCCAATGGCTGTTGAGGAGGGTGTTCTTTTTGGATATAGATTTAATTCTAGAAGGGGTCAGGAGGTCTGTGTCTCGCATTTGTTGTTTGCCGATGACACGCTTATTTTCTGCAAAGACACTAAAGAGGAAATGGCCTATTTGAGCTGGATAATGTGGTTTGAAGCAGGGTCAGATTTAAGGATAATCTAGAAAATAGTTCCATTCTCCTCGTGGGATGCAAGATTGGTGAGCTTCCCACGACCTACCTAAGGTTACCGTTGGGTGCTACTCACAAGTTGGAGACTGTGTGGGATGACATGGAAGGGAGATACCAGAAACGATTAGCCCTCTGGAAGCATGATGAGTCCTTTAGTGGATCGATTGGCGATGTTATTGTTCACGATCCCTTAAATGTTCCAGATGGACCAATTACAAGGTCAAGAGCTAAGAAGATCAAGGAAGCAATGGCTGGGCTGGTGCAATCCACTTGGGCCGAAATTAGACACCCAGTTAACAAGACTTCTACTTTCAAGATGGGCTTCAATAAGGAGGGAGTAGCCTTATTTAATTTGATTCAAGCACTGAAGAGTTGGGCTAACTTGGAACTTGGAGTCAAGTACTTGAATTGAGCTAACGATTTATTTATTTTAATAAATGTAATTGATTTTCATGAAACTAAACCCATATTTGTATTTTGTAACTTGGGCTTGTTTTGGGCTGAATTCTTAGCCTAGTTAATTAGGGTTAGTCCAAGGGTCATATAAATAGGACATTATGCTATTGAAAAAAACAACTTTGATGATTGATATTCTGAAAATTTTCAGATTGAGAGAGTTGAGTTTTCTCCTCTTGTTTTTGAATGAACTTTTGAACTTATCAAAGAAACAATTCTTTGTGGTGTTCACCCATCAAATTTGAGTTCTTGAAACGAGTTTTCATTGGGTTCTTGAAGCAAGATTTCAGCGGTTCCTTTGGACAAGTATTCAACGGGTTTAGATTCTTTCAAACCTTTGGTTCTTTGTTCCTTGCTGATCATTAGGTCGAGGTTTGAAGACCAACTCAGATTGTGGGTTCAAAAGGGTTCTCCGTTACGGGTTCACGTCAAAGCGTCAGGGGGGGAGGGGGACTAACCCCCATAAAGAGTATGCTATCTAATATGCCCATTTACCTTTTGAGGCTGGAAAAAAATTCAGAGGGATTTCCTTTGGGGAGGAGGGGCCCTTGAGAGGAAAACTCGTCTTGTTAAGTGAAAGACCGTTTGCTCTAACAAAGATAAGGGAGGCTTGGGTGTCAAAATGCCTCGGGTCGTTCAATAATGCCCTCCTCAGTAAATGGTTGTGGAGGTTTGCTAATGAGGACAACCTTTGGAAGATAATTGTAAGCTTGAAATATGGTGTGGAAAAAGAAGGGGAGGGGGGGTGTGGAGCGCGGGAGGGGGCGCCACGCTCTTTCACCAAAGTTGGTAGAGAGGCTTATGGTATGGGTATGTGGAAAGACATTAATAAGGAAGCAACAGTTTTCAAGCAATTCTGCACTTTTGCTGCAGGAGTTGGCAGGTGGGTTTGTTTTTGGGAAGACACTTGGAACGGGACGGAACCCTTGAGTGAAACCTTCCCCAAACCTTCCCTAACATTTACCCAATGGCAGATTCTAAGGGTGGTTTTCTGACTGATTTCTGGGATTGGGCAAGGGAGAGGGGGGTTGGAATCTAACCTTTCTGCACTCTTTCAATGACTGGGAGCTTTATGAAGTTTTCAATCTCTTGCCATCAATCCAAACAAAAAGACTAAACCTAGATAGGAAAGACAATCTGGTTTGGCGCCTCTCCAAGAGTGGTAAATTTTCCATCAAGTTAGCGTATAATAGTCAGGGTGGTGAATTTCCCCAGAGAAATTATTTGAACCCCAAAGATCCTACAAATGTCGGCTTTGTTTGGGAAGCTGGTGGAAAGATTATGACACCGGGATCAACTAAAAAGGGAAGACACTTAGCCAATAAAGCTCCCTATGCAAGGAAGAGGAAAACTTGACCATTTGATGCTGCACCGCTCTTAAGACTTCTGCACCTATGGAACCTCTTGCTATCTTTGGTGCTAACTGGGTTATGCCGGGTTCCTTTAGGGACATTTTGGAAGGGTAGAGAAGGCCTTTTGCTAGTTAAACCTTGAAGAAAGTGTGGTGGGCCTGCACCTTTATGCTTGTTTTGGACAATTTGGAAAGAAATGAGTAGGGTGTCTTCGAGGATGTGGTGCCATCAGTCCTAAGGATGAAAAACTTAGCCAATAGGTGCCATCAGTTTCTTTGTTTGGGAAGCTTGGTGGGGAAAAATTATGACAATGGATCAACTTAAAAAAAGGGGAAGACACTTAGCCAATAGGTGCCCCCTATGCGGCAAGGAAGAGGAAAACTTGGACCATTTGATGTTGCACTGCCTTAAGACTTGCAATCTGTGGAACCTTCTTTTTGCTATCTTTGGTGTTAACTGGGTTATGCCGGGTTCCTTTAGGGACATTCTGGAAGGGTGGAGAAGGCCTTTTGCTAGTTAAACCTTGAAGAAAGTGTGGTGGGCTGCACCTTTATGCTTGTTTTGGACAATTTGGAAAGAAATGAGTAGGGTTGTATTCGAGGATGTGGTGCCATCAGTCCTAAGGATGAAAAACACCTTTCTTTTCACTCTTTTCTCTTGGGCTAAATCTGATATGAATATACAAGCTTGGAGCCTTTTTTTATTTTTTGGAGGTTTTGATCACTGTATAGGGGCTGGTTTGTTTCTTTTCCCCTTTTCTTTTGGCTTGTTTTTTGGAGCCTTTTGTATACATCCTGTATGCTTCGGGTTCATCCATTTTTCTCTAATTCATTAGTTTTTGATGGTTTTGCCTATCAAAATAAATAAAGCAGCCACATGATCTTTTTTCCTTCCCCTTGCAGCCATATTTTCTTTCCTACTAAGCTTTCCAAAAAAATAATTTCCATAGTGAGTATCTATCAAAGATCTAAATAAGGAAATAAATAAATAAATAAAAACTCAAAGGACAATGCTAATGATAACAGCACAAAATGCATCTTTTTAAAAGGTTTACTCTGTTTTTAATGTACAAATTTACAATAAAGTTATTATCATAGCTTTTATATCAATTTCATTGATAAGTTTTAATTTTCCACTAATATATATTTTTTTCCAGTGATTTCTGTGTAGGTTTTAACTTTATCTTGTGCAAATAAAGAAAAAGAGACCATGCAGGGCTCAGTGAACTTTTAGAGCCTATTGGAGAAGGCCATCCATTCATCCCTAGAGCTAAATACCTCATCCAAGAATTATTTTTGATCCAATCTGCAGGAATCAATAAAAAAGGAAAATCCCTTATGAGATACCAGATCAGGCTCGGTTATTGATATAGAATAGATTTGCCATTTCTTGAAATCTCTGTTCTGATTCACAATCACCAAAAGTTGAGGAAAGGGATCAAAAGGAGAATGGAGTTGAAAGGTCATCAATAAGTGCATGATCAACTCCATTCTGCAAAGTGAAAGTGCACTTCACAATGAGAGCAGTGTTTCCAAGCATAGGGGATACAGTTGCAGGAAACTTTCAAAACGAGGATAAAATTTGCTTGTGCATGTGAGAGCATGTTTGGCTCAAATATCAAGAAATCCAGAAGGTGAAGGTTCCAAAGTGGCTGATAAGCCTAACTCATGAATCCCCCTATTCATGGGAGACAATAAATATTTATAATATTTGTTTAAGTTTTCAATAGGAATTCTCTAGTTAGGTCTTTAATTTTTCATCAGCATTTATAGATTGTAGTTTCTAAGCACTTGTTTTGCACTGTTATCAAAAACATGTTTTGTTATTTAAGACAAAAAAATAAAAACTTCGAAAACATGCTTGAAAAACTGTTGATGGAAAAAAGTTCTAAATAAATTGTTTTTTAGCACAAATTTGAGGTGTTTTCAAAAAAACTTTGAGTTAAGATTAAAAATATGAAGAATAATACAAGAACTCTTGATTGTATTCAAGTATAAAGTACTTCCATGGAGAATAAACTGAGAAAAAGGTTTTTCATGTTTGAGATATTAAACAAAGTTTCTTCTGAAAATAATAAAAAAAGACTTTCAAAAACTGTTATTTGAGATCCATTTAAAAAAAATGTTAAACAAGCCCAAATTTTATTCCCTTCATTTTACCTTCCTTTTCATCTCAAACCAAATATGAGTTTTGGAGTAGACACTGTATTTATAGAGAAAGATTGAGACAAGACACATGGATCATGGTTTATGGCTCAATTATGGTTTTTTTTATGGGTAATTTTCCCTATTGGGACTTGAACAAGGAACCTCCTATAAAACCCTCTCTATCCCTTTACCAATTAAGCCAGACCTCACAAGCAGCTCAATTATGGTAATTACAGTTGAATGAAATTATATATATTAGATGATGACAGAGTGGTTGGTTTAAGGAATATTTTCTTGTTGTTTCACTTATTGATATCAATTTAGAGTTGTCATAAATAGTATTGCTTGTTCATTTGAGATGCAATCAAAATTATTGATTGAGAAGGTTGAAACTCGAGTTTGCTTGATATCTAACATGATTTTAATTGAAAAATCATCTGTGAATGATTTCTTGAATTAGTGTTCCTCACCACAATTGATGAAAAAATTACTTTTAAAGAAATCAACAATCACCATGATACTTGTCAGACTAAACCTGAATATGGACTCTTTTAAATCTCAGAACCAGATCCCAATTTTCTTTACATTAGTGTTCATTTTCCTTCTCCTTCTCTACCAACCTAACATTCTAATTCTCCTCTTGGATCACATTCTTCTGAACCCTCCATATTTTGATTCTCAATACTCGTTACTCCATGAGATCAACTTGAATCTCCATACTAGAATATAAACTATTTCTTGCTGGCATGAATTAGAGATTGGCAACAAGATGTTGATCGACTGACTAGACAGTTGTGGCATCTTTGAGCGTATAACTGAACCAAAAAGAAAATAAAAGACTCAAAGGAATATTCTTATGTTATTTTACATTTTTTTTCTTCTGAAAGTTAACTCAAAGGAATATTCTTAAGTTATTCTACAGTTATGCTAACTAAACAGCTGGAACAACTTAATTATTCTATTTCAATAAACGTATTGCGCAAGGTGCTGGGGAAACCTTCGCTTGTGTTGCAAAGCAAACCACCATTTAATTGGCACGTTTTCCAACAATACTTCAAAATCTTTGGGTACATTATTATCATGAATGAATTGATCTCCAATAATTAATCCTTTTGAGGAGAATTCATGCCACCCTCCTATGCAATTAGATCTCTATTTCATGCACAAATGAAATACTTCAGGAGTTCCATCATTTCCACTTCATCAGGCCCTAGTTCCAAATGCTTGAAAAAAGAAAACGAATAAATAAAAAGAGACATGCACTAATGCCTTCGCAGTTAAAGATGAGGACTATAGATCATCTCGCTCCACTACCTTCGCATGGGGCTTTCGGGGTACCTATACTTTCCTTGTCGTATAATCCGGTTTGTCCTCCTCGTTAAAGAGTTGATGTTTTGGCATGGGCAACCGCCCCATTGTAAGAGTTAGAACATGTGGAAGGCAACTCTTCCTTGTTTTCTGGCAATCTAGAAGGAAAGAAACAAAGTGAATTCTGATAATGATAGTTTCTTCCCACTAGATTGTAACATTCTTTCATGACTTCCCTCACTTCTTGGGCAAGGATAATTTATGAGGGGGAGTACTCTATTGTAAGCTTGCTTATGTGTATTCTCTAGCTCTTCTAGCCGCTTTTGTTTTTGGTGGTCCCTCTACTCATCTCTTTTTTGTTTTTCTTTCCTTTGTATACTCCCTGTATACTCTAGGGCTTGGCCCTTTTTTGTCAACATATTTCTCAGCTTACTTATCAAAAAAAAAAAAAAAAAGAGACTTGCCCTCTTGTCAAGATCTATTTGCTTTCTAGAACTTCAGCAAGTATGAACAGCTGACCTAATTTCTGATATATTGTGATACTGGAAATACCACTACGAAACCATACAAATACCAATAAACTTTACAAACCACTATAAGAAACTTCCCTTGGGTTCAAGTTTGATCATTATGCTCCAAAAAGGTCATATGTTTATGAACCAAATTTGAGATAGCACAAGATACATCCAATCCAGTCACTTGCTGACTAAAAAACAGGATTGAAATTCAAGGCACCCTAAGAGCATGAGTCAAGAGCTGAAAATAAAGAATCAAAAGTATATAAGCTTAACCGTGATGCTAGTGACTAGTTCCATGATAGGTCCGCAACAGATAGTGTAAACCATGAAATTCCACTAGATAGAAAAATTCAATCATCAACAATAATCTAGCACCAAATGCCATAAAACATTTCTGAAGTTTATTTATCCTTAAGTTGATCATAGGTTAATTTAGGACCCACAGTATGAAAGTAGGATACAATACAACACAATGAGTAACAATATTTATGTTTCCAAAAGCTGTTATAATATGAGTTCTTCAAGAGCAAGAAATCTTATAAAATTCAGTAAGATGGAGCAAATCTTATCATGCAACCAAATTGACAGAGAAAAAGAATTATCAACATAGCAGAGGAAAAAAAAGAGAGAAGAAATCAAACAATTAAAATTGAAGAATTCAACAGAATCAGAAAACTCTTATGAAGAAAAGTAGAACTTACAACAAGATCAACACCATCTCTACTATAATGCCATGAAGCATCAACCTTAATAACGACAAATGATGCGTGAATAGTATCTCCTTCATATTCGACATTATGGGAGAAGCACTCTTCCCTATCAATCACAAACCTAATCCCACATACCGCTTGTACAGACAATAGCGCCAAAATCACAATGAACTTGAAATCAAGTGCCCAAATTTTCATCTGTACATGGGAATCAATTCGGAAATTTTCATGAATCCAATACCACAACAGACCATGCAATCTAATAAAATAAACCATAATTCCACAAAAGATCATTAATTGATGTCACGGAATCAAAGGGTCTGTGGAAAATGCACTCATTTTTCATATTTTCCCCGAATCTAACACAAAAAGATCTTTACCTAATCAAACTTAAACAAAACAAATGTTCGCTGGACCTATTTTCATCAGAGTCAAACAGAGAAGATATTAACTCTCGGGTGTAAAGAGGGCACCTTTGTTTATTTTTCCCCCCAACAAACGGGGAATCGGGAATACGCAGAAGCTCGTTCGATCCAATTGAACTGAAAAAAACCAAAAACAAAAAAAAACAGAAAGGAAAATGAATGAAATTTCCCTAAAGTTTCCCTCGGAAGCAAACGGAGCATCAAATCGAAAGAAAATACAGAATTTTGGGATTAATAGGCAATAGAAACGGAATGAATTAATGAAATTGGATTCGTTTTGATTTTACCTCTTGAAGATTTTGCAGAGAACACGTCCGTGTTTTTCAGTTTTTGACTTTCGAGGTCTAGTTTTGCTGTCGGACAAAGAAGGGTTTTACACTTGTTTCAGTGGCTCACTTTTCTTTTGGGCCTCAGACCATGACATGTTACTGGCCCACATGACATTATTGGATTCTCATGGGCTTTTTCACGGGCCTTGCTCCCATTTCCTATAAAATTAATACTATAAATGATTTTTTTAATGTTATAAATGTGTTATAAATGAAACATTAATGTGAGTGATTAATAATGACATTCACATTCATGTATCCCATTAACCACATTCAAATAGTAATGATTGAATGCGAATGGAATTACTTTTGTAAAGCCTATAAAAGAGTTTAACGATCGTTTGTAAAATATATTGTGAATCGTTTTTCATTCTCCCACTATCTCTCTTGTTTTATCTTCCTCGCATTTTCTCTCTCCTTATATTTCTTTATCAATATTTTCTCTTTCTTGGATAAATACAAGTTTTTCTTAAATCTATTTGTACGAGTTTGCTCTGAATATATTATCTAATCTTAAACTTTAAGTTATTTTAAGTTTTCATATATATCAATATTTAGTTTTGATTAGAAGTCAAAAACTATATTATTGTTAGCAATTTATCATATGTTTTATTCGTATTATTTTGTCATATATCAAAGTTTGTCAATAATGTCAAAAAGCTCAAGTTTATGACATTTGACATTTTTAAAAGAAATTATTTATCTCGGATTTTTGGTGCTAAATAAACTATTGAACTTTTGATGAAAAATCATTAATATACTCTAATTGGGTTTCAATGATTCTTAAAGTGAATCGATATCATCCAAAACCCGTGAACATGGATGAAGATTGATGATGGTTGTGATCATAGAAGAAATTCTCAATACCATATGGATGATCCCTCAAATCCTTGAAAATAAGAAAAACCTCACCACTAGAAGTGGAATAATATTAAGGTAAAATGTGAAGTACATATGTAATTAACCTTCTAAAAACTATGAGAATAATTATCATAGATGTGATAAGAAAAGACATTTGTCGTGTACCTGTTGTGTGCCTAAACATTTGGTTGACATTTACTAAGTATCAATGGAAGAAAATGAAAAGATATATAAATAAACTTTTATCGATGGTGACTATTTGATTAATGATAATAACATTATTATTGAATGATATTTCTTAAATTAATTAATACATTCTTTTGTACTTACACCGGGCTCTGTTCATATTATTTATTGCTTTTATATTGGTTGTATCTAAAAATTAATGTGTTATTGATCTCGAGATGAATGAAGGTGACACATGCCTTGTTGATTGTGCAACCACATATGCAATTCTTCAAGATAAAAAATACTTTTTTAGATTTGACATTAACAAATGTCAATGTAAGCGCCATATCTGGTACATTAACAAACCTAATTGAAGATTCTGGAAGAACAAACATAATGTTAACAAATGGAACTCGGTTCCATATTAATGATGCATTATATTCAGACAAATCCACAAAGAATTTGCTCAATTTTAAAGATATCCACATAAATGGATATTACATTGAAACCATGAATTAAGGTAATACTGAATGTCTTTACATTACATTTATTTTTTATGACAAAAAACTTATAGTGGAAAAACTCTTAGTCATCTCCTCTAGGTTATATTATACAATGATAAAGCCTATTGAGCCATATGTTGTTGTGAACCAAAAGTTCAACAACCTAAAATATTTTATTTTTTGGCATGACATTATGAGTCACATTGGATCTTCAATGATGGGAAGAATCTTATAACACTCACACAAATATCAACTAAAGAACCAGAAGATTCTTTTGCCCATTAAATACCCATGTACTGTTTGCTCACAAAGTAAATTGATAGTTAGACCATCCTTTAGCAAAGTCACATATGAGTCACTAGTCTTTATAGAAAGAATACATGAGGATATATGTGGACCTATACATCCACCATGTGGACCTTTTCGTTACTTTAAGGTCTTAATAAACTTTTCTACGAGATAGTCATATGTTTGTCTTCTTTCAACAAGAAATATTGCCTTTGCTAGACTTTTTACACAAATAATCAAATTACAAGCACAGTTTTCTGATTATCATATCAAGACTATCAAACTAGAAAATGTCGATGAGTTTACCTCCCAAACCTTTACTAACTTTTGCATGACAATTAGAATAAATGTAGAACATCTTGTTGCTCATACTTACACCCAAAATGGTTTAGCAGAGTCCTTCATCAAACGTCTTCAATTAATAGCTCGACCACTACTAGTGAAAATCAAATTGCCAACTTTTTCCTAGGGATATGCTATTATGCATGCTGCAAGCGACACACTAAAATGAGTCCTCGACGAAGACTTAGGATTTATGTAGTTTTTTAGTCTTCGTCCATCATAAAATATCTTGAACCCTTAACAATGGATGTTTTTATAGCTCGCTTTGTGGATTGTTATTTTAATGAGAGTGTATTCCCACCATTAGAGGGAGCCAAGACTATTTCGGAAGAATGATGAGAAATTACTTGGAATGCATTTACGATGTTTTATTTTGATCCTCATACAAATCAATGTGAACTAGAAGTTTAAAGGATCATTAATTTGCAAGATCTTGCAAATCAATTCTAGATGCATTTATGATAGAAAGAAAGTGACAAAGTCACATATTCCAGCTGCAAATGCTTCAAAATAAATTGTTGTCCCTGAATAACATTTAGCAAATGAGTCTAAAATTCGCATGAAGCGTGGAAGACCTATTGAATCAAAATACATAACTCCCGGAACAGGAGAACAAAAAATAAATAAATAAATAAATGGTGCCCTTGAAAAGACAAGTATTGAACAAAAGGCCCATATAAAGGCATGTGGTGAACGAAAGGCCCCAACATAGGCATATGGTGAACAAAAAGGCTCCAATAGAGGCATATGGTGGACAAGAAGCCACTATAGAAGCATACATTGAACAAGAGACCCTTAAAGAGGTTCCAAACAAAGAATTAGCCCTTGAAGAGACACGAGTATATGAAAATTATGAGATCTCAATGAGTTATGAGCACAAGGGATATAAATGTGATTGAAATGATACTGTGACCAATAATATTTTTGTTTTCCAAATGGCCTTAGACATCATAAGAAATGATGAAGATTCTGAACCTCAAAATGTGAAAGATAGTTGACATAGAAATGATTGACCAAAATGAAAAGACGCTATACAAGTAGAATTAAGCATGTTAATGAAACGAGAAGTTTTTATACCTATAGTCCAAACACCAAAAGGTGTAAAGCCTGTTGGGTATAAATGGATATTTGTATGAAAGGGTAATGAAAATAATGAGATCATAAGATATAAAGCGCGATTAGTAGCATAAGTTTATCGCAGAAACCTGGTACTGACTACGAGAAAACATATTATCTTGTAATGGACGCAATCACTTTTCCTTTTTAATAAGCTTGACATTCTTTGAAGGACTAGATATGCGTTTCATGGATGTCATCACAACTTATCTATATGGATCCATAGGTAATGATAAACATGAAAATCCTTGAAGGATTAAAATTGCCTAAAGCAAATAATACAAAGCTTTGTAGTATGTGCTCAATCAAATTACAACGATCTCTATATGGATTGAAGCAATCTGGACGCATGTGATACAATCACCTTAGCGATTATTTACTAAAAGAAAGGTATGTGAACAACCCTATATACCCATGCATCTTTATCAAGAAATTAAAAACCAGATTTGCAATTATTATTGTATATGTTGATGATTAAAATCTTATTGAGAATTCTGAAGAGTTCACAAAAATAAAAAAATATTTGAAAAGGGAATTTGAGATGAAAGATCTCGGAAAAACAAAATTTTGTCTTGGCTTGCAAATCGAGCATTTCCCGAATGGAGTTTTTGTTCATCAATTATAATATAATAGGAAAATCTTAAAGCGCTTTTATATGAATAAAGCACACCCTTTAAGTTCTCCAATGGTTTTTCGTTCACTTGATGTGAAAAAAGACTCATTTCACAATATATGGATAAAGCACATACTTTAAGTTCTTCAATGGTTGTTCGTTCACTTTACGTGAAAAATGACTAATTTCGTCCTTGTAAAAAAGGGTGAAGAATTATTTGGTCGTGAAGTACCATATTTTAGTGTTATTTGTACATTTATGTATTTTGCTAATTGTAATCACAATATATTGTTTTTTCTGTCAATTTATTAGCCAGGTACAGTTTTGTTCCAACCTGAAGACATTTGAATGGTATCAAACATTTATTGTGTTATCTTTGCGGAACTACTGATATAGGCATGTTTTATTCAAAGGAATCAAAGCAAAAATTGTTTGGATATGCAGATGCAGGATACATTTCAGATTCACATATAGCTAGATCACAAACAAGGCATGTGTTTAATTGCAATGAAATTACTATTTCATGAAGATCTTTTAAGTAAACAATGTGGCCACTTCATCAAATCATTTAGAGATTTTAGCAATTCATGAAGCAAGTTGTGAATGTACATGGCTAAAATTGATGATTCAACATATCTGAGAATTATACAAACTCTCCTCTATCAAAACAACCCGACAACATTGTTTGGAGATAATGTTGCATGCATTGCACAACTCAAATGAGGTTATATAAAAGGAAATATAACTAAACACATTTCTCCAAAATTCTTATACACAAGAACTCTAGAAAAATGATGAAATTGATGTTCAACAAATATGCTTAAGTGATAATCCAGTAGATTTATTCATGATGACATTGTCAACCTCAACATTCAAGAAGCTAATACACAAGATTTGAATGCACTAACTAGATGACATTGACATAAGATGGAGTATGTTTATGACATGATGTTAGTGTACTATACTATTTTTCCATTCGTCCAAGTTGTCAAGGTTACAAAAGTGTAATATCTAATCCGCTGGAACATAAATACAAATGGAATTTAAAATTTTATCCCTTAACCCAATTAAGGATCACATGCTTTCATAAAAACCATGGAAGGGTAAACGAAACTTACCTCTCTTGTAGATTGATTCGCTGCCTTCAAAGTATACGCCTTGGTTTATTCTGATCTTCAAAGGTGCCGTGATTTCCTAAAGCTTTACCACCTTCGCAAGTATCCACACACGAACAAATAATGAACGACTGTTGAATACTAGTTCATGTCTGCTTTTCCTCAAAACGAAATTAGGGTCTCTCTGCTTTGGTTGTTCTTAGAGTAAAAGACGCACTACACGAAAAATATATGTCCTCTTACACACACACACACACACACACACACACACACACACACACACACACACACACACACACACACATATATATATATATATATATATATATATATATATATATATAAGTCTCCAGGGTTTTTGTCAAAACACTTTGATAGTTATTTATATATTTAAAACTCTTTAAATAATAACAATTTAAAATTCAAATCCTTATCGATAAGGAACGAACTTTATATATATTAATATATATTTAAAAACTCCTTTTAAAAACCCTTTACAGATTATTTTCTTATTCAATAAGAAAATATAACAAATTAATTATTTGTTATAATTTAAATCACGAATTTAAACTTTCTCAATTAAATCGAATTTAAATAACAACTAATTAGTTATTTGTAATTTAAAATAACTTACTCATTTTAAATTACTGCTGCAGAGCGAAAAACCACATAACCTAAGTATTATTCTGCTCTTAATGTGCGATTTATAGGTCCAAATTAACATTTTCAAGGGTGAGTCTAAATCACATTTTGATCCTACAAGTCATAAGTGGCCTCTAAGAAGACATTATGACTACCTAAGTTTAAAATGAAAAGCCTATGATCCGAGACAACCTAATATAATGACATAACTTCTTTTGTCTCACGATACATGTAATATAAGGCATGTGCAAAGTCAACCTTATATCATTCTATCTTGATTTACTCAAACCCAATTAGACTGACTAAACAAAATGATTACTGATCTCCATCAATTCATTTGAGCACGACTCACGCATTTCGCCCTCAATTGTCGAGGGGACCCAGAGAGATATCTCTCTTATAATAAGAGGGACAAATTCCACTTAATCGCTTCATATCTCACTACATAATTCTTATTATGTTCAAGTATAACCCTTTATAGTCATCCGATTAAAGACAACGTTTGATTATATCAAAAACACAATATTCCTATGTCGGTAACTATACGATCTCAGCCAAAGGATTTAATTAATAATAACCATTAGAGTATTAACTAAGACTTTGATCCATGTACACCTCAAGACTGGTCTGGTCTAATATTTGTTCTCAACAAATAGATATAAATTTGAATTGTGTATCTCATACACATATTCATCCCATGAATATCAATCAAACTTTATACTAATCTTAATTCATCATATTCCCATAACAATAAACCCGATTAGGAACATTTAGAATAATTATTAATATTATTCAAGGACATTATATATAATAAACATGCAAATCATCATAATAATAAATTCTCATAAATAGTCAAAATATCATATCCATACAATAAAGCCTAGAGCACTATTACTAACAATCTCCCACTCGCACCGTGCCCATTCATCAATGCATTCAATAATCGCTGGAACCAGCACGATCATGCTTGGTCGTGGTATTATCAATGGATCAAGAATATTATCATCCGTTGAACTCGCATCTTAACGCCAATTTCTCAAATGATTTCTAATGAGATGATAACGCCCAAGAATGTGCCTCTGATCAGCGATCTAGGTTCCTTGCTCAGGCACAGCACCATTATCGGTCACACAACATCAGGATTTGTAATGCTAGGAACCACTTCAAGGTCAAGAATGAACTTTGATCCAACCGCTTTTGTTGCATCGTGAGCGTCGCAATGGTCGCCTTCGCTTGTAGAATCAGCACAGTGCTTTTCAACTTTTCCAAATCTAATCGCACCACCATTTAAACAAAACACATATCCCGACTGTGATCGGAAATCATCTTTGTCAGATTGGAAGCTTGCATCCATTTACAACCAGATCATCTTCCAATCCGCCATACACCAAGAACATATCTTTAGACCTTCTTAAATACTTAAGAATGTTTCGATAAAATGGTCTGACTCTCACCGGATCTCGATCGGTATCTACTGCTATGCTTAAAGCATAAGATACATCTGGTCTAGTGCACAACATGACATACATGATAGATCCTATTGCCGAGGCATATGAATTTACCATCCGCTCCGCCTCATCTTTAGTGTTAGACATCGAGATCCCATAAGCAGTAATATCATGAGACATGGGCAAGTATCCTCTCTTGAATTCGTGATACCGAACCAAGCTCAAGATTTCATCTATGTGCAAGTACTTTGACTTAGACCAATCAGCCTCTTAGATCTATCTCTATAGATCTTTATCCCTAGAATATGCGCCGCTAAGCCTTTCATCGAAACACTTCCCTAACCAAGACTCGACATTCTCGCAAGGCAGGATATCATTCCTAATGAGTAAAATGTCATCAACATATAAGACCAAAAATACAACGCTTCCCACTAATTTTCTTATAAACACAAGGCTCATCTTCGCTTTTGACAAATCTAAACCCTTTGATTGATTCATCAAAAACGAAGATTCCAACTCCGAGAGGCTCCGCTTCAAACCATAAATGGATTCAAGCTTCGCATACTTTACTGCACTTTAAGTTGTACAAAACCCTGTGGTTGTGTCATGTACACATCCTCAAGTAAGTTTCATTAAGAAACCCAGCTTAACATCCATTTGCCAAATCTCATAATCATGATATGCAAGAATGGCAATGAGAATTTGATAGACTTAAGCATACGATAGTGAAAAAGTTTCATCATAGTCTATACCATAAGTTTGTTTGAAACCTTTGCAACTAGCCTTTGAGCCAGAAGTACGCACTTTGCCATCCATGTCAGGCTTTCTTTTAAAACCCATTTGCACCCCAACGGTCTTTGTACCTTCACAGTGGGTCAATCAAGGTCCATACCTGACATCATACATGTATTGAATTTCAGACTCTGGCCGGCCTCTAACCATTTCTTAGAGTTCGGATCCAACATACTTGATAGGTAGTGGTTCATTTTGATCCACCAACAATACATCATGTATTATCACCACAAGAAACTATATATCTCGCTCATGACGATCCTATCGATCTACGTAAATTTTCAGACTATAGAGGTGTGTCAACAATAGTTTGTTGACTATGAGTATCCACAGCGCTCAATGTTATCTTTGCGGGTTCTCGAACTTCTTCAGCTGTACCTTACTCCCACTAGTTCCTTTAGAAATAAATCTCTTTCTGTGAAGACACCATTCCGAGCAACAAACACTTCTGTTTCTATGGGATTGTAAAAGTAAGATCCCTTAAATTTCTTTAGGATACCCCACAAAGACATTTATCGCATCTGGGCTCCAGCCTTATTTGAAACTTAACGTTTACATAAGCCTCACAACCCCAAATCTTAAGAGACAAACTGGCCTTTACTACCACATCTCATATCGCGCCTTTTCAACCGCTGATGGAACTCGGGCTTAGTATGAACGCAGCTGTTTCAAGTGCATAACCCCAAAAGGTAAACGGAAGACTGCTGACTTCATCATAGATCGAACTATATCTAATAAAGCCGATTCTCCTCTCGCATACACCATTCCATTGTGTGTCTCCAGGGGAGTTAATTGTGAAATGATTCCACAAGTTCTAAGATGGTCATCAAATTCGCTCAAATATTTGCCACCTCGATCAGATCGAAGTGCCTTGATTGTCTTGCCGTTGGCTTTGCATTTCATTTTGAAAAGATTTGAAATATTTCAAATGATTCAGATTTATGTCTCATCAAGCAGACATAACCATATCCACAAGTCATCAAAGAAATGCAATGAAGTACTTGTAACCTCCTCTAAAGATTCGAACTTAATGGTCCACATACATCTATATGTATGAGATCCACACCATTGGCCCTTTCATCGGTCCAAGAAGGGATCCTTGTCATCTTACCCAATAGACAAGATTCACATGTATCATATGATTCAAAATCAAATGAATTCAAAAGTCCAACTTGATGGAGTTTTGAGATGCGTTTCATTTATATGCACAAGGCGATAAATGCTAAAGATAGGTTGAATTTAAATCATTGATTTAAATTTCTTAGTAGTTATGTTATAGACATGAGAATTGTTGATTTTTGAAGGTTCATAACATAAAACATGTCTTTATGAAAATGGAGCAATTATTATTCTTACAATAAAAGAAAAACTATCATTATCCAAACAAGAAATCGAAATAATATTCCTACATACATTGTAGGAACATAATAGCAATTGTCCAACCAACAAAGCCTATCATAAAGTAAGTTCATAACTTCCACAGCTAAAGCAGCAACTTGCTCCATTGCCCATCAGAGATCACAACAACTTCGCCTTCTTCGTTGTCTAGTCCTTGAGCCCCGCATTTGTACAAATGTGAGATCCACTTTATCTAATACCCGTGAATTAGAAGGAGAAAAATTAATTTGTATAACATAAAATATCAAGAACTAGTCTCACTAGTCTTCTTCTCTTCTTTCTTTAGATCCTCTAAATATAAATTTTGTAGCTTCCAATGACCAGGTTCATTGCAAAAGAAACAAACACCCTTGGGCTTTAGCCTTGCCCAGCCTGGCTCAGGGTCGAGCATCAATTCTCCTTCGCCCTTGCCCTCGCCCCTGCACCTTGCCCTGCCCTTGCCCTTGCCCTTGTTCTTGAAGCCCTTTCCTTTTGAACCATCGTAATTAGTACAAGCTTGGATTTAATATTCTGGCCGCTGGTTTTAAGCATCATATGCAAATGTAGATAGATTTGTCCATTTATCTATGTTATAGTTCATGACAAACTGGCCATAACTATCAGAAGTGAATCTCAGATCAAATCGCTTGCCAACTCGCTCACAATGAAATCCAGCTTCATCAAGGCGCTCAATATACCTTTCATTTTTTAACACGAAAGACTAATCAAGACTCCTCACCATCTTGCAAAGAATGCATGCCTTGGTAGTCTCATACCTTTTCGCTCAAGCCAAGGTCGAACATTTCCTTAAGATTGAAGATCATATCATAAGCTTCCATATTTTCCAGATCCTTCTGAAGTTCAGAACCCATGGTAGCTAGCATCAAGCATGCAACATCAATAGAGTCATTATGATGCTTCTCATAAGCATTCTTTTCAACTCTAGGAACATTTTCAAATTGCTCTTCAGGAGCAGGTTCATCCAGACATAAAGCTTCATTTCTTGTTTGAGAACAATTCTCAAATTTCAAACCAGTCAAGAAGTTAGTCCCAGTAAGTTTATCCTTCTCAAGGACTGATCGCAGTGACATAGTAGAATTGTTGTTGTTATTGTTGGCCATCTACAATGAATGCAAAGTTCGATAAGTATTTTGATTACTTTAAGTCAGCTTTGGCATGACACTTAAAATTAAGTTATTTAGGTAGGTAACTCTTACCAATTACATCTCATGCAACTCTTAGATATTTATGGGATTTTGACATCATATGTCCCGGCATGTTTAAATCCCATCTAATGCCATTAGGCCCAAAACCGTTTTGATAACCTAATAAAGTTAAACCATTTTTAAACATATGGGTAACACCATTACTCATCTTGTCTCATCATCAAATCCCAATGTACTTCTACTTGGTAGAACCCACACATAAGGTGATAAAAGGTTTGACAAGTGTTTAATATAGATGACATGTTAACTTTAAATTTTATGTGAGGGATCTTACTAGATTTAATTTTCAATTAATAGATCTCATCATACATCTAAGATCACATACACTATGTAACATCATACATAGCATCTCATACATGCATATAATAAACTACCAGTAATGACCTTAACCTAGATTGATTCCATAAGCCAATATGAAGATCAACAAATATTCCTTTCTAAGTAGTATTGCAAACATGATGTCGATTTGACCACCAACTTGCGCAGATAGACACCTAGCTCCTCCATCATCATGGTTGGATCAAGACGACTTCAAATGGTTTGCATTGTTCTTATTTTATTACAACAATTAAATAAATACTACCAATAGTAAAAATAAAATTACAACAAACAAAAACGCATGCAAGCCGTATTTAATACATAACCCTTGTAAAAACAATAATAACCCGCCAATCACATTGCAAAAAGGTCATACTCGTGCACCATGTGAAGCAACACAACATGCAAAATATATCATATTATCATATAGCATAAAACAATTTCCAGGCTAAAAGAAATAAATTATAATAGGCGGTGTTTAAAACCAATTAAATTCATAAGGCGCGCCGCAGAGTCAGCACAAGGTTCCGCTAGCCTGCTAATGGGAGGGGGTCGAGGGGGCCGCCTCGCAGTGGTCGGCAACAGAAAATTCTTTTATTTTATTTTATTTTTCAGAAACATTAGAGTTTCGTTTCAAAATTAAATTTTTATTTGACCTCTATCAATAAATTTTTGAATAAGCCGAAAGCCATCAAAATCACATTAAAACAACATATTATGTAATCTCATTACACATAGGGCTTATTTTCGCACCACCATAAACAATCATTGATAAATCAGAATTGATATATGAATTCAGTCCATGTATTAACTGGATTAAGACAAAGCCGTAATCATATAACATGCTATTAAACACTTTAATGGCAATATCCCATTCGATTTCAATCATATTATCGAACTTTGTGCTCTCTGGATTCAACTACCTAATACCTTAACAAAACCTATTAACTATGTCGTCGTGACAAACCATAATATCACATATATTCAAAATGCAAATCATGCGTGAATCATATACGCATACGATCAAACATATTATTATCGATTTTATGAAAACACAAGTGGCTCGATACCACCGCTGGTTACGCGTAATATCCAATCCTACTTAACATAAATGCAATCTGAATTTAAAATTTTTATCCCTAACCCACCAAGGATCACATGCTTTCCATAAAAACCGAAGGAAGGTAAACGAAACTTACCTCTTGTAGATCGATTCAGCCAAGCCTTCAAAGTCCGCGGCCTTGGTTTATCTCGTGATCTTCAGTTGTGTCGCTTCAGTCGACCAATTCTTACAGTATCCACACACGAACAACAATGAACGATCTTGTCAATGCTAGTTCAAAGTTCGCTTTCAAAACGAATTAGGGTCTCTCTGCTTTGGTTGTTTTAGGTAAAAGATCATCATTAATTAAAATATATATGTCTCACATATATATATATATATCTATATAAGTCTCCTGTGTGGTTTTGTCAAAAAAACGAATTTGATATTATTATATATTTAAAACTCTTTAAATAATAACAATTTAAATTCAAATCCTTATCTGATATGAAACTAATTTATATTATTATATATTTAAAATCTTTAAATAATAACAATTTAAATTCAAATCCTTAATGATAAGGAAACGAATATATTTATATTAATATATATTTAAAACTTTTAAATAATAACACTTAAATTCAAATCCTTATCGATAAGGAAACGAATTTATATATATTAATATATATTTAAAACCCTTTAAAAACCTTTGGCGCATTATTTCCTTATCCAATAAGAAAATATAATAAATTAATTATTTCATTATAATTTAAATCAATGATCAAACTTTCAAATAAATTCGACTTAAATAACAACTGATTAGTGTTATTTGTAATTTAAAATAATCTCATCATTTTAAATTACTACAAAGACTCGAAACCATAACCGTTAATATTCGTTCTAATGTGCGACTTATAGGTTCAATTAACATTGGCAAAGAGAGGCCTAAATCACATTTTAATCCCATGTCATGGGTGGCCTCTAGCAGCATACATTATGACTACCCAAGTTAAATGAAAAGCCTGGGCGATCCGAGACAACCTAATATAACTAATGATAACCTTTTGTCTCATGATATCTTGATAGAATATAAGACATGGGCAAAGTCAACCTTCTATCGCTCTATCTGACATCAAACCCACTGCATCGGGACTAAACAAATAACATTGATCTTCATCACCATTTGAGCACTCCACTTCATGCATTTTTCAATTTCAATTGTCGCAGGACCTGTAGATATCTCCTTTATAATAATATGACAAATTCTATCTTAATCACTCATATCTCACTACATAATTCTTATTATGTCTAAGTATAACCTTATAGTCATCCGATTAAAGACAACGCTTGATTATATCAAAACACAATATTCTTATGTTGAGAACTATAGCTGATCTCAGTCAAAGGATTTAATGACAACTATTAGAGATTAACTTATGACTTTGATCCATGTATTAATCTCAAGATTCGGGTCCGTCTCAATATTTGTTCTCAACAAATAAATATAAATTTGATTTGTATCTCATACACATATTCATCCCATGAATACTAATCAAACTTATACTATCTTAATTCATTGTTATTCCCATAACAATAACCGATTAGGGACATTTAGAATAATTAATAATATTATCTGGCGACATTATATATAATAAACATGCAAATCATCATAATAATAAATTCTCATAAATAGTCAAAATACCATGTCCATACAATAGGCCTAGAGCACTATTACTAACACAAGTTTTGTCCCACTAAGTTTTATTAACAAGGTTTTTAATGAGACAGTCCTAATAGACTAAGAATGATCTACAACATCATAAAAATTAAGAATATTGTACTTTGTTTCCATCGTTATGTTTTATCCCATTCGGCTTTACTTGCAATATTTTAATGAGTCATATTTTTAATGATGGTCATTAAAGAGTGAGTGCTGTAAATGAAACATTTATATGAGTGGTGAATGACCATATTCACATTTATATATCCCGTTAATCACATTCACTTCATCAATGAATCTTCATTTATGATTTCCATAACTCACCATTAAGATGAGTAAATGGAATCACCTTTGTAAAACTTATAAACGGCTTTCATGATCTCTTGTAAAATATACCGAGAATCACTTCTCATTCTCCCACTATCTCTCTTGCTCTAGCTCCCTCTCTCTCTCTTTCTTATATTTCTATATCAATATTTTGTCTCTGTCTTGCACTATATATGTGACACAAAGACTGTAATGCAAGTTTTCCTTAAATCTTATTTTGTGTTAGAATCGCATATTTTACAACAAAAATGAAGTTTTATTTAAGTAAATTTTTTCAAACAATTTTATTTCATATACGGGTGTTCTGATCCATTTTTGATAAAATTATAGTGTGTTTGACAGTGTTTCTTTCAAACACTTTCTTTTAATATATTACTAGGAAAATCAATTTCAAATATTGACATATATGATAAATAAATTATTTTTATATTTAATTTATTTGACCATTCTTTTTACGAAGATTAAAAGTTGGGAGAATTATGTTCAAATAGTTGGGCTTCAAAATTCAGAAAGTAATTTCCAGAATTCGTGTGATACCCATCAATATTTTAAATATTAACGCAAAAAATATTGATATTCAAGATGTTTAAAATAACCTTAATTGAATTTTAAATTGAATTAAAAAAAACAAGCGACATTAAAAAAATGTGATAGTTCATAATAAATTTGTCAAGATATTAATGTTTTGTTTTAAACATTTTTTTTTTAAAAAGTTCTAAAATAATTTAATGTTTGATAAATTTAAAGTTTGTTTGTAACCTGAAATTTTTTTTAATTTAATTTATTTTTAATATAATAAAATTTGATTTAAAAACAAATTTTATTCATTATACATTATTCTAAATCATTTTTAATATATAATATTATTATTGAAAATAAATATAAAATTTGGGAATTTCCTAAGAATGGTATTTAATCAATTCTAAGGTTTTTTATTTGAAAATTTTTCAGAAAATTGTTACATGAGGAATTTATTTATTTATTTTTTAATAAAAAAATATTATATGTTTGGGAAAAACATGATCGAATTAGAATATAGTACAACAACATAATATGCAAATTGAATAAATATAAAAACAAAAAAAACAAAAATCATACGTAACTTTTAGGGATATATTTGTCCCTTACAAACTTATATCTTTTATGAAAACCCTAGCCTCTTTCCATAATTTTCTTTCTCAATAAAGTGGTTATTTCACAAGATCTAGGTTTTCATTTTTTTTTTTCGTGTTTTAGTCTTCATCTTGATACGACGTATGGTTGTCATCATCTTTGTATGATGTGTGGTTCTAGTCGTCTTGGTGCAACGTTTGTTTGTCGTCGTCGTTGTACGACGTTTATTTGTGAGAAGGTGATTTAGACGAGTAAAGTATATCCGATCAGCGACAAGAAATCAAATCAATGATCGTCAATATGCTACAAAACTAAAATCATAGGTGTTCTAGTCATGATAGTAATATCAAATATATAGGCTCAACTATCAAATGTATAGGTTTTGAGTAATTCATTATGCTATTAATCTAGTCGTTGTTTCATTTTCTATGGTTTTTAACGATTTTGATTATATGTTTCTATCGATGTATTATTAATTTGAATCAATAAATTTATTTTTCTCTTAAAAAATAAACTTATATCTTTTATAAGAATTTTGATGTTTTATGGATTGTGTTGGAGATATTTCTTATCATAATTTTAGGCAAAAATAAATCACATGTTTTCTAGTAGCAAAATTCGATTTCACAACTGTCATCGCTTGAAATTGTTGATCAAGTTGTGTGACGAAACTTACCATATTTAGTAAAATCCGATTTTGGAGCAAATATTTTGTAGATAAGAAGTTGATATTCATATTCTCTAGGACGGATAAGGAAGACTAGAAGGTTAATATTAGGCCGATCAAATTTGAAAAAATTGGATCATATATTCAATTTTGATGAATATGGAATACAATCAGGATTTTACAACTATCATGTTAAGAAATATTATGATACATGAAGATACAAAATATTGACTAAGTATCCTCTGAAGGATATTAAATAGGGGACACAGTTTTGAAGAAAGTGTACA
Organism: Tetrastigma voinierianum; assembly: GCA_016808115.1. Lineage (NCBI taxonomy): Eukaryota > Viridiplantae > Streptophyta > Magnoliopsida > Vitales > Vitaceae > Tetrastigma > Tetrastigma voinierianum. Next base: position 1,062,747 of record JAEQBH010000222.1, on the reverse strand, counting down.
CAACGAAAATGTATAAGAACATAAAGGTGTTCTTGGGGGGCTGAATACCTGTTGCAGGTATTGCCGTACTCTCTCAATGTTAGGGAGGTTTTATCCATCTTGTTGAATGATTTTTTTTGGCTTGTAGGAGTCTAGATGTTGTTAGGGGAATGAGGGGATCTCATTTCATGTTTCGATATTAGAGAATTAGGTGAAAGAAGGCGTTGGAGAAAATGAGAGTCTTATTTCATGTAACACCAAATGTTACCTGATTGAGAAATAGTGGAATATTCCTTTGCATCTAGGTTTAGCCCCGCGATGTAGGCTTGACCGAACCACATGACCAATCTCTTGTGTCCATGAGTGTGTGATGATTTTATCTGCTTATATCTTTTATAGTTTAATTTTCCTGGTTTTCATTGATGATACATATTTTGGCAGGTCTTAGTCAAGACAATGATGCATTACTTGATACACCAACTGATAAATCACTCTCAAAACAAACAAAATTTAATTTTTTCAGATTATTTGTAAATTTTGAGAGCCAAACACCCTAAAACATAATTTATGCTGTAAAAACTTTTTAAAAACCTTTTTTTTATTAATATCAATTGTATTGGATAATAAAACAGAAAAAGAAAAAAGAAGAAGGAAAACCATTTTCATGACGATTATTTCTCTTTTTATTATTACTTTTAAGGAAACAAAGGTCAGTTTGTTTTTTTTTTTTATTGAAAATTGTTCTTGAGGACAATTTTTAAAAATAGAAAAAAATTATTTCCAGCTGCTTTTCTCTCGAAACCTGCTCTTATTATTCGAATTTAATGCTTTCATGTTTTTGAAAAAAGTTTAAACATGTTTTCCCTGTTTTCTTTAATGTCCTAGTTTTTGAGAAAAGAAAAAAATTTTTAAGCCATATCGTACGAAGGTCTATGCAGAGAGTAACATTTTAAAAGGCAGGATATGTATTTTGGGTTACCTTAAGTTCGAATCCCAATAAAAATAGTTTATTTATATTATAACTAAAGTGTTATGATGACAAAAAAAAAAAAAAAACAAAACAAAACAAAACAGTTTTCAGAAACCTAATCAAATAGGCCAAAAAAAAACCCATCCCATGTCTAGATTTAAACAACAAAAGTATTACACCTCCATGAAAAACTGAAATAAATTTCTTGAAATGCATTATTCCATGATCTCGAAATATTAAAAAAAAAAATGTAACAAATTAGAATGCAGCTAGTGGAAGAATGAGGAAGAGGCACAAACAACCGAGGCCAGAAGAACTGATTTAACAGTGATTGAACATGGCATCTTGCCATTATCCTTCCTTAGGAACATCCCTTGGTACACTGGCCAGTTGATGAGAATCAGAACCCCAGAAAGCAGAATCTGCAGACCCATTGTTCTATAGCCCTCCATTTCCATGCCCACCTTCTTCATCCATCCAACAATACAAAACAAATTGAGCATTGCCAGTGTTGCTAAGATGGTGAACATGGGAGAAGTGGAAGACCCTCCAAACTCCATCATCTCTCCTTCATATCTCTCTGACACATCTTTATCTGAAACTTTTGCTGTCAATGTAAATGAGGTTTCAGAAAATCCCAGTAGCTTCAGTATGGTGTCCATGAAAGCAAAGAGGTAGGAGGTTGTTCTCTTGAAGAGCCAGATTCTTTGGTCATTCCACCACCCCAGGATTGTGCCTCCAGACCAGAGGAATTCAGCCAAGCTGCCACTGTACTTGGCCAGTATCACATATGCAAATGGTAGAAACCATGGGCTTGAGACCTAAACATGTAAAACCCAGTTCAGATTGTCAGAATTGAGTGACCTGAATTCTGTTAGACTTGACCTGAAAAGTTTTGAGGTGCAATTTCATGGATTTCTAAGGATTTTAGTGAAGGGCTCGGGCTGATAGGGTATTATGGTTTTTCCTAATAGGCCTAATACTCCAATACTCTAATCCATATTTGAGGTAATGGATTTCTCCTCCTCGACTCATTTTTTTTCCTAATTCAGGATTTCCACATAAATCTTGTTGTTTCTTTGTTTTCGTCTTTTTTTCTTTATCAGAGGGGGGCTTAAAAGCATATGAAGAAAATGGAAAGAATTTACCTGGGGGAATAAGGGAATTCCATGGAGAAGATAAAGGGAAGGGACAATGCAATAGGATAGTGTTGCCAAGGAGTTGAGAGGCCAGAGGCAGTAGGTGCAGTAACCCAGTATAAGGCCTGGGCTAATTCTTCCCAGTCCATACCATGCAGGGCTGTACTTGGAAAGCAGTATCTGCAGATCACCTTCAGACCATCTCTTGTGCTGTACAAGAGTTTGCTCCATTGTGGTTGGAGCAACCCCTAGGAAAGCCTTCCGGGCCGGGTTCAGATACACCGATTTCCATCCGAGGCATTGAATGGACAACCCTGTTATGATATCTTCAACTGGGCATCCATACTTCAACCCCATCTGCAGAAACAGGAATTCAAACAAACAGTTTGGTACAACAATGATTCTTGATATAAGGGAAAGATAGAGAGAACTAGACCTCATTTCCCCATTGTGTGTTTTCCTCATATCTGCAGCTTGCTAGATCCTTTAATCTTTCTTGCAACTCATGTATACTTTCTTCTGTCTTTATGCTTTCCATCTTCCATTGATTCATATACTCCTTGCTGAACTTCCTCCCACAGAGAGTATCCCTTCTATGGAAGCAGCCAGTTCCAATATACATAGGACCTCCATAGCCATCCAATCCATGAAGTTCCACCTTCATAACCAACCATTAAAGATAAGAAAATGAGAACATGACAAAGAGTTTTCACTTCCATGTGTGTCTACTCACCTCATTAATAACTCTTAATGAGTTACTATATAATTCATTCTTAGTGATGTTTTCAAAGTTCTGTGGACATTGGACAAAAGCAATCTCATGACCCTTCTCTTCATCCATGAAGAAGCAGAGAGCATCCCGGATGGAATTCGAATTATTTGAGTACATATCGCAGTCTACATTGAGAATGATGGCTCCATTGCTAATTTCTGATGACACCCTTATCTGCAATATCAATCCAACAATGAAAACACGACAAAAGCTAGCAGTGAAGGACTTACAAAAACAGGGGAAGAAGGCTTTTGTTTGGTCACATTTGGGACTAAATTCACAAGCAAAGACTAATACAAATTAACATTATTGTTGAATCTTTTTCTTCTATGTATATGTGTGTATAGATATGCATATTTCTCAGCATATATGGTTGTAATGTTACCAAGGCATTCATAGCTCCAGCCTTGAAGTTGTGAGGATGTTCGGGTCTCTTCTCGCGAGCCAAGTATACCAGAGTAGGCAATTTGCTCCCTTCAACATCCATGGCCTTAGGGTTTCTCCCATCAATCAGTATCTAGCAAAAGACATAGAGCACCTTAGAACAAGATTATATGTCTGAATATGCTCGTTTATTCATGGAGCTGATATATCTGGGGAAAATATGTCTTTAGCTCAGCTAAGCCAGAAATATATATTCATATAATCCTAACTAAAGTATGTCTAGGTAAAGTACTTGAAGGATGGTATCATGGTCATGCCGCGAAGAAAAGGAGTCCCACTGAGAAAACCCTTTCTCCTCCATGAGTAGTTCTTCGGGGATTCGGCCTAGCTTGGTAGCTGTTTCGATTCTGTTCTTCATTTCTTCATACAATTTCTGCAAACAAGAATTCAGATTATCGTATTTTTATATTCAAATAGCAACTAGGCCTGATTATATATCAATTGACTAGGTTCATGCATATGTTTGCAACTAGGCCTCACATCTGACATCACCCCACTCGTCATTCCAGAATGTGGGCAGAAAGAATCTCTCCAACAGTTAGACTGTACCTGGATAAGCTCAAAATCTTTATCCTGATCAGCACCATGTAGGAGAGATGTTGACAAAAAATAGACCGCAGGCGACCTTGGCTCGATTCTGAACTTCTTGCAGTAAGGTATCCAGTGTTTGGAGAAATGGGAAGCCTCTAATAGAGCATAGAATGTTAAATCTGAGCCAGCATCATCAGAGAGGTATACACTAAGTTTTTCCTGGGGATAATCATATGCCATGACTGATAAAACAGTGTTGATCACCATCATTGGTGGCTCTATCACAGGGTCTGCTGTGCATACAAATATATCAACAGCTGGGAGGTCTTTTCCATACCTGCAGTTTAGCAATAAATCTTGGAGATGAAAACATATGCAGATGCTAAAAAAATCTGTATCATATTAGGATCCTGGTCTTAATTAGTACTAGGAAGATCCTAGTGTGCTAACAATTGTATTGATGAATTTGGGAATTGTTGTCATCGGTAAGGACAGTAACATCTTAAGAAAAGTTGGTCAGAAACAGTAGAGTGTGAGAGAAAGGATTAAAGAGAGGGATGGTGAACCTTTGTGAGAGCCTTTTCTTGAAAGTGGAACGATAGACGGGGTTCCAGCGGGAAGCTTGAGTGACATACCAGTAAAGGCCAAACCAGAGCTCAGCCATGAACAACCCAATCCAACCCCATCTGCCATCTTTTGTTGGGATGTGAATGACCCTGTATGCCCAAATCAAGCATATTGCCATTAACATGGATGCTGCAAAAATCCTGTATAGGAATCTCCCCTTAGCTCTCCTTGTCTTAAATAATGGAACATGCCCTTCACCCCCCATCTCTCTCTCTCTCTCTCTCTCTCTCTCTCTCTCTCTCTCTCTCTTGTAATTAAGATAGATTGTGAAGCCCTTGTATATATATATATATATAGCCTAAGGGTCTTTGACATTTTCTGGACTGCTTCAAATTTTGAAAAGAAAATGTTGTGTGGTCAAGGAAAGCAGATAAAAAAACAGACAACATGAGAGGGCGAGCCTAAAGGCAGATGATTGGAGACCAATTCCATCTTGAAAAGCCTCAATTTTAGAAGATTTTGAGCCATTTAGGTGATCAATACTATGTCTTGCATTTGTGTATAGCGCAATAATATAGGACCTACAAACAAAAGAGTTTAGGAGGAAGAGGTGCTGCATTCAGAGAAATACTAGCTAGCTCACATGATTCTCTTATCTTTCTCTCCATATGTAAAATAATCAATTTATCAGAATCCCACCCACCCCCCCCTTTTTTTCTTTTTTTTTTTTTTTGCAGTTTTCAGCCCTCAAAGCCACCATTGTTTTTTTCCTTTTTGGCCGACTAAAAAAGTAGTTGGCTGGTTATAACTTTTGTAGTGTTCTTCCCAAGGTCAAATGTCAACGTGTAACCAATTGTAAAATATATAAGAGAGCATTAGCGACATCCAAGCTCCCAGTTTCACTTTCCCATATATCCATATAACAAGGGATATCTGAAATAGACAGACCTTCACACCACATGTTGCACCCAATGACTAATGTTGTTGGACCAACGCCCAAGAAATCACTTCTATGGGTGCTCTTTTTTTTTTTTTTTTTTTTAAAATCAAGAAGAACAAGAAAAACATTAGAGTGGACATATTTATTTACAGTTTTCGAAAACTGTTTCTTGTTTTAAAAAACCAAAAGAACAGGAAAACGAAAACACAGAGTTGTTGTTACTCCATAGCCATTATTAATGTTGTTCCTAAAGGGTCTAGAGTTTCTCTCATAGCAGGGAGTGAAGAACATCTCTCTACATGATGGTCATAAAGATATGCATATATGGCATGGTGTTGGCTGATTTTCTACATCATTAGTTGCATTGACCTCTCTTCTGATGGACATATCATCAAGTCTCCTTTGTAGTTTAGCTAAGCTAGCACTAATGTCGGTATTGTCATCAACATGATATATTCCTCTTTTATTTACATGATTTAGCATATATCTGGACATCTCTTTAGCTAGAGACTCTTCATGACCTCTAGTCAATTCCACTATGGAACTTAGGAATTCTAGTGCTTTATTATTGGGTTTGTGGTGGAAAACTCCATTGCATATAGACTCTAATAATTGTTTCATGATTAAAGTAAGTCCTTCGTAGAAGAAATTGGTTAAGGTGAGTTTCTCAAAGCCATGATGAAGGCATGCATTAATTGCATCCATATATTGGTCCCAACATTGATTGAACCTTCCACCTTCTTTAGCATTAAAGGTTTTGATTTGTATTTTCAAAGAGATAGTTTTACGAATGCTGAAATCTGGACGCATCACCTCACAAAATCGCATCGATTCAATGCAAAAACGGTTTTGATCAACCATAAGACCTGATGAACCGGTGGTCAACTAAAAGGCAACCCACTGCCCGCTCCCACAATTTTTCAGCAAAACGACAAGCTCGATGTTTTTTACATCAAACAACGCCGCTTTGTTTAAAATTAGAAACTTTATAGGTTAGGAAGACTTGTAACTAAAAAAATTCCACAAAATATCATGTAATTTATGATTCTAACATAGTGGGTTACAAAATGAACCGCTCTACCACTATGTCACACATGATTATTTGCATTTTAACAAAATTATATATTATTATTAATTAAGTATATATTTATATAAATAAGCTCTTCATTTTTAATATGTTTTTATATTTAAACATTATACATATTTCTTAAAATAAATTTTAAAATGCTTTATTTATATAAAAAGTAATAAATAATATCTTAAATATTATTAATTATATATTTTAAAATTTAAATAAAATATAAATAATATATTTATTACGTCACCGATTCAACCGCGGTTCTACCAGTGAACCGCGAACCGGTAACTTTTTCGATTTAGTCACCGATCCGATTTTTAAAACATTGATTTTATGTGTGATGAAGAACTTTTTCAAAAATAGGGCTTGGAATTCACCCCATGTTCTTATGCTTATGTGTTAAATAGCCAAGTTTAGCCTTCTATTTTAAAGTGGAAGGAAATAATGTGAGCCATGCCATCTCATTAGATGCCGTCCCCTCTTTGATTGTACGACATCTAATTAAATTTTATTTTTATCATTTTTAAACTAATTCCTTTTCATTAAATATTAATAATGGTGTTAACTTGTTTTTTAAGGAAAGTGACTTAAATAAAAAAGACCCTATCTTTCCTATCTTCAAATTATCATTTTATATTAATTAATCTATACCTTTATTTATCTTTATCGTTATTTATTATTCAAAAGAGGGCAGCAAAAAGAAAAAAAGAAAAAAAAAAAGCCACTTTTACATAGATTCTAAGTTGGGGTCCCAATGAAGCAGGATCCACTTCCTATATAAGGGAAATATAAAGCTTAGTAAAATTAGAAAATAAACAAATAAATATTGATGAATAAAATAACATTTCTTTTCTTATATATTATAGTTAAATACATCTACCCATTAATTTTATAAGATGGGTCAATGTTTAGAAGATTAGAATGAAAATTTAATATTTCATTATTTCTTGTGGCAGCCAGATAAGACATTGATTGATTTATTTCATTTAAATAATGTGTGTGGTTAAGTAGTTAACTAGTTTATATAGATCACAATTCACAACAAATGAGAATATCCGACCACTAAGAATATCTATATTAAATTTGGAATAAAGCAAGATTAGTTGGGTGATTAGCACTTTGTCTCCAAATTTGGACGCTAGTTAATGGTTGAAGCTAGCTAAATGGGAAAAAGAAAAAGAAAGATGTAATAATAATAATTATTATTATTATATTATTATTGATGATGCTTTTTCAATCGGAACTCCAAGCCAAGGTCGATCGGTCAATTTGGCTGAATGATCTACACATCGGGCCCTTTGCAAAAACAAGAAATGTAAAGATCATGGAAGCCCATCTGTCTCCGATGCCTAAGTCGGCCCTTTTCCTAAGTGGGAAGAGAAATATCAACCGCTTAGAAACAGTTTTGGCGCGTATGTCCAAGAGACCTTTCACTGTATGGGTGGGTCTCAGATTTATAATGGATCATGACAACTTTCCTAATTAATACGATTAATCAATAAAAGATGCTTTCCTAATGCAGCGATGACAATCAATAAGATGTTTCCTCGTCGGAGAAGAATGCGATATTTCTCCCATTGGGTAGGAGATTTTCTTTCCTTATCGTAAACCGATTAATAAGGGATAATTGATGGACAATAATTGGAAAATATCTTACTTTCCTGATTGGTGGAGATCGGGTGTTTTCCCCTAATACGGATTCCTTGGGTTGCCAGCCTTTTAAAGGGGCGAGTTGGGTCCTCGTTTTGGACCTGCCTTTAAGGGATACCATTAAGGGCCTATTGCTAATACTGGCACTACAAGAAGCGGAGCCTATGGCCGTGGTCATTGACCCCAGCTAAAGGTGGTAAATAATGCAGCTATAGCATATAGTTTGAACAAAGTGTACCGCGGTACACAGGCCATAGGTACCTCGTGACAAATGTTTTAGGCGCGAAAGTTTAATTGGGTGTCTATAGCTATAGTCAGGTTTTGTTATGGCCAATTATAGGTGTGTCTCCAGTCGTGGTTTTGCTCCCCACCGCGCCATGGATGTTCTAAGGTGTTTATAGTCGGGGTTTTGTTCTGGCCGCGGCCGTAGGAGGTGTTGTAGCCGTGGTTTTGTTCTGACCGCGGCCATAGGGATGTTCTAAGGTGTTTATAGTCGTTTTGTTCTAGCCGCGGCCATAGGAGGTGTTGTAGCTGCGGCTTGGTTCTGACCGCGGCCATAGGGATTAAATGAATGTGCAGAATATTTTTAAAATCTTTAGATCCATTCGGTCTACAGAAAAAGGAAAACAACATTGGGAAATTCTAAAAGGGAAATGCATGAGAAAATCTGTTGAGTAGTCCCATTCTGTGTTTAAATGGACAAGGTGACCAAAACTATATTCATAGACAAATCAAAGTTTCCAACAACCAAAATAATCTCATCAATTTCTGCACATAGAGGGTGCCTTCTGAGCTCAATTGCAAGAGAAAGTAATAGATGATTTTGTGAGAGCATTTATCAGAACACTTGCTTGTGCAGAAAGAAGAAATAGATGATTGTCAGGGAAGAACAGAATACATTTGATGGAACAAAAGTCTGTATAGCATATTTTTGGATGGGGGCCTTCCGACTGCATGCAGTTACCTGCAAACAATTGAATGATGAACAGATATGCATATTTCAATGCTGGGAAACGCAGAGATATATAAAGAAGAAATTTCAATTGAAATATTGTACTGGGAAAGAAATATAATTCAATTCAACGCTACTCCTAATCGTGTTAAAAAAAACAGGACTTATCTTGCTGTGTTCAAATTTTACATGTATTGAAGCATTTTCCATTAGAGGTCATACATGCCCCATTTCTTTGGTGATGGTCTTGCAGAGTTCACTTTGTAAATTTAGCAAACACGCTCAATCTTCTGGTACGGTTGATATCATTGCGAAATTCTCTGCTGTAATTTCTTGATATAAATCAATGCTCGTTTGATCAGAAATAGACTTCAAGGTTGCATCAAGGCTAGCTTTGACATCTTCATGCCCCTTGTTCTGGTTATCAAGTTTCAGTTATCTCAGAAAGTCTGCATCTATTGATTTGTAAAAGTGAGAAAGTAACGAACCAGATAATGTTCTTACCATTAGCAGCAGTGAGCTATCATGAACAACCAACTTCTGCCGAAGGCCTTCCACTGAAGAAAATTGAGAATAGTGAGCCTACAAAAAATAGTTGGACTCTTCTGCAGCTATGAAGAAGATTAAAATTGTAGCTTGTTTCCAAGAAAACTCTGTTCCTCTTTCCTGTGAGTTCACTGATCATCACATATTCAGATTTCATCTGCATTCTTTTTTACCAAGTCACTCCAAGAAGATTTACCATTAATATTTTAGCTATCAGTAAGTGAAAATGAATCACTACATTATCCTGAAGAAAAAGTGTTCTTTTCATTGGATTCACCCGAATCTGTACAGCCAGCGCATGGCTCACCCATCTATAGTTTTCTTCAGTTGGTTGGAAACAAAGCCTTCTTATCTAAAGTAATCAACAATCCAAATGTCCCTTTTTTCAGGACTTTCCTCATATTTCTCAGTTGTGCACTTAATTGCATATGAATAAAGCACTACAACAGAAAACAGTAACAGATGTTTTCTATTTCTGGCACTGAGGAATTGTGAAACTTACTCTCCATCAAGAATTCCTTCATTCCTTTATTCATCAGGCTACACCACCCTGAAGAACCAGAATTGGTTCCAAACTTGGTTAAGGAAGTTTCAATCATCCCAATCCTGTGTTCAACGTCTTCACCGATCTGACCTGAGGAGGAAAATCACAATCTAGTATTCAGAACTAGCACATGGCCATGGATACACGGGGACATGTCAATTTGACCTGCTAAATTTGGATGGTGAGCTAAACATACTTGAATCTGTTTTCAATCTTGTTCAGGCGAATGAAAGATTGTCTTCTGTCACAGAGAAAACAGAATGCTTACATCTATGATCAGGGGCAGAGGCGGAACCCCATTTGCGAGCTAGGCTGGTGGAAGGCCTTGCGAGTGGAATTTGACTTTCTTCCCTTGTAAAACTAACTGGGGCTAAACAAGAAATCCTTTTCATGGAATTCTCTCTTTCTTGAGAACCAAATCTCTGCAGAGATGCAAAGAGAGAAATAACAAATACAGTTTATATATGTATGAAAAGAAAAAAAAGGTTGGCAACTCAGGAGAGATGGAAACAAAAAAACAGCTTCACAAAAGGTATAGCGATGAGATTGCAATTCATAAACATTAAATGAAATATCATCCCAAAAATCATGTTTCTATTGCAAATTAATGCCCATAATTTGTCCCTGGTAAACCAAGTCTCGTACAAGCATTTGGTGAGTTTTTCATATATTTAGGAATTAAACAGGCAAAAAAGGTAATGCTAAGACCTCATGTGTCTATAAACTTTCTTGACATCCACATAAATCTTAAAACCAATCTGATTTCTGTCATTACTTAGCTGAAAATTGAAAGATCTAAGAATACAGATCTCTCATACTATCATTAACTCTGAAAACAAATGAAAATTTCTTAAAATGCAGACGAGAGTAAATTTCATGTAGGATTGCGTTTCAGAACCCCTCAAGCCAAAATTGTAGCAGAACCCAACGCATTCATTTAGACATTTCAACAAACAGTTTCTGGAAATTCAAAAAATAAAATATTTCCAAACAACAGAACCCAACAATTAAGCATCACAACACTGAAAAACATTGGCATTCCACTGACCTTAGATCGATATCACAAGGAACTATTAAGAAAACAAACAAAAAAAAGAAAAAAAGGTCATTTGTCCCCTTCATTCTACCAATAGATCCCTAACAGCTACAGAGATGGGGCTTTCATAATTTTTCCTGTTTATATACATCCCGTGATTTCAGGTTTTGTTGCAGAGATTATATGCTATTTTTATTAGATGTCTTATGGATTATTGGGGTATCCTATGGGGATCCAAATGTCCCTTCTAGATAGGTGAAAAGTTGCCTCATTATGCTGTTCTGAAATCATAAGAAACTTATGTCATGAATACAGAGACATGGTGAAAACAACATCCAAAAATACCCTATCAACAAACAAACTCTTCCCTCGTTTTCAATAAAAAGTTTTGCCTGCTGCTTTTTCCCCTGTTTTTTTTTTTTTTCAAATTTGATAGCTAGTTATATATTATAAGATCCAGGATAGGATTAGATTTGAACAAAATACCACCAACCACACATTTGAAAACGGAAATCTTTCTTTTATAATAGAGAATGTTTTTCAGAATCTGTTTTAGAAAATAGTTGCTGAAATAGGATTCGTTCAATTCAAACCATCTCTTTTCAATGCAAATATTGTTGACAAAAAGACAAAGCAGCCAAATTTGAAGAAATTTGTCTTCAAAGTTCCAAATTTTCAAACAGAAAACCCCGGATCAAGTTTCCAAGACCAAAAATCCACACTACGACAAAAACATATCTCAACAGCAAACAAAAGGGAAAACCTCACCGCTTTATGATCGTCAGATTTCCTGAAGTATTCGATGTCGACATGAAGATGAGTATCTTCCTCACCGGGTCTCGCTATAGCAAAGTTGAAACAAAGTTGACTCTCCATGGAAACTCAGCGGAAGCCATTGTACATTCTGATGAGCCAAAACCCTAGAATTGAAGAGAAAAGGAGGATTAGGACTGTGGAGAGGGTGAATACTGCGATTTCTAAAGTAAATATGAGAGACAAAATCCATATTCGGAAAACTTTGAGCATCGAAGCCACATTCGCACTGAATCAAGCCAAGAAAGTGTTTCAATCAAAGGGAGTCCGATGCTCATTGAGGAGAGAGCGAACTAGACGAGTCAGGGTAGACCAGGAGAGAGGGTGTGCGCGCAAGATAGGGAAAAGAACAGAGCAATTCATCTATAAGCTTTTATGGCGGCGGTTTTATGATTAATGTGTCTATTGCCTAATTATGGTAGCGGGTTTAAAATTAACGTGTCCATTGGACCATTATACTGCAGCGGTTTTATGTTCTATGCGACTATAAAGTTTATATAGTAAAGGTCAATTAATTTCCGCGACTAAAATGTTAGGAAGATCGCTGCTAGAACTTGTATTTCTTGTAGTGTGGGTCCAGTTTTAATCCCGACGTTTGGACTTATATCTTGGGTCTGCGTGTCTATTATTTTAAACTCCATCAATTATTATTATTATTAAAATGAGGTATGACTTAACGGTTAAGGATTTGCTGAAAACATAGATTCTTCATGAGTATAAAATACTACGATATTGTAATGTGAAGTGAAAATATGTCAAATAATAATAATAATAATAACTTTAAATAAAAGAGACAAGAGTACTCTTCCAAATTTCATCAATGAGAAGTTACGTATTTAATTGCCTATTAATTCATTCTTATTTAGGTCCTGTTTAAAGAAACAACTTAATTAAAAACTTATTTTATAAGAGATTATTAGATGAGAGTTTATGTCATAAGTACTTTATTCAATAAGCTATTTATATTTGGATGTGTATTTTAAAAAGTACTTATATATTATTTTAAGGTGTTTGGATGTATTATTACACAAACACTTAATTATAACAACTGAAATTACTAAAAAAAACCATCATAAACACTTATAAAATTAAAGTGTTTAGATAAATCAGCACTTGTCATAATTTTTAAAAATTTTAAAAACTAAAAAACTAAAAATTAATATTATATATATATAAAGTAAAGATTCACAACATTTATCATTCAGATGTAATCTCTAGTATAAAAAGTAGCTAATGAACCATTATTTGATCTTCACTTTTGTTTCATATTCAAATAGATTATAAAAACTAAAATATTCTAGGTTTTTTTCTTCGCTACACCTTGGCGCTAGCTTTCTATAAATCAACACGAATGTATTGCACTCATAGTTATTTACGCGTAAAAGCCCTTGGGGCCTTGAGGCGAGCCTTTTGGTCGACAGCACCCTACTTAATATGAATAAAAATTATATATCTCACTAAATATTGTTTATGGTTTTTCTCTAATAATAAAATACAATAAAATAAATAACATCAAACATCACTAGTGCTTCCCATCATCACAAACATTTTTGAAACAAAATAACAAACATCATAATGTTTTCATAATCACAAAAATTCTAAGTTCCAAAATAAAATAAACATTCATAGATCTACATCAAATTCTAAATCAAGAAAATCATCAATATAATTCTCTCCATCACCAATAGAGTCTTTTTCTATTTTTTAATATTTCAGAATTTTTCCTATTTTTTGCATAAATATTTTTTTTTCAAAAATGTTTCCTATTTTTTACATAATTTTTTTTGGAATTTGTTTTCTATTTTTTCATTATTTTTCAATTTTTTTTTCCTATTTTTATATATTTTTAAAAAAAGTTTACCTATTTTTCACATTATTTTTAAAATCTATTTTCATTTTTTTTATTTTTCATATTTTTCCTATTTTTTTACATATTTTTTCAAAAAATTACCTACTTTTTATATAATTTTTTTCGAATTTCTATTTTCTATTTTTCAGATTTTTTCCTTTTTTTTTTTTACATAATTTTGTCAAAAAGACAGCTATTTGCAGACGATCACTTTAAGCTTCTCAGAGTGTTTTTTTAAGCTTATTTTGATAACATTTTCTATGTAGTCAATGATTTAAAAACTGCACTCTGGCCACCGAACCAAAAGCTAATGATCACTTCGCTCATCGGCTCAACCAACGGCCGAACCGCGACAACTGAAGCAATAAAATGTCTAATTCTGCATATTATTAAATAATATATATATATATATATATATATATATATATATATATATGCTATATATATATATATATATATATATATATATATATATATATATATATATATATATATATATTTTTTTTTTTTTTTTTTTTTTTTTTTTGAGGTGTTATACTTCAACACCTAAGTTTTACAAGTGCTCTAATATTTTAATTTTAAAATTAACTGTTCTTATTTTATGTCTTTTATTCCTTATCCTCCTTGAATATAAATTTTTCTTGGGTATGGTACACTAATAGCAATCCCACATCGGATAGGTACACGAAAACCAGCATCGACTCAAACGTAGATGCAAATAATGGATCCAAGCAAGGTCCATCGACACAAACGTATTTAAATAAAGGGCCCAACGGTTCTAAAGGACTGACTAGAAAGACTCGCCACCCATGAAAACGGTGGTCAAATAAGTTAAAATGAGCTTATAGGGGATCATAAGTTATTTTTATAAACTTTTTCAAATACTTATAATTTTTATTAAAAGTACTTATGTAAAAAGATAAGCTCAAATAAATGATAAATAAGCTCAAATAAATTATAAATAAGCTTTTTCAAATACACCCTTATTGTATTAATTAAAAGTACTTATATGAGAAGATAAACTCAAATAAATTATAAATAAACTCTTCCAAATGCACCCTTATTGTATTAATTCAACTTACCTTTATACTAGATAAATGTTTAAGAAAATTTACATTTATTTATTTTGAGATAATAAAACACAAATTTTATCTACCCCATGTCAAAGAGAGAACAATTTTTTTTCCTCTCTCTTACAAGATTTTCACCTTTCACTCTTTAACCATTTTCACACTGCTTTGATATTACTCATTATGATAATGAAAACTTTAACATGACTTTAATTTTTAGGTAATTACTAATTTTTTTTAAAAAAAATTGAAATCATTTTGTTGAAAAAAATTTATAGTTATTTTAACTTATGCTCAATTGAATTCAACATGAAACTCAATATTTGTAAAAAAATGAGTTGAATATAACAAGTGAATTTATCTTTCAAAAAACAAATTCAACATAAAAAGTGTTCAATAAAATGAGATAGATCCTCCTTTAAAGCCTTTGAGACTTGAATTAAGCGGTAAATGGGTGGGAATGAGTTAACGAAGGTCCTAAACTCAAATATAAGAATGTAATATGTAAAGGGTATATGACACAAAATAAGTGTGTTCTTGTACACATTTCTTGATATTGGGATTGTGTGGACGTTCAGACTTTAGTGTGGACGTCTGAACTTCTCCTCTATGATTGATCGTGTATAGAAGAGATATAAGATGTATGCAAACAGATATAAGCACAAATAATCTTTTTACATGGTTTGGTAACTGCCTATGTCTATGGGGTTGTGCCCAAATGTAAGGATTTCCACTAATCTGATTCAAGGTTTACAATTAGCTTTATGTGGTACAAGACTCCTTCTCTACCTAAGGCCCTTTTTAAGGCCTATTTATTTATATTAGAATTCAAAATGAACTCTCTCAATTTCCCTTTCAAAAGCATCGCACATCTATACCCACATTACATTAATATAAGATGAAGAAAATAAGGATCATTTTTCATACAAGGTGAAAGACCTTTAATGTGTAATACCTCAATCGAGTATCTGCACTTCACATTCTTTAACACGTTCGGAATTCGTTTGTTTTTCTTTAAGCTCTGCTCTTGAAATCCGTGATGAAAACTTCCAAAGCCCTAAATTTTTAGCCTAGCAATTAAGTTTTGAAAGTCTTGATATGGATGGATCATTATCCTAATATGAATCAAACTCTACTTTTCTGTTCTTGTCTTTAAGTTATCAGAGCAAAAATAGGAAATTTGTTGATCAAGTATCATCTTCAAAATAGAAACCTGATTTGTTTATAATTCTGGTTCAATAGCTTAGAAGTTCATATCTTCTATGATTTGATCTTTATTCTCTTGCCAAATCGATCCTAGGCCCATCGGTACCTTGGCCTCCAAGCTTGCAGACTCTCATGCGTCCCACATCTACTCTGTTCCTAGTCCAAACTTCCTGAGTCAGGCACGTCCTTGCACCATAGGATTGCCTCAGTCCGAACTATTTCCTAGTTCAACCAAGGACTTCACACATATTGGGGTTCTAAGATAGACATCTTCTTGTATAACATTTGAAATGAAGATATGGACAATCTCAACCCCAAACATAATAGATATAAAAAAAAAACCCTCCTTTAGAAAAATGAGTTTAGTATACAATTACTATTTCTTGGTTTCTACATAGGGCCTAGGGCAAATGTCCCCCCGGAAAATCACCTAACCACTAAGCTGCATTGCTAACTTTGCCTTCATAATGTCGGTTGAAAATACTTATGACCCCTGAGTTCAGTTTCTGGTCGGCCACTATACATAGCATAAGACATATATTACAATGTGTTAAGAACAATAATGAAAGGGCAGAAGACATGCCAGTGAAGCTAAAACAATAGACGTGAACATAACAGAAGATGGAATTCTGCCCTTGTCACTGCGGATGAATAGGGCATGGTAAACCGGAAGATTGAGCATAACAGTCAGCCCACATAGAATAATATGTGGGATTAAGCCAGAAAACCCATTCCTGAACTCCTTACTGAAGATGATGACTCTCATCACCCCCCCAAGAAAACTGAAAAGATTCAGCAATGCAAGTGTTGATATGATGTAGACCATTAGAGATGCATTTCCGAACTCCATGATTTCTTGCTGGTATCTATTTAATACACCCTCGTCGACCGCCTTGTCTGTGATGTCGAAGGTTGTTTCGGACAGTCCCAGTAGCTTGCGGAGGTTGTCGATGAATGCGAAAAGGTATGAAGTTGATGATCGGATAAGCCATGATCGTTCTAGGTTCCACCATGCCTTGAATGAGTCTCCACACCATAGTGCCTCAAGCATGCTGTAAGTGTTCTTGGCTGTAAAGACGTAGGCGAATGGTAGGAACCATGGGCTTGACACCTAGGACAATAGAAGGATTGCTAATTAATTAGTGAATTTGAGGATAGTCACATCCTATGTTGGTTAAGTGGGAAGTTCCTCGCACTGAATGAAAAAGTTTTCCTATTATCGTAGTAGACGTATTTTAGGGCATGAAAGCTCGTTAGGTCCAAATTGAATAATATCTACATGATTAATTAGGTGTGGACAGTGGCAAAGCTCGGGAATGGCTCGAAGGGGGCATATGCCCCCTAGGCATGCATTGGCTCATCCATTGGGTGCTGGTAGTTACAAATGGAATTGATCTCGACCTTGATGTCCATAGGAGTTGTTTTGGTCCTCTAAGGAGTGTTTGTATGTTTGGCCTCGTAATCCCCCTGGATACAATAAAGATAATCTCAACTGGTTATGGGAAAGTAAGGGCTTGTATGTTTACCGTTATCAAAAACTTTTTTTTTATTTATTGGTTCTAAAAAACAAAGAAAGCACAGAGAACACGTTTATAAAAACAAGAAGAATACGTTTGATTTCTAGTTTTTTTTTGTTTGGTTATGAAAAACACGAAGAATAGAAAACATTAAATTTAGATAACAAGAATAGTTTTTAGAAAACATAAAAATGATGTTTCTTGTGTTTCAAAAATCTTTATAAAAAATAGTGTTAAAAAATAAGAACCGAATAGGCCTTAATTAAATAGCGTCATCCCATATTGTATGGGATAAAGTTTCTAAACACTGCATTAATATTGTCTTTAACTTGTTTTCAAAAATATTTCTCAAAAATAGTGTTAAAAAACAGGATCTAGATAGGCTCTAATTCAGTAGCATCCTCCCATGTCGCAACATGGGATAAAGTTTGTGACACTACATTAGTATAATCTTTAACTTGTTGATGCATCTCAAAGCTATAAGAAATTATAATTTCCTATAGATAAGGCTTGTGACTAAACATCTTTTTCGGGTTAAACAAATGAAAGTCTTCCACCTATATTGTCTTATTGTGTCACGTGGGATTGTGGTGGCAGAGTAAATAGCTTAGACTTAGAATAAAGAGCTATATGCCAAGTCTAATGAGGTTTTTTTCTCCTATGACAATTGAAAAGTAGTATAGAGGGAGAGTAAATAGCTTAGACTTAGAATAAAGAGCTATATGCCAAGTCTAATGAAGTCTTTTTCTCCTATGACAATTGAAAATTAAGTAGTATAGAGGGAGAGAGAGAGAGAGAGAGAGAGAGAGAGAGGTACCTCTGGAAATAAGGCAACGCCATGGAGCAAGAAGAGGGGAGGAATGATGGTGTAATAGAGCATTGGGAAAGAGTTAGGAGCCCAGAGAAGATAAACACAATAACCCATCTGGGCTCCCAGTTTTATCTTCCCATGGCCGTAGAAGAATGGGCAGTAGTTGGAAATAAATATCTGAAACATTCCTTCAGCCCACCTCTTGTACTGAATTAGAACTTGATCTAATGTAGTTGCAGCCACACCCAAGAAGCCCCTTTTGTTGGGATTATAGTGAACTGGTTCCCAACCCTTGCATTGAATTGTCAACCCAGTTATGATATCTTCCACTGAACACCCATACATCAACCCCATCTGCAAACTCATACATACCATGGGTGAGTTCTTTGAGGTTTTTTAACCAAATAATTCTACCAAGAATCATCAGACCAAAAAAATCAAGTACATGTTTAAGAGAGAGAGAAAGAGAGAGGGAGAGAGACCTCTTTTCCCCATAGAGTACCCTTCTCATAGCTACAACTGGCAAGAACTTTGGATGCTTCTTCCAACTCCTGGACAGATTTTCCAGCATTTTTCCAAGTTTTTCTGTTCCATTCTGCTTTGAAATCCTCAGAATACTTTCTTCCACAAAGACTTTCTCTTCTATGGAAGCACCCAGTGCCACAATACAAAGCCCCACCATATCCATCTACCCCAGCAAGCTCAATCTACAAACAACCATTGAATTATAATAATAGTCCCATGATCAACTAACTGCTCAAAATTCTAATAAATGACAAATCACAATATTAATTAATGTTTGTGAGAACTCACCTTAGTAACAACCATACTTGAACATGAATAAATATTGCTCCGGTGCAGATTATTGTAGTACTGTGGATACTGCACATAACAAACCCTTTTGCCTTTTTCTTCATCAAGAAAGAAACATAGTGCATCCATTATCGCATCAGGATCATTTGGGTACATGTCACAGTCCAAGTTTAGGATTATATCTCCATTGCTCATCTCTGATGACACTCTTATCTGCAAAAAATCAACATTTGATCTTATTACAAACCCACAAAAAAAAGGTAAATCAAGATTTGATCTTGATCTTATAACAAGGCCCTATATGGAATCTAATACTATTGTTAATTACTATTATCATTTATTACAACCTACTTTAAGTCTAAGGGGCCTTCAATGAGTTTAAAATAAGTCTATTAGATTAAGAAGAGTGGTAGGAACATTCCCCTATTAGAGAAATGTCTTTTCTTTTTCTTTTTCTTTTTTTTTCTCTCTTATTTTTCATAATATTTCATGAATGAAATGGATGAATTACCAGTGCATTCATGGAACCAGCTTTGAAGTTATGGTGCATTTGCGGCTTCTTCTCTCGTGCCATGTATACCAGGGTCGGCAACCGGTTCCCATCACTGTCAAGTGATTTTGTGTCCCTCCCATCTATTAAAATCTGAAAAAATAAAATAAAAAACAACATGAAGAAGAATTGAAACAAAAGAACACAAAAATAACAATGGTTTTGTTATGAAAATAGACAATAAGAAAAAAAAACTAAATAGGACAAGATTATGTGCAGAAAAGGACAAATCCTACCAGGATTAGTGCTGGACCACTAAAAAATTATATATTTATATATA
The DNA here is from genome assembly GCA_016808115.1 of Tetrastigma voinierianum. Lineage (NCBI taxonomy): Eukaryota > Viridiplantae > Streptophyta > Magnoliopsida > Vitales > Vitaceae > Tetrastigma > Tetrastigma voinierianum. The sequence goes on along the minus strand of JAEQBH010000222.1, from coordinate 1,042,690 downwards.
TAAATTATAATCATCTCAAAACTAAATAGACCAATACATTCAACAAGATTAGTGGTGACCAAGAGATAAGCCTAAAAAATTATATATAAATAAATTATAATCATCTCAAAATTAAATATACCCATACCTTCAACAAGGTTAGTGGTGGACAACGAGATAAGCCTAAAAAATTCATAATTTCCCCCAAAACATTTTGGATCAAATATAATAGAATTCAGATCACTCGAGTTATAATACCTGAACAATTGATTGATGATCCTTCTTTGTTATTTTGGAGTCCCATTCTGAGAATCCTTTATGCTGATCCCTTACTTCCTTTGGAATGCTGCCCATCTCAGCAGCTGATTCAATCCGGTTTTTCATGTCTTCATACAATTTCTTTAACAGAAAAAGACACAGCTCACATAATTCAGTCAAAGTAAGAACATTAAATCTCTCTTTGGAATCTGAAAAGTAATAATAAATAAATAATGGAAAGAAAAAAAATTTAAAGAAAAATATAAAATATGTTCAACTTTAATAAATTAGTTGTATATATTTATTTAAATACATTTTATTTGTTTCTTTCTATCTATCAAGATGTAAATTGAACTGATATGGAGGAGATACCTTAATGGCCAACCCTTCATGGGCAAAAGTAATATCCTGATCAGAATCATTGTGGTTGAGAAAATAGGCAAGTGGAGACCGGGGTTCCACCTTGAATTTCTTGCAGAAGGGTATCCATTGTTTAGCGAAACGAGATGCTTCCAAGAGAGCATAGAAGGTCAGCTCCGAACAGCCGTCATCGGAAAGATACACACTCAACTTCTCGGTCGGATAGTTATAGGCCATGGCCGACAAGACGGTGTTTACCACCAAAGTCGGCGGCTCTAAGGTCGGATCCGCCGTGCAAACAAACACATCCACCGCCGGTAGCTTGTCCCCATACCTAAAAAAAAAATCCACATAGTGACAATAATTTCCAAGGATATATAACAGAAAAAGAAGGAGATCAGCTAGCCGAAAGACCACCTCTGCAAGAGCCTGTTCTTGAACGGTAGGCGGTGAACAACATTCCAGCGAGCAGACTGTGTGATTATCCAGTAAAACCCGAACCAGAGCTCCGCCATGAACAATCCAATCCAAGCCCATCTCCCGTGCTCATGTTCTTCTGAGCTTGGTATATGCTTCAGTCTATACACCAAAATCAAACATATTCCTACAAAGATTGTGGAAGCAAAACACCTATAAGCAACTCTACCCTTCAATTGTTTGGTCACAAACAGTGGCTGCATTGCTTCATCCCCTCCTCCACCCATCTCTCTCAGCTAGATAATTTTCTGTATTAATTAATCTGTATCCACAATACGAGTAGCAGCATGCATATATACAGGAGAAGGGTCCCCACTAATCTCTCTAGTTCCTCTCTCCACCGAGTAAGACCCCCAAGCACTCACATAAAAAATTAAGCTCCGGAAATGGCACGCTTTCATGGGTGCCAAGACAAAAGACAAGTCAATTTCGGTGACTAAAATATCTAATTTCATTGGAAAAAAGTTTTCAATAAACTATTTTAAATAACAAAATTTAGAATTTTATCGGGAAAAATTATATTTAGCAATGAATTTGTGATTCGTCCTAAATTTTCGTTGGGAAAGGCATGTTTTCGTATTTCCATCACTTTCATTTCCATGGGAGTCAAATTAAAATGGTTTAGATTCTTGAAGGTTTCATTGCCGAAAATTAAGTACCTCTGAACCTGTTATTTAAAACAAAGGATACAGCGAAAAATAAAAAATACGTTTGTTCTCAGCTTTTTTTAGTAGTATAATCACATAAAACACTAAATTAAGCGAACAGCATTCTTTCAGAGAATACTAAAATAAATTGCTTTTACGCGCTTTCAAAAACTCGTTTTTCAAACAAAATTACAAACGAAGACTTTTGCGCCTATTCGATTCCTACTTTCTAAAATAGATTTTTTGCTCTAAAAACAAAAAGAATAGCGAAACAATTTAAACAAGTAGCCTTCCAATTTTGGTTCTGAAAAACATAAAAAATACTAAATTTAAATAACAAAAATAATTTTTTAAAAATACCAAGGTAATGTTCTTTGTGTTCAAAAACTGTTTTGAAGAATAGTTTTAAAAAATAACAAGCAGACAAGCCATGCATTCTCTTTCACATACTCATTTTCCACGTAGTTGATAAGATTTTTGTGAATGTTAATAACTAGTGGACTTCTTTCAGAATCATCCATCTTGTCAGTTTCTTGAGGGTATACCGCCATTATGAAACTTGTAATAGAACGTGAAAGTAGATATTGTTAGGGGTATTCAAAAAGCCTGAGGTCCGTTTCGAGCTTGGCTCTGTCCGATGTTCGAGTGGGCCAAGTCCATTTTTAGAAAGATCGAGTCTCGAGCTTCATTTTAGGTTTATTTGCAAGTTCGTCCATAAGTTATACTTAGCTCTCGCCCTTGCGTCGCTTCTCGATAATCTACTCCCTATTCTTATATTATCTCTTTATAAATACACATGTTAATCTATTTATAATATATATTTTATTAAATATATAGGTCAAATATATATACAATTTAATTGGTACATTAAGTTTTAGCAGCAGAGTGTGCTAAAATTCTAAAAAAAATCTATTAATTATCACTTATCAAGCCTGCTCACAAGCCCACCACATAGCCCGCCTTTACTTAGGCCGCCTGAAAGTCAACCACCTTAAGCCCGCTAGGCCCCGCCGCCAAGAAGGCGCCCAGCCGCCGAATCACGAGCCCAAAAAATATAAGGCCCATTCTGGGCCTAAACCGCTGACCGGCCAACGAGCCTAGGGCCTGGCTCAATGGGGTCACTGCACCTCATTTGTCCCAAGCAACCCGCCCCGCCCTACCGTCGAAACCCCTTAACTCTAAATTACAATAATATAACATCCCAATAAATATTCTATATTTTTTATATAAAGGAATTCATATTAATAAAAAATTTAAGACATATTCCATAATATTAACGCAGCATCCCATGAAATATATGCATCATATAATCAAACTATTCCAAAATATTAAGACTTATTTCGGAACAAATGTAAAAAATAGTTTTGAAAATAATTCTCGAAAATTGTTTTCTAATATTCTGAAAATAAAAACCTGTTTAGAGATTTGAAATGTTTTTAACTGTTTCAAAATAAAAACTTATGTGTAGTCTTTTGTTTTTAATCAGTTTTACATACTTATTTAATTATTTTAAAAGATAAGATTCAAGAGCATTTCCAAATAGCTCATCCAAATTTTCAAAGATCCAAAGCCAAATTTTTGCATTCCCAAAAGCGACTTTTGGAGATTTGGCTACCTTAATAAAGACTTCCAAGAATGGGAATATCTAAATTTTTATCTATTCTAAATCTATTCCAATTTTAATTCTCGCTTTTCTTCAATAATTACATCATATACCCTTCATTCATTTATATCACTCAAACACTATAAAATATTTATTAAATTATGTTCCATATCAAGCTAAATATTTTTAAATTATTTGTGCTTCACAAAAATAAAGAAAATAAATAATTTATCAACTATAGGGAAAAATCAATGTGTTGGGATTAATTGGAAAATATGATCCAATGTAGCTTCGATAAATACTTTGTCGATGTCTCAAATCATATATTTATATTTTAAAAATATAAAAAAATGAATAAATAACATTATAATATTAAATTATATATTTTAAAATAATTTATATTTTAAAATATATAAATTATATATTTATGACGCCACTGTCTAAACGCTTGTTTCGACCACGGTCCACTAATGAACTATGAACTGCAACTTTTCCTGCTCGCCACCGGTTTAAAACATTGGAAAACTGATAAATGTTGAAGCTTTAGACATGTCATTCATCGACTTGTTAAATCACATTAGGTGTTCAGACGGCTCGAATGACGGACTGGCCACCGACCGATTTTCAATTCACATTAGGGTTTTAAAAAGTTACATTGGTTTCTGATGATTCGGCCTCACACGGGTGACTTGTCAAAGCACATCGGGGTTGTAAAAAGCTGATAAAGCTGGTCTCCAATATAGTAGTGTATTGACTTGTCAAATCACATCGGGGTTGTAAAAAGCTGATAAAGCTAGTCTCCAATATAGTAGTGTATTGACTTGTCAAATCACATCGACATTGTAAAAAGCTGATAAAGCTGGTCTCCAATATAGTAGTGTATCACTACTAAATCACATCTAGGCCAGAAAAGCTGATAAAGCTGGTCTCCAATATAATAGTGTATTGACTTATCAAATCACATCGGGGTTGTAAAAAGCTGATAAATCTGGTCTCCAATATAGTAGTGTATTGACTAGTCAAATCACCAAACACTTTACGCATTCCGCTTACGATACGCCTCAAAAACATCTATAAATTGAAAGAGGGATTTCACCCTTAGAAATTTACACCCATCTTAGATTTTCATTTACTCACTCTCTCAAAAAATGAGAGTAACCCTTCAAGGTTTATTGAGATTCATCTTCTTCGGGATGAAGAAAGAAACATGTGGTTCGCAAATACGAGTTTGAGAGACAAAACGACCAATGTGCGGGCTATAGAGATAGAGAGTCGAGGGCAATACCGGAGCATCATGGATCGAAGCAGGGCAATTCCTCGCCGCTAAATGATTACTCGTTGAGAATCCAGTTTCACGACGAAACATTATTCAGACGTTGCCTAAGTCATTCTTGCTTTCTCGAATTTTACGACGCTTAAGCAATGTAAAGACAGACAACAATTACTTCGTGCAAAGAAGGAATGCTGCCAACACACTAGGTCTATCTGGTGAACAAAAAATGACGGCTGCACTTCGCATGCTTGCATACGGCAGAGGTCTCGCGACTAATCGACGAAGATGTCCGACCGGCAGGAGCACAACCATCGGTGTGTCAAACGACTCGCCAGGGGTGGATATTTTGGGCCCGAATATCCGAGATCGCCAAACGACGACATCATTAGTTGTTACGTGTGCCAATCAACGTGGCCTTTACGTCGTGGTGCCTGACCGTATGTATCGGGAGTGGAAAACCGCCCATTAAAGATATCACGGAATGTATACTATCCATGTCCACCGATCGACCATCGTGCTCGGCCGTCGCCCTACGAATTTTGTGGATATGGCATGCGCTTTTGGCATGTCGTTCTAAATGTGATATTAATGTACTGACGCCCAATCTCTCTTTGCTAACTCTCATGAAAGGATGTGGCCCTCCCCCAGATTATACCATAATGGGCAACCATTATAATATTGGATACTATCTTGCATCTGCATCCAAATGGGCAACAATTGTACGAATCAATTACACATCCTCAAGATCCGGGCTCACGATTCTTTGCAAATAAAACACGAGTTATCGAAAAGGATGTGAACTAGCATTCGGGGTGCCGCAGTTTCTGGCCATATCGCTCGAGACCTAATAGATTCGCATCACCAAGACTGTTATATCATGAAAGCGTGCATTATATTACACAACATGATAATTGAGGATGAGCGGTTGGATGATGTTCCATCTTGTTGTATTAATCGCAATGAGTGAGACTATGACTACAGAACCAATGCCCCGGTTGAAGTAACACAAGGTCCGATAGCCTTTGATCAATTTATGGCTAGAAACCGTGCCATTCATGATTCGAACACCCACTATGCCCTCCGAAACGACATCATTATACATCTGTGGACACTACACGGACAAGGCGTTATCGAGTGAATTTGTCTTATTTTGATATTATGTTGTGCTATGTTATATTATGTTATGTTATTTGAATGAAAATTTAAGTTAGTGGCATTTTTTAATCATTTATAACTATTAAAAGTACACCGAGATCCTAAACAATACATTTTCATTGAAGAGACAAATTTCAAATACATTGAATATAAAGCTAAGAGTCGAAGTACATTGGAGTTACTTGCATTTTTCATCGCTTGGCCATAATCGTACCTCCCATGCCAGCTTGATAATAATGTTGCTGTTCAACAGACATATGTGAGGTGTCCTTTTCCCATAATGGTATCATCTGGCTGATCATTTGCAACTCCATTCAAAGACGCCTTGCAATCACTAATTGCACATCCTCCCTATCGCCTCGCTTCCTCCGGGGCACCAGTTTTTGCCCTCAAAAAATTCTTCCTCTTTCACTGGCCGATAATTCACGAATCGTGTTCAAATAGAATTAACATTTGGTATCCTATTGACTCCCCCCTTACTTTTTTGTCCGCTTTAGCCGCTTCTTCCCGGGGGGCCCTTCCTGAGAGCCAACTGCCAGACGCTTATACGGATCTTGATCCGAGTCAAGAGATACAGGTGTCTCATTAGTTTCTTCATAAATGTGGGAGGGGGGTCCTGTTTTCATGTATAATCATCCACTTATCACAATATTTAAGCACCTCCCAACAATGATCATAAGTCCACGGACTCTTAACATCTGCTTGAAACATATTCATAGCTTGCACACGCTGCAGAATAAAAAAATTATAAATAAATAAATTTCGTAACATATTTGTTGTAGACAATTATAACAAAACACACTTTAATTGTCATATGTTAGCTCCACTTTGCTACTTATTTTATGATTCAGGCGAAGATCCCACGTCATTTTGTACAATAAAGCCGGATTTTATCCCATCGATTTTGGACTGAGCATAAAGTCCGTGGTGGGTCAACTCCAACATTGGTCTCCAAAAACTTGACCATTACTCGATCCCAAAACTTTGACATCGGTTGCCCAATACCGATCACCGGATCTTGGGATATGGTCATCCAAGATATGCACAGTGCCACATCTTCCTCATTTAAGAATGCCTTTCCCCGCCTACTTCGTACTGGAGGAGTTGTCATTTGCTAACTACAAAACAAAACTTAAATTAAATAGGATTTAAAAAATTACCGAGGTTAAAAAAATATGGCATAATATGATTAAAAAAATTAAAAAAATATGTGAAATTTTCTAATAGTTAACATTATTTAAATACTAAAATTGGCATTTAATGAAAAGATATACATGTGTATGGTAAAAAAAGAAATTAAAAATATCAAGTATAATATTTTATATTTATATCAGATATTGTTCACAAAATATGAATTATATTTTTAAAATTATTATGGATTTTATTTTATTACTTTACCAATTGGAAATAAATTAAAATTGGCATTTAATGAAAAGATATACATGTAAAGGTAAAAGAAATTAAAATATCAAGTATAATATTTATATTTATATTTTATATTGTCTACAAAATATGAATTCTATATTTTTTAAAATTATGATGTTATTTATTACTTTAACAATTGGAATAAATTAAAATTTGGCATTTAATGAAAAGATATACATGTATGTAAAAATTAAAAAATATCAAGTATGTTAGTCGCTTTTTATAAAATTTTTGAGTTAATGGATCAAAACGACGTCGTTTTGATCTCTGCATGGACAAAACGACGTCGTTTTTAGCCAGGCGGAAAAACAATAAAAAGGGCTTGGATCAAAACGACGTCGTTTTGATTTCTGCCTGGTCAAAACGACGTCGTTTTGATCAAGGCGGAGACAAAAAAAATTAAACGGCGCCGTTTTTGTCCACTCCTCTGATAATCAAACGACGTCAAGCGATCTCCGCCTCAATAAACGACGCCGCTTGACATTCAGGAGGAAAACGCCGCCTGTCACACCGACGAAACGGCGGCCGTTTTGGGTCTTCCAAAACATAAAAACCACAGATGATATCTAGCAGATCTGAGACTGGTTTTTTTTGGTTCCATTTTTTTTTTCACAGGACAACGAAGGGGAGGAAGATGAAGCTAACCTTTTTTTTGTTTGAGTTCAGCCGATCTTTGCGGTTGTGGGCCGACGGTCGTTGATCTTCAAGAAAGGTTTTAAATTTCTTCAAATCTTTGTATTTTTGGGCTACGAAAACTGACTTGGGGGTCCAAAACCGGTTTTGTTGGTTTTTTTAGTTCAAACTGGTAGAAGCTTTGTGGTTTTTTTTTGGTTTGAGAGAAATCTCAATCCCTACTCCCGGTGCTTTTGGTTTATGCCGTCTCACCTCCATTTTTATAGTCATAAAAATGGACTCCCCGTCATTTGAGAGCCCAACTGATTCTTTCACCAAATTGTCGAGGCGATTTGCGATTTTCATCTTCTTTGATTGGCCGGGCGAACAGCTTTCAAACTATTTTTGCCCGGGATTTGGTCAGAATCGTTCACTAGCCCATTTTTGTCAAATAGCTCCATCATTGAGCATGTTTTATGCTGTGTTTTTGAGCCAATTTTTTTTTACTTCCACTCACTGGAGATGCTCTAATGAAACCTTAATTTATTGTTTCAAATGATCATTATTGGTAGCATGTGGTTTTATTTTCTAAATTTTTTTGGTGGGTGGAATAATAAAAGAAAGGCCCTTTAATAAATGCTCCAAAGTGCCTAGGACAAAGGGTGGTCATTGGTCCTATAAAATATTAGAGACATGTGACATATTGGAACATATTGTAACACATTGAGTGTACACTTTGGACTCTGAGAGATAAGTGACCCACAAATTGATGATTGGAGTAAATGGAATTAAGTAAGTAGATGCATACAAGTAAAGGCATAGTGGGTCAACAAAAATCAGACTGGATTTTGTTAGCATGTGTCATTGTGACACTAGATACAGGCCTCCTACCTAATGTTCATATTTAATGTCACTAATTACAGGCCTCCTGCCTAATATCTGATTTTTCTTTCTTCTTTTCAAGGATTGTGACGGCCATATATATAGATTTAGCGTGTAAATGAGGCCAAAAACTATAGGCTTGCCTTTCTGGTTTTGTTAAACTTCCATGTTTGAAATAAAGTACAAGTTGGGGCCCATTTTGAAAGGGAAGAAACACCAAGTCATTAACAGTCACTAATAATGGACATCCATGCAAGTTGCACTTGATAATGATAGAAATTATTATCAAAAAAGGCTAAGAAGCGTTGAAATCTGAAGTTCAAATCAAAATGTAATCAATTCTTAAAGAGGATATGATATTATAATGGTTTTGTTGGAGCACGAGGATTTGAATTCTTTTCGATTCGATCCAAAAAGTTATCCAGGTATGCTTGATCTTATGGGCACTGTTCATCTTATTAGGCTATGGACTTGTTTAATTTTTAATTACTATATATAAATATATGATATATTTTTAAGATCTATAATATTGTGTGGTATACGATTTTGGAGGGTTTTTCCTCAATAGTAGTAATACTCCAATCTTTGCATTTATATTTGAGATAGTATATTATGTAAGAAAAATGGATTTAAAGTCATTGTTGAACTTTAAAATAGAAAAATTTTCACTTCCCAAAGCATAAATCAATTAGGGTTTGAATTTAAGTACATCAAATAATCATTGATCAATTACAAATATCTATAAAGCCTATTGGCAATATTTAAAGTACCTAAAATGAATGGGATAAGATGCACAAATGCCCATAATTTTTTGTTGTTTATCCAATTTGGCCCCTAAATTTTTTTTGGGTCCAACCATGACCCTAATGTTTTCTATGTGACACGCTTATGCTCTTTTTGTTAACGGAATCAACAGATGGGCGAATAGGTGTGTTAACAATGTTGGTGTGACATCCCTCATATGCGTTTTTAGTTGATGTGACATCTTTGCACATGATTCTTTAAATCCAAAACAATATTTTGACAAAAATGCCCTCAATGAACACCCGACATCCCCCTTGCCCCATGATACCCCCTTCTCCCATAAGTTTATCCTTGAGCTCTAACCCCCTCAAATTCTCTCATGATCTATAAATCTATCCCTAGTTTTGATTAGAAGCCTTAATTTTCTCCTCAATTTCTCTTTCGTCTCTTTCATGAAACCCTAATTGTTTGTTGATTTACTTTTCGATGACTTTGGAATATAGGTTTCGCTCAAGATGTGATTGATGATTTGTGTTTGATATTGAGAATGAATTTGGAGCATTTGGAGATTTTTGAGGGGTTCCACTAGTGAACTTCGTGATTAGGAATTTGGAATTTTGTTTTTGGAGGTTCGGATTTTTGCGTTTGGTTTAGAATTGAAATGAATTGCTGAATTTAATTCGATTAAGTTTTGTAAAGCAAAAATGGAAACTTTTTTTTTTTCTTTTGAAGATTTCATTATTGCTTCGCTGAATTAGTTGTTGTTTATAAGTTGGGTGTGATTTTGTATATATTTGATTATTAATTAAATGGTCACGACATCGCCTCCTCCTAATTCTTCTCCTTCAGCCGTTCCACCAGCTTTGGTCACCACTCCATCACCTCCGTTATCTCCTTCAGAGTCTTCTACTCTTCAATCTTCGCAGCCCAATACAAATCCTCTGAATGGTGCTGCAAGTTCTACTTCATCCCTACTGCCTCAATCCCCTCTTGTTGTTCCGGCAACGCCGCCTCCAACATCACCACCTCCTCCTCCTCTCCTTTGTCACCTCCACCTCCTCCATCCAATGCTCCTCCACCTTTGCCACCCAATGCTCCACCCCCGTCTATTCCAACATCTCCACCCATTGCTCCAGTTCCACCCCCTAACAAACATAGGGGCATTTTTATCAAAATAATTTTCGAGTTTAAAGAATCACGTGCAAAAGTGTTATATAAGCTAACACTCACGTGAGAGATACCATGTCAACATCGTTAACGCATCATTTGCCTATCTATTGATTCCATTAATGGCAAGAGTATAAGTGTGTCACAATAGAAACGTTAGAGGTATGGTTGGACTCAAAAAATGTTTAGGGGCTAGATTGGACATATGGCTAAACGTTAAGGGCACTTATGCACCTTATCCTTAAAATGAAAATTTTAAAATTTGGCAACTCTAAATTTCAATTGTATCCCTATTTTTCTTTCTAATGTTTTAAAATTATATGTGATTGAATTAGAATTCTAATCATGTCCCAGATGAGCATGTGATCTACAATCAGTCAACATAATTTGATTTTAAAAACATTTTTATAAGTGGTGGATCAGTATTTAAAGTTCGTGGAACAAGAGGACAAACTAAGAAAGGGAGGGGAAAGGGATTTTTAGAAGCTTTCTAAAAGAAATTCTAAGTAGAGAAGAAATGGTAGAAAAAGAAAGCTTATTTGACAGGTCTTATCTATTCCTATATAAAAGTGGATGTGTGCCAGTTTCGTCCACTTTATTTTCCCTTTTTGCCCATACACTGTTTATATAATTTACAGCATTTTGACCACATTTTATGCATTTACAATCAAGGATAAAAATATCGGTTTTTACGGTTATATCGGTACTTGAATTTTATGGACATATTAGAGATATATCGGTATTTATAAATCATTCAAAATTTAAAGATATATTCAATTTATATATCAAAATTAGTTTAAAGGTATATGAAAAAAAGACCTTTTATTTTCTCGTTTTAGCCTTCTCTGATTTTTTGCAATAATTAATAATATGAGTAAGTAAGAAGACATGTAATTCAGTGTATGATCTTCCTTATAACTTTACCTGAATAATTAATGATAGTAATTATTAGAAGAGCGTATAATAAGTATATTAATTATTAAAAAAACTTTATTCATTTTCTTCATTTCTTATTTCTTTCTTTTCGTGAACCCACCCACCTTAAATATTGTTTTTTTTTTTAATTTTCTTAAAAAATCGGCAATATCGTCAAAATATCGTCGATATTACCGATTTTTTGCCGATATTTCTGTCAACCGATTATCGATGTTATATATCATCAATATATCACGATATTTTCAATATTTATAAGACCAGCTGTCCCACTCCTGCTACTCTCATGTCTCATGAATAACATAACAGGTGTTGCTGATGTGTTTCACATGCAAGAAACAAAACATGAGAGTGATCCATGCATCGCTTCCACCATTTACAACCTTTCCATTTCTGTTTTGCTTTACTTTGTTGTTTCGCCTTCTTCGTTCATCAGGTAATCGTCTTCTTGATTTGCTTTTCTGCTTTGTTCTTGTCTGGCATATATATACTTTTGTTTATCCTGTTATATACTTTTTCATCCTACTGCTTCATAATTTTAGTCGAATACTATATTCTTTGCAATTCTGAAATCTAGGGTTTCGTTTTGCGTTTGACTGAATTTTGTTGTCATATTAGTAGTCTTTGCTAATTTGGGAATGTTTTCTTATGCCAAAAAAAATGAGTTTCGAATAGAGAAAAGGAGAAAACTGATAAAATAGAAAATAGAAGAAAAAAATAGAGAAATATAGGTAGTATTATTACTGCATTATTGGAGGGGAGAATTTTAAAGTATAGAATAGTTGTCAACACCTATGATAAAACTTTTTCACATTGTACATAAGCCCTCCATTTCTGAAACAGTTTGGGTATCAAATAACACAGAGTATATTATGTCTCCTCTTATGGAATATATTATAAATTTTTTACCCTTTAAAACAATTATAAGAGCAAATATTACCAATAATTTATCTTTCTCTAACTTTAGGAAAATGATTTTTTTCATATTTGGTTTTACCGTAAAAAATATAAAATAAAATAAAATATAATCAAAATTTTTTAAAATTTTACATGTTTTAAATTTTTTTATTCCTTATATAAAGGAGAAATAAATTTGATCATAAAAATATAAAAATATTTTATTAAGATTAAACTTATTTTTTATCTTTATCCAAATTTTCTTGTCTTTCACTTTTTCTATCTATTTACCTCTCTTTTCTTTTTTTAATACTTTTTGGGTTCCAAACTAAACCTGTAAACCTTAAACTTAACCTTTAGAGCATTTCTTGTATTGAAGAAGTTTCATAAGCTTATACGAAGAAGCTAAAGGGAATGGACAAGGGAATTGTCAAACTATTATATATCATTGGCTCACTGTTAGAACAAATCTATCAAACGGGACAGATAGGCAGGATGCCAAGCAAAGCAATGCTGCCTAAAGACTCAAATATGCTCTGTAGGATTTGAAGATACGACATCATGTTTTGGAAACATGAATTGGTTTGACTGCCCTAACTATGGAGGAATATTTCCGAATTAATCTGACTTGCCCATGAATCACAATGACCACTACTATTGAAATAATAAAAAGGGGTTTATGGATGAAATAATCTTAGTAACAAATGGTATCGTTGAACAGGTTTTGGACTTCAAACGGACCGAGGGATGAGATAGCTTTAGTCGTGTACGATCATTTAGAATCATCGAAAGAACATGTTCAAAATCACGATCATCATCTAATGACTTGTAGCCGGTTGGGCAGCTTAAGTTTTTCTTTACATTTCATAGAATGGGTTGAACCCTACAACATAGTAGTAATCTATCACTGCTTCTATCATTGCTTTTATATAGGTTCTCGGTTCTAATTTTACATTTGACCCACTTAATTATGGTTACCTAAATTGTTGGTCAATTTATGACTGTTTTATTATTAGTACATTTGTTTACTTTCTGCTTTGCTTTATTATTTCGTAAACAACTAACATTTTGTTACTATAATTTAGTTACATCCAATTGTTAAATCAAATTGGAAATGTATAATTTAGAAGTCTGTTTTTTCTAATTCTTTTATTCAAATGGCTAAAGCATTTTATTAAACTTGGATAAAATGTTATGTTATGGTTACAAAATTGTTTAAATTTCCATTCCAGTTTTGTTTTCTAGAAATTGATCATATCATGTATTTATATTCCACTTAATTAAGAAACGTTCGTCTGTTTCTTTCTTTATTCTTTGTTAATATGTTTTTTTGCTATTCTACTATATTAGGATTGAATCATAAAACAATGACTCCACCCCCTAAGAAAAAAGAAGGAATAAATGAGAAGAAGAAGAAAACTTGGTATACCTCAGCTATCAAGTGAAGAAAAAGGAGAAGTATGTAGAAGAAGAATAAAAGCATATGCTAGAAAAAAAAATAATGAAGGTTAAAAAGATGCAAAGAGGAATAAAAATGGTATTGTAGTTAGAGAGATGACAGATTCTAGCAGAGATACTGAGATAAAACTATATTAACGGGCGTGATAATTTTTAATTTCTAATTTTTAAATTCATGGCGTTACTAATAGGATAGTAGCTCTTCTCGCCTTTCAAACCACAAAATCGCTACTCTTGATTTCAGTGATTCTGATTTTAAACAAAAAAGCAATAAGAATGTGTAAAAACCGAAACTTTTCTTGTATTATACTTTCCTGTTTGAGCCAATTTCTTGTATTATAATTTCCTATCTTTGCTTATCTTTGCTTGTATATTCAATATATTTTACATACTAAAACAATAGTAAAATTCTCTTGTGCTCTACTTATGTGACATAATGGTTTATATATATACCTTGCACGTGGACCACTCCTGGTAAGTTAGAAATAAAGGAAAAGACAATTTTTTTTACTTTTATATATGTAAGGCATACTATTCCTGTTTGAGCCAATTTCTTGTATTATAATTTCCTATCTTTGCTTATCTTTGCTTGTATATTCAATATATTTTACTTACTAAAACAATAGTAAAATTCTCTTGTGCTCTATTTCTATGTCAGATGTGCTCTACTTATGTGACATAATGGTTTATATACCTTGCACGTGGACCACTCCTAGTAAGTTAGAAACAAAGGAAAAGACAATTTTTTTTACTTTTATATATGTAAGGCATACTATTCCTTTGACCTTGTTTATTATATTATTATTATTACTATTATAATTATTACTATTATTATTATTATTATTATTATTATTATTAATTACCAATAAAAAATTCCTAAATGGGAACCTTCTTTTGCTTTTCCTTTTATCCTCGTTTGATTTCTGCTTTGATCTTTTCTATTTCTATTTTTATGTTTTTTTAGGATCCACATCCCCACCCAAAGGGATATGATTGAAAGATAAATATGTTCAAATTTTGAAATATTGATTGAGATTAAGTTCGTGTTCATAACTAAAAAAATGAGCTTTGGAGAGTTGTTTGAAAACCATCATAGTGATGAGTATCCAACTTCAATAATAGAAATACCACTACCTTAGAGATTGTTGATAAATATGAAATCACTAGATCATGTTCTAATATCTAAATATCCTTGATAACGTGTCTTAGGAAATCGATCAAAATCATTCATATTAACAACATCAGAAGTACTAAACCTATTCTTTTAGAATGAAGCCTTGATCCTATACCAGAGCTTTGGTGCTCATCAAATTGATGATAATGAATGTGTATGATATTACTGAATAATCATCATCATTGAAACATAGTTGTTGACCAGAAAAATGAATTGGTATAAGAACAAATGAGGAGAACACTTAGGATTGCAGGTTGGGTGGGGCCCGAATGTCGACCACCCTCGTAAATGAGCATGAAAGTGGTTGAAATTGTGGCATGGAGAACACTTGGTCTTGAGTTGACCAAGTGTGATGAGTATGTTGAGTGTACTCCACACAGTCAAATCCTTTGTAGTTTGAGGAGATTCCTAACAATTCGTGAGAAGGGAGAAGAAAAGAAAAGAGAAAGAAAGAAAGAGAAAGAAAGAAGAAAGAAAGGAAGAAAAGGAGGAGAGCTTTTCCCCCATTGTTTTGGTTGGTGGATCGAGCGGGTCTGCAACTTGAGGTGAGGATCTTTATCACTTGGTTATTTCCTTGTTTGGAATTGCTGATGGCATTTGGTTGGATTTAGAACATGTTATTGTTTGAATGAAGAGCATCTGCAGAAATTAGTATTTTCTCAGTTATTTGTATTCACAAGTCATGAAATGTCATGAAAAAGTAATACATTGAAGTGATTCCATAACATTTTCTCTGACTATTAATGGTGAGACCAGTTTCTACAGTTCATGTGGTAATTTCTAGAATATAGCGGACACGGAGCTGATTTGGCTGCGGTTTCTGACTGATACATGAAATATACATCTTGTCTGAAGCAGGTTCTATAGAAACTTAGTGATGTTGGGCCCGGTGTTTTTGGTCGCCTTGTAAATTGCGAATTTTCACAGGCAGTGTGATGAATAACATGGGAATTGAATATTAACATACGAATTTTCACAGGCCCGATGGCCCGATGAATAACATGGAGTGAATATTAACATGCGGTACACTAGACGGATGGAATACATACAGAATTTTACGGGTTTAGCCACGATTGTTTAGGCCGTAACTTTTCGAGTCAAACTCGGGTCGGGTGTTCTTGGACTCTATGAACTCATGATCGGGGAATCTAGCCCTGAGCCATTAAGTGGAAATAGATTGCTCACATCCATGCGAAAACTGGTGTTGCCGCTAAACATACTAATTGCACTATCAATATGGGTGTTTCAAACACATTGGGTTGTAATGTTGTCTTTAGGTATAGTCATTTCTTGGCATGTAGCGGTGTATAAACTAACATACTATGTCTCGACATGGGAATATGAATTATGTTGCTAAGTGGTTGGAGTATGTTAATGCTTGAATGATGTGTTGACATGAATAGGCCAGATGATAGAAAAGATGTAGTGCATGCTTATGTGATGTCTTGATTTGAATGTATTGGAATATTAACATATTTGCATGTATGTTGATGTTGAAGCTGAATATATAAATGTTGTATGCATTAGACATGAGTGTTCATAGCACACACATAGTGTGCGGTGTAGAATGTCCATGTAGAGGTCTTCGCCACATTGGTGTGGGTTTGAGTCTTGGTATTACAATTGCATTGCATTGGTGTGCGTGTACCACATTACATGAGAGTGTGTACATGATCTTGTTGCTTAGTACGTTTGGTGTTGAATCGTGTGGGCTTAGGAGTCGGACGAAGTCGATTGGAGTTCCACGGCGTTAAGCGAAAATGAAAAATGAAATGTGTGGGGCGTGACAGTAGGGGATATAGATACCCTCGGGTGAAAAACCTTTGAAAACACGGTTAGGCAGTATCCAGGTGAAAGCCAGCGTCGGAGGGTGTAAAGACCAGCGGTGAGACCGAGGATTACGTTGCTAAAGACGAAGCTTGATTAAATAAATCACGCGATTCACGGGTTGTGAGATGAAGTCGGGCCATTTCGGTCTTGATTTCCCATTGGCACTTGCATTGGGTGGTGGGTCGAAGGTTGACGGTGCCAGGCGTAAGTGCCGTCTCATACATGCATAGATTTTTCCGCGGTAGGATAACATGTATGCACCGGATTGGTTGTTGGTTTGACTATGAAATGATCATTTACGTGCACTGGGTGGGAAAATAACCCTTATAGGATTTATCTCTCTTTGGGCGTTAGCTCACCCGAGTCGATGGACCCCCTTTAGTCTGGGGGCGGGGTATGAGCGGCGGCTCCTTAGAGGCCGGGATTATGAAGCGGGTAGGATGTTATGATTCCTCGTTTTGTGTGTATATATTAGAGCGGCTAGTTTTAATATATGTTTGCATATTAGGAGTGATGTAATAGCTCTTGCGTCTGAAATGTAATGGTCTTGCTTAGTATGGGCCGAGTATGATGATGGGCCACGATAGGTCATTTTACTCATGTATGAGTCTCATGATATGAGACACACGAGGTTTACGAGGTTGACGGTAATCCCGATGGGACCGGGTTTGGATTCATAGCGAACACAGGTATCGGAAGCGTAGGTATCTGATCACCTGGGGCTTGGGGACTTGGGCTTAGGCCATGGTCATTAAGGTTTAAGAGCATCATAACTTGGAATAGCTTGGTGTCGAAGCTTGGGTTAGAATTACGTCTTTCGAAATTGATATCGGATCATAGTTTGGTATCCAGTCTGCGGGTAATTACATAGAGTCGGGATAGGATTGGATCTAAGGCATGCATTATACTGGTTTTTATCTTTGATTGTATGGCGCATGATTGTGTGCGAGTGCGTGAATTATATACTTGGTAGGATGTATATGAAATCGAACTTAGGGTTGAAAGCGTAACGCGAAGTTGAGCAAAGCGGATAGTTAGGATAAGTATATTATTGGTGGTATTTTGACTTTGTAGATGGCGAGTAGAGGGGATGGGGCGTGAAGGTCGTCACGGGTGATGGTCGACCACCACGATTGATCGACATGCCTTCATAGAGGCCATGGGTCTTTGCGATATGCATTCCTGGTACGATCACGGTAGAAAATGGGGTACCGGAGTAACACTCGGAGATTTGGCATCATCCTCGAAGCGGTCGCGGGAGAGACGGAAAATGAATGACCATTGGTTTCGTCAGTTGAGAGGATTCTCGACTATGGAATCACCTCGATCGACTGGATCGCGTGGCTTCATTCGACGAGGTGAGATCCTAGTTGGTGGGAGTGGATTCTGACTTCCGGGGACTTGGAGACTATGGCATGGGATGATTTTGGAGACTATTCATGGGGGGAAAGTACTTTTAGGCTAGCCTAACATGAGGCGAGGTTCATGAGGCGAGGCAGGGGACGATGTTTGTGCCGTCGTGGCGATTCACGGAGTTGCGCGTTTAGGGGATGATTATGTGACCCTTGTGACCCGAGGTGGGGAAGTTGGGGATGGATTAGAGTTGTCCATCAGGAAGCGGGTGTGGGACATAACCTGAATATGGACTCGATGGTTGAAATCTGACCTTGATTATTAAGGCGGAAGTGGATGGCTCGTAGCATCAGAGATCATAGTCCTTCAGTGTTATAAGAAGGGGAGGGAGGGTGACTCATGCTGGAAGCTCCAGGAAAGAGCTTGGGAGGGATTGTTTGCGAGGAGTTTTGGGAGCGGGGCATGACAATGAAACAGAGCCATGGATCAGGATTCTGATGGTGGGAAGATGACAACTTTTTCCCTTCCTCATCATTAGGGACACATATTGAATGTCCCTCAGTCTGGGTTTGGGGATGGGAGACTTTGGTCTGATCATGGTGGGACATGAGAAGAGTGAACTCACGTATGTTCTCGCCTCCACCTATGCAGACGAGGGGAATAAGATTATCCCGATCTGAGTGTGACGAGCGTGATGTTTGCAATTGAGGCGAAGAAACGGTATGGTGGTCGAGGCGGGGTATGCCGAGCCGGACCGGGGGACTCGAGGTGTGTCTATTTATTTGTTTACTCCGTAGAAGCGAAGCGATAATCCGTGGATTGATTAGTGCGGTTTCCCTGCTCTTTGCTTTGTGAGCGAGGTGTTATTGACTTCGGTGCATCCCACATTCCTTTATTATTCTGGCGCATCTTGTGTGAGTATTGGGCTTAGAAGGTTGAGACCTTTAGACGAACCTTGCATGTTCTCCACAGGGGTAAGGCGAAATTGATCGGATATGTTGGGATGAGTTAGAGATCTCGAGTTCTCACGGTGGACCTTCGAATTAAACGGATATGTCCGTTACCCCGAGGTGGATCCCTCGGGATGGGGCCCCAGTTGGCGGCTACATCGGGTTGTCATGGGTGTGGCAGTGCTGAGAGTTCACGCTGCACACGAGGCGATACTTGTGTTGTGTTTTGGGAGTGTTGCTGATCGTTTCACCCATCGCGTGTCACGATTCAAATCGCGGGCGGGTTGTGGGTTGGCTATGCCACAGGCGGTGAGGCAGGATATGATGCGCAGCGGGTGGTTTTGCGAGTGCGAAGATGTTTAGGACGAGCTAAAGTTCCCCTCCCGCAGAGGATGTAGACTTCGCGTGGGTTAAATCCTGGGGCGTCGCCCGTTTCTATGACTAGCGTAGGATGGCGCCGGTTGAGGTGCGAAGACTCGAGTCCAGTCGGGGAGTTCTTTGGCCGAGGTTTCGTGGGGCCAAACCGCGCGCCGCGGGTGCTCGCACTGCGAAGAGAAGGATAAGACCCTTGACCCATGCGCCGATTACTGACAGTTAAACGGGGTTGATGAGAATGCGTATCCATTGCGGGGATTGATGACTTATTTGTCGGTGAGAGGGGCAGAGTCTACTCGAGATAGACGCCCGCCGCGGTTACCGTGGTTCGAGAGTTGAGGAGCGAGACATCCACACAAGGCCGGCGGAGACGCGGTATGGGCACTTTGAGTTTGCAGTGATGCCCTTTGGATTAGCCAATGCACCGTATTCCATGACCTGTGAATAAGGTGTTCCGAGCTATTTGATCGGTGTGGTGGTCTTTGTTGATGACATCTGATCTACTCCCGATCGGAGGTGGAGCATGAGGATCAGCGAGAATAAATCTTCTGACTTTTGAGGATCATCGGTTGTATGCGAGTTCGGTAAGTGCAAGTTTTGGCATGTGGGGTGGGTTTTTCTTGGGACACGTGGTATCGACAGAGCAATGGTGGACACAGGAAGGTTGAAGGCGTGATGAGTTGGGAGGTAGAAGTCGGTCTTCGAGATCACGTGGTTTCTTGGGATTGGCGAGGGGTGAGGAGGTTATAGAGGATTTCTCTGAAATTGGCACATGACAAGATTGACCGGAAGGAGGTCGAGTTTGTATGGGATGACTCGTGAAGCGGTGTTCGGGGGGTGAAGAGGAGGCTTACTTGACTCTATCTAATAGTCTGGAAAGGAGACGAGAGGTACCTGATGTCTTTGTGATGCTTCGAAGGGCGGGTGGGGTGTGTTACGTGCGATCGGGAAGGTTGTAACATGGTTCTTGGCAATTAGAATCCACGGAGAGCAAAATGCCTACCGCGTGACATGGAGTTGCGGAGCTGCCGTAGTCTTCGCAAAGATTTGGCTCCCATGCCTGCAAAGTGACGAGTTCGGGTGTTTCAGACCCTGAAAGTGCGAAATACATGCTCACGCAATGAGACCTCGACATGGCGTAGATGGATGGAGTTTTGGAAGATTACGACTTCACTTTGCATTACCACCATCCGTTAAGGCAAATGCGAGTGGCGATGCGCAGGTGAAAGTCACGAGTCTTGGTAGTATAGCTTCAGGAGTGAAAGCGGATGCTGAAATGATGGCGGTTCGGTTGCGATGCGATGGCGGCTCGGGGTACCTTAGGAAATATGATGATGGCTCTGTGAGTCTCTGCTAGCAGTGATTGTGAGGGCCCTTTAGCACACTCAGGCGAGGGTGGTCCCACTCACCAGTATCCCAGCTCTGAGGGTTCTTTCGCCTCAGTGGGGAACCGAGCGCAGGGCAATGAGCTTGAGGTAGTTCATTACTGGCCCATATCGACTTCTCTCTGAAGCTACGCGTCGGATACGTTGGTTCGTGTGAATGAGCGTTCTGCAGCGGGCGGTACTGGACCAGGGTTTGCGAGTTTTGACAGCGCTCGAGAGGTAGGATTTTCTCCCTACTTGTGTTTATTCCCATTTTGAGTTTTTGAATGTTTCGGTTGGTTTGAGGCCGTGAGGGCCGTTTGATCGATCCCAAAACATGGGACCAGTGTTGAATTTTCTTGAGAATTTCTTTAGTGGTCGTGACTGCCCAGAATTTAGAGCTGTTTGGGTCTTTAATTAAAATTTACACGTGAAGTACATGTGATATGATAAGGCGGAATGGGCTGCTTGATCGATACACAAAACATGGGATAGAAATTGTAGGAATTTTGGGGGCTTCCCAGTTTGTCATTGTGATCAGAAGCTAGTTATTTGTGTGTGTGAAATTATGCTTAGGTGTTTATAAAGATAGGAAATGGAGTAAGAAATTAGGTTCAAGGTGAAGCGAGATTGAATGATGAAATTTTGCCGAGTAGACGTGCTCTTTGGCGGGGCGTAAGCTTGAGTTCAGGGTTTGTGAAATGGCCATAAGGTCCATGTGTTTTGGCATTGAAATTGTGAATTGAATGGCTTGGTATGTAGGAATTAATTTGGAGAGTTGGTTGATCAAAGAATTATTAGGTTAATGTGAGTGTTAACCTGATGACCACGATTATATAGAATTAAATTGTGTTGTAAGTCATTGGTGATGATTATGATTTGCTCAGTGAAATTTAGATGGGTGATGATTGAAGTGTTGGAACTACGTAGTAGTGTAATTGTAGTTGATTGAAAATATGCATGTGAACTATTATTGTGTAAATGGTTTTGAAAATGGCATGCATTTTCCTTATGCCTTCAGGTAACACTAGAATTAGGTGTGAGTGCATGATAAGGTATTTTGTAAGCGGATATGGTTGCGAAGATTTCTGGGATGATGGGAGGAATTGGAGTTAGAATGGGCGGCGGATCATTTTGGATATGAGGGCGCGGCCCATTTTGGAAGCTCACTGACGATTCACCTCGGGGTAGTCCCATACTACAGAATACTTGGTAGTATATTTTCAGACCCGAAAGTTTTGTTTTGAAAATGATTATTTTCTCATACATGGCTTAGAGCGAGTGTGAGTGAGTCGGTGAGACTCGTGACATGGGGTAATCATGTAGACATTCAAGTAGGATCATGTATTTACTTGAGTGTGTCTGTTTACTGAACGTTGCCGCGCACTTGGGGTGGTGGTAGCCCGCCAGGGCGATTCTCCTCTTGGCCCCAGCTGCACCACAGTCGTGGGACCCCCTTTATTTTTCGAATGCGGAGAAGCTCAGAGCGATTTCGTTTGAGGTTGATTTGAAGAAAGCGGATTGGCCAGCGATGGTTTTTGGACACCAACATGTAGAATTGTAGATTTTAATATATGTTTGGGTTAAAAGTGTAATCAACTATTGAATTATTGGGAGATAATTGAAGAATAGTTGTGACTCAGTGATTTTATTAGTATTGGTTTATGAGCCCGAGAGGCAATTTACTCATGTTGGGATATATGTTGCATATATTGGATTGTTTAGACAATTAAATGCGGTGTATACATGTTTTGTATTTGGGTAGGCTCACAGTCACAAAGGAGACTGCCCAGATTTTAAAGTGGCGTCGGGTAACCCGGAAGCATCCACTTGTATTCATGAGTTGTGGTGGTCAGCCCAGGCCTGCCGGTTAGGGTGTCACGGTGATGATAGGAAGTCCAGTGCGGGGCCCAGCGAACTAGTATCCATCGAAGTCGAGAAATGCAGTTAAATACGAGACCAGTGGGCAATCTACCACGGTTAGTCTTGATTATGAAGGGCAATTGTGGTTCCCGGTCGGCGGTTGAGGGAGGAGATCCTCGAGGAGTTGTTGCTCCCCGCGTTCGTTGTGCATCGGTGACACGAAGATGCCATCGCTGACAGCCATTAGCCAGGTAGCTATTGGGCGGGATGAAGAGGCATGTTGGGGATTTGGCAAGCGGTGTCTCCGTGCGGCCCGGTGGTGAGCAGAGCGGCGAGTACACTCGGCCGTTAGAATGGCCGAATTGATGGGAGCAAATCCGCGATGGACTTTGTGACTCGCTTGCCACGGACGCGCGCCGAGCGTGATGCGATATCCGGTTGCCCGTGGTGACTCACGAGTCGGCTTTGACAAGCGTGCGGATGACCTTCACAGGAAATTGGGTTGCTGTAGAGGTATTGGTTGCATGGAGTTCCGATCTCCATAGTATCGGATCAGGATCTGGTTTACGACTCCGGTCTGGAAGTTTCGAGGCCGCCCGAGGTTGACTTCCCGATGATGCCGTTTTCATCCTCGAAGCGGATGGTCAATTAGAGCGGACTGTTCGGATTTTTAGAGGACATGCTGAGCATGCGTCCTGCATCTCGAGGTAGGCGGGAGGAGCACTTGCCTGGTAGAGGTCGCTGCGATAGTTGTCGAGGCGAGTATTCGGATGGCACCTATGAGGCTCTCACGGAGGCCATGTCGATCAGATATGTTGGACGGAGGTGGGAGAGAGCTCGTCAACGGTCCCGAGATTTGATTAGGACACCTGGAGAAGGTGGAGTATGATCCGGAAGCGTCTCTTCTTTCAGGCCTGTAGAGTTACATTGATATCTGACGGCTTGACCTCCCAGAGTTCGAGGCGAATGTGCTTACGAAGAGGGTGATACTAAGAGAGAGTGATCAGATTGGAAAACGAGGAAGCTATCGCCCAGGGTACATTGGACCAGCCAGTGCTTTCGAGAGGGTGGCGGTTAACGTATCGGTTGGGTGCAGCGAAGTTGTCGAGGCGTTCGTGAGGTGTTTCCACGTCTACTGTGCTCGGAAGTACACTCAGGATCCGACTCATATAGTGGATTGGAGAGCTGTTGATCTTTGATGGGACCTTCGAGGGGACCGGTACATATCATGGATAGCCAGAGAGCGGGTTTTGCGTGGCAAGGCAGGTGAGCTTATAAGGTGTTAATGGCGACAGAAGTCGAGGAGGCGACATGGGAGCGCGGGACAGGCGGCATGATATCCCTTCTTGTTTGATGGGAAGGTGCGTTTTCTTGTCATTAATGTTTTGAATGGTATTGCATATCATGTGTTTGATTGTGTGCATATATGTGGGAATGTCGGGCAATTCAGCACCCCAAGGGGGGGGAGGAGAATGTAGGCACGGAACGTTTTTTTCTTTAAAATGGCGGGTGGTAGTTCTTTCCAGGGCAGTCTGAATAGCTCCCCAGATCTTTCTACAGACCTCGGATGTGAGAAACGGATCACTTGCCCAGTTGGAATCATCTCACAAGGCTGGTTGAGCCGAAACAATGCGTCGAATTTGAGGGCGGAATGGGCGATGTAAAGTTGCCATGGCGCCATGGAGCATGGCACATGGGTGGCCAGTGTCATCGCGCCGGATTAAGTGGCGGGTGGTGGGGCAATGTCGAGCCACCATTGCAGGCATGAAATAGTTGAAATTGTGGCATGGAGACGCGGGTCTTGAGTTGACCAAGTGTCGAACAAATTATATTGGAGTGTATGTACTCCACCTGCGGTCGAACTGACTTACAGTAGTTTGAGGGAGATTCCAAACAATTCGTAGAGAGAGAGGAAGAAGAAAGAGAAAGAAGAAAGAAAGAAAGAGAAAGGAAGGAAGAAAAGGAGGAGAGCTTTTCCCATTGTTTGAGGTTTGGGTGGATCGAGCGAGATTCACACTTGAGGTGAGGGATCTTTCCTCATGGATTTATTTCATGGTGGGGCCATGGAAATGGCATTTGGTTGAGTTGGTATGTTGTGTTTGAATAAGAAGAACATACAGAAATTGGTATCTTTCCTCGGTTATTTCTTGGCCCACAAGTCATGAAATGTCGGCCCAGAAAAGTAGCCACACTTGAGTGGGGTGATTCCTTTATTTTCTCGAAGCGGTAATGGTAGGACCCCGGTTTACAGGGGTCCTTATAGTGTTCAGAATAAGCGAGACACATTTGGATTTGGCGCTCTTTGGTTTTGGGCGATACATGAAATATACGTCTTATCTGAAGCGACTATAGAAGCGAAGTCGATGTTAAATTTAGTGTTTTTTGGTCCTTGTAAATTGCAGAATTTTTAAGGCCCGATATTCGAGTTGTGAATATTAACATATGCATAATTTTCGGCCCGATGGCCGATGAATAACATCGCGAATTGTAATATTAACGTGCGGAATTTTCACAGGCCCAGTGGTGATGAATAACATGCGATTATATGAATATTAACATGCAGAATTTTCACAGGCCGATGGTGATGAATAACATGCGAGAATTGTGAATATTAACGCTCAGCGTTTTACGGAGCGGATGAATATGCAGAATTTTACGGGTTTAGCCACGATTGTTTTAGGCCATAACTTTTTTTAGTCGAACTCAGGTTAAGTTGTTCTTGGACTCTATGAAAAGCTCATGTCGGGAATCTAGCCACAAGCCATTAAGTGGAAATAGGTGCTCACATCTGTCTTAGAAAAGCGAGTGTTGCACTAAATTGTACTAATTGCTATCAATATGGGTGTTTCAACACATTGGTTGCTGTGTTGTCTTCGGAACATGGTCATTTCTTGGCATGCGGCGTATGGCCCGACATATATCACCGGCCTTGGGAATATAATTATGGCATGCCTGGAATGATTGGAATTATGTTAATACATGCTTCAGACTATGGTGTGTGTTGACATGAATATGAATGATGAAAGATACTGTTTATCACTTATAGCAGTGTCTTTTGATTTGAATGTGTGAATAAATAATATGGCGCATGTATGTTGATGTTGAAGCTGAATATAGAAATGTTGTATGCATTGAACGCGGGTGTTCATAGCACACACATAGTGTACAGTTAACAGAATGTCCATGAAGGTCTTCATACATTGGTCATGGGTTTTGGTCACGATGACACAAATTGCATTGCATTGGTGTGCGGTAACACCACATTACATGAGAGTGTGTACATGAGTGCTTGATTTGGCCTTTGTTTGGTGTTGAATCGGTGTGGGCTTGGGAATGGGACGAGTCGATTGAGTTCCTGACGTTAAGCGAAAATGAAAAACAAAATAATAATCGGGCGTAGCAAGTAGGGATAGATACCCCCTCGGTGAAAACTTGAAAACTTTGTTAGGCGATATCCCACCCAGGTGAAAGCTTAGAAAAATATCGGATGGTGTAGAGACCAGCGGTGAGACCGAGAAAAGGATTACATTGCGCAAAAAGACACCATGAAGCGATTATAAAGATCACGAATACGGGTTGTGAGATGGGAGGAGTCGGGTGACTTCGGTGCTAATTTCCCATTGGCACTTGCATTAGGTGGTGGGTCGAAGGTTGACCCGGTACATGGGGCATGTAGAGTGTCGTCTCATACGTGTAGATTTCCATGATAGGATATAACATGTACGGATTGGTTGTTGGTTTGTGGCAGTGATCATTTGCATGTACTAGGTGAAAATGGCCTTATAGGTTATCTCCTCTTGGGCGTTAGCTCACCCCCATCGTGGGACCACCTTCCAGTCTGGGGCCAGTCTGAGCGGAATGACACTCCTTAAGTAAGGTTATGAAGCGGCGGGTTGTATGATTCTTGTTTTGTGTATATATTATAGCAGCCATAGTTTTAATATATCATTTTGGCCAGAGTGATATGACAGCTCTTGTCCCATAGAGGAAATGTGTGAGTGCATGCTTAGTATGAATGAGTATGATGATGGACCCTATTGGGTCATTTTATCTTCTGTGGTCTCATGATATGAGACCTACCTGAGTTCCTTGGAGTTGACCAGTGATCAATGGGACCCCCGGGTTTTGGGGTGTCACAAAATCCTTTCAAGTTGTTCAACTGGTTTTAAAAAATTTCTTAGGTGCAGACTTTGAAAAGAGTCTTGAATACACATTTGAAGAAATTCTTTGAAGTTTTTTGGCTATTTCAAACGTTTTCTAAGGTGTAGTTTACAAAAAATAATCATGAATACACCTTCGAAAAAATTCTTTGAAGTCGTTTAACTGTTTCAAACATTTTTCGATGTATATATTATGAAGATAATCTTGAATACACATTTGAAAAAATTCTTTTAAGTTGTTCGGCTTATTTTGAAAAAAAATTTAGGTGCAGACTCTGAAAATAGTCATGAATACACCTTCGAAAAAAATTCTTTAAAGTCGTTTTACTCTTTAAAAAATTTTATGAGGTGCAAAACTCGAAAAGATTCATGAATACACCTTCGAAAAAAAATTTTTGAAGCTGTTTGGCCCATTTCAAAAAAATTTTAGGTGCAGATTCTGAAAAAAATCATGAATACACATTCGAAAAAAATTCTTTGAAGTCGTTTGACTATTTCGAAAATTTTCTTGAGTGCATATTTCATGATTTCGACAACCTCGGGTTGAGTGACCTTTCACCTGAACTTGATTTTTTTATTTGATAGATTGTAGGTCGTACATTACCAAAGAGTTTCGATTTGTCTATTGGCGGAAAGGCCTTAAAGGTTGCCCTCTGCCAGATAGACTTTTGCCTTGTAACTTTCTTTGGATTTGTTTCCTTAGGAATTTCTTGTGTCGGATCAATGGCTTCCTCCCCTGTCCCATCTTCATCAAGGTAATACAATCTTATGCTTATTCTTTCTTTGACCTGTGCTTTTGTACTCCATAGCTTGTGATGACAAATGATTGTCCTGAGACTACTATGATCCCTTTCCAACCCTTGCTAGGTGCCCATCGACCTACCATTTTTTCTTGGTGGAAAGAGGAGAATTGGAATGTCTTCGTGAGATGTACTTGATTTGTTATTAGAAACTCATTGGGCCACCTGCTTGCCTGAGACATATAACCATGACATTGCATTGGTGGATCGAGGTGCTTGAACTGCCTTGATGTGGTGATGTTTGTGGGATAATTGTGGAAAAATCATTGAACACCCGGCCTGCGTCTGATCTGACCATGACGCATTAGTAGATCGAGTGGCAGCAGAGCTGCCTTTTGATGTGTGTTGATATTTGTGAAATAATGATGTAACTCTATTGTTGATTAAAAGTGGTCATTGGACCTACTTTCTTTGAGAATATATATTGTATATATCAGGTACAACATTGGAGAGTTTTGAAAAACGATTGACTCTAGAAAACTATTAGTATATTGACAGTTACATATTTATTTAGACAAATTTATATTTGAAACATTGGCTAAAAAAGCCCTATTTGGATATATGTTTATCCAAAACATAGAACAAGGTACCATGCTAAAGAACTTGAATGTTTGAGAACACAGTGGTTAAAAAGCCTACTTTTATCTAAAACATAGAATAAAATGAGGTACTATGCCAGAGAACTTGAATTCTTGAGAAACAGTGGCTAAAAAGCCTACTTTTCACCAAAACATACAAAATTCCCCTAACACTACCCCTTTAAAGGCCTTGGAATTGGCCTAATTATTTTGGGATTTTTTTACAATTTCCCACATGGTAGGGAAGTACTTCTTCAAGTATTTCCCATTAATGAACCTCTTATGTGGCTCTCCTTATAGGTTTGCTAACCAGTATATGTTTCCAGGTAGTACTTGATGCACCTTGAAAGGTCCCTCCCAGTTGGGAGACCATATGCCCAATTCTTTGTCTTTGAAACCAACTAACAATATAATCTTCCAAAAAAGCTCTCCTACTTAAAATATTTTTCTCTTGATTCTCTTGTTATAAGTTTGAACCCCTTTATTTTTCTGAATCAACATGTAGTTGAAGGCTTGTATTCTTCTGTAATTTGCTGATTCAAGTTCCATCATCATGACCTAACTGTATTCTTGAGAAGTAAGGCCATTTTGCTTGGAAACTCTTAAAGAAGGCACCACTATTTCCATTGGGAGTACTGTATCTTGTCCATAAGTAAAAAAAAAATGACTTACCCCTATAGAGCTCCTTTTAGAAGTCTTGTATTCCCACGATTTGGCTTTGGCAAAAAAATGAGTTGATATGATAAGTTGTATCCCATAATCCGTAGCAAAGTAATTAATCTATTCCCCAATGAACATTGTTCCTTAATCGATGGTGATAGACTAAGGAATTCCAAACCTATGAATAATATGCTCCTTGATGAATTGGTTTGTCAACCGTTATGCATCGTATTAGTCTTTGCCTCCGCTGATTAATTGAAATAGTTTGTATGACTAGGATGAAGTTGTGCCCATTAGATGATGTTGGATGAATCTTCCTAATCAGGTCCATGGCTCACCCTTTGAATGGCCACGGTTTTACTATTGAATGTAATTTAACAATAAGAATCATTTGTATGCTTCCATATTTTTGACATTATTGACAACCTTTGGAGTGCGGCATGTCTGATCTCTTAGGAATGTTAAATACAAATAGTAAGTGTCTTTCTAATTGACCATTGCGTTTTACTTTGTATTGATGAGCTCTGACTCTAACTTAATGAACTTGCTTCATAACTATACTATCGGAAGATAGCACTTAGAGTAATAACCCGACAAATCTTTCTATAAGCTCTACTTTTAGTAGAACAAGTTAAAGCAGGCCTTGTTATGTGGGGAACCCTCTGGTTTGGATTATCCAAATATTCTCTAAGTGCTCTCGATCTATGATATTGCATGTGTTGAATTGTTGAATGTTCTGGGTTGGCCCTCTTTCAAAAATTGAAGGATGATTCTTCTTCTCTGTCATGATGAGCTTATGGGTCACTTCTTCACCCATTTTTACATAGAGCTATTTGAACATTATGACTCTAGTTTGATTCCTAAGCACATGTTCAAATTAAATCGTGTGAAGTGCTGTTCAAATGGTGGCAGCAATGTAAGGTCTTAATAGTTGTTGTTGTCCTGGCAAAAGTTCTGAGGCGAAATTTGTATCGCGACACAAAACACTATGTCGCAACATAGAAGCCCTTTATATTAAACCTGTGAATAAAATCATAACAGAGCATTTTTGCTTTTAAAACTTCTCAAACTAGGTTGCGACACATGGAAAATCTATGTAAGTATGATGAGAGCTTTAATACATGACGAAAACATACCGATGAAACCAACTGGGTTGTGACACTCCTGCTGTCGCGACATGGAATCGAGAATTCTATCGCGACATAAACCCAATGAGCGAGCAGCGCTCTTATTTCTGCATTTCCCTGACTCTCTTCAGTAAATTTAAACACTCTTCTTGCCTTTATCCTGACTTACCAAATAGTAAAAACTAGAAACTCTATTAACACTAAAGCGAGCAGGTCAATAAGTTTTTATTACAAAACTTCATGTATACATATACAAGCCGGATATTCTATCCCGAGAATATTACTAAAATACATGAATAGGCCTGATAGGCCCTTTTTCACAAAAATTCTCTTGGACGTGTTTCATTCCCCACATTGTACCTTTGATACATAGAGAAATATTATCCATGGCAGGGTGAGCAATGCCCGAGTAGATGAATTCTCCTATAGTCTTTCACCTTAGTGACAAACATACATCATACCATATTTCATCTTGAAAATGCAATCCTAAATGGAATATTTCATGTCATGAATGAGATGGAATTTCGCTTATGCGTAACACAGTCTGGCCAGGCTCCTCACACATGCGATGCGAGTGGCAGAAATGATAAGTGGCATTTCACATTGACTTGCTCATTTCTGGACAACCTCGATATTCATTTTAATTTATCAAATCTTGTGTATTTATGGGCTACGTATTTTTCGGGTTTACAGTGGGATCAGTCGCATGCCTTGACATTTTACGGTCTTTCCTTACCGGTGATCATAATAACCACAAATGAATTTGAATTAACTTTCCGAGGTGGATTTACCACAAATCTTACTCATGTATCTGAATTTATTATTATATTTTTTCATATTATATAGCCTGGTCGATTTGAATAACCGGTACCATGCACACACCAGACTCAGCATAATGTCCTCATTACATATGAATCGTATATGTCATTTCATGAATAATTATATTTTCTACATATAATTTACATACATCATAATTTTCATGCTAATATATCAAATAAGCATATCAGCCAGTCCCTTGACATGTTATTAATTTTTTTAGCAATAACACATAAAACAGCACACATGGACCAATAACAAGTCGAAAATTAGTCCGGGACACACCCCAAACAAATCAGTAAATTTGAATTCAGAGACTAAAACTGATCCATAAATTTAATCATGGACTATCCAAAATAGTCGAAAATCAAATGTCGGATTATTAAAACGGAGTCCAATCTAACCTCGGGCCCAGTAAATAGTTCAAAAATTCCAACATTGATCCCCCAAATTTTGGGACTAAGCGCACACGACCATTCAACGCCACGAAACACCCCATCCATTTGAATGGCTCTTAGATCAAGGGCCAAGCAGAATTGTATGAGAAAAACACGCACTCTCGGGGTTGGCGAAACCAGCTAAATTTAGTACCCAGCGCTCTGTTGCGTGGACCAGCTTGCCTCTTACTCAGCTTGAAGCAGCGACTAGATCGCCCAGTGAAATCTAGAGATAGGATTGTAGCTTACCGCTCCTCTTTCTTCTCCTTCTTTTCTTTTCTTCTTTCTCTTTCTTTTGCTAGTTTTCCCTCTCCTTGAATTTGGTTCGACAAGTCCAAATTAGATACTCCTCCTTAACCACGTGTCGTTTCATTGGTTCCCTTTTCTTTCATATCGTCTTGTCAGCTTGGATTTTATATCCCAGGGCTTGTGTAGCGTACGCTGACTTTCCCATTTGTTTGTTTGCATATAATTTAGGCGTATGGCTCTCCACACAGAGACACAGGGCCTAAATGACCACCAACCGGCGCCAATGGTTGTTACACCCACTAAAAACAATGAAATTTCGACTATCTCGTAATCCAACGAATTCACCGTGTAACTACAATAGATTTCACGGACCGATCTCCACCGTGAAGTCCGCTTTTCATCTCGAGATTCAGTACTTCAAGTTTTCAACCGAAATTATCGTTTTACCATTTTTTAAAAAAAAATGTATTTTTCTCAAGTTTTACAGGGATGATGATCAACTACAATTTAAACTAAATTAAACTAACATAACTCTTGAAAATCAGCAAATGATTGAAGTGAAGTGTAAGAAAACTTTAATGATTTACGCTAGGGCCGATTATCTCCATTAATGGGTTTATGACTTAAAACCATAAAATACCGGTTAAAATGAATATATCCTCGCACTCACCCAAGGAACCCGATATGAGGTTTACACTTTCGTGTCTTCCCTCAATTTCTCACACCTCATTCATATTCTCCTTTCGATCCTTCTAGGTCAAACAATGTGATACTAGTTCTAAGGCAAATTAGTCCTTAGGAATTTTATTGGTCTCCTTTCGGTCCTTGCAATAGAATTACCCGAGTTATGCTCCGATCAATCTTCTTACGATCTTCGCATAAGGTTGAATGATGTCCCTCTTAATAAAATCCACCTAGTACTAGGCATTCCTAGTTTCCTAAATCTCTTTGATTAAGTTAATTCGATTTTAACAATTGTGGGACATTAGAGGTAGAACTCAATTTTAAGGGGATGCTTCTAGCTGTCACTCTAGAACCCCTTGAGCTCTAGGTCTCAACTTCATCCTCTAGCATACAACAATTAGATAAAAACCTGGAAAATCAAGGAACCACATACATACAACCTCAACATAAGCATAGATTCACAAAAATCATTCAATAAAACTCATAATTCAACCACCAACTTCAACAACCAGCCCTATGGGAGAAATTAACCACTCATAACAGCCTCAAAACCCAACAATATCATATTTACACCAAATAAAATACCGAAAAATAAAGAATAAGAGTAGAGTTTAGGAATACAAAACAAATATGAGATCAATCTCATCCAAAACTTAGCTCCACAGCTACAAGGTATCCCCTAGCAACTGGATCTTCCAATTCAAATTCAAAAATTAAGCCTCAACCCAAAATGAAAAACCTGAAAGAACTGTTTCAGAGAAAACCCATAACAAGCATGCTTGCTCTCTGTCTTCCATCTTTGAACTGTCATACAGGTAAGAGATGTCACAGCCAATGATCGAGCAAAAAATATAATAGTTCTTTGTTCAACTGATAAACGTCTGAAGAAAAACACAAACAACAATAATGAAAAATCAAGTCTGAATTTAATCCATCAGTTTGTCAACCAAAAATGTTATGAACTGATTCACAAACATTCCTGCAAATTTTCTTCATTTGGCCCATTAAAAAATTAAAATCAAAAATATAATAGAAAAGTTACCTATCCTGATCCCATTTTTTCAATGTTCAATCAAGTTTCCTTCTGTCTTCAATATCTTCAGAATGAACTGTAACACCTGATTTGATCCTGATCCCAACCCGCCAATAATCTTACTGATTCTTTCACTAGATCTTATTTCCACCAGTTCTTTGGTTTTTATTTTCTCGCCTTCCGCGATATCTTTCCCCTGTTGTTTAGTTACTCAAATGTTTAATAATAAAACAAAATGTAGATTCATTAATGAAACACTAACTGAGCCCGTGGAGAAACATCTGAGTTTCAATATGCCGTGTTTCGACCTGAGGTGGGATCAATTCCAACCTGAAGCGTGAAGCGATTTGGAAATTCCTGCTTTTAAGATGTTCTGAATGCCCAGTTCAGCAGTGGAATTCTTTATGTCATGCCATCCAGAGTTTAGTGTCACTTAGTTCATTAATATATAAACATTTCAGATGGATCAGCAACCCAATTATATGTCTTAAAAAGTCATATGTCATTTGCTACGTCACGCCAATATCTTATTAACCAAAACCAATATTAATCAGATTAGTCCTAAACTTAACCCCATTTATTGATCGCTGCTAAGGTTTTATAGTTAATATTTAATCTGTTTAATCCATTATTTAAAATAATAAGATCTATAATGAACTGTCACTGGGCATTTGGTCAATAAAAAACTCTGATTAATTTAATGATGTTATTTAATTTTATTGATATTTAATTAGTTTAAATTATAATTAATAATTGAGTATTTGAACATAAATAACTTATTTTAAGAGGCTAATGATTTAATGTTAATATTTAACTGATCTAATCTATCAATTTATGTTGTTACCATTATAAAGCCACACCTGATTTATTCATCACATGTGCCAACATCAATATATCCATAACATCTTATCTCAATCAAAACCCATGAAAAACCCGTCATTTATGTCGATTAAAATTAGCCAAATAATATCTAATATGTATGAATAAAGAGATCAACATCTAATCTCTCTTCCAGTTTAACCTGTTTGTATTTCTTCCTTACACTGATCCATATTTGAAGGTCTGATGTTCCGCCAATTAGGTTCTTCATCAACCGAGTTTAATCCACTATATTTCCATATTTGATATGCCATTCTGACAAACGTTAAGGTTGAGGCCCTTCTTTAACTGATATCAAAATATAACCTTCATTATTCATATTTGTCGATGAAACGAAAGTACAAAGATATTTCTCGTCAAAACTTTTACTTCAACTAAGCTATTAATTAAAATAAACAAAACAAAAATAATCAACATAGTCGTTTCTTGGTACCAAAATAAAATAGCTTTAATAGATAAACAAAATAAATTATTCAATGCAAAAAATTTGATTTTTGTTAAATACTACAAAAAACCATTTGATCCCGTTTAACCCGTGGCTAGGGACTAGGTTGGGTTAATAAACATCGACCGACGAAACCCCGCTAAATGGCCTAGCCCATATTGGCGGCCCAATCTAAAAAGGCTTAAAATGAAATAGCAACCGCTTCTACCTCTATCCGACAAGACACCCAAAGATTTACAGAATACACCAATACGCATAAGAGACGTATCGCAAAAGCTTACCAATGCCTTCACTCAATTCAACCATTGATGTAGGAGCTTCTATAAAACACATCAAACATTGGGAGTTCATGAAGAATTGGATTGGGGAGGTCAAAAAGCATTGAACACACATGGAAACTCCCTTTTTGGACCTCATTTGGGCCTTGGAAGGCAAAACAACGTGGTCATACTTGGGCAAATCCCTAATGTAGAGCCGTCATATTGATTTTAGAAAGATTTGCCGTAAGATCTTCTGGAGGATTTGCTTTGTGGATTCACAGATTTCTTTAGAAAGATTTGCCGAGATTTACTCCAAGATTTTATTCTATCCCTTTTAGGAAGATTTGCTTTTATTTATTTTATGTGTTTCGCTTTGGTGAGTCAAATAAGCATGTAATTTAGAAAGTTTTTTTTCCTAGTTAAAGTAGAAGTTGTTTTATTTGCTTTAGAAAGTAAGGGGCCTATAAATACCCCTTTAGTTGTGTATTTTTTCATTCATTCAAGTTTTAATAAACTTTCAATTTCTCTTTTAAGAGTTCTCTTACTTAGGTGGATCCCTCAAGGAGTTCGTATTTCTTATACCCAGGTGGATTCCTCACGGCGAAGTATTTATGTCCAAATTTCATCAATCAACCCTTCCATAATTGATTGTGACGCCTTCACTCCATCATCTATCTTGTGTGGATCTTTTCAGTAACCATATAAGTAACTACTCTTGTGCAAACTCTACCCTCCTCACCATCTCATATTTTCTTTAAACTTTCCTTAACCAAATTTTCAACCTTAACCCAGAACTTTCCAAATCTTGTTTCATACTATTAAAACCTTCCTAAAAATTTTCCCACTTTCAATCTCTGTTTCCAGTTTAACCTATTGTATTTTTTCTCATATTGATCTATTTTGGGTTCTTGACAAACTGCCAATTAGGGTTCTTCATTAACTCTAGTTTAACCTATTGTATTTTTCCCTCATATTGATCTGTGTTGGGTTCTTAGACAAACCGTTAGTTGAGGTTCTTCATTAACTATTTGTTGACAAACTTTCTTATTGTTCATTGTTTTGACTATGGAAATCGAAAAGTAGCATATTTCCTTTTGTCAAAATTTTCATTTCTAAACCAAACAATAATTAAAATAAAATAATATAAAAATAAAAATAATAATATAGTCTTCTTTTTTTGAAAATTTGTTATATTGTATTTTTCAAATATACAAATAAATTAAATTATTTTAAATAAAAATTTTATTTTATGAAATATTTACAAAGATTGTGAAATTATTTTTTTAATATATTTATCATTTCAACCAATTTTGACCCGTTTTAACCCGTGGTCCGCATAGGGTTTGGTTGGACTGGTCAAACATTGACCTAAATAAAACCCGGGCTAAAATGAGTCGGGTTAGCTCGTTTCCCACCTTTATCCAATAATACACCCAATATGTTATGGTAGTACACCCAATATGTTATTGAAAAAAAAAACTTGCTAATGCCCTCACTCAATTCAACCATGCATATGTCATATTTGTATGAGGTTTTAACTATTTTTTATTATGGTAGTATTAGGCAATACTTCCAATATGTTATGGTAATACCCCTATTATGTTATGAAAGTATAAATGCAGTAAATGATACTAACCAATGACCTCACGGATTCTAACCAATTGTTTGACTCATTACAACCATGCATATGAAATAATAACTCATTGTCCGTATTTATATGAGATCTTTTTATTATGGTAGTATTAGGCAATACTTCCAATATGTTATGGTAATACCCTTATTATGTTATGAAAGTATAAATGCAGTAAATGATACTAACCAATGACCTCACGGATTCTAACCAATGGTTTGACTCATTACAACCATGCATATGAAATAATAACTCATTGTCCGTATTTATATGAGATCTTTTCAATTTTTTTTATTATGGAAATACCTCTAGTCTATTATGGTAGTACTAGTTTGTTATGGTAATACCAATATAACAAAAGATGCTAACTAATGACCTCACATATTCTAATCAATTGTCTGATCAATTACAACCTAAAAATAGAATAAAATCGTATGTACATTTTATATGGGTTTTAGGCAAATGTTTATTTTGATAGTACCGAGTAGTATCTCCAATATGTTATAGTAGTACTAATTGCAAAACCGAGGGTGCTCGTCCAATATACCAAGTGTTATGATAGCACATAGCATTTGGGATCAATTTTCTAATAGAATGTTTGACACTCTAAGTGGACTTGTCGAATATTTGTTAATATAGATTAAAATACATTATGGATATTTGTTAATTTTAGTTCTGCTGTCTAATATAACATATTCATAAACCATAATCAAGACCAAACAGTTATTGTATATTAACAACCTACAAAATATATTAATTTTATCTCAAAGTTTCAAGAACCCGTGAGCCGACTACGACCAGTTCTTCACTTTAACGACAAGTGAATTTGAAGAAGCTTTGGATTGCACCGATGAATGAATACCTGATTGGTTAAATCTTTTGCATTTGTTTCAGAAAATCAACCATGTCAGCCTTTCAAATAACATATCGTAAAAAAACATAAATTAATTTCATAAGCGCTCTTTTTAGTTGGAGTTATAAACGGAAAAAGAAAAAAAGGTTTCCACATATCAAAAAACAAGTCCATCTTCCAATGTGTAGACCCCAAATTTTGAGGATTAGGATTTCTTTCCTTTTCTTTCTTTTGTGGGAAGCGATCCCACATTGGAAAATTACAAGGGAGAGAGGTGTGGACCTCACATTTTGAGGCTTAAGTTTTTTTTCCTTTGTGGGAGGCAATCCCACATTGGAAAATTACAAGAGAGAGAAGCCTCCCTTTCCCTATAAAAGGGGACCTCTCCCTCGGGACAAGGAGAGGAAAAGGAAACTATAGGCCAGCTCCACTAAAAAGTGTCGGCACTTAACGGCTCCTTGACACTTCTTTTTTTTTTTTTTTGAGAATAAATTCACAAGATTGGTCTATATAATTTTGGTCATATTAGTTCCTTAAATTTATTTTCTTAAGCGAGACGATGTGGGTCTTCCCTAATATCAGAGCTGGAGGTCTTAAGTGGTCTCAAAGTTTAAAAGTTTGCAGTGCCTTTGAGGAAATCTTGCTCTGTAAGCAATTTTGGGAGACAATCCCAACTTTATACTTCAAATAGAGTACGGTTCGTCCTGTGGAACTACCCGTCTACCGCATTTTTTTTTCTTGACTTCTTTTTATTCTTCTTTATATAGTTTTTTTATTGTCTTGTATATACATTTTATTAGTCATTTAATTTTATAGTCTTATTATTTTATTTTCCTTGTAATTATATTGTTGCTTTTTTGTTTATTTTAATTAATTTTGTTGTTGTTGTTGTTTTTTTTTTTTTAAAATTCAATTTATTTTTCCTTAACATATGGACTATCACCCACCCTTAATTTAATAAAATCCCCAACTTTTTTTTTTCTGAATTTTCATTTCTCAATTTTAAGTATCCAAATTTCAAATTTCTCATTTTCTAAAATTCAAATTTTCAATTTTAAAAGTCAAGTCCTCCAAATTTCTAAAATTCAAATTTCAAATTTCAAATTTCTATTTCAACCAAATTTTTCAATTTTAAATCTGTCCTTCTACTTCCCAATTTCAATTTTTCAATGTCTCAATTTCAAAATTGCAAATTCCTAATTTCAAAATCAAGTGTCATAATTTCAAAATTCAAGTTCCACACTCTAATTTCCACTTTCAAATTTACAAAATTCATAATTTCAAAATTCAAATGATCAATTTCAAATTTCCAAATCTCACTCCTGCATTCAATATTATAGTCTCAAATTTTGAAAATTCCTAATTTAAATTTCAAGTCCTTAAAAATCTCAAATTCAAATTTCCAACTTAAACTCTGCTTAAAATCCACTTCAAACCTGCCAAAAAATCTCAAACACACGCACTTACAATTCCAAATAAATGGAATATTGTGGAGCACTTGTGTAACATATAATGGGCTGGGTGGGCTCCAACATTCCATTTTAATAAATAATTTACATACGATTTATAACCAATTTCTAATCGAGATTAATAATAGATTTTATTATCACAAACACAGCCTAATTGATAATAGCTTTCGACATGCCAGTCTGTACACATTTTTTCATCCGACTTTGCTTCGATTATTTATTTATATACGTCTTTAATTTCTAGATTTATTTCTTATCTTCATATCCATTAATGATTAATCAAAAGTCTATTTTCTTTAATATTAAGAGAGACCCTAATTTTTAGGGGCTTAGGAGGGGTGCTACGCTCCATCGTACCTCTCCCGATAAGTAACCCGACTTCCTGACCTGCACTGGGTTTTCCCGCACCCTTCCTATCAGAGTCATATTTAGTGCTTTTATTTCTTTATTTTCATTTTCCCTTTAAAATAAAAACAAAAATGCTGGCGACTCCAAACTGCTTTCTAAAAACGATTTTAAAATAAAAACGAAATTTCGCTTTTAATGTTAAAACGCATAATAAATCTAAAAACGCAGATCCACACAATGGCAACTGAAATTGAAAATTTCTTTCAAGAATCCGACAAGACCTCGAATTACTCAATTTTCTGACAAAGGCAAAAATGGAGGGAGAAGATGATGGTGAAATATGTACTTAGGGGTTTTTTTTTTTAAAGAAAAATGAGGTGTTTTTTTGGGAAGGGAGTAGGGGACAAGTGGGGTAATATGTACTCCAAATGTATTTTGAGTTTTTTTTTTTTGTCATCATCACATTTTATATATATATATATATATTGTTTACCTAGAAAAACAAGTTTTCCACAAATATTTTATATAGTAAAATCTAATTAAAAAAAAATGTATTCAAAACCCAACTTTTATGTATAATAGGGTTGATATATATATATTGTTTACCCACAAACTTCCACAAATATTTTATATAGTAAAATCTTTTATTTTTAAATAAAAAAAAATGTATTCAAAACCCAACTTTTATGTATAATAGGGTTGACCCACGTGCAAGTAGGTCATAGTGTCAAAAGGGAGAAAGAAATAAAAGAAAATAAATAAATAAATATTAAAAGATTAAACAATAAAATAACTATAAAAGTAAAGCTATTTAAACACTACAAACATTCGGATTTACAAATATTATTGAAACACTTAAAATTAAAATGAAGTCCTAAAATTGGATGACTCTTTAATATCTTTTTATTAATTTATCTGTAACTTTTGCAAGATAATTTAATATTAAATTAATTCCTTTATAAAATTAAATGATAAATCCAATTATATATAAAAATTAATCTTATGAATATTGAAACTATATTTCAATGATAGAAAGTTGAGGAATGTAAAATTCCTTTGTCAAATACATCTTATAATTTTAGAAAGTTAGTAATAAAGTTTTCTTATTTTAAAATATATTAATAATTATATGTTTTAAATAAATAAGAAAACGTTGTGGGTAGTATTATATATAATATAATATTTCAATATGATACATAATTATTATATACTATATATATATATATATATATATATATATATATATAAGTATATATATATTGATGGTGTTTTTTCTATTGAAACCTGGTCAAGCTTCGGAGTTGCTAGGCCTGGGCCTCATGGGCCTGATCGTCGTACAACCCGCAACCTGTTCCAAAAGGGTGATCCGACCTGGGTGTGTCACGCCCCTTCGACTTCGGCTAAGTCATTTCTCTTGCTTAAAATTAAAGAATTCAATCGTTCGACGCTATCATCATGCACTCCTTTGTGGTAGAATGAGTCGATATTTATAAGGGGAAATAATGGTTACTTTCCTTGTTACACGGTGATACGGTATCTCTTCCATTGAGTGAGGAGTTTCTTTTTCCTTATCATGGACCGACTGTTAAGGGATAATGGAGGAACCGTGATCATGTAAGATCCATCTTTCCTAATTCGTGGGGCGTGGATCATGGAGATCAAATTTTTCCTTTTCACACGTAGTTTTCGTACGTTTATATCACTTGATTACCTAGCATGGTGGTTTCAATTCTAGGCCTGGGCCTATATACTTTGGCATGGGTAGGATCTCACTGTGGGCCGAGCTTCTTTATTGGGTATGTGCCTCAATTCCCTTCATAAGAGGATGTCGCCACACCCCGGGCCTATGCACATTGTTTTCACCCCGTCATTGCTCCCTCTCCCCAGCCTCGGGTCAAGCAAGCTTAGGCAAGGGTTGAATCATTGTGGCTTCCACGTGACTAATCGGGGATGATTCGATTTGGGTTTTGTCGCCGCCAAACGTCTTGTGATAATGATAGCGCTCCTTCGATTTTCACACCCATTTCGACTATTGCTTCCCATATCTTAGAAACATTCCTGGCATCGCATTTTTCTACTTCTTCTACGAGTTTAGAAGTGTCTTTGATCGGCGCCGTAATCGCTTGATGCTTTCGTCATCCCGTTTCCCGCCAAGCCTTTGTTTTCCTTCTTGGTTCGATGCGCCTTTCTTCTTTCTTCGCCTATTTTTCTTTCCCCTGTTTTGGAATTTCGTGTTGTTCGTGGTTTCGCTTTTCGTCGCTTTGTTCGCTCTCTCTTCCATCGCTTAATCATGCTCTTCCTCCAGTCTTCTCATTTCATTACTTATGCATAGGGAAGGCCAACCAGATTCCGAGTCGGGGCGAGCTGGCGGCAGACTTGGTAGTCCTGCCGTTGTGGTTGCCGAGGTCCTTCCAGTAGGTTATCTTCCTCCGCCAGGCAAGGGCAAAGGGAAGATTAGCGAGATTAGGTATCCCCGTGGCTCCAAATATTTGAGGGTTGTCGTGAGGTACGCGGACACCATGGCCCAGCTGTTGAGCTTTCAGATAAACCTTCGCTACTGCTATAGACCTCCTCTCTAAGTGGTCCAGACTGTGTCCTAACGTTCTCACGTCTTATGTTGTTCCCATTCCCAAGATGATCTGCTTCTTTGAGGCGACCCTTGAGAACGGTCTTTACTCCAGACCCTTCTGTCATCAAAAGTCGTTTACAAAGATTTCAAAATTGGCCCTAATCCTCTCCCAATTTTTGGAGCATCTTGGTCTACTTTCCGTTTTTTTTTCAAGGATAAGGGCCTCGGGGTCCCTAGTATAGCTCTGCTGCTGGATCTCTTCAGCATGAAAGAGGCCTCAGAAGGCTTCTTGTATATTTCAAAGCGGGCCACTGCTAGATCTATCATTTTTGACCTCCCTTCGTCCTACAAGCATTGGAAATAGCGTTATTTCTTTGTCGGGGGTCAACATTGGGAATACAACCCTACCGATCATGACATATTGGGGATTCCGATGATGGACTCCATTCCTTGAGAAACCCGCATGGCTTTTGGTTCACAAGAGGGGTCAACTTTTTAAAGGTCATGTTATGTTCTTGACTTTGCTTTGGTTGCGTTGCCTTCAGGTATCCATCCTGACCTTACTCCTAAGGACAGGGAAGTAAAGCTGCAGTTGGGCAAGTGTCACCCAAAGGCGTATTCCAATCTGATCAGGTCGGACATTCCTGGCTCTTCAGGTGTGAGCCCTTCTTGTTCCCCTCATTCGAGATCTCCTCCGCCCCCTGCTATGGAAACTTCTCCTAGGGGGCCTCTTGCTGTGAAGCCAACTCAGGAAGAACTTCAAGCCCTTGTCGAGTTGCTGGCGAAGAAGAGGAGAAGCGTAAATTGCAAGGCTCAAGATCCCCCTAAAAGCAGCCTCCTGGCTCGGGGTAAGACCCCGAAGCTAGGAGTATACGACCTATGCATCGCTGTCGAGGAATGGGGATCACACCCAAGTTCGAGTGAGGGTGGAGTGTTGCCCTCTTTGGCCGAAGGTGTTCGGTGGCGGTGCGCGTCGCTCGTCCTCTTGCGGGGTAAGGGTTCTTCGAAGGGTGTCGAGCCTCGGCTGAAAGTTCTTCTATCTGCATCTAGAGCCTTCGGCGCGAACACTGCCGCCTTCCCTCCGATGCAGGGAGATGTGGGAAATGATCGCTTTGGAGTTGAGAGGGGTGAGGACTTGTTGTTTACAATCTGGGCTGTGGCCAGGGTTGTTTCGTCTATCCTTAGGGACTTTGATCTCGAAGGTGGATGCCACGATGCTTTGAGGCTTTGGCTGCTATCCTCCCGAGGAGCGGAGTCTACGTATGTCAGGCGCCTTCTTTTATCCATCTGTCGATTGTGTTAATGTTATCTGCTAACTCCATCTTGTTCCTTGCGAGAAGAATTTGCACTTATATAAAGGAGCTGTGAGGAGGCAGAACTCGGCTAGAGCTACACTAAGGCGCCAACATACAAAAGATAAAGACGCCTCCTTGACCTTCGAGAGGGCTGAGCTGCGAGCTCGAATACAAAGCTTGGCCGAGGATGTTGTGAAGCATGCATCAGGCACAGGCTTACCTGGCGGCCCAGTAAGCGGCGGAGACGGAGAAAGAAAGGCCATAAAGAGACTGGGGTTGTCAAGGATGAGCTGCGGGTGGTTAAGGAAGAGCTTGAGGTTGCTAGGGAAGAGCTATGCACCAAAGCAACGGCATTGGATCTAGCAGCCCAGGAAACTACAGTGAGGAGCCGTGGAGCATAGTTTGAGGGAGTCTGCGGCGCGTGCGCGGGGACCTCCCAGAGGTAGGAGGCTATGGTTGTGAGGATGGAGTAATAGCGGAGAGTACCAGGAATGAAGACTGCACCTTGTAGGCCTCAGAGATAGAACTGCTTTCAACGTAGAGGCTGTAGAAAGGCTTTTCCGGGTTTGGACTTCAATTTTCAAGTTCCTAATGAAGAGGAGGCGGAGGAATTTGTTTCTAAGGACGAGGCAGATCCTAGGGTGTTATCTGATACCCCCAGCTCTGTTCCTTTTCCCGGTGAAGCTGAGGTTCCTACCGAGGTTGGCTCTCTCCCTTCTCGCTCGTTGGGGCTTCGCCTTCTGACTTGCACGACTTGGAGGCTCGCACTTCTGAAGCTGCTCGTAGCTCTACCTCCGACATTTAAGCCCCTTTGTATAATCTTTGCTCATTTTGGCTAACTTCGAGCTCTAAGCCTCGAACATGCAGCCTTGCTAATATTATTGGTTTGTTATTCTGGATGTAAGATCCTTCTACCTTCTTGGTTTTCCATCTTCATTTTTACTGTGTTGAGAGGTTTTCTGGTCATCGATATTTAAATGGTTGGGCTCTTGCAGAATTTATCGGCCCTTGATTGGGTGAACTCTGTGCTCTCCATCAAGGCCGAGCTATGTGGCTCCTTTGCTATGGTCTTACGGGAACATTAGGTTCTTAAGAGCCAGAGCTACATGACCCCTTTTAGGCCCGAGCTATAAGGCTCTTTTGAAATTGAGCTATAAGGCTCTTTTGAAACTGAGTTACAAGGCTCGTTTTAAAA
This sequence comes from Tetrastigma voinierianum, assembly GCA_016808115.1. Lineage (NCBI taxonomy): Eukaryota > Viridiplantae > Streptophyta > Magnoliopsida > Vitales > Vitaceae > Tetrastigma > Tetrastigma voinierianum. Next base: position 998,424 of record JAEQBH010000222.1, on the reverse strand, counting down.
CTGATCTATGTGGTTCCTTGGCTACTTGGCCTTCTGGGTTGTTAGGCTCTTAGGCAAGGCTACACATGGCTCGCTAGGCGAGATTCTGAGGCTCTTTTTAGAAGCCCAAGTTGCGAGGAGCTGGCACTGGCTTGGCTGAGGAACTCTTTTGAAAGCAGACCACGTGTTTCGCCCCCGAAGCGGCTGAGAGCTCTTTTAAAGCTGAAATTTCTGTGGGCTCTTTAATATCATTGCAGGTTCACGAGCATCAAATGATAAGTTGGTGGGTTAAGTTGATAATTAACTTATAGTTGAAGGACATAAATGATAAAAAAAAAATTAATTGAGAGGCTCAATTGGCATCTACAACAATTGAGAAGCAAAAATATCCTTTTAACTCTAATAATAATAATAAATAAATAATTTTAACAGTTAAGTATTTTGTTACAATTTAATAAATTATCCTCATCGACCCCTCTTTTTCTTGGATATTTTATATTTTTAAACTTTGAACACATGTAGACAATAATAAATAATATTAAAAAAATACTGATATATAATATATCCCATGATTATATTACAAGACATGTTTTATATCAGTTAAAGATGAGAATATGGGTTGAGTTCGATAGACTAGAATAGACTGACCCAAAATTTAGGAAGATTGAGCCGTAAAAATAAAAGCTCGAATAAAACCCAAGTCATTTGACCTAGTCCGAAGAGGCTCGCGGGCCACTTTGGTTTGGGCCAACCTAGCCCATTTTGATTTCTTTGTTCAAATCTTTAAGCAAAAGTTAATAAATATATTTTCCAATTTGCTTTAAAATTAATATTTTATTTGTAAAAGTACTTAAAAAAGTAACTATGGACATGCCAAGTGAGAATAAAATATTAAAATAAATATTTTGTTCAAATCCCCGAAGGTCGCATTCTTTTCCGAGCTCTAGAATTAATATTTTATTTATAAAAATATTATTGATGGAATAAAATATTGGGTTTAGTTATAAAAAAACTAATTCTCATATAAAAACAAATTTTATATTATTAAATGATGATTTTATTTTTTAAGATCTGTATATATATCTCAAAAGATAAAATTACTATTTAACGATGTGAAACTCATTCTCAAATAAAAACGAATTTTTTTATAGCTAAACCCTAAAATATTAAGAGCATGTCAAATGAGAATAAAATAAACAAAAGAAAAAGTGTAGTAAAAGAACAATAAAATACATTAACTTCTTGAAATGATAAGAAATTATATATTTTAATATTTTGACCCGTTTAACCTATTTTAGCTCTTAGCCCGTTTAAGGTTGAGTTGGACCAGCTTTGGCTGACTCGAATAAAAGCAGGTCATATTGGTCCAACCCATTTTAGCTCGTGACCCGCTCGTGCCAGGTCAGCCAGTTTCCCATTTATAGTACCAGTGATGCCCTAGGTGGCAAACGCCGGCACAGTCGCCTCCAACTCCGCCGCCTTCTCCGGTAGGTCCTGATCTTTTGGGCTGAGATGACGTGTCTTACTTAGATTGAGCTACGTGGCAGTGAAGATAACACTTGCCATTCATGTGCTTAGTTCAGCAATTAAAAAATTTCCTGAAATGCTGTATATCATCAAATTAATTTTAAAAATTATTTTTAAAATCTTATTTATCTAAAAATTAATCTTAAAAATATAGTTTTAAGATTAGTGATCTATTTCAAAAAAAAAAAAGTTGTTGTTTAAAACTGTCTTTAATGAATGCAATTTTCAAAATTAATTTAATGATTATTTCAAACATATCTTATTTTGAATTTTTTTTTTTCAATTATTTTGGGACATCACTCCATTCTAGGGCCATAATCATCTCCTATACTTGTGCTCCCAAAATCATAACTTGAGTTGTGTTTGTTTAATTAAAAATAGTAAAAAAAAAAAAAATTAAATGTTGTTAAAGAAAATTATTTTAAGACTTACATATTTTTAAATTATTGAATATTATATTGATCAGTTGAAATAAATCAAATAAGTTTGAAGTAGAAAAATAAAATAAAATATGGATTTAACTTAATTTTTATTTTTCTTCTTTTTTACTCTTTCCTTATGCTATCCTTTATTTTATTTCTCTTGTTTTTTTATTTTCCAAGAATAAAACATAGTCTTAATGAAAAATCTGAAAGAAAATCAAATATAATAAAATGAACTAAAAATTACATATTTTTAAATTATTTGATTAATTAGATAAATTGTATCTTAACTTTTCAATTTTTTCCATTTTGATATTTAAACTTTATTTTCGTTTTTTCAAGTGTTTGAACTCTTAATTGTAATTATGCATATATAATTATTTTACTTTCACATGTCACTTAAAAAATAAGTAAAAATAGTAAAAGATAATACAAGTTTTTCCATTGTTTTATTCCTCGTGGTTATTACACATAGATCTAGATTTTTTTTTTTTTTTTTAATGATTTAGTTGTCGTCTTGGTGTGGTGTGTGGTTACCATCGTTTTGATGCGACAAATGGTTGTATCATCTCGATAGGACGTTTATTATCGTCGTCGTGGTCCGGGGTTTATATGTGTGAGTAAAGTATATTCAATCAAATATGTAGATTCAACTATTAAATATAGGTTTTGAACCGATTCATTATACTATTAACATGAATTTTGATTTTATGTTCCTATCGATATATTACTAGTTTAAATTAATAAAATTATTTTTTTATTTGTAATTCTGGCTTGTAAATTTTCTGGCTTGTTGGGTTGTGTGTAGGGTCGAAAGCTGGAGTGAAGGCAATGATGCAAGAGCATGTGTAGAGATTTGGAGACCAGGTGGCTTACTAGGTCGAGCGTGGTATGCTGTAAAATAGACGGTAGTTTATAGAAAATAAAATTTAACTAAGACGTGTTTTCAAAACACTGTCCTTAAGAATTTTATTCCCGATGATTCAACAGTTCTTTAGATGATTATATGGAACAAGAACAACAGAGAGAAACGAGAAGGAGGAAGAATTGATGAAAATTTCTACGTCTCAACACCCTGATCTGTCTCAATTTATAGGAAAACCACTGGTTTGTAATTCAAAATTATGGTTGTTGGCCATTAAGACTTGTTAATCAATGTAAAACCGTTATGAATTAAATTCAAAATTAGTTGTTAAATAATGTAGGTCAACAGCTCATAGATATAAATAAATATAATTATGCCATGTTTGGTGTCCGAGAAACCGAGAATGTTTGGAAGACATGAAAATTTCTATGAAAGGTTTCCATCACCCATCACTCGAGAGTAGAACAATGGAATGAAAGAATAAACAATTCTTCAAAAGATACATCTTCTAACCCATAACAAAAATTGAAAACCTAAGACCATGTTTGGTTCTGTTTTTAAAAAAAACTGTTCTAGGTAACAATATGGAAAACTCAAAAATGGGAACCAAACAATTTTTTTTGTGTTCTTCATGTTTTTCATAACACAAAAAATAAGATTAAAAACAAATTTTTAGGATATGTTTGGTTCATGCTTTCTAAAATTGTTCTTGAGAACAATTTTGTAAGCAAATAAGAACGTGTTTAGTTTTTAGTGTTAACTGAAAAGCTGTTTTGTTTATAGAATTTAGTGTTTCCTTAATGAAAAGCGAAGCCAACATCTGCTCACTTGTTTTGAAAATTGTATTGGGAGCAGTTTTTTAACATGTATTCTTTAAAAACTTTTTTTTGTTCTTTAAATTCAGTGTTTTTTTGTGTTCTATATATTTTTTCAAAACTAAAACAAAAAGGAAACCTAACATGTTATATATAATTCTTGAAAACTATTCTTGATAATAGTTTTTAAAAACATAGAAAATAAAAGTTTGGTTTTTTTCTAAAAAAACGAGGTTAAAAAAAAAAAAAACACCGTTAACACTAAATTTAGATAACAATGAGTAAATTTAGACAACGATTTAAAGTATTGCTTAATAATAGTTTTTAAAATAGGAATAAATAATTCTTTGAATCTACTTTTTTTTTTTAATTTAGTGTTTATGTGTTTTTTAGAAAAAAAAAATGGTAACCAAACCTATTGTTGTTATTTGTCATAAAAAAAAAATAATTTTCAGAAACTGTAATAAGATTTAGGTTTTACTGAAAACACATTTAATAGTAATTCTGAAAAACATATTTTCTTTTCTTTCCAAATATGTTTAAAAATAATAATGTCAGCCATGACTTTTTCTATAGAAGTAAACAAATTTCAAAAGAATTTGAAATTAGTTCTTGGAAAGGAAAATCACAAAAATAATTGAATGTCTGTCACATAATCACACTGACATAATTGTCCAAAATAAAATAATATCAACATAATAAATAATTGAGGATCAAAATGGGATATGCACAAATCAAGTCAATTTAAAAATATATAAATAAATAAATAAATGAAAAGAAAAGAAGATGGAACCCCACCCTGAATGGTTTTGAAATTTAATTTATAGACCAAAAGAAGATTTGGAAAGTGACAGGATGCACATGTGAGTGGGGATTGGAACAGCAAAAAGCCCTAATTCCATTTTCCACTCAAACCCTATTTTACTTTTTCTTTGGAAGTCGTCATAATCGACAAAATCGAAAAAGTTATTAGTTTATCGTTTATCGATTAAATCGACAGTCGAATCGGTAACGTTATAAATAGATAATTAATATATTATTAAAAATAAAAATAATTATAAATAAAATTAGTCGGTTCAATCGATCAATTTAATCATCGATTCGATCTGTTCAATTATCGATTCAAAGAAAAACGGTTTTAATCTTTAAATGGAATCGATTTTATTACTAATTCACAATCCAATCAATTGAATCGACTGGGCCGATTTTTAAAACATTGGTCATCACTCTCACTCACCACTCACACTTTTCCACCCTTGGCCGGTGCCTCCGTTTCCTCATCTCCCACTTTCTCTCTCTCCAAACACCTCCACCACTTTTTCCCATAAGAAAACAAAAGAATGTCATCAATATTAAGAAATTTGTCATATCCTTATCTATTTACAACAGGGCCCCACTCTTGTTTTCTTTCTCCCCTTCGTTTATGTAAATATAATTAATCTCTATGGTTCTCATTTCTATATACAAAAAACATTTACTTTATATAAGAATTGCTTTCTTCCACAATTTAGCCCTATTTTCCCTCTCAAGAATTTTAGGGTTTAGTTTATTGAGAATTCGACCCTAGTTGTTTTGGTCAAATGTGTAACAAACTCCGATCTAAGGAAGCTATTTATTAGAAATTGGTGTTATTTTAGGGTTTTTTCTGGCAAAATCGATAATTTTCCAAGCATTTCTGTAAGAAAAATAAGGGGAAATTTTTTTTTCCAATTCATTTAAGCCAAAATTTTCTCCACAGAATTCTGCCCTACACTTTGAATTTTCCCACCCAACCTAATTCTCATTTTCGACCATGGGTCCCCTCTTTCCAAAACTTTCTCTCTCTTCCTTTCTCCTTGTCTAGCTATTTTGTTTAATTGTTTCTCTTTCTACAGTGACGCGGTGATATAAAATTTGTCTCCGCTTTCGGACTTGCAAACCCCCTGTTTCTCTTTCTCTCTGCAATCGTGTACCCTTTTTTGGATTTTGTTGCCGTCTTCGATTCGAACCTAGAGATTTTCTCCTTCTAAAAATTCCCGGAAAATTCATTTTCTCGGTGGGAAAGTTTTTTTCCTCGAGAAAGTTGTGGTCGAATGTTCTTGGAGATTCCGTTGCCTCCTGTGGCTTTTTCTTGGTGGGGTTTCTGGTTTGGTCCGGCTGGTTTTTGGAGTTTTGGCTTTTGATGAGTGTGAAGATCGGAGAGGGTTGATCTCACGTTGTTGCTGCTAGTGAGACTTCGTGGAAATTTCCAAAGTGTTTGTATGCGGTTCTTTGATGCTGACCTTTGATGGTTTCTAGGTTTTATGGGCCTTGATTAGGGTTTTGAAGTGTGTTATCATAAGGTTTGTCCTTTGTTTCCTTTTTACTTTTTCTTGTTTTCTTTTTTATTTTCCTTTTTGTTTGGTTGAATCATGTTTTTGCTTTTGAATCTGTTTGGATGCTAAGGAAATTTTGGAAAAGGTAGGAAAAGTAGGTTCCGTAAGCCAAGTGAAATAACTGTTTAACGCCCGGCTATTGGTGGAGGTTTTGTCTTCTCGGCTTCCAAATAGAGAGAAAAATTTAAGTTTATGATTTTTGTTTCTTTTAGTTTCCCTCATTTTCTGGGGAACCAAATGGAACACACAGTCTTAACAAAAATGGTAATTTATATGTGTTTAAATTTTCTAATGATCTGATTTTGATAGGATGACATGCTAGGGTTCAGGGTTTCTTGGTGATTTTCTGATCTTGAAATTTACATGTTTGATTGGTTGAAAATGATATTATTGGATATATCTGAGTTGGTTTTGTTCCCGTAGAGGTCAAGAATTATTATATTTTATCTTTTTGATCACCGTCGCTATCGGGCCAGCTTCTGCCCATCTCGACTAATCTAGGCCCTAAAGTTAAAGGATACTAAACCTCCTCCAATAGCAGGGGACTCAAACATGTGACCATTGGGTAAAACCCAAGGCCTTAGGCCAACTGAGCTTCCCTTCAAGTTTAGAGGTCAAGGATTGTTTCAATGTGTTTGGCACGGTGTTTTGCCTAAATTGTGCTCTGTTAGAAATTTAATTTGACTCCTCATGAATGGTAGTTGATGAAAGTTTCACGGGTGGGTACTGCATAATGGCAGCAGAGGTCCACTTACTCTGGAACATGTGAAATGGGATTGACGTTATGTTGATTGCTTAATCAGTATTCTATAAGATATTTTGACAACTTCTTGGGGGAAAAAGAGCATTGAGGTGTATATCAAGATAATGTTACTGTAGAAAAGTTAGTATTGCAAGGTCATGAATGGAATGTAGAGGTGAGCTATGGTCCTATGGATTGCAGTGGATTTCCTCTAAGATATTCAATACAACCCTAGTTACCATGAAGGGAATGTATAAAGGTGAGCTATGAATTGCAGAAGGTATCCTCAAAGATATTCAATACAACCCTAGTTGTTTTGTGGATCGATCATATTCTAGGGTTAATTATGTCTCAGAAATTTTAGCAGTCTTGTATTGGTCTCTAGATTAGACAAGGCCAGTAGGCAAATCATCAAGATTCTTCTTATCATGTAACTACCTACCTCAAGTTGAAAGGTTTTGAGTGCAGAATGGCGGCTTATGTGGAAGACTACCTACCTCAAGGTGACAGGTTGTGAGTGCAGAATGCCGGCTTATGTGGAAAATTCCTCTTTTCCATGCTTTGATTATCTAGAAAGAGAAGAATAAGATGACAGTTTTAAGTAATTGGGTTGTGCAGTTGAATGAGGAACTGAATTAAGGAGTTGATAATGTCATTTTCATAACCATTTGGTTTTACTGTACATATCTTTTTAGATGGATTTAGTTGCAAAATTTTTATCAAGCCTGGTCATTGAATTCTTAATAATCTTCATTGTTTTGGGTTATTATGTGGATCATTAACTGTTTATTGCTAGTAGAAAATTGGGTGGCCAAACATGCTTGTTGTGTTTCATTTCAGTTTCCGCTGAATGAAAATTTGGTCTTTACAGCTGACATGATCCCCAGTATTGCAGTGTATCATTCTGGAGTGGGTGTTCTGAATCTTAGTTGTTCACAGAAAGCTTGATGGAAGCAGGGAATTTTCGTTAAGCTGTTCTTTTGTGATTTATGATACTATTGGGAAGAGAAGAGGAGGGTGGAAAGGGTTGATTGTCTTGCTTTTATAACTTGGTTTCCAGTAATTGTTGTTATAACTTGTATCACTTAATGATCATCTACTGTGTAATGATTTTTATAGTTTTGGAAAGTCCTTGATTTGACATTTCTTCCCTTTTGTTTAACTATAATTTTGCATTATTTTTTATTAACCCCTGATGATTGGAGTGTTTAGTGTGAATTTTAAACTGTAAAATGTTTGTCATTTTTGCTTTGGAGGAGTTAGCAATAGCTGTGGAAGTGTATGCACCCAAATTTGATGCTCAGTTTTGCATCTTTGCCTGCATCTGTTAATTGCCATTAGTGTTACAATTACCCATAATTTTGTTGTTCATTTGAAAACATATTGGATTCAATATCTACTGATGTGTTTGGTTAGATTCTTGAGATTAATTATATATAAAACATAAAAATCCACCATTATCATGCATTTTCACTGAGCATCTACTGTCTGCTGAGCATCCTTTCTTTTGTCTTCCACTTCTAATCCACCTGAGGATTCTTCTGTTTTTCATTGTTTTCAGGAAGAGAACAGATAAATAAGCAATATGGGTACGAAAGGCCATCAAAATGCTACTGACCTTCACAAAGTGGAGGTTGGAGAGATAGACACGAGTGCACCATTTCAATCTGTTAAAGATGCTGTCAGCTTATTTGGTGAATTTTCTGGAGAAAAACCTGCCATTAAGAAGACAAAGCCTCATTCTGCAGAGGTATTTTTCATACTTGTTTTAGAAGTTGTAGTCTCGTTGAGCATACAAACCATTAAAACCCTGTCCATAATTCCTGAGAACTTTGATGGTTGTGAATAATAGAATGTGTTTCTTTATGGAAGCTTTTTCCTGTAAATTTTGAGACGCTCTGATAATATATCTTGTTGAAACAACTTCATATGTCTGACCAAATTCTGTAAGACTGTCCAAATTTCCTAAAATAAAAGTACTGACTGTACAGTGGTCTATGGTAGTTCTCTTATAAAAAGCTGTATTTGTAGTCATATTCTTGTCAATTTTCAGGGTATATCAGTTGTTATAGTTGAGGCACATCCTGAATTCCACCTTTTGATCAGGTTTAAAGATCTGGGAAGGATTCCTCATCACGCACTTAATCTAATTTTATGTATCCTTCTGTGAACTGGCATAGGTTGTATATAGAGGGCCACACACAACTTATATGTTAGATTTTGTGTGGATTGATTGAGCTTAAATGGAGAGAATTGTTTTGTTTCTCAACCTTTTCATCTTTATTTATTTTTTATAAGTCTCAACCTTCTCATCTATACTGGGTGTTTTTTCTTCTTTTTTTTTTTATACTTCTTGTGTACTGTGTTACACCTCCCTTTAATGCTTTAATATATGTTCTCTTTTGTCCGTCAAATAATAATAATAATAATAATACTTAGAAGTTATATTTACCCATCTAAAAAATAATACTTAGAAGTTATATGATGGACAAAATTGAAAATGGAATGAAAAAACTCTAGCTGTTCTGATAGCATTACCTGAAATATGCTTGAAATTTTTACATGTTCTGCCTTTCTGGTATGTGTTTATAAATGGTTTATTTATGATCGAAATTCATGTTTTTATTTTAAAGGTGGGGGGATTGGCAATATTCAAGTTAACATCACAAATTATGATCTGTAAATGCTCTTTTCTTCTCCCTGTTCTGTAGATATCAATATGAGGTATTATAGTATAGGTTTTCTTTTGATTGGATGAGTTATAATATGGTGTCTGTTGAATTAACAAAATTCTTCCAAATATCTGGAAGAATTTCTGGGATTCTTATTTTTGATGCGGTTGGAGAAACATTTTTTATGACAAAGTCACTGCTTTCCTACTAATTAGTTTAGCTCCAGAGAAGTCAAATCCATTGAATGCTATTTCGGTTTTTCCTTTTATATTTTTCAGAATCAACCGGTTGATGAAATTGCTGTTTTAACTTTGTGCTTGCATTCAGTTTCATGATGCTGATCACAATCGTTTTGTTATGTTATGTTATGTTAGAGAGTATTGGCCAAGGAGACACAGCTCCACCTGGCACAGAAAGAGCTAAACAAGTTAAAAGAACAATTAAAGAATGCGGAGACTACTAAAGTGCAGGCACTTGTGGAGCTTGACGAGGCTAAGAGAACAGTTGAGGATCTCAACGAGAGGCTCCATACTGTTAGCGAATCGAAGGAATCTGCAGTTAAGGCAATGGAAGCTGCAAAGAATCAAGCGAAGCAACTTGAAGTAGCAAAAGTGGGCGACCCTGCAGAAACTGATGCTTCTTGGAAGCAGGACTTGGAAACTGCCAAACAGCAGTACACAACCATAATTGTTGAACTTGATGCTGTGAAACAAGAAGCAAATAAAACCCGTCAGGATTGTGATGCATCCTTGGAAGGAAAAGTTGCTGCCTTTAAACTAGCAGACGAAGCTGAGCAGGTAGCAAAAGCAAACATGGAGAGAGCTGCTGAGCTTTCTAAGGAAATCTTAGCTGTACAGGAATCAATTGGACAAGTGAAGCTTGCATCTGAGCAAGCCCAGCAAGAGCAAGCAAAGGTACATGCTGAGAAGGATGTTCAAAGGAAGGCATATAAAGCCTCATTGGAAGAGTCAGCGAAGAAATTGTCTGCTTTAAAGGAAGCCTTTGATCCTGAGCTCACCAGAAATCTTGAAGCGCAACTAGCTGAAACAGAGAGTGAGATTGGGGCTGTGCAAAAGGAGATGGAAAATGCAAGGGCTTCAGATCTTGATTCTGTGAAAACAGTAACATTAGAGCTGGATGATGCTAAGGAGTCACTGCATAGAGTAGCTGAAGAAGAAAGCTCTCTCCGAAACTTGATTGAATCCCTTAAGAGGGAGCTTGAGAATGTGAAGAAGGAGCATTCTGAAATGAAGGAGAAGGAAGCAGAAACAGAATCCATTGCTGGGAATCTGCATGTCAAGCTCCGGAAGAGCAAATCTGAGCTCGAAGCTTGGCTTGCAGAAGAATCGAGAGCAAGAAGTGGTTCTCATGAAATGATTTCGACACTCCAGCAGCTATCTGTGGAAACCGAAACTGCTAGACGAGAAGCAGAAGAGATGATGAAAAAGGCTGAAGAGCTGAAGAAGGAAGCTCAAGTGACCAAAAGTGCACTGGAAGAGGCAGAGAAGAAGCTGAGGGTTGCACTTAAAGAAGCAGAAGAAGCGGACGAAGCGGAGGCAAGGGCCCTTGACCAGATCAAGGCGTTGGCTGAGAGGACGAATGCAGCAAGGGCCTCAACATCGGAGTCTGGTGCGAATATCACAATCTCTGCGGAAGAGTATGAGGCTTTGAGCCGAAAGGTTCAGGAATCAGAGACACTAGCAGAAATGAAAGTGGCAGCAGCAGTGGCTCAGGTGGAGGCTGTGAAGGCTAGTGAGCATGAGGCTCTAAAAAGATTTGAGGCAAGTCAGAAGGAAATAGAAGAAATGAAGGCACAAACAGAGGCAGCTCTGAAGAGGGCAGAGACAGCAGAGGCAGCAAAGAGAGCAGTGGAGGGAGAGCTCCGAAAATGGAGAGAGCGAGATCAAAAGAAGGCAGCAGAAGCAGCAGCAGCGCGGATTCTAGCGGCAGAAGCGGAGAAGACATCACAGTCATCATCCCCACACCATTATAATAGGATTCAAAAGCAGCAGAACCAGCAACCTCCACCTGCGCAGCAGGGGGGTGGTCGGAAGTTGGACAAGGAGAAAAGTTCAGTGTCGAAAAAAGCGCTTTTGCCTAATATAAGCGGTATCTTCAGCAGAAAGAAGAACCAGGTAGAGGGCGGATCCCCTTCCTATCTCCCAGGGGAGAAGCCTGTTTGATTCATTTGTGTTGTTTACCCAGACCATACATTTGGTTCAAGTTTGAATATAATATGGTTGAAAGAGAGAAACATGTGTTTATGCCTTTGGTGGTGGTTGTGTATAAATTTTGAGACCAGTGGGATCCCAAGTTTCTATTATTTCCTCCCAAATAATTATTGATTGATTGAGTGAGAACCAAGAAATGAGCTTGAAAACAGCCAGCTTTCTCAGAGAGAGAGAGAAAGGGAAAGAGTGAGTTTGTATATGGTGAGTGATTGAAGATTGGCGTAGAAGTGAATTTTTATGGTGGGCCCAAGTGCATTGGAATTTCTTTGTAATCATGTCAAAATGAAGATTCAACCCCAACTCCCCCGCTCAAGCTTTTTCTTCTTCTTTTGTATAAATTGGCATCACAATCATCCCCCAACAGCAAGTTTTGATGATTCTCATTGTGTATCATAATTCTACCCTCCAAAACCCTAAAGCTGATGGAATGTGTAGTAAATAAATGAAGTTTGGAACTCATTCTCTCTTATTATTGAAAAAGCTACCTTTAACTTTCTTAAATCCTTTAGTGTACCAGTTGTTTTTACTAAAATGTAGTCTTTCCTGGAGTTCAAGAATAAAAATGAATTTTATTGGATTCCTTTTGACTAATGAAAGATTGGGAATAAATTTTTACAATTGAAGAATTAAAAATACAAGTACATTAGCCCATCATGTCTAGTGTCACATCCCTGAATTATGGCTATGATTTTTTCACCTTGTTGATGTGCGGTGCTACATTAATTAGCCAACCTTCCCAAATTTGTCTCACAAAAGCAACGTATATATGAGATTGTGTTTTTACAAGAAATCAATCCCAACTTGTATTTCAATAAAACCGTTAAGTTTTACAACATTTCTCTCACAATACAAGAAGTCCCTCTTATTACAATTATTGTGCACATTCTCTAACCTTTCCCACATTATAGACATGGTCCTTAAATAGACCAGAAGTGCCTCTTCCCAAGAGGTGCCTCATTTCCCATGTTTGAATTCGAATTTTAGCTCTCATGGACTGCAGTCTGGATCAAGCCTTAGAGCCCATGGCTTAGCCCATGCTCTAATCCAACTTCCAACTGTTTGGAGCAGGTGCTTCCCCACGGTAGTTAGGAACTCCTTCCTTAGCCAATTCCCTAGGTTTGCTTCCAGCCATGCAATGCCATGTCATGCCATGTGTTGCCCTTAGGTCCATGCACTACCATGCAAATGATCATCTAGTATGGTGTGGCAGAAAAATTTAATTTTTGAAAAGGGGTAAGCGGTAATTCGATTGAAAATCGGAAGTGCAGATCTCGAATGAAGAAACGATTTGCTTGTAGATTAAATTAAATGTAATCTAGTGACTAGAAAAGTTTCGTCAGTGCGAGATAGTCGGAATATTTTATGGTGCTGGTGATAAATCGCAGGTAAGCTTGGGACGAGATTTTACGAAAATGCCGGAAGTCAGAAAATGGTTTGAGTTAAAGTTTATTTAAAATAATTGAACTGAAAAGAAATAAAATTTTTCGGGGAAGAAACGGACCCGATTGAGACAATATAAGTTATGTATTCAAAATGATAATAATAATAATAATAATAATAATATTATAATAATAATAAAAAGGAAAAAAAATCATAAAAAGGGCAGGAAGCCATTTCGTTGGGAGAAAGAGAGATCGTGGAGGAGAGAGAGGAGAGATATTTTATTTTTATTTTCTTGCTTTGTTTTTTTAGATACATGAATCGGATCGTAGGTTTTAAATCGGGAGGCGAAAGCGGTGATCTACTGCGATGAAAACTACGTGGACATAATCTTAGAGTTTCGATAGAAATTTCAGAGTTAGGGTAGGGGTTTATCACTCTTGTGATTCTGAAACTTTGTTTAAGTGTTTTGCCATGTAATGTTTCGGTTGGTTTGAGGCGCTTGAGCAGTAGTTTGATCAGGTCCCAAAAACTTGGGGCCAGGGTGTTGGAATTTTGGAATTTTTTGGACCCCATTTGGGCCAATTTGTGGTGTGTAAGAAAGGCATTTGGGGTGTTTGTTTCGTAATTTATTGAAATATTTTGAAATGAATGGCTTGAATTGCGTGGAATTAATAGGTTAATCGTAAGGCGATGTGCGTGATCTCCTTTGATTATATGGAATATGAATTGTGTGTATAAACACTGGAGTGAAGTTGTGGTTGCTCAATTATATGGAATATAATTGTGTGTGTAAATGAAGTGGAGATGAGATTGTAAATTGCTTTCCAGATAGAATTTAATTTGAGTGTTTGATGAATATTGAATGGCTCCAGTGAAATTTTAGTTTGGAGTGATGATTGATCGAGTGTTAAATTACATTTGGTGTGAATGTAATTTGTGAATATATGCATAATTGATATATTGTATAAAATGATTGAAATGGCATAATGCGTTCATATGCTTTGGGTAACTAGAATTTAGGTGTGAGTGCGTGACATGAGATTACAGCGAGCGTGGATTTGCGAAAGGAATTTCGCGGGATGATTTTACGGAAATTGGGTTGGGAGATGGGCGTAGTCATTTAGGATGAGGACCATGGCCCATTTCGGAGAAGCTCACCAACCAGTGCCGCCTCGGAGGGTAGTCCCATATTTTTACCAGACATGTTCGGTAGTGTATTTTTCAAGAACAATAGTTGTTTTGAAAATGATATTTTTCATGCGTGGCTAAAGGCTGAGTGTGAGGGGGAGTCGATGAGGACTCGGAGCGTAGGAGCAGGGCGTGAGCGTTGAGTAGGATCGCGTATTTACTTGGTGTGTTTAAGTGGGCATTGCATATGCACTTAGGTGGGGAGTAACCCCATTTAGGGTGATTCCACTCTTGGGTGATAAGCTCACCCTTTGTCGAAGTCATTTAGAATGGGAGCATTTGAGGAGACGGCTCATCTTAGAGGGCTTTATTTTTGAAGAAAGCCCAGGGTTGTGGCTTTGATCTTTTGGATATAACGTGTATTAGAATTTTAGATTTTAATATATGTTTGTATAAAGTGTAATCAACTATTGAATTATTGGAGAAAGATTGGAATATAGTTGTGCTATTTGTTATAATTATTGGTTTATGAGCGAAGCATTTTTACTGGTATGATCTGCGCGTCAGACATACAGGTACCTCATTGGTTGTGGGTAGTCAACGACCGAGGTTTTGGGGCGTCACGGCTTCATTGCTTGGTATCGAGCCTAGGTTTATAAATACCTAAAGCAGTGTCGATCGTAGGTATCTGATTACCTAGGGCTTAGGGAACTTGAATTGAGCGGGAGTTATTAAGTGTAAGAAACATCCACCGCTTAGTGTGGCTCGATGTAAGGGTTAGGTATGTGATTACCTAGGAAAGCCTGGGGCGGGAATGAACCTTGCATGCATGGTGTGTTTCATGTTGTGTTCAGATATGTGTTCCATGTTTGTGATTGCGTGATTGTGTGTTTCACATTACGTGGGAAACTTATACACGGTATGATGTATATGGGAAATGTGATTGCGTGGTTATTGCACGGGAATATTATATGCATGACATAATATATATAGGAAGAAATGGAATGCTAAGGTTAGGAACTATAACCTTAGGGGTTCGGAAAATGAAATGAACCTGAAAGTGTTGAATTTTAGTGAAATAAATAAAAGGAGTGGTTGGCAAGTAGTACCATTTAGGTGATGAACGGGTCAGTTCATGGATGTCAAGTCTATTAGTAATTGGCATGTGCGTTACTAGTTAGACTGAAATGGGATTAAATAAAGTTTGTTTCCATTTGACATGTGTAGATGGCAAGTCGAGGCCGAGTACGTAGAGGTCGTCCACGGTATTAATGACACTAACAATATTTGACCCGGTAGGCCTTTGTTGGGGCCGTTGGGGTTGCGGTGCTACCATTGCACGGGCCTAGTGCGTTTGGTAGTCGGGAGGTCAGAGTAACCTCTTGAGGTTAGGTCACGTAGAAGCGTTTATAGGGGAGGGATCCGATGGTAGTAGACCATTGGTTCTGGCAGATTGAGAGTGTATTGGAGCTATCAGGATATTATAGATGCGGCCAAGATCGGTTGCAGGCTGCGTTCGGCTAAAGGTGAGTCCAGTGGTGGGACTGGGTTTAAGACCTCTAGGAGTTTAGAGGCAATGACTTGAGGCGAGTTCCATGGGCTCTTTGCTTGAGCAAGTGTTTTGTTTGGTGATGCGAGGAACGATGGCAGTGATGGAGTACATGGCGGATTGCGGAGTTGGCACGTTTTGGTGATGACTGTGACCCACGGATATGGCCCGAGTTAGGAAGATTTGATAATGGTGAAGTTGTCCATTCGGGACAAGATTGTGGACCTCACTTCCTGAGACATGGACTACATAATTCGAACGACTCACGGCCGTAGAGAGATATGGATAATGGCCTTACAAGGCATTCGAGATCACGATCTTGGAGTGGGAGAGGGAAGGAGTATCAACCTTCTTGAGTTTGAGCAGAGGTTAAGGCCTGCAGGAAAAGCCATTGGAAAAATTCCTCCCTAGGATCTAGGGTGAGAGATGGTCAGATAAGGTAGACATATCGGGTTTTGATGTCATTCTTGACATGGATGAGTTGACAACCCATCGGGTTGTCAGTGATTGAGACCTGAGGCGGGTTATAATACCCGACACTGTCTTGGAGTTGTAGAAGGTAGCATATGCATGTGAGTGATGCGTATGTGCGTGAATTTCGGGGACGAAATTACATTTAAGAGGAAGGGAATGTAAAACCCAGAGAAAAAATTCAATTTTTAAAAATGAGTAAAGCGGTAATTTCGGTTGAAAGCGGAGATTCTCTAGATCTCGGATGTGAAACGGATCAGCCAGTTAAGATTCGTCTCGCGAAATCTAGTGGCCGAAACTACGTCGAATTCTGAGATAGTCAGAATATTTTATGAATTTCTGGGTGATAAATCGCTAGTGACTTCGGGGTGAGATTTTGAAAATCTCGAAAGTCGAGAAAAATGAGCTTGAGTTAAAAGTTCATTTAAAATAATTATTTGAAAATAAATAAAATTTTTCGGGAAGAAGCGACTTGGAATTGAGACAATATAAGTTATGTATTCAAAATGATAATAATAATAATAATAATAATAATAATATAATAATAATAATAATAATAATAATAATATAATAATAATATTATTATAATAATAATAATAAGGAAAAAGAATCATAAAAAGGGTAGGAAGTCATTTCATTGGGAGAAAGAGAGAGCGTGGAGGAGAGAGAGGAGAGGCATTTTATTTTTTATTTTTTTTCTCTTTGCTTTTACACTAGCAGATCTCTGAAAATCGGATCGTAGGTTTTCATGGGAGGCGAAGACAAAGTTGATCTGGCGATGAGGCTAGCGTGAACCTTCGAAAATCTTGGAGTTTCGACAAACTCTGTGAGGTAGGGTTTTTATCCTACTTGGCCATTACACTTTGTTTAAGTGTTTTGTAATGTTTAATTTGGTTTGAGGCGCCCAGGCGACCGTTTGATCGGTCCCAGGCTTGGGACCAGGTATTCAGAATTTTGGACCCCATTTGGAATATCTGTAACTATGTAGGGGCTGTTTGGGGTGTTTGTTTCATAATTTATTGAAATATTTTTGAAATGAATGACTTGAATTGCGTGGAATTAATAGGTTAATGCATAAGCTTGATGTGTTAACATGATGTCACAATTATATGGAATATAATTGTGTGTATAGGCATTTGGAGATGAGATTGTGATTTGCTCAATTATATGGAATATAATTAGGGCTGGTAACGAGCCAAGCTACTCGGGCTCAGCTCGGGCTCGGCTAGAAAAAAGCTCGGCTCGGGCTCAGCTCGTGAGCCTAAGCAGTAGAGCTTGAGCCTGGTTAAACTTGATAAATCTCGAGGGCTCGGCTAGGACTCGGCTCGAAAAAGCAGCTCGGGCCGCGGGACCCGATCCTTCGCTGGAGCAGGCTTCGCCTGCGGTCTCCGGCCCGAAGCAGGATCGGTCTTCAGGTCGCGATCAGGCTCGGGCGCGCTGAGTGAAATGCCCAGGTCATGTGTCCCGGATATCGATGTAATGGATCCTCAAGCTCTAGATCCAATCGACATGGATGGCAAATGCATGAATCCTCATGAAGCCGGGTGGGAGGCCGGCGACGAAAGGCGGCGGGAGCTCGAGAAGAATCCCACTTGCCGTCGGGTGGGGGTGTACCTAGATCTCGAGATACGCTCGGTAGTGGAAATGGTGCACGATAGCCGCGAAGGTGTGTGGCGATGTATTGATGGATAGCGTGAAGAAGATGCGAGACGGGGATGTCGGGAAGGACATGGATGTTGGATATGGCCGGGTGGTACGATCGATTCGATCTTGGTGTCACGAGATCGGATTACAAATATGAGGGTATTGGGGCTTATGTTGAAGCGCATAAATTTGGTGGCCATGAGCAAACGAGGTTTCTTAGATCTTGGTAGCATTGAGGGCCAGTACGGGCCCAGTGATCGGTCAATTCGACTGATGAGTAGGATCCGATCTTAAATGCAGGGGTATTGGGGCCTTTGGATCTTGGTGCTTGGACTTAACCCGAGCGCATCCCAGGCGTGGGTATGGAAGTAAAAGAGCATCAAGGGTGATCATGGGGTGGGGTTTCTAGAGGAAACAAAGGAGAGCTGAGCATGCAGGGTTGCCCGAAACAGGGAGCTGATTATGTAGCCGGGAGTGCCAGATCATTCTTTGGGTATGAAAATTTAGGTAGATAGGTTCGACATGGTGAAGGGTCTGGATCTCCAGTCAGGCAGTGGTGAAGCTATGGGTCTTGAAATTAATCATGCCTTGACTTGGTAATTCGAAATTGGTGGTAAGCAACAGCAATGCGTGATATATTGCCAAATAGTTTGTTGTTACTAATGAGTTTGCTTAGAGATCTTGTTGATATATTATTTCTTTATTTAGATAGTGATTAAAACCCGATCATGTTTCTTATTCAATGATTTTGGTATCTTATTTCTTCACTCTTGCAATTTCTACTTGTTTTAATTCTGTTCATAATTTTGATTTGCAAGTTGTTTCAGTGGAATTACAAGTAATCGAGAAAGGAAACAAATGTTGAAGGAGGTGAAGCTAACGACTTTAGCATTAATTGCTAAATCAACTAGGTAAAACAAATCCATAGAAAATTATTTCCTTAATTGATGTGTTGTTATCGATTGATTACAAAAGTTAAAAAGTATATGGGTGAGCGAGAGTTGATTCGTACCAACTTGTATGAGCTCGAGGATTGGAAAAGGCAGGCTTCGAGGTTAAGCTCATTTCGTTCATGGAAAGCGAGCCTAATGAGCTGAAGCCAGAAGCTTTTTTTTTTAAATCAAGCCAAAAGCTTGAGCTTTGATTTTAGCTCGTTCAAAAGCAAACGGGCTCGAGCTCGCTCATAAATTAACAAGCCTAGCTCGAAATGTTCAAAGCTCAGCTCGGCTTGGCTCGTTACCAGCCCTAAATATAATTGTGTGTGTAGGCCATTGTTGATGAGATTGTAAATTGCTCAAATGAGCTAATTTGGGTGATGTTTGATGAATATTGAATAAACTTTCAGGTAAATTTGGATTTGTTGATGGTTGATCCATGTTAAATTACATATGGTGTGAATGTAATTTGTGAATATGCATAATTGATATATTGTACTTAAAAATGATTGAAATGGCGTAATCGTTTCGTATGCGGCTGAGTAACTAGGAATTGGTGTGAGTGCATGACATGAATTTACTACGAAAAACAAACATGGTTGCGAATGGAATTTCACGGGATATTTTGAAGAAATTGGGTTTGGGAGATGAAGTAAACCAGATCATTTCGGATGGAGATGTGTGTATTTGTTCGGAAGCTAGCAAACCAATTCGCCTCGGAGGGAGCTAGTCCCGTATTTTTGCGAGCCGTTAGGTAGTGTATTTTCAAGAGCAACCAAGTTTTGTTTGAAAATGATATTTTCTCATACATGGCTTAGGCAAGTGTGAGGGAAGTCGGTGAGGACTCGAGAGACATGGGAATGGGCATGTAGACATTCCAAGTAGGATCCACGTATTTACTTGAGGTGTGTGTTTAAGTTGGAGCATTGCATATCACGCTTAGGTGGGAGTAACCCGTTTAGGGTGATTCCACTCTTGGGCGATAGCTACATGCTGTCGGGGAATATCATTTCAAGTACAGGGAACATTCGAGGAGACGGCTCATCTTATAGGCCTATTTTGAAGAAAGCAGGGTTGTGGCTTTGATGCTTTTGGATATAACATGTATTAGAATTTTTAGATTTTTAATATGTATCATATAAAAAGTGTCAGCCCATTAGTGTGGGTGATGGTGGAATATGGTTATTTTCTATTTGTTTTTATGAGTATTGGTTTATGAGCCCAAGAGACATTTTTACTCAGGTACGAGTCTCGCGATACGAGACATATAGATTTTCCTCGGGTTGACGGGTAGTCAACGGACCCCCGGGTTTTGGGGCGTCACAATGGCGTTGCGCTCCATGCATGTCAGAGCTCATGTATCCTTCCTTTAACAGAGTCAAGCTAGGCACCATCTTATCAAGACATCGCTCCCCCTTAAAGAGCCATTATAAGCCGTTTCCATTCTGCCTTGAGGAGACATCAAGGTGTCTTGAGGAGGTATAATGATATATTCTATATCATTATTTGAATTACTATTATGCCCCTCAATTCTCCATTTTCTTCTCATGTAAAATTTGCTTTCGTACCCGTAAGTGCATTTAAATGCCCTTATCTTCTTCACTAGGTGCTCTCATGGGTGTAAGTCATACCCATGAGACCCTTTTCTCCATTTCAACGGTCTATTTATTCGAGGAGGTAACAAACCCACCCCCTCTTGTTGAAGCTGACGCCCCCCATCGACTTAGCTTGTAGATATGCCTACATTGCCCCCTCAAATTACCAAAGTGTTATGTGAAACCTTGAAAAATTCAATTTTTCTGAAAAATGGTAAAACGGTAATTTCAGTTGAAAACCGAAAATTCTCTAAATCTTGAATGGCTTGAATTTATGTGGGTTGAATTCATCTCGCAGGAAATCTATTGACCCGAGAAAAGTTTAAGTCGAATTAAGAAAAAGCTGAATATTTACGATTTTTAAGGTGATAAGTAAAATTAGTGACTTGAGGGCCGAGATTTTACGAAAATCTCGAAAGTAAGAAAATGAGCATTTAAGTTCATTTTAAAATAAGTGGCGAAAAAGAAATAAATTGTTTGAACAAAAATGGACCGAATGAGATAATATAAGCCTTGTATTTAAATTTTAAAAAAAATATAATAATAATAATAATAATATAATATTTAATAATAATAAAAAGAAGATAAAAAACGAAAATAAAAGAAAAGTCAAAGAGGAAGAGGGCAATTGTTTTGGCAGTGAGACAGATAGCGTAGAGAGAGATATATTTTTGTTTTATTTTTCTTTCTTTTGCTTAACTCTCGGATCTATGAAGGGTGGGTAGTAGGTTTTATCGGTGAAAGCAAGTTGATCTATGTGTTTGAAGCTGGCTTGGACACCAAAATCTTGGAGTTTCGTCAAACTCCACGAGGTAGGGAATTTTCTTACTTGTGTTATTTCTAGTTTAAAGGTTATTTAATGGTTTAGAATTGGCTTAGAGGCCGTGAAAGACCGTAATTCGGGTTCTCAAATTTTTTTGAATTTGAGTATAGGGTACGAGAAATTTTTCGGGTTGTTTTGAGCAGTCAGATATTTACGGGTATTTTGAGCAGTTTGGGCTGAAATTTCGAAGAGCTGTTTGTGGGCGATCATAATGAATTTTCGGTATTTTCGGGCGGTCTGGTTTGTGTTGAGTTTAGTTTGCTCCCGGGTGATGTCTTCGGATTTTGTGGTGTGTTTTGGTATCCATGATATTCGGTGATGAAGCAAGTGAAAGGGACGAGGTTGCCTTTTGTTTTATGGGTCGAATTTGGGCCATTTGCGTGTTATTACTAGAAAATGGAATAGCATGAATAGTAATGTGAATAGTAACATGAATAGTGGCCGAAATTATTTTTATTGTGAAAATGTGTATGGTTGAGTGATTGAAATGAATTCTTCGTGTTTGTTAATTAGCCTATGTGTTTAATTTTGAGGTGTAGTGATTGTGAATTTGCATGTTTTATGTGATTTAATTATGTTAATATATATGCGTGTGTGAATATATTGCGCGTGAATGTGTTGGAATTGGCATCATCATTCCATATGCCTTTGGGGTGGCTTTAGAAATCGGGTGTGAGTGCATAGTTAAGATCGTGCTTGTGTTAGGTGTTTGATGGTATGGCGAGTACGGTTGTGGATCAACAGCGTAGGGTGTTGATTAATGGAGAAACTGACTAATAAGACAACGTCCAAATGTGTCGCACGGGTTAAGAAAATGGAAATGGCTCATTGTATTTCATATGCACTAGGGCACCCTAGAACAATAGGAGTGAGTGCATGAGGTGGTTTCTTGAGAGAATTGTTCGGAGGGTTGACCAACAATATTATACATCGGAGGGTTGTCCATATAATATCAATCGTCGGAGTCTGCCCAATTGATATACATCGGAGGGTTGTCCACAAAATAGATTATCGGAGTTTGTCTACAATTTATATCAGAGGGTTGTCCACGGTTAAAAACAAATACATTTGTTTGGAAATGGTTTTCATTCATGGCGGAATGCATGTTTGAGGGAGTCAGTGAGAACTCGAGGCGTATGGGTGTAAGGGCCTTGATATCATAG
Source organism: Tetrastigma voinierianum (assembly GCA_016808115.1). Classification (NCBI taxonomy): domain Eukaryota; kingdom Viridiplantae; phylum Streptophyta; class Magnoliopsida; order Vitales; family Vitaceae; genus Tetrastigma; species Tetrastigma voinierianum. The sequence goes on along the minus strand of JAEQBH010000222.1, from coordinate 976,126 downwards.
TTACGTATGGGTGGGGGCACAACGGTATCACGAAAGTTATGTTGCCCAACGAAGAAGACACACGGTCATGTTTATCACGCTAGACTTCGGGTTGTGTGATAGAATTCGGGATTGACTTGGGGATTTGTTGCCCATTGACACTTGCATTTGGGTAATGGGTGGTGAGGGCTCAAATCTTGGGTCATTAGTAATACCGGTGGCGATTGTCACGGTTGATTAGGCGTATGCATGAGACAGGTAGAATTGAGTGACTTTCGGGATATATTGCTTTCGATGACATATTGAGTGATGGGCTGTGGGAAGCTCGGTACATGGGGCATGGTGGAGTCGAGTCATTCATGGCATGTAGACACTCGGAGTGAACATGTGTATGTGCACTTGGATGTGTGTTTGATTATCGCGACCATTGCGTATTGCCTTAGGTGGGAGTAGTCTTTGTAGAAGATTATCATTTCACGGGCTTTGCTCGTACAGTCGATGGGGCCGCTTTTCAGTGCAATTCGAGTCACGAGGCAGGTGACCCGCATTCGGGGCCGCACGTATGAAGAAAGCGTGGATTGTGGCTTTAATATATTTGTAAATATATATGGGTTGTAATTATTTATGTATAAGAGTGATGTAATTTAAACTCTCTTATAGTTATGGTTTATAGTCATGTGCTTATATGTTTGAGTATTGATCACGGGGCCCAGTGGCCATTATTTTACTAGCATATAGACCACAGTGTGGTCATTGTTAATTATTAAGGACGAGGTTGTACCTTAGGTGGAGCCCCGTGTTACAAAAGGAGACTACTGCTGATTTCGTGAGTGGTGTCGGGTAGCTTGGAGCATCCCGCAGTGTCATGAGGTTGTGGTTGTCAACGGACCACGACTTTGGGCGTCACGACTTGGTATCGAGCATAGGTATCGACTACCTAGGGCTTGAGGGACATGGGCTTAGGCCATTGCTTTTGCGGTGAAATTGATACTAGTGTCATAGCTTGGTATCGGAGTTTAGGTACACGAATACCTAGGAATTCATGGGACGAATTTAGACCACTGCATGCATGGTGTGTTTCATGTTGTGTTCGAATGTGTATTCTATGTTTGTGATTGTGTGATTGTGTGTTACAAATTACACGGAAAGACATATACACGGTATGATGTATATGGGAAATATGATTGCGCGATTATTGCGTGGGAAAATTATATGCATGGCATAATGTATATAGGAAAAAGGTGGATGCTAAGGTTAGGAACCATAACCTTAGGAGTTCGGAAAATGAAAGGAACATGAAAACTTTGAATTTTATTGAAATAAATAAAATGAGTGGTTGGAAAGTAGCACCACTAAGGAAAAAGGTGATGAACGGGTCGGTTCATGGTTGTTAAGTCCCATTAATGTTGGCATGTGTATTACTAGTTGGGCGAGATAAGATTAAATAAAGTTTGTTGCCATTTTTGACGTAATGGCAGATGGCGAGTCGACGAGGAAGGGCGTGGGGTCGTCACGAGGTGTCGACCATGCACCACATTTTGACCGACGGACCTTTCTTTGAGAAATTTGTTAGAATTCTGTTCTTGCCATTACCTGAGCTAGTCTTTGGTGTGATCGGAGGTATGAGTAACCTCCATAGATTTAAGTCACATCATCCTCGGCGTTTACGGGGAGGGATCAGATGGTGGCGAGACCATTGGATCCGGCCAGTTGAAGGTATTGGAGGCTATGGATATTACCTCGATGCGGCCAAGATTGAAGCTAGGCGCATTCCGGCTAGAGGGTGAGTCCCAGGTGTGGTGGGACTGAGTTTAAGACCTCTAATAGTTTAAGGCAATGACTTGGCGGGGGAGTTCCATGGGCTCCATGCAGCCAGTATTTTAGGTCAGCGCTAGACGCATGCGAGGCCTTAGAGTTCTAGAGCTAAGGCGGGAACGATGTGATGATGGAGTATGGCGAGATTCATTGAGTTGCGCGTTTAGTGATATTTATGTGGCCCGAATATGGCCAGAGAGTCGAGGAGATTTGAGAATGGACTGAAGTTGTCCATTCGGGGCAAGATTGTGGGCCTCCACCTATAGGACATGGAAAACTTTGGCCGTAGAGAGAGAGATGGAGGACGCACAAGGCATTCTGGATGCGAGTGCTGGTGGGAAGAGGAAGGAGGATCAGCCTTCTTCGAGTTTGGGCTTAGAGGTTGAGGCCTCTGGGAAAAGCCATTGTATGGGAAAATTCTCCCCTAGGATCTAGGGTGAGAGTTAATTAGGATATGGTGACCAGACATGTCGGTTTTTGATGTCATTTTTGACATAGATGAGTTGACAACCCATCGGGTTGTCGGTGAACCTTAGGTGGATTTATCATACGGAAACCACGTCTTTAGAGTTGTATAAGGTTGCATGCATGTGAGTGATGCGTATGTGGTAGTACTGGAATTTCGGGCGGGAGTGAGGAATTCTTTTTTTAAGAGAGAGGAAGTGTGAAACCACAGAAAAATTCAAATTTTAATGGGTAAAGCGATAATTTAGGTTGAAACAAATTCTATAGATCTGGATGGCAAGCGGCTCTGTAGTTGAATTTGTCTCTTAAATCTAGTGACCCCGAAGGATTTAGTGGTGAGAAAAATTGAATATTTTACCAGTTTTTACACAGGTGATAAGCGGTCGGTGAGCTTTGAAGCAGATTTTAATCTCGAAAGTCGAGGAAAATGACTTGAGCTAAGTTCATTTTAAAATAATTAGGCTGAAAGAAATCGCGAATTATTTCGGAGCAGAAATGGACCCGAATGAGATAATATGAGCCTTGTATTTAAATAATAATAATAATAATAATAATAATAATAATAATAATAATATAATAATAATAATAATAATAATAAAAAGAAGATAAAAAACGAAAATAAAAGAAAAGTCAAAGAGGAAGAGAGACGAATTGTTTTGGCGGTGGGACGGCGTGAGAGAGATATATTTTTAATTTTTATTTTATTTTTTCTTTAGCTTCTTTTGATTCTAGTGGGCCAGTAGGTTTTCGTTGGAAATTTGAAGGCAAAGTTGATCTCTACCGCGACGAGAAGTGCGTGGACACTAAAATCTTGGAGTTCGTCGAGCTCCACGAGGTGGAATTTTCCTGCTATGTTATTTCTAGCCTAAAGGCTGTTGTGGTTGGGGTGGCTTAGAAGTAGTGAGAGGCGGTAAATTTAGTTCTCAAATTTTGGGTAGTATAGGGAAATTTTGAGAATTTTTGAGAGATTGTTTTGACGGTGGGACTCAATTTCGGGGCTATTTTGAAGCCGGTTCGGGCTAAGAGGCCCCGAGACTATTTTTAGACCAGTCATGACGAATTTTAGGGATATTTTCGGAAAGGTCTGGGACATGTTAGGGTTTGGTTTGCTCTTGGGATCCCGATGTCTTTGGATTTTGTGGTATGTTTTGGTATCACAATATTCGGTGATGAGCGTGAATGGACGAGGTGCCACTACATTTTATAGATTAAGTTAGGGTCATTTTGTGTGTTATTACTAGAAAATGAATAACGTGAATGGTAACATGAATAGTAATGTGAATAGTAACATGAATAGTGACACAGAAGTGGCCACTGTGTGAAAATGTGGTTGAGTGATTCAAAATGGTGCTCGTGTTTGTTAATTGGCCACATGTGGCTGAATTTTGGTGTAGTGATTGTGAGATTTGCATAGCATGTTTTGTATGTTTAATTATGTTAATATATATGCATGTGAATATATTAGCATGAATGTGTTGGAATTAGCATCATGCATTATATGCCTTTGAGGTAACCTAGAAATCGGAGTGTGAGTGCATAGTTGAGATCGATAGCGTGTTAGGTGTTTGATGGTGTGTCGTGAGTGCACGGTTGTGGATCAGCTTAGCGTAGGGTGTTGATTAGTGGGCTTGACTAATGAGACAGCGATCAAATGAGTCGCACGGGTTAAGAAAATGGGGAAATGGCTCATTGCATTTCATATCTTTAGGCCTTTAGAGCAAATAGGAGTGAGTGCATGAGGTGGTTTCTTGAGAGAATTGTTTAGAGGGTTGACCAACAATATTATACATCGAAGGGTTGTCCATATAATATCAATCGTCGTAGTCTGCCCAGTTGATATACATCGGAGGGTTGTCCACAAAATAGATTATCGAAGTCTGTCCACTATTTGTATCAGAGGGTTGTCCACGGTTAAAAACAAATACCTTTGTTTGGAAATGGTTTTTCATTCTTGAAATGCATGTTTGAGAGTCAGTGAGGCTGAGACATATGGTGTAAGAGACCACGATATCATAGTTCTGTATGGAGTGTAGGGCCTGCGGTATCACCCAGAAAAGTTATGTTGTACGAAGAGACCTGCGGTCATGTTTATCACATAGACCTCGGGTTGTGTGATAGGAGTCGGGATTGACTTGGGATTTTTTGCCCATTGACACTTGCATTGGGTAATGGAGCTGGTGAGGGCTCGATACTTGGGTCATTGGTAATACCAGTGACAGTTGTCACAGTTGGCGTATGTATGTGAGACGTGTAACACCCCAAAATATACCCTAGTCGTTTTCGACATGTTTAGGGTATTTTGTAAGCCTAATTTGATTGTTTCATCAGTTAAATGCGAAAGCGGAAACGAGACAGGAAAGTTATAAACTCAAGGACAATTTTATGAGTGGTCAGGGGCTTAAAAGTCCTAATGTGAAAGATTTGGGCCAAAAGATGAAATAAATGAAACTTGAAATAAACTAGTGAAACATGGAGGACCTTTTTGCAAATAAAAATTAGCAAAATGGAGTTTTGTTGAGGCAAACATGGCCTTATCAAATCCATGGGATTTAAAGACCAATTTGGTCTCAAAATGAGGGGAGAACCGGATGGGAGAAGGAGAGAAGAAGAAGAGAGGAAGAGGAAGAAGATGGATGAGTCAAGATCAAGCAAAGCAAAGGTATGGAAACTCACCATGATTATAGATTCTATTGATTATGTATGAATTTCCATGCTTTGATGGTTATAATCTTGCCCAAATCTAGGGTTTTTGCTAGGGTTTCACCTTAACCCAAAAATGATAGCAAGTAAGGTGGGTAAAACCCCATATGGCTCAAGAAGCTCATGAAATCCTCTCTTTGAGGATGAATCCATGGTTAATGGAGAGTAATTGAGTTAGGGTTTAGAATAAACCACACAACTGATCCTCATATTTTTGTTTGTGTATGGGTTGCAACCTTATTAGAAGGGTTTTGGAAGAAATCCATGATGGATTTTGAAGAAAGATATGAGAATTAGAAAGAGGAATGGAATAGAAAAGTGATTCCCAGGTGATTTGGGAAAAGGATTAGATGTGTGTTGGATGTATAGAAGTGATTGGGGATCAAACATATGGAAAATGCAGGAGAAAACACCCGTGCAGGCATTCTCGGGGTGTCTTCTACCGGTAGGACAAGTTCTACAGGTAGAACTTTGGTCCCCAGTCGATTTTGTGAGTCCCTCTGCGGTAAGTTAAGTCCTACCGGTAGGACACATTCTGGTTTTTCAATTTCGACCGGTTTTGATATTTTGGCCATAACTTCCTCATTTCTTATCAGGTTGAGGTGATTCAAGTGGCTCGTAAAATAGACTTCAAGGAGAACCAAACTTTAAGATAAGGTATCTCAATTTCTGACTCTATGTGAGGTCTAAATCCACTCAAAGTGAGGTATGTGCAAGCCCATTTCCTGCATCGGTGATCATAGAGGAGTCAGGGTTGTTTCGGACGTAGCAGGCTCGGTGCTCCGAGATTGGGTGATTCAGTTGAGATGGAACCCTTAGCACCTTAACTTTAAATAAGTACAAGGACCTAGTGTCAAAATATGAAGTTATGACCCCGGAAAAATCAGTAATTCAAACAGTCCCGAGTGTAAGCTCGAAAAGCAGACTAGTTGGCATGAAAATGCCATAGCACAGAGTTTGGAAGATCCAATTGGAATGATTCAATTTCTGAGTAAAGATGATTCATAGAAGAATAAGAATATATGAATAAGGTGTGATTACATACTCATCATACCTTACAGTATATGGATTAATTCACCAATAATGAGGCATAAAGTGGCTATGATACCTTTATTATAAGATAGTAGGATTCTTGGAACTCATATGGTTGTAAAACTACCTAGACCGATTATTAAATGACACGAAACACTCTGTCACGATTAGTACTTGGGTACTCCTGATTGAGTGCTCCGGCACTCTGATTGAAATGCCGGTACTCTACGATTAGTGCTCTGGCACTCGATTAATGCGGTACTCTGATTAGTACTCGGCACTCCCCGGTGTGCCGGTACTCACGATTGTGCTACGGCTCTGATACGATTGGTGCTACGGCACTCCACCCAATTACGACCTGTTATCTGGCGCCATCTTTGTGTGGTATCTTGGTGCCATTAGTAACGTGTCTTACTTAATATTCTTTGGTAGGAAGTCAAAGCAGTTATATGATAAGTCTCACGAAAAAGTTCTACGCTGGTACCTACGGGCCTCTGTCTCACGATTAAGGCACAGCCAATACTGGGCACTCACGTATTTAATATAGGATTACATGTACTACGGGCCACTCCTGCATCTGTATAAGTTTTGTAGTACCTCTGGTGCTCTTGCATCTAAGAAATAAGTCACGTAGTACTAAGGTACTCATATCTAGATAGTTACGTAGTACCTCTGTGCTCTATCTAAATAGAATCATGTACCCTACGGGCCTCACAATATCTGATAAGTCCCATATCTGGAGATAAATTATAATCTGTATCTGAGTCTGTCTGTGTGCCTATGGGTACTCATTTGATTAAGTTATGTCTGTATCGATGCATTCCACCATGGCTCTCTGGTACTCACGTATCGATAGAATCATAAGACCAAGTCTGTGGTACCTCTGAATTGCTCATCATTGATAAGTCATCAGTAAGTCTGTATTTTCAGGGTACTCTGTATTTAGTGAGTCTGTCTGCGAATAAGTTACGAAGTACCTCTGGTACTCTGTCTCTGGGTCTAGCTCTGTATTTTTCAGTGCTCACAATATACGAAAATGTTACGTAGTACCTACGGGTACTCCACATGTTATTAAGATTACATTACTGTCTCTGATTTGGATTACCTTAGTACCTATGGGTACTCTGTCTCTGAATAAGTCACGATCGATAAGTTAGTAGTACTAAGGGTACTCACGTATTTAGACAAGTCCTGTAGTACCTCCCGGTACTCACATGTATCTAATAAGTCAGGTATGCGATAGGATTCTGTCTTTGTATAAGTCTGTAGTACCTCGCATGGTACTCTGTATCACGATAAGTCCATATCGAGATAAATTATGTTACATGTCGATCACATTCTGTAGTACCTAAAGGTACTCCTGCATTTGATTAAGTTACTGTCACATGTCGATACGATACGTAGTACCCTCACAGATGCTCCGGCATTTGAATTGAGATTACATCCGTATACAGTATATTCTGTAGTACCTACGGGCCTCCTGTATCGACAAGTTCGATGTCGAATAAGTCACGCTAGTACCTACTGGTGCTCGCATTTGAATAAGTTCTGTAGTACTTACGGGTACTCCTGTATCCAATAAGTCATGTATCTGTATAAGCTTTCATTAGTACTGTAGGTACTCAGTATTGGTAGATTAAGTATAAGTCCAATAGTACCTACGGGTACTCTTGTATCAGTAGTACCTACGAGTACTCACGTATCCGTAAGATAAGTATAAGTCCTGGAGTACCTACGGGTACCTCACGTATAAGGAATACATTTTGTAGTACTCTGGTGCTTTGTATCGACAAATGTTACATGGTATACCTACGGGTATACATTATCAGAAATACGAGGGGTAAGCTCAGGTATAAGATACGAAGTACAAGGATATGTTCGAGTAGAATAAGTATAAGTTACGCCAACTCCCTCTGGGAGTCTGAATAAAACATAAGATAAAGTATAAGTATAAGTTCTGCCAACTCCCTACGGAGTCTGTGAATGCACATAAAGTGCATTATAAGGATATGTTACTTGCATAAGAATAAGATACATGTAACTCCCTGGGAGTCTAAGATAAGCGTAAACTGTTATAAGAAAAGTACTTCATATAAGCTCATAATATAAATGCATGAAAATTTTATATTATCTACATTATTGTTATGCGTTAAATGTGTATATGCATAAGAAATGTTTCAGCTAAAGCGTAAAACTATACAGGATTTAATCAGGTGTAGGTACGGGGAAGACATCGAATGACATCCGCATCTGTTTGGGCCAACACACTTGTAGGGTTCACTACATGTAGGTTAGTGCTTTCTGGTTTGTAAATGTAAAGTTCGAGTTTTGTATATGTAAATGGGACATCAGTTATATGTATATAATATTTGATTACATGTATAAGATGTGGGCCACATACCCTGCAGTGCCGATTGGCTTTTTAAAAAAAAAAAAAAAAAGAGTCCGATCCACGGTCTCGCGTCGGAAAGCGGGGCGTGACAAGTTGGTATCAGAGCATAGGTATACGATAACCTAAGGCTTGTGGAATATGATACCAACACAAGTTGGTATCAGAGCCTAGGTTTAGGCGTTTCTGGATAAGTCTCAGATTAAGGATGTACCTACATAGTAATGTGTTGGCCTAATGCGGATGTCACATCCACGTATATCGACTAGAATGAATCGGTACCAATCCATTCTGAAAGATTAAGGCAGGAGATCTGGTTACGATGGAGCTTTGATGACTCAGTGAGAGTCACGCTCCGGCTTACGTAAAAAGATATGAAAAGGATCTAATATAGAGCAAGCACATGCTAAGGCTATGAATTCGGACGAAATTCTTATAAGGGGGGGAGAATTGTAACACCCCGAAATATACCCTAATCGTTTTCGACATGTTTGCAGTCGTTGTAAGCCTAATTTGATTGTTTCATCGATTAAATGCGAAAGCAGGAAACGAGGAGCAGAAAGGTATAAAACTTTTAAGGGCAATTTTATAATTGTGAGGCTTAAAAGTCCTAATGTAGAAAAGATTTGGGCCAAAGATGAAAATAAATGAAACTTGAAATACAAATGGTCAAACATGGAGGACCTTTTTGCAAATAGGAAATTAACTTAAAAATAGGTTTTGTTGGAGGGCGAGTATGGCCTTATCAAATCCATCGGATTTAAAGACCAATTTGGTCTCGAAATGAGAGGCAGGATGGGAGAAGGAGAGAAGAAGAAGAGAGGAAGAGGAAGAGAAAGATGGAGGAGTCAAGATCAAGAAGCAAAGCAAAGGTATGGAAACTCACACTTGATTATAGATTCTAGAGTGATTATGTATGAATTTCCATGCTTTGATGGATTATAATCTTGCCTTGAATCTAGGGTTTTTGCTAGGGTTTCATCTTAACCAAAATGATATGATAAAATTAGGTAAAGCCCCATATGGCACAAGAAGCTCATGAAATCCTCTCTTTGAGGATGAATCCATGGTTAATGGAGAGTAATTGAGTTAGGGTTTAGAATAAACCCTAACTAACTTCTCATGTTCATTTTGCAAAAGGGTTATAACCTATATTAGAAGGGTTTTGAAGAAATCCATGATGATTTTGAAGAAAGATATGAAATTGAAAGAGGAATAGAAAAGGGATTCCAAGGTGATTTGGAAAAGGATTAGATGCGTGTTGGATGTATAGAAAGATTGGGATCAAACATATGGAAATGGGAGAAAAACACCCATTCTGGGCATTCTCAAGTGTTCACTGGTAGGACTTAAGTTCTACCGGTAGAACTTTGATTCCTCGGGGTCGATTTTGGTTAGTCCCACGGCAGTTAAGTCCTACCGGTAGGACCCGTTCCGGTTTTCCACCCTCGACCCGCTGTATTTTGGCCAAGTAACTTCCTACTCTCTCTTATCCGATTTGAGATTCAAGTGGCTACGTGAAAATGTGACTTCAAGGAGAACCAAACTTAAGATAAGGCATTCCAATTTCTGACTCTATGTGGTCTAAAAATCCACTAAAGTGAGGCTATGTGCAAGCCCATTTCCTGCATCAAAGATCATAGAGAAGTCCGGTTGTTTCGGATTATCCCGAGTCCTAAGTGTTCGGAATTGGGTGATTCCAGTTGGAATAGAACCCTTAGCACCTTAGCTAAAATAGCAAGGACCTAGTGTCAAAAATATGAAGTTATGACCCTGAAAATCAGTAATTCAAATGAATCCCAGGTAAACTAAAATCAATTAGTTGGCATGAAAAATGCCATACCTCGAGTTTCGAAGATCCAATTGAATGATTCCAATTTCGAGTAAAGATGATTCATAGAAGAATAAGAATATATGAATAAGGTGTGATTACATGCTCAATATACCTTTACCGGAGTATGGATTACGACCGTCATGAACGCATGCGGCTAACAATGCCCTTATTATAAGATAGTAAGTTACTCGAACTCATATAGCCGTAAAACTACCTAAGACCGCTTATTAAATGACACAGCATCTCCCCGTCTCCAATAGTACAGATTCTAGATTAGGGTGCTCCAGACTGACAGATTTACGATTCCCCGATGAACGTCAAAACACTGATTAACACTTTATCCACAGAACACCTCCAAGACTCCCGACAGACAGATTTCCCGATTAGTGTCGCACTCGATTAGTACTTCAAAAGATCTCCCACTACGCTCCACTGATTAGCAATTTCTAAGATTCGATTAGTGCTACTAAGACTCCTGCTCGATTAGTGCTACAAGACTGCCCGACCAAGCATACTAAGACTTCCAGACCGTGGTAGCATCTCGGTACTTATTGTGCCGCGGTCTTACTTAATCCAGACATCGGGCATTCAGAAGTCAAACGCTTATATGGATAAGTCTCTCTGAAGTTCTCAGAGTACCTACGTACTCCCGTCGATTAAGGCCCGTAGCACTCCACTTACTCCCGATATTTTGTGAGCAAGTTCCGTGAGTACCCACGAAAGTACTCCCGCATCTCAGATAAAGTTTTGTAGCATCTACGGCACTCCCGCATCTAAATAAGTCCCGTAGTACCCACACTGCACTCCCGCATCCGAATGTCTCCAGAAAAACTCCACGGTACCCCGCATCTAAATAAGTCCCCAAGATCTACGGTACTCCCGTATCCGATAAGTCCCATATCCGAACACCATGTCCTCAGATCCTGATCCTGTTCAGAGTACCTATGGGTACTCCCGCATTCTTGATTAAGTTCCCATTCGTGATTCTGATCCGTTTCAGAGTACCTACTGGCACTCTCAGATCCCATAAGTCCCGGCGATTCGATTTAAGTCCCGAGTACCGACTTACTCCCAGATTCTCGATAAGTCCCGTAGCATCACGGCAATTCCTCGATTTGACAAGTCCTCGTCCCGAATAAGTTCTCACACCGCACCGTACTCCCGTCTCCGATGCCATATTCCTCGTAGTACCTACTGCACCCTCAGATCTTAATGTTCTGAGGCACCTACACCCCGTATTTAATTCCTGCCTCCGTCGTCTCTCGATTTAGTTCCTCGCAGTACTCCACGGGTACCCTCTCGGCTCGAATAAGTCCCGATCCGATATCTCAGAGTAAATTCCAAGGGTACTCTTGTATTTTGAATAGTCCCCGTATACCTACGTACCATGTATCTAATGTCCTCGTATCCGAGCAAGTTCTGCCTCTCAGATAGCCCAGAGTACCTACGTACCTGTGATCCGGAGCAAGTCCCATATCTCGAATAAATTATGTCCTCGTGACCTGATTCTGTTCGTAGTACCGGCGGTACTCCCGCATTTGATTAAGTTCCGTCCCCAGATTCGATTCTGCTCGTAGTACCTACTGCACTCCAAAGATTTGATTAAGTTCCCGTCCAGATCCGATATGTTCTCAGGTACCTACGGTACTCCCAGATTCGACAAGTTCAAGATTCGACAGTCCTCGTGAGTACCTATGGGTACTCCCCAGATTTTGAATAAGTTCTCGTAGTACCACGTACCCGTATCCAATAAGTCCTCGTGATTCGTATAAGCTCGCGAGTACCTATGAGCAATTCCGCATTGGTAGATTAAGTATAAGTCCAAGAGTACCCACGGTACTTCAGATCCTGAAGACGACAGTACTCACGTATCCGTAAGATAAGCATAAGTCTGGGAGTACCCAATGGTGCCTCTCAGATAAGGAATCATTCCGTAGTACCTACTGCCCTTAGGACAAAAAATAAAATGTTCTATAGTACTTCACGTACTTCTCAGATCCCAAATACGAATAAGCCCGTATAAGATCCGAAGTACAAGGATATGTTCCGCAGACAAGTATAAGTTCCGGTAACTCCTACTGAGTCCTCGAATAAACATAAGTCCAGAGGCGTATAAGTTCAGAACTCCTATTTGAGTCCAATGCACAAGGCCCTGATGCTGACAGTGCTCTCAAGACGCATTAAGATAGATCCACCCTACGAGATCCTAATGTTTAAGCCTCGTTATAAGAAGAAGTACTGATAAGCTCATAATATAAAATGCATGAAATTTATATTATTCGTTATTGTTATGCGCAAATGTAAAAAAGTATATGCATAAGAAATGTTTCCCACTAAGCGAGCCAGCACGATTTTAATCCGTAGGTACAGAGAAGCGATGATCAAGAAACATCCTGCATACACCGCCAACACACTTAAGGGTTCACCGCACGAGGTTCCGCGGCTCGGCTTGTAAATGTAAAAGCTCGCTTTGTATATGTAAATGGGACTCGCTTTATATGTATATACATTTTAGATTCTGCTTATAAGATGTGGGCTATACCTACAGGTGCCGCCGTTTTTAAAAAAAAAAAGAGTCCCAGCCCCGAAGTCTCGCGGCCCCGGAAAACGGGCGCGACAAGCACGAAATTTCCATGAGGACTCGATATACACTTCAATGACATATCAGTGATGGAGCCGCAGCGAGAGCTTCTGCATACATGGGGCATGGTGAGTTAAGTCTCATTCATGGCATGTAGACATTCAGGTAGACATGTGTATGTTGCACTTGGATGTGTGTTTGATTGTACGACATTGCATGTGCACTTAGGTGGGGAGAGTTTGTAGAGATTATCACTACTGGCTTCATTTTCACCCCGGCTGGACTTCTTTCGTACGTCGGTGTAGACGACCGACCTCATTCGACCGAACATACGGCGAAACAGATTTAGCTTTACATATATTTTGTAAATATATATGGTTGTAATTATTTGTATAAGAGTGAGGTAATTTAACTCTGGGTGACTATGGTTTTACAGTCATGTGCTTATATGGCTTGAGTATCGGCTGCAAATTCCGGGTGGCCATTATTTTACTCGCGATAGATCTCCTAGTGTCGGGTTGTTGATTATCGGGACAGGTCATAGGATTCGCAGAGCCCCGTATAAAGGAGACTCGCCCGATTTTCTGAGGGTGTCTGTAACCCGACATCCACAGATTCAGCGGCTGAAGGGCTGTCACCAGACTTTGCCAAGGTCACATGTTACATATCGCTCCCATGTATCATTTTATTCCGGACTGCCTTTCCACTTAACAAGATAATCAGTTCGCCGATTCTTTCTACTTACCCCCATGGTTATGTGATTCATAATCTTTTCTAAAATAGTTTCGTTACTAAGGGAGGTGCACGTTTCACTTATGCACTTCCCTGCTCTGTATCTTCAAAATAAGGCTTCAAAAAAACTAACATGAAAAGTTGGATACAACTTAAGCCTTTATGGCGTACCAATATGCTGTTCCCACCCACCTCGATTACTCCCAAAAGGTCCTCAAACTAGGTATCGGCCTGCTGAGTCTTCACACCAATCTTTTCAAAATTTATATAAGTTTCAACAAAAGACTTTATCCCCGACTTGAAATTCCAAAGTGACCATCGATTCTCGATCCTAAGGCTACTTTCTTTATTCTCCTAGATGCCTCATGGCTTCACTGTCTTCACCCAAACATTCCCGGTCTGATATTGCTAGTCAATGAGCCGCAAAGGTCATGCCTAACCCCACTTTGCCAGCACCTAGTGGAGTTCTCACACAACCCATAGCCAACTTAAAAGGGCTCATTCCTATTGAAGAGCTTTTATGCAGATTGTAACACAATTGGGTAGTATCAAGTAAATCAACCTAATTTTTCTATGTAGTCCTCACATAATGCCTAAAGTATTCCTCAATAATACGATCTTCCTCGCCCCGCAAACTGAAGCTAATATTTACGATTCATGAGAGGAACTAACTCGAACCCAAGAGCTTGAAGAGTTCCACCCAAAAGTGACCCATGAATTTGGCATCCCAATCACTTACTATGTCCTTAGGCAAGCCAAAGTGTTTCACCACATGACTGAAAAACAACTTTGTTGCCTCTTCAACAAAACATGCCTTCGGTGATGCCATAAAAACTGAATACTTTGAGAATCTGTCAACCACAACAAAGATGGATTTGCACTCACGAGCTTTAGGGAACCTCGTGATGAAATCCACGGAGATGCTTTGCCACAGTTTTTTTGGAATGAGGAGAGGCTACAACAATCCCACCATCCTTTTCTTTTCGATCTTGTCTAACTAACATACCAAGAAAGACTTCACATAAGCCTACACATCATCACCCATTTTCGGCCAATAGTAGGACCTGGATAGCAACGCCATGGTCCTTTCCTCCCCTAGATGGCCTACCCACTTGGCATCATGAGTCTCTTTCAACAACTCTTTCCGTAATCCACCCATTGGGCATAGAGCCTCCCTCATTTGAACACAAGAAGCTCATCTTCCACCCAATATTTTATGGTTTCCCCATTTCTGATTTGTTGTCTCAGCTTCGCATACCCGACATCAAGCTCTACAACATGCTTAATCCACTCATTGAAGTTTGAGATGACTTCCAACAAAGCCATGATGTATGTTACTACCTCTTTCGGACTGAGCACATCTACCACAATGTTGTGTCGTCCTAAAGAATGCAACCATTCAAAATTGAATTCGGCCAAGAACTCTTGCCAATGGTCTTGTCTTGCACTCAACTTCTTCTGAGTCTTGAAGAAGGTATTCGCCACATTATCTGTCACCACAGAAAAAATCCCACCAAGTAAGTAGCGTCACCATTGTTGTAGACAATGTACAACCGTTGTCATTTCTTTCTCATGCGTGGAGTATTGTTGTTCTGCCTAATTCAGTTTTCGAATTTCAAATGCCACGGGGTGTCCCTCCTACACCAAAACTCCACCTAGGGCCTTGTTTGAGGCATCAGTCTAAACTTCAAAAGGAAGGTCCAAATCAAGCAGCCACAACACTGGTTCCCTAGAGATGGCTTACTTTAGGCTTTCAAAATCCATCTGACACTCTATGCCCTAGTCCCATGCTTGGTCTTTTTGTTAGTAATAGTGCTATAGGCCTATTGTATGGACATGGTATTTTGACTATTTATGAGAATTTATTATTATGATGATTTGCATGTTTATTATATATAATGTCCTTGAATAATATTATTAAATGTCCCTAATCGGTTATTGTTATGGGAATAACAATGAATTAAGATTAGTATAAAGTTTGATTGATATTCATGGGATGAATATGTGTATGAGATACAAATCAAATTTATATCTATTTGTTGATAACAAATATCGATTGTGCACTGCCTCGAGATTAATATGATGGATCAAAGCCTATAAGTTAATCTCTACTAGTTGTGTCATTAAATCCTTTGACATGAGATCGCTTATAGTTCTCAACATAAGGAATATTGTGTTTTGATATAATCAAACGTTGTCTTTAATAGGATGACTATGTTGTTATACTTGAACATAAATAAGAATTATGTAGTGAGATATGAGCGATTAAGATGGAATGCTGTCTTCTATTATAAGAGAGATATCTCTCCGGGTCCCTCGATAATTGAAACTGTGAGAAATGCATGATTCTCGCCAAATGAATTGATGGAGATCAATGTCATTTGTTTAGTCAGTCTAATTGGGTTTTGAGTAATCAAAGATAGAACGATATAAGGTTGACTTTGTCCATGTCTTATATTCTATCAAGATATCATGAGACAAAAGGATTATGTCATTAGCTATATTAAGGTTGTCTCGGATCATGAGCTTTTCATTTAACTCAAGTAGTCATAATGTCTTGCTAGAGGCCACTTATGACTTGTAGGATCAAATGATTTCAGCCTCAACGTTTAACATGTTAATTTGAACTCTGGTCGCACATTAAGAACGAATAATAACGGTTATGGTTTTTCACTTCCTCTCGTAGTACTTAAATGATGAGATTATTTTAAATTACAAATAATACTAGTTGTTATTTAAATTCGAATTTAATTTTTGAGAAATTTTGAATTGATTTAAATTATAACAAATAATTAATTTGTTATATTTTCTTACTGATAAGGAAATAATCTGTAAAGGGTTTTTTAATAAAAGAGTTTTAAATATATAATAATATAAATTCGTTTCCTTATCTGATAAGGATTTGAATTTAAATTGTTATTATTTAAAAGAGTTTTAAATATATAATAATATAAATAAATTCATTTCCTTATCTGATAAGGATTTGAATTTAAATTGCTATTATTTAAAAGAGTTTTAAATATATAATAATAAAAATTGCTTTTGACAAAACCTTAGCAGCATTTATATAGATATATATGGAGAGAGAGCATATTTTTTAAGAAATGGGTCGCTCTTTACTCTAAGAACAACCAAAACAGACTTTAATTTGCTTTTGAAAGACGAACCCGAATCCAAGATTCAACAAGATCGCTCTCATTTGTTCGTGGATACTTGTAGAGGGTGGTCGCTTAAAGGCAAAGACTTTGAAGATCCGAATAAACCAAGACGCAGACTTCAAGGCTTGACGACCGATCTATTAAGAGGAGTCATACCTTCCTTCGGTTTTTATGGAAACGCATGTGATCCTTGGTGGGTTAAGGGATAAAAATTTAAATTCGTCATGCTTTTATGTTCCAATCGATCGGGATATTCCCGCCCGTAACCCAATAAGGTATCGTGAGCCACTGCTTTCATAAAAACTTATAATGCAATGTTTGATCGTATGTATGTGATGTATAGCGATTCCGCATGATTTGGCGCTTTTTTGAATATATATGATATTATGGTTTGTGCGAACGACATAGTTAATAGGTTTTGTTAAAGGTATTATTAATTGATCAATCCGAAAACCTAAAAGGATTCGTTAATATAATTAAGAATCCGACGGGATATTGCCATTAAAGTGCTTTAATAAAGATGTTATATGATTCGTTTTGTCTTAATCGCATTAATACATGGACGAATTCATATATCAATTCCGATTTATCAATGATTGTTTATGGTAGAGAAAATAAGCCCTATGTGTAATGAGATTACATAATACGCTGTTTTAATGTGATTTTGATGGCTTTCGGCTTATTCAAAAATTTATTGATGAGATCAATAACAATTTAATTTTTGAGACGAAACTCTAATTATGAATTTAATTTTGAGTGGAACCGCCGTAACAGCTCTGCGTAGCGCCTTATGAATTTAATTGGTTTTAAACACACGCCTATTATAATTTATTTTTTTTAATGCAAATTGTTTATGCTATATGATAATATGATATATTTTGCATGTCGGTTGCTTTTGGCCATTTTTTTGTGCACATGCGATGGCCTTTTGACCACCGATTAGCGTGCTATTATTATTGTTTTTACAAGGGTTGTAATTATTAACACGGCTTCGCATGCCGTTTTTTGTTTTGTTGTAATTTTATTTTACTATTAGTAGTATTTATTTAATTGTTGTAATAAAATAAGAGACAATGCAAGTCATTTTAAGTCATGCAATCCAACCATGATGATGGGAGGAGCTTCTCTGTCTATACAAAGAAGTTGGTATCAAATCGACATCATGGAGTCATTTATTACTACCTAGGATCGACTGCTGATTCTCATATCGCTTTCATGGAGATCAATCTAGATTAAGGGCTATACTATGACACATTTTATTATATGCATACGCGAGATGCTATGTATGATGTTACATGAGTATGTGATACTAGATGTATGATGAGATATATTAATTCTTGAAATTAAAATCAATCAAGATCCCTCACATAAAATTCTTAAAGTGCCAATATGCCATCCATATTTAAACACTTGTCAAAACCTTTATCACCTAATGTGGGTTCTACCAAAGTAGAAGTACATTAGGTTACATTAGTGAGACAAGATGAGTAATGAAGTACGTATATGTTTAAAAATGGTTTAACTTTATTAGGTTATCAAAACGGTTTTGGGCCTAATGGCATTAGATGGGATTTAAACATGCCAGGACATATGATGTCAAAATCCCATAAATATCTAAGAGTTGCATGAGATGTAATTGGTAAGAGTTACCTACCTAAATAACTTAATTTTAAGTGTCATGCCAAAGTCGAATTTTTAAAGTTGAGTAAAATATGGATCTTAGCTCACTAGATTAATATGATTATTCTCGAGGGTTGTTAATTTAGTGAGAATCTTCATAATCAAAATACTTATCGAACTTTGCATTCAAATGTAGATGGCCAAATAATAACAAATAACAATTTACCTATGTCATCGCGACGTACCCTGAGAGTGATAAACTTACTGACTAACTTCCTTGATCAGGTTTTGAAATTTGAGAATTGTTCTCAAACAAGAAAGGAAGCTTTATGTCCCTGATGAACTCCTCCCAAGAACCAAATGGAAAATGTTCCTAGAGCTGAGGAATAAATGCTTATGAGAAGCATCATAATGACTCTATTGATGTCGCATGCCTCTCGATGCTAGCTACCATGAGTTCCGAACTCATGATCTAGAAAATATGGAAGCAGATATGATCTTCAATCTTAAGTGAAATGTTCCAAAGAACAAGCAAGGCAAGAAAGGTATGAGACTACCACGTATTCTTGCAAGATGGTCGAGGGTGCTTCGGGCTAGTGCTCATGTTCTAAAAATGAAAGGTTATATCGAAGATCTTGATAGGCTTGGATTTCCATCGAGCTAAGATGGTGAATCGATTTGATCCCGAATTCACTTCCTGATAGTTATGGCCAGTTTGTCATCAACTATAACATGAATGAAATGGACAAATCTATCTCTGAGCTGCATACGATGCTTAAAACCGCTAAGCAGAATATTAAATCCAAGCCTGACCATGTTCTGATGGTTCAAAAGGGAAAGGGCTTCAAGGACAAGGGCAAGGGCAAGGACAAGGGCAAGGGCAAAGGAAAGTCCAATGCTCAACCCAAACCCAAACCTGAACCCAAGGCTAAAGCCCCAAAGGAGGGTGCTCTTGCTTTTCAGAATGAACCTAGTCATCGGGAAGAGAAACCGAAGTTGTATTTGTAGGATCTAAAGAAGAAGAAGAAGACTCGGTGGTGACTAGTTCTTCTGTGTATTTATGTTATACGATTAATTCTTTCTCCTTCTAGTTCATGGGTATTAGATAATGTGGATGTGATCTCACATTTGTGCAAATGTGCAGTGGGCTCAAAAGGACTAGACAACTGAAGAAGGGCGAAGTTGATCTACGAGTAGGCAATGGAGCAAAAGTTGCCGCTTTCTGGGTCAGAGGGAAGCTATGAACTTTATTTTTGCCTCCAAAGTGGGCTTTTAGTTTCTGGGACAATTGCTATTATGTTCCTACAATATGCAGGAATATTATTTCGCTTTTTTGTTCGATAATGATGGTTTTTCTTTTTTATTATTAAGAATAATAATTACTTCCATTTTTCATAAAAGACATGTTCTATGCAAAATGCCTATTTAAAGGATGGTCTTTATGTTATGAACCTTCAAAATCCAACAATTCTCATGCGTCTATAACATAACCACTTCAGAAATATAAGTCCAATGATTTAAATTCAACCTATCTTGGCAGCATTGTCTTCTCGCCATATAAATGAGAACGCATCTCAAAAACTCCATCAAGCCTTGACTTTTGAATTACTTTGATTTTGAATCATATGATTACATGTGAATCTTGTTTATTGCAAGATGACAAAGGATCCCTTTACCGGGACAATGCTGAAAGGGCCAACAATATTGATCCTCATACATACGTGATGTATGTGGACCATTAAGTTTAGATGTGCTGTAGAAAGTACTTCATTACATTTACCGATGACTTCAAGATATAATGTTATGTGTCTACTGATGAGACATAAATCAATCATTTGAAATATGCCTCAAATCTTTTCAAATTAGCGTTTAGCTAAACCAACTCGCAAGACAATCAAGGCACTTCGATCCGATCGAGTGCTTAATATTTCAGCCAAGAATTTGATGGCCATCTTAGAACTTGTGAACTATCACCACTCCCTAGAACACCACAATGGAATGGTGTGTCTGAGAGGAAGAATCAAACTTTATTAGATATGGTTCGATCTATGATGAGTCCAACAGATCTTCCATTCACCTGGGGGGGTTAGCGACTAAACAAGCTTATGTCATTAATTAAATCGAGTTCCATCTCAGCGCTGAAAAGCCACCATATGAGATGTGGACTGCAAAAGGCCCAGCTTTGTCTTTTCTTAAGATTTGGGGTTGTGAGGCTTTATGTAAAGGCCAAGTTTCCAAATAAGCCGGAGCCCAAGTATGATAAATGTCTGTAAAATCCTAAAGAGACTAAGGGATACTACTTTTTACAATCCTATAGAGAACAAAGTGCTCATGTTCTGAATGGTGTCTTTCTTAGAAAGGGAATTTATTTCTAAAGGAACCACGGGAGTAAGTGCACAATCAATAGTTCGAGAACCACAAGATAACATCGAACTCGTCAGGATTACTCAAGTAGTCAAACAACTATTGCTGATTAACTTCCGAGTACAAAATTTACGTGAGACTATAGGATACGCCTAATATTCTAGAGATATGACAGACTCATGTAATTATGATGTATTTTGCTGAGGATCAAAAATTAACCCACTACCTATCAAGGAGGCGTGTTGGATCCTGCACTCTAAGAAATGGTTAGAGGCCATGAAGTCTCAAATTAACCATGCATGATAATCAGTATGGACTCGACGACCACCCCATGCACAAAGACCATTGGGCAATGGTCAAAAAGAAAACGACATGGATGGCAAAGTGCATACTACAGTAAGGCTAGTTGCAAAAGGTTTCAAACAAACTCATGGTATGACGGCGACGAAACTTCACCCCAGCTATGTTGTCTTGGTCAATTTACGCCACTGCCACATCAGCGATTACAGATTCGGGCAAATGCTGGATGTTAAACTGCGTTTAATGGAAACTTTTACTTGAGGATGTGTACATGACACAACCCGAGGCTGGCCAAACCAAGAATTTGGCAGTGCATGCAAGCCAAAAGATCCATCATCATGGCCTTGAAGCGGTGCCTCTCGAGCTGGAATCTTCGCTTTGAAGTGAATCAGCCGCGCAATTGGATTTGTCAAAACAACATTATTCTGTGGTTTGATAATAAAACAGCGGAGTGCAATTCATTTTGGTCTTATAGGCAAGTTGATGACATTTACCCCATCAGAATGATATCCTCACCCTGCAAATGTCATGCCCTCGTTGGGGAAGTGTTTCTCAACAGCGACTGAGGCGGTCGCTATGATCTATGGGATAAAGATCTATAGAGAGATCCAAGAGGCCTGATCGCCCAAGGTCAAAAATGAGATGAGACAAAGCACTTGAACTATTCAAAGATGCAAGATTCCAAGAGAGATTACTTGCCCATATCCCATGGTGGCCACCTTGCAATCCCAAAGGTCCCAAAAAGATGACGCCGGATGATTTGAGTAAGATTCCTATGTCTCAAAGAATAAGATCTATCAGCGCGCCACGTTGTGCACTGCACTGCATGTATCTGCGCCAAGATAACGAAAGATACCACGATCCCTGAGAGTCATCTGATTAAACACAAGAACATTCTACATCCTGAGAAGGTTTGCAAGGATATGCTCTTAGGTATGATGATTGGAAGTTGATGATCTTGTCAATGGCATACTGTATGCAAGATTCCAACTACAGATGGATTATCGCAATGGATATAAAGCTTTATTTTTAAATGGTGGTGTAGCTTAGCTGGAAAGTTCGTGCTGTACACTTATTGCCATTCTTACAAATCAAGCTTGAATAATATATAGCAAAGATCTCGATGCGCAAAGAAAGCGCTTTTGGATCAAGAAGTTCATTACCGATTCGAAGTGGTTCCTAGCATTACAACTCCTAGCGATGTTTATTAGACATGGTGCGCATTGGCAAGAGCGTGAACCCGATCACATCAAAGATCCGCTAATATTTTAGTTATCATCCTCATTCGAGAAATCAATAGAGCACGTTAAGATATGCAAGAGTTCCACAGAATGATAACAAGTTAATGATCCATCAATGCCTTACCACAAGCAGTTACGATTGTCATGCTAGTTCATATAGGTATTAGATACATCGATGAATGTCAGCCAAGAAGTGGGAGATTGTTATAATAGTGCTCTGTGCCCATTGTAGATGGAATATTTACGATATTTTGACTATTTATAGAGAATTTATTATTATGATGATTTGCATGTTTATTATATATAATGTCCTTGAATAATATTATTAAATGTCCCTAATCTGCTATTGTTATGGGAATAACAATGAATTAAGATTAGTATAAAAGTTTGGATTTATATTCATGGATGAATATGTGTATGAGATACAAATCAAATTTATATCTTATTTGTTGATAACAAATATCGATGCACCCGCCTCAGATTAATACATGGACTGGGAAAGTCACAAGTTAATCTCTAATAGCTGCGCTATTAAATCCTTTGACTCGAGATCATATATTCTCTATATATGAAATATTGTACTTTATATAATCAAACGTTGTCTTTAATCTGATGACTATAAAGGTTATACTTGAACATAATAAGAATTATGTAGTGAGATAAGGAGTGGATTAGGATGCAAATCCTGTCCCTCTTATTATAGCAGAGATATCTCCGGTCCCCGATAATTGAAACTCCATAAATGCATTACTATGCTCAAATGAATTGGCTGATGGAGATCAATATCATTTGTTTAGTCACTAATCGGGTTTCGAGTAATCAGCATAGAACGATATAAGGCTGACTTTGTCCATGCCTTATATTCTATCAAGATATCATGAGACAAAAGGATTATGTCATTAGCTATATATTAAGGTTGTCTCAGATCATGACCTTTTCATTTAACTTGTGATTATAATGCTCTGCTAGAGGTCACTTATGATCAGAGGATCAAATGCGATTAAGGCCTACCGCCACGTTAATCAACCTATAGGGTGGTACATTAAGAATCGAATAATAACGTTATGGTTTTTCACTTCTCGTAGTAATTTAAAATGATGAGATTATTTTAAATTACAAATAATAATTAGTTGTTACGTTTAAATTCGAATTTAATTTTTGAGAAAGTTTAAATTGATTTAAATTATAACAAATAATTAATTTGTTATATTTTCATTGATAAGGAAATAATCAGGAAGGGTTTTTTAATAAAAGAGTTTTAAATATATAATATAAATTGCTTCTTATTCGATAAAGATTTGAATTTAAATTGTTATTATTTAAAAGAGTTTTAAATATATAATAATATAAATAAATTTGTCTCCTTTATCCGGGATAAGGATTTGAATTTAAATTGTTATTATTTAAAAGAGTTTTAAAACATATAATAATATAAATTGCCTCTTATCTCGATAAGGATTTGAATTTAAATTGTTATTATTTAAAAGAGTTTTAAATATATAATAATAAAAATTGTTGATAAAACTGAAGTGCACTTATAGATATATATATATGTGAGACATATATATTTTTTTAGTAGTGGTCGTCTTTTACTCTAAGAACAACCAAAACAAAGAGACTTAATTCTCGTTTGAAAAAAGACAAAACTCGAACTAAAGATTCAACAAGATCGTTTCATTATTTCGTTCGTGCGAATACTGAGAGAGGCGGTCTCTTTTCAGAAGGCACCTTGAAGATCCAATAACCAAGACGCAGACTTTGAAGGCCTGACGACCGATCTACAAGAGGTAAGTTTCATTTACCCTTCCTTCGGTTTTTATGAAACGCATGTGATCCTTGGTGGGTTAAGGGATAAAAATTTTAAATTCCGCTGCGTTTATGTTCCAATCAGATTGGATATTCTGTCCGTAACCCAACACTTTTTTCAACAAATTTGTCAATAGAGAAACAATCTTTGAGTATCCCTTTATGAATCTCTAATAGTAGTTTGCTAACCCGAGGAATGAACGCAACTCTATCACTTTAGTAAGGGCTGGCCAATCAATAACAGCTTGCACCTTTCGTTCATCCATCAAAATATGACCTTCACCAATTTTGTGGCCCAAAAACGTGATATGCTATCTTGAAAACTCATACTTTTTTAGTTTCACGTAAAATTTGTGTTCCTTAAGCCATTGGAACACTTTTCTCAAATGCATCTCGTGCTCACTAAGAGTTTGGTTGTACATTACAATGTCATCTAAATAGATAACTACAAAAGCATTGAGATAGTCAAACAAGATACCATTCATTAAATTACAAAATGTTGTCAGGGCGTTTGTGAGCCCAAATGACATTACAAAAAATTCATAAGAACCATAACGAGTAACACATGTGATTTTTCCCTTATCACCTTCTATGATCCGAACTTGCCAATAGCATAATCTCATGTCGAGCTTTGTGAAGTATTGAGCCTTTGCCAATTTGTCAAACAATTCAGCAGCTAAAGGAATCAGATACTTGTTTTTAATGTTTACCTTGCTTAGAGCACGATAATCCACACACATATGCAATGATCTGTCATGTTGTTTTTGGAACAAAATAGGTGCACCATATTAAGCCCTCGAAGGCTAAATCATGCCACCATCCAGCAATTCTTTCAACTATTTCCCAAGTTCCAGCAATTCTACAAGGGCCATCCGGTAAGGGACTTGGGTAGGAGGTTTTTGCCTTGGCATCAGTTTGATCTTATGATCAATGGGTTGTCGAATAGGCAACTCCTTTGGCAATTCTGAAGGCATGATGTCTCTAAATTCCTTTAGTATCCTAGCCATTAAATCAGGAACTTCAACATTATGTCCCTGATGAATTTCCACCAACACCGCAAGGTATGTCTCTTGCCCCTGTTTAAGCCAATTCCTTAACCGAAGAGCCGACACAATCTCAACCTTGCCATGTTTTCCCACCTTTTCCTTTAGTGCATGCACAAAGTAGGTTTGTTTTTTCTCCGTGATCATAAGTCCACCAAAATGAGGAATTAGGGCAGCCTTAGACTTGAGGAAGAAATCAATCCCAAGAACTAGATTGAAATCATCTAAGGGAACATAAAGGAAACTGCATTTACCCTTCCATTCACTGACTTGCAGCAAGACATCCTTAGCAATGCCTTGAATTCTTTGAGCCTGACTATTCATTGATTTGATATGACTGTCATCATCTACCAACTTTAGTCTCAACCTCGAGGTCTCGCTGGTTGCTACAAAATTACGAGTGGCTCCGTTGTCCATCATTACCTTCACTCGGATTCCATTAATCAGAACGTGAATATCCATCAAAGTTTTCTGAGTAGGGTCTCACTGTTGATCGTATTTAGAAGTTGTAGTGGATTCACTCGAGATGGTGAATTTGAATCAGTATTGGCCTTGTCATCGGTAGTGACCAAGGCAGTAAGCTTCTCTCTTTTCGAGCAATTGCAAATGAAGCAACCCATTGGCCTTGTTGTTTGCTGCATAAACTTTGTGGTTGTCTCCACAGATTTCGATTATGTAGCACCCTTTATGTTTGTTCCTTTCCAACCAACCTTCTTAGTGATAGAAGGTTTTCCCTCCACCTTAGACTTTTTACCCCCATATGTTTTGGACTTGTTCATGGTGTTGATGGTGTTGCCCATGTTATAGTCCACCAAGCCATCCGTTGTAGTCATCACAACCAGTAGGTCACAAACTCCTTGTCTCCTGAGTTTCGTCTATGCCCACCTTTGCAATCTCAATATAAAGTTGAATAACTTGTCTTCATCTGACATGTTCCTGATATCCTACATTAGAGAACTAAAGTCTTTCACATATTCCCTTACTGAACCGGTTTGCCTCAGTCGCTTTAGGGACTCCCTTGCAAGCCAAGTTGCATTAGAAGGAAAGAATTGTTCCTTTAGTTCCTTTTTCAAGGTCTCCCAAGAAATGATCTAGGGCCTTCCCAACTCCGCGTCATCACCCATCCGAGTGCACCACCATAACTTCAGATCACCAGAGATGTAACGCCCTAACCCTCGCTTAGGCGGACGATGAGGGTGCCACACAGGACTGAGACTCCTTTACCTGATTTTCTGACATCGGTGGGCCAATTTCGATCAAACTTTCGTAATTACATACTTATCGAACTACCACTGTAGTGGTGCTTAAATGTTCTTGTACATATATTCTTGAGTCCTATTTACTTGTATTTACACAAATTCACTATTACCAAAAATATTACATTACATTACAAAAAACAACATCAAAGACCTACATATGGTGGACTCCCTATCATTGTGTCGCCCTAGCAAATGCGAATCGCCCTGATGTCCTCTTCAGCACTACACCCGATGAAACACCCGTGTTGTTTATAGCTCCTGGGAAACAAATAACGATATGACCACTGCGTAGCTTTTATAATTATAGATACATATAACATAATGCATATGTCAGAGTCTACATATAACCGAATTTTATAACATAGTTTTCTATATAGCACAACCTTATAACAGTTTCCATATCTCCCGTGTAGGGAGTTCGTAACATAGATCTTGCATGTAAGGTACCGTAGGTACATTACAGAACATAACTGATTCTTTATGCTTTCTTATTGTTCATTATTCAGATTCTTATCATATAAATGTTTGTCTGTATAACCGAAAAGGACATTAAATACAAGAGGTACCTAAGGTACTCGTGACAAGATCGAACAAAGACGTAGTTCCGCCCACGCAGCATAAGTGTCATAGCACTAGCATGAGTGTCGGCGACCATCGCAGACGGTTCACCACGCACGTAGCGTCAGATGCCAACGCACAAAGTGTCGATGCTCACGCAATGTAAAATTTCCATAAAGACTAGCAAGAGTGTCAGATCAATCGAACAAAGACGTGTTTGCTCACACAATGGCTGTCAGAAGCACTTAGCAGTATGTCAGTGCGAATTTTACAGAGGTGTCTCATTCATCTGGGCTATTCTAATTCAGCGCATACAATTATATGTATTAACGAGCTTGTTATATTTGTACGCACTTTCATTCACTTTGCGAGACTCAATGAACCGTCGGATGATCATAGAATCGAACGAAGGAGGAGAAAACAAAACAGATTTTGCGGTGCACGCTTAGGCGAAAGATATACGCCTAGGCGGCATTGCTACGCCTAAAGGACAGACAAATGAAATTTACCTCGCCTCACCTAGAGATCCACCTTCGCTTTGTTAAGGGTACGCAGAAAAGATAAATGGGTATTCTTTGTACCAAACATCTTCCTTCCAAACCAAAGCCAAAACAAACTTTAACCTTAAAAAAATTGAACAACTTAAACTAACCAAAATACATATATGGAAGAATCAGACTTCTCAGAACACAAACTCAAACAGATAATTTATGAATTTCACATTATAATATCCATATTAATTTATACACATATAGTTTCCATACCTTTGATTTTCAATTTCTTCTTCCTTGTTAATAAATGGAAACCCAAAAATGGCTTTCTTCTCTTCAAACTGCAGCCCTTAGCTCTGCAAGCAAACACAAAATAGAAATGAGAACTTGTCTCATTCCAAGACAAGCTCGTCTTATCCTAATTGGGCCAAATTTCACCCTTACATTTAGTCCCTCTTTATTTCATTCCCATTGTAATTTAATTTTACTACAATTCCCACTTTAACATATACTCTTCTTACATAATGACCTTTAAGTCCTTAATCTAAAAAAATTACCATTTTACCCTTAACTTTTGGATTAATTCCGGCTTTATCCTTTTTCACTCTTAGCACTTACATTTTTTAAAAATGCAAATTTTACTTATATTATACCCTAAACATGTAATAAACTACTAGGGTATAATTTGGGGTGTTACAAGAGAGGTACATGCTTATTATGGACACTTTTTCACCATTCGGCAAATGAGCAGCCTTAAAGAACTGCTACAAATCTCACATGAAGTTTTCCAGTTCCTTTTCATTTCTAACACCCTCAAACCCTTTTGGTTATGACACACGTACCTTGGGTGGGGCATCTGACACCGTAAAGGGACATTAAGCCCTTCTCAAGGATAGTGACTTATGCCCCTAAGAATTGAACTCTATTCTAGAAATCTGCCATTAGTGAGTACATATCAAATTTCAAGCCATCAATCCTTTCCCCTGCATACCAATCGCTCGATTCCATTAGCCCACGCTGCACTTCGAACTCATTCCTGATCCAATCAACAAATCTTGCCACAATGTCTTCATTATCAAGCCATTCTCCTAACAATGTTTCCAATTGTGTCATATGTTCGTTCAATGTTTCCCCAGCTATCTTGCTACGCTCTAATACCACTTGTCACATCCCTGAATTATGACTAGGAATTTTTCACCTTGCGGATGTGCGGTGCTAAGTTAATTAGCCAACAATCTATCTCACAAAAGCAGCGTATATATGAGATTGTGTTTTTACAGGAAATCAATACCAACTTGTATTTCAACAAAACTGTTAAGTGTTACAACACTTCTCTCACAATACAAGAACCCTGCGATTACAATTGTGCACACTCTCTAACCTTTCCCACATTGGAGGTATGGTCCTTAAATAGACTAAAAGTGCCTCTTCCCAATAGGTGCCTCCTTTCCCAGGTTTGAATTCGAATTTTGGCTCTCATGGGTTATAGTCTGGGTCAAGCTTTAGAGCCCATTGTTTAGCCCATGCTCTAATCCAACTTCAACCTGTTTGGAACAGGTGCTTCCGCACAGTAGTTAGGAACTCCTTCCTTAGCTAATTCCCTAAGTTTGCTTCTAGCCATGCAATGTATTGCCCTTAGGTCAATGCACTACCATGCAACTAATCATCTTGACCATGGCATTGTGCTCATGGTCACCAACCGATGTGCACGGGCATTGAGTGCCCCCGTGCCAGCACTAGGAGGAGGATCGCCCCATGCATGTTGTAGCTCATGCATCCTTCCTTTAACCGAGTCAAGCTAGGCACCATCTTATCAAGACATCACTCACCCTTAAAGAGCATTATAAGTCGTTACCATTCTGCCTTGAGTAGACTTCAAGGGTGCTGAGGAGGTACAATCATATATTCTATATCATTAATTGAATTACCATTATGGCCCTCAATTCTCCTTTGGGTTTTACGAAACTCATGCCCATGTGGTATCTGATCACCCACTACCTCTTGTAACGCTTCAAAATACCCTAATTTTATAATAAAAATTATTATATATTCCGTATAATCGGGCTAACTCGGGGTATTTTTCGAATTGTTAGATGAATATTGATTAAATGATTATTGAATCAGGAAATAAACCCAAGTGAAAAAGAGAAAATATGGAAATTGTAAAATGGGGACCTAAGGGTCAATTGTAAGTAAGTTTATATGTCTAAGTGAAATTTAGAGAAATAAATGAGCAAGGGGAAAATAATAGGAGACTTAAATGCAGAATAATAGAGAAATGGAGGGAACTATATATAAAAAGAAATAAAGAAAAAGAAGAAAATAATCAAGGAAAGGGCATGTGGCATGTAGGAAAGAGGGAGGAAGCTTCCTCCTTTTTAAAATAAGATTAAGAGTTATCCATAAGAAAAGGGAGAGTTAGAGAGAGAGGCTCTACCTTCTCTCTAGATTTTCCGACGATCGGACCATAGGTCTCCGGCGAAGCAAGAGGGAAAGTCCTTCCTTGTGACAAGAGCTGCAAGTAAAGACCGGATTCGGGGAGTTTCGACAAACTCTAGGAGGTAGGTCTTCTCCTACTTTGGTTATTTTCTACCCTGAGGGTTGCGTGGTGGTTATCTTGCCTTAAGGGAATGTTTGGTTGTATTTTAAACCATGGGAAGCTGCCACATTGTGGTAGTGCTCATTAGCCAGACCTTAGAGCTGATTTTTGGGTACATTAAAGGAATTTTGCAGTGAGTCCTTCTGGTAAATTGTAGACTCATCAATGAACTTGATGTTAGGGCTTTTGAATTTCACCTGGACCTCTCTCAGAGACCAAGTTATGATCCTTTACTCGAGGCCACCCTATAGAGGCTAGGCATGTAGAGGCCGCATGTGAGGCTTCGCTGCACCATCCTGTGGAGTCGCGCACCTCATCCAGCAGAGGTCAGCAGACCTCATCCAGCAGAGGTCAGCAAACCTCATCCTGTAGAGGCTGCAAGACAGCTCAGACTCATCCCGTAGCTACCGGGCCCAGTCACCGTCTCGGTTAACTACGTATGACCTCCTCCAACTCGAAGGTCATAACTTCTTCGGGTCCGAACTCCGTTTCGGGTGTTCTTGGACTCTATGGAAAGCCCATTGAGTCAAGAATACATTCATATGCCTGAGAAGGATAGAATATGTTAGACCGAGGTGTCAGACCAAGTTTACCGAGGTCAGGTAAGCTCAGTCAGTCAGCTCGGCTAGGTGTGACTACGTATGACCTCCAACTTCAGAAGGTCATAACTTCTTTGTCTGAACTCCGTTTCGGGTGTTCTTGGACTCTATGGAAAGCCCATTGAGTCAAGAATACATTCATATGCCTGAGGAGGATATAATATGTCAGACCGAGGTGTCAGACCGAGTTTACCGAGGTCAGCTCAGCTCAGTCACCACCGGTCAGGTGACTACGCATGACCTCAAACTGGAAGGTTGCAATCCTTCGTCCGAACTCCGTCGTGCAGGTTCTTGCCTATGGAAAGCCCATTGAGTCAAGAATTCATTAATATGCCTGAGGAGGATAGTATATGTCAGACCGAGGTTTCAGACCAAGTTTACCAAGGTCAGGTCAGCTTAGTCAGTCATCTCGGCTGGGTGTGACTACGTATGACCTCCAACTTCGGAAGGTCATAACTCCTTCATCCGAACTCCGTTTCGGGTGTTCTTGGACTCTATGGAAAGCCCATATAGTCAAGAATTCATTCATATGCCTGAGGAGGATAGAAGATGTCAGACCGAGGTGTCAGACAAAGTTTACCGAGGTCAAGTCAGCCTTACCAATTCAGGTCGCCTCTACTGGGTGTGACTACGCATTTAATTCTCCAACTTCTAGCGTCATAACTCCTTCGTTCGAACTCCGTTTCGGGTATTCTTTGACTCTATGGAAAGACCATTGAGTCAAGAATCCATCTATATATAGCTTGTTGAAATTGGAACTCATATTAAACTCTGAAAATCAATCCTAACCAAAACTACTAGTACGCACGGCATTGTTCTTTAATGGTTTTGGAATAGGGACTAACGAGGAGGAAAAGCCAAACTGAGATTGAGATTCCAAGGATTGGAATCAAAGTGCAAAGATTTTTGGGTTTGTTCTACCGACTCCTATTCCTCGTTTCAAGTTTTTGCATGTTTGTTCTATATTTCCTATTCTCGTTTCAATATTTGAAATGATTGTTCTAAATGCATAAGAAAAGCATATTGAATTGTTTTACATGATTTGAAGAAATTGATTGTAAAATGTTTGCATATGAAAATTGCATGACTATTGAAAGTGAACTATTTATACAAATGTACATATTGTACTCACGCATTTTGCTATGTGATTTGAACGCCCTTAATAGAATGTTAACCGTTTAGTTCAGATTAAAGATAGATCGTATATATCGGAATAGTGGGTCAAATAGCAAAAGATTGCGAACTATCAGGATTACAACATCTCGAATGCTGAAATCTTCAAATGGATCCAGAGATTTCGGTAGTGTTCACTAATTGATTGTTTATAATCAAGCAAAGAGTCCAGCGGGACTCAGACTGTTATAAACCGCTTGATACCGACCGCAGCCTGGACCGCGTTTGACTTTGATATCCTGTATATCGAAGACATAGATTAAATTCGTTAAGGGCATAACTGAATTGATTTGCATAACTAAATTGAATTGCAAAACTAAATTGAATTTGTGAGCATAATTGAATCGAATTTGAGATTGTGAAATATTGAATATGAAACTGTATTTTTGGGATGATCAATGAACCATAACTGATTGTATATAAAACAAGTATATTTATTGTATTTGCATTGATCATCCATAAAGATTCGAAGTTTTCGAATTGTTAAATTGTATGATTTGATTTAAACCGAACTGGGAATGGATTTGTATAAAACCACTACAGAGAAAATGTTTAGCGTATTGTTTTACCAATGCGCAGGTACTGAAAGTGATAGATAGTTGATCAAAAGCGAACTCCAAGATCGAGGAGCGTCGAGTCATAAAGAAGGAAATCTCTTGAGTATACCCGACATGTGCATTCATTCCATGTTTTGATATTGATATTTTGTAAAAACAATTTGAACTCGAACATCTATTTTTAAATCATTTTGAAAAGGCTTCACGCCTCTATCAGAAATGTATTTTGTTAAATGTTTATGTGTTTGCCCACTTTAATCGCTCTCAAAGATATGATTTGAGTGATCGAGGATCAGGCATCCCGAACTCCTGCCTCGATCCGCCAAAATGGGCCGAGCCGGGAAAGGGGTCCCACATTCCTTCACTACGTGCTCTCATTGGTGTAAGGCATACCCATGAGACCCCTTTCTCCAGTCAATGGTCTATGCATCCAAGGGGGTAACATCTAGCTCATATGGTAGAACGTTCAACGTTTCAAAAATGTAGGGCATATGGAAGGGAGATGGCTCAACGTTTCAAAAAGGTAGGGCATATGGAGGAGAGAGCTCTTAAGTTCGAATCCTAATAATAAAAGTTTGCGAGCGAGGTTTGAAAATAGCGCAGCTTCCACCACTAGCTCCAAAGGAGAGGCAGCCCCCATAAAAACACCCAAGCCCCTGTGAGTCACCCCAAAAGGAAGGCCTGAATTAATCACCAAAGGCCTAAGATGAGACTGAGAAAGCCCATATCCCGCAAATCGCATTGAATTTCGCCACAAGGAAAGTATCAATCCCCGCAATCCTATTATCCCCTGAATCTAACTAAATCTTTAATTAAATCTCATTAAGGAAAACAGATAATTCTCAATAATATACATTATCCTCGCAAACCAAGCCCGATCTCACTAAAAAGGAAGGAGGACAATTTCACAACCATTCCTTCAATATCTCTTTCTAAATCCGATAAAGGCAATAAATATCCCAACTCAATGGGAAAGAACTTACTACCCTCAAATCAAATATACACTATAAATACAAAAATACCCCACGGTGAGCTGTGGACGCCATTCAATGCCAATACTAATTCTCAGCAGATTCTCTTTCTCTCAAGGAAGAATCGACAGATACTGAGCTGCTTACCCGGCAAAGCCTCACGACCCCATTTTTTCCTGCTGCAAGATTTCCATCTAGGGCCTCACAGATCAACAAGGCAGCGATCCTACTTTCGTACCTCGCATAATCCAAGAGCCTCGCATCTCAAACAGAAAACCCGGTCCAAATTTCAACACCCCACACGCCCAAATTTACCCAGCTGAAAAGCATCATCATAGCCACCATGGAACGACAGTTCGGAAAATATAACTGATTTCTCAACACGATGGTATCATGAACACAAGGTGAGTAACGCCTAATCCGCCAAGGATGCAGACTAACTAAGCAACGCCAGACAAAATTTCTACCACCCGTACATTACTGTAAACAAGGCAAGCTAACACGAACGGTGGAGGCTCTGCCACCGACCGACGCCTCGGCGGAAGAATTGTAACAACTTACTCGTGCGTATTTAACGCCCACGTGAGACACGACGAAGTTCGAAGGTCACAACTTCCCTCCTCATGAGCATAACAACTTCTACAATGGTAGAGTCCAACAAACTGAACCGTAATCTGCAGGATCCCGTGCTATGGACGACAAACTGACGCTTCATCTCGCCAAGCAGATTACGTACCGTGGTGCGTAATATCGAAGCATAAACCCATAGCAATGAAGCCGCCATCTATAAGAAGGCGACTGGAAATTCGCAAACGCTTCAAAATTCTCTCGCTAATCAAGATTAAAGACGCCGCACCTTTCCAAAAGTCAAGTCGACGTAATACATGCAAAGAGCCCTCCACCACTCGACGAGCTCACCCACTCCGCGCAGCCACGCCGCCAGATCGACCACCAGTTACACGCCACTCTACCACCGGAGCCACGCTGCCCACTTCGGGACTGAGCCCTCTACTCTACACACAGCCACGCCGGAGTCGACCACCAGCCACACCACTCAGGCCACACACTGAGCCACGTCACCGACGAGCTCACCTACTTGCCATAGGCCACGTCGTGAGCTCACTACCAGCTACATCGCCACTCTACTACGCCCTGAGCCACGCCGCCCACCTTGACGAGCCCACCACTCCGCCACAGCCACGCCGCCTCTCGGAGCCGACCACCAGCCATCGCCCATCCCCGGCCTCGCGGCCGGGAGCCACGGCCAAGCCACTTTGACGAGCTCACCCACCCACACACAGCCACGCCGCCCCCGTGAGCCGACCACCAAAGACTCGCCACTCTCGCCGGGCCGGAGCCACACCGCCCACTTGACGAGCCCACCTACTCCACACAGCCGCGCCGCCCCAGAGCCTTCCACCGCCAAAGTTGCCATCGCCACTTCGGGCCACGCTCCGAGCCACGTCGTCACTGACGAGCCCACCCACTCCCAATACGCACCACTGCCGTCGGGAGCCGACCAAACAGCTACATTGCCACTTGGCCATCGCCACCGCCACATCGCCACCCGGCCATTAACGCCTACTTCTACCAATCGCCACTTCTACACATCGGGCCACCCGCTAACGCCACTGCACAACTCCGCCACTCTGGCCAATCACACTTGGCCATTATCGCCACTTACCAATCGCCACTCTGGCTAAATCGCCACTTCTGGGCCACCGCCACTCACCGAACGCCTACCAAGGCCACAACGCCGTGGAGCCGGGCAATTCATATCGTCGATTTCAGGCCTGCCCTCAACTCACAATGACGAGCCCCTACTATTCACAGCCGACGAGCCTCAGCCAGACTCCGCAGCCGATCGTCTTTCTACCATTCATATTGACGAGGCTCGCCCTCAACTCCAAAATGACGAGCCCTTACTATTCACGACTTAAGCCCTCGCCGCGCTCCGCATGCACTCCGCCCTTCTACACCATATCACAAGGCTCCTCCTCAACTCGACGGACGAGCCCCTACTATTCACAAAGGACGCAGCCCCCGGTCGCACCCGCATGCATCGCCCTTCTTACCATTCATATTGACAGCTCGCCCTCAACCTCCGAATGACGAGCCCATTTATTCACAGCCGACGGAACTCGCCAAGGCCTGTGAGCAGACGGCTCCTTCATCACACAGGCCCGCTCACCCTCCCAAAATAGCATGCAGTTCAAGAGGTGGGAATGTAATGTAAATAGTCACAATTGTTCACATGCACAGACTGTCTTTCAGCCACTGTCCATACTTTTCTGCCCTTCCACAAACTGATTCACAAGCCCTTCCAACTGCAATGATGAGTCCCACTTCATTCATAGGCGGACTGGGAGCCCTTCACACCCACAATGCCCTTCCACCACTGATATTATCAGGGGCTCATCCTCAACCCCAACACTGTTCCCTACCATCGATAAATGATCAGTCCTTCCGTGATCATGACCAGTCCCTTCTTATCATCCAGATCTCACTCAGGCACCCAACCCTTCAACCCAATGACTAGTTTCCTACTAGATTCATAGACAACAAAGTCTTCACAAGGCCCATGCATGCATCTGCCCTTCTTACAATTCATACGACAAGGCCTTCCTCAACTTAGATGGACGAGCCCTACTATTCATGCGGGATTCCAGCCCTTCTCACGCACTCCGCACGTGACGGCTCCTTCTTCAAGTTCATATTGACGAGGCTTCATCTCTCAACTCGAATGATCGAGGCCCCTACTATTCACTTGCATCGAGCCCTTCGCCGCGCTCCGCATTAGATCGCTCTTCGCATAATTACATCGACGAAGCCATCCTCTCCACCAGATGGACGAGCCCTACTATTCACAAAGGACGAGCCCTTCGCCGACTGACGACGGCCCAACGTATAATCGATATGGCACCACTCAACTCGATGGATCTAGCCCCTACTATTTACTGACAAGCCCTTCATTGACTCCAAACATACCCTTCCTACTATTTACATCAATAGCTTCCAATGTACCTACTGACGAGCTCCTATTATCTACCACGAAGCTCTACAACAGTTTCCACCGACGAGCTCCTTCCCAAATGTTCTACTTGAATTTGTTCTTCCACACTTACTCGACGAGTTCTATTATTTACATGGATCAGCTCTACAAATGGAATTTCACCCGACGAGCCCTCCAAACAGCTCTACTCGACGAGCCCTATTATTTACACGGGCGAGCCTACAACAGCGCCTTACCCGAATGCAGCCCTCCCAACAAATGATCCGACGAGCCCACATGCATAATGGACGAGCCTACACGCCCCACCGGGACGAGCTCTTCCAAACAAATTCTACTGACGAGCTCCTATTATTTACATGGACTGAGCTCTTACAACAAATTAATTCGACGAACTCCTCCAAACAAATTTAATTACTCAGCCCTATTATTTACATCACAGCTCTGGCAACAGCCTAATTCCTGACGAGCCCTCCCAACAAAATGATCCGGGACGAGCTCCTATTATGTACATGGTACGAGCCTACAACAAGAGATACCCGACGAGCTCTCCCTAACAGCCTCTCCGACGCCCCTATTATCACAGACGAGCCTACAACAGTCTACCTGACGAGCTCCTCCAAACAGCTCTACTTGACGAGCTCCTATTATTTACATGGACGAGCTCTTACAACAGTCTACCTGACGAGCTCCTCCAAACAGCTCTACTTGACGAGCTCCTATTATTTACATGGACGAGCTCTTATACGCCTACCCGACGAGTTCCTCCAAATAAATTCTACTGACGAGCCCTATTATTTACATGGACGCAGCTCTTACAACATCCCACTGACGAGCTCCTCCCAACGTACTCCTTTTATCCGACGAGCCTTATTATTTACGGACGCAGCTCTACACTACTCAACCCGACGAGCTCCTCCAAACACTGACGAGTCTCATTTACATGTAGTGAGCCCCACAACGCCACCCGACGAGCCCTCCCAATAGCTCTATCCGACGAGCTCTATTATTGTATGGATGGTTTCTCATAAATACCACCGACGAGCCTCCCAACAGCTCTATCTGACGAGCTCCTATTATTTACATGGACGAGCTCTTACAACGCCCACCTGACATGAGCTCCTCCAACAAATTCTCTACTCTGACGAGCTCCTATTACTTCATTGCATCGAAGCCTACAATACCTACCCGACAAGCCCTCCAACAATTTCTACTTAACGAGCTCCTATTTATACGGGCGAGCTCTGGCTAACAAATCTACACCCGACGAGCCCCCAACAAATTTATCCGACGAGCTCCTATTATTTACACGTGGGCGAGCCTATATCAGCTTCACCCGACGAGCTCCTCCCAGCCTTCTATCCGACGAGCTCCTATTATTTACACGGACGAGCCTTACAACAACCTTACTCCGACGTAGCCCTCCAACAGCTCTACTGACGAGCTCCTATTTACATGGGCGAGCCTACAACAGCCACCCGACGAAATTCCCAACTTTATCCGACGAGCTCCTATTATTTACACGGGCGAGCTCTACAATACCACCCGACGATCTTCCTCCCAACAAATCTATCTCGACGAAATCTTATTATTTACACGGGCGAAGCTCTACAACAAATTTCCACCCGACGAGCTCCTCCCAACGAGCCTTTATCCGACGAGCTCCTATTATTTACACGGGCGAGCCAGCGCTCACCCGACGAGCTCCTTCCAAACTAGCTTCCACCCGACGAGCCCCTATTATTTACATGGACGAGCCTCTCGCAAATACCAACCCCGACGAAGCTCCTTCCTAACGGCTCTACCCGACGAGCTCCTCCAACAATCCTATCACGAGCCCTTCATCGTGACATCTGACAGACGGGCTCCTCCTAATAAATTCTATCGACGGCTCTTTCCCCGATATGGACGAGTTCCCATCAGTTCAACCCGACGAGCCCTTCAATCGCCTTCGATGGACTCCGGTTCGCTACTATTTCCATTGACGAACTTTCCCATCACAACACGGGAATAGCTCCTACTACGACTCGACGAGCCTTCACCATCAGCTCTCAATAACGAGTTTTCCCAAGTTCGCGACCGACGGTACCTTCTTCTTCCTATCACTGTTACCGGACGAGCTCTACTAACTCGTTCACTTTGACTTGTTCGCCTACTCCGTGCGTCACGCCACCGAGGAGGCAGATCGCCGGCCAATCGCCACTCGGGCACACCGCCTCTGGCCAGTCGCCACTCTACCACCGCCACTTGGCCAATCGCCACTTGGCCACAACGCCACTTCTACCAATCGCCACCGGCTACAACGCCATCGGCCAATCGCCACGCGCATTAATCGCCACGCCCAATCGCCACCTGGCTTCAATCGCCACCCACATAACGCCATCACCACCGCCACTGCCATCGCCGCCGGCCAATCGCCACTCGTTACAACGCCACCGCCATCGGCCACTGCCATAACGCCACCGCCACCATTACCGCTCAATCGCCACTTACATCTCACGGCCACCGCCACGGCCAATCGCCGCCATCGCCATTCCGCCAATCGCCACGGCCAATCACCACTGCCATACGCCTCGCCACCGCCACTCGCTACAACGCCATTCTCGGCCAATCGCCACGCTATTAACGCCACTCTGGCCAATCGCCACTTCTAAGACATCGCTACTCTGGCCACCGCCACTCTACAGACACACCACCACCGCCACTCTGGCCACATCGCCGACCAACCGCCACTCTGCCATAACGCCCACCGACCCAATCGCCACTGGGCTCAATCGACACCCTGGCCACAACGCCACCGGCCTCAATCGCCACTCGGCCACCGCCACTGCCCAATCGCCACCCTGGCCACAAAGCCACTCTGGCCAATCGCCACTCGCCCACTGCTCTACACATCGCCATTCGGCCAATCGCCACTTACCACCTTCACTGGCCATAACGCCACTCGACTCAATCACCACTGCCATACCGCCCGCCAATCGCCACTTGCCATAACACCACTCCTACCACCGCCATCGCTCAATCGCCACTACATAACGCCCACTTGCCCACCGCCACTGGCCACATCGCCGGCCACCGCCACTTGCCATAACGCCACCGGCCAATCGCCACTTTACCACTCCGTCCCTCATTATCAGCCACCTAGCTCAATCGCCACTCTACTACAATCGCCACTGGCCAATCGCCATCGCTCAATCGCCACTCCTGGGCCACTGGTTACTCTGGCCACACCGCTCCACTTGGCCATACCGCCACTGGGCCACCGCCACTCACCAATCGCCACTTACACACGCCACCGGCTCAATCGCCACTACCAATCGCCACTGGGCTACACGCCACGGCCAATCGCCACGGCCATCGCTCACCCTGGCCACCGCCACTCGCCACCGCCACTTACTACACGCCACTTACCAATCGCCACCGCCAACGCCACCGGCCACTTCCACCTACCACCGCCACTTGGCCACACCGCCACTTCTACCAATCGCCACTCGCCATATCGCCGCCTACCAATCGCCACTCGCTACACCGCCACTTGGCTCAATCGCCACTCATCCTAACGAGCTCTTCCACTACTGGACGAAAGCCCTCCTCACCATTCATTCATACGAGCCTTCCTATCACCCAACACGACGAGCTCCTCCTCAATTATTCATTCATACGAGCTCTTCCTATCACTCACGGGCGAAGCTCCATTCCCGCGAACCAGCTCCACCAATCGTCAACATGACGAGCCTTCCATCACTTACTTGAACGAAGCTCACTCGATTGTTTAATCCGACGAGCCTCCCATCAGCTCACTGAATTCAGATCTACTAATCGTTCACCGACGAGCTCTTCCCCTCGGCTCATGGACGAGCTCCCGCCGACCATCTACACTGACGAGCCTCTACCATTCTATACCGGCTTATGCACCAAAAATCGGGATCACCAAAGCAAGTCCGACGACGAGCCCAACAGATAACTCGGATGAGTTCATCTACTCAACACAGCCATGCAAACTAAGGAATCAATTCAACCTGTGCAACTCGTACCAATGGAGATCAAGAATCCCGCACTAACGACCAACCAAAAGTCGCATGCCTCAGAATCGGTCCAAATTCGAACAAGTTAAATTTCCACGGGGTTCTAGCGACGGGCTTCGACGAAGCTTAATTTCAACTCGACGCTCAATTTAGGCCATTCTACCAAGGGAACGAAGACGAACGATCGAGGATATTTACTAAGAAAGGAGCGCGAGAACCTAAAGTCATCATTATCACCATATAAGACGACAACAAAGCCCTAACTAATCCAAATTTCGAAATGACATCGTAAAATCACACTCATACAAGAAACGATATAAATTCTCGTTTCACGCACACCGTGCACAAGGGTCGGGGGCAACTCAGCGAGGTTTGAAAATAGGCGCGTTGTGCCTACTCACTAGGCCCAAAGGAGAGGCAGCCATAAAACACCCAAGCCCCAGCCGTCGCCAAAATAAGTGCCCAAAATTCACTTCTGTACCAAAGGCCTAAGTATGGATAATTGAGAAAGCCCATATCCCGCAAATCGTATTGAATTTCGCCAATACAGCAGAGAATAACTCGCACTTATTATCCCGAATCTAACTAAATCTTAATTAAATCTCATTAAGGAAAATGCGATAATTCTCAATAATATATTATCCTCGCAACCAAGCCTCGATCTCACTAAAATAAGGAGTGGTAATTCTCAATAAACTATTCCTTCAATATCTCTTTCTAAAATCCGATAAAGGTACAAATATCCCATCCAATAAAGCCTTACTACCTCAAACTCACAATATATACTATAAATAATGCTACCACCCCAAATGCAGGAAAGGGGACGCTCATTCAAATGCCAATACTAATTCTCTAAGATTCTCTTTCCTCAAGAAGAATCGACTTCGCATCGGAGCTGGCACGCAAGGCAAAGCCCGCCGACCCCATTTTTCTTCCTCGGGGTTTTGCAAGTATAAGACGATCTGGGGCTCGCAGATCAACAGCTGGGCAATGATCCCACCGTACCCTGTACAATCTAAGAGCCCGTGATCCCACTCCCTCGCAAACAACCCGGTCCAAACAATGACCCCCACACGCTCCAAATTCTGGGCTCCAAATAAAAGCATCATCAGTTTACTACATTGTAACTAAAGTGTTTAGTTGTAAAAAAAATACAAAGTACATGACTTTTGACTAATGAAAAATGAAAAATAAATTTTTACAATAGAAGAATTAAAAATACAAGTACATGAGAAATCAAGATGATTAATTAGAGACTCGAAGAAACCTTTCAAATGGCTATAAACAAGACATTTAGCTAATACTTCAATAATTAGAATGTATGGCTCGGTGGACTAAGACTAAGTACTAATTATAGAAAACAAGGGTATGGCTCTAAGTGTGGTAACTATTAAAAAGAAAAAATAAATTTAGAGTATTTTTAACCATGATTCTCTATTTTTACCTTCGAATTGGTATTACATTCCCAAATATTATAAAATAAAAAAAAATGAGGCCCTTGATGTTTGACTCAAATAATAAAAAGGTGGATGAGCAAAAGAGAAAACTAAAGATAAAATCCTTGTAAAAATAGAGTATTATAACTTAATATGCAAAAGTGAGTAGAAGTTTAAAAAAAAAAAAAAAAGAATAGTATCTTACTATTTACATCTTCAAATATAAATATGTAAATAATGAATTACATAAGGAATCACTATTCTATTCCTCTATTCAATACGTAAATTAATAGCCAGAGGATAATTTGCTTGAAACTCGACATATAAACATGTAGATTAAAAATGTAGAATGGTCGAGTATGCTCTTAAACTTTAGTGATTGAAGGAACTCCAGAGCACATAACTGTTATAATAAAAATAGTTTTCCTAGCTCAAATATTTTAGCACCTCACGGGATTTAATACTTCTGTTTTCAAAGATGAGAATCTGCACTCCTTCTTTTTGAAAGAAGCATAATTTTATTGATTCAAAATAGTAATTCATCAATAAAAACACATAATCAATTTCACTAAAAACTATATACGATGAAACAATATTCAAGTTAATAACATAATAAATCACTAAAGTTTCAAACACATTCGATAACCCGGCAAAATAATATAATATTTAATACCAAGTTTTCGTGTTTATTCTACGACTATGTATTGATTTGTTGTCTTGTCTTATCGAATATGTTTTTCCAATCTAAATAACCCACGCAATATAATCATTATAATAAGATAATGAAAATAAAACGCCAGACAAGACTATACAAATACAATACCATAAATGCCACAACGACGAATTAAAAACAATATTTTAAACTCAACCTAGATCAACTACTTTATTACAAAAGAAAATAATATAAAAATGTGTAGAAAAGTGATTTTGAATGATAAAAAACAAAATAACTTTTTCTTACTTAAAAGAAAAAAGGCTAAAATATAACAAGTTGAGAGAAAATTGAGGGTAGGTAGGGTTTAAGAAGTTGTAACAAGTCTCAAAATTATTGAGATCCCCTTCTTAGTTATTAAGTTCAATTAATAATAATAATAATAATAATAATCTTTTATTTTATTTTAATTTTAAGAAAAAGGGTTGTAACTGGTAAGCATAAACTGGGAAGAAGCCAAAAAAAAAAGCACCAAAATCCAAAAAAAGTCCACCTGCCCAGCATGCCACGTGGCTAAAAATTTTCAGAGTCCAACTCATGGTAGTAGCACGAGCACTACCATCCCCCAGTTCCAGTATGAGTGGAAGTAACAAGAAACAAGAAACAAGAAACAAGCCTCCCTCTT
This sequence comes from Tetrastigma voinierianum, assembly GCA_016808115.1. NCBI lineage: Eukaryota > Viridiplantae > Streptophyta > Magnoliopsida > Vitales > Vitaceae > Tetrastigma > Tetrastigma voinierianum. The sequence goes on along the minus strand of JAEQBH010000222.1, from coordinate 933,052 downwards.
CTTCTTCCTCTTCCTCTTCCTCTCCCTCCCTTCCTATGTGATTGTGAATGAATGGCAAGTAACAGAGACGATCCCCTCACATTTATAAACCTATCCTCCTCTCCGGTTACAGTCTCTTCTGCTGAGGGTGATAGCTTTCTCTTAGACCCCCCTTCCCAAATCGGGAGCGCTTCTGGAAGCTTCCAGAACGAGGGTTTGCTCTCCGGCGGCGACGGCGGCACAACCGACGCCGAGTTCGGTTTCTCCCGCCCCGATTTCCGCCAGAGCCCTCTCTCCGGCACCGTTCAGTTTTATGAACGTCATGTGTTTCTCTGCTACAAGCACCCTCAGGTCTGGCCTCCCAGGATTGAGGCTGCGGAGTTCGATCGCCTCCCCAGGCTTCTCTCCGCTGCTCTCTTGGCCAGGAAGGGCGAGATGAAGAAACAGGTTTGTGAAATTTGTGTTCTTTCTTTGTGATTTTCAACCGGGGAGGATTGATTTTTGGTCGTTTAAAGTGGGTTTGTGGTAGTTTGTGATTTTTAAGGTTATTTGGGAGGTGGAGTCGTGGGGATTTTTGAAGATGACCGATGTTTCTTTGTTGCTGAATATTTTGATGTGCCTTTTTAAGGGTTGTTATTTTTTTAATGATCTGAACTGGGTTTTGTGGTGTTTCGGTGGATTTCGTGCTTTTTGGAGTAGTTTTAGAGATATGGGTGAAGGAGATCAATTGGTGATTTTTCTTTATTCTTTTTTTTTTTTAATGGTTTAGGAGATATTTACAGACGATCGATTCCCCTTTTCCATTTTTAGAAGTGTGTGTTTTTTATTTGGATGATCATCGAATAGCTTTTTGTGGAAGTTTTAAATTTTCTTTCCTAATATTCCCTTTCAGATGATTTTTTTTTTTTTTTTGTGAATTAGGGCTAAGTTGGGGGATGGGTGATTTTATCTGATCGGCTTTGAGTTTCTGACTAATTTTTCCTTCACTCTGTTCGTCATCTCCATTATTAATTTCTGTCTATCTGGTTCATGCAATTTAAGCTATTAATTTCGTTTCAAGGAACCATATCTAGGGTTTTCTCAATATGTCTGTCTATACAGTTGATTAATTTCTTCTGCTATTTTGTTAGTAGCCGTTTTCTTCTAGTTCACACCAGCATGTGTTTGTAGAAAGTCCAGATCTTGGGGAAATTTTGAAGTGTGCCAAATTTTATTTCTATTGACTCCGCTCAGATTAGAGAACTTAGCTGTGGCAATCTTAGTCAAACTTGCATAGTCTCACATATTGCATATATTTCCTGCCACCCCATGAAGGATGGGTTTGTTTAATGATTATGGTAGAACTGTATCGAGGTTTATGTCAGCATATTAATGTCATCAATTGGGTGTACATATTTTTATCCAGTAATTTTAGAGATGATGAATGTTTTGGTGGTAATGATTTTCAAAATATTTCCTATGCTGCCTACCATTGATATGAAATCATGACTTATATCAAGGATGTCCTAAGATTTTCAAGTTTCGGTTGGTAGGAAGCTAAGTCATTATTTACCAACTAGTTTGAACAAGCATTTGTGTCAAGGAAAATTTGACTTGTAGCTTTTCATGTTCTTCAGCATTGGTTCATTTCTTTGCCTCATTTTACAAGTCTTGAACCCATTAGATTTGTTTCATGAACTGATTTTCTTAACCAATTATTATTTTTGGTGTCCTTTTAACTCATTAAATATTAATAATTCATCCCGGAATTTCTTGAGGGAAGAAAATATGTTAAATTAGGATAGTGTATGTCTGTGTCCACATGTGTTTGTGCCTGGAAGGCTTGGCTCGAGTGGTAAAGAGTTGAGAAGGGGTTATGGGAGGTTCCAAGTTATAGTCCCAATATTGACAAGAAAAAAAAGGATTTACCTATTAAAAAAAAAAATGTCCACATCTGTTTATGCACACAGGCATACTATTTTCTAGGCGGGTTCTCTATTTATGATGGCCATGATTCATTGGAAATAAAATAGAAAAATAATTCAAACTTCATTGACTCTGTAGATATTGAAATATTTTTTGATTTATCACCAAATTAGATAAAGTTCCAGCAATTACTAGCAAATAAACAGAGGATGTCTTTGCATACATAGAAAGGTTTTTGCCTCTTTGTATTTGACAAACTAGTATGTGGTTTCGCATCTGTACGTAAATGAAGTTTCCACCCACAAATGTATTATATCAATGAAATGATGTGAGAATGTTTTAGTTGGCGAATGAAGCCTTTCATTTAGCATCCATATCTGCTGGATTATTGTTTCTTCATTTTGCGTCTTAAAACAGCATTCATGAATATTGCCAGATCTGCTGTTTGTTTTTCCTTCCTGCTGTAGTGACTGAGGGTTGATGGTATGATTTTTCCGTTTTCTATTTTTCTCCTCAAGACCCGCTTGACAATATGTGAAGGACATGATGGAACTGAAACATCAAACGGGGATGTATTAATATTTCCAGACATGATCAGATACAGGTCAAATTACAATTTCTGTTTGAATTTGTTATGGGATGCTTTTCTAGAATATTTTATTCCCACTTGATGCTAATTATGGTTTTAGTAAAGAAATGCAGGAGATTGACCCATTTTGATGTTGACACATTTGTTGAAGAAGTGCTGGTGAAGGATGGTGAATGGCAACCTGTGACACCTGAAAAACTGAAGGGTTCATACATTTTTGTATGTTCTCATGGGTCACGGGATCGCCGTTGTGGTGTGTGTGGACCTGCTATTATTGCCAGGTTCAAAGAAGAGATAGTGCATGGCCTTCAAGGTAAAGTGTCAGTGAGCCCATGCTCACACATTGGAGGCCATAAATATGCAGGAAATGTAATCATTTTTGGATCAAATATTGATGGAAAAGTCAGTGGACACTGGTAAGTTAATTGGTTTTTCTTACTGAACCAATGCTTTCATCTTTTCCTTGGATTGTACATTTGGTAGCTTTGCTTTTTCTTCCTGGCCAAAATCTATCATTTCAATGATTGATAATGGGGCCATCCATTTCTTTCCCACAGGTATGGGTATGTTACTCCAGATGATGTACCTATTTTGCTTGAGCAGCATATCGAGAAAGGAGAAATTGTCAATGAGCTGTGGAGGTAGTTCTTTAGTCTCCATTTCTTTATATCATTGTTTATTATGTGCATGCATAGCAACTTCACAACCATTAACATGTAACTAGATTATCCCATGAGACCTCACATTTTATTTTCCCAACAAACTGTAAATGTTGAGAGAGAACTTGAACAATAAACTAGCATATGTTTCGTTTATAACAGTAAGGGAATTTCTGATTTCCTGCCTCACAATCTGTAGAATCTTTACTCCAAAAATCTGTTCCTAGTGTTGATAAGGGCTCATTACTGGCTGTAGCATCCCTGAGTGTGTCAGTTGTATTGTCAGAATTGGATAGGTAACCACCATTAAGATGTCCTTTTGTGGTGAACTGTTTCAAAAGTTAAAAGAATTATAGGATGGTCAGGCACAATTATCTTGATATTGATACGAGAGAGGAAGGAAACTATTCATTCTTCTTTCTGTCTATCATGTGCTTTGATTATTTTTGTATCTCCTTGAGGATGTACCTCAGAGATATGTGTGCTAGTGACCGCCTTTCAGTCGTCAAAGATTACTGCATGCCAGCAATCAGTATCGCTGATGCTCTTCATGTGGTTATGACATTAGGAAAATTGAGTTGCCTGGTTCTGAATAATAATAATGATTAATAATGATGAAACTTTTTTGGAAGTTCAAGGACTACATACTTCCATAAAAATTCTGAAACGGGGTTGTCGTTAGAGTGCAACAGTATGCACCTGGACTATATATATATATATATGGCATAAATGGTTTTAATCTGTTGGAATACAGTATTCAACAGCCTGATTTACGTTGGACTTGGTCTATTCGGCCACTTGGGAGGAGGTTAACTTGTTAAACCTGTTGCTGCCTCTGTCAAAATCCATTGCTAGGTCGTGATAGTAGATTTGAACTCAAATGCAGGGGTGAGATGGGTGTATCCGAAGAAGAACAGAAGAACTCAAGTATTATACCCAAATAAAATGGTGGGCAGATGATGGAAAACCCACAGTTACAGACTTCACAAACACAGTAAAAATGAAGTACAGATGATGCTGCATGTGGATCTCAAATGGAGGTTAAAGCCTGTTGTTGCCAAGAAAACAGAGACTCTTCTTGTTGCCAGAAGAACCCTGTGTCGTCAGGAAAGACGGAAAAAGTAGATGCATATGAGAGGGAGGCAAAAGTAGTTGTTACACCTGAAAAGAAGAAAAGCAGCAAAAAGACTATTTCCCGGTGTAGTAGCAGCAAGGGTGGGGGTGGGGGTGGGGGTGGGGGTGGTGGTGGTGGTGCTAGCACACGAAAGGTATGTGCAATGCCTACATGGTTTGAGAGCTGGGAGCGCGAAGATACATATGCTGCTCTTGCTGTTGTTGGTGCTGCTGTCTCAGTCGCCGTCGCCTTTCACTGCTATAGACAGTTATTTAAACATCCACCCTAGAACCAGATTTTGTCAGAAAACCCTCCCACGCATTATTAATCTTCCCGTCCTCTCTCTCTTCTCCTCTCTTCAAAGGGGGAAAAGGCATCTAATCCACAGGTGTTAGTTGAATGATTCTTTTCTTTGTGTGCTTCTTGTGGTGTAAAAATATTAATCTCTGCTCTAATTCATGAATATTCTATCAGAATCAAATAATGTGGGCGCAATTTCTATTTTGTTGTATCTTTATTTGTTACAATTCCTCCCACTTTGATTCAATATATTGAAGATTTACCTGCTTCTGAACTCAAACTAAGCCTGTGGCCCAACCCAACCATTGCAGCTCATTTTGCCTTATGCCGCCCCAATCTATTGAGGCCATGCATGTTGCCTTTGTCAGTTGAAATTGGGTTGGAATTTTAAAAAAACAAACATAAAGAGCCTGTTTGGTTCTGCTTTTTAAAACTGTTTTTTGTTCTGAAAAACAAGAATAGAACATCGCTTGATCCATTTTTTTTTTTGTTCTGAAAAACACAAAAAAAACCACATTAAATTCAGAGAACACCAAAAAAACTGTGCTGAAGAATAATTTTAAAAAATAAGAACCAAAAACACCTCCTAAAATTCTAGTCTATTCCAAATTGATTTTTAATCAGGGAGACCTTGTATATATAACCTCATTCTTTCAAATCCAAGTAGAGCTATGATGTAATGCAAAGTGATGTCAAAAAAAAAAAAAAAAAAAAAAAAATAGAGCTCTGATTAATTTGGTTGGTGGGATTGTGTGGATCAAATTGGGTTGGGTTGAACATGTCCACAATGTTTTTTTAGAACTTCTTTATATGTCCACAACTTGAAATTTTTTTTTTCATAAAATTTTAAAGAATTAATATTATCTTATGAGATAATATTGATTATATTATAAAAGTCTTTATTTAGGTTTAGGGTATAGTTTGGTTGCAAAACCCAACAAAAAAGTCAAACCCATCAACCACACCTAGGATTGTTGAAAAATATAATACACATGGTGGGTTGCATCACTTGTAATAATCTAATCGTTGAGGAATATGAGGTCATTTGTTCTAAACTTCACTCCAATTTATTAAAGGCCTTGCAAGATTAAAGTCAGATATTGAATGGGTTAATTTAATAGTTCTTACTTGCTTTTAAAATATATTCTAATCTCAATGTTGAATGCATTCTAAATAATTTTCATCATGCATTCTATAGGTATTATATGATATCTACAGTTTATTAAAGTAATATCTAAGTACTACCATACTTGAAACAATTATTTTCTATGAAAACCAAACCCAACCATGTATTTCGCATCATCTATGTCATCTTTACAATTATTTCCAAATCAATGTGGGAGAACACAAGTTTCTCTCCTTTTGAAAAGCAAAAAAACAGTTTTTGAAAACACAAACAAACGAGCCCTAACAAACACATTTTGGTTTCATGATTGGAAGATGATGAAGAAGAATGATAGAATGATATAAGGATCCACTCATTGGTGGTAACATAGAGATTAAGTTACATCAAATTAGCTTTCGTACTACCAATACTGCTGGCATTGAGATGATGCAAGCAAGCAAAACAAAGAGACTCCAACCCCAACTCCCCCCCCCCTACATCTCTAGTGATCAAGGTGATTCCCATCATAGCTGGGATCTCTCTCTCTCTCTCTCTCTCCCCTCTCTACACATATCTATTTTTCCCATATACTGCACCTTTCACTGATCAAGGCTTTGTAGAGAGTTGGAAATGCCATTCTTACGATCTCCGAATTTTTGGAACTCTGATTCAAAATGGTTCGGCGATCTTTTGCCTTCAATCAGTCAGAAGGCCACATGAATGACCCTGTTTCCATGGCTCATTGACTCAGTGCTGCCTGTTGGTTTATGTAGTTGTAAACCTGTTGATGGAACACATGATCTAAGCAGAAACAATTCTCAGTTGTTCCATTCTCGGAATGATGGGACGATCCTGACCCTTCTCTTCTACAGAAATGTGGGAGAGATGCATAATCCATTATCTGCATAAAATTTTCATGTCAACGATGACATTAATCTCAGCCTCCTTTCAATTCAATGTATATGAATTGTCCAACATCACTCAATGGAGTTGAATCAAACCTATTTAAAAAGAAATAAACAATAATCGAAAACATTTTTTTTTAAATATAGAACTTTCAATCAGAACAAATAGATTACCTTTTACGAAAATTTTCTAGTATATGGAGACCATGGTACTTCATCGCAGCAGGGCAGCAAAGATGAAAGATGTGTCTAACATGGTACTAGGGAACTAAAATCTAAAATCTAAAATCTGATCATTCAAGAAAGAAAAAAATGCATATAAGACAGGAGGTTCGAATCTACCATAAGGGGTAGGTCACCATACCTTAAGCAAATCATCTCTTCCACATCCTTGTAACACCTGAATTTTCTTCCTTGTCCTTTCTTGCAAAAGAGGCTTTACAACCTGCAGATGGTAGTAGAGGTATTAGGCCTTTTCCCTTTGGGGTAAACTTATTTGGGCTGGTAATTGAAATTCACACTCGAATCTCCTTAGCAAAAATCAAGACAAACCTTCCAACATGCTGAAAATATGTAAGGGACATTAACAATGTAGTATGTATCTGTCTTCTCTGGATAATTGAGATCATCGATAGTTGATACCGCAGTCAAAAGCTGCATAGACAGATTGAACAGAATGTGTGAATGATACGTGTTTAACGGTTTATAGAAGAAGAATTAGTAGTGGAAAAGAGCAAGCTGGAGTCCAGACATCCTCAAAGTTCAAACGACAATAGAAAAAGTAAAGTTGTAATGGCATGGAGACTGAAGAATGAGTTAACTCCTAATCACCCAAATGCGTGCATAAAAGAAACATATCCCAAATTAAATTATGAAGTATAAAGTTGGTGCTTACAGCAAAAATGGAAAATGACTTCTCAGATTTCTTATATGCCAAGAGAACATTAAAATTTAAAAAAAAAATAAAAGACTTGAATTAGTCAAAGTAGCTCCCTGGCACCCAAAAAGCCATGAGAACTTATAAATGAACCATTATAGAGATGATTGAGTCTCAGTTGAAAAATTAATTGCAAAACTATGTCAGATGTCCAAACCTCTCACAAAGCTAATGAATAATGTTGCATGAAATTGACTGTTATTCTAAACAAAATATGATAATGATAGCTGTTGCAGGACTTAAAAAAGAGAGGTACCTTTATTTGATTCAGAGCAGAGCTAAACCAGTCATACAAAACCTTCGCACAGGTGCCAATATATCGCCACAAGCTTCTTGTTGCAGCAGGCTAAAACAAACAAAGTAGTCAGGCTACTGGGAGTTTGCAAGTTACATTAAAGGATCTCTATTTGTAGAGACCAAAATCAACAATACAACACTCATCTCTGTACTCATTCAGTTGGATGTGTGATTGTACATAAGAGTGAACCTGGAAAGCAAAGACGACTAAATTCCAGTAAACAGTCAAAACAATGGAAACAGAATATATTATTAACAATATAAGGATTAAGAATATGGTCTTTGCTTTAACAAGATATTAGTGAGCAAGATGAATATATGATAAAATAAATGAAGTACCAACTAATTACAAACCATCCACAAGTAAAACATAAAACAAACTAAGAAAACTATACCAGTTTTATTCTTTTTAAAAAAAGGAAGCATCAAGAAAATAACCTTCAAAAAAAAAAGAAAAGAAAATAGTACAAACTGTTCCATCAAAAAAGTATCAAGTAATGAATGTTGTTCTCGCTCGAGAACTAACTACTAAGAACTTAGAAATGATGTTTTTGAAAATAAATTATTTGAAATGCCATCCACTCTAAGAGGAAAAATTAAAGTTAATTAAAATTAGAGAAATGACATCAGATTTAGATCACAATCTTCACGTCGTAATGTTTTAATGACTAAAACACCTTCTTCTGGAAAATTTTATATCCTGTGAATGAAATATTCTCTAACAATGAAATAAATAAAAATTTGCAGCTCACAAATCTGTCAAATTTAGCTTCTGCTCTCCTTAGTTTTTCTTTTCTTTTCTTTTGTTTTCATTTCCTTTCAAGTGATTATTTGTATTTACTCCATATGCAATACATTCTTTAAGCTAAAAGCCAAAATCCCATTAGCAAATCCAAGATGATTTTTAAACTAATGTTTTCCATTGTAATATTATAAAACCAAGCCTACTACTCTTAACTGTAAGTTTGCAACCACCAAATTAAGGAGGTTAGAGATAGTATCCTCACAGATGCCTGGTCATATGTGCTCTGCCCAACACCAACAGCAATGACTGGAAGACCCTAGCCAAGAATAAAAGAAAACCAGGAAATAGTAAGTTAAAGATACTTTGAGTTAGTAATAATCAATATCTGAAACACTATGAAAATAAAATAAAAATTTCTTTAGAAAATATAAAGCCATGGGGGAGCAGAGTTCAATGGACACTTATGGTGGAAATTTGAGTGCCGACTGGCCCTCTTGAAAATTGGAAAATATTGGAGCCAAGATTAATGTTCACATACCTCTTTGTATAGCCAGATAGCCCTGTGAGCTGTGAGTCTCGACTGCTCTGTATAAATTAGAGGAGGATTGGCTTTTGGATTAAACAAACAAAAATAAGCTTATTAACAGAAATAGATATCTTGACATGGTTACAAAACTACAAAATGGGCACTTATTCCAGTTTGTAACTGATTTCTTTCCTAAAGAATTTGCAGCTAAAATGGGCTATACATATCCCAGAGCTACAAAATTATGCCACTCACAGCATACCCCTCCTCTGCACATGTGTGTGGGTGTGCATCAGCACTAGTGAGCAGGTGTGCAGGATTGTTCCATGCATGTCTCTCCTTATGTCCCAATGCGAATTTCCAGAATGAAGCAACGAAACATTCATTGATATTTAGTAATTACTGTTGCAGGTGTGTGTGTGTGTGCTGGACAAGGACTTGTGAATTTCCACATAATTAGCCGTAAAGAATATTTAATTTGCATTTACTTGATTATAAAACTTTACCTTCAATATGTTGTCGATGTCATTCTGAATCCTCCAATTTAAGCAATCTACCAACTGGGAAAGTTGAGGGTGTCATCAGTAGAGCATAAAAAGATGAATGGAAATGACATTTTTAAGAAGTACAAAACTTTAGATGAGCAACAGAGAGATAAATTTTTTTAAGAGAAATTAAATGAATCTACCATTTTATGAGCTGACATTCCCATCCTCGCTTTCAGAAACCTTGTCAAAGTTTCCTGTAGTCATCCTGATGAATATTCCTGAAGATCAAGATGTAAAGTTTGAATTATGTTAATCATATAATGAAAATAACTTTCAATTAATTAAATAAACATCATCATTCAAGAACATGTCATATAGCAACAATAATCAATTTAATTTCTCAAATCCCCACTTGGATGGGATTCCAAGCCTGTGCTGTGGGAAAGAAAAGGCATGAGAGAAGATAGTCTCTGTTGCTTCCTTCAGTGCACCTACAATGTCAATCACCAGATGAAACTTAAAAACCCACAAGAATTATTGAATAAAGCACATCCAAACTAATCCTTAAGCTGATCTTCTTTAATAATGATAAACACATCTATCTGTAGATTCACAGCCCTAGATGCTATGTATCACCTGATGCCCAACCTCAAAATCAAGCTTTGTTAATAAAAAGAAAACTTGAACTGTCCTTTCAGTATGAGTTATTCTCCAACAACCAAATTGGAAGAACAGTAAAATTACTCACACGTTCAGATTAGCCCATAATCTAGTTGCCTACTTGAACTCTACCAGCCATGACCCAAGATGAAGTTTCTCGTTTGGTAAGAAAGATACGTCTTCTGTCTTCAAATGTAGCCCAATACATTGGAGAAAACAAAATTAAAAAATGTGGGTTCAGTCAATTCATACCAACAAAACCCTCCATAAAAATATTTTTCTTGCTATGACATCCCAACTGAAACCCAACTTGACTGTAACATCAAAGTTCCTGACTTTTTCTCAGCCCAAAAAGAAAATCAAATTTTAGCAAAGAAAAAAAAAAACTACAGCCGCAGAATTCTGCACTCAGAACATAGCAACCATTTTGGCTAGGAGATCATGAAAGATTCAGAGTCATACTTTCTGCAGAACCAAATGGACTTCACTTAATGATAATCACAACCCAATTCACCTACGCCACAGCAAATATTTCTTGAAGAATACTGATTGATCCCCGAAAAATATAGTTGCACTTCACTAATAAATCAGTTCTGAAGAAAAAAATCAACACACAAACATAATAAAAAAAAAGGAAGATTAAATTAAACTACGTCGATCAGACCCGGGAACTAAAATCTAAGGCTGCATCACATGAGAGACCAGGTCCATCCTTAGTATATATAAGAAAATTCGATCAGATTTGTAAGCATAAGCTCCAATATTGTTGAGGAAATTGGAGAAAACAAACAAGATGAAATTTTGAATCCTATGCTCTGTGTTAGCCAAAAAGAGCTTTAGCGACTCATCTAAAAGCCAAATAGTTGAATTAGGAGCTGCTAAGTGGTAAATTGAGAACCCAAAGTTCCTTTTTCTTCCCTCTTTCCTACCTTTTCTCAGAATCCAAACAAATAACAGATCTCTCCTACAAACTGAAACACAATAATAACATAAACACAGAACCTGAAAACTAACTCTAAAATGACTTCTTCTAGCGCTTCGTCAACTGCAAAAATGCATACACAAATAAATAAAACCAAACAAGATAAAGAAAATAAATAACAAATCAAAACAGAAAAAACACAATGAATTGCAGATCAACGAAGATCCAAGGACCGACAAGCAAGGATTACAGGAACCGACCTTCACCCATCAACAACTGAAATTGCTTCACTGCTTCTTGATTCACGATACCCATTTTGAAATTGTTTCTTATAACAACAACAATAAAAACACTACAACAACAATGAAAAAATTCTTGGGGGTGGGAGAAACGATCTTTTTTTTCTGTTTTTCTCTCTCTCTCTCTTTTTATTTATTTATTTTTTTTGGAGGGGGGTGATTTGAAATTTGTGAACCTGTGCCACCTCCAAATAGGAGAATTTAGTAATGGGAAAAAGCTATAGAGAGAGAAAAAGAGAGAGAGAGAGAGAGAGATGTGGGGGCTTTTTTGCACCTTCTCTGGAAAAGAGCTCTGAGATAACTCCTCTCTCTCTCTCTCTCTCTCCCTTTCTTTATGAATGGTGGTGACCAGAGGGAAAAAAATGGTTATCATTAATTAATTATCCCAAATAAAAGTAAATTTAATATATTTATTGCACTATCTTACAAAAATAAAAAATAAAAATACTTTTTAATTCTAAAAAATTTATCACTAAAAATAGATTTTTTGAACAATTTTATAATCATATAAAGAGCTCCATATACCACCATAAATTTGAATGACATGAACCCCAGCTACAAAACAAATATTAGAACCAAGAAATCCCACATGCCTCTATGCTGAAATAATTTTAACAATATTATCATTTTTGCTTTACATCTATTCATATCATTGGCCGAAGCACGATTTACGTTGCTAGATTGAAGATAATTATTGCTTGTGATAAATTTATATCTCGCATAACTCTCATTTAATAAATTTAACAGACGACTGTTAATTATTATATTATTGATATTTAACTTAAATTAATTCATTATATATATTATTTATGTTAAATATTGATGAATTAATTTTAATTTATATTATTTTAAATTACCAAAATAATAAACAAATTACATGTGTTGTATCGTGTTAACCGATTTTAATTTATTAATTCTGATATGTTTATTATTCGTGTCATATTCGAATTGGATAAATCATAGAAAATTTGTTATGAACATGACCCAAACATGACCGCAAATATGAATTGACACCCTTAGTATGGCCTAAAGGGCACCATTATTATCATCTTAACCATTCAATTTTAAATCACATAAAATCTAATTTTTTAAAAAGAAAAAATAAAAGGGTTTCAAACTTTTATTTATTTATTTTTATTTTTATTCACTTTTTTTCATTTTTACACTGAAAGACTTCAAACTTCTTTAATACTTTTTTAATAGTAGATTTGGCTTAGAGATCTAATTTACGTAGACAGACATATTTAGATATCAACTCTAAATTTTCAGAATTAGTAAATCTTACTATAAATATGTATATATATTAAAAGAAAAATTTGAAAAATGATTCAATTATAAAATTTACTTCAAGATAAAACGAGTTTTATCTTTTAAGATCTATATAAATTAAAATTTAAAAAACGAGTGATACTCAAAATTTAATGTTGGAAAGGTTTGGTGGGGGTTAGGGTAGGGAGGAGAATGGTCCACAAAATGATGTGGGAAAGTGGGGTCAAAAGGGCAACCCATGTGTTTAGGTCATAATCCAATGTCATATATATATAAAATTTGAAAATCTAGACACAATTTTATATATATATATATATATATATATATATATATATATATATATATATATAGAGATATATATATAGAAAATTTGAAAATCAGGGACAATTTTTTTACCATTCACCCAATTCCATGTTCCTCTTCTAGGTAACCTTACCCGCTTAAAGCCACCACATTTTATACTATTTAGTATTAAATACTAAAACAATATTTAATTAGTTTTGGAGGTCTGACTCAAGTGCTAAAAATGTGATATGGGTTTACGAGAAATAACATATTTGAAATCTTTATAAAAAAATATTACTAAAATGATGTTATACAAAGTGAAAATGGTGATTATCGTAAAAACATTCTCTTTATGAGACAATATACTAGATACAATTCTAAGTCATTGTCATTTATTATATCCAACTGCAGAACATTCAATACTAAATGTATGCCAAGACATAAAGATTTATCACTATGATTTTAATTAAAGTGTTGGGTCAAAGAGTTTATTTAAAAAATTAGTACTTATATAAATCATGAACATAGATCTCATCAAGAATTATCATATCTCCTTATTACCCAAGAATTATGATCTTAACCTTTGGTCTGATCCTCAACAACACTACCATTTATGCCAGTTTCCACAACTGAAAAGAAAAATTCATATATGAGATTCAACTCAGTCTTATTTTCTTTTATCTTTCTTTTCCTCTCTATTTTCTTCCCCCTTACATTTAATATTTTGACAAATCAAACACAACCCAAAATTTAAAATGAATGGGTTTGAATCCCACCAAAATTATTATTAAATTTGGGATGAATTCACAAGAGGACCACCATCATGTAACATTTAAAAGGTCAAATAATAACAACAAATAACAAAAGAAGGAATCAATACCATACCATACCTTGAGAGCAAATGTCAAGATCATATTCTGAATATAGATGGAGCAAGAGTCAAGTCTTTTTAGGGAAAGATCTTAAAGGAAATTGCCCCACAAAACCCTAGAGAAAATAAGAGTGAGTGCCCTACAACTTTGGAATAGATACCCTACACTTGGGACACATTACCCATCAAAAAGATATGTCTTTCTTCACTTTCTTGAACCTTTGGTATATTCACTTCCTTTGCTAGTGGAGCACTCAACCCCCAAAATTGCCCTATTATTTCATTCTTGGAATATATCCCCCCTTCCATATATAATATGTGGTTAACTTATTATTAATTTCATTCCTAAGTCTAAATGATAATATATTTAAAAGTTGATTTATGCCCATTTCAACCTTCCGTCAAAAATATTTCTTTTACTTTTTTATTAGCTGTACTTATCAAAGTCTTTACTTTTGTTTTAATTAAACTTAAAATTTTATCAAAATAAATATTCCTCATCAGTGTCTCTAAGAAATAAAAATATTCTTATTGTTTCATTAAACATCAAAGAATCAGTTTTATCTAATTTACATATTGACCTCATTATATATACATATATAACCTTCAAAGTAAAAAATTTTAAGATAATTGGTAAACACGACATAAGATTACAATAATCGCCTCCCCGATATTGACATGAATTTTTAAAGCTGAATATCTAAAATTTCATTTTTCTCCTTATGATTTTTCTTTGTTTTGATTTTTTCCTGGATGTGCACATGAAGTAATAATAAATAATCCAAATATATGGTGGAAGAAGATAAAACAAAATTTTCTATTAAAAGTGAATAATAATTTTTTGTAAGTAAAAATATTATTTTATCAACTTTTAATCTGTAATTCATCTCAAATTATAATTTCAATCAAAAAATGTGCAAGAAGAATATCAAAATAAAAATATTTTAAAATATTAGTCTTTACATAAAATAACTATATAATAGAATATTTAGTTTTAAAAAATGTTTATGAATTTTAAATTTTAAAATTTTATTTTGTTCTAATTTATTTATTTTTATGAATCTAAAAAAACTATCAATATGTTTAGAATTAAAGATTATCTATTTTTTTTAAAATGAATAATATTAAAGATTAAAAAAAAAAACATGTAACTTAATAATTTTTAAGTAAAAAGATCTTTTAATACCTCTTTCATTACTTTTTTTTTATCTCAATGTATTTTTAAATAAATAAAAACAATTCAAACATTATATATATATATATATATATATATATATATATATATATAGGTATATATATATATATATATATATATATATATATATATATATATATATATTATAAATTTAATTTATTTATGGTTATTTTTTTATATATGTGTATTATTTTTATATCTTTATAATATCTATATTTATAAATTAACTTTTAATTAGTAATTAATAATCAGTTACCAACTACCAGCTACCAATAATCAATTGAGTCAAACAGGACATTAGTTAGGTAAGATGTTTTATGTTCTTAGGATTGGACACATGTTCAATAATTGTATGGTTTATGTGGTCTTTGAACATGGGGATTTTCAATATTGAAAGGGAAAAAAACATATATACAAATTGAGAGTTGATGCTCATACACCATTATTTATATGAGTCACATGACTTGGATGATTAGAAAAAAAAAAAACCCAAAATGTCAAAAAGCACACCACATTTGGCATGTGATGAAGGACAAAAGGGTTCATAATGCTATCCATTGTTGAAAGAAAATGCTTTAGAAAGAAGCTTTGAGGAACACAACCCTTTCCCATGTGGCTCCATTTCTATGGTCTTCTCCTTTCCTATCTTTTGTATGAAAATCTATTTATTTATAAATAAAAATTCAAAAAAAAAAAAAAAAAAGTAGTTTGCTTATAGGTGTGGTCGGGGCCAACCAACCAATAGAATATATTTTGTAAAACTGATTTTTTAAGGTCCCATTGGATTAACCAAATTACATAAGTTGGCTCGAGTACTCACGATTATAAAAATAATTTAATTTAAAAATGGATAATTGAATATTGGGAAAAAAAAATTGATTGTAATCAGGGTTGGAGCCAACCAACCAATAGAACTTGTAAGATCTTTTGGTATTAGTCAATGTAAATTGATTTCAACGCCTATGATTATTAAAATAATTGTAAAACTAATTTAATTTAAAAGATAATTGAATATTAGGAAAAAAAAATAGTTGCTTGTAGTCGAGTCGGAGCTAACCGGCCAACTAATGAAACAAATTTTGTAAACCTGATTTTTTTCATGGTCTTATGGGATTAGTCGAGTTACATATAAATTAGCTCTAACACTCACGATCATACAAAAAATTATAAAACTAACTTAATTTAAAAATGAATAATTGAATATTGAGGAAAAAAATAGTTGCTTGTGGCTGGGGTCGGAGACAACCAACCTATGGAACATAATAAAGAATTTAATTTTTTTTTTTGGGCGACGTGCGAATAATGAAAGTTACATATAAGCTGACCAACGTCATGATTATAAAAAAGAATTGAAAAGTTTTTTTTTTACATCTATTTACTTTGTTTTACAACGTTGTAGTATTGTGTTCTCATAAAGATTCGAACTTGATCTATTCCCTATGTCTTATCCAATCCTAAATAATTGAATAGACCTTAGTGGCAAAAACAATTGTAAAGTGAATTGAATTTAAAAGTGAATAATTGAATATTGAGGAAAAAAAATAGTTGCTTGTGGCTCGGGCCTAGTTTTCAACCAACCTACTTTAACATATTGTAAATTTCACGTTTTTTAAGATCCGTGGAATTAGTATAAGCCACGCATAACCAACCTCAAATGCTCATGATTATAAATTAAAAAAAAAAATTAAAGTTTTTTTTTACATCTATTTACTTTATTTTACAATGTTGTTTGTAGTGTTATGTTCTCATAAAAATTCGAACTTGATCTATTCCGTCTTATCTAATCTTTAACCTTCGAATAGACCTTAATGGCAAAAAAAAATTGTAAAGTTCATTGAATTTAAAAGTGAATAATTGAATATTGAGGAAAAAAAATAGTTGCTTGTAGCTAGAGCCGAAGCCAACCAACCTATGGAACATATTGTATAAAGTTGATTTTTTCAAGACCTTATGGAATTAGTCGAGTTATGTATAAACAGACTCAAACGCTCATAATTATAAAAGACTTGAATTAGTCAAAGTAGCTCCCTGGCACCCAAAAAGCCATGAGAACTTATAAATGAACCATTATAGAGATGATTGAGTCTCAGTTGAAAAATTAATTGCAAAACTATGGTGTCAGATGTCCAAACTTTACAAAGCTGAAGAATAATTGCTGCATGAAATTGACTGTTATTCTCTAAACAAAATATGATAATGATAGCTGTTGCAGGACTTAAAAAAGAGAGGTACCTTTATTTGATTCAGAGCAGAAAGCTTTAAACCAGTCATGTCCAAAACCTTCACACAGGTGCCAATATATCGCCCATGCTTCTTTGTTGCAGCAGGCTAAAACGAAAACAAAGTAGTCAAAGCAATGTAAAGCCATAGTGCCATTAAAGCCGATTCAAGCCAGGTAGAGAGACCAAAACTCACCAATACAACACGATCTCTGTACTCATTCAGTTGGATGTGTGATTGTACATAAGAGTGAACCTGAAAGCAAAAGACGAATTAACTCCAGTAAACATCAAACAATGGAAAACAGAATATATTACATTAACAAATATAAGCATCAAGGAATGCGTGTCTTTTGCTTAACAAGATATTAGTAGTGCATATTTGAATATATGCAGATAAATAAATGAAGTACCAACTAATTACAAACCATCCACAAGAAACATAAAACAAACTAAGAAATCCAGAATTAGGTTTTTATTCTTTTAAAAAAAAAGGAAGCATCAAGTAGTGGCCAACTCTTCTCAAAAAAAAAAAAAAGAAAGAAAAAATAGTGGCCAACTGTTCCATCAAAAAAGTATCAAGTAATGAATGTTGTTCTCGCTCGAGAACTAACTACTAAGAACTTAGAAATGATGTTTTTGAAAATAAATTATTTGAAATGCCATCCACTCTAAGAGGAAAAAATAAAGTTAATTAAAATTAGAGAATGATACTGTATTTCCATTCACAATCTTCACGCTCGCAATGTTTTGATGACTAAAACACCTTCTTCTGGAAAAATTTTATATCCCGTAATGAAATATTCTCTACCAAATGAAATAAATAAAAATTTTACAGCCTACAAATCTGTCAAATTTTAGCTTCTTGCTCTCCTTAGTTTTTCTTTTTCTTTTTCTTTTTTTTTTTTCATTTCCTTTCAAGTGGTTATTTGTATTACTCCATATGCAATACATTCTTTAAGCTAAAAGCCAAAATCCCATTAGCAAATCCAAAATGATTTTTAAACTAATGTTTTCCATTAAATGCATATAAACCAAGCCTTACACTCTAACTGTAAGTTTGCAACCACCAAATTAAGGAGGTTAGAGATAGTATCCTCACAGATGCCTGGTCATATGTGCTCTGCCCAACACCAACAGCAATGACTGGAAGACCCTAGCCAAGAATAAAAGAAAACCAGGAAATAGTAAGTTAAAGATACTTTGAGTTGGTAATAATCAATATCTGAAACACCTCCTATGAAAATAAAATAAAAAATTTCCTTTAGAAAATATAAAGCCATGGGGAGCAAGAGTTCAATGATACTATGGTGAATTGAGTCACACCTGGCCCCCTTGAAAATTGGAAATATTGGAGAGCCAAGATTAATGTTCATTGTATACCTCTTTTGTATAGCCAGATAGCCCTGTGAGCTGTGAGTCTCGGACTGCTCTGTATAAATTAGGAGGGAGGATTGGTTTCTGGATTAAAACAAACAAAAAATAAGCTTATTAACAGAAATAGATAACTTGACATGGTTACAAACTAAAAATGGCACTCATTCCAGTTTTGTAACATCAGATTTTCTTCTTGAAAGAATTTGCAGCTGTGCCACATACATATCCCAGAGCTACAAAATTATGCCACTCACAGCATACCCCTCCTCTGCACATGTGTGTGGGTGTGCATCAGCACTAGTGAGCAGGTGTGCAGGATTGTTCCATGCATGTCTCTCCTTATGTCCCAATGCGAATTTCCAGGTAGAATTAGCAGCAACGAAACATTCGATTGATATTTAGTAATTACTAAGCGTGTGTGTGTGTGTGTGTGCTGGACAAGGGACTTGTGAATTTCCAAGTATAATTAGCCAGAAAGAAATATTTAATCTATATTTACTTGATTATAAAACTTTACCTTCAATATGTTGTCGATGTCATTCTGAATCCTCCAATTTAAGCAATCTACCAACTGGGAAAGTTGAGGGTGTCATCAGTAGAGCATAAAAAGATGAATGGAAATGACATTTTTAAGAAGTACAAAACTTTAGATGAGCAACAGAGAGATAAATTTTTTTAAGAGAAATTAAATGAATCTACCATTTTATGAGCTTTCTGGACATTCCCATCCCTCGCTTTCAGAAACCTTGTCAAAGTTTCCCGTAAATATCCTTGATGAATATTCTGAAGATCAAGATGTAAAGTTTGAATTATGTTAATCATATAATGAAAATAACTTTCAATTAATTAAATAAACATCATCATTCAAGAACATGTCATATAGCAACAATAATCAATTTAATTTCAAATCCTAATTTGATGGGATCCGCTCAGCTGTGGGAAAGAAAAGGCATGAGAGAAGATAGTCTCTGTTGCTTCCTTCAGTGCACCTACAATGTCAATCACCAGATGAAACTTAAAAACCCACAAGAATTATTGAATAAAGCACATCCAAACTAATCCTTAAGCTGATCTTCTTTAATAATGATAAACACATCTATCTGTAGATTCACAGCCCTAGATGCTATGTATCACCTGATGCCCAACCTCAAAATCAAGCTTTGTTAATAAAAAGAAAACTTGAACTGTCCTTTCAGTATGAGTTATTCTCCAACAACCAAATTGGAAGAACAGTAAAATTACTCACACGTTCAGATTAGCCCATAATCTAGTTGCCTACTTGAACTCTACCAGCCATGACCCAAGATGAAGTTTCTCGTTTGGTAAGAAAGATACGTCTTCTGTCTTCAAATGTAGCCCAATACATTGGAGAAAACAAATTAAAAAAGGCTCAGTCAATTCATACCAACAAACCCTCCATAAAAATATTTTTCTTGCTATGACATCCCAACTGAAACCCAACTTGACTGTAACATCAAAGTTCCTGACTTTTTCTCAGCCCAAAAAGAAAATCAAATTTTAGCAAAGAAAAAAAAAAACTACAGCCGCAGAATTTCTGCACTCAGAACATAGCAACCATTTTGGCTAGGAGATCATGAAAGATTCAGAGTCATACTTTCTGCAGAACCAAATGGACTTCACTTAATGATAATCACAACCCAATTCACCTACGCCATTGTTAAATACTTTTTGAAGAATACCATTTATCCCCTGAAAATATAGTTGCACTTCACTAATAAATCAGTTCTGAAGAAAAAAATCAACACACAAACATAATAAAAAAAAAGGAAGATTAAATTAAACTACGTCGATCAGACCCGGGAACTAAAATCTAAGGCTGCATCACATGAGAGACCAGGTCCATCCTCGGCATATATAAGAAAATTCACATCAGACAAGCATAAGCTTCCGCTTGGCTGCTGAGAAAATTGGAGAAAACAAACAAGATGAAATTTTGAACTTATGCCTGTGAAGAATAAAAGAGCTTTAGCGACTATCTGGTGCCAAATAGTTGAATTAGAGTTTAGTTATGGTAAATTGAGAACCCAAAGTTCCTTTTTCTTCCCTCTTTCCTACCTTTTCTCAGAATCCAAACAAATAACAGATCTCTCCTACAAACTGAAACACAATAATAACATAAACACAGAACCCAGAAACTAACCTCAAATGACTTCTTCAGCGCTTCGTCAACTGCAAAAATGCATACACAAATAAATAAAACCAAACAAGATAAAGAAAATAAATAACAAATCAAAACAGAAAAAACACAATGAATTGCAGATCAACGAAGATCCAAGGACCGACAAGCGATTACAGAACTGACCTTCACCATCAACAACTGAAATTGCTTCACTGCTTCTTGATTCACGATACCCATTTTGAAATTGTTTCTTATAATAACAACAATAAAAACACTACAACAACAATGAAAAAATTCTTGGGGTTGGGAGAAACGATCTTTTTTTTCTGTTTTCTCTCTCCTCTTTTTATTTATATTTATTTTTTGATGGGGTGATTTAAATTCCAGAACCCAGCCACCTCCAAATAGAAGAATTTAGTAATGGGAAAAAGCTATAGAGAGAGAAAAAGAGAGAGAGAGAGAGAGACAGCTTTTGCACCTTCTCTGAAAAGAGCCTGAGATAACTCTCTCTCTCTCTCTCTCTCCCTTTCTTTATGAATGGTGGTGACCAGAGGAAAAATGGTTATCATTAATTAATTATCCCAAATAAAAGTAAATTTAATATATTTATTGCACTATTCTTACAAAAATAAAAAATAAAAATACTTTTTAATTCTAAAAAATTTAATACTAAAGGTAAAAAAATAGATTTTTTGAACAATTTTATAATCATATAAAGAGCTCCATATACCACCATAAATTTGAATGACATGAACCCCAGCTACAAAACAAATATTAGAACCAAGAAATCCCACATGCCTCATGTCTAATTTTTAACAATATTATCATTTTTTGTTTTTACATCTATTCATATATTGTTGTTGACATGATTTTTGATGCTAGACAGTGATAATAATATATGATAAATTTATATAGACCAAGATAACTCATTTAATAAATTTACTAGATTAATTGCTTAATTATTATATTATTGATATTTAACTTAAATTAATTCATTATATATATTATTTTAAGTAAATATCACGAATAATTTAATTTATATTATTTTAAATTACCAAAATAATAAACAAATTACATGTTGTATCGTGTTAACCGGATTTTAATTTATTAATTTACTACGTTTATTATTCAAGCACATATTCCTATCGACAACGCCATGTAAAAATCTGTTGCTGGCATGACCCAAACACACCGGCAAAATACGAATCGACACCTCTTAGTATGGCCTAAAGTGGCAAACTGATTATTATCATCTTAACCATTCAATTTTAAATCACATAAAATCTAATTTTTTAAAAAGAAAAAATAAAAGGGTTTCAAACTTTTATTTATTTATTTTTATTTTTATTCACTTTTTTTTCATTTTACACTGAAAGACTTCAAACTTTTAATACTTTTAATAGTAGATTTGGCTTAGAGATCTAATTTATGTAGATAGACATATTTGGTATAGATTGCACCTCTAAATTTTCGTGGTAATCTATAAATCTTATTTATAAATATGTATATATATTAAAGAAAAAATTTGAAAAAAAAAAAATGATTCAATTATAAAAAATTCGTTCTCATATAAAAACGAGTTTTATCTTTTAAGATCTATATAAATTAAAATTTAAAAAACGAGTGATACTCAAAATTTAATGTTGGAAAGGTTTGTGGGGTTAGGTAGGAGGAGCACTGGTCCACAAAATGATAAAAGTGGGCCAAAAGGGGCAACCCATGTGTTTAGGTCATAATCCAATGTCATATATATATAAAAGGGAAATCTAGATACAATTTTGCAGCATATATATATATATATATATATATATATATATATATATATATATATATATATATATAAAATTAAAATATATAGAAAATTTGAAAATCAGGACACAATTTTTTACCATTCACCCACCCATGTTCCTCTAGGTGCAACCTTACCCGCTTAAAGCCACCACATTTTATACTATTTAGTATTAAATACTAAAACAATATTTAATTAGTTTTACATTCGACTCAAGCGTTAAAAATGCGATATTTTTAAGCTATTTATAAATAACATATTTGAAATCTTTATAAAAAAATATTACTAAAATGATGTTATACAAAGTGAAAATGGTGATTATAGTAAAAACATTCTCTTATGAGATACGAATATTGTTAGATGCTAATTCAAAGTTCGCTTATTGTTTCATCATGCTCTAACTCATGCTATAAAGATTCAATATTTAAATGTACGTTATTGACAAAAGACGATTTAATATATCAGAATTAAAGCTGCTTACTTCAAAAAAGTCATTTATTTAAAAATTAAAAGCTGCACTTTATAAGTAAATTCATTAATACGACCTACCATAATCATTTATATTCCCTTTAGAGCACTTAAATTAAGGATTCTTTAATCCCTAATTTGATTCTCAAATCAAACAATTACCATTTAGAAAGGTAGCTTCCCATTAACAAAACAGTAAGAAAAATTTATATATGAGATTCAACCCTATTTTTATTTTCTTTTATCTTTTCTTTTCCCCTCTATTTTCTTCCCCTTACATTTAATATTTTTTGACAACCAAACACAACCTAAAATTTAAAAAATGAATGGGTTTGAATCCCACCAAAATTATTATTAATTTGGGATGAATTCAAGAGGACCACCATTTTATGGCATTTAAAAAGGTCAAATAAATAAATAAATAAATAAAAGAAGTGGGCACCAATACCATACCATACCTTGAGAGCAAATGTCAAGATCATATCTTGAATATAGATGGAGCAAGAGTCAACAAGTCTTTTTTTAGGGAAAGATCTTAAAGGAAATTGCCCCACAAAACCCTAGAGAAAATAAGAGTGAGTGCCCTACAACTTTGGAATAGATACCCTACACTTGGGACACATTACCCATCAAAAAGATATGTCTTTCTTCACTTTCTTGAACCTTGGTATATCTACTTCCTTACAGGAGCACTCCAACCCCAAAATTGCCCTCCTATTATTTCATTCTTGGAATATATCCCCCCTTCCATATATAATATGTGGTTAACTTATTATTAATTTCATTCCTAAGTCTAAATGATAATATATTTAAAAGTTGATTTATGCCCATTTCAACCTTCTATGTTAAAATATTTCTTTTACTTTTCTTTTTTTTTATTAAAAAAGGCCTCATCAAAGTCTCTTACTTTTTGTTTTAATTAAAACTTAAAAATTTTATTGTCAAAAATAAATATTCCTCATCAAAGGCCTCAAGAAAGTCAAAAATAAATATTCTTATTGTTTTATTAAACATCAAAGAATTGAAGCTTATCTAATTTACATATTAACTCATTATATATACATATATATATATATATAACCTTCAAAGTAAAAAATTTAGTATAATTGGTAAACACGATATAGTATCATAGTTTGTAATCAGCTCTGATAGTTGATTATGAGCTTTTTTTGAAATTGAAAATATTCAAAATTCTATTTTTTTCCTTATGATTTTTCTTTTTTTTGATTTTTTTCTGGACGTGCACATGAAGCAATAATAAATAATTCAAAGATATAGTGGAAGAAAATAAAACAAAATCATCTATTAAAAGTGAATAATAATTTTTTGTAAGGAAAAATATTATTTTATCAACTTTTAATTCATAATTCATCTCAAATTATAATTTCAATCAAAAAACAAAAGAAGAAGAAAATCAAAATAAAAATATTTTAAAATATTAGTCTTTACATAAAAATAACTATATAAATAGAGAATATTTGAAGTAAAAAAATGTTTATGAATTTTAAATTTTAAATTTTTATTTTGCTCTAATTTATTTATTTTTATGAACCTAAAAAAACTATCAATATGTTTAGAATTAAAGATTATCTATTTTTAAAAAATGAATAATATTAAAGATTTAAAAAAATAAAACATGTAACTTAATAATTTTTAAGTAAAAAGATCTTTTAATACCTCTTTCATTACTTTTTTTATCTCAATGTATTTTTAAATAAATAAAAAAACAATAATTCAAAATAACATTATATATATATATATTATAATTTAATTTATTATGGTTATTTTTTTTATATATGTGTATATCTTTAAATTAACTTTTAATCAGTAATTAATAATCAAGCACAACCACCAGCCTACCAATAATCAATTGAGTCAAACAGGACATTAGTTAGGTAAGATGTTTTATGTTCTTAGGATTGGACACATGTTCAATAATTGTATGGTTTATGTGGTCTTTGAACATGGGGATTTTCATTATTGAAAGGGAAAAAAACATATATACAAATTGAGAGTTGATGCTCATACACCATTATTTATATGAGTCACATGACTTGGATGATTAGAAAAAAAAAAACCCAAAATGTCAAAAAGCACACCACATTTGGCATGTGATGAAGGACAAAAGGGTTCATAATGGTATCCATTGTTGAAAAGAAAATGCTTTAGAAAGAAGCTTTGAGGAACACAACCCTTTCCCATGTGGCTCCATTTCTATGGTCTTCTCCTTTCCTATCTTTTGTATGAAAATCTATTTTTTTATAAATAAAAATTCAAAAAAAAGTAGTAGTTGTTATAGGTGTGCCGGGGCCAACCAACCAATAGAAATATATTTTGAAACTGATTTTAAGGTCCCATTGATTAACCAAATTACATGTTGGGCCTGAGTACTAATGATTATAAAAAATAATTTATTTAAAATGGATAATTGAATATTGGGAAAAAATTGACTTGTAATCAGGTTGGGAGCCAACCAACCAATAGAACTTGTAAGATCTTTTGGTATTAGTCAATGTAAATTGATTTCAACGCTTATGATTATTAAAATAATTGTAAAACTAATTTAATTTAAAAGATAATTGAATATTAGGAAAAAAAAATAGTTGCTTGTAGTCGAGTCGGAGCTAACCGGCCAACTAATGAAACAAATTTTGTAAACCTGATTTTTTCACGCGGGTTTTGGCTGGATACTGAAGCTACATATAAATTAGCTCTAACACCACTGGCCATACAAAAATTGAAAATTTAACTTAATTTAAAAATGAATAATTGAATATTGAGGAAAAAAATAGTTGCTTGTGGCTGGGGTCGGAGACAACCAACCTATGGAACATATTGTGTGAATTTAATTTTTTTTAAGGTATCGTGAAATTAGTCGAGTTACATATAAGTTGACTCAAACGCTCATGATTATAAAAAAGAATTGAAAAGTTTTTTTTTTACATCTATTTACTTTGTTTTACAACGTCAGAAGACGCATGCTCTCACAAAGCATTCGAATCCTGATCTATTCCTATGTCTTATCCAACTTCTAAATAATCACGAACAGACCTTATGGAAAACACCAAAACGGAATCAAGCGAATAATAATTGAATATTGAGGAAAAAAAATAGTTGCTTGTGGCTCGGGTCGAAGCCAACCAACCTACGGAACATATTGTGTAAATTTAATGTTTTTTAAGATCTCGTGGAATTAGTATAAGTTACGCATAAACTAACTCAAATGCTCATGATTATAAATTAAAAAAAAAAATTAAAGTTTTTTTTTACATCTATTTACTTTATTTTACAATGTTGTTTGTAGTGTTATGTTCTCATAAAAATTCGAACTTGATCTATTCCGTCTTATCTAATCTTTAACCTTCGAATAGACCTTAATGGCAAAAAAAAATTGTAAAGTTCATTGAATTTAAAAGTGAATAATTGAATATTGAGGAAAAATAGTTGCTTATAAGCCTAGAAATGCTCAACCAACCTATTGAACATATCAGATAAAAGTTGATTTTTTCAAGACCCATGAATTAATGAAGTATGCATAAACAGACTCAAACGCTCATAATTATAAAAAAAAAAAAAATTGAAAAAGATTATTCGAACTTGATTTATTCCCTAAGGCCAATCCTTAATCATCGAATAGACCTTAATGACATAAAAATTATAAAGTTAATTGAATTTAAAAGTGAATAATTGAATTTTGAGGAAAAAAAAATAGAAGCCAACCAACCTATGGAACATATTGTATAAAGTTGATTTTTTCAAGACCTTGTGAAATTAGTCGAGTTACGTATAAACGGACTCAAACGCTCATAATAAAAAAAAATTGAAAAAGATTATTCGAACATGATCTATTCCCTAAGGCCAATCCTTAATCATCGACAGAATTTTAATGGCATAAAAATTATAAAGTTAATTGAATTTAAAAGTGAATAATTGAATTTTGAGGAAAAAAAAATAGAAGCCAACCAACCTATGGAACATATCAGACAAAGCTGATTTTTTCAAGACCGCACTACGAGCTACGTATAAACGGATTCAAACGCCAATATAAAAATTGAAAGATTATTCGAATCGACTATTTCCTAAGGCCAACTTAATCATCTAATAGATTCCTTAATTGGCATAAAATTATAAAGGACTGAATTTAAAAAGGAATAATTGAATTTGAGGAAAAAAACAGAATCAACTCAACCCATAACATATCAGATAAAGTCATTTTTCAAGACTACATCAATGGAAGACGATAAACGGACTTCCAAACGCTCATAATTATAAAAAAATTGAAAAGATTATTCGACCTGATCTATTCCCTACCGCCAATCCCAATCATCGATTAGACCTTAATGGCAAAAATTATAAAGTTAATTTTGAATTTAAAAGTGAATAATTGAATTTTGAGGAAAAAAGGAAGCCAAACCAACCTATAACATATTGTATAAAGCGATTTTTTTCAAGACTCATAATAATGTTTTACAGATAATCCGACTCAAACGCTCATAATTATAAAAAAATTGAAAAGATTGTCTGACCTGATCTATTCCCTTCTAAGCGCTAATCCTTAATCAGCCGACAGACCTAATGGTAAAAAAATTGTAAAGTTGATTGAATTCTAAAAGTGAATAACTGAATTTTGAGGAAAAATAGAAGCCAACCAACCTATAACTGATATCAGATAAAAACATTTTTTCAAGACCTTTAATAATTAGTTTGAAGCATGTATAAACGGACTCAAACGCTCATAATTATAAAAAAAAAAAAATTGAAAAAGATTATTCGAACCTGATCTATTTCCTAAGGCCAATCCTTAATCATCGAATAGACCTTAATGGCATAAAAATTATAAAGTTAATTGAATTTAAAAGTGAATAATTGAATTTTGAGGAAAAAAAATTTAAGCCAACCAACCTATGGAACATATTGTATAAAGTTTATTTTTTGGCCAGCCATGACAATGCTTACGTATAAACCGACCTTAAACACTATAATTATAAAAAAAAATTGAAAAGATTATTCGAACTCTGATTCTATTCCCTAAGGCCAACTTAATCATCTATCAGACCCTAATGGTAAAAATAGAAGATTGAATTTAAAAGTGAATAATTGAGTATTGGGATTGAATTTTGATGTCCTAGTGGGGCAATGGAAATAAATCCCTTTTTTCACGTCCTAAATTTAAAGAGTGATGCCCCTTGTCTCTATATATCATAAATGTCACCTTCCCAATATCCCTTGACATCACTACATTACAAATTCCTTTTAAAAAGCATATTTACATTGTCACCATCTTATTATCATATGTCTTGAAATACTGTTCTTACACGTTACTCAATAGAAAATACCTTATATAGACTACTAGTTTATCATGTAGTTGATGATTATTCATTAATGACATAATAATAAATTAATAATAGTCAAAACTTTGAAGGGATAACTTCTTGGTCAAACAAAAATTCATATTTCATTTCACATAGGAAAGAAGAAACTATATAAAAACCATGGTATATTTAAAGAAAAAAAAAATTGCAAATCTATTTTTATATTTTTTTTTTACTTTCTATAATTTTTAAACATTTTTTGTTATTTGTATTTTACAAGGAGAGAGAGAAAAGAGGGGTAAATTACGTTATTATCGAGATTCTATAGTAATTAACTCATTTAAAAATAATTTATATTATGTTGTTACAGTGTGGGAGAAAGTTCTTGTTTCAAAAATATCATTTTTAACGGTAGTAGAAATTCAAGAAAAAAAAGAAAAAAGAAACTGATATTTTTTAAATAATAGATTTTGAAATATTCAGAAAAATGAAAGTAAAGTGTATTCAAAAATTAAAATAATAGTAATTTCAAATTTTTATATTTGTAATTTTATGCACAAACATATTTTATATATATATATATATATATATATATTTTTAATTACAATTTAATTTCTTCTTTTTTTAATCTTTTAAAATATGTTATTTAAAAAAATAATTTTTTTTTTTTTTGTTTTTTTTTTTTTTAAGTGATTTGTTATTTATTAAAAATGACATTTTTAAACAAGAATCTTATGCAACAATGGTACAAATATAATATAGATTGGTTTTTAAATAGCACTTGTTCTGGAGCCATTGCTCATAAATTATAACATAATTTTCGAAGTTAAATTATATAAAATCCATTCTCTTTCCTTTTAAGGTTATGTTGGATTCACATCAAATGTTAGAAAAAGAAAAATAAAAAGAAAGAAAAAGGTAAAGAAGAATTTTCCTTTTTTTTTTTATTATCAATGATATATTAATTTAAAGAAAAAAAAATTACAAATTCATTTTATATTTTTCTTTCTCTATCCCTTTTAAATATTTTTCTTTTTTATATTTTATATATATATATATAGTAAATCTAAATATTATAAATATATAAAAATAAAGAGTCATATCATATTTATATTTCAATATAAAAAATAAGGAAAATTTGAGTAAAATTGAAGGTGGGGGTAGTCTTTTATTCCTTTGAGATTGGGAATATTGATTATATCCATTCATTCAGAGTCAATGATAGGATTAGGCTGAATATTTCAATGATAGGATTAGGGTGAATATTCTTTGCTTTTGCTTTGGAAAAAAAATGGGTTGGGAGTAGGGGTGGCAATCCGTGTCGATGGGTTGTGTTCGTGTCGTATCGTGTCAATATCCGTTAACCTAAACTTGATACGAATAATAAACGCTAAGTATTGCTAACAACCTAATTCATTTATTATTTACACACAACAAGTAATATAACTCATTTAATTTGATTATTTAAATAATAAAATGATAATTAATTATCATACGTGCTTAATATAAATAACCTATTAAATTAATACATTTACATATTTATTAATTTTATTATTTAATTAATACACTATAATTAATAATTCATATTTAATACAAATAACTTATTAAATAAAAGCTACTATTTAATGATAAGATTAAATGATCACCTGTCAATAACATAACTTACGATAAACAGATACGCGAGTCAATACGAATATAACCCAAACATGATTATACTCAACCAAAACCCATAAAAACCGTGTTAAGTTCTTATCGTATCAAATTTTGTCCATTGTAACGAGAAGTGAGAAAAGGAAACCAAAGGGAACGGGGGAAAATCAGTTGGAAATTTTGAAAATATTATGCTTGAAAGATTCCCTACGCTACTGATTTAGTGGGAAGATTTTCCCTTTTAATTTTTGATCCACCAACTTTTTTTTTTTTTTTTTTTTGTCTGAATTAGTTGGTAAAACATATTTTAAAACAATCATATTAGAATTCTCCAAGTCGCACTCACGGTTGATTTTCAGCAACCAATCCGACCCGATGGACAAGATCAAAGCTTGATCTAATATATATATATATATACTGAAATTGTTGTAGGAATAGGATTGATTTTTCTTGATTGGATTTTTCACTCATAAAGAATCTGGAATAGTCATGAAGAACATTATTTTTAGGTTCTTCCCAACAAATTTGGTAACACTTTCTTTTATAACAACATCAAACATATATATATCATCATCAACTTTTCAATACAAGAAACTCTAGATTCAACCATCAACATCTCTGAAAAATGTTCATAAAACTCTCTACATCTTCTTCTTCATCTTCTTCTTCTTCTTCCCTCAATGTAAAAAGGGGGAAAAACAGCAACAAATACCAGATCAGTTCTGAGACCCCACTAAAAGAAATCAAATTCCAGATAATTATCACAGCTTTTCTGATCAGGAACCGCCATGGCAGCAGCTGCAGCAGCAGCAGCTGCTTTTTCACTGCTTGAGGCTGCTGGAGCAGGCAGCCGCTCTAGCTCGACTGGCTTCGGGATCTCCGGTGGGCTCGCGCATCGGATCAAAGCCCAGTTAACACCCTCGAAGAAAGAATGTTGTTTGATCTCTGTTGCCCCTCGTTTGTATGCCAATCTGTGCTGTGGCTCCTTCACCAGCAAGCCCCTTATCAGATCCCTAGCTGAGAAACTCACCACCGGTGACTCCGGGAAGCGGAGTGGCTGGCCGACGACGTTGAACAAGGTTGCTCGATTCCCGGATCCTTTGAAAGGAGTCTTACCAAACAGTAGCTCGTACAGAAAGATTCCGAAGGTCCACCAGTCCACTGCACTGCCATGACCTTCACCCTTGATGATTTCAGGAGCAAGGTACTCATGCGTCCCGACAAATGACATAGAGCGAGCCCCGGTTGGCTCTGCAATCAGCTCCGGCAATGGGCTCACCTGGTTTCCGATTTCATTCTTGGGTTTCCGGTCTTTCTTGGATTTGCTTGAGAATAGGCGAGGGGAAAAACATGTGGTAGGGGCAACACAGGATGGCTGAATACAAGAGGGTGGCTCTATGCATGCAGGCTGGACACAATACACTGCTGGGTGGTTCTTTCGTAACGGTTCGGCATCAAGACTCGAGGAGGACTTGACCAGCAGCAGCGTTGGGCTGACGGCGCAGCGGAGAGAGAGGTCGAAATCAGAAAGCATAATGTGCCCGTCTTCCCTCACAAGGACGTTCTCTGGCTTCAGGTCGCGATAAACAATCCCCAGCATGTGAAGGTATTCAAGAGCAAGAAGAACCTCTGCTACATAGAACCTGGATGTTTCATGTTACAAAGACAATCACAATCACAATCGCAATCCCGAATCATGAACAAACAACTACTACTTTAAGAAACAAGAAAATAGGCAATAATGCTATTATTTATGCTGCTTCCTGCTGCAATTAGAATAAGGCAAGCCAAAAATAGAGTTTGCACAATTCAATCATCTATCTACCTCTCACTACTTCTCAAAGATCATAATATTCTCTAGGTTCCCCGGGATCGATTCAACTACTTGAACTTGATTGATGAGGAGATGACAAGCAACTCATTCATGTCAGCTAACCTCCTTGACCATATAACAGAATCTCCAGTTAGCATCACCCCCACCCCCATGCATCTCCAAACTGCATTCCACTCCTTGTGCACAATGTTTTTTATCTAACATTTTTTCAAGACTTGAAATTTAAATTAAATAAATATATATATCAAGTTTTTTAAACATTTGCTATGGTACCGTCTACTTCTAGTAAACTAAAGAGAACTTAGAGCATCTTGGTGTGCAACAGGGACCACACTATCAGAATCCGAAACAGATGTGAGGCATCTCATAAGGCAACCAACCCGAGCTCAAGTAATAAAGGTCAATAGTTTTTGTCTGGCAACCAGTTGAATTGAACCAAATGGTAGAAACATAAGCAGCCTCAAAAAAAAATAGAGGAAATAATAAGCTCTGAGACCCACCAGAAAATTACCAAAGCAGACGCACTTGCATGGTATTTTCCTCAGTAATCGGTACAGCTAATGCAGTTTTCTACAGCCAAAAGATGGTGCAATAGGTAGGTATAGAGGCAAGCTAGTAAAACACAAAGCATGGAATTAAGAAAGGACAGAAGCAAGGAAGAATGAGGAGAGATTTGCATGGTTACCCTACTTTTCTAATCTCAAAGGTTGAATAATTTGTTTTACAAAGAAGAAGGTACGACCCTAATGGCTCCAAAAGAGTAAAACCTTTATATCAAATAGACCTATGAAGACAAAAAGATTAAACGATGCTAAAGTTGTCACTTCTAAGAACATGGAAAAACTCGAGGTAAGATCCAATGCAGCCCATGTCAAAAAGGCAAAACCAACTGTAAATTTTTTTCCTTTATAGGAAAGTACAGATTTGCATTAACAAATCCATAGAAAAATGAAAGGGCGCAGCCAAGTATCTGTAAAGTGCAAAACTTGCCCAAAAATGAGCAACCAGCCAAAGATAAAGGCCCTCCATCAGCCAAAACCACTCTTCAAAAAAATCAATGAACCCGAAAAAGGAAATAGGCAACCTCCAAACAATACCTAGACCACTCCAAGGAAATTATTACTTATGAGAAAAGGCTCGTTCGGTGGGATTTGGAATCCCAAATTCTTTGATTCAGGTAATTTGACATGCATCAAAACAAGCACAAAGGGGGCAACCTCCACACTACTTTATGCCTCTAGCCCACAGAACTATCCATCAAACAAAGCTATATATCCTTAACCAACTGCATAAAGAATCAATAATGATCTATATAATATAACAGGATTAAGTAGAACAAAAGCTGTATACCAACCACAGAATACAAAGCTACCTAGATCCAAAGTAGAAAGCCAGCCACAACCCGTAAGACAGGAGTCTGAAGCTACATTAACCCTTTTACTCTTTAGTCCTTTGGATCTGTTTGGTCCTTCTGATCGTCAGTCAGCACATTGGTATTCTCCATTTCATGATATTTTTCTTTCCTTTTTTTTTTTCTTTGTTTGATGAGAAACAAACAGGTGTATTAAATGAGAACAAATCAAACATACGAAGGATAAGGGATGCTTAGTGGTGTCTAATGTGGCCCCAACCGAGTCCATCAGTGCCATTCATCTCCAAAGAGCACATTGGCAAATAGATATGATTGTCAAACTCTTCAGTCTAAAAGACAAATAATAGAAGTACCAGCTATCACTGAAACAGAGACTGAATTAACTTTTCTTTAAATAGATGGAATTAACCAGAGTACCACACAAAAGAATGGTAGTCATCCTTCAGCGAGAAGAGTATTTGTGATAGTACTGGCATCCATTGGTGTTTGCACACCGTATTACAGACAAAACAAAAAGCAGACCAAATAGCTTAGCACCTAGACCTACCCTCAATCTGGTAGACGCCTTCCAAGAATGTAAAGCCTAATATGCTCGTACTGGACTACATTACAAGAATAGCATAACTCCCCTTCAAATGATATAATACAGAATCAGACAGAATAATATATATATATATATATATATATATATATATATATATATATATATATATATATCACATCAGTACAAAATAAACCACCAGCCATGCATCTTTCTTATGGGTTCTACTTGGGAGATAAGACTCGACCCAATCCAATGTATAGGTAGGCTTAGGCAATCATTTTCGATAATTGAGTTGGGCTTACGACTTATGGGTACATCTTTCTTACGACTTGTTCAACCTCCACTTAATTTGTGTTGGGATTGGACCAATGTTTAGCCCACCCATGCCTGATTTAATATTTTTATGATATTTAGAGTGCATATTACATTATAACGATATTCATTTTCTTTTTATATTTTTAAGCAAAAAATAGACAATTATATCATAAGATATATTTTTCATAATCTCAGTTTTTAGAAAAATATACAAATTTATGTTAACTTTTTGTCACTATCCTATTTACAGTTTAAATTTTCAAAGAAATACATTAAAATGTTTCTTTTCTTTTAAAAAAGAATGCTATAGATTAATTTTGAATAATGGAAGCTGATCAATCCAAGTCTAACTTGAATAGCCCAATCTCAGAAAAATGAGGACGGGTTAGGCTTGAGTTGAGTCCCTCAAGTTAGAAGTTAAAATGGGTTGAACTAAGGTTGACTACTTTTTATTTCACACTCCACTGGAATTATTCATTAATTTTATCAACTTGCCAAAGTTGCAACTCTAATCTCTCTCCTTTGTGCCCTATATCAAACACAATTCAGATCCATGTCCCACTGAAAATATCTTACACCCCTTGTGGTATGTTCTCCCTTTACCCCTTCAGTGCATTGTCATGATTTTCTCCTAAACATCCTTCCTAACATAAAAAAAAACTCCCTCAACTCAATACTTCAGCAGTTGGGTGATGAAATTTCAAAACAAACTATCTAACTTCATGTGCAACAACATTCACTTCAATGAGAATTTAAAAACCTCCCACCTGATTAATAATTTAGAATAGAGAAGAGCAATTTTTCAACTTCTTCAAACATTTAAAAGGTCACACATGATCCCATGTCCAAATCTCTAGGTTCATCAGTGTATAATCTGATACAAATATAAATACAAATACACACACACACACATATGTGTGTGTGTGTGTGTGTGTATATATATATATATATATATATATATATCAGACAGAAATCTGAATAAATTTTCAGTTTGGAAGGATGGGAGACCTCAAAAGTAAAACTGGATAGTACATTTTCCTAGAAGGGAGGGAGGGAGGGAGGGAATATTAAATTAGAATTTCTGGTTTCAACAGATTGCTTTCATAACCTATTAGGGAGTCATTTAAGAGAAACATAAATCCAAAGTAAGTTTGATGGATAGTTATCTTCTTATGCTAAGCTCTACCTGTGTAAAAACTCTATTGAGGAAAGAAAGGTTCCTGATAGATCCATTACAGGTAAACTCCAGAATTTCCCAGCATCCTACTCAATATAACTTCCACATATGCTATCCTAGATTTCCAGCTAAAGATGAAACTATATGATATAAATTTCCTGAAATGAACAATTTTCTTCAGAATTTAGAGAGTAAACATGAATTAAAATTTATTCAAAGGCATGGGACGACATAAGAAATCATATAAGCAAAGCGTTAAAAGATGATGATTCAAACAACTTTAAGAAGCACTTTACCAAACCATGAACCAGAACTTGCAAAGTGTAAACAGAATTGTAAGCAAATTTGAACCATAAAGAGATCATAAGGAACTAGAATCATACTTGACAGCTTGCTCTGTAAAATGCTTCCCAGGTTGCCTCTGCCTAAGCGTGTGTAGATCACCTCCCGGGCAAAACTCCATCACCAAACAAGAGAATTTTTCAGTCTCAAAATGGGTGTACAAGGTTGGAAGGAAGGGATGGTCCAAGGATTGGAGTATCTCTCTTTCTGTCTGAGCCCGGAGCAACTTCTTACGACTCGCTAGAGAGCATTTGTCCATAACCTTCATTGCAAAATAACACTTTGTACCCTTCAATTCTGAAAGATACACACTTCCAATATCTCCACAGCCCAACCTCTTCAAAAGTCTGAAATGGTTTAAACCCAACGCCCCATCTTTTGCACGGACAACCTGGATTGCTTCCCACCTTGAATCATTAGCTTTATGAGGTTTACTGATACTGCTACTTAAGCTGCTACAAGTACTTTCATCACTCACGTCACTGCTTGTGCTACCTCTGCACATACTGCTCTTGCCACTCTCAACAAATTCGGCTCGATCACTAATTTTGGCACTCCCACCGGTCTTGGCAAGGCTGCCTGTCCCATTGCTAACTTTAGCAGCAACTGTGCTATGCCCATGCTCAGGCGTCTTCTTCTCTTGATCAGCAACACCTTCTAGCGAACCTGCGACTTCACTTGCGACAGGTGTTACAATTGTTGGTGTTTGTTGTGAATCACCTAAAGATAAACTTGAACCTAACTTGTCAGTCAAAGAATTGGAAGACCCCTTTTGATGAGAACTCAATGAATTTTTATCATCTGAGGCTTCTACTTCAACCTGCTTTGATGAGACTGGCTGCACACTTCTAGGTGTTTTTTGGGGGGTGACAGGCTCAGATTTGCTCGTTTTTATAATCTGCAAAGGTGATGGCCTGCGCGCTTCTAATTTTTTACTACCAAAGTTTTTCTTTTGCCTTTCTGGGGAGGTTCTGGCATCAGATTTTGAGGCCATTGACGATATGCTGAGTGCTTAAATAGATCAATTTGAGCAAACCCATTACCCACCCCCCAACTTTTTAGTGGTCACTCCCTTAGCAATCCAAAGTATATCCATCTCAAATTCAATCAATGGTAAGATGGCTTCTGCAATCGATCAAACAGGACAGTTATTCTACACACACAAAATCTTCCAAATCTATTCAATTTTCATTTTTTTTAATAAGCAGCTACCCAATAAATAGCATAATTCGAGGAAATATTCCAAGCCTGAACTACACCAGAGGACATACAAATCAAGTACAATCAAGAGAAAATATTTAGTTTTATCTGGGAAAATTGAAGGAGGAAAAATGTAAGGAGTAAAAAAAGAAGAAGAGGGTAAAATTTTGATTTTATTCCTTCAGTTATCTGGATTTTAAGGGGAAAAACATAAGAATCAAGAAATGGAATTTTAGTTTTGTCAGGCATCAAGAAATTGAAAGTCTAAGATTTTTTCTTTTTAATTCCTGATTTTATTCTAATCAACCTAGCATAAAGCAATGAGAAAGAAGGGATAAGACAGAATCATCACTAGATTTACAATAATCTATGCATCAGATCATATACCAGATCAAGACATCATGATCAAAGAGATCTAAAATACTCCATGACTCAAACAAACCTATAGATTAACACTTCTAGAAGTACTGAAAACTCTTGATCAAAGGAATCAAAATTCAAAAAATGCATCAATAAACAACGATAAAATGAAAGAACCACGTAGAAAAATCAATCTTTCTGGGAAAAGGGGGGGTTTCAAATCAAGAATTTGCATGTAGACTCGGATCGTATATCATTTCCAAAAAAACAAATCAGCAGACCAGCCAACAGATGAACATACCATGAAAGTAGACGAACTAAAGTCATCCACCTCAAAATGCCAATCCTTTTTTAGGGAACAAATAAACTTTCAGAAGAAAATGTGCAGGATCAAAGACCCATATAAAGGTAGAGAAAATCAATCAACTCCACAAAATGCATTTCTTCCAAAGCAGCCCTCAAGATAAGAGCAAAGTCAAGAAGATAAACAAGACTCAGATGCAAAAGCACACAGATCTTGAACCACAGAGACCCACCTCTTCTGATCAAACCCTACCAAGGATCAAAAACCCCACAAAGACCCAGACGCTAAAAAACAAAGTAGAGGGCATGGGAAGGCAAACCCCCCAAGCAAAACACAAGACCGGTTAAAAGCGAAGATAAAAAAGAAGCCTAAAAGAGAGTACCTGAGTTTTCAAAGTGCAGAACTTTAGGGTTTTGCTTTATCAGTGGAAGGAAAGAGCACCACTGTTGAGAGAAATAAAGAGAGTGAGACCCTCCTGAAATGTGTGGAGAGAGAGGGAAAAAAAAAAGAAAAAGGAAAGAAGAAAGAAAAAAGAAAAAAGAAAAAAGCTTTCAGAGGGTGGGAAAGAGTTGGGTGTCTGTGGGTAATGTAATATAGAGAGACAAGAAAAAGTGTATAAATTTTGGAAGAGAGAGAGAAAGAGAGAGAAAGCAATGCAAGTGAGGGGTCAAAGCTAAAGTAGTGCTTTTTTGGATCAATAATTTCAATGTATTTTGTCCTCAAACAAATTGGTCTGAATCAACATATGGGGCTCACAAGGGGGCCCCTGTCTGTTTATCATGCCTGGTTAGACTGACTGAGTTTCCAATTTTAGGGCTTGAAGTCCTTTGGAATCACCACTGCTGTCTGTCTATCCTTCTCCTTCCTCTTCCTCCTGCCACCCATTTTCTGTGGTCCACACTCTCCATACACCTCCTCCTCCTCCCTCATGCCCATCTTTTTTATATTCATTGGATTGCATGATCCATCCAAAATCCTATATTTTTTTCAATTCCAAATTCTTGGTGGATTTATTCAACACAGTCATTAAGATCTCAATGCATTTTTTTTTCTTTATATTTGTCCTGTTGAGTTCTTTAAGGTCTAAAAAAAAAATTGAGATAGCTTCTTTAAAAAAAATCACATTTTTAAATTTATGTACTTTTGGAAGAACAAAAAAGGAGAGAGGCCTTAATTTTTCATCTTTAAAATTCAAATTATCCTTATTTATAATAACCCTATTTTCAAGCATAATACTTACAAGGGTTTTAATGCTATTTCTTTTGTTGTCCCAAATTGATTTTTAAAAAATATATAATTTTATTAATTTGTCATGAGTATTTCTAAAAAAGATATAAATTGATAGATATTTAGGTTTACCTAGATTGCATGATTATGATCATTCTTTAATACTCAAATCCAAAATTAAAACAATTATAGGTTTGGTCCAATTACCATGCCTGTACTTACCTACCTTCTTTTTTTTTTCTTTCTTTTTTTTTAAATTAGACATATAAAAGGAAAATAAAGGCAAATCTAGGAATAGAATCTATACCAAATTTGAAATTTAAGCAAAAGGCCTTTCCATCAAGAACATGAAAGAAAATAAAAAATAAAAAACAAAAGGTAATGGGCATCATTCTTCCCTCCTAAGTGTGGTTTTGACAAATAAATGGAAACAATAAACATTAATTGCTACCATCTCCTTGTCTGCCCAAATCACATCCCTATGGCCAATGTACCTACCACCATAATGTCATATTACCAAAATAATTTTATTCAATTTAGGTTTGTTCATGGCCTTAAATCACATTATCCCCACAAAAATTTTACCAAACACTCAACAAGTAGGGCCAACATTTCCTATTGAGAGAGAGAGAGAGAGAGAGGAGAGAGGGACATATTTTCATCCTAAGAGCAATTTCAACGGCTGCTATCGCAAAGGCCATCTTTCATAACCGTTAAACGACACCTCAACGATAAAAATCGATTTAACCCGGAAAGGAGTATCGTAAGCCAGAAAATATCATCCATTGCTGGACATTTTATTCGACAACTTCGGAGAGACCGAGAGGCCAGAAATAACGACATACATCGCCTTCAACGACTATATTTCATCCCATATTTTATAAGTTTAATTATATTTTTTAATAAAAAACATTAAATTATTAAAATAAAGACCCCATTTCTTTGCATTTTCAATATCGGGAGCAAAACACTGCTTATAAAGCATTTCAAAACATCGTTTCAACATTATAAACAGATGACACCCTCGTCTTCGAGTTGCTCAAATTGCAAACATTATCATTGTGAGGGGGTCTAGAGTCAAAAACAATGTAGGGGACTTAATTATGAAAAAAAAATTATCAATGTTTCCTTTTTGGACATCTAAACCTAGCAAACCCCTAAAGTCAATGAACCAAAGTTTGAAGAATCTAGGTCAAGTTCAAGGCTACAGCCTAGAGGAGGGTCACAAAGTGATTTTAATTTATGAGGAAAAACTATTCCAACAGTATGAACATTGTGGTGGAATTAGGTAATGTGGTGTCATGTTCACCAACTGAATCTTGCTATGGGGTTTCTAAGGAACCAAACACCTAAATCTTTCCAGATGGATTTGACTCTTAACTTCCTTGGCAATCATGGACAGCTCATCCAATGCAATAATCCTAATTGCCCACAAAAAAAAAATGAAGATTTGGTCATTTTCTTCTTAAGCAAGGGTGTTACGAGAAATTCAATTCATCATCACTGTCAAAATTTTAGAAATATTAGATTAAAAAACATTAAATACTCTTAAATTTTGTGAATCTAACATCTCGTGTTTTTTCTTAAAAAATAACATATTTTAAATAAAACATTGTCCTTCTTAATTTATGTATGAGTTATTTTTGTAAGAAAATAATGACATTTTTATCAAAATCATACCAAAAATCAATGAAATGTCGTATTTCAAAATTTAGGCTTTCAAAACATCATTTAATCAAATCACCCAAAATTTTAACCTAAGATTTATTATACTAACCCTCCATTCACATGGTTATTTATTTATTTATTTTATAAGGGTTTTTTTAATTTTCTTTTATCTCTTAGTAGGGTCATGGCTAATGAGCCCTAGAGTAGGTCAAAGCAATTTATAAATAGTAGTAAAGCAATGCTTTCCCATTTAGTTCTCTTTTGACAAAAAAAACATAGCCCATTATACTATATCGTTAGTGGCAATTTTTGTTAATGGATTATATTTGTGTTGTGTTAAAATTAGGTACTCAACTAAATAAGCTGAACCAAATATGACTTTTTAATGAATTAAAATTAAGAATTCAAACATGATCTCATAATTAAATAAACAACACATTATATTACCCATTCTATGATTAGGTCCAAATTGACCTTATTCGAGTTAATATAATTAATCTTTCAACCTAACATATTATAACTCAGTTAACCCATTCATTTAAAATCAGAATTTAAATAAATCATATCCAGGTCAAATAGCTATCATCATTGTGAATGTTGAATAGATCAATTCAGATCAAATTCACATGATACAATTTGACAAAACAAATAACTTATACTTAAACACACATGGAGATCAATATCAATTCAATCATTATATTAAATCCGAATTAGTAAAAATATATTAATTTTGAGTCTTGAGTGATGAAACTTGTAGCATTGAGATTAACCCACTATTATCACATTAATCATGGATAGCTTCTTGATTGCATTCAAGTTCTATTGGATGGATGGATGGATGCCTTTCATTTCTTTAGTCACTGTGTTCCCATGTGTTTCAACAGTGAAGTATTTAAGAAAGAAATGTTGATTAGAGAATGCCAATAACCCACTCATTAGATTAAAGAAATGACACAAGATAGAAACAAAGCAAAACTCAATTATAATCTGTATGCACATTAGGACTCTGAGCTGCAAGCCTGCAACACCACACCAAGATTCTCTGGTCCTTTGTCCTTATAGATAAACCCATGATAACAGAAGGGCTATGCATCCTCATATTTTTTTTGTTTTTATTTTTATTTTTGTTGATAATTATGGATATTCGAGCCAACTTTGGGCAATCAATCTCAGGGTTGCTATGCATCCTCATATATGATGTGCGTTTGTGTGCTTTTGTGTAGATTAATACGTAAAGGCCAAGACTGTTTTGGTTCAAGGTCTTATAAAATAGTTTTTGAAAACATAAAAAACACTATAAAGGCATTCTCTGAAAACATAGGTTTTGGAAACACAGATAACACAAAATAAAAAAAAAATAAAAAATGGGGACTCCTTTTGAATCAAACAACTTTTTAGTGTTTTCAGAACAAAAAACTGTTCTTGAAAATTGGAACCAAACAGCCCTATTTAAGGGTATTAATTAATCTTCCCAGAAGACAAAAAAAAAATAGCCGGGGTAGGAGTTGTAATGAAAAGATTCCATAATATGCTCAGATTCTTCTCCATTGATAAAGACATGTTAGGTTTTCTTTAAACAAAGAAGAAAGATGATGATGTAGTGGATAAGTCCAAATCAGCAGAATCCCATGCTCAGATTCAGCACATTACAACAAATATTTGCCAATTCACCATTGATGGAGGCCTGTGTTTGAGCATGTCTGGATGAAATATGGAACAGCATGTACCATACAAGCCGAAGCAAGGGCTGAAGTTCCCTAATAAGGCGAAAACATATTCGGGTTTGAATATAAGAGCTTACCTTCAGGATGCAGCCAAACCAAAAGCCAAGCTTGTGGCAGCTGGGTGTGCCATCAGATGCCCGTCATTCAGTTTGGATATATATATGCCCCTTGCCTGATGACTAGTCTGCACTGCCCTGTCCCGGTCCGGTCCCCGTCCCGGTCCCCGTCCCCCCAGCATGTCACATTCCAAACGCTTTCAAAATTCTCATGAATGATCAGTAAATTGATTTGGTCAATGAACATGGGGTGGACGACTTGATGTGAAATATACCTTTGGATCATAATGTAGGAACCAAGAACAGGCAGGCAAGAGCTGAATTTTTTTTTTGAAAGTATCTGCAACTTGGAGAAAACACCAAGCACAAATGCATTATCTATAAATTTATAATTTAAATAAAAACAAAACATGGAGACTGGCATACTCCATAAATATGTGAGCCATATGCAACCAATAAATATGCTCTTTTACATTTTGCACAAGAAAAAAATTAGCTTGGGGCTTTCAATCAGGACCCAGACAAGTTCCAAATACACCAGGAACTTCTCATGCAAAACACAATTTTCTGGCACCTCTAAATAATTATCAGGTTTCCTTCCGTCCTCCTTTTTTGCTGAATCAATCATGGCCTTATCCTGATAATCGTGAAGCGGATTATTCCTGACATTTAATTTGAAGCAAAGCACAAACCTGTTCCCTTCAGTTTTTCTTTTCAACGTCGATCTCTCTCCAAGTTTAGTTTATGAGAGCTCAGTAATCACGCGTTCACATTTGTCTTCCAAGATCTTCACAGCTTCAGTAAATAGTAGTTCAGGAGGTAATGCCCCAGTTGATTCAATGGTAACTACAGGGAAGAAAGAAACGAGCAACTTAAAGCATATCTTCTCAAAATCTTTCCACAAAGGAATAACATTGAATTTAAAGACCTACAAAGATTGAAATAACTATTTATCCAAAACTAAAATAGCTTTCAGGTCAACATATTGTATCAACATTTCTGTCCCTATGGTAAACCATTAAATTCTGCAAGTGCACCCTGTCTCCCTGTTGAATTATGGTAAAAGAAATATATCAGGCTAAAAGATGAATATTAACCCTTTTCCCCCTTTTTGGATAGAATGAAACATGAGTATTGTCTTCACCAGAACCTATTATTAGCTCTCTGGTTTAAGCATTTGAAATTAAAGAAAATCCTGTTCAGCTACATTTAATTTTTCCACTTCCAGACATTCAAATGGTCCACCTTCACAACAGGTGATGACCTCCTATTACTTGATGTAAGCTGCTGGAAACCTGTCCCAATTATAGCACCCAATTGTCCCTTTTTTAGATAGGCAATGATCAGAGAGTATAGTATGAGTCTTGTCCCAAACTAATACAAATTTTTAAAAAATTACCAAAATAGTTTGAAAAGCAAACTAATGCCCAAAGTAGTGAGTCTGCTATGTTAGAAATTTTTTTAAGTTAATGTCATAGTCAATGACTCCAGCTTTAACTTGAAATTTTTTTCAATGCCACAGTCAGTGACTGTAGCATTAACTTTCAAAAAATCTTAATGTCGTAGCCAATGACTACAGCATTGTCCAGACGCACTAGTTTGGGCATTATTTTGGTTTTCAACCTATATTTGTAATTTTTTTTTTTAAAATAACCTATTTTTGTCCAAAACTCGTATAGTATAAGCACCTTAGAAAGACAGCATCAAGGTACACATGAAGTTTAGTATGAGTCAACAGGCTAGCCATGGAAAGAAAAAACAAAGAACAATCTCTCTCCAAACTTGCAGCTCAACCAAACGACAAATTCTATCATAAACAATGGATGCTCATCTATGTGAAAAACTATTAACTCATTCCCAAAAAAGGCATAGCATAAAATTTAATTTTCTGATGTGGTTGTTTAGCATCGTTGAATGACCTCCTACTTCTTTCCTTTCATAAAGTCCGAAATGGACACAAGGGAATGGACCTCCTTCCCCATGAAAAAACCATGATAATTTAGAAGATTCCCTCTAACGCACAATAAATTTGTTGCCACAGAATTCTTGCTTTGGAACAACAAAAGGGTAAAGGATCAACCTATTACTCTTCATCTTTACACATATAAAATTTATTCAGCCCAATGATCAACCAGCTTGGAAGATTGTACTTCAGTGGCTAGGCAAATATTGATTTAGGTTCCCCCCAAATCCGGCAATGGTCAGATATGGAAATCTCAAGAAAGACAAGGACTAGCAATCCCTTTGCTAATACGCGAGTATCAACAAAGAGGATACTTACTAATGCATGAGTCATCAATAAAGAGGATCTTTCATGTTCTTTCTTTCTTCAAAAAAGGACCATTGAAACAAAAAATTTTGATTTGACAATCAGTAATTTGGTAGGTTATAGCCAAAAAAAAAAATCAATCTAAATTATTCAAACATTAGAATATTTATAACAAATTTATAAAGTGAATGCAGAAGATGGATAGCTAAGATTGTCCACTTAGTAGTAATTCTACAATGAATGAGTGATATGGTGGCACCACAAACACATTCAAATGTTATCACTGTGATATCCTCATGAATGAATGCCATGGACCCTAGTTCATGCATTCACGCCATTTTACTTACATATGAAGTGATTCTTGACACGTCGTATTGCCACATACTTATCCCAATCATCCCCTCTGATGCATTCTCTACATAGGGTACAAGCTC
Source organism: Tetrastigma voinierianum (assembly GCA_016808115.1). NCBI lineage: Eukaryota > Viridiplantae > Streptophyta > Magnoliopsida > Vitales > Vitaceae > Tetrastigma > Tetrastigma voinierianum. The sequence continues at coordinate 888,221 of JAEQBH010000222.1, read as the reverse complement.
GTGGTCGAACTACAGTGGCCTTCTTCTTTCCTGCTTAACAACAAAATCACCAATCAGGAAAATGTTACACCATACCTAAAGCGGCTAATTACTATATTATGTCTAGCACACAGTACGTGAAACAATTATGGCTAAGGAACCTATGTTCCATAAAGCATTTCTAGAGACAGAAATGCTTCTGGCATGAATTTATTCAATCCACAGCATACACAGCCATACAAAACAAATTATAAAGAGAGAGCACCACTCTACCCTTGGCAATATCTTCAATATCAAATACATTAACTGGACATTTCTTGACAAGTTCTTCTGCCTTCTCATCTTCAATGTCTTGTAATAACACAACCTATATAGATAGCAAATAAGACACTCTTTCAAAAACATGAAGATGCAGTCTGAAGATGCAACTAAGAGAAAATAAATAAAATCTATATCACCTCAGGGAGCATCCTATACCAAGCTGTGGCCACTGGTGACCACTTCGCATGAGTTTTACCCATCCCTTTAACCACATGTGCTTCAAGTTCAATTTCCTAACAAAGGAATAACAGTAATGGTGAGAACATCAACACATAATTTTTTTTTTTTTTTTTTTGGATAGGCAATAGAACATCAACACATAATGCCTTCAACTATTAAATTAATTGAATAAAATTTATGATAAATTAAACTTCCCTCCATTAGAGGTAGGTGATGGAGCTTGTTTATTTGAATAAAAGATCAAGCAACAAGACACTAGAATAGCTTGAAGGTACAAAAATATGGTAACAATTCATACAAAAACCATACTTAAATTCCGATCTGCCACTCAAAACAACAATTACTAATTTAACCAAAAAATTATTAAATTATACAATGAAATTTCAATTCATGGCATTATTAGTATTATTTTGATAGGCAAAAGAGGAGAACCATTCATTAAAAAAGAGAAACCTATACTGGGAGTATACAAAGAAGTCCAAGAGGCCACAAGAAAAGATAGAAAGAGCACAAGCAAACACAAACCACCCCAAAAAGAAAGCTAGCTTCAAGGCATAGCCATAGAATATGTACAAAAGCAATCTAACAAAAGAGACATCCGCATTTGGAATGTAACCAGGTCAAGTAAAGAGAGACCGTATGACTGAGAGTTAAAATCTAGGGATTGAGAAAAAGAGGCATCTTCAAAAACAAATCTATTTCTTTCTTTCCAAATGACCCAAAGGAGAATCAAGGGGCTGCCTTCCATAGGGCTTTGGCGTATTTTTTTTTTTTTTTTGATAGGTTAAAAAAAAGAGAGAGGGCCAACCCTACTCACTCCAAAAGCAGAAAGAAGATTAGTCCACTGTCCCCAAATTGGTGGGCAATGATCAAAATATGCTACATCTCTTCTTCCTTCTTCCCATAGAAAGGGCACTTGCTAGCTAAGTGATTCTATGGCTAAGTTGTCTGGATCTATGTTACTCGAACTCGGGTGCGGGTGTCGGGTATCAATACATATCTAAGAGTCGGATTCGTCAATTCTCAAAATTTAGAATACGGGGATACGGATGATAAGTATCCTAAATTTGGATAGGGGTGTGTTTGACAAAAATAAAGAAATTTTATACCTTCGTATGAATCATATCTATGGACAATTATTAACTACACAATAATAAATGGAAAACTCATAATGCATATCAAATTCTCATTTAATTAAATAAAAACAATCTAATGCATATTGAAGTTTAAAAAAGAATAAAATTCATTACATAACATAATTTAATATAACTAAACAAAAAATAACAAAAGTTACGGTAACCCTTTAAGCTCTTAAAGTGAAAAAGTTTAAATAATGTTTTAAAATATATTTAAAGTAGCACAGTGTATATTTCATATAGTATTTATTTTATAAAGTAGCACAATATATTTAGATAATGTTTTTGATAATGACATTATCTAAATATATATAATGTTTTAAAATATATTTATTATATATTAGATTATGTTTAGATAATATTTTAAAATATATTTAGATAGTGTTTTAAAATATATCTATTATATATTTTAAAATATATCAAGTCTGTATGAAGCAGCCGCACCCATTTTTCCCATGGTGTATGCGAAACGGATTCCACACCAGTATCCGTGTTGACACGAGTGCTTCGTTGATTTTGAAGACTTCGAGCATCACAAGTTTGGATTAGGTTGCCTAAGTAGGAGTAATATGCATCTATGGTTAGAAAAGCAATAAATAAGCAAAGATAGTCCACGGTAGTAATGTTGCTGGGGATTTTAATGTGGTTAGATTCCCATGTGAATCTAATAGAGGTAGGTTGACTATGTCAATGAGAAGATTCACTGAGATCTTAGAGGATTTAGAGCTAAGGGACTTACCTTTGCAAAGAGGTTTGTTTACTTGGAGGGGAGGGCTAAACTCTCAATCAAAATAAAGGTTGGACAGATTTTTGATTTCTGAGGAGTGGGAAAATAAGTTTGTGGGGGCTATCCAGACAAGCCTAGACCACTGTCGGATCATTACCCAATCCTTCTTGACGAAGAAAGTTTGAGGAAAGGGGCAATTTCATTCAGATTCGAGAACATGTGGTTGAAGGCGGAAGGTTTTAGAGACATCTTACAAGCCTGGTGGCAGGGTCTAAAATTCAGAGGGTCGGCTAGTTACGTTCTGGCTGCGAAATTGAAGGCCTTGAAACCTTAAATGAAAAAATGGAAAGTGGATTCCTTTGGAAACATTGCAGTCCAAAAAGCCAAGGTTCTAAACCTTGTAAGTCATTGGGATAAGGAGGAGACAACCAGAATGCTCACTGATCAGGAGCTGGAAGAAAGGAATTTAGCTTGTGAAGAACATAAAAGAGGGGGTTTAATGGAAAAAGTTTCATGGAGGCAGAAATCACGAGAGTTGTGGCTGAAAGAGTGGGACAAAATACAAAATTCTGCCATAAGATGGCTAATGCCCATCAGAGGAGGAACTCTTTGGCTAGAATCAAGATTTGAGGATGGCTGGCTAAATGAGGAGGAGAAGATTAATGAGGCAGTGGTTAAGCATTTTCATAATTTATTAACAGCACCAGATGTTTGGAGACCAGGAGTGAATGGTTTTCAGTTCAAACAGTTAGAGAGGCAGGATGTGTTTGGTTTGGAAAAGCAATTTTCTGAGGAGGTGTATTCAACCCTTAGGAGTTTTAGTGGGGATAAAGCCCTAGGGCCAGATGGCTTCACAATGACCTTCTGGCAATTTTCGTGGGATTTTGTGAAAGAAGAAGTGATGGCTTTTTTAAGAGAGTTTCATACTCATAGACGCTTTGTCAAGAGCCTAAATGCGACTTTTCTAGCCTTGATTCCTAAAAAAGGAGGGGTTGAGGAGCTGAAGGATTTTAGGCCTATCGGCTTAGTGGGTGACCTGTACATGTGGGCTAACTAAAGTACTTGCAAATAGGCTGAAATTGGTGCTAGGGAAATTGATCAAGAATTTGTCTACCTTTAATAAGGCTTTTCTAGGTAAATGGAGCTAGTGCTTTATGAATGAAAAAGGTGTCTTTTGGAATCAATTAATAAGTGTTAAGTATGGGGAGGATCAAAGAGGTTAGTGCACTAAAGTGGCAAGGGGTGGTCATGGAGTTGGGGTTTGGAAAGTGTTAAAGGCGTGATATATGTATCAAACTCAAATCCTAAAAAGCTTTGAACTTTCTTAAGTGTTGCACTCTAAATATGGTATCAAAGCCCTGGCTGGCAGGAGGTCTTGTGTTTGAGCAAACTCTTTCGTAATTTATTTCCATTTTTGATTTGAGTTCACAAGACTCTATTTGGTTTGTTTGAATCTCCACGTGCGGGTACGAGGCCGCATGTGAGGGAGGGTGTTAAAGGCATGATATCCGTATTAAACCCAAATCCTCCAAGCTTGAGCTTTTAGGAGAGTTGGTCGTTTAACATAAAGAGATTAGAAAAGGTACAGCCATACTAAAACGGTTCCTTTGAGGCGCGACGGACTAGGTGTATTTTTGGAAGGACAAGTGGTGTGGGCTAATGACTTTATGTGATGCTTTTCCCAACCTCTTTGTCATTACTACTCACAAAGACATTGTTATCAAAGAGATGAGAAGCTTGAATGAGGGAGGAGGGAGTTGGAACCCTCTATTTTTGAGGCCCTTCAATGATTGGGAATTGGAGGAAGTAAATAATTTTCTTATGTACCTTAGCCAAAAGAGTGCAACCAAGCTTGGAGGATAAGGTGGTGTGGGTGGAAGAAAATGGCATTTCTCCGCTAATTCCATACTCGTAACACCGGAATCTACCTCTTGTTATTTCCAGCAAACATCGTGATATGTTCAAGATACAGCCTATGTTTCTACGGAGGCACTGGGAAAGGCCTCAACACTTAACCGGATTCAAAAGAGAGGAAGATCCCTAACTAATAGGTGCTTTCTGTGATGCTTGGACTCTTCAAAATCAACGAAGCACCCATGTCGAAACGATATGACACGGATACTGGTTTGGAATCCGTTTCGCATACACCATGAAAAAAATGGGTATGGCTATTTCGTATAGATTTGATATATTTTAAAATATATAATAAATATATTTTAAAACATTATCTAAATATATTTTAAAATATTATCTAAACATTATCTAATATATTTTTTTTTGATCAGTAAAACATTATCTAATATATAATAAATATATTTTAAAACATTATATATATTTAGATAATATAATTATCAAAAACATTATCTAAATATATTGTGCTACTTTATTAAATAAATACTATATGAAATATACATTGTGCTCACTGTTATCAAAATCGTACGATTCACTATTCGATTCACTATTCGATTCACGATTCGGTAGGTGAACGATCCGACTCTTTAAAGAATCGAAAATATGCCTGAATCGAAGACAGAATCACCGAATCGCGAATCGATTCCACATGAACTCATTTAACATCGATTCTCAACATACCAAGAAATTAAAATCACCAAATAAAAGAATGAAATACCTAAAAAAACTTAGCCACCAGAATTGATTAACGGGAAGAAACAACTCCAACCTTATAATGGAAGAAACGAAAAGGAGAAGAAGACCGTAAATTTACAGGAAGAAGAAGGACAACAAGAGGACTTGGCTATGGTCGAGAAAGAGAGAATGATGATGATGACAACCTTGAACTCGAGATGATGGCTTAGTTTATTAGTAGTTAATTATTATAATAAATGATTCTATTAGCATTTTTGAAGTATATTCAACCACTAGACTAGTATTTGGATATCTTTTAACTTTTAGACTTGGTTGGTAACTCGTATGGTTTATTTTAAAATATTATAGTTTATCATTTAAACAAATATTTAAAATAGCTTACAAATTGTGAATTATATAAAATTACATATATTTTAACCATTATAAAAATGTAAAACTAATCTAATGACTACTCTCATTCCCATTCACTAATCAAGCATTTCGATTCTCGATTCGAATCTCGATTTAACAACTATGATTGTGCTACTTTAAATATATTTTAAAACATTATTTAAACTTTTGCACTTTTAAGAACTTAAAGAGTTTCCGTAACTTTTGTTATTTTTTGTTTAGTCATATTAAATTATGTTATGTAATGAATTTTAGTCTTTTTTTAAACTTCAATATGCATTAGATTGTTTTTATTTAATTAAATGAGAATTTGATATGCATTATAAGTTTTCCATTTATTATTATGTAGTTAATATTTATCCATAGATATGATTCATATGAAGGTATATAATTTATATAAAATTTCTTTATTTTTGTCAAACACACCTCCACACCCGTATCCAAATTTTGGATACTTATCATCCATATCCCCGTATTCTAAATTTTGAGAATTGCCCAACTCTTAGATATGTACTGGTACCTGACACCCGCACTCGAGTCCGAGCAACATAGGGTGCTTTCTATGCCAAAAAATGGAAGAAACAATAGACCATCATTTGCTTCACAATGGTGTAACAAGGGTTTTATGGGACATCATTTTCTCTCATTTTGGAGTTCATTGGGTCTTTCCTAGTTCAGTTAGACAAACTTTGGAAGGATGGAGGGGGTGGTTTGTAGGCAAAAAAAGAAAGGAAGTTTGGAGGGCCGGGCCTTTATGTCTCTTTTGGACTATATGGAAAGCTAGAAACAAAATTGCTTTTGAAGATGCGATGTTGTCCATCTAGAAGTTAAAGTCCTCTTTTGTGAATTTCTAGTGGGCAGAGACTAAGTTGTGCATTAAAGAGGGCCCTACAACGCTTGTTGAATTCATCTAGATGTTGGGTTCAAAGTGATTTTGGTGTTTGTATAGTTTTTTCTTTTCTGTTGGGTGTGGTGTGAGGTTTCTGGGGGCTGTCCACTTCTGGGCTGCTTTGTTGTTGGTTGTTGGTTGTTTTTTGGCAGTCTGTTGTGTCTCTTGAATAGATTCATCTTTCTTGCTTATCAAAACAAACAAACAAACAAACAAAAAAACAAAATGAAATGTACCAAATTATAGCAAACCGTTACTGTTAGTCCTGTTTGCGAAACAATTAATTGGGGCTCTACTTCAAATATGCAATATATAAATATATCAGCAATGAACAATACACATATGAATAAATCATAGTGTTACCTGGCCAGGACCAAGTCTAGCAATAGTAATGTCTGGATGCTTAGGACCAAGAAATTTGTTGGAAAATTCAGGCAAGGAATCCTGGCTGCAGCTAAATGAAGTATAAGTTTTTGGTTTTGAGGTTGGATCTGAAGTTGTATTTTCGGTAGCCAATGGAAACTCGCTACCATTGGGCAACCATTTCAATTCATTTGATTTTACTGCATTATTCAAGACAGCTTCATCATTAAAATGATCACAAATGGTCAAAAGGGAAAGAGAAAATAAATAAAGTAATTGGACAACACTATCCACACAGAGCAAAATAACCATACCTGTAAGTCGGGGGCTGCCTCTCTCACAACGAACATGAAGTTTCAAAACAATGGTGTTCTTTTCATTAGGAGTATCATTTTCTACATGAAAAGAAAAAAGAAGAAATCAGCACTTATGAACAAGCAAAGATCTCAACAGGCGAAACAAGTAGAGCATTGCATTTTTCTTGTCATGAAAAAGAGTATCAAATTAATAACAAACAAAAACTTGAGTTGAACCTGAAAAATACTCAAACAGTCTTGGGTCTGCATCAATTGGAATGAGACCCAATCTGTGGGCGAGCACTTCATCTTGGACCACTGATGTATTATTGGCAATGAGAACCTTTTCAATAGCCATGGTGGGAACCTGCATCCATGAAGATACCAGAAATAAGCATAAATCACCCAGCCGCCCCTTTGTTGGCTCTTCAAGACAACAGCATTCATAGGAATGATGTAATACCAAGCAGAAAACCAAAATCCTCATGTATAAACCAAACCCAAAGATCATGTGACTCAAGTAAGAAAAGTCACAAAATTAAGCAAACACTTGGTCTTAGGCGCAAAAAACAGAATGGTATTTACATCCAGTGGAAAAGGGGGTAAGATAAAATCCTAACCACTTTTTGCATACACAAAGTTTGGGGAAAATAGAATAAGCAGGTAAATAAATTAGAGAAGAGAAAGTTAAAACAGCCTAGAACGTTGCAGGAATATTTTCAAAGGTCTATTTAGGTAATTGAGCTGAAAGAACCTTAAAAAAAACTTGTCACTACTGTATTACAACAATTCTTTTGGTTAACAAATGCTTTATGGAGATTTTATAAAGGTAATCCTCATTCTTAAGTATTTTAAATAAATTTTGTTTCCTCTCCCTCATTCTTCTACAAGAAACAAACAAACAATGAATGATAGAAAAATTTTATGCATGACAGTAAGAACATATCATACTACTATCTTACCAACTGTTTTCAACATAAAAATCAGTACTTCATGATAACTAACAATATAAGAAGATACTGGTCTTTCAATGGTAAATAAACAAGACAAGAAGACATGCAAATAATAACATTGTTCATGAAATTCTCGACTCTTTTAATGGTCAAAAAAATGCAACAATGATATGCGAGTTATATTATTATTAATGGAATACTCTGAGAGAACACACCTCTGCTATAAGGATCCTACGAAATGCATTAGCAATAGAAGGATCAATGCCAACCAAATCAAACTCCATGTCATCCTCTGAAAGTCGAATCACTTCAACTCTAAAATCCTTGCAGAATTTATCCATCCGCAAACTATTATCAACTCCCATTGATGCATAAGCACCAGAATATTGAATATTCTCTGTCTTCAAAATACAAACATTTCCAAAATGTAAGACAAAGAAACAAATGGTAAGAAGCCCAAACCCTTATGCTCCATTTCATTGCTGACAAAAGGCAGCGGAAAATAGAAGAAAATATGTTCTGAATTCCAGAATTTCATCACAACGAACCTAGAAAAACAAAAATCTACCTCCATGCAAATATAGTGTAAAACTGACTCATTCGAAAAGAGTTATTCATTTTTCAGAACCTCAAAGTTCAAAATCAAACAAATTATTGGTGTTTAAGGAAGACTGAAATGAAAATTGAAAAAATTATGATATATTGTAAAGGATAACGTGTGTGAATTTGTCCTCGGTTGAGTTGATATTCCATTTTAAAATTTTTCTAACGTTTATCATGAAACGTAAAAATTACATACCTAAATTCACAGACTATAAAACTGAGAAAAAGGAAAAATCGTCACAAGTAGAATGAAATTTTTGAAAGTTCAAAACCTTCATTTTGTTCAATTTTCCTGCAACGGCTCCAGAAAAATCAAACATTGTTCTAGAAAAATTGAAAAACAGTAACAAATCCAAACGACAAAAAAAGAAAAAAAGAAAAGAGAGAGAAATACATGAGTAGGAGCATCAAAATTGCAGAAAACGCGAGTTCTTTGTAGCTCGAGATGTGGAGGAAGTTGCCCTTTCGGGACATCAGGCATGTCCAGTGCGGGACTCCTATGCATGGCTTCTCTTGATGGATCAGTCGATGTGATCAGAGTTAGGGTTTCTGAAGTTCCAGGTAAGGGTCTTTGGAGTTAACCAGGGAAAAAGGAGAGGGAGATAAAAGGAGTTTGGGGTTTTGTATTAGGGTTTAAGAAATAGGACGTCGTATCTTTTTTTTTTAAAAAAAAAAAAGATGTAGTTTTGTGAGTTTTGTACGGAAATAAGCTATTTGAAAAAAAAAAAAAAAGATAAAATTAGTTTACAGGAGAAAATATTTTCTTATCGTAGTATTACAAGTAATGCCTAAGAGAATGGGAACGCCGGCATTTGAATTTAATTTAATTGTCGTCAGTCCATAATTACAAGATCGGCTGACAGAACGCCGCTGCTCACAACTACGCAGATTTTAACTAATTCAACGCCGCTATTCACATCCACAGATTTGGCTGACTAAATTTCGGCAAAGTTTTCCTTCCTCACTTTTCTTCTCTCATCGCTTCCGATCCGATCGCCCTTTTCCTTCTCCCCTACTTTCCTCTCGCGTCTGATCTCATTTCTCTCCAAGGGTTTTCCTTCCTCCTTCTCGCCCCCGACTGTAAAATTTTCACCGCCCTTTCTTTTGTAAATGGGTGCCCTTTCTTAACGAACTTGTTACTAACCGTTCTATGTTTCTTTGATTTGTCTTCATCTTTGTTTTATTTATTTATTTGTATCTTTCTATTGCTTGCTATGCTACCGCTTTGACGTTTTGGTTTGTCTCACTTTTCTTCTTTTTGTTTCGGGAGAATATGACAAGTGAAAGGAACTTAAATCGAGTGTTCTAGAAGAGGAAAAAGTTCTTTCATGCAAATCGAGTTACTGATGGTAAAATGTTTTTAGATTCGTTTATTAAATCGGTCTTTTTCTTATGATATGTTCCGGTAGGGTAACAGGGGATTTGATGAATTGTTTCACTGGTATATTTTATTCTCTTAAGTTTTTCTTTTTCTTTTACTCTTTTTCTTTATCTTCTTCTCTATAAATAAATTTTGGCTAATTGATTCTGTCTGCTCATCCGTCAAAACATGGGAGAAAAACAAGAAGATAACTTTGAGAAACTTTAATGAAGGTTGGAATATGATGAATTGCTCTGTCATATCTTCCTCTCATAATTACTATTAAGCCCCATGCACTTGGTGTGTCATTTCTCACCCTTTTATATGATTCTATTATTCAGATTTCATAAAAAAAGTCGTTGATGATTGGTTATATCTTTTTTATTTTTTTTGCTCCTTTATGTTTATTTCTTTAGAGAATATCGGAGAGTAGTTGGAACTTAAATTGGTACTTTGGAGAACATGAACTTTTCTGCATTCTACAGCTTGGGTTTACTTCTTTTTGTAAATGGGTGCCCCTTTCTTAACGAACTTGTTGGGTAACCGGTTCTATGTTTTGTTCTTTATCTTTGTTTTATTTATTTATTTTATCTTTGGTTGTTTGGTTGTTTTGACGGTTTAAGGCGTCTCACTTTCTGGGAAAATATGACAAGTGAAAGGAACTTAAATTGGGTGTTCTAGAGAATAGGAAGCTTATGCAACCGAGAGCACCATTTATAAAATGTTCCTGGTATCTGCTCTTCTATTAAATTGGTTTTTTCTTTATGATAGTCAAGTGATTGGTTCTATCTTGTGATTGTGTGTTTCGCACATTTTGTTGCTTTCCGTTGTATCTTGAGCAGTATTAGGAAACAAAGTTTAACTTTAAATTAGGATTTCTTAATTACAAGAACTTTCATGCAATGGGGTGTTAAGGTTATGGTTTAAACAGATTTGGAATATGTCCTTCACTCTAGTGGGGTTCTTTTTTCTTTTGAGGTTGGTTTAATTGTCATTTTCTGGGTATTAAATGAGAAGAAAAAGGAAAGAAACTTAAATGGAAGTCAGGATTAAATAGGAACTTCTAACCTAAGCCGAGCAGAGGAAGTTTCATTTTCCTCTCCTGCTTCCACTAGAACCGAGCAGAGGTTAAGTTTAGGCTTTGATGAAGTATGTTCCTCCTCGGCATCTCTACTATCCCTAGTCAAAGAAAGGTTTTATCTAACATAATGGGTATCTCTACAACTCATGAGACTTGAAATGCTCTATTTCAATAATGTATGCATTAAACTTGAATGATAGTTTGCTCCATGGGCAGTAATGGCTTCTCAGTGGCATTATATTTGCTCCATGGGCCACAAAGCCTACACCCTTAAGATGACTTGCAAATTTAATACCTGAATTCAAGGCCTCTAGTTATAAAAACAAACTCAAATACTATATTAAATTATAAATTATTTTAATCGTGATTATAAATTATTGGAAATTGGAAGAGACTCGATTGTTTTTTATGATAAAGTTGATTTGATAATGTGCTAATGACCTCATATTATTTAATTTTATTCAGACCATTTTGTACAGGTCAAATATGTCTGTTTCAAATAAATTCTGATATGTTACTATACGGACAAATAGGCACTAAAAACAAATGTCAATACAGGAGAAACTTTTATTGTGCCTTTGAAGATACCGGTTGAATGCACGTTTCAACAATTGATTGATATGTTATACTCAAAGACAACCATTGATGTTGTGTCTATTAAGTCTAAATTAGTACCATTTGTGCATCTTTCTTAGAAATGGAAATAGGTTCCAACCTTTCCGGGGCCGGATGATAGTAGTGTGCAAATAATGTTGGATCTTACACACAACAACCATTGAGGAAATCGAATCGTATATTAAAGTTGTTCGTGTTAAGGCACAATTGGAACCAATCAGGTGGCCATGTAGATTTATTTGTTCGCGACCATTACAATGCGCTGCACAATCCGACATAGCTAGGCTAGTACCCAAGTAGTCCCGGTATTGTATTCAATGGAGATGATGTAGAAGACAAGGGCAAGATGAAGAAGTAATGATGAATATGATGAAGATGTTAATGATGAATGATGGAGATGATGAAGATGTCAATGCTGATGGACATGTGCATCCTCCTTTCTCGAACTTCTTTTTAACCAAGTCAGGAGAATGAACAAGGGATATATGTCTCAGCACAAGCACCATCTTGTGATCTATCAAATCACCCAGATGATGAGACATTGGATGAGACATTGGATGAGTCATCCCCTGTTAATTATCACTTACCACCAACACCTCAATTTCAACATGTAGAGAACCCGATAATGTCATTGCGTTGTTGGACTCATGGTGCAAACACTACCTAAGATCTGCCGAGAATTCACATGGCTAAGTTTTTAATTCGAAATCAGTTTGCAAGAGGTCGCAAAGATTTACTCACTACAAAGACACCAAGAGTATGTCGTTGTTGCACTTCTTAAAAATTGCTCATTTTAAGATGTAAGAAGCGCTACAATCGTCATCGCCCATGGAAGCTTCTCGTAATGGTTGTGAAAGATATCGTTATTTGTTATCAACAAATATATCGGGCCGCATACTTGTGTCAATCATTGTTTGAACCGCAGACCATCACCAACTAGGACTCGAAATTGGTTATAGTCATATAAAGGCACTAATTAAGGCACAATTCATCATTTACCACGCTATTCAAGTAAGTGTGATGGAGAAATGGGGATACCAAACATCACACAAAAAGCACGATGGAAACATGCTTAATACAGTTGTTCGCATTTTTAGTCAGTATACGTGAAATACAATGCTGTTCGACCATGAGTAAGCAAATCCTGATGTATTGTTATTCGAAACACGTGAAATTAATATGCCAACATCGGTATATCAACCGTTCCGCCATTCAAGCCATTTATTGAAGGTTCCAAATATTGTCGCCCGTAATTAGTATTGATGGTACACATTTATAAGGGAAGTTATTGATTGCTATGGGTGTGACGGAAATAATCGCTTGTTTCCATTAGCATTTGCAATTATAGAAGAAAACCGACAATGGGATGGCCTGGTATGTATAAGAAATACAAGGATTCAACGGATGGGAATTCAAGAAGTAGAGTCCACTCACATCTGGTATCATGGCAAAGAATGTCTAATCCTCATCTTAGTCGGGCCGCACCATCTCGCCATCACAGATCACGTTATCGTAAGCAATTCTTCATGACCCGCTCAAAGACAACATTTTAGCAATGGTATGCGTAGCCTTTAGCTTAGCATGTAACTAAATTCAATAAGCATATGAATACAACAGGAATTAACTCGGCGACCGCAATGGTCGGAGGCTATCCCACCTGTGCAGGGCTCTTTCATACGACGGGCGTAGAAGATATGGGTTAATGACAACCAACATTTCGTAGGTATTTAACAGTCATCTCAAAAGGAGCTCAGAGCTCTACCAAGAATCGATAAGATGGGGCTTGACCTTCTTCCGTCTCAACGGTTACTTTGTTGCAAGAAGGGAACAAGGTGCCAATAGATTGACATCTGTTGAGCGGTTCACTCCGGATGTTGATGCGCAGATCCAGGCTCGTGTTGTTAAGTCAGGTTCGATGGAAATTGTGCTTACGACCACGCAGATAGTATTTATTTCATGTCAAGTCAAGGAGAGGTCAACCATCGCCTAACTTACATGAAAAAATGCAGAATATGTGAAAAGACACTAGATATATGGGTTCCTATGTAGCCATATGATAGCAAAGAGATGTCAAAGATCGCCAGGTTACTCTTCGCTTTGTCTGTGGAAGGCTACTACACTACTACCCTAATTATGACACATGGGCAAGCCTTTTCCATCCAATATTCAATGAAGATGAGTGACCTCTTTATGGTCGTCCGACGATTGTACCACTTGAGTCAATGCAACGAATGGGAAGTGAACGTCCTAGATCAACCCGATTGCATAATGAGATGGACGTTAGGGAGGGGAAAACCCCGATCACATGTGGGTTGTGCAAACAACTGGGTCACAATCGTCGTTCTTGTAAGAACAGGAATCAAGTTTAGTTAATGAATGTGTACAAATATATGAATGTAGTTGTTCCCATTATCTATGATTCGTCCTCCTTGCCGCGCCTGCCAACACCGCAGGCACTAAGTTAAAAGACGTATGAGATGATGTTTTCTCTTTCCATCTAGTGAAATTAAAGGAAAATATGCCTTTGTTTGAAGTCTGTGTTTTTATGTTGTTTTGGCTTTTAGAGGCTGGAAATCTTGGTTTAATCGGGCGAAGTAGCAACCCAAAGGAATAGTCCTATGGAAATTTTTGTTCTTCATAATCAATATTTGCTCTAATTGGTTTAATCGGGCGAAGTAGCAACCCAAATATTCAAATTCTTGATTCATACTGATTCTGGTTCATAATAAACATTGATTCTTCTAATTCTCTTCTACTCTCTGTAAAGTTCAATGATTAGTACATTATCTATTATTGTCATAGTATGGAACTAATAAGGGGTTTTGAATGTGAAGGTCCTAAAAGAAGATGTGAAGGACTTGCTGGAATCCCCAACTGTGAACAAAAAAAAAACATTGATGCATTGATGTAAGCATGTCACCTTAATCATCACTGGGCTCCCCTGATTCCCATGCATGATATCAACAAGGATCATTTCACATGAAAGGAGATCGCAAAAGGAAATAAAGAAAAATAATAAGAGAAGTATATGGAATATGACCTCAGAGAGAATGTGAAAGCACCTTGTGGACCTCATAGAAGAGAGCATCATTTTCTTTGGGTAGTTGGAATTTATGAAATGTTTTATCACTGTGACTCGGATACCGAGTATGTTTCTTTGTGCATTTTGGAATATTTTTTAATCCACGTTGCATGGTTGCTTCTCTAATCTAGTATTCTATGGTTATACATTGTGGTGAAATTCTAAATTCTAGGAAGAACTTAATTCATGCCTATTAGCTTTTATCAGTAAATCTCATTATCTGATGATAAGGATACTTTTCATGCTTGTAATAGCCATCTCATGCCATCTTCACAATCTCATTAGAACAGATGGGAAAACTCCATTTGGTAGATATAGCTGGATCTGAACGAGCTAAAATAACAGGTTCTGATGGCATTCGTTTGAAAGAAGGTTAGCAGTAGTATAACCCTCCTTTTCTCTTTAATGAATTCCACCATTTTTTATGAGCGTATGAATGATGCAAATAAGTTTCACCTAATTTTTCAGTCATTCACATCAATAAACTTTGTAATGTCAGCAGTGCACTAGGGGATGCGAAAAAGCGGAAAGAAGGTGTGCATGTTCCACATCGAGATAGTAAACTTACTAGACTTTTGCAGGTTTGATCATTGTTGAGCTTATCTATATGATATTTATGAGCTATATGTTTAGGATTAAATCATGCTTTCCCGATTTCATCTTTCATGGCTAAGTGGTTTGACTTGATCGATGACAGTTTTATGCAATTAGTGTTATACTGTCTGATAAAAGGATATAGTGCTTGATGATTTTGATTTGCTTGTGCCGATTTGATTTGAATTTTAAATTTTTCTGTTCATCTTTATAATCCCGAGTGCTGTCTCTCTTTTCCAGCTTGTATCAGTCCTGCTGATATCAATGCTGAGGAAACTGAATACTCTCAACAGCACCAGTTCTCGCAATATCCAGAATAAGCCTGTAGTAAGTATCTCAGATTTCCTTCCCCCACCCCCCACCCCTTCAATGTAATTGGAGAAAGTTGATCTTGGAACTCCATATATTCTATCACGCAATTTCAGACCAGGGTTACAGAGACTTGGTATCCAATGAAATGCAGCTAATGCGCCAGCAGCTAGAGTATTTGCAGGCAGAACTTTGTTCTCGTGGAGGAGGACCTTCATCTGATGAATTGCAGGTATATGGCCTATTTTATCTGAAACTGTTTTGAGCTAGATTAGTTGTTTCTGCTTCGATAAGAGGTAACTTACATTTGATTGGTTCTTTGTACCTAATCTGGTTGTATAGGTTCTCAAGAAAAAACTGATGGACTCAAAAGGGGCCTGCAGAGCATGGCATCATCTGATTATAGCACATGGTTTCAACCTGTAGTTTGTGGGAATTATAAGGATGCTTCTGATGTGTCTATGATTTTCCATGACTGCTTGTTCTAACACTTTGCTTTTTCCAGGCTGTGATAGGAAACACCAGAGCTTATACTATACTGAAACAAGCTCCATCTTGGTGCCATTTACAAGCAGAGTTAAAATATTTACTGTAAGTGATTAAGTGATGACAAGTTTGTGTTTAAATTTTTAGGTTCGCATGCACGTAGTGTTTGGAACATTACAGACTCTGCTTAATTGGATCTGTTTTTATTAAAAAATATTTTCATATGAGAAACTTATTGAATCCTTTTGAGTTCTGTTTCACTGACTATTAGTTATGTTGGTACCTATCTTTTCAGTCACACTATGATGATAAAGGGCTTAACTTCCATTCTGTTTTCACCAGAAACCGATTCAGAATTCAGCGGGATCATATTCTGGAAGATGCTTTTAATTAATTGAGTGCGTTGTCTGAAGATGATCTCCGAGGATTGGTATTACCCCTGTTTATATATTTCTTGTGGTTGTCTTTTTGAAATTAATGAAAAGTATGCTCTGCTGGCTTCGGGACATTGACATTCTGGGAGAAAATTCGTGCATCAAAAAACCTTTTTCTTCTTTTGAATTAGATTCGAATATCATTTGTCAACACTTGGAGTTGAGAGGCGGTATTGATGGTGGTGGTGGGATTTTCAAGGATTTCTGTTAAAAAAACATTGATCAACAGCTTTGATGTGCAGTATGGATTATTTAAGGTTGTAATTCTCCCTAAACATTGACATCTCTGTTTGAGTGTGTGCATGATGCTACATGAACATATTCAGGCACACAACCAACATTGTTAAGTTGTACTTGTATTTTGATAAACTTTAGGAATCCGCAAATAAGGTGCATCTTTTTTATCTGCTGCTTGAAGCATAGAACTCTATAACATCAGTGCTCAACCAGATACATCAGATTGCTTGGAGAGATTACTTACAATATTCTGCTAGGATAGGTGCCATACCAATACCTCAATAGTGATTTAGTTGTCTGTTTCTGTTTGATTGTCACCTAATATTTTTTTAGATAATTATAATTCTAACCTGGAAAGGGTTAGCTCAGAATTGAGAATAGAATAGAATCTCATCTTTCCAAGAATATTATTTTTTGTATTGTTGTCTATAGCATTTGATTGTAAAAATTTGTTATTCTATCTGTCTATAATACTAGTCCTCTTTTTCACCAGTGTGTGTAATTTTTGATGGATTCTTTTAATCCTTCGTTATAATTATACACCATATTAGTTATTGTGTTCTCTTCAAGTGGGAATAAAAAAAAAAAAGAACAAAAAATGGCATGTTCTTGTTTGAGTCCACTAAATTAGTCTTGCTAGTTTATTTTGCTTTCTGTGCTTTGTTGATTTTCCTTCTTGGCATGGAATAGCCAGGAAACAGCCGATCACCTACTCTACCCAAATCCTGGGTCAGGAATGATACATGAACAGCATCTCCAGTTTTTCCATTTTCTTTGATCTTTTATTGGGAAGGTATGATGTGTTTCCACTTACATGTGCCTTATTTTTCCTTATAAAGTTGTTCTGCCCTAGATCTTCTTAATTTTGAAGAATTTTTTCTCTGTGGTTGGTGACTTTGTTACTCACATATTTCATGTTATATGTAGCCAACCGATGGAACGCCTAACATTGATTGAATACTTGCGTTGTTTGATAACTTTATTCTTTCTGTGTTGCTGCCAAAATACACGGTGTCCTTCCTATTGCCAGGCATTTGTTCTTCTTCCAGATTTGGGTTGTTCATCTTAATAGTATTGTTACAAACAAAAAATATGACCTACCTTCACTCATGCTGATATGATTCAGTTTAGTGGTTATTGAATTTTGATATTCATTGATGATGGATACTTGACTCATGGAAATAGTTCTGTCAGGATGTTAAAAATTATTGATGGACCCTCAAGGATAAGAAAGAGAAGCTTTTATATAAGGGCCTGTTTGGTTTCATGTTTTTGAAAATTGTTTTATGGATGGAATATGATTATGGATGTATTTACATTCATGATTAAGCATATACATTTATATGTTTCTAACATGTTACTCATTTTGAAATTTTAGAAATCCAAAGTTGAGGCCTACATTTGCTGAAATCATGGCTATTATGAGGCCGTTGCAAATGCCTATAACCAGTTCACAAGTGCCTAGACCGAATGCATCACTAAGCAGTGGTCAGGTTATGATTCGTCCGACACGAGCTGCTGCATAGCGGCATCCAGCAGGCTGGAAAAGGAAAGCTTAAACTAAACTGAATAATACCGCCTTTCTGAATGGCCAAAAAGTAAAGGCAGGCCCTGGGCAAATTTGTAAATAAATGTAAGAAAAAGACCATTGAAGACACTGAGCCAACATATGTTTCCAATCCCCAGAGCACGTGATTCTTTTTCCTTCTTTTGCACTTTTCTTTCCCTTTATTTTTTTGGTATTCGTGTGGGTTTCAGTTGGATAGCTGCCTCTAGAATGTGTATTTGTTGTAATAATATTTCTAAGTTACTCTATGTTAATTGTTATATGCTCCCTATTTAAGGATCATGTACTGGAGAACATGGGAAGAAGAATTTGCAATGGCTTCGTCAACATCATGATTAAATATCTCCATTTCTTCAATTCCAAGCTTCTGTAGTTCAGATTCTCACCGCCACTGCATTCTACCACCACCTCAAGGCTGCTATTTTCGGTGGGATTTTCTCGATCAATCGGTTCCAAGGACTCCCCAATTTCTTAGGCCCTTAACCTAAAAAATAAAAAATTAATTAATTAAATATATTAAATAGTTTTTTGGGCACATGGAGAAAGACAAGCAAGTGGAAGTAACTCCTTTCAAATTTCAAATCTCAAAAGCTTAAGTCAGCACTCAGCCACACACAATAAAAGAATGTAAAGTAAGCTTTCCTGTTTTAATTATTTATTTATTTTTGTTTTTTTATATTCAATTGTTGGTCTTGGTCTTGGTCTCAAAACTTTATATTAAACGAAGCTTTGATACTGTGTTATACTAGCAACGATAAAAAATTTTATAAGTTTTTGAAAGTTGAATATGACTTTGCAATCTAACAAAGATATGGGGGTGAATTGGTTTTCTAAAAAACTTTTTGCAAAACCATAACCCGCTTATTGCTATCAAGCAGATTCATTACGTTTCACAGTATCATGGAGACATCTAGATTTATCTTACTACATCCAAATAATATTTACCCAAAACCTTGAAATCCAAAAAATTTATAAAAACCTAAGACCCCAAAACCCTAAAACCCTAATGCCCTAACACCCTAAAACCCAAATACCCAAAGCCTCTAAAACCCAAGTACCACCTGAGAGCGCTAAAATTATGTTTTTGGTGTTTTTTTAAATTCTTATTAATAATGGTTTGAAAAACCGGAATTCATCTAATTATAATTTTCTTACTTTTAATTGCATGCATTGTAAAAAAATTGTACAATTATTATACTTACAATTTATAATTATATTTAAAAAAAACCGGTACATGTATAAAAATAAATGTAGTAGATGGCGCCTCATGCATAATCATGCTTAATCTTCAAAAAAACATTGTATATACCAAAATCATGTGTGCGTGTATGGAAGGTGATGTTAGAAAGAATAAATAAAACCAAAATATCTACTTGTTGTAGAAACCTGAAAGCACAACCAAATCTGCTGATATCTGCCAACATAAACATATCGCGCAGTACACGGCAGTTATTCAAGAAAAACCAAAATAAATTAAATCAAGCCAAGAAAAGAGGAGAATATAACCAAGCCTGAGAACAACAGAAATTTCATGAATTCACAATTTCCTTAAGCATAAATTACTTTATCCGCTGGTGCTTTGAGATTCCAAGGGCGTCTGCCTCCCAGATAAATCAAAGGCCGAACGGTCGACAAAAGCACTTTGTCGCTTAATTCTAAGAAACTGACGATGCGTTTCAGACTATCACCCGGCAAAAGGATCTGGGCCAAGGAAAACTCGAGACTAGATGACCTCTTTTTTTTTTTTTTTGACTTTTCTTCCTGAAATACCCCGACAACCTTTATATAAATGAGATACTTGACATTTTGGAATGCCAAACCTTTTGGTTTCCCAAACTCTTAGAATTCCGAAATTAATTATTCATTGAATGTCATTAATCTCATTCATTGAGTGTCATTCATTCCATATAACTGAAATCCATAGAATTATGAACAAAGAATTATTTAGTGAATATCATCCAATTCATTCACTATATCCAACAGGTGATGTGTCAATTGTTAGCTATTGTGTATTCGTCATGTCTACAGGGCTGTGGCATATTTAGATTTATCTTACTACATCCAACAATAATTACCTAAAACCCTTAAAACCCTGAAACCGAATCGATGGCACCGAAAAATCCAAGATAAACATGTTTTGTTTTTCGAAAATCCTGTAGATTATAAAAAAATATTTATATTTTAGAGAGTACTGAAATTGCATTTTTTATGTATTCAAAAATCGCATTTAAATTTAGAGACCGCTAAACGTCGTGTTTTTTGTGCATTATTAAATTCTGATTACTAATGGTTTGAACATCCGGATTTCCCATAAGTCTAAGTTTACTTTTTTTGCATGCATTGTTAAAAAAATCAAATTATTATAAACCAATTTAGAATTATTTTTATAAAAATCGAGTACATGTATAAAAATAAAATCATATATAAAAATAATAACGCATGTATCAATGAGTCCCACAGACCCAGTAGCCTTAATAGTTCTCTTAGGACGGCGCCTACAATAAACAACCTGTTGGGCAATAGGATCTGTGTGGTGTATGGGGCCGGGGCTAGGGAGGGTGATGGAAACGAGGGAGTGATGGAGGCCAGAGTGCGTGATGGATGGTGGAAGTCGATGTACACATCGAGTGCGGTCGCCTAGTGGAATTCTACGCTCAGTTAAAGGTTAAGGATGTTGGTGTCATCCATGGGAGGCAATGTATGGGATATTAAAGGGTGCCAGCGTCGATGTGATATCTGGGTATGGACGCTAGCTCTGGGGACACCGGATAAGGTACTCTCGTGTGAGTGTGTGGGGGTAGGGAAGGTGATGTGTAAGTGTGCGGGGGTAGGGAAGGTGATGTGCCAATCAGTATTAGAAATTATGGAAGAGGTGATGTGTAAGTGTGTGTGGGTAGGGAAGGTGATGTGCCGAGTGGAAGTAGAGTGCAGATGTGATATGGAAGGTGAGGGGTAAGTATGGGAGGGTAACAAAGTAGGCAAACTCGGATCAAGTGTACGTATACCGCTGTCCCTGTCTACACCATGACCTGCCCCACCATCTCCAGCACGACCTCTGCCTCTCCCTCTCCCTCTACCTCTAATGGGCTGCGTACGTGAAGGAGTCGATGACACCGGAGGTCTACTCGATGGTCCATGTGATGTAGAGCCTCCTGAAGGCGTACCGCGTGCGTCAATTCTTCACGATCACGGTGTAGCCGTCGGGAAATATGGTATATGTCGCACATAGCACCAGCGGTAGCAAAACGAGATCGATCGATAATGTCAACCATGGCGGCGATCTGCGTGAACCAAAGAAATAATTATAATTACATACTCTATTGATTTAAATTAGGTAACATATTTTAGAAAAACATGAGTCTAACTTACCATAACATTCATACTACCGGTTGTAGTATGAAACCTCATATCATCCCTATGTAACTGTGGTGTCATAAAACGTCATTATGTCACGGCGATACCAACTACATGTATGTATCGCTGAGTCCATCATACCCACCACCAGGGGTGAAGTAATGATCCTCATGCGTCGTGTATATCCATAATAGTGCTATGTCGCAGACATGATCGTCGCCAATCGCCTTGGTGTCGCCGCGTGCATCAACTCTATATGGTGATGCTTTCGTAGAGCAAACTAGAAGGTATTTCTGATCGTAAGCCCGAGCGCAAGAGCGCGCTGGGCGGTACCATAACGATCTCGAAACATATGAGGGGTGGCAATCGTCTTGTGAATCATCTTGTCAATTAAGCAAATATCGGGAAGTTAGTCCAAGCAACTCTCAAAATGTCACGGTACATATAAGACCTACACATTAACCATTGGCGTCAAAAGACTTTTATGGCAACATGATTGAAATTACTATAAATATGGAACCACACAACCCAGCATATCTTTCTGTAATTAACTGATCGAAGGTTTATGCGTCACAGGCGATCTCGATGATATAGGAGGAGGACACCGGATGGGTTAAGCACCCGTGTCAAGATTGCTCTCACTACACTAGCGAGAGATGGCTGGCTCCTACCTTTGCACGTGGCTCGGGTACGAGCGCCATGCTCAGCGAGGCGATCATCGTCAGGACCCTCGGTCACGACGCCATCGTCATCGATCATCATACTCCAAGAGCATCTTGGTAATGGTGGTGCTGGATATGGCGCAGATCGCCCAAAATCGGGTCGGCCCACGTGAAGCCTCCACGCTGGATGTGAAGGGAATATAAAATAAGCGCTTATAAATTAAGCAATCTAATTCGTGGTGAAAGTGTATGAAATTCTGAAGAAATAAATATGTACTTGTATCGGTGTAATACAACCACTAATACCGCATCTACGGTTGTTGTACGACATAACTCTCGATAATAACATATTGCAGAAGTCTTTTCCACACCAACTATAAGTCGATGTCTGTGTCAAATCCCGGAGTAGTGGGAGAAAGCACAGGTGAACATGGACCCCCTTCTTGTCCGGAAACAAGAAGGATCCCATCAGCGCTAATATGAACCCACGTGCACTCCGCTCCAAATCGACCTCATTAGCATCGAGGTCCACGGGGTGATCATTCTGACATAACTGCGATGGAGATAGTCAGTATCTAAGAGCATCATTGGGTGGGGTGACTCAGGAGCAACTCACGCCTTAACTTCTGCTACATCGATCGCGCATGCCTATGGCCGTGGGTCCGTCAATCGAAGCAGGATGATAGCGACATCCTGTAGCGTGATCGTCATCTCGAAGCGGGACATGAATGTGTGTCTCGGGCCGCCATCTCGATGAGACAAGTAATAAGCGGCCAATCTATGATGATGTGGCCTAAGCGGTATATACCGTAGAATCCTGCGCGGATAACGTATGGACGAATACGTGGATCCATCCTCCATTGGCTGAGGAAGGCTCTCATCTGCTGACGAGGGCGGAGAACTTCCTGTAACTATAATTAACGAAATAACCATGTTTATAATTGAATGTATATAGATTAGAGAGTAAAACTGGAAGGTTAATTCATGAATAATAAAATACAAACCTGCTTAGTGTCAACAAAGTGGGACACATGCAATGTGGCGCTGGGATGGATTAATGGATCAGGCCTCATGTAGCCCTACGAGACGCCATATATATATATCCTGGATGTCACAAATACACTATACATATTAGTAAAACACATTTGGAGAAAGTGTATGCAATAATTAAAGGCACTAAGGTTAGAAACTTTTATTTTACAACTTTTGCATATGTATCTGAGCTAATGGTCAAAATATATAAAATTCCCTTTTACATGTAACATGTATTGTAGCTTTTAATTAATAAAAGCACAAAATTATTTTTAATCATTGCCTAATCATGTTTTAGGAAGTATAACATTCACCATAAAAGACAATGTATTAGAACAATGTTTTTAAGTAAAGATAATAAAAGGAAAATTCTTATGTTAGATTAATTTGGACACATTACATGCAATATTTTATTTTAATATCAGATATTTCACAAGGCCTATTGTACTTTATGGGAAGTAAAATGTTTTGACATGTCGATCAATGACACACATAAGATATGAATCCTATGCCATTTGTCTTTAAAAGGTTTGAATCCTAAGCATACAATAGTATATAGCAATTTCATTATTCTTGAATCATTTGCATAGTCCCACTTTTCTTTCATTCATAAAGCAAGGTTTAACCAGAAAAAAATCTCACTTTCCCCATGAATAAAAGATTAAACAAAAAGGCACATTGAGATGAGGCAACATTGTATTCATAGTTGTTGTCAAGTAATACATATAAAAAAATTGTTGTTGTCAAGTCACAGATTACACAAACTTTGATAAGCTAGGTAATTTCAACCTTATACTTTAGACCAGTGTGGAACTAAGTTATGTTATTTTCTCCATCAATGATGTTTAGTGCTCACCCATTACACTTCGTAAGTATTTGAAGGAGAAACAGTTCATGTTTTCTTTGGAAGGCTGAGCACATATTCCATTGTATCTCCTGTTTTGTTGTCTTAGCACTATAGGTGTTTCATTTCCTTGATTACATAATGGACATGGATTATAAATATAATTCAATTCTTATTAGGAGACACTAGGAAGACAACCATCTCAATCACCAAAATTTAGAATCCAATAGTCATCAAAATATCAACTTCACCCCTAAGGTAAGAAATTTTTAGAAGGCAAGAGGTAAAACAAAGCCTTTTTTTTCTTCTTCCATCAGATGAGTTACAAACTATACCAAGTAGGTAAGCAAAGTTATAGAAAGTGAGAAACAAATGCAAAGCATTTTGTAGTCCCATGAGGCACAAGCTCCAAGCACAAGGTGTAAGTATGAACATTTCATTGTTATACATAAAATAGAAAATACACCAATATAATAAAAATGCATAGGAAAACTATACAAAACTCAGAACAAACATATTTTAATGTTTGAACTTGTATAGTTATAGAGACCAGTTTGGATGTAACAAATATATTAAAATATAAATGCTAACTTCCAGAACAAATGGCAAAAAGGACCCCTTGTTCAACAGCTACTTTTTATCAGACAACTAATTCATATTTGGCATTTGTGCAAAAGGGTATATAAAAACAAAGATAAGCCTTAGAGTTATTATACAAATGCCATATATCTCATGGAATGTCTATGGGCTAAGCACATTTTTCAAATTATGAAGGTTTTGTGGCTGACAAGGGAGGAGAGACTGAGATTACTCAAAACCATAGTCATACTAAATCACCTAATGAATGCCATTCCAATGAGTTTCTATTTTCTTTGCAATCAACATACTGCAGCACTAAGTAGCCATTAGTTCATTAGATAAGCATCAAATTTGATAAATCAATGGAAAACTTGAAAAATACAGACTTTCCATTTGTATGCCACAACTTCCATACATGATTGTTTCAGTTTAGTATTTGCACGACAAACTAATTTACCTCTGATTTAGCACCACCTGAAGAGTCACAGAGGTGAGAAACTAGTGTTACTTGAATGACATTAACAGGTTCGGTTTATATGAATTCCTTAATTGCGCTTTAGAAACAAAGAGTCCTAACAAAATCCCATTACCATAGGAAAAAAAAAGAAATGTAACAAGGAAACTGAAATCTTAAGGTTGGCAATGCAATCTAGGATAAGAGGCTCCAATCCCTAAATTCAATTCCATTCAAAATCCCGACTTTGCAAACATACAAATTGGAAGAGCGTATGTGTTTGGCTACTCAAACTGAAGAACAATTTACACAGTTTCCAGACTAAGCATGGGCTTAATAGTAATTATGAGGGGAACATATGCCACTGAAACAATTCTCAAACTCCAACCTTCATCAAAGTTTCTCAAAGTTATCTTCTTATTTCTCCCATGTTTTGACTGATCAACAGACAGAATCAATTAGCCAAAATTTATTTATAGAGAAGAATATAAAGAAAAAGAGTAAAAGAAAAACTTAAGAGAAGAAAATATACCAGTGAAACAATTCATCAAATCCCCTGTTCCCCTATCGGAAAGTTCCCACTTGCCACCAAAATCCCGACAAAGTGCCTTCTTTTTCCCATATTATTCAAAAAATTGTAAAGCAACAACCGACCCACCAACACATCTAAAAATTATCAAAATGAGAACAAACGCAGGGTTTAACTATTCAAAAACAAAATTAAATAAAATCGTTAAACCCTTTTTAAGAGAGAAGAAACGGAGACACACGATTTTGGCAAACCCGAGTTGCATGAAAGTTCCTACTCTCTAAACTCCCTATTGATGTCCTTTTCTTCATTCTCAAACAGAGATAAAGTAACAACCAAAGAACTTAAACATCTATAAGAATATCAACAGGTAGAACCAACTACTAAAAAATTTAACAAAAAAAACAAAGGCATTTGAAGAATGAGACCTCAATTGCACGAAAATCATCGTGTGTAAAATAGAATCAAACCAAAACAATAAAAATTAATAATATTATTTCATACCACAAAATTTGGATCTAAACACCAAACACCTAACTAAAAAAGAACCAAATTATGTAATGAAAGTAATTGAAGGCTAACAACTAAGACCCTTTGTTTCAAAGCATATGCCACCCATTATGCCAGAAACTTTCTTGTTGGCCAAACCGATGTGCATTTGTCTTATGACAAAGCACAATAAATATATATTTTCGTGAGACCATTAATTAATTAACTATATATATATATATATATATATATATAGAGAGAGAGAGAGAGAGAGAGAGAGAATTAATTGATTATTTAATTAAAGGGTCCTAAAGCGTTGGCAGTTTGATTGTAGCCATAAGTTTCAACCGGTCCCCATGGGTTTTGTCCCTTGTGAGAGCCGGCCATTGCTCTTTGTTTCTTAAACAACTCAATTTATTTTTATTTTTTTGATAACTTGGATGTCCCTGAAATATTTCATCAATTATATTTTTAATGGAGGAGCTATCCCGCGAAGACGAAAGGGGTGTTTATCCCGACTTAGCTAAAAGAAAACCCCAGCCAAGGCCACCCTTCTACCTTGCAATAATTGAATACTGAGAGCCTCAAACTCAAGACCTCTGGTTCATTGCAAAACATCCTCTGTCAAACTTCATCCCGGGGCATCAGTTTTGAAGCCTAAATACTTGCTCGGTTCTGAGAAACTAAAGTGAAATTATAATTTAGAAGCTATTTAACTCCTACTCTAGGACTAATATTTCTAATCCTGCAAAGTTCAGATTCAATTCCCTTTCATTTATGAGGACAAATTCCAGAGGAACATACTTCATCAAAGCATAAACTTAACCCTATGCTCGGTTCTAGTGGAAATAGAGGGAAAGTAAAAGGAAACTTCTCTTGCCCGACAGGATGGAAGTTCCCTGTGTCGACTTCGATTTAAGTTTCTTTCCCTTTTTCTTCTCATTTCACCAACCGAAATGACAATTAAACCAACCTCAAAAGAAAAATAACCCCACTTAAGTGAAGGACATACTTTAATCAGTTTAAACCCATAACCTAACACCGTTGTAGAAAGTTCTTGTAATTAGAGAAATCCCAATTTAAGTTCCTTTTTGTTTTTCGATGAGTTTCTCGGGATACAGCGAGAGCAACAAAATGTGCAGAAAACACATCACGTCAGAACCAATCACCCAACTATATCATAAGAAAAAGAAATAGATTTAATAGAAGAATGATACCACTTAGGAACATTTGCCAATCGGTAACTCTCGGTTGCATGAAAGCTTCCTCTTTCTCTAGAACCCGATTTAAGTTCCACTTTCATGTGCATATTTTCCCAAGAAACAGAAAGTAGTGCAGTAAACATCAAAAACTGACCACCACAGTGAACAAAGATACAAATAAATATCGGCAAAACAAAGATAAAGGGCAAAGCCAAACATAGAACCGGTTAGCCAACAAGTTCGTTAAGAAAGGGGCACCCATTTACAAAAAGAAGAGAGGAGCAGGCGAAAAGCGTTACTTGAGTCGGGGGACGGGAAGTGTCACGCCCCGATTCCCGGTCCGACCCGATAGTCGAATCCGAACCGAGTCCGGGGCGCGAGACTATAATCTGGGACTTCTTACTTTTTTTTTTTTTTTGAACCTTATACTGTGGGTATACAAATGAATTTTGTATTAACCAAAGTCATTGCATATACAAAGGAACTACCACGGGTGGTATCCATTAAAATGTCTACACATATGCTAAGTCCCGATTACTTATACAATTACTTATACATGTACATATCCTAATACAAACATGATTGCGGAAAAGGTCTTCTTGAAAAGGCACCTATCTACGAGATAGCCCACGTACGTAGTGTGGAATGTCCTGTCCTCTTTATCTCCTCTTCCAGTACCTACGGATTGAACACCCGCGCTAAGCTTTCACGCTTGAGTGGGAACATATAGCGATAACGACCAATAACAAAAAATAAATGCGTCACTATCTTTTACATTTACTTATGCATATAGCAAGCCTATTCTTATGTGACTTCCTAACTCGTCTCATATTATTATACATGTAGATTTTTATTCTTTTCAGATTCCTTATCATTATCTTGTTCATATTACTTCTGTGTCATGTATTTTTCTGGGTTGTAACTCCCTTATCTACTACATGTATGATAGATCAAATCATATTCAAAATATTATACGTATACAATGGCAATTCAGCGAGCCCGAACAAGTCATATTAAATTCATACGAGTCAAATCAAACTAATACCAATACATATTAGACTCTTATCATTATCACTGATCGTAGCCATTTAAATCATCCCTTTAGCAATTACATTTCATGATACGGGATGCAGATTTAAATCCTTTTAGCTTTCGTTTTATTAAATTTTGTTTCAAAAGTGTCGCGGCGAATCCCTGCCGGCCCTATTGGCGGATCGAAGCTGGGCTCGGTTTACTCATTTCAATCAAAACATTTATTTCGGTCTTATTAAATTTTTATTTTCAAAAAGTGTTGCGACCGAATCTCGGAAGCCCGGCCGGTTAGGCGGATCAAGCATTTGGGCGGTTTACTCAGAGCATTTTCAATTATCTTTCCAAAACATGTTGTTTATGTTATTCCATTTTGAACCTTTTAATTAAGCGAAAGCACTTCTTTTCGAACGCAATCCATGACCATTTACAAATTCAAAGACCCATAACATTCACACTTAATAACATGCATTTTCAAATAATGCCTTTATGTATCCACTTATACTCATGCTATTCATTTTCGCATGCTTTCAATATAAATCATTTACCATATCATATCGGCCATTCTCAATGCAACGAATTCATTTTCTAATCAATTCATGAGATTTAAGCATATTCATAATCCCATTACACTCGTCAATGTTGGCTATTTCACCTTGACTATTCGATTTAATTTAAGCCAGTTCCGTTTGATGAATCTCGCCCTTATTATCATTGATAATGTGCTTAACCATTTAAATTCTATCTCCCATCATGGCGGATCTTAGTTTGGGTACATCGACACGTGGTATCATTTATTAAATTCTCATCATGACGAGGATGCCGTTTGGTGCATCAGGCACGTGGTATCACTTGTCGGTTCTCCCATCATGGCCCGGATGTTGTTTGGTGCATCCCGACACGTGGTATCAATTATTCGGTTCTCCCGGTACGAAGCGGATATCGGTTGGTGCATCAGACCACGTGGTATGTTTATTTTGATTCTCCCATCATGACCGGATGTCGTTTGGTGCATCGAACCGCGTGGTATCATTTATTCGATTCTCCCGTCATGTGGACCGTTTGGTGCATCCCGACATGTGGTATCAATTGTCGGTTCTCCCATCATGGCCAGGGATTATCGTTTGGTGCATCCGACGTATTTATCATTTATTGATTATCCCATCATGACGGATCTTGCGTTTGGTACATCGACACATGGTATCACTTATTCGGTTCTCCCATCGCGGATGTCGTTTGGTGCATCCCGACCGCGTGGTATCATTTATTGATTCTCCCCATTATGGCCGGATGCGTTTGGTGCATCCGACGTGGTATCACTTATTGGTTCTCCCATCGCGGCGGATGTGCGTTTGGTGCATCGACCGTGGTATCAATTATTGGTTCTCCATCGCAGCGGATCTCGGTTTGGTGCATCCCGACCGCATTAGTATCAATTAAATTCCATGCGCCATCAAGACGGATGTCGTTAGATTGCATCCGCCAAGTGGGACATTTCCTTCAATGCCGCATCGCCATCGCGGCGGATGCCGGTTGGAGTGCGTCAGCCAAGTGGGACATTGGAAAATTTACCGGGGTGCCTTCGCGAGCGGATGCGTTTTGTGCATCCCGTCAAATGGTTCGTCGATATATCAATTAATTCACATTTTATGGCGGATTCCGTTCAATGAATCGTCTTTATCATCCTTCGTATCATTTGGTTTTCAAATATCACATTTCAATTCCATATCACTTTACATTATTCACATTTATGACGGATTCCGTTTGATGAATCCCGTCCTTATTATAAAATTCACCTTCCATTCCGGTTTAAATATCACATTTCAATTCCACAATCATTTTTCGTATTATCTTTTCAAAAGATATACTCAATCTATGTACTTATTTCATAAGCTCATTCCACGTACTCATTTCATGCTCCATTCATATATTCATTCATACTCATTCATGCTCATTTCATATACTTATTCATATTCATTGGCGTATACTCATTTATGTATACTCATTCATAAATACTCATTCACGTATTCATTCCACTTTGTGCTCTCATTCATGTATACTCATTCATAAATACTCATTCACATATTCATTCACGTATACTCATTCATGTATACTCATTCATAAATACTCATTCACATATTCTTGTCCCTCAATGAATCTATTTTAATTAGAAATTGGAATTATTCACTTGATCATCAAAATAAAGTTAGCATTTAATGCCAACTTGATCAATTACGATTATACTAGGGACAGCAGTTTGTATTACTCATTTTTCCGAGGTATTAACTTCATTTTTGACACTAGGTCTTTGTACTCATTTAAATCTAAGGTGTAAGGGTTCTATTCCAACTGGAATCACCCAATTCGAAGCACCGAAACTCAAATACGTCAAAACAACCCGAACTACTTTATGATCAAAGCGAAACGAATTTGGCTTGCACATGGCCCACTTTGAGTGCATTTTGGGCCACTTAAGTCGGGGTGTGATGTCTCTTTCTTGCATGTTTGATTTTCCTTGAAGTCTATTTTAATTGTCCATGAATCACTAAAATCTCGGATAAGATGGGGAAGTTATGGCCAAAATCTGGCCCAGTGGCCCAGGAAGCGAATAGGGTGTCTGATTTGCTTCTTGTTCATGTCTGGGGGTACACCTTCGAAAATTACTTGAGAATGTGTATTTTCTCCCACTTTTCCATAATTTTTTGATGCACCCAATTCAATTCCATACTTCATATACACCTCAAAACCATTTCATAATATTCATTTTTGTAACCTCTTTTCTATTCAATTCCTCTTCCCGATACTTATCTTTACTTCAAAAATCTACCGTGAATTACTCTCAAATAACTCTAATATGGGTTATGACCTTACAAAAACCAAATACAAGGATTTGTTTAGGGTTTGTTTAACCCAACTCTTTACCTTGCAATTAATCAATGAATCCAGCCTCAAGGGGGGTGGGTTGTTCAAATGTTTTCTTTTTTACATTTGAGGTTTTACCACCTTACTCCAGTAATCTTTTAGGTTAGGATGAAATCCTATCAAACCCTAGAAGAAATCAGTACCAACAGAAACTCATGTTAGGGATGGAACTTTTATCAAACCCTAGGTTTGAGACCAAACCATTAACCAAACAAAACCAAGGATCCATGCAAAATCGAGTTCCATACTCCAAGGTTAGTAGTTCCAGCACTTTTTAACCTTGCTTGAACTTCTCTTCCTTCCTCTTCTTCTTCTCTTCCTCTTCTTCTTCTTCTTCTCTCTTTCTCTCTTCTCTCCCTACGGTTTGTTCTCCTCAAAATGAGACCAATTTTGGGTCTTAAATTCCATGTTTTGCTAAGGCCATGTTTGGCCAAGTAAAAATCCATTTTTTGCTTTAAGTTTTCATAATTGCATCTTGGTCCCCCATTTCTCTTCATTATATTCCATGCTTCTCTATTTGCCTTGAATCCCTTAACTTCTTCTAAATTCTAGTTTGGCATATTATCTTTGGCTTTATTACCCTTGGGTCCTCAAGTGAAATTGACCACTTTACCCTCGTCTCTAATATTGATTAGGTCTGTTTATTTCCGAAAATTCATATTTAGCTTTTAATATACCTGACAAGTCCAAGCGCTAGGGTATATTTCGAGTGTCTGAGGAAGGAGGAGGGCGACACTTTGGAGAGGAGCGGATCGGAGCGCGGAATGAGGGCGGTCCCCGATCGGGCCAATAGAAGGGAGAAGAGAAGAAGTGAGGGGGAGAAGGAAAAGGGCAGTCGGATCGGAGCAGCAGAGGAGAAGAAAAGAAGTGAGGGGGAGAAGGAAAAAGCCCTAGCCCAAAATTTAATTCAACCAAATGCCGCCGTTGTGAACGACGGCATTTGAATTAGTTAAAATGTCGCCGTTGTGAACGACGACATTTGTATTAATTCAAATGCCGCCGTTGTGGACGACGACAATTAAATTAATTCAAATGTTGGCGTTATGAACGACGGCAATTAACTAAGTTCAAATGTCGCCGTCCTCGTTGCCGGCTTCTGTAGGAATCAAATGCCGGCGTTCCCATTCTTAGGCATTCTGCTCTCCTAGTAAATATTTTCTCTGTGGCCCGATTTTGCTTCTTTTTTTCAAAGCTTATTTAAAAATTGCAAAACTCTAGTTTTGTCCATGTGTACGAGTTTTAATTTTTTTGTCATCACTTGTTTTCCCATTTTGCCCACGCCTTGTCTATGTATTTAAACCAGTGCCATCCAACCGGTTATTTGTTTTTTTGACTTAATACTTAAAACTGAATAGCTTTTAGTATTAAATTGTTTTTTTTTTTAAATTTTTATGACATATTGTTAAAGTTTTTAAAAAAATTCTGAATTAAAAAAGTGAAAATATTTTGTTTTTTATATTCAGAAAAAGTCATTTTTTTCTGAAAT
Source organism: Tetrastigma voinierianum (assembly GCA_016808115.1). Lineage (NCBI taxonomy): Eukaryota > Viridiplantae > Streptophyta > Magnoliopsida > Vitales > Vitaceae > Tetrastigma > Tetrastigma voinierianum. Next base: position 855,430 of record JAEQBH010000222.1, on the reverse strand, counting down.
AAGAAAAAGCGTCGTAATTGTACATGAGGAGAAGGGAAATTTATGTGGCTCCATTTCTTATGGATGACAACGGGAGGTTTGGGACAAGGTGGCCCCATCCCGACCCAACTCGTTATTTTTTAATTTCCCGAGAACACAATTCGTTTAAAAAATTCGCAAAGGCGTGATAGGGATAGGAGAAAATTACCGAGCGAGTCATATTTACATTTGATTTTTGTTTTTATTTTAATTTTTAATTTTTTATATTTACCTTTTTATTTTATCATATTAAAATTAATATATTTCATAAAAAATAAAAATATTATGAATTTTTATAAATTATTTATTAAAAAACATTCTAATTATTATTATTATTATTATTTATATTAAAGTATAAAATAAAATATTTTTAAAATATAATCGAGGCAGAACGGGAGTAACGATACCTGAACCCGCCCCGAATTTGTTTCAAATTTGAGAAAATAAACACAAACCCGCTAAAAACCCAATTACAGTTAAATCAAACCTGTCCAATTAAGAATGAGGTGGGTCAGGAACCCGAAATAATCAACCTCATTGTCATCCCTTCTCACTACCTAATATTAAAAAAACAAACAACTTAATACTTAATGTTATTAAGTACTATTCAGTATTAAGTTAAAAAAAAGTTATATTTAGCATTAAGTAAAAAAAACAAACACCATCAAAATCTAGTGGTGAATGAACACCACATTAAGAAACCTTTTATAAGGTTCATGAACTCTCGTTTACTCACCAATAAATGAATGTCTTGTTACTTGAGCCTATAAAAGGTCTCCCCCTTTCTTTGTTAAACCATACCAAATAATAAAAAGTCGGTTCTTTTATTCTCATATCTTTCTCTCTCTCTCCTTCACTTTCTTCAATTCTCTCTCTTTTCTATTATCTCATTGTCAACCTTTTATATATAAGAAACAAAGGGACTTATATAGATTCCTCTCTAATCTTCTTTAGTTTTGCAATTATACAATTAATCACAATATGTTATCAGCATGAGCTCGCTCTCAAGGTAATTTCCTAGTTATGACTTGAAGTTATTTCGATTTTGTATATCTATAGTTATATTTGGTTTTGATTGTAAACCAAAATCTATATTGCTATTTGTCAAAACCGATCCTAATACATTATTAACAAAAGTTCGTCAACAATGTCGAATATAAAAAAACTTGAGTTTGTAGCATTTGACATTAACATAAATAATTATCTATTTTGGATCATCGATGCTGAGATACATCTTGATACAATGAATCTTGGAGCTACCATCAAAAAAGGAAATCAAGCATCCCTCCAGGATCACATGAAAGCTTTGATTTTCCTTTGGCGCCACCTCCATGAGGATTTAAAAAGTGAATACATTACCGTAAAAGACCCCCTCACTCTATGGATCGAATTAAAGGGGAGATATGACCATCAGAAAACTGTGATTCCCCTAAAAGCTTTATATGACTGGATGCACCTGAGGTTGCAAGATTTTAAAACAGTCATTGAATGCAACTCCACATTATTTAAAATCAGCTACCAATTGAAGCTATGTGGAGAGAAAGTCACAGAATAAGACATGCTATAAAAAACATTCACCACATTTCATGCCTTGAATGTGCTCCGTAGCAGTAGTATCGAGAGCGTAAATTTAAGAAATACTCTTAATTGATATCATGTCTTCTTATCGCTAAGCAAAATAATAAGTTTTTGATGAGAAATCACTAATCCTGTCCAACTAGATCCAAACCATTCCTTGAAGTGAATGTGATATCGTCCCAAACCCGTGGATGTGGACAAGGACGTGGTCGTGGTCGCGGTCGTGGTCATGGAAGGAATTTTCGACACCATGGAACTCATGATAGTAATCATTCAAATTCTCATAAAAGGAAAACCTCGTAGAACCACTAGAAGTAGAATAATACCAAGGTGAAGCAAGAAAATGGTAAGTATATACAAAATACATCTTTCAAGGTCCATGAGAATAATTGCTTACTTATATATATGAACTAGACTTAACTTACTATAATACTGATTTATTTGGAGGTCATAGTGGAAAAAAGACTATTTAATGAATGAAGAAAATATTGCTACTGAATGATGCTTCTTATATCAAAATTAAATAAAATATCATTTTGTTATTACATTATTGTTTATATTATCTATAATGTTTATTAATTTTATCTTAAATCCATGTGTTATTAATCTCAAGATGAATGAGGGTGATGTATGTCTTGTTGATTGTGCAACCAAATACAATTCTTCGAGATAAAAGATACTTTCTAGATTTTATATTAACAAATGTCAATGTAAGTACCATATTTGGTACTACAAACTTAATTGAAGCTCCGAAAGAGCAAATATAATGTTACCAAATGGAATTGGGTTTCATATCAATTATGCATTATATTCTAGCAAATCCATAAGAAATTTGTTCAACTTTAAAGATATTCATAGAAATGAATATCATATTGAAACTATGAATGAAGATAATACAAAATGTCTATATTGTTTATGGCAAGAAACTTATAATGGAAAAACTCTCAGCATTCTCCTCGGGTTGTATCATACAAATATAAAGTCTATCGAGTCATATGTTGTCATGAACTAGAAGTTTAATGACCCAAAAGACTTTTGTTTTTTAGCATGACAGGCTAGTTCACCCTAGGTCCTCAATGATGCGGAGAATCATATAACACTCACATGGGCATTCTCTAAAGAACCAAAAGATTCTTTTGCCTAATGAATACCCATGTGCTGCAAGCTTGGTTCGTATTTGACCAACCACTTACCATGAATACTCTATTTCACAACTTGTACTAGGAAAACAACCAAATATTTCTCATTTAAGAATTTTTGGTTGTGCAGTTTTGTAACAATTGCACCTACACAATGCACTAAAATGGGTCCCCAACGAAGACTTGGGATTTATGTATGTTTTGATTCTTCGTCTATCATAAGATATCTTGAACCCTTAACAGGAGATGTTTTTACAACTTGCTTTGTGGATTGTCATTTTAATGAGAATATATTCCCATCATTAGGAGGAGAAAAGTCGGTTCCAAAATAACGACAATAAATCATTTGGAATGCATCTACAATATCTCATTTGGATCCTCGTACAAATCAATGTGAACTGAAAGTTCAAATGATCATTTATTTGCAAAATCTTGCAAATCAATTACTATATGCTTTTATTGATACAAATAAAGTAACAAAGTCACATATCTCGACTGTGAATGCTCCAACACGGATTGATGTCCTTGAAGGACAATTAGCCAATACGCCTGAAGCGTGGGAGACCTATTGGCTTAAAAGATATAACTCCCCGAAAAAGGAGAATACAAAGGAGAATTGATACCGCTGAAAAGGTACATGATAAACAAAAGGTCCCTATGGAGGCATATGATAAACAAAATGCCCCTAAAAAGGGTATATGGTTAACAAAAGGCCCTTGTAGAGGCATATATTGAACAAAAGACCCATGAAGATGTTCGAAATAAAGAAATAGCCCCTGAAAATGTACTGACTTGAAAATTATGAGATCTTAATAAATTATGTGCACAATAGAGAAAAAATGGATCAAAATAAAGTTGTTATCAATAATATTTTTGTTTTCCAAGTGGCCTTAGACATTATAAGAAATGACGAGGATCCCAAACCACAAAATATGGAAAAATGTCGACATAGAAATGGTTGGCCAAAATGGAAAGGAAGCGCAGTAGAATTAAACTCAAGTATCGAGATTTATAAGTTTGACTTGTAGTCCAAAAACATAAAGGTGTAAAGTTTGTTGGGTACAAATAGGTATTTGTATGAAAGTGTAATGAAAATAATGAGATCATAAGATATAAAACACGATTAGTAGCATAAGGTTTCTCGTAGATACCTAACATTGACTACAAAGAAACATATTCTCTTGTCATTGATGCAATTGCTTTTTTTGCTTTAACAAGCTTATAAATTTAAAGGATTTGATATAAAAGTTTCATAGATGTCAACATAGCTATCTGGGCATGGATCCATGAGGAAGATATAAAGAAAATTTTTAAAGGATTTCTAATGCCAAAGCAATAAAAGTTAAAGTGTGGCTCAAATCAACAAAAACATCTGGGTTGAATGTACTGGTTTGCTGTAAGCACCACCCATCAGCAGTTCATTGAGTGTCACAAAGCAAATTTCATCTATATGCCTAGGCATCTTTATCAAGAAATCAAAAATCGGATTTGCAATTATTGTTATGTATGTTGATGATTTAAATTTTGTTGGGACTCCTGAAGAGCTCACAAAAATAGCAAAATATTTGAAAAATGAATTACTCTTGTTCTCTCTATCTCTCTTTTCCTCTTGGTTTCATATTTTATAATAGTTTTACAACACGTATCAACACGATAAAGACAAATATTTTATCAATAAATGAAGTGAGTGACCACAAACTCAATAAAGATTTGAAGTTCAATGAACTTCATAAAACTTATTTAATACATCCATTTACTAACCCTTAATGGAGGGCAAATGAAAAGACTATAAAAGGTCTCTCTCACGTCTTGTAAGATCATCCTAGAAAAAAGGAATTTGAGATGAAAGATCTTGGGAAAACAAAATTTTGTCTCAGCCTGTAGAATGAGCATTTTCATACTAGAGTTTTGGTTCACCAATCGACATATACTAAGAAAATCTTAAAGCGCTTTCATATGGATAAAGCACACCCTTTAAGTTCTCCAATGGTTGTTCATTTATTTGACGTGATAAATGACCTAATTTGTCCTTGTGAAAAGGGTGAAGAATTAATTGGTTTTGAAGTACCATATCTTAGTGCTATTGGTGCACTTATGTATTTTGCTAATTGTACTCGATTAGATATTGTTTTTTCTACCAATTTATTAGGCAGGTACAGTTCCACTCCAACCCAAAGACATTGAAATGGTATCAAGCATATATTGGACTACCTCAAAGGAACAACTGATATGAGTTTATTTTACTCAAATGAATCAAAACAACAATTACTTGGATATGCTAATGTAGGATACCTTTCAGATTCACATAAAGTCATATCACAAACAGGGTATATGTTTAATTGTAATAGAACTGCTATTTCATGGAGATCTTTTAAGTAGAAAAACATGGTCACATCATTGAATCATTAAGAAATTACAACAATTCACGAAGCAAGTCGTGAATGTGTATGACTAATTAAGATCGATGATTCAACTTATACAAGAATCATGTGGACTCCCTTTTATCAAAGACAGTCTAACAATATTATTTGAAGATAATGTTGCATGCATTGCATAGATCAAAAGGTGTTATATCAAAGGAGATAGAACAAAACACATTTCCCCAAAGTTATTTTATACGCATGAACTCTAGAAGAGTGGAAAAATTAATGTTTAACAAATACACTCAAGTGATAATCTAGCATATTTATTTATGAAGTAATTACCAACTTTAACATTCAAGAAGCTAATACATAAGATTGGAATGTGCCAATTGAAGAACATCGCCATGAAGGGGAGTAAGCTTATGACATGATGTTAATATACTGTACTCTTTTTCCCTTCGTCCAGGTTTTGTTTAATTGGATTTTATTGGCAATGTTTTTAGCGAGACAATCTTAACAAACTAAGAGTAATTTACAACATCATAAGAATATTGTACATTTTTTCATTCGCTTGGTTTTGTCCCACTGAGTTTTACTAATAAGGTTTTAATGAGACATATTCTTAATGATGGTCATTCAATGGGGAGTATTATAAATGAGTGATAAATAACCACCTCATTAAGAGAAACCTTTAATTGAAAGATTCATGAAGTAATGTAAATGTAGCGGTGAATGAACACCACATTAAGAACCTTTTATAAGGTTCATGAACTCCTATTTACTCACCATAAATATGATGAGTAATGGAGGTCTTTCTACTTGAGCCTATAAAAGGCATTCCCCATTTCTTTGTTAAACCATCCTAAAGAATAAACAGTTCGTTCTTTCATTCTCATATCTTTCTTTCTCTCCCTCACTTTCTTCAATTCTCTCTTTTTTCCATTATCTCATTGTCAACCTTTTATATATAAGACACAAAGGGACTTATATAAATTCCTCTCTAATCTTCTTTTGTTTTGCAATTATACAATTATTCACAACAAAGAACAAATTTTAACTATGAAGACAATTCATTTCATTTAAAATTAAATAATATAATATATTAATCCTTTTCTTAAGGGATAATTATGTTTAAGGGGTAGTTAGGACTCAAAATTCAAAAACATATCACACCAAATTTTGTAAAATTAATACAAATAATATTAACATTCGAAAATGTCTTCTTGTTTTTTTTTACAATGAAAACTGAACTTTCATTGATTTAGAACGATGATACCTTTACATCTTAACATAGAAATCAAACTGCTAAAAATATTAAAGGATGATACAACATCCAAGTTAATAGCAAGAAAAAACAACTCAAGGCTTACATAAGAGATAATCCTAATATGCCTAGAATATCTAAGGTCCTGTTTAGTAGGTAGAAAATTTTAGGCCCTGTTTAGTAGGTAGAAAATTTTCTGTTTTCTCTATTCAAACTTTTCGAAAACAAGGAAAACATGTTTAGTTACGAGAATTAGACAAAATGTCCCTTAACTAAGTTGGAAATGTAATTAAAAAAAATGGAAATGTAATTAAAGATTTTTACGTTCATGTGACTTTAATTTAATTTTACCTCTATTTCTTAAATTATCATATATATGAATTAAATAACGAATAAACAACAAAACTTTGGTGATAATTTACAATAGTTGTGAAATTATAAAAAAATTATTTAATTTTTTAAAACAATGTTAAACAATATGATATTTGACAAGATAAAATTTGTTTTCAATTTAAAATTTACTAATTTGATATATTTCTTTATCACTCATTTAATAAAAAATTATTTTTTTATTTGAATTTTGTAGCTCATTGCCACTTAAGAAATTCATCATTTTTTTTAGTTTCATATGATAGTTTTTAAAGGTTTATTTGTCCTTCCATACTTATATCCTTTATAGGAATTTTGAAGGTTATGTGAATTGTTCGTGAATTTTAAAGGAGAATTACCGATAAAACACAAATCTCCCTTTTGTTATGTCTTTTATAAATAATTTAAATAATTTTATGATTTTGAAAATAAATAAATAAATAGGGTGTTTAGTATGGGAGGAATAACTGAAAATAGAAAATAAGTACGTGCTGTGTATTATATAACTATAAATGAGATTAAAATAATTTTAATTTATAATAATCTTTGATAAACTTTTTTATTGAGGTATGTGATGAGTTTTTGGAGCCTAATATATAAATATTGAGAAATTTAATTAGTTAGTTTACCACTTTTTATTTATTTATAATTTTATTTTTATTATTTTAATGTTTGTACAATTATATCTTATACAATAATTAATTAAACTTATATTATAAATATTAAAAAAATATAAGTAATTAGTTAACAATTTTTTTATTTATGATCTTAACTTTATTATTTTAATGCTTATACATTAGATATTATGGTCGTTAATTACAAGAACGTTGTGACCTAATCATACACTTGCTAGATCATTCATAGTCTATACTCCCTCCGTTTGAAAATAACTGTCGTTTAAGGTTTTTGTACACATATTAAGAAAATTATTAAAACCCACTATCTCTCCACAAAAAAGACTAAATTATATATTTTTTTTCCATTAACTCTTTATCTTTTCCCAAAAATTATCATTTTTTCTCATTTACTTTTTATCTTCTTCCAAAAAAATTATTAGTAATCCATATCGAGAATGTGTGAAAAATGTTTTATACTTGTTGAAATAACTTGGAAAATTGAGAAATCAATTAACGAGGTAATTTAGTAGAATAAGGGTAAAATTGGAAAAAAGTAATAAATCCTTTCTTGAATTTTAAAACGATAGATAAATAAAAACAAAACAAACTCTAAACCGCCGGCCATTTTCAACGTGTCCCTAGCATCCGCTGTGGATTTATAACAAGATGTATTATTGGTAGTTATAATGTAGCTTAGACAAATATTTATTAAAAAATTATAAAATTAATTGCACCCAACCACGTTCAAAATACTATAATACCGTGTCTACGATAATCGAGCATCAATTTTTATCAAATATCGTTATCCGATGATACGGGACAATCAAATTTTATCAAATGCCGCCAAGCCATGCATAAATACATTCATAAAAATTTCAATTGTCATCGTTCACGATAATATATTTTGTAAAATTTTAATTGTCTTTATCTATGATAGCGACATTTATCATCTTCTAATCGTACGTGACCCAAACGCACTATTTTGAGCATAAGTTTGAGTTAAAATCTAATTTTATAATTTTTTTTTTTCAAATGAACTATTTGAGTCTAAAACTCAAGAGAATATTTGTCTTGCTGCATATAATTTTTGGGGAATCATGTATAGGGGAATGAAAAGGGGAATATTATGAAAATAAATGTTAACTATGTGAAACAAGCCAAATATGGAATGAAAGCAACTAAATTATTAAAATATGTGGTGGAACAGTAACCACTCTTATGTAGGCAAGAATGCCTAGCTCTCAATTGGGCCCCACTATTCCACACATGATAGAGAAAAAAAGGCCACATCAGCAAAAAAAAAAAATCAAAATACAAAACAAACCATAAATTTTACTCATTCCTTCCTTCTCATCACGGCGGACACCTCTAAAAATAGAGGGAGAGATTAAAAACTAGGTCTTGGATCGTGAAACAAAGAAACACCCAATCAAAAGAGAAATTCTATTTACACCCCAAGAATTTCTCTATACACCCCGTTAGAGAGATGAGTGTAAAAATAGGGTGTGTGTGATAGGGGGTGTATAGAGAAATTCTTGCCATATTCTATTTTTGTTTTGGTTAAAAACTCGTTTTAAAAGGATAATCAGCCTTGTACTATAATGAAAAAGTTTTTTCAGGCTAATGGAAGTAAAAACAAGGATTTTATGAAGTTGTGATAAATCTGGGTAAGAGAGTTACATTAAGGCTAAACATGTTATACGTATGTTACATTAGTACTTTAATGGTGTTCATTAGTTTTTAAAGAGTGTTATATTAGTACTTTAAGGGTTTTCCATTATTGCTTTAAGGATGTTACATTCAGTGTTGAAAATATCGGAAATATCGGTCGATATTTGTCGACACAATATATCCATCTGATAGTTGATCAATATAAATTTCAGAATTTTTTTGCAATATATATTGGTATTTTACCGATTTTTCGGGATATTTCCCGATATATCGGGCACTGTTCAGTCAAACTATCGGGTCATTGTTCATAACTCCATAAAATATGTTGCATGGAGGGTTCGAACCCTGTCCAAAACTACAAGGTTCCAACCTCTCATCCACTAGGCCAAGCATACTTATGTAATATATAGTGCAAAATTTTAATATATTGTCTTTTTAATTTATGAATATTTTTTTAATAAATTTATGAATATTTTTAATCATTTATAATAACTAAATATAAATAAACAAATATATAAAAATATTGTATTTTATTATACGTTGTTATTACAAATACTAAATTTCAAAAACTATTGAATAAAATATTTTGTATAAATCATATAAAATAATTTTTTTCTTAATTAAATATATTTTAATAAAATAATTTAATTTTTATAAACAAATATAAATATAGTAAAAATGTAAAAAATCAAATCTAATTGATATTATCATTCTTTATGCTTTCAAAATATTTTTGATGTTAAATTTAAATATATTCTTAATTTTAAATAGTTTTACCACGATATTTATATAAAAATATCCACCGATATACTATCCTGTGAAACTCCAAGATCGATATATCCGCTAAAACCGATATTTTCATCATCGTTACATTAAAGCGTGTTACATTGGCCAAGAAAGATACATTAAGATTTTATGCCATTATATTAGCCGCTTTGGGCTGGATGTTATATTAAAGTGTTACATTGGGCTAATAATAGAATATTACTGCTTTTTACGCAAGTATATAGTTGTTTTGCAAGTGTTACATTAGTGCCTCAAGGGTATTACATTAGAACTTTAAGGGTATTATATTAGTGTTTTTAGGGTGTTACATTAGAACTCTAAAGGTGTTACATTGGTGTTTTAAGTCGTTACATTTAGGGGTGTAACTGAAAGTTTAGGCCGAGCCGAAGACAAAAGGTGCAGCCCTGGCCTCGGCTCCTAGCTTTAGCGAGAGCTCGAAATTGCTCACTGTACCTCAAGCGCACGTGCACCGACGAGCCGAGTTTATGCCTGCCCGGCCTCGCAACTTACTAAATTGCCCACGAGCTTGGTTCACGAGCCCGTCCCACGCTTGTTCACGATCCTCGGTTAACAAGCTTGTTCACTTGAGCCCTGCGACCGAGTCATTTCACGAGCCTATTCACGAGCCTGCTCACGAGCCTATTTAATGAAACATGAGTTACTCAGGCCTTCGCTCGCCTGCTTAACTTATTTAGCCTCAAAATGATGTTCGTGGAATTAAAGAAAAATGTTCATCTAAAATAACCAACATACAACCAAATCTAAAAGATAAGACAATAAAAGTTCAATTAACTTGATTGAAGTTCAAGAGTTAAAATATTCATCATGTTCATTTGTAGGAAAAATCTATTGTGCATCAAGCCTTCTTCATGTTCACGAGCTTAGTTCACAAGCCTGTTCACGAGCCTGGTTAACGAGCTTGCTCACGAGCCTATTCACGAGCCTGTTTACTAGCTGACAAGCCGAGTTTGAGGGTGCTCGGGCTCGGCTCATTTAACTTACGAGCCTCAAAATGATGTTCGGGCTCGGCTCGTTTAACTTAATAAACGAGTTCGAGCGAGCTTCTAACGAGCCGACCGAGCGTACCGCGAAGTACTCGCTCGCCATAACCCTAGTTACATTAGTGTTTTAAGAGCGTTATAATAAATATTAGAATCTATTTTGTAAATTACATATTATGTATTGTTTAATTAAATAACATGGATATATTAGTGTTGTAACTCTATTCAGTATCTCTAATAATATAAAATCTCCATGAGGTTGTGCTCCTTTTGTTTTGACGACCACTTTACTGTATTAATAAAGGTTTCTTCTATATTGGTTAGATTTATTTCATATAGATTGAAAAATTAAATTATTTGGTCTTTAAGTTTTTATTTTAAGCTAATTAATACAATAATTTAACGCTATGGCCTAACAAGTAACAATACTTGCACGTGGTTCATACTTCATACCTAGTTCTAAGAAACAATTGAAAAACATGGGATGCTACATGCAAAAATACAAGAAAATCGTTTCTTATTTGAACTGGTCTTTCTTAAAACAATTCTTAATGGATTCTAGGAATAAAATTTTGGGTGATTTGATTAAAATACCTTTTGAAAAAACAATTTTGAAATTTAACTCTTCATCTATTTTGACAAAAATGCTTATTCTTATTTTCTTGCAAGAATAACTTATTTTTTAAGAGACAATGTAAATACATGAAATGGAGATGGGCATTTTTGTCGAAAATTGGTCTTTTTTTCAAGAAAAATATGGGAAATGGTAGATTAATGAAATTAGGGTTATTTAATGTATTTTAACCAAATATGTCTAAAATTTTATTGACAATTCAGCTTAAGGGATAGTTCAATTGGTCTGATTTTGAGTTTGCTTTAATGGTCATCGATTTGTGTCATCTTAAGGTCATTGAAGGTTTACTCGGTCAATAACTTAAGGGTCCATGAAATTTATCGAGATGCATGCTGGTTGGGACCATTGTGATTATTAAAAATATATATAAAAATTAAAGAATTCAAATGGGAAAAATAGTACATTTTTTTCCAACTTTTCTTATGAAATGTTTTATATATTATATACGATATTAAAATTAATAATTATTTTTCAAAACACTTTAAAAAAATGACTTAGAACACCTCAAATTTATTATATAGAATATCATGTTTCCATTTCAGTAAAAAATTTGTCCAACTCATTTCATATAGTATATTTTTTCTAACTTGTCTTTTTAGAAAAGTTTCATATATTATATACAATATAAAAACTGACAAAATATTTTCATAATTCTAATTAACTCTCAAAATACTTTACAGAAAACAATTTAGAACCCACAAATTTATTATAAATAGATACAGAATATCATGTTTCTATCTGAATACAAAATTTGTCAAATCTAAAAGGAATAAAATAGTTTTTAATACTCATCCTCCTAGCCTTGGTTTATTTGGGGCTGTTTGATTCTTTCTAGTGTTTGTTTTTTGTAGAACAAAAACCACGAAGAACGCTAAAAACTTGTTATATTTTTTGTGTTTTCGAAAAACAATTTTAAAAAACAAGAACCTTCTCCACATCTCTTTTTTTTCACATCTCAACCCTTTTCCTATTATTTATTTATTTTTTGAAATTTCAAGGGGGAATGTAAGATTAAAGTTTGGAAGCAAAGAGAAATAAAGAGAAGAAATAAAATGAAGAATGCAGGGAAACAAAAACCATATATGCTCTTTGCTCAAACAACTGAAGACTAATATAACACAAACAACAACAATAATAATAATAATAATAAATAGGAAACAAAATTTTTGGGATGGGGGATTCCTCTCCCCCCCCATAAGGCCAAGTTCGTAACTTTTTTAAAGTATTTTTCTACAAAACCAAAATGCAGCTGTCTATCTGTCTGTTCAATAATAATGTTAGAAGCAGCTGCATTTTCTTTGCTTCTTTGTTCAATCCACGTCTCAGGATGCCTGAGTTTGCGCCCTGAAAATATTCTGCTTGGCACTTGGCTCTCTCTCTCTGTCTCTGTAAATCTAATCTTGCTTTTCCGTTTTGTTGCTGCTGCTGCTGTTGTTGTTGTCATACGAATAATAACTTCTAACTCTTCTTGCTTGCATTCTTCTTTCCTCTCATAGCTTTTCTCTTCTCTTCTCTGCAGAAGTTACAATAGAGATAAAGGCAGTTATACTAATGTTTTTATTTTTCAGGAGTTTAATAGTATTTTGCTGTGAAAATAGTGTGCTTTTATTCGGATGTTTCTCATTAGATTTTGTTTCTAACATGTAGTGCCTTTTTACCTGGCTTTTGAAATTTCCTCTCTTGATGGGAATTTCCTCCTCTTCCTCTTTTTGTCAGTGAATGTGGATTCTTTTTTCCCATTTTCAGGTACTGCTTTCTTCAGAACCCCATTTGCCTTTTTGGTCCTTCTTTTATCAGGATGCTGCTGAGAATTTTCTCCCACGGCCAATTCGGTCTCGCTGTCATTCTTCTCAGGAGCTTGCTCTGCCACTTCTGGTTCTTCAGAAGGTTTTGGATTTTGCTTAGAGTTGCTCATTTTCTTTAACTACAGGAAACCAAAACAGAAGTTGAGGTCTGTAAAATAACAGGGAAACAAAAAGAATATGTGGAGCCCTGCATGTTAATTTTAAATAACGGGGAAGGAGAAGGATAAGGAGAAGCAGAAATCATGAATATTAACAGGACCAGAGATTGCATTAAATATCTGCAACATAATGACTACAATCTATATCAACTCAAAGAAAACTGCCTGAGGAACTTAACAAAAACTGAGTTTGGTCATGGATACAAGTCCTTAAAATGTTCTCACATAACCACAGTAGCACCCTTGGACATTGCCAAAGTGTACAATTTAGGGAAAGTCATCTTCAAAGGTTTGGAGCCACACCAAGTATCCTCCCAAAAGTGAATCCTCCTACCATTCCCTACAAAAAGCTGACAAAGATCCTTCAGGGCTGTGGCTTCCTTCTTGATTCTCAACACTCCCCCTCTCAAGTTGGAGCATATAGGTTATATGCACCAAGCTTGTTATAAATGTACTAAATCCTCGAACCTTTGAGAGACTTAGTGAAAATGTCTACTAGTTGGTCACTCGAGTTGACGAAACTAGTAGTCATGCATCAAGCATCCTGAGCTAATCTTCTCTCGAATGAAGTAACAGTCCATTTCAATATGTTTGGTTATCTCATGAAAGACTAGATTGGAGGCATTGTGTAGGGCTGCTTGGTTATCACACACAAGTGTCATTTGTTCATCATTCTCAAATCTTAGCTCTTGAAGAAGCTATTTGAGCCATATGAGTTCACAAGTTGCCAAAGTCATAACTCGATACTCAGCTTCAGCACTAGATCGACTTAATTACATCCCGGCTTCTTACTCTTCAGATATTAAGTTGCTCTAATAAATACACACATCTTAAAGTGAGCGGCGATAACTCGCAGTGAGCCTACCCAGTCTACATCACCAACAATCTAGGTATGACCTCTGTTTAAATATAACACCCACTAGCCTGGTGTTCTTTTGATATAACGGAGGATACGGATCAAAGCATCCTAGTGATTATCACATGGTGACTACAAGAATTGACTAACTACGCTCATAGGAAAGGAAATGTCCGGTCGGGTAATGGTGAGGTAGTTCAGTCTCCCCACTAGTCGTCGATATCTCCTTAGATCTCGTAGAGGCTCCTCCTATCCAGGTACAAGCTTGACATTCATATCCATAGAAATGTCTATAGGTTTACAGTCTAACATACCAATTTCCTCCAATATATCCAAGACATACTTCCTCTAAGACATAACCACACCGGAATTAGACTGAGTTATCTCAGTCTCCAAAAAGTACTTGAGTTTCCCCAAGTCTTTTGTCTGAAAGTGGCTGAAGAGATGTTTAAGTTTCCGAATATCATCCTGATCACTGCTTGTTATAACAATGTCGTCCACATAAACAATCAGATAGATGCACTATCTCGAGGATGTATGATGATAGAAGACAAAGTAGTCTGATGTATTCCAAGTCATACCAAACTCTTGTACCACGGAGCTAAAACAGCCAAACCAGGCTCAAGGAGACTACTTTAGGCCATATAAGGAACGACATAGCCTGCATACCAAACCAGACTCTCCCTGAACAACAAATCCAAGTGGTTGCTCCATATATACCTCCTCAGTGAGGTCACCATGGAGAAATACATTCTTGATGTCTAACTGATACAGGGCCAAGATCTCATAGCAGCCATAAAGAAGAGAAGACGAATGGAAACCATCTTGGTAACAAGAGAAAAAGCGTCATAATAGTCGGAGTCATATATCTGAGTATACCCCTTGACAACCAAACAAGCCTTAAGACGATCCACTCCGCCATCCGAACCAATCTTAACAGTATAAACCCAATGGCAACCAACAGGAGACTTACCAACAGGTAAGGTGACTAGGTCCCTTGAGCTAGTACCATTTCTTCAACCATTGCATGTTTCCGGCCTGGATGAGAGAGGACCTCATGCACAGTTTTAGGAAGAGAAACTAAAGACAAGGTGGAAATAAAAGCAGAATATGGTGAAGATAAGCGATGATAAGTTAGGAAATTATAAATAAGATGGGGTTATGAGAAGAATGAGTACCATTCCAAACGACAATGGGAAGATTAGTGGGAGACGACAAGACAAACATCGTGGAGGACGCCGCCATAGGAGATGAGTCAACCGGAGGCCTAGCGTCAATTCGCGGGCGACGAGTATAAACCTGCAATGGTCAAGGTGGAGTAGTCGAAGGTACAGATGAGGCATCCAGGACGAGATAAAGAAGGGGTAGAGATATAACATCAAAACTAGGAGGTGGGTGGTAGGGAACATAGAAGAGTTCTCAAAAAATGTGACATCGGCAGAGACAAAGTATCGATGTGTATCACGATAGTAGCAGCAATATCCTCATTGAAGTAAGGAATAACCGAGGAAGACACACTTCGTGGCTTTGATCGAGAACTTGTCATGTCTAAGAATAAGAATATGAACAAAACAGACAAGACCAAAGACATGAAGGGAAGGGCAGTGCGGGGCTATTTGAAAATGATGGAATGTGAGGGATTTGATCATGTAAGATCAATTACAGATACGATTAATCAAATAACAAGTGCCTAAGGTAAGATCCCCAAAAAGGTTGAGGAACCTTACAGAATAGAAGAAAGGTGAGCGGCTCTAACTAGATTCGCTTATGCTTAGCCACTTCATTATGTTGAAGAGTGTAAGCACAAAAGAAATGATGAAGAATCCCATGGGAGGACATAAAGGAGGAGAATGGTCCAAAAAGATATTCCTTGGCATTATCACTTCAGAGGGATACATCAAGTATTAAATTGAGTTCGAACTGACCTTCGGAGACCGGAAAATAGAGAATAAATCAACTCGAGTTTTCATTAAAAATAGCCAAGTACAACGAGAATAATCATCTATAAAAGTGACTAAGTACCAAAACCTCAAGGTAGACTCAATCCGAGAAGGACCCCAAATATCAATATGGACAAGTTCAAAAGGAGACTTCACCCGTTGATCTAGGCGCCTGAGGAATGGGACACGAGTATGTTTCCTAAGCTGACATGACTCACACACAATTAAGGACAAACTAGAAAAATAAAGAACCATTTTTTGAAACTTGGAAATATTTGGATGGACAAGGCGACTATGAATAAGGAGAGGAGTATCCATGGAAGCGTAAGCGGTGGAAGATGAAGGTGAGTTGAGATGAAAGGTCTTTGGAACTCAAATCCTATATACCAATCGTCCTCCCGGGTGCTCCAGGTCTGATGTGACATAATTATTATAAAGGTAATGAAGCAGTGGAGTCAGAGCTAACTTATTGACATAAATCAGATTAAAAAGAGAATTACGAACATAAAGGACAGAAGTAAGGGGTATGAAAGGAAGAGGACATGCCGAACTGATTCCTTTAGCCATTGAGATCCACTTGCTAAAGTAATAATGGGTAGAGGTGATGTAATAGTAAGAGAAGAAAAAAAATCCTTATTACCAAAGAGATAATTAGAGGCTCCAGAATCGAGAATCGATGGACCAAATGAATGTGAAAGATAGCGGAGGCATCCATTTGGTCTAGGCGACAAGCGAAATGGATGGTTGGTACGCCTAAGTGAGATGGATGTACTCTTTATACTCATTGGGTGTAAGAATAAATCCCGAAGGTGGGGATGAGCTCCCATTGATAGCCATAGAGGAAAAAGCAATCAAATAAACTTGTGAATCAACAAAAAAGGTTACCAGGAGTGACCACAGGGTTTATGCAGGTGCTGAGGATCATAACCACGAGTGTTGGCGGGGATGGCGTGAGGAGGCGGAATGAAGAGATTTCTTGAGGACAAAGGGGTAAACAAATAGCTATAGGTGTCAAATGGAAGAACTAGGGGAATAGAATGCCTTGTCGGAGACCGGCGAGTCTGCAAGTGGAAGCATGTCGTTGAAAAGTGGGTCATGCGCCCACACGTGTTGGCACGTGGAGGATGTCGGAGAAGGTCATGACCCAGGGCGTGTGTGTTGATGGTTGGTTGATCTTGGGAGGATTCCTCCCAGGCACACAGTGGTGGGTTACTAGGCGAAAATGGAGCAATCTTTGGAAAAAATTTTCCAGCAGGTAGAAGATTTGGCGACGGAAGGTTACAGGCGTACTTGTGATGAGGTGAGAGGATGGATGGCGGGAAAGCACTTAATGCAGATGGGTTCTTTAATGAAAAGAAAACACGGCGAAACCCTTACCTTGAGCCTTCCATGGCTTTGATACCATGTGAAAGGATAGAAGAAAAGAATACTTTTCTTATTGAATGGATGAGTATTACATAGTATAGTGACACTTTTCTTATTGAATGGATGAGTATTACATAGTATAGTGACACTTATATATATACATCAGGAAGGCATAAAAAGGAAACAATTAAAGTAAAAAAAGGAAGGAAAATATTGCATAAGAAATGAAGGAGATAAACCAAAGAATATCCTAAGAATATTTTATGATTCTCAACAATCCTTAACCTAGAAGTTGCTTCAAACAAGCCAAAATCCAGCCCAAATAAGCCCATTCCTCGTGGAAATCATTGTAGAAAATTAAAGTGTACTCTACAAACAACAGATGAGAAACCATGACCCTCATCCCCCCAGCCCCTTAAGTTGTAACTTGATAAGAAACCTCCCTCAATAGCTCTATTAATGAGTCTTGAAAGGGTCTCCATGGTTAGGGCGCAATTGATTCATGTCATATCAAATGCATAATGATTCTCTCAAACATGATTTCGTGCATTTAGACAGTAGTTTGATGATTTAATAAAGTAATTTAAATTTTTTTGATAAAATAACTTAATATTATGCACATCATGCTTAGCTCAAGTGGTAGAGTGCTCAACGTTTCAAAAAGGCAGGACATAGGGAAGGGAGGGGTCCCGAGTTCGAGTCTCAGTGGGGATAGTTTATTACATTGTAACTAAAGTGCATAGCTTTAAAAAAAAAACCTTAATATTATAAATTAAAGTTAAAAATGATTTAAAACAATAGGTCAAAATAATTATTTTTTTTCCAAATCCCAAACATCCTTTGCCTTTTTTTATGAGTAAACAAACAGAATATTAATCACAAAAATAAGACTCCAAAAGCCGCACAAAAGTACACTGGAAGTATACTGACAAGGACCAGCCAAAAACAAAAAGGAAGCAAAAGGTAAAAGGAATACCCACCAACCCAAAAACTCATCTACACCCCATCTAAGTTAAAAAAATCCAGTAAAGACCTGTTCCTATCCCTATTGTACACATTGGACCAAGACCATAAATTACAAATGAAAGACCTCTTCATCCCGTGCGCAGGAAAAGCCTTATTATCAAAAGTCACTCTATTCCTTTAACACTAAAATGTCTAAAAGAGGCAAAGAGTCACCTCCCACACTTTCTTACGTTTCTTTCCTACCTGGGCTCCTTTCCAAGAAAGGAGGGTCTAGCGAACCTAGTAGGGGAACGCCCAACTAGTTCCAACAATTGCCAAAATAAACCCCCCGACATATGTGCTTGCTGGCAATGCACTAAAAGGTACTCTATAGTCTTCTCATTCTCATGGAGGCAGCACCTGCTGGCTAAAGATCTTTCCCTACGTTTGAGTCGTTCCAACGTCAAAGCCTTGCCCCTCGAGGCCTTCCATGCAAAAAAAGAAAAAAAAAAACTGCCTCAAAAGGAACCAGGGGATTCCAAATTGACTCGAGATGAAAAGGAACAGAATGAGAATGATTCAGTAACTCAAACATCAACTTTACTGAAAAGCTGCCAGCTTTGCTCTCCTTCAAAATCAACTTGTCCTCCAATGTAGGAATACCTTTCAACGGCTGAATAGTATGCAAAAAGTTCTTCACCTCTTCCATTTCCCAGTCATTAAAAGATCTAGTAAAGCATGGGAACCATCCTCCTTCTTCCCCAGTGCTTTCCCAAACATCCCCAACCAATGCCTCTTTATGGGCAACTAGGTCAAACAAGGTAGGGAAAGAAAAGCATAAGGCCTCCTCCCCACACCATAAGTCCTTCCAGAAACTAACCTTCATGCCAGCCCCAATCCTTTGCCTTAATAGCCCATTATGCTTTCTTTCCTTAATTTTCTTTTATAAACTTATTAGTTAATGCCAATGAAGGTAAATAAGTCACTTTAATAGTTTAGCAAAAGTTTTAGGTTCGTTTTACCAAACAAACTTAATACTTAAAAAGTGCGAATTAGATGATAATTGATTTTAACATAATTTTAATTTCAAGTCATCTTTATTCTTCAATTTTTTTTTTAATGAGATCTTTAGCTTCTAAATATTGGGTACTAAGTTTTACAAAAATACCTACTAAATCATTTGGCATGTGATTTATTGCTGCTTTGACAAGCGCACAGTTTCCTTATACCATCGGTCCCAAGTGGGCATCCAGCATATCGATAATTGATCCAGGATATTTCATTCTTGGTATATATGCACGTGATCCTATTAGTACTAGTCTAAACAGACATTAGCTAATGAATCAATTGATAACGACAAAAATAATTGAAATATACCTTAGCCACAAAAAATCCATCCATGTTGTGAACATGAGGATAGAAACGCCTAGTCTTTTCTAATGATTGATGAAACCGATGCTCCCTAAACCGTGTAAACCTGTAAACAAGGAAAAGCATTATTAAATACGGAATAGACAAGGTCTATACCTACAAAACGAGTGAGAAATCAGTATTACCCAGGACGACCAAAATCGAGTCCACATGGTACAAGTTTTACATCTCTCTTTTTAAGGGCATAATCTATAACTGCTTCATTCTGCAAGATCCAAAATTAGAAACAGGGGGAAGATTGGCCTTAAAAAGATCCACAAAGGTGCTGTCAAAGACAAACCTCAGGAATCATTATTGAGCATGTGGAATATACGATGTATCCCCCAGATTTTGAATTGGCATCCACCATGTCAATGGCAGCAAGTATTAGTTGCTGTAGAAGACACATGAATATGTTAAATTTGCATAATAAAACCAAATAAAATGAGAAGTTAAGAATGCATAATCATTTTGAACTTCTAAAAAAATTCATACAAGAGACCGGAATCAATATTCCTTCACAAAAGATTGCTCTTGCACTCTGTTACTAGTAAAGGGTACTGGGAAAGCACTGGCCAGTGTTTCCACCTCACTACTTTGCCACCAAAAAGTTATCGTTCATAACATACAAGACCTATGAATACTCACTGCCTCCACACCACTCTTTTCCAAGGTCTGACAATTTATCCAGTAACAGTAATCCTAGTTAACTGATACACCAGAACCACCGTCTAGGTAAACCCAATACATCTAGAATATTTGCAATGATGAAAGAACGATATACCTTCTGCAAGTGAGCACCTTTCTGAATATCTTCCAAGCTTTTAGAGGTTTTGACAGATTCATCCTTTGAAATAACCTGAACAATAAGTGAATTTTTTTACTTGAATTTGTTTTAGACTATAACAAGCCCTAAATCTTTTATAGTTTCATTAAGCAACAAACAGAAGAAAACAAGTTATTTACCCCAGTCCCGCTGCAAGGGGCATCCAACAGCACTCTATCAACTGTATTGTGACCTAAAACTTTGGGCAGCTGGTGTCAGGAAAAAAAAACTGTAGATTTTTAGTCATGCTGATTCAAATAAAAAAAATTGCTCTTAAAAACTTGACACAGAATACAAAAAATTCTTCTGCTTGATTGAGCTTGGCACTGGGGATGTGAACTTGAAAGAAATTCACCACAAAATATTGACATAAAGAAAAAGCAAAAATATGAATAAAGGCCATCTTAGAGATTATTCTCAATTAAAAGAAATAATTCTAATAAGTTCCAAAGAAGAGCATTAATAATGTTGATGTTCCTATGTTTACACAGGTTGTTCTTACTGTACAACCCCCTGACATGAGGTAGAGGTTATCAACTCAGGTTAATAGGCTTAACTGATTGCAAATGTTAGTTCCAAATCCACTATTGAAAACACTACAGATGATTCACCTGAGGGGCTCTTGGATATCATGTATACTTCAAGTAGTCCCCTTTTTTATGCTTTTATTTTTTTTGATAGGTACAGAGGATATAAGTAGTGGCTAACAAGAAGAGGCAACCCCTATTTGCACAAATGGTACACAATAGACATCAACACAATAAAGGAGAAACAAATAAACTTCAAGGCAACATAGCCACCATAAAGACCTAATTATCCACAAAGAAGGATGCCTAAAAAGTCCAACAATGAGTACTTCCCCATTCGCAATGAAGCATGAGAGACTTTTTTTAATCAGAGAATGAGGGCACTTCAAAAGGGATTTAGTAAAGATCTCCTTCTTGCGCTTTTAACATATTCCTCCAAAAACAAAAAAAAAAACTCACTAAAAACTTTCTATCTAGAGACTATTGATTTATGAACCAATCTTTCAGTGGACATGATATTTAACCAACCATGAATAACATGTAGTCAACAGTAACAAAAAACTAGATTTTCAAAATCTAAAGGATTCAAGAAACCCTTAGACATAACACTTTACTGTTTAGAGAAAAATTAAGGGTAACAAGAGGGCACCTCTTTTCCATCGTAGTTACAGACAACAGTATTCGTCACACCCATACGATGCAAATTAGCAGTGAGTGACTTTAGCCTTGGCTCCTTCATCTCATTTGCATAGATCATACCTGGTAACATTTTCATTAACAAAGTAAAATATATATATATATATTTTGACTAGAGTATACAGGTTGTATACAAGAAGAAACAAAAAAAAGGAAGAAACAGAACCTACCACCCAAGGAGTATGGCTATGCAAAAATATCTATTTATATCTATATCAAAAAATACAGAACACATCTATTATAACAAACAAAAAAGAATACATGAATGTGCCTTAAACATCTCGCTGAATTTCCCCTCACCATATAGTAAAAAAGTCAGCTTTGCAACTAACCATTCCTCATTAACCTACTTTAAAATATCTCTATCTCTATTTATATCCATATCTAAATATATAGAACACATATATTATACCAAACAAAAAGGAATACATGAATGTGCCTTAAACATCTCGCTGAATTTCCCCTCACCCTATAGTCAAAAAGTCAGCTTTGCAACTAACTATTCCTTGTTAACCTACTTTAAACTATTTTTTTTTTATAGGCAAAAGAAAAGTTTCATCAAAACAAAAAGGAGAAGCCAAAAAGACATCCCAAACGTATAGAGGAGGTAAACAAAGGGAGCCTAAAGGCCTGTACAAAAACGAAGCAAGGCAAACAAAAAACTTACCAGCCCAAGAGCTAAGAACTAGAGAATACAAAACAGATCTCAGAGGAGTCCAAATTAGGAATCAAGTCAGCCCAGGACCATAGGGAATGAGTAAAAGAGAACTTCAGCCTGTTAGGGAAAAAAATAGCATTTTCAAATACTATTCTATTTCTTTCCTTCCAGATCGCCCAAGACAAATAGGTGCAACTAACCATAATTTTCTATCTGTTTTCCTTAAAGGAAAGTTTTCCAGCCAAGGATCAAATCTAACTGAGAAAGGTCACACCCAGCCAGCACCTGGTATAGAAAAGAGAGCAGCGCACAGCCCCCAGCCCCCAGACCATAGGACAGAGGATTAGAAAGTGCTCCAAATCTTCTTCACCCTGTCCACAAAGGGGACACTTACTTGCAAGGCAGTGATCCTTTTCTTGAGCTGTTCCATAGTCAACACCTTACCCTACCATACTTCCCAAGCAAAGAAGTCCACCCAACAACTTAAAAGGCACTGAATTCTGGCTCCCACCCTCCAGCTGAGCAAAACTGGAATTAACTGTGAAGATTCCATCCTTTTCCACCTTCCACACCAATCTATCTTTCTTCAAAGGAATGACTTTTTTAATGTGAACTGTACAAATGAAATCTTGTACCATCTCCATCTCCTAATCATTAAAAGGCCTTTCAAAGCATGGATTCCATTGTCCTTCCACCCCTGAAACCTCCCACACCTCCGCCACCGTGGCCCCTTTCGAACCAGACAAAGCATGAAGGGAAGGGAAAGTCACGCACAGCAAGTCCACCCGACACAAAAAATCCTCCTAAAATCTAACCTTGCTCCCTTCTCCTATCTCAAAAAACAGTTTTGTTTCAACTGCAAGGTCTCTTTGTGAAGCATGATATTCATATTAAATCCAAATCCTACAAGCTTGAGCTTTTAGGAGAGTTTATCATTTAACATGGTATTAGAGCTTGGTTTGATTAGGAGGTCTTAGGTTTGAACCCTCTCCTTGCAAATTTGAATATTTGATCCACGCTTGTTGATTAGAAAGTTCACAACAGACTCTAACTCTCCACCTGTGCGGGTATGGGATCATGTGCTCGTGAAGAAGGATGTGAAGCAAAATATTCATACTAAATCCAAATCCTATAAGCTTGAGTTTTTAGAAGAATTGGTCGTTTAACACTCTCTGCTAATTTCCAAAGGCCCACCCCATAACTTCCTTTCCAAGTCTGGGTAAACCAACCCCCCTTCAGCAATCTCATATTTCAGTCTAATGACGTTCTTCCAAGGGGAGTTACCCTTTACTGCAAACCTCCAATTCCACTTACCAAGAAGTGCCATGTTTAGATTAGAAAGGCTTTGAATTCTCAAACCTCCCTTTTCTTTGCTCAGACAGATAGTTCTCCAATTGACGATATGAAATTTCCTCTCTAAAGTACCCCTTCCTCGAAGAAAATCCCTTTGGATTTTTTTCCAATCTACGCTTTACACCCCTCGAGATTTGAAAGAGCGACATAAGGTAGATAGGCATGTTTGATAACATGCTTCGTTTAAGCTTGAGTCTTTCCCCTTTAGAGATGTATTGTCTCTTCCAAAGGGCTAATCTTTAAAATAATTTTGTTAAATATATCGATAAAAATATATATATATATATATATATATTTTGATCGATAAAACACAATATATAGAATAATAGAACCAAGAGGTTCCAAAGAGTACACGGGAAGTGAACAAGAGGGAACCAAAAGGGGCCAAAGAAGAACCTACCAACCCCGGCAAAAAGCATATCAATATTTTTTTTTTATATAAACTCTCAATCTAAATCAAGGTTGGATAGGTTTCGGATTTTTTAGTGGAAAAATAAATTTGCGGGGCTGTCCAGACTGCCCTACCCAAGCCAGTTTCAAATCATTGTCCAATCCTTGATGGAGGAGGTTTAAGAAAAGGACCAACTCCTTTCAGATTCGAGAATATGTGATTAAAGGAGGAAGGCTTTAGGGACATCTAACAAACCTGGTAGTAGGGTCTAATCTTTAGAGGGTCGGCTAGTTTTGTATAGGTGGTGAAATTGAAGGCCCTAAAACCTTTACTAAAAAACTGGAATGTGGCTTCTTTTGGAAACATTGCAATTCAAAAAGCCAAGGCTCTAAACCTTTTAAATCATTGGGATAAGGGAGGAGATAACCAAATTGCTCATGAACCAAGAATTGGAAGAAAGGAATTCAACGCGTGAAGAATATAAAAGGTGGGCTCTCATGGAAAAAGTCTCATGGAGACAGAAATCACGAGGGTTGTGGTTGAGAGGGGGACAAAAATACAAAATTCTTCCATAAGATGGAAAATGCCCATAGGAGGAGGAATTCTCTGGCTAGAGTCAAGATTGAGAATGGCTTGTGGAACGAGGAGGGTGAGATTAAAGAGGCTATGGTTGGGCATTTTCAGAATTTATTAACAGCCTCCAATGATCGAAAAACCAGGAGTGGATGGTTTCAATTCAAGCAGTTAGAGGGACAAGATGTGTTTGACCTTGAAAAGCAGTTTTCTAAGGAGGTGCATTCAGCGCTAAAGAGTTAAAGTGGGGATAAAGCCCCAAGGCTAGATGGCTTCACTATGGCTTTCTGGAAATTTTCGTGGGATTTTGTGGAGGAAGAAGTGATGGATTTCTTTTGGGAGTTCCAAACTCATAGTTGTTTCGTCAAGAGCCTGAATGCAACCTTTCTAGCCTTGATTTCTAGAAATGGAGGGGGGGGACTGAGGCGTTGATGGATTTTAGGCTTATCAGCCTAGTGGGTGAGCTGTACAAGTCGCTAACTAAAGTACGTGCAAATAGGCTAAAATTGGTGCTAGGGATACTAAGTTCAAAGGTTCAACATGCATTTTTAGAGGGAAGACATATTTTAGATGCATCTCTCATTGCTAATGAGGTCATTGACTTGGTTTTAAAAAGTAAAGAGAGGGTGGTGTTATGTAAGCTTGATATTGAAAAGACTTATGATCACGTGGATTGGGCCTTCTTGATTTTGGTCATGGGCAATATGGGTTTTGGAGAGAAGTGGATAGGGTGGATTAAATGGTGTTTATCCATGACTTCAATTTCCATTTTGGTGAATGGGACACCTGCTAACTTCTGTCAAAGCTCAAGAGGGTTGAGACAAAGGGATTCTCTCTCCCCTTACCTTTTTGTTATAGCAATGGAGGCTTTAAGTTGTATGCTTAAAAGAGCAGTGGAAGGAGGTTTCTTAACACCTTGCCAAGTGAGCGGAAAAGGTGATGAAAGGGTCGATGTTTCTCATTTGTTGTTTGTGGACGACACTCTGATTTTTTGCAAGGCATCTAAGGATGAAATGAAACACCTATGCTGGTTGTTTATGAGGTTCGAAACCATCTCTGGTCTTAAAATAAATATGGAAAAAAGCAAACTATTCTAAGTGGGATTGGGGGATGATGCAAAGGATTTGGCTTTTGAGGTTGGGTGGGGTCAGCCTCCCATTCACCTATCAAAGCACTAGTGCTCCTTCAAATCAAGGTGGTCAGATAGAATGAAGAGAGACTTAAGAATACACTAACTATGAAGAGACTTAAGACATTTCAAAGGGTGGAAGGATAATTTTAATTCGGACCACCTTGGCTAGCCTTTCTATTTACTTCATGTCCTTATTCCCTATCCCTAGATCAGTTAGAGTGAGAATTGAACAAATTCAAAGGATTTTTTTATGGGGAGGAAGTGCGCTTCAAAGAAGATCTCACTTAGTAAAATGGGAGGTGGTTTGTCGAGACAAGAAGAGCGGAGGATTGGAGATTAAGAGATTGTGTACTCCTAATAAGGCCCTTCTTTGTAAATGGAGTTGGAACTTTATGCATGAAAAAGATGCCTTTTAGAATATTTTAATAAGAGTTAAGTATGGGGAGGATCAACGAGGTTAGAATACCAAAATGATGAGGGTTGATTATGGAATTGGGGTTTGGAAAGAGTTTAGAAAGGGATGAAGCTGGTGGCTGGAAAAATGGTCTTTGAAGTGGGTGATGGGAGTAGGGTGCATTTTTGGAAGGACAAGTGGTGTGGGTCAATAATGGTTTTGTGTGATGCTTTCCCAACCTGTTTGTTGTAGCTGCTCACAAAGACGCTATGATAAAAGAGATGTGGAGTCCGGATGAGGGAGGAGGATGCTGGAATCCTCTTTTTTTTGAGACCCTTCAATGATTGGAATTGGAGGAAGAAAATAATTTTCTCATTTGCCTTAGCTGGATGAAAGTGCAACCAAGCTTGGAGGATAAGGCGAGGTGGGTGGAAGAAAAAATGGGCTTCTCTTTGTCAAATCCATGTTTAAAGTATTGGATTCTGCTTCCCATTGTTATTTCCCTGTAAACATCATTTGGCAGCCCAAGATACACTCTAGAATATGCTTTTTTGCTTGGGAGGCATCTTGGGGAAAGGCCGCAACACTTGACCAGATTCAGAAGAGAGGAAGACCTTTGGCTAACAGATGCTTTTTGTGCAAAAGAAAAGAAGAAATAATAGACCATCTCTTGCTTCAGTGTGGGGTAACGAGTTTTATGGACATCCTTCTCTTTTTTTGGTGTTCATCGGGTCCTTCCTAGTTCAGTCATGCAAACTTTGGAAGGATGGAGGGGGTCTTCCGTAAGCATAAAAAGAAAGGAAGTGTGGAGGGCCGAGCCTTTATGTCTTTTTTGGACTATATGGAAAGCAAGAAACAAAATTGCTTTTGAAGATGCAATGCTGTCCATCCAAATGTTAAAGTCCTATTTTGTATTTCCTTGGGGCAGAGACTACGTTATGCATTAAAGAGGGCCCTACGACGCTTATTGAGTTCATCGAGTGGCTGGGGTCTAAGTGATTTTGGTGTTTGTGTAGCTTTTCCTTTCTGCTGGGTGTGTTGGGTGTTTTCTGGGGGCTGTCTACCTCTGAGCAGCCTCCCTGTTGGTTGTTTTTGTGTGTTTTGTTGGGGCTGGTTTTTTTCTGGCGTTCTGAGGTCTCTCTTTGGGGACCTAGATTGTTTCCTTGTACTCTCCTTGAGTCGCCAATTTGGCGGCTCTCCTCTTGAATATTTTCATCTTTGTTACTTATCAAAAAATAAATAAATAAATTCTAAAGCTTAAGAAATTTTGTAATGTAAAAAATAAAATTATGCACCAATCAGCATTAAGTGAAAAATGATTTAAATAAAACACATGCAAGAACATGAGCACAGTCACAGACACAACTAAATTAACAAGATCGGCTGTAGAACTCCACATACCACTGTTTTTCATGAGGGCAGCAATGTAGGTTGTCTTACCACCTGGTGCAGCCCTGTAACAAGTGTAAATTTGCATCAGGAGGGAAAATCTCCTAGAGATTATCTAAAACATTTCCATTTTCCACCAAATTATTGAGCTATGTAGATGCATAACTGAGAAATTTTCCCTTTTTCTTTACTTTTCTTTTTTTGACAAAAACCATATTGACCGACATGCGAAGGAACTTTTGCGGATGGATGGACTTGGCTCAACTTTGGTCCCATAACAATTGAGTATGGCATTAAGTAATGCCATCCATTTTATTATCAGTGATGCATCACCTTCCTTGAAACAGTCAGAAAATTATGAAAACTAATTGGAAGAAAAATCATGTTGATCACATAATTAACATCATATGATGAAATTTATAGCTAACATGGCATTACTTTGGTGAAAAACTAGGAGTAAAGTGAGAAAATTAAGGATTATGAAACTTGAAGGCAGCCAACCCATTTGAATCTAAAGACATGTCCTTGGCCTCCCTTACTGAACACAGCTGCTGGACTTTTACTTTATTTAAGAAAACCAACTATAAGAAATATACTAAGATCTTACAACATACCCACAGTGCATGTTCCCTTATTTTATTTGGGGCGAGGGTGCACTAGAAGTGCAACTAGCAACACTGCAATTGGGAACAGAGAAATGGAGCTAAAACACTCACAGTAGTATAAGAGGAGTGGACAGGCATAAATGTAAAACATGCGTTGACATATAAAACTTCTCAAAGTAAGATAAGATTTGTGGCAGCAAAATTAAAAAAATGATTCAAATGGGATGGTTAACAGCATATTCCTTCATGAACTAGCCACAACTACTTACGCCATATCAACAATCCGTTCCTTTTCTTGAGGGGCAAGAGCCATCACAGGCAAAAATGAGCTTGCACTTTGCAACTGTGAAAGAAATGAAACATGAGAACATTGCACAAGATGTGAAACATTAAAAATTCAATGCAACATCACAACATGTCACAAAATTTGAATTACCATGTAATAACCAGCCATATATTCAGGAGTGGCGCCAATTGGAACTTGTGAGTCATACACAACCAAACCAACCTAACAATTTATGGAAAAAGGTCCTTCAGATTCTCAATACTGCAGGGGATCAAAGTGGGGAAATGCAGATAAAAATAACTTACCTTTGACCACTTGCTTAACGGATCTAAATTTACCCCTCTATTCAACAGAACATCAGCCAAATCCCTTCTGCGTGTCTGAGCATTAATGGAAGTTTTAAAAAAAATAGGATCACAAATGTGAGCAGAGAAATATAAACAGGATCAAATCAAAATTTAGCAATGCAAAAGCATCAAATAACCTTCAAGGTGTTTGTCCGTAGACAAATAGGTCGAGGTTTTTCAAAAGCTTCAATAAGTTCCATAAGTTCAACAACAGGAAACATCTGTAGAAAGGAAAAGAAAAGCGAACTGAGATAACCATCCTAGTAAAGGAAATTTGAGGTAGAAAAAACTAACAAAAAATTCTACAATGCAAAAGATAGATCAGACAAGAAGAAAATAATTCCAAAAATCACCTCGACCAAAACCCCAATGAGGAATTCATTGTAACCATAATATGAACCTAAATCCAACTTGAGCCGGTCAACATAATCCTTCCTAATAGCCCCTTCTTGCCTCAAAGAGTTAAAATTTGACAATACTCGAACAACTAAAAGCAAATATTACAATTAATATTGAAAAAAGAATCAGAAAAATTAATTAGAACAGCTGAAGCATGAAATGCACAAAAATGAACATTAATACATCACTCACTCTCTTTTATCCTCCGCTGAAGATTTGGGAGATCAGGGGGTTGGCGTGCCTCTTGTTCAAGCTCCTGATAGAATTTTAGAAAGAAACTAAAAATAAGATCATAATAAGAAACTTACAACAAATGAATTTGTATCATAATTATCAATAACTTTTTGTCAGCTCAAAATCGAAGGCAGTTTGGATAATGAACCTCTTTGGTTGGCAATCTGAACTCATCAGATTCTTCTTTAATGTTGAGCTGCATTTCAGCCCCTGCTTCTTCTTCTTCCCTTGCCCTTTCTTCATCAATAGCTCTTGACTTTTTCTCAATATCAGATTCATCTGAATCTGAACCTGAACCTGAACCTGAACCTGAACCTGAACCTGAACTTTTCTCTGCAATAACAAGAGTCAACAATTCCTGATCACAAAGGAACTAGGAATATAGGAACAGAGGGAGGGTGGGGAGAGAAAGACCTTCATCATCACTTCCTTGGAGGAAGTCATCAGTGAACGGGTTATCATCATCTGAAGAAGCTTCAGAATGAGAATCAAGCCCATCTTCTTCATTTTCTTCTTCAAAAAGCCCTTCATGATCTACTATTTCTTCAGTTGGGCTATAAGAATCATCAGAAACATCATGTTTCTTTGGAGGCTTAGCAGTGAAAGCATCCTTTTTTTGTTTCTTTTGCGGTGGAGGTTTTTGTGACTTTGTGCCCTTTTTCTTTTTAAGGTTTGCAGGAGCCATTATATCTGTGAAAAACAGGTAAAAATTTACAGAATAAAATTATTATTACAGGATAAATAATAAAACGCTCATTGGAAGAGAGAAACACCCTAGACTAAATAATAAACCAGAAGGGCAATACACTATGATAGGTGCCAATAGCCATGACAAATTGCACCACACTTAAGTGTAGTTTTTTTTTGGCTTTTTGCTGAAAGTAAAATAGCTTTCAACATTTAGCTTGTTTGTTTTTTAACTTTTTCATGACTCATTGCTGAAATTTCTAAAAAAAAAATTGAATAAAAAAAGGCAAAATATTTGGCTTTGTCTATTCAGAAAAAGTCATCTTCAAAAACAGGAAACACCACTCTTGTCCAACAAGGAGGAGAGCTAGCAGCACTCACTACCCAATGTTAAAAAACAAACAACTTAATACTTAATACTATTAAGTACTATTTAGCATTAAGCTGAAAAAAAGTTATATTCAGCATTAAGTGAAAAAAAAAAAAATGCAATCTTAGTCTACTGGCTTTCTTGGACATGAGAAGTCCACAGTCCCACAATCATTCGAACACAAAGCATTCTAGTTTGGGACCATCAAGATCAACAAACTAGACTCTCATTATTATCAGCCATTTCTCCTAGATCCTTTTGTTTCAACAGTAAAATATAAAATGCTGATAATGCCATGCCATGTAAGAGTAATGATTTTCATCATTGATAACTCATAAGACACATCATTGTCATTTTTCTTTTCTGTATTATGCATTGTGTTATATTGTATGTCAGTTTCTTTGAAAATAAATACAAAATTGCGCATAACTGTAAAGATCTATTGGAAACATGAAGTCTATGGTAATATATATAACCAATTTTATAAAAGATGGCATGGTTTAAGGAGTTAAATTATGTCATTCCACATGAAACTATTGAATACTAGAGTTTCAAAATGTTCAAGTTTAATGTATTGGTTTATCATAAAATCCACAAAAATAAGCTTTTTGAATTTTAACACATGATTTTAGTTCCAAATTCTAGTCAAGCATTTGTACTTATATGTTGTGCATGTGTATGTCTTTTACATATCATCTCCAAAATTCCAAGTTTTCATGCTTTTTGTCATTCTTTTGCCACAAAATAAATAATAAACTAATATATTCAAGCCATTCAAATGAAAAAAAAAAAGAATTTCATTTGTCTTGAATTATGAATAATAGTTAAATGCATATAAATCCCATTTAAAACGTATCATAAGATTTGATTGAATTGTGATCCAAAGAGTAAAAAGAATTGAATGATCATTCTATGTAAATGGAATAACCATCCATTGTTTGCAATGGGTTGCACTGAATTTTGCATTGCAAGTCTTAAACAACAATTAGTAAACAACTGAAGAATTCACACAAGGCATTAAAAGATGCTACACCTATCCTACTTCCTATAAAACCTCAAACCCAGAAATTTGAAGCAAAACCCTTTTCGAATGACCCCCACTAAGTCCAAGTCCGGTACCTAATTCCAGGTTTTCCAACAATATTACTAAATTGAACTTGGGCCAGAAACTTCAGCTTACCCACTCCCCAGTCTCCCAAAACTTGCAGTTGACCTCATACAGACAAATATAAGCATATATACAGCTTCATTTTGCTTCTAAAAACTAAATGCATACAGCTTTCCCTGGAGTTTCAGAGACAAATTTACACGAAAATATAGTAAAGAAGAATCAAACAAAACAAACAAATAATAAAACTTCAACAAAGGAAAGTTTACGAAAAGTGCTCGCAGCGAACAAACCAGCTACTATGGTCCACGCGTCTTCTTTGTTCGTAAGAGGTCACACAGCTAGGGTTTATGTTCGCTTCTTCTTAGTTCAAGAAGATCGGCCAGGGTTTTATGCGAGTAAATAAAACCCTAAGTCCCTGTCCCTAACTCAATTCTAGTGCTGTTGTCTGCTTCAAGTTGGGCTTTCTATCTTTGGGTTGGCCTTAACCTCGGCCCAACCTAATGGACCTGGGCCGAAATTTCCTGTTTCGGTGGAGGTCGAAACGAAATCCCATAAGAAATTTCCATTTGTCGGTATGTTTCGGAAAAATTTTCGAATTTGATGGAAATTTCAAGGAGAAACGCGCGAAATTTGTTCAGATAGCAATTTTTCGGAGAAATTTCTCCGGAAAATGGATATTTCGGATGGAAAAATTGAAAAAAAATTAAAATTTATGAAAAAGAACCTGTGTCGTTGGGAGTCTTGGACTGCCGGCGTGTTTTTGATCCAATGCCTAAGATCTTACTCATTTTGTTAATCCTACGGCTTATATTACATGTTATAGTTTTTGTAATATTTTTACTTTCCGTCATAGAACCGGGATCCCTCGTCTTTTTATGTCTTACCATTTTGAAACGG
This sequence comes from Tetrastigma voinierianum, assembly GCA_016808115.1. Classification (NCBI taxonomy): domain Eukaryota; kingdom Viridiplantae; phylum Streptophyta; class Magnoliopsida; order Vitales; family Vitaceae; genus Tetrastigma; species Tetrastigma voinierianum. The sequence continues at coordinate 822,636 of JAEQBH010000222.1, read as the reverse complement.
GGCTCAGTTATAAAAACCTTGTTCATATATGCAAACAAGCATTTATATTATTATATTCAATTTTATTTCTTAAGATCTAAGCTTTCTCAAACATATAATCAATTTTAACTACAGAAACTCGACATCGTAAAAATAAAATCAATTTAACAAATGCAGCTTCGCTCACATACGAACGAGCTTTTTACAATCAACCATTTCAAACGCAAGACTCTTATCACATGTATACGTATTTACAAGATACTACATATTGTAATTGACACTTTGCTCAAGATTATTATTATTAATTCCTTCGTCCAAAACAATACTAAAATGTTAATTTATGTCAAATTTCAGTGAATATTTCTCCAATTTTCTGTAAAATCAAGTTATTGATATTTATACGATTAGAAATTTTAATCTTTGGTGGTAATTTTTTTCTTTTGGAAAATACATTTTAATTTTAAAGTAATAAATTATTCCTATTGTGACTCGAAATTAGAATCTCCTTCTTATGGCCTTCATGTTAGAAACGGTAAACACTCATAATTGTTGGTGAGTTAACAAAGAAAAATTCACAAAATCTTAATTATTTTCAAATGAGGATAAAATTTTAAATTCTATTTATTTGTAATATAAGAAAATATTATGAAACTAAATGCTATTTTATGAGTAATATAAGGAGAATGTTTTTGGGTTACCTTCTAAAATGTCTAATGACTTAGAGTAAGGAGAAATATAAGAGTTGTTTCATTCATGTTTTTGAAAACCTTTTTTGATAATAGTTTTTGAAAACACGAAGAATAAATTTTTTGTATTATTTGAAAGTTGTTCTTATAATCTAAATTTAGTGTTTTATGTGTCTTTTAGAGCAAAAAATACTCGGGAATGAAATAGATTCTCCTTGTTTTCTTTATTCTTTTTATTTTTAAGAACATAAAAAATTATTTTAAAATCCATTAATCAAATTTAGAATGTCATTCATTTTATAGTCACATTTCATATTTTTCCTTAAAGATGAAGGTTAGTAATACTTTATTATAAACTTTTATTACCTCAAAATTTGAATAATTTTTAAAAAGTAAAAAATATAAATTAAGAAGCTCGAGCAATTTGCTTTCACATTTTAAGTTATTTTCTACCTTTTTATTATAATTTGTTTTACTAAATAAAAAATTCGAAACATTTACTTTTTTATTAAAACCAAAAGTTTAAGGTATTAATTTTCTATTTTTTTTAAAGGAAAAATAATTTTATTGAGCGAAACTTGCAATAGATCAATGATTCAAAATATAAATTGTTAAAAACCATAAATGACGAAATAATGTTCATGTTAATAGTATAATAAATTAGTATAAATCCTACAAATTTAATAATATAGTGAATAGAATATGACTCCAGTTCCTTAACATATCGACAATCATAATATGATATCTTCGACTAATCGAATCTGACTGGTCTAAATCGCTCCAACACAAATAAAGTGTTGCAACAAGACGACAAAAGAACTACGTTATAACAACTAGACGACAAACAAACGTTGCAATAAAATTACAGAATACGGTACCTAAGAAAGTCCCCAACCATTGTAAATAATCCCTGGCTAAAAGGATATATAGAAAAAAAAGATATGTATGGGATTGATGCGGGTGAAAAATAACAAAAAATCACTTATCCTTACTTAAAAAGACAAGTGGCTAAAAAAAAATTAAGAGATATTTTTTTTCTCTAATTTTTAATGTTTAATAAAAATAAAATATTATAAAAACATATAGTCCATCACTCAAAACCATTAATTTTCTTTGTACGATGAAATATCTTCCTTTAGATTATAATATTTTTGGTTACTATCACTTTTTTTTATTTGAAATATCATTATTTTGTTACTTTTTTTCTTATTTATTAATATAAATGTTAAATATTTATATCAACTTAATAATTGATTTAATCAACTTTGTGTAGAAAAACATTTTCCAGTTGTTATAAACAAAATATACAAACACTACAAAAAGTACAAATTATATTAACTTTTGTATTTGTAAAATAGTTGATGTTTGGTTTTGCATTAACACCTAAATATTTAATTGATGAAAATTTATATTATTATTTAATTGTGAACTTATAGAGTATTTGTATTTGACATGCTTAAAGTATTATTATAAAATATCATTTGTATTTGTGAACTTATATTATTATAAAGTATTTGATATGCTTAAAATTGATGACAATAATTCCTCTTATGCATTTTTCTTATTAATTCCTTTAATTAATCAATTTATTATTTTATTTTCAAAAATATATATAATTATTTTTGAAAGACTATTTTTTTCTTACATTTATTCACTTTTCATATCATGTTGTAGTATTCCGAGCTTGGAACTTCCTATACCCTATCCTACCTCTTTACCATTTCAGTCAAACCTTAAGGGCTATTTTTGAAAATTTATTAATGAGTATATAAAAGATAAATGATATTTTAAAAATATTTTTAACTTCCCAGAACCAAATATATTATTTGATATTTATTTTTCAAATTATATAACATATTTGCTTTGATTAAAACAAAATAATAATCTTTGCTTTGATTAATTATTATATTTTTAGAAAAGCTTTCGAAATAAAAAATAAAATACCAAATGACCTTTGTCTAGGCATGGCCTTGCATGAGGCTTAAGCACCTAGTCTTCACATGCCTAGCACGGGGCCGAGGCACCAAGTCATGCCATGGCTTGGCACGAGGCTTAGGCGTCGTGTTTAGGCACTTATCCTACACCTCTCAAGTCATTTCACAAAGTCAAACTAGAGTCAAGCTCAATAGGGTCTTCTTTCCCCGGTTGATTCTGTCAAGCTCGTTCCTTTGGTTGTGGTTTCGCTGGATAGTAGACAAGGACAATAGGAATCTCATTAATCCATTCATGAGCGTCACTAATTAGATGGCGAGGCATTTGGCTACCTTAAGAGAGTCATAGTTACTATCGCCATTTACTCGCACTTGGTTGAATTTCTTCACTTTGACATTCAGAGCACTAGGTAGAAATCACATTGTGTGAGCATTCATAGGGACCATCACAAATGCTTTGTTTTAATTAAACAATCGGATTACCCTTGTTCGTATAAGTTCTTAGTTGACTGTTTGGCACATGGGGAAGGCCCTCAAGGGAGTCATTCCCAGTTCGTCCCCCAACCGGAACGTGGTGACTTGTTCTCGCCATGGGAGCAGCTCAAGTAATGCACTAACAGTCAACGGGTTCGAGACTAGGACCCCTGTGCCCAGCCCTCAGAGCCAATCCTTTTCTCGAGGTTACAGATCCATTTTGCCCACTTCCCTTGCCTACATTGTTTGATTGACTAGAGGTTGTTCACCTTGGAGACCTAATGCGGTTATGAGTACAATTGAGCGTGGGAGGCACTCAGTACTCTAAATTTTCATGGGTCGTCGAGGGTGCACCGAACACCATGTGACATGCGGTCCTCTTCCAATCGCTGGACCCTACCTCTTGCTTAGTCGTTTCCAGGGTGGGCGGGCTGAAAAGATTCCTCTTCCCAAGGTCCTTGACGACGTCTTCGGACTTCCTAACGTTGTCTTTAGCCTCCACGTCCCGGTTCAAGAATGTTAACTCGATTCCCTTTCGATGCTTGCGTGCATGCATGCTATTGAACATGCTTCCCTCGTCTCTTAGGATTGACCGACCCATGTGTTGCCTTGATGACCGGGAATAGGTTGCACACTTCAACGCCATCCATTTCCAGGGCTAGTTGATTCGATAGGTGAGTTGTTACACATTCCTTAGCGAATTTTGACTTCCATGACCACCATCCTGCTGTCTTAATCGACTAACACCTTTCATGGGTTCCGTGTTAGCGCCGCAATAAGCATCGCAAACCGATTTCGGCCCATCCCCGTACTGCCGCCCCGCTTATAAAATGGCCCACTCTGAGCTCTCGACCTACAGCCCTAGCCAATGGAGTAGCCGTGTTGTCCTACCTATATAAAGTTTGAGGATAGGTCGAGGGCGTTGTGCCCTCGATGCCTTTAATCATTAGTTTTACACAATAGAACTTTCCCACGAGCTTGTCCTCGGGCTCCGTAAAAAAACTTCCACTAGTCCAAGAGAATTACAAACTTTGAGTCATGAATCAATTTCCTAAGAAATTGAACCATAAAGTAAATACCCAAGCAATTTGGACAATACTACAAATACTCAAAGTAGAGAGAGGGAAAGGTGTGAATATTACAAAGAGGGAAAATTCATTTTCTAGGCTAGGAGGGAAAAGCAAAACTGTAACGCCCCAAAGATACCCTATAATTTTTATAATAAAATTTATTATATATTCCGTATATCATTAACTCTGGGGTATTTTTCTGGGAATTGTTAGGATGAATATCGATTAAATGATTATCGAATCCAAATAAACCCAAGTGAAAAGAGAAAATATGGAAATTGTAAATGGGGACCTAAGGGTCAATTGTAAGTAAGTTTATATGTCTAAGTGAAATTAGAGAAATAAATGAGTAAAGGGAAAATAATAGGAGACTTAAATGAAGAATAACAGAGAAATAGAGGGACCTAAATACAAAAAAAAAAAGAAATAAAGAAAAAATCAAGGAATGGGCATGTGGCAGGTAGAAAAGAGGGAGGAAGTTTCCTCATTTTTAAAGTACGATTAAGGGTGATCCATAAGAAAAGGAAAACAAAGAAAAGAGGAGATATTTTAGAGTGAGAAGCTCTCACTTCTCTCTAGATTCCCAACGATCGGACCATAGGTCTCCGGCGAAGCAAGAGGGAAAATCCTTCCTCGTGACAAGAGCTGCAAGTAGAGACCGGAATCGGGGAGTTTCGACAAACTCTAGGAGGTAGGTCTTCTCCTACTTTGATTATTTTCACTCCTACAAGCTGCGCGCTGCTATCTCGCTTTTAGTAATGTTTGGTCAGATTTAAACTACGGGAAGCTACCAGATTGTGGTAGTGTGCGCCAGCCGGACCTTATTGATTTTTAAAAGAAATAAAGGGATTTTGAAGTGAGTCCTTCTAATAAATTGTAGCCTCATCAATGAACTTGATGTTAGCTTTTGAATTTCAATTCAGACCTTGGTGTACTGCTACGGTCCTTTTATCGAGGTCACGCAGCCAGAGGTCGCACTCATGTGTTGTGGTCGGCAGGACACTATGCAAGAGAGGTCACATACCTCATGCAAAGCAGAGGTCGGCCAGACTCATCCTATGGGAGGTCAGCAGACTATAAAGAGAGGTCAGCAGACTCATGCAACAGAGGTCACAGACCTCATTTTGTAGAGGCTCGCAGGACCAACAGTCGTACTGTCTGAAAGGATTCACGATGACCTCCAACTTCGGCGTCATAACTCCTTCAGCCCGAACTTCGATTCGTGTTCTCGACTCTATGGAAAGCTCATTGAGTCAAGAATTCATCCATATGCCTGAGGAGGATAGAATATGTCAGGACTGAAGGTGTCAGACCGAGTTTACTGAGGTCAGTCACCACAATACCGTCAGGACTAATGCATGACCTCCAACTTCGGAAGGTCATAACTCCTTCGTCCGAACTCCGATTCGGGTGTTCTTGGACTCTATGGAAAGCTCATTGAGTCAAGAATTCATCCATATTCCTGAGGAGGATAGAATATGTTAGATCAAGGTTTCAGACCTAGTTTACCAAGGTCAGGTCAGCTCGCCACAATAATGGTAGACTACTTATGACCTCCAACTTCGGAAGGTCATAACTCCTTCGTCCGAACTCCGATTCGGGTGTTCTTGGACTCTATGGAAATATCATTGAGTCAAGAATTCATACATATACCTGAGGAGGATAGAATATGTCAGACCGAGGTGTCAGACCGAGTTTACCTAGGGTCGTCACCACACAATTTACTGGTAGACTTACGTATGACCTCCAACTCGTAAGGTCATAACTCCTTCGTCCAACTCCTGATTCGGTGTTCCTGACTCTATGGAAAGCCTGAGTCAAGAATTCATTCATATGCCTGATAAGGATAGAATATGTCAGAATAAGGTATCAAACCGAAGCCACGAGGTCAGGTCGCCGCCTACCAACTCGACTGGGTGTGACTACGTATGACCTCCAACTTCGGAAGGTCATGACCTCCAACTTCGGAAGGTCATAACTCCTTCGTTCGAACTCCGTTTCGGGTGTTCTTGGACTCTATGGAAAGCCCATTGAGTCAAGAATCAATCTATATATAGCTTGTTGAAATTGGAACTCATATTAAACTCCTAAAATCAATCATAACCAAAACTTACTAGTACACACGAATAATATTGTTCTTAATGGTTTTAGAATAGGGATCGACGAGGAGGAAAAAGCCAATTAAGATTGATTCCAGATTGGAATCAAAGTGCAAAGATTTTCGGGTTTGTTCTAATCGAATTTCATTCTCGTTTCAAGTTTTTGCATGTTTGTTCTAAAAGCATATTGAATTGATTTAATTCGATTTGGAGAAAAGTGATTGTGAAATGGTCAGATATAAAAATTGCATGGTTTATTGAAAATAAACTTTATACAAGGTATATATTGTACTATATTTGCTATAAATGATTTGAACGCCTTAATAGAATGTTAACCGCTTAGTTCGTGACATGATAAATTGGGATACCAATAGGGTCAAATACACAGCATCGCGAACTATCAGATTGATGTGTCACTGACGCTGTTCGGGACCGTGATCGATGCTGTTCACTATTTGATCGGCTTATATCCGCCACAGCCTCAACGGACCGTACTATGTTATAAAATCATTTGATACCTATCGTAATCTCCAACGGGATCGTGCTTGTGACTCGGAGATCTCGTATATCAAGACAGGTTAAATTCAGCATGGGTATAACCGAATTGATTGGCATAATCGAATTGATTGGACACAATCGAATTGATTTTCGTAATCAATTGAATTGCATCCGAACTCGAATTCTGTGAGCATAATTGAATTGATTTGAGATTGTGAAATATTGAATAGGAAAGTGTATTGGGATGCATCAATGAACCATAATCTGATTGTATATAAACAAGTATATGTATTGTATTTGTACTTTATCATCCATAAAGATTTGAAAGTTTTGAATTGTTAAATCGCATGATTGGATTTAAACTAAATCGAGGAATGGATTTGTATAGAACCACTAAGCATGAAAATGCTAGCGCATTGTTTTACCAATGCGCAGTACCGGTTTCGCATAGATAGTGATCGAAAGTTTTGACCCAAGATCGAGGAGCGTCGAGTCATAAAGAAGGAAATTTCAAGTATGCTCCGACATGTGCATTCATTCCATGTTTTCTTTTGGATATTGATATTTTGTAAAAACAATTTGAACTCTGAACATCTATTTTTGTAAATCATTTTGAAAAGGCTTGAATGCCTTCATTGTAAATGTATTTTGTTAAAGTTAAATGTATTTTGTTAAATGTTTATGGGCTTGCCTAATTTTGTAATCGCTTCCGCAAAGATATGATTTTGAGTGATTGAGTGATTTTAGTGGCATCCCGGACTCGGTTCGGATCCGCCCAAACGGGTCGGGTCGGGAAAGGGGACCCACAAAAACTCACTTTTTAACCGATGTGGGATTGCATATAAGACAAAATAACATATCTCCACCTTGACGAATATGTCAATCACACCTCAAAACTTTTCTTTTTTGATGAAAGTAGCAACGCCTCCAAACGTGTTCAACGACGCAATCAAACTTTCGTAATGTTGATCAAGTCCAAACAATGATTGAACTTTATCATTGTCACCACCTTAGTCAACATATATGAAGGATTCTCAACAGTCCCATTCTTCTGAAGTAAGATTCGTCCTTCACTAATAATCTCCCGCACAAAATGATAACAAACATTAATATGCTTCATATGAACATGGAACACTAGATTATTTGTTAAACAAATAGCACTCTAACTATTAAAATAAATCATGATTTGCTTCTGACCAACCCCTAATTCATCTAGCAGTCCTCCTAACCAAATAGCCTCCTTTATAGCCTCAGTCAATGCCATGTACTCTACTTCAATAGTAGACAAAACAATTGTAAATTGTGAAGTAGACTTCTAACTCATAGGTGCTCCTGCAAGAGTAAACACATAACCTGGTTGTCGATCACCGTTAATCCAAGTCAGTAGCATAATTTGAATCCACATAGCCAATAGCATATTGATTACATGTATCATCTTGCTCAAAGACTAAGGCAACATCTACAGTTTTTAACAAGTACCGTACAATCCATTTTATTGTTTGTCAATGTCCTTTACTAAGATCATGCATATACCTGCTCACCACTCCAACTGCATGTAAAATGTCTGGTCTCGTACACACCATAACATACATTAGACTACCATTAACATTAGCATATGGAACTCGAGACATACATTCTCGTTCCTCATCTGAACTAGGAGATAAAGATGCAATAAGTTTCATATGAGGAGCAAGTGGAGTACTTACATGTTTTGACTTCTCTGAAATGTCAAAACACTATAATACCTTCTTCAAATATTGCTTATGAGTCAAACAAATCTTTCCCTTTTCTCTATCTCTAGTGATATCCATACCTAGTATCTTCTTTGCATCACTCAAATCTTTCATTTCAAACTCCTAATTTAGTCGAGTCTTCAATTTCTCAATTTCTTCGAAGCTATCAACATATTCTCAACGTACCATAGTAAATAAATGAAAGAACCATCTTGTAGCCTCAAAAATACACACAGTTATCAAATTTACTTCTACTGTACCTTTGACCAATCATAAACTGATCAAACGGCTTATGGTTTGCAAACTAAAAAGATCGCGATCTTTTTAGTTTGCAAACCATATCTTCTTTACCAACAGCTTTGAATCCCTTTGGTTGAGTCATATAAATTTCCTCTTTCAAGTCACCATGTAAAAAAGTTGTTTTTACATCAATTTGAACTAGTTCCATATTCATTTGAGCTACCAAGGCTAACAAAATTCTAATGGAAGAATGTTTCACAATTGGAGAAAATACCTCATTATAGTCAATTCCTTCCTTTTGAGCATAGCCTTTAGCCACCAACCTTACCTTGTAGCGGACATCATACTTGTCAGGAAATACTTATTTCTTTGTAAATACCCATTTGCACCCAATTGCCTTCTTACCCTTAGGTAGTTGAGCAAGACCTTAAGTTTCACTCTTTTGAAAAGACTGCAACTCCTCTTCCATAGCCGTCTTCCACTTATTCTCTTTAGAACACATGACTGCCTCTTTATGAGTGGAAGGGACATCATCATCTACATTTGGAAGTGCATAAGCCATTGTATCATTATATTGAGTAGATTTGAGTATCTCACGTATTGTCTTATTAACTATAATATATTCATGTTGTTGTTGTGATTCTTGAGCAGAACCTTCTCCACCATCTCTCAAGTCCTCCTCAATCATGGGATTACCAACATTTGTCTCAATAGATCGAGTTGGATGCAATGTTGTTATTTCAAACTTCACTTGTTGTTGACTATGCTCCACCTGCAGTAGAATGCCATTTTCCTTTGTATGATTTTCCAATTTCTTCAACATTGAAGACTCATCAAATGTCACATCTCTACTGGATACAATCTTTTTGAACTATGACACTAGAGACAATATCTTTTAATTCTTGAAGAGAAACCCAAGAATATTGCTTTCTTGACTCTTGGATCCAGCTTAGATTCTTTCACATGATAGTATGTAGTAAAACAAAAAACATGTAAAGAATCATAATCAGAAACAGGTTGTCTAGACCATACCTCCAATGGAATTCTATCATCAATAGCAGTTGAAGTTAGATGATTGATGAGATGACATGTAGAAGTCATAGCCTTAGCCCAAAATTCCTTGCCCAACCCAACATTAGACAGACATATGACTCTGTATAATGCCCATTTATAAGTTCAAATACCCATTCTCATGTGTGGCACCCCCACAGAAAGTGACGCATAACACCTCATATCTTAACATAATTTCAAAAACTGATCATTGCAAAACTCACCACCATTATCTGTTCTGAGATGCTTGATCTTCTTCCCGGTATGTGTTTCAGCCATATTTTTACATTTAGGGAAAACATTAAATACATCACCTTTACTCTTCATAATATACACCCAAATTCTTCTAGAAAAGTCATCAATAAAAATAACAAAGTAGTGTCTGCCTCCCATAGATGCACTCTTGATGGTAAGCCAAAGCTTTTTATTAGGCTTGTTCCTGACAAGGTCAACAAGACCCTTTCAATCATTGATAGTGGCATTAGCATGACAAAAGCAGGTATGATGGACATTCAACCTAATTTAGCTAATCAACTTGGATTGTCGAATTTTCATTAAAGTCTAACTTTCTTAGTTCTAACATATTGATGGAAGTCTTATGTTTTGCTGTTTTGCTTATTTGGCTGGCAGAATTAATCCAATCTTATCATTTCATCCATGAGATACATGTCATAAGTTATCCAAAATCATAATCCTTTGCTAAAGACCCAACAAAAAAAAAATAAAAAAAAATCATATTTCATACCAAAACTTCAATTATCACATCATCATCTCCAGTATTATATGATCAAAAGAATATAATAACGACACTAATGAAACAAATACAGAAAATAGAGTGACACATACCTCTTAACTCACTCCAGACGACCAGACCACTAAATTTGTTTATGATAAATAAACAAGCACGTTGGTAAAAGAGTTATCTGTTGTATAAACAAGCATGCTAGTAGAAAAGAAGAGGAGAAGAATTAGAGAATGAAGAGTTTTGATATTGTAAATTTGTAATTAAGATTTCTCTGTTGTAATATCCAACTTTCTACAAGGCTCCTCACTCTCAGAATCCTTATATAGTATGCTTTTTTGCATTTTCAAAGTAGTTTCTTAGTTATATTGTTAGGCATTATAAGACATTTTTTATGGGAATACAAATGCTAATAGTTGTAGTGGAAGAGGAGAAGAATTAGAGAATGGAGACTTTTGATATTCAAATAAAACCATATATATTTTCTGGATTTCAAAATTGAAATATGATTTATGATTATGAAATTATGGCAATCAATGGGATGCAAAGAGGATAAAATGGAAACTAACATGTGATTAAAGAGTAAAAATACAAGCTTTGAAAACCGAAATACAATTTATGATTCTGAAATCATGATAATCAATTGGATGTAAAGGGGATAAAATGGAAACAATCATATGATTAAAGAGTAAAAATATAGTTAATGATTATGAAACATCATAATCAATCCGATGTAAACGACCAAAAATTGAATTAAAGAGTAATAACGGAAAAGATTTATCTACTTGTGGGAAAAATCTCCATAACCGTTGAGAATGGAGGAAACCCTAGAGAAGCAAATGAAGAAATCGACTATGTGATGGCAAAGCTACCGAGACCCTCATAATATGATTAGAGGGTCCAACAAACAAAAGCATACTGGTTCAGTTCACACATTTAAAAAAAGAATCTTGACCAAATAGCTAGCATTAACACCCACCAAACATATGTGCCTAAAATCTTTACCATTCTCCACACATTTTTTTGGAACAAATTCTAAAAAATTTGTAATTGAAGGAAAAAAACTAATACATTTAATATTCTCACCCTACATTTCTTTTACAACTCACTCCCAAAACACACCATATATCCTAGAATTTCCTTCTAAGACCCTAGTCTACAAGCTATGATGGAAAAACACCACCACCCCCTCCTTGATCGCAAAATTGGACAATCAGTAGCTCTTTATTTGGAAAATGTTTTGAAATATGTAATTAAACCCATCAAAAAAAGAAGAAGAATCTAGTTCAACCTGTTAGATTATTATATGGCAAGTTCTATTATTGTATATGACAATTGTATATTTTCCTTTCTTAGTTTTGTATAGCCTAGCCTATATAAGGCCTCATCTTGTACATGTAATTCATAGTTTATAATATACAAAGACTAAAGTCTTTCTTCATGGTATCAGAGCAGGTTCTCTGAATTTTTTTTCCGTTGCTCTCACGGTCTAGGCATTACAGCCACCATATAGCTTACTTTTTTGACGAACACCACCGTTTGCTCCTTATTTCCTACCTTCATCAGCCTAAAATTGAAGTTACAGGCCATTCAGAGGTGGATCTTGTTGAGACGATCACATCGGCAGCGCAGGTCACGAAAAGCTCTCACGCCGCCGCCACGCCAAATAATGGGCCGGTTTGCGCTGCATCCCACGCACGCCCACCGTAGCTGTTAGATCCATCGCGGCGCAGTATACCACGCGCCATCAACTGCAGCTTACATCAGCGCCACATCTGCCCCGAAACCGACCGTCACCGCGCCGACTACGCTCGCCTGGCTGACCGACCACGTCGGCCGTTGACCGTACATCACTTGGACCGAAAAATTTGATCAGGTGCATTCTGACTTATTTTCGTGTCCTGATTCCATTTTTGCTGTCTATTTTTCAATTCAGAATTTAGATATGCCGAGTGATGAGATTTCTCATCAGATTCACATTATTTTTTATGGAGATAATTTTGCCCAGTGGTCACAAGCCATGCGCAGTTATCTCAAGGGCCGCAAGCTATGGCTTTATGTCTCTAGTGACCGTCCTATTCTAGAAAAAGAGGACAAAGAAACTGATTCTACCTATGCCATTTGGATCGAGGATTGGGAGAGTGCTAATCATCAAATCATCACTTGGTTTCGTAATACTTATATTCCATCCATTGTTGATGAGTTTGGCAACATTGATATTGCTAAAGAAGTTTGGGACTTACTTGTTACTCGGTATGTTGGACCAAGTGGTGCTCGCAACTTCAAGCTCACACGCAAACTTTATCAGATTCGTTAGGAACTAGGTGAACGGATTACTGTATATCACAGCTGGATGAAATCCATTTGGGATCAACTAATTGCTTCTGAACTAGTTCTCTCCAATTCTGATGACACCAAATTGGTTTATGCTCACCGTGAATAAGGACGACTGTTTTAGTTTCTAATGGGGTTTCGTGATGAGTTTGAATAAGCCAAAAGTCATATTCTACATCAGGATTCTTTACCAACAGTCTCACAAGCTATTCATAAGTTAGTTGACGATGAGACATGTCTTTAGACTGATCCAATTTCTATAAAGACCATGGTTCTTGCTACTCCAACACTGCTCTCACAGATCGCACTCGTTTTCCTCATGCCTACTTAATTATGTTTCCAAAGGCAAAGGGAATAATGTCAGACGACATAACAATAAGAAGTCTCTTCTTATCTGCAGTTTCTATAAAAACAAATGTCATTCCGTTGAAACCTGTTACACTCGTCAGCGTATTCTTCAAAACACTACTTCTTTTCACCGGGCCCGACCATCGCCATGGACTCATTCCAAGCCTGATCCCTATTTCATCTCTCTCTATAGTGTATCTACAGATATGGTTAATCGTGCTCATCTTCCATCTTCCAAAGGCATCCAACACTCCGTCTTTCTACGATATCGTAATTTCTCCTACGTGGCTTGATTCGTCATAAATCATATACTTTCTCCTAATGTTATCTCTTCACACACTTCTACTTCTCTCCATACCATATATACTGCAAATGGTTCTCCTATTCATGTCTCTCATCTTGGTAATGTCTCTACACCAGCCTTGTCTATTTCTAATGTTTACCGGATTTCCCAACTCACTCATAATCTTCTATATGTTAGGCAACTCACTGAACTTGGTTTTTCTCTAACCTTTTCTTCTACTGGTGTGGTCAGGCAGATTCTCGATCGACAAATCGTTGGGATCGCCCGGGAAGGCCTGGTTGTTTGAGCTCATCTTTCTTCATTTACTGTCCTCTTCTCTCTGCTTCGCCGCCTCGTGACGTAGCACCTCCTCTTGCTTATGGCATTCTCGCCTTGGTCATGCATCTATCTCTGGTTAAACAACTAGTTTCTAGAGTTTGTTAGGTTCAGCTTCAAATAAGAGTTTTGATTGTATGCCTTGTCAATTCAAAGCAAATAAATCGTTTACCATTTAATAACAAGGTTTCTCTATGCTCTTCTCTCCCTTTGATCTTATTCATTCTGATGTATGGGGTCCCTCTCCCATTACTACTCAGGGTGGGTCACGTTATTTTGTTATTTTTGTGGATAATTTTTCCAGATATACTTGGATTTATCTCTTCAAAAATCGTTATGAGATTTCTCAAATATATCGTGACTTTACCAAAATGAATGAAACACAGTTTTCTAAACCTATCAAAGTTTTCAGATATGATAATGCCCAAGAATATAAAGCCCCTGAATTTACCTCTATTCTACATCAATTTGGTACCGTTCCTCATTCCCAGGTCGGGCATTTCTCAAAGAAATGGCAGTGGCGAGCACAAACCCACTATTCGATGTTGTTTGTACAACTACTATAGCTGCTTATACTCTTACTTAGTTTTGGGGGGAAGCTGCTCTTACTGCCGTTTACACCATCAATTAGTGTCCTTCTCCCATTGTTCAAAATCAAACTCCTTATGATCCGTTGTTTGGTTCTTCTCCCTCCTATGACTCACTTAGAGTTTTTGGATGTGTCTCAAGCGTTTTCAAGATCATGAAAGAAACAAACTTCAATCTTGTATCACTTTTGTTGTTTTCTTGGGTATGGAATTGGTCAAAAAGGTTATAGGTGTTATGATCCCACAACAAACGCTCTTCATGTTTCTAAGATAAAATTTTTAAACACAAAATGTTACCACTACCTCATGTTCCCAAGCTTTCCCTTATTCCCTTATCGATCATCTCCCTAACCTTTTTCCTGAGGAGTCTCCCACTTCTATGTCTCGAGCACCCCTGGTCTCAGCCCCTCCTATTATGGGGATGTTTTTCATGCATCCGATGAGCTCTGACACCGATCATCGACGTGCCCACCGACACGTCGTACCGTGGATCCCGTCAGCCCTTTAACTCCCATGCACTTTACTGCTCCCATCGTAACTACTTTCCTCACCCCGTGACTTCCATTGGATTTTCTACTTGCCTCTAGGAACTCCTGCACTCTTCTCGCGGAGGCCTCTAACCCTTTATGGCAGCAAACTATGAAAGAAGAGTTGGATGCATTGCATAACATGGGATATGGTTGATCTCCCCTTTGGAAAAACTGCTATCGATTTTAAATGGGTTTATAAAATCAAGACTCGATCAAATGGCACTGTTGATAGCTACAAGGCTCGCCTTGTTGCCAGGGGTTTTACTCAAGAGTATTGGATTGATTATGAGGAGACTTTTGCTCCCATGGCTCGACTTTCTTCTATCAAGACTCTTATTGTCGTTTCTGCGGCTCGCAAATGACCACTCTTTTAGATGGATGTCAAAAATGCTTTTCTTAATGGTGAACTCTCAGAGGAAGTTTATATGAAGCTCCCTCTTGGTTACTCTCACCCTCCGGGGTTCCCCCACAGAGTATGTTGACTACGACGGACACTTTATGGTCTTAAACAAGCTCCTTGAGCATGGTTTTTCAGGCAATTCTTTTGATACAGCTCTTTTATTGAGATGGTTGATCATGGTATTACTATTCTTCTCTTGTATGTCGATGATATGATTATTACAGGTGATGATATGCAGGGTATTCAGGATGTAAAGCACTTTCTTGGTCGTTAACTTGAAATGAAAGATCTCAGTCCTCTTAATTACTTTCTTGGTTTAGAAGTTTCTTCTTCTACAAATGGTTATTATCCTACTCAGGCTAAATATACTTATGATCTGATTTCTTGAGCGAGCATCACTGATAGTAAGATAGTCGACACACCTATTGAGTATAACCGTCGCCTCAATTCTCATGATGGTGAACCACTATCCGACAGTACTCTCTTACATACAAGCCATTGCGAGTCTAATCTATCTCATCACACTTGCCTTGATATTTCCGTGCAGTAGCTCTCATGTGGCTGGCCGGGCCAGGTCGCTTAGACTTCCTTTCATTATGTCACGCTTCTCAGGATTCTTCGATATCTGAAAGGCACCATATTTGATGGTCTTCATTTTTCTTCCCATTCTTCATTAACTCTTCAGGCATATTCAGATGCAGATTGGGTAGGTGATCCCATTGATCGTCGATCTACTACAGGATATTGTTTTCTTCTGGGTGATTCTTTTTTCTCTTGGAGAAGCAAGAAACAAAAAGTCGTTACTCGTTCTAGTACTGAAGCAGAATATAGAGCACTAGTAGCTACTACGACTGAACTTATTTGGTTACGCTGGGTTACTACAGATCTTGGTGTTGACTGCTCCACGCACCAAACCTCACCGTGATAATCGGCGTTATTCAAATTGCTCATAATGATGTCTTCCTATGAACGTATTTCAAATATATCGGTGATCGAATGGTCATTTCATTCGCCATCATCTGCTTTAGGCTACACTGCATTTCGCCTCGTTTATCAGATCGCTATAGCTGATATCTTCACCAAAGCCCTTCCTCCAGGAACTTTTCGAGTTTTAACTTCCAAACTCAGAATGGTTTCTCTTAAACCACCATGAGTTTGAGGGGGATGTTAGATTATTATATGGCTAGTTCTATTATTGTATATGACAATCGTATATTTTCCTTTCTTAGGTTTGTATAGCCTAGCCTATATAAGACCTCATCTTGTACATGTAAGTCACAGTTTATAATATATAAAGGTTCAAGTCTTTTTTCACAACCCATCAATACAAGAAGAGAAGATCCCGAATGATGTTTTGAAATATTTAGTTCAATGGGGCAATATATATTATCTATAGTTCATTGTGTAATGAATCCTGAATAATTTAACACCTACAACCCATATATTCCCAGGAACTATGGTTACTATGACCAGAAAACAAAACAGGTGACTTAAAATTCCAAGTTTTCCTATTTTCATAATATTATTGATCATATCATATGATGGACCAAATAAAAATTGTGTAATCCAATGCACAAAATCAAGAAATCAAGTCAGGCAAAACTACATTTGAGATAGGATCAGGTATCATCTGAATTCCATATTAACATAAACAATGATCGAGGCAAATACACTAAACAAAAATTTATGTGTCTAAAATGTTAAGACTGTGATATTGAAAAATAGAAAAAATAAACATCAAGTTTGAATTCATACTTGCTTAAACCTTTGTTTTGTACGCTCAGCCTACAAGTTAAAAACTTTGGTTAGCTCAAAGAACTACAAAAGTGAAGAAAGAAAAATATAAAAACTGTAATGTAACAAAAGGGAATCGAAATATTCCAACCATTTTGTCTCTTGAGATTAATAATTTTTCCATAAATAATTCAAAACGTGAAAATTGTGTAGAGAATATGAAATGAAAATAAAACTCAAAACTAAGACATGAGCCATCAACACTAGGGATGACCCGCCCCGGTAGTGTATTGAATTATAGATTTTACCCTTCACAAATTTTTAATGCGAGACAAATCCATATATGTAAAGTTAAATTTCCTCTTCTTCATGCTGTTTGATCTCATGTTTTGGCACTTTCATCTCTTGTTTCTACCATGGAATGCTTCAGAAGGTCAGGTCATATTTTTCCCCTCAAGTATCAAGAAGGAGTTCAGAGAAGAGCTACTGATACCACAACTTCTGTATATTTAGCAGCCAGTTTTTGTTCTTTCAATTTATGTTTTTTCAAAATCATTTTCTTTGATTAATTTAGGTTCTTTCAAAAGCACTTTGATCTCCTGTTCTTTCAGTTTTTGTTATTTTGTGTTTGTTTGGCTCTTTCTTTCCCTGGGTTGAAGATTTCTGAAACAAGAAAAGAAAATGAAATGGAATTGAGATTTGGGTGCTACAGAAATGGCAAAACTAAAATGGCTTTAAAGATTTGGATGCCAATTTCTGTTCTTTCAGTTATTGTTGATGAATCAAAATTTGATTTTCCTATACATCTTCGAATTTTGAATGGAATGAATCAGATTTGCAAAAGGAAACTTGAATTTTTGAAGATTGAATGCTACGCGAATTTGGGTTTAGTGGGTCAGGAGGGATTATTTATTTTTTTGGGACGGGTTTGGGAAATAATACCAATGCCCCAATAGGGTTTGGGCGAGGATGGGAAAATTTTTTTATAATCGGGACTGGGTGAGGGCGACCCCCAAACTCACCCTGTTGCCATTCCTGATTCAACACATGCAACAGTAAGTACTTTTCTTTTAGTTTCTCTACACCAGAATAACTCATAATAAATCTTTTTTTTTAAAAAAACAAGAACTTTTTGTTAGATAACTCTCTAAATTTTTAAATAATTTTCCATATCCTCAAGCTAATTCTACCATTTTATTTAGTTGACCTTTTAATAGCATTCTACCATTTCAATAGTATTCTTTAACACTCAAAATACTTGTACTATGAAAATACACCCAGGTCCCTTTTTTTTTTTCTATCCAACTCCAGGTTTAGTGTCAATCTCAGTCATTGTTAATGGGGTCTAGTAGACATGGTCGCTCAATCGTGTGTTTGTCCATTCCTAGACATGTTGCCTCGATCATGTGATAGGCCATTCCAAAGCATGGTGTCTTGTCCTCGTGTCTAGACATGATGTCTCAGCCTAGTATCAGACCATTCGTAGACATGGTGCCTCGGCTTAGTGCTAAGCCATGCCATGACATGGTGCCTTAGCCCTGTACTAGACCATGCTTAGACATACACAGTGCCTAGGCCTCGTGCTTAGGTCATGCTTAGACAGTCACTTTGATAATCAATGTACATCATATATTTGCCTATTTAATAAATGGGAAAGTTGTCTAATAACTACATAATCAAGGAAATATTACATACTTCTTATATTTTCATAATAAATATCAAAATTATTGAATATCTAACATTAAATCACATTTTCCGCTAAAAAAAAAAATGATAAGATCATGAAGGTGTATTTTAGGACCAATAAATACTTTGAAAATAAATATTAGACATCTATTATATTTTGAAAATAATATATTTCAGAATCAATAAGACATACCTCAAGTGGTTAAAAGCTTAAGTAGACATAAGGAGGAGAGGAGTCTATGGTTCGAGTCCCAATGAAGAAAAATTTATAAAAAACCATATTTCTATAATATATTGGAAAGTGAATAGATGTAAAAAAAATAAAAATAAAAATAAAATATTTACAATCCATAAATATTTTTTATATGATCCACCCAACTTAATTCTCTTAATTTCTTACATAAGCTAATACTTTTAAAATATACAAATTTTGTAATTTTTTTTTATTTTTTCTTTATCTTTATTATTCCAAAAGAATTGAACCTCGTTTTTTATTTTATAATCTAATGAATTTGATTTTCTTGTTTTTTTAAATTTTATTTTTAACTAATATAGAATTTTATTCAAATACTATTTTATTTTATAACTATTTACTTTGCATTACAATATAGTAATATATTCCTAAAAACTTGCTCCCACTAAGACTCGAACCCTAGACCACCACCATCCCCATGCCCACCACGGCTCTTAAACACTTGAACTAGGTCTTATTTGCATAACACTCTTTTATTTATCTTAATAAAAATTAATATTTTAACAGAAATATTAAACACATATTTTATATGATTTGAAGTGGAATATCAAATAAGGGATCTCAAAACGATTTTTTATTTTTAACAAGTATTTCTCTTTTCTTTTGAAAGAAAAAGGATAAATTACATTTTTGAAAAAATAAAAAAATATTTTTGAAAAGAAAAGAAACTTGTGAAATAAAATTGATGAATTTAAAAACTTACAAAGAAAGTATGTAAGAGAATTTATTTTTAAATATGCTTGGGAAAAGGGTGCTTGGTTAACATGGCATAAAATATAAATATTTCATTATTGTTCATGATTTAATAGCAATATTCATTTCCGCTATTTAAATTATGTTTTATTTGATAGGTTTCTAATGCAAAATCATTTTCACTAATAATTTTAACTAATCTATACTAAAAGTATGTTTGAATTATATTATTTATAATGTAGTTTTCAATATCCTTAAGTAATCATTTAATCTCATTAGTTATTTATTTATGTTATAAATTCCTATCAATTTTATGTGATTTTTTACGTCATTATGCTTATAAATATTTGATTATTTTTATTCATTACATATGCTTTTTAAATAATATTTAGAGAATACGTGATAGTATTGATTTTTATAATTTTCATGTCAAATATTGATAAAAAAAAAAAAGATCATTCGAATAAGAATATATGATAAAGAACATTTAAAGTGTAAAAAAAATCCAAGGAGAAATTTTTTTTTTGTGGTTTCTTTCTATTTTTGATATAAAAGAAAGTTAGAAGATGACAGGAATCAAAATATAACTTTATTTTATTTTATTTCTTTTTAAGCGTTTTTATAATTGAAGAAACCTTTTCTTATATTGCTTTAGTTTATAAAGAAAAAAATTTACAATTTTGAATTTAAAGTTTTATTACCCCTTCAATTAAAAATCACCTTTCTTTAGCAAACTTTCTATTTATTAATTTATTTTTTATCATTGAAGAAAAATATGAGATATAATATAAATTTTTTTTATTTTTAATTATTATTTTATTTTTCTATAAACTAACAAAAAGTTAGGATTTCTCCTTAGAATATTTTTAGCTTCTATTTCATTACTCAAAATTTTGAATTTAACATTTATAGCCAAGCTTTTGAAAAAATTAAAATAATTGATTAAAACACAAGTTATTATTTGTTTCTTTTATATTTAATTTTCAAGTGGCTTAAATCTTATATAAGAAAAATGAGATGAACATTTTAAATTGAGGGTTATTGCTTGTTGAGTTTTTTTTTTTTTAATTGGATTGAATTTTTATTTTGAGATGACTAGACTTTTCTCACAATTTTGTTTTTATAATTTATTTTAAGCAAATATTATATGATTTAGTAAATATCAAATAATATATTTGAGAGGTTAAAAATATTTTTTTTATAAGAGAAAAATAATTTTATTGATTTAAACTAGTAATACATTTATAGAAACATAAAATCAAAATCGCTAAAAACCATAGAGATATCCAGGTTAATAGCATAATGAATCGACTCAAGTATCGTTTGATAGTTGAGAACTGCGTTTGATTTTCTCAGCCGGCTAGAATATCTATGATTCGAGTTTTACTCTGACATATTTATGAAGCGTGGTTGATTTCTTGTCGTTGATTGAATATACTTTGTTAGTTTAAATCACCCTCATACAAATAAACGCTCCACCTTAATGAAGACGGCAGTAAACAACATCGTCACAAAAACCAATAACTCACCGAAACGTTATTCATCCTTAAAAAGCGAATAAAAAGCGCAGATTTGTTTGGAATACCCACTTTATTGAGGAAGAAATGATGGAAGGAGGTGTAGATGAGTGATTTATTGAGGAAGAAAATTATGGAAAAAGGTGTAGATGGGTGATTTTATCCAAGAATGACAAAAAAATCACCCTTGTTTAAGGAAAAGAGGCTATTAGAGAAACAGTGAAGAGAAAAGAGGTTATGGTTTTATATAATATATTAGAATGGAGGTTAAAAATACTTTTGAATTCTTATTAATATATTTCTCTTTTTATCTACTCATCAATAGATTTTCAAAAAATAAATAAACATATATTTTAAAATAGAAAGTAAATTGATAAAATTAAAGCAAATTAATAAGGAATGTGCACAAGAAAATTTATTGTCATCAATTTCGAACATCTATAGTGTCAAATATAAATACTTTATGGGTTCACAATTCGATAGTAATATAAAATATTCATGAATTAAATTATGATTCATTTTTTAGGTTTCAATACAAAACCATACATTAACTAATTTATAAATAAAAAACTTAATAAATTTCTATTATTTTTAGTGTTTCTATATTTTTCATAATTACTTGAGAATGACTTTCAACATAAAGCTGATTAAATCGATTATGAAATCGATAGAATTATTTAACATTTAGAAATAATGAAGATGAAAAAAGTGACAAAACAATAATATCATAAATACAAGGGAAATGGTAATAATTATAAATATTATGATTATTGAAAAATGCATTTAAATTATATATTTATAAAATAATTAATTAAAAAACCCAGAAGTTTATAGCACAAAAGAAATTAACAATATTTTAAAATCAAAATGTGACAAATGTCATAACAGGTGATATTTACCTTTTTAGTGATACAAGATAAACTTGTATTACTGCCATTATAGTAATACAAGAAGAAATAACTTATATTACTATAATGATAGTACAATGACTAGAGTAATGACCATAGTTTCGGGTAGTGATGAAGATTCAAAGATTATAGTTTGTGGCATACAGGTAAGAGAGCCTTACTCATTTTGGTCAAACGAGGCTTATTGAAAAGTGCAAAGACCAGTAAGCTGGAATTTTGTGAGCAATGTGTTATGGGAAAGCAAAGGAGAGTGAAATTTGGTACTGCTATTCATAATACCGAGGGTATTCTTGACTATGTTCACTTAGATGTATGGGGTCCTACCAAGAGTGCATCTATGGGAGGCAGTTACTACTTTATTACTTTTGTTGATGACTTTTCGAGAAGAACTTAGGTGTATGTTATGAAGAGTAAGAGTGATGTATTTAATGTTTTCCTTAAATGAAAAAATATGACTAAAACACAAACTGGGAAGAAGATCAAGCATCTTAGAACAGATAATGGTTAATTGAGTTTTATAATAAATCGGTTAAATTATTGTCTTCCGAGGAATAGAATTATTCTATACTTTATTATTGGGAATACACAACAAAATAAAGATTATTTGAGCATGAATAGGACATTGCTAGAGAAAGTTCGATGTATGTTGTCCAATGCTAGGTTGTGATGTAGGAGCTTATCGCAACGTCGAAACGTTGGGAGTTCGGTACTGGTATTGAAGAATTGGATTAGAGGGAGGTCAAAAAGCATTGAACAAATGTGAAACTCCTTTTTGGACCTCGTTGGAAGCAACAGAGGCAAAAAACATGAGTCAGAAACTTAGGCCGTCACGATGTAGAGTCGCCACACATTAGTTTAGAAAAGACTAATACGCCAGGATCTTTTTAGAGGATTGCTTTAGGATTCTTATTTTTCTTTTAGAAAGATTTCTTTGGGAGATTTCTCGAATTTTTATTTTATCCATTTAAGGAAGATTTTCTTTATTTATTTTAGAAAGTTTGCTTTTAGGAGTTGCTTTATGTAATTTAGAAAGTTTCTTTTCCTAGTTAAAGTAGAAGTTGCTTTATTTGCTTTAGAAAGTAAGGGGCTTATAAATACCCCTTTAGTTGTGTTTTTTTCATTAATTCAAGTTTTAATAAAGTTTTAGATTTCTCTTTTAAGAGTTCTCTCTTATCTTTTAGGTGGATTCCCTTGGGGCGAATTCGTGGCTTCTTATACCTGAATTGGATTCTTGGTAGCAAGTCTTTAATAAAACATTAATCAACCATTTCATAGTTGATTGTGGTGCCTTCACTCCATCATCTATCTTGTATGGATCTTTTCGGTAACCTAGTAAGTTACTACTCTTGTGCAAGCTCTCATCCTCCACCCGTCTCACACATTTTTCTTCAAACTTTCATAACCAAATTTTCAACCTCGACCCCAAAACTTTCAAAATCTTGTTCCATACTACTAAACCTTCTTAAATGCTTTTTTCCCTTATATACCATAAATACCTTCCCACTAACCCAGAAAATCTCTCAGGTCGTCCATAACCTATTTTAGCCTAGAAACTGCCGAGCCCATGTTACGACATCTAAACTTCATGATCATCCATCGGTCCCAACCTTGTAATATGTGTGTCGAGCTCAAATTGATGGCGGATCATATGGCGTTCTTAGTTTGTGGAACAGAGTCCTAATCATTAAATTGGTTCCAATCCCCATTGTTGTATTGCAAAAAATGTGTTGCTAATCTTGAATCTGTGGTTCAGCATCTACAAAAGCAGATGACTATCAATGATGATCCTATGGTGACAAAGAACTTCATGGAAGGTAAAGGTGATGAAAGTTTTGTGAGAGAGGTGTGCATCTAACCAAGTTCGAAGTACTTGAGGCGCGAAGCTAGACAAGCATTCATGGTATGATCAAGGAGGAAGGTATGAAGATCGTCAGTGATGATGATTACTATGACGGCGTAATAATGATGAAGGTTCGATTCAATCAAGTTTGATATTAGAATTTGAAGGAAGATGCATGTTGATGACTTATTGGATTTAACTTATCTTGTCAAATGTGTCTTTAGTATTGTGATCCCACAGCGGTAAAAGGTGAAGTTCTGATGTCTGCTTGGAGGGTGGCTATCAGTCTGCGCGAATGCTTCTTTTTGGTGGGAAAATTTAAGGCGGAGTGTCAAAGAGATGCTTAGAAGAAAGGTGAAACTTGGGAAAAGATAAAGAAAAGAACTAAAAAGGAGTATCTTCCCTTCAACTATACGCGAGATATCTTCCTCAAGTGAGAATTTAAAGCGAATGAGAATATGGTAGTGGGAGTATTTGTTTGAGTTTAAATCGATGATCAAAGAGACTTGCAAGAAGTGGGGAATGGAGTCCATAACTCACTACCTTGTTGGTTTGTGGTTCAAAATTTCGTGTTCAATTGCAGCCATCTGACACCGCCCAGATGTGACTTGCCTTAAAAGTTGAGGCTACAAACAAGTAAAGGATTATTTTACTACAAATCGAGTTAAAAAGGATTTATCAAAATTCGAGCTTGAGGCCCTAGTGGTGATAAAACCACCCTTAAACCTCAAGTAAAGTGAAGTGCACAGAAAGCCACAACAAAGTCTATACTTCTAAGTCGAAACTTGATTGCTTTAAGTGCCATGAATTTGGGCATATAGCTTCTGAATGTCCTAATCGACAAGTGGTTGCCCTAGTTGAAGAAGATGATGCTAAGGAAGAAGACGTAGAAAGGGATGAGTTAAGGATGAATCTCCATGGATGTAACCGTGGAATGGGATAGTATGCGATATGGGACTTCCTTAGTTGTTCAAAGGAGTCTTAAGATTGGGGCAGCTCCTAGTAAGGAGAATTGGTTGCGGTCCAATGTTTTTCACACAAAGTGCACATCTAAGGACATGGTTTGCTTTGTTATTATTAATAGTGGGAGCTTTAAGAATTGTGTTTCCTTAGAGATGGTGCAAAAGCTTGATTTGAAGATGGATCCACACCCGAAACCCTATAAACTTAGCTGGCTTCAAGAGGGTAGTAGTGATATCAAGGTAAAGCATCGATGCCTTGTCTCTTTTACAATTGGAAAGCACTATCGGGATGAAGTATGGTGTGATGTTGTTCGATGAATGTTTGTCACTTGCTCTGCTGGGAGGCCATGGCAATATGATAGAAGGTCATTTTATGATGGCTTCAAGAACATTTACATTCCCTTGAGGATGGGCACAAAGTCTTGGCACCTTTGAAGCAGAGCAATTGCTCCGGCATCGAACTTGGGAATAATTCTTTGTTGTCAAATTTGAGTTGGAGAAAAGAAATCGGAAATTTGGATTCGGATATGATGGCCTTAGTTCTTTATTGAATAAGCTAGAAAGTGAGAAGGAGATCCCAAAAGAAGTAGAGCCAATTCTGGAAGAATTTGTTGATGTAGTACCTGAGGAGGTTAGCTTGGATTTTGTGTTAGGATTACCTAGAATAAAAAGAAACAAAGATTCAATTATGGTCGTCGTTGACAGGTTTTCCAAGATAGCCCACTTTGTACCATGCAACAAGTCTAATGATGCTTCGCTTATTGCTGACTTGTACTTCAAAGAGATTGTGCACTTACATGGTATTCCCAAGACTATGGTTCAGATTGAGACTTTAAGTTTCACTGTCACTTTTGGAGAACTCTATGGAGGAAATTGGGGACTTCTTTACTGTTTAGTACTTCTTATCACCATCAGATTGATGGTCAAACCAAAGTTACTAATAGAATCTTGGGAAATTTGCTACGGAGTTATGTAGGAAAGAACGTGAAACAATGGGATTTGATTTTGCCCTAAATTGTGTTTGCCTACAATAGGTCCATGCATAGAACTGTTGGGAAAAGCCCATTGAGGTAATCTATGGCCTACAACTGATTGGACCCATGGAATTAGCACCCCATGCTACTATTAAACAATTTAGTTGAGATGCCGAAGTTAGAGCCAAAGAGATCAAGAAGTTGCATTAAGAAATTCGCTTGAAGATTGAGAAGCAAAATGCCAAATATGTGGAACAAGCAAATAGACGTCGCAAGTATGTTGAGTTTGAGGTTGGCAACTTGGTTTGGGTACACCTTCTCAAGGATAGATTTCCACCAGGAAAGTTTGGAAAGCTCAAGCCAAGGGTAGATGACCCTTTAAAGATTATAGAGAAAATTGGATAGAATGGCTGAGTTGCGATTCTTTAGATGAAATTTCTCGAAGTTCAGCGTCGAGGACTTGGCAGGGCTTATCACAGCGAAGACTTGAGAACAGTCTTTCCCGACTATGGGGATTGATGCGGGAGAAGCTTCTATAAACAAACCAAACATTGGGAGTTCATTTGATTATTGAAGAATTGGATTAGGGAGAATTAGGCATTGAACACATGTGAAAACTCCATTTTGGACACCTCATTCGGGCCTTGGAAGTGCAAAAAAATGTGGTTTAAACTGGGCAAATCTCTACGTAGTAGTCGCCATATTGGATTTTAGAAAGATTTGTCGTAGATCTTCTAGAGATTTGCTTTTTAGGATTTTGCTGTATTTCTTTTAAAGATTTGGCTGAGATTTACTCCAAGAATTTGTTTTATCTCTTTTAGGCGTATTTGCTTTATTTATTTAAAGTTTCGCTTAGAGTCGTTTATGTAATTTAAAAGTTTCTTTTTCCTAGTTAAAGTAGAAGCTGCTTATTTGTTTAGAAAGTAAGGGGTTTATAATTACCCCTTTAGTCAGAGCTTTTTTCTTATTCATTCAAGTTTTAATAAAGTTTTAGATTTCTGTAGTTCTCTATCTTCGTGGACTTTCGAGGCGAGTTAGTGGCTTCATATACCTATGTGGATTCCTTGCGGTTAAGTCTTTGTTCTACTTTATCAATCAACCCGCCCATAGTTGATTATGGTGCCTTCACTCCATCATTTATCTTGGTGGTGGATCTTTGGTAACCTAAGAAGTAACTACTTCAGGCAAACTCTACTCTCCTCACCATCTCACATTTTCTTTAAACTTTTCATAACCAAATTTTCAACTTCAACCCAAAACTTTCAAAATCTTGTTCCATACTACTAAAACCTTCCTAAATACCATTTTTTTCCCTTATATACCATAAATACATCGTCCCTAACTTAGAAAATCTCTAAAATTTGTCCATAACCTATTTCGGGGCTCTCACAGAACTGGCTCCAACCCATGATTTCATTCATTCAACTGATGTTCATCACGTCTAACTTTTCATTGTCAAGATGAAATAAAACACAAATAATGTCATGCGCTCAAAACATATTTCCAAGAAGATACTTTTAAAGTTAATGATGATCATCCGAAAGAATTAATTAATAAAGAGTTCTGCTTTCGTATAATATCCCGTAATAAGATCCCACAAGGTAAAACTAAGTAACTACAAATCGTCACACTCAGAATAATTATTGCTCAGGTTAAACTCCCTATCACGCTCGTTTCTGATTACTTTCTAAAGATATTGTTATTCAATATATTTGTAATATGTCAATGGCGAGGTGATTCGCTTACGAGATATCCTCTCTCGAGGTATCCGCCTATCTTCGTGAATAGAATCGAGTATATCTCTATCTCGACTTGCATTCAATGATTAAATGTTCTAACCTCAAATGCCACCTTCAGTTCATCATCTCTATTAACCGACCTATTAAAGGCTACTACCTGTGATCCCGAATACCTCATCTCGACCCGAATCTCCAAAGTATGACATGCTAACATCGCCGACATTAACATATAATTGAAATGCAGATAGAGTAGATGTGACAAATTAATAACAACTCAATAACATGAAGATCAAACTTTAATCCATCGTATTACGATGGTTCGATGTAACCCTAGAAGAGATCTAGAACATAATGGAAGAAAAGATGAAACCTGCTTAATAAAGAAACATTGTTCTAAAATCCGAAAATATCCAAAATGAAAAAGCTGCCATACTCCCGGCAGCACTTCCTCGTCGTTGTCACCGCTTCCGAAACCCGTGCCTCCGTTCGTACGCCTCCCGATACCCTAATTTCTGAGCCATTCGTACTTTAAATGATGAGGTGTGATTCGAGTCGACGTCGCGCGACGTGGTGACGCCGCGACGATTCAATTTCCCCGCTCGCTTCCTCATCGTCTAAAACCGCCTAAAAAGTCAGTTTACGCCCAATGAACCTCAGAACTACACCGTACACAAAATCGTGGATCTAGCCACAAAAACTATAAAATTATTATAAAATAAATGTGAAAATGACGAATCTGACGCTGAAAGTGTAAGATGAGTGTTTTGTGCACTCATCACACCCCCAACTTGGCCGCTTGTCCTCAAGCAAGAACCTGGACTTGCATAGACACACACACCCGACACCATGCAACTAACACTAAGACAGTGGTGCACATGCTGAAAAATAGGGGATCAAATTGGACTGACTCACATACCCACTGTTTTGCTCGATGTTCAGTGAAGGCATACAGATATTTGACTTTCGGTAAATTCGATTGAGATAGGTGAAACTGACTAGTGCATCAAATCCCACGGTGTTCAATGGCCTTCCCAAACCCCCTATGTGCTTATACCGATGACCTTAATATGCCTAGGTTCCGATACCCCCAAACTTAAGCTCAACCCACCTATTAGGAAGAAGCTAACTGTGATATGATAGGAACGTTAATCTACTTATTTATGTCCACATACTCCAGAAATGTCCTATGTACCAAAAACAACAATGAAGAAGACCTAGTTGCCAAGAAGTTTTAGCCAAGTGTTCTGAAGGATCCATCGTACTCCCACCACTGGGTTAAGGGCACCAGCATTAAATTCCTTCAAACTTCACCCCGAACACTAACCAAACTCTCATAATTTCAAAGTTGGCGTGAACGATCCATCTTCTCGGTCTCCATGTAACTGCAAGTATCAATGACTCACACTGGGCTCAGTAGCACAGTTTGATGTGCCCTCAGACTGCGTGCCCTGGATTCGATTGACGATCCCGCTTATTCCTATGCATATACCTATTTTTGTCATATTTTTTTCTTTCTTTTTGGTTGGGGCTCGATGGCAATCCTCTTTTGATTAGGTGTCCCGTCGCCGAATGAAGTTCGAATATCCCTGGGTTGATCGAACTTTGAAGTAGTTGGTTGACACTTATGCATACTCTGAAAGTCACTAGTGTGTGAGTGTGATAGGGTTTTGAAGCTGGTTTCTTGACTACTGGGATTGATTCCTTTGTACTTTGCTATTGACCTAATTCTAGAGGCATCAGCCTAAATGTATGCATTTGAGCATGGTTATAGTGAACTCAATCAAATTGATCCCTCAATTTCTAACACCGCTTCTGTCATATGCAATTACTAAATGCGAGATACTGAAATATAATCAAGCGACTAACACATGACTCATGAACATGAAGTGCGATGTAAAATGGCGAAAACAAAACACGCTAATATAAGGAGACACTAAATACTACACTACTAAAGCAAAAACACAATAAACAAAACACAAAACATAGTGCCGTCCACCAAATCCCTCCCCCGAAACAAAATATCGGTGTCCCCCCTTTGTGAAGATAAAAACATAGAGGTAAGGAACTCCCGCTGGGAATATCACTTCTGGTGGAAGTGGTGGAGAATTTGGGTGGAGGGACGGGAGCGGCCTATGTCATCCTGGGTGTCGCCTAGGAATCTAAAGCGAGCACGATAATCGGGAAGCTCGTCCTCGTCGGAGGGCTCGTGTCCCGAGTCGTAGACTCCTGGGTTCACAGGACCCGGTGTGTCAGCCTGGCCAATATAGCCTTGATCGGATGAAGCCAGGCCTCATTGTCGTCAAGGGGCACCCCGACTTGTTTGCACAAGCCAAATATCAGAAAAGGGTGCCCCAGGTTCATCTTCGCATCCCGGTTATGGAGGATGGCATCCTCGATAACACTTGACATCGAATGGGATATTATCTGGATGATGGCGAAGTTGAAGCGAGTGACCCCGAGTCACCTCACACACATTCGTCGTCGGGATAAGGCGAAATGTGAAATGATGCAAACGGGAATGTGACCGTCGCAGCGTGTTCGCATGGCGCCTGCTTTGTTGATCCTCCGCTCGCCCCGGAAGGCCTTTGGTGTCTGGCGGATGTTCTCGTAGTGGTCGGGATGCTCGCGGTGATCGAAAGATCGGCGGGACATGCTCTAGGCCGTAGAAGCTATTGATCGACTCCGCGAGAAGTGTCGACCAATACACCTACCTTTTTCGGACCCGCACGAGGACATGGGGCGGGTTGGCGTAAAATTCTCGGATTTGCAGCTCATCGCGCTGGGCGGGGGTTGTCGCCGCCGCCTTAGCCTCGGTGTCTTTCTAAAGAAATCATCGGTTGATGAAACCCCTTCTCCTTAATGAAGGATCGGTTTTGCAAGGCTATTGCTAAGCCGATCCGCGACACTGCGTTTACTCGCGTGCGAGGCATGTCGGCGCGTGGGAGTCGGGTCCTCGGCGGGCCGACTAAGCAGCGGCAACTGCATCTGCGGACCTCTCGCCGTGAAACTTCAGACTTACCCTAATGTACCACAAACAAAAAGAAAAATCAACTAAATAACTACCTAATGACTCAAAACCTAAATGGGACTGAGACCACAGGAACCTAAACGACGAAATGAATTCCTAAAGACCTCTGGCCCACATAAGCACAAATAGACTGCAGACCTACGTGCGAGCTAGGAATCGGGCACACGGTGGTGGAAATGCCACTATGACCCAAAGCGGCGAGGGTGACTTCGTGTGGTCGGCGACGAGGAGTGGTCTCTCAGGCCGGAGACCGAGCAGACTCGGCAAGGTTGAATGCAGGACGGTGCGCGAGGGAGCTAGGGTTTCAGAGGAAAGGGGGTTCAGGTGGGTGTAAAATGAACCATTCTTGGGCTAAAGCGGTCCGCGTACCATGGCGATGCGGTTCACGTCGCGGCATTGACGAAGTATAACCAAGCGATGTTGCGGCGTGGTGTCTGTCGGCGTGAGCTTTACGATTTGGCGTCAGCGGCGTGAGAATACCGCGTGTGACGTGGCGGAGAATGTTAAAATGGCGTCGCGGCGTGAAATGCGTCGCTGACGTGGCGGAGAAAGACGAAATTTTGGCGTCGCGACGTGTAAATCCTGTCGCGATGTATGGCGGAAAACTTCAAAAAATGACGTCGCGACATGAAATCTCACGTCGCGACGTGACAGAGAAAAATTCTCAGAGATTATATATAACACCAGTTCTGCCGAAGAGCTCTTCCTTGTAAACTTCCCTTTCGGACTTTGAATACTGCGAGCCTCGTACCTACACTTAGGCTCCTGAGTGAAGCCAACAAAGCGAAACAACGATCCATGGATGCGGTAGAAATCAAAGTGAAAATATGATCGTGGCTAAAAATAAGTTTTGAACAGGTTTGCCTCCCAAGAGCGCTATGTTTAATGTCGTTAGCTCGGCGACCACGAAACTCAATGTGATCGAGCATGAAGCTCCTGTGATCGTTGGTATACTTCTTACGTAATTGTGAAGGAATGACTGCAATATATGAGAAACTACTTCAAGTAGTATTTGGCGATTGGAATGGCGGCTTGTGAATGTGCCTTTCTCGGGATGTGAAACTACGCCCCACCATGTGAAAAGACCTTTGTTCACAGTGAAAGGTCAGGACCATGAGACTTCAATTTCCCCGGGAAAAGCTTTTAGTTGAGGGTGAGACCTAAGAGGACATTGTGGTAGGTGAGTGTCTTCTGGTGATCTTCTTGCGTCTTGGGGCCTTGGTCTTCTCATATAAATCAGAGTTCTCATATCTTCATTTGAACTCATCTAGTTCAGGTTGGAGTAGTGCGTTTTTCGCCAGCCAAGTCTTGTCATTGTTTGGTTGTCGGTGGCGATAGGCTCGATGCTCGGTCCCTGCGGAAGGTGGCATGCTTTACCATAAACAAATTACGAGCGAGACACTACCTAAAGGTTTAAATCGCGGTCTGTGCAGGCGCATGATCTATCTTTGAACCAATCCTTCTTGGAGTTGTTGGTGTCTTCTCGAGGATATTATGATTTCTCGGTTGGATACCTGTGCCTGCCAGTTTGAGTTAATGGGTGGTATACAGAGATCATCGATGACGTACCCTTACTTTGTGAAACCTTGTCACATTACCTTGTTGCGAAATCATTTCCATTATCTGATTAAAGCTCGAGGAGTTCCAAAGCGTGAGAATATATTCTTTGCATGAAAGTGGGCTGACCTTGGCATCATTGGTGCGTAGGGATCGCTTCTACCCGGCCGAGACATAGTCTACGCGACAAGATGTACAAATTGCTATATGATGCGGAAATGGTCCCATAAATCCTCCCCATAAATCAAACAATTCTACCTCCAAAATGGGATGCATGGGTGGCTCGTCTTTACAGAGATGTTCCCCGTTCGTTGACATTTGTCCGCAGTGAAGCAGTGATGACGCATCTTTAAATAAGGAAGGCCCGATAAAAACCCGATTGTAGAACCTTGAACAGCGTTCTCTGTCCCACCAAAGTGTCCATACACGGTAGAGTGTGACAATGGTTCGAGATCTATGCATT
Source organism: Tetrastigma voinierianum (assembly GCA_016808115.1). NCBI lineage: Eukaryota > Viridiplantae > Streptophyta > Magnoliopsida > Vitales > Vitaceae > Tetrastigma > Tetrastigma voinierianum. The sequence goes on along the minus strand of JAEQBH010000222.1, from coordinate 789,962 downwards.
TCATCTTCGGGTACATCTCGCTTATCCACAGTCGACGGTTAATACGTAAAGAATTGGCTCTTCTGACTAGTAGTGTTTAAGGTGTCTGCGAAAAACCTTTTTCCTCTTACGATAGTTAAACTCGGGGGATCACTTTTGGCCCACCAAATAGTTCACATAATCTGCAAACCCGAGCTGCCTTCTTGTGTCGTCGATAGCAAAAGTTTCTCGTCTGGAAGTCGTCATTCACTTAGGAACATAAATCGGCCCTTCCGGTCGTGAATGGGTAATTCACCCAAGATTTTGATTGCCCTTCTTGTCCTTGATTTCTACGACCAATTCTTACCTTGTGGGGACCCACGAATCAATCGGGGTTTTGCTCTTTTCTTGGTCATCAGTACTTAATAGCCCAGAATGATCGGTATACGACTTTGTTGCCAATCAAATATAGCTAAATTTGTCGAGAGGCAAAAGCGATGTGATAGTTCTTTCTGCGTAGTAGCATAATTCGGGTGAGCATCGTCGGGGTTCTGGCATCAGTAGATCATGAAAATTTTCTCCGTTTACGCCACTGATCTTGTGTCGAAGTCGCGGCGTCGCATAAGTTCAAATGGAATGCGACCAATGCAAGGCGCCACAACAATAGGGCGAGATCAACTTGCTCCTTCAACGACGCATGCAAACATTGAGGATCAAACTCAAATGGGATTCCTTGGACTAGAAGGTTAGATAACGGTTTCTGATACGTAGAAATCCTTGATGAACCACTATAAAATCAAACGTCATACTAGCTAGAATCCCTTTTAGGAAATGAGTGGGGAAGTAACTTTTCAATTGCTTCAATGCTTCGCCTTATCTACCTGTTCCCTTCACGAGGTCGATGTCCCGAGGACAATGCCACCCTCCCAGTACCATGAAATAGCACCACCTGACTAGGCACTGATTGGTCCTGCTTCACATCTTGCAGCTGCAGCTCTCAAATTTTTAAAATAATTGTCAAATAGAATTTCCATTCTTAATGAATAAGTAATTTGATCGTCTTCTCCGCCGTAATAGGAGAATATGGCCATCATGCATCTATTTGAAAGGTACCGTGCATTGCACGGTCAAGGGCATCGATGGAATGAATGTACCATAAGGACAAGTGAATGTTGTCTTCTCCACAGTCTCGGGGCTATGGCATTGATTGTAGCGGGTATCCATCTAGAAACGTGGTATTCATAACCCGACTAATCGATCGAGCATCGATCTAAGCGGCAATGGAAAGTGATCTTTTTCGAGTGGCCTTGTTCGACTAGATAATCAATCTGAATTCTCCCGCGTGCTTGTTCTAGGCAGCATTAAGATGTTTCAGTCGATGACAGGTTGTTCCTCCCTTCTTGACACCACAGGCGGGTGATCCGTGCAGCGTAAAATGAGGTAAATCACCAGGTGTCTAACCATTTTAAAACCTCTTTCACGATTTACTTCCTTCATTGTCGGGTTTAACCTCGGCTGCAGCTTCCAACGAAGGTTATCATCTTTCTATTAAAAAATACGATGCACATGCACATAGAAGGGTAGTCCCTTTTAGATGGGTTAGAGACCATCAGGAGTGCATGTTTGTGATCTGTGGGACCTCAAATAACTTCTCTTCCACTCTAAATGCGGGTCAAAGATCTTTGAGATAATCACGGGTAAAGTAGATTCTACCCCAGGTAGCCACATACTTCAAATGGCCCAGGTAGAGGTTTTTGTTCCATCTTGGGTGGTTGCTTTCGATCGATGGGGTGCGTTTAACTCTTCGCGGAGTTCCAAGTATTTTTGTCTGTGTGTCAGAAAAGGTCATCATTTTAACATATTCTTACATATAAATTAAACCGGGTTCTCGAATTCATTCTCTGCTAGGCTGATCCTCAGAAAATTAATTAAGACTTGATTTGGCTGAACTTATAGCCTACTATGTCATTAGCAAAAGCAGAGTATCTTCTAGCGGGTCTCTCTTACCGAAGACCTAATTTTACTTCTTCTTCTTGTACTCTTAGTTTCGGTTAAGCCCCTGCACTTGTCGATCATTGCCACATAGGTTGCTAGAAAAGATGTACCACGAAGATAATCGGGGTATTTCTTTATCTTATGTACAAACTATAATCTGGCGGAAAGATAAACTTGTCGGCCTTTTCTTAAGACATCTTCTATTATCCCTCTCGGTGCTTCAAAGATACGTACGCAGTGAAGAGTAGTGTGGTCGGACGGGCTTCTCCCCAATCCCAAGCAGCTTAAAGATGGATAGGGCATAAGATTAATCTTTGGCACCCAAATCACACAGCAGCTCTCTCAAAATATATTTGCAATTGTGCGGGATAGTGAAAGCGCACAGGTCTTTGAGCTTACGTGGTAGCTTCCTGCGAAGGGATGGCCTTGCGTTCCTCGATTAAGTTTAGTCTGAAGTCGCTAATCTTCTCTTACGAGACAAATATCTTCCTCTTGAACTTCCTGCCTTGGGCATTTGCTCTAAGGCATCGACAAATGGAATGTTTATATGCGACTTTTTGAAAACATCCATGAACCGTGAATTGCTTATCCGGTTATGTTTCTTGACACGTTGTGGGTAAGGAGACCAGTTATCTTGGCTTTGCTTCCAGCAGAGGTCTATTGTTGTTTTCTCTGTATTTGTTCTTTGGCTATCATCTTCTAGTTACGGTTGGGTGATCTCCTCAGTCTCAGCGCTCTACGGGTGGGGGTTGCACTTGTGATTCCGATTCTCTCCCACTTCTCGGCGTGGCGCTGCGTGCTCGTTCAGCTCTCTTCTTGGGTTTCTCGAATTGCTTTCGTGAACAGGTTGCCTTACGTAAGTAAGCTTGCCATTTGGCCCATTTGTGCCTCCAAACTCATAGGCGTGCGCTTGATTGTTTAAGCGGGTTGCTTGATCTTTGCATGTTCGCCTTAGTCTCATTCATAAACGGAATCAGTTAACATAAATCTTCAGAGCTTGCTCTAAATCCGGCTTCTTTCGGGGTGGTTCGGTAACCTCGGTTTGATGGCATATTGTTACGGTTATTCGCCATCCATACCCTTGATTGTTTTGATTATTACAGTTTACGATTGTTCGCCACCCTTGTCACGGTCTGGTCCCAGTGGCTATTACCCAATCTGGTCTTTCTTCTTGTGATTGATTACGATTAAACCTCGATCGTATTGGGCTTGCTCAGCCAGGGTTTCTTATTGCGACATTCTGCTTTACTATCTTTGTCCTCCACGAATTCTGACTCCATGGAGTGGTGCGTATAACATGTCTTTGTTCCTGGCACACTTTGTTAGGTTTGTTTAGTCGGTGAGCCACATGATTTACCGGATTGAGACTTCATTATGCATTGCCACGTGTTCTGCGGGTGTAGCCTTCTCTCTAGGCCAGCGATTGGAGTGTTGGTTGCGATCTTCCAATATCTCATCGCTGATGCGTGGTTTTCTTCATCAATGATCACTCCGGTGAGGCATCTATCGTTGTTCGGGTTGTATTTCTCAGGACCATTGTAGAAGGTGTGGACTTGCATCCATCGGACCAGTCGGTGGTGAGGACACTTCCTCGATAATTCATGGAACGTGCCTTACCTCTGCTGGTTCCCTCCCCTCTAGTTGACCAAGCGTATTGATCTCTTGCACAAGTTGTGCAATCTTGAAAAGTCAGAAAAGGCAGTCGAAACTTTTGTACCAACTCGTTCATACTAATGTAGTCAGTAGGCAGTCGGCCAATGTAACTCATCCCAGGAGTGAAAGTGTGGAATAGCAGTAATCTGGAGCTTCTTGTTTCAGTTATGCCGATGGTATCATGACTTGAGGAAGTTAGTCGAATGCATGTTCAGTTCTCGTGGGGTAGTCAGCGGAGCGATATGTTGCAGCTTATCCCAACTCTTTGTATTGACTTTAATTCAGTGTTGCTGATCGATGGCCGTCGTCGGCATCGACATTTGTTGGTGGTAAAACAAACTCATCTAATAACGTCTCAAGGATCAGTCACGGTTGTATAAATGGCTGGGCGCAGTTCTATTACGCTTCTCTGTAGTTGGTTCAACGCGAAAATCTTGTTCTTGGTGTTTTCCATGACTATTGAAGTTCCCAATCACATTATTCTCTGTTCGGCGCAATGCAATGCAGAAGTCTTTTCAGCTCAGGATCTACAGATGTTGATTGATTACGAATTTTCTTTGTCGCATGTACTCACTTGAAACACATCTTGCAATAACACACAAAACTAACAAAAACCCAAATTACAGCGCTTGTAAAAATAACAAAAGTAAAGAAAAAATTCCAGGCTACTATCTATTGCTCACTTCTGCTCAATTTAAACCTTTCCCAAGCCAATGACCTTAAAAGCACAGCCAAGTAGAAAACGCGGTGTGTAAAATGAATGCCTAGCAATAGCAAGTGCACGCGTAGCCCCAAGTAATATAATTAATACTTAAAGTACGGATGTCGATCCACGGGAAAGGTGGGTGGCTTTCTGAGGTTCTACTTTTCGGACAATATACGAATAAATGATTCTAAGGGTGAAACTTAAGTAAGGCTATGACTAAGCTATTGATTCTAGTGAATTAATGGTGTTTGGCGCCTAGGGTTAAATCTCCCCCTATCACGTTTAATGGATTACTTTTCTAAAGATATTGTTATTCAATATATTTGTAATATGTCAATAGCGGGTGATCTTGCCTAGAATATCCTCTCTGAGTATATGCTATCTAGTAAACAAATCAGGGTATATCTACATCTCGACTCATTATTCGAGAAATGATTAAATGTTCTAACCTCAAATGCCACCTTCGAGGTTGAATATCTCTAATGCTTAGAGATCGGCCCAAAGGCTACTCACGAGATCACGAATACCCTCATCTCGAGATCTAGGATCTCGGTGCGATTATGCTAACATTGGCGAACATTAACATATAATTGAAATGCAGGTATAGAGTAGATGTGACAAATTAATAACTGGGCGAGATAACATGAAAGATCAAACTTTAATCCATTGTACATGACGGGTTTGATGTAACCAAAAAAGATCAGAACATAATGGAAAAAGATCGCGTTGAAGCGACCAAGGCATTATCTGAAATTTACGACGTTATTGCAAAGGACTTTATTATTAGTCCGACAGCGGCGCCATAAAACTTGTTGGCCGACGAAAAGGCGATATCTGAATTTCTGACGTTATTACGAGGTATTATCCCAGTCCGACGCGGCGCTGCCGACTGTTGACAAACCGATGAACACATATACGATTCGCTGACACAGTGCAAGGGCCCCATTGCCCAATCCCACGACAACAGTATCAAAACTTTGTTCATCCTTACACTATATAACCCACGATCTTAAACCGATCATGTTCAAAAATTTGGTTTTGATTACGATGATACACTGAGTACCGCAATTAAACAAGTAATAAAAATGGATTTAGAATCCGGATATCGATCCCCGAGATCTCGAAATTTTAAATCACTACCACGACTACTCGAAATTCATACTATTTGAATGTCGGTTGATAAAGTGTTCGAAACGTAAAGGTACGGAAATAACTAAACATAAAGAAAATGAAAATTAGAATAAGCGAAATAAATGAATGAAGGTAAACTAAGTTCTATAACGAAATAGATCTTACGAACGATGCTCTATAAAGAGACACATCGAGAAAGCGGTGTATTGAGCGATCAATTCTGCTGATGAACTCTTGATTGAATTTCTTGATTATCTCAAGTTCAAAATCAGTCCAAGGCAATTTTAGTGCAGCTGGATCTCTCCACACTCCACATTTCGTTATCTCATTTTTCCTGATTCTCGAATTACGAGGAGTTTAGATAACTACTTTTAGCAAAGAACTTCTATGTAATCTGGGTATTTTTCTTTGCGATACTTCATACCCGTTTATGTTGTACACCTTAGCTCCCCAAGTTGCTCCCGATTGACGAGGATATACAAACTGTTCTTTCTTCCTCGAAATTAGAATCGGTGACCTTTCCTTGATTAGATCTCGGCTAACACGGGATTGGCCTCACTATCGAGATTGAAAGGTGAAATCTCTGCTTGTTTTAAATAGATAAGTCGTTCAACTTCGTTCTTGACTTCAAGTGAAGAGGATTTATCTAAGTGAACTTCGCAACCTGACGGATCACAATAGCGGGTTAGTATACCTTCAAAGAACCTCACGTTACCCCGAGTTGTCTTCCACAATATCACTTTCGAGAGGACTTCATAAATCGGGGTAATAGCGATTCTTAACGGGTATAAGAAAGCGACCTTCGGATCAAAATCAATAAACCCGATAATACGAAATAAATTCGTAGAAATGAGCGAATCTTGGAAATACTACGGGAAAGATCAATTCTAACTAAAGCGTTCTCTTGATGGGAGGGCTGAGTTCCTTGATTCTTGGTGCAGCACTACGGCATTCCTTGTTCGATAGAAACGTACAATTGGAAGCTGGAAACTGTCCGAATTTGTTTATACGAAATATAATTCCCAGTATCTTTAAAAAAAGTGAATTTAAGCATTGAAATAACTCAGCGATAACGACCAGTCCAAACAAAATAAAGCGAAAAAAAAGAAAAAGAAAATAATAATCTGTTCTAAAATAGCGAAGAAAGAAAAGAAAAGAAAAGAAAAATAAAAGTGAAGCACAGGCTGCGGATCTCTCTTAGATACGCTGCGACTTGCGTTTTCAATGCATTGCTTTCTATTTTACCAGGGTTTCTCGGTTGGGCCCTAAACCCGATGTGAGCTTCTTGTGGATTTCAAAGTACCAGGCGGTCAACGCTCGTATTGCGACCTCGATTCTCTTGTCGACATAGAATCGTGTCGCGACGATGACTAAAGTTACGCATCTGCGACCCGGTGTTCATGTTATCAACCTAATAATCTTATGCCCTTGCGGTTTCGAGTTGATTGCTTGTGATGTCGCGACATCATGGCCTTATCGCGATCCATTACAGTCTTTACGGTCTTGATGGTTGTTTCGATGTCGCGGCATCGGGATGTTGTCGCGACATGAATCAAGTCTCCTACACCCTTCCCTTTGGTTGTCATGATGTCGTGACCTCGGTTTCTTGTATCGCGTTATCGGCTCACGATCGCATTTACTTGAGCGGGTGTTCACGATATGCGACATCAGCCCAAATTCTCTTACTAGCCGCTCTTCTGTTTGTTGTGGTGTCGCTGACGTCGGTCATCTTCTTATCGCGACGCATCAAGTAAATTAGCTAGTTGTGAATGGGTGCTTCAGCGGCGTCGGCGATCAACTCACGGTTTGAAACCCGAGATGTTTTCTTTGTGATGTCTTGACTTCATCCATAATTCTCTGCCGGTATCAATTGGTTGTACTTGGTGTCGCGACATTTGTCTTCTTGTCGCGACATCACTTGATGCTCTTGGAAGTTGCACTGGTTGTTTATGATGTCGCGACTTAGGGCTTCCCTGTCGCCAACATCGCTCTTGTTCTGCTCTTTCTCATTTGCCTCTGTCATCCACATCGTGACACGCATCAAATTCACTTTAATCTTCACGATGTCGCGACCTCGAAGCGGAGCGTAGACCTGGCGCATCAATAGTTCGACCAATTGCTTTATTTAAACTCTCTTATCATTGCATTTTTTATCCACTTATTCTTTGCATTTTTCATCTTTCTTGCTTCCTTCTATAATGACAAATTGGTGAGTTTCTTCATAATTAATATATTAAACATTCGATTTTCTGCTGATAAGCAGAAAAATGGACTAAAAAAGATGACTTTTAAGCTCATCAAACTCCCCAAACTTAAAATTTTGCTTGTCCTCGAGCAAAGGAAAATAAAGAATTGTTTGTCCTCGAACGCGAGGACATTTTACGTGATTTGCTAGAAGTATTAACTAATTCAACTTTTAAAAGAACATTTTCGAATCTGGAATTAAAAATATCACTATTATTTCAACATTCAGTTTAAAATGCAGGAATAGAGTATGGTATACTTCTATTACAAAATCACCTGATAAACTAATGAATGTAAACAGTTCATTATTCAATCCTTGTTTAATATAATGTGTAGAATTCGACTAATCCTTCTGTTGTATTGATTGAGTATTAAATCTGGAGGTTTTCTGTTGTTTATTAAGTCCCGTATCTTTGGTTTCATATTGATCTCCACTAATGTAGGTGATTCAACCTTAAAATAATCAGTGCAGGTCTTGGGCTTTGTAATGTTAGGCTTGGGTAATGGGTAGGATGGGAAGGAATTTTAAGTTGAGTCTACAGATCTTTTCTCTCCTTCTTACGCCCTTTCTTCCTTATAGTTTCTCTAAATATTTCCCCTCAGCTTCATGTTTGGGACATCTCTTTGATTTCTTCAATTCAGAACTGTATGCTCCTTATTTTTCACTTGTAATTTCACTGGGGATTTTTTTTTTTTTTTTTGTTTGTCACCATTTAAAGATAGTGCAATGTTTTAACTTTTTAGGCTTTCTAACACTCTTAGCAGAACGCTGGGTTGGTAGCTCCCCATACCAGAATGGCATTAGGGTGCTAGGTGTTGAAACACCCCCTAAGGGCATAATTGTTCAAGAGAGTTGGGCCTGAGATAAAACTTATCCACTAGAAGCCTTCTTTTACTATTCACCTTTTAAGCTCTTTGCCTTTTCTTTTCATTTCCCTTTTCCAGGTTTCTCAAAATAGCCTCCCAAACCTGGCTGCTTTGCTATCTTAAGATTCTGGGTAATCTATGGGTTCACTACGAAGGTAGTGTCTTGGATGAGTGGAGTTTCCATTGGTTTATGTTTCCATTGAAAAATCAAACATTGACTTTCAGTGCAGAACTAATATATACATCTTTCCACAACTCAGGGATAAACCAAAATATGGCCTCAAGCTTCATTCCAAGAATGGCTGTATCATTTCTTGTCGGTTGTTTTTCAACTAAGTTTAAGCCTTAATCAATATTCAAACAAGTTCTAGGACTATGGATTATAATTCTGAATTCGGAAAATTTTCTAATTTGAGACAAAGTTTCCAAAGGTGTTGTTGGCCAGAGGTGTATTAATTCCTTGAGACTTGTGTTTTATTCAGCATCTAATTTCATTAGTACATTCGAATAATTACTTATTAATGGCAATTTCTATTACAACAAATATCATTGAATATCTGCTCACATTCTTAATTCGGTTGTAATTAGACCTGGTGAAACGACACGATATTATTCGATTTCTAGCAGAGAAATAAATATCACGAGAAACACAAATACAATTCTGATCAGCAGTTGTAATTCAACGAAATTTATTCAAAGTCGGGAAAGATTTCAATTTTTACAAAAGCTTGTTTCCAATTCTGACATTTCAAAGCTTCATTTCTGCTCCAAAATCTATCTCTTCTCAGTTTGCATCCCATTGAAATTTGGTTCTCTGGGCCTTGGCTCCTAATGAGTGATTCGGCCGTTAATAAAGTTGTGCAACAAATTGGGGGCTGCTTCCACCTTTTTCTTTGGAGCTTCTTGATTGATGGATTCTAACTAATCCATATTCCCCTTCCATCCACCGTTCTCTGGATGAAACCACGTTTTCCGACTCCACTCATTCCATAAAACAGTGTTTTCACCATTCGGACGCTTCCTTCACTCTCATTCTCCCTTCCCTTCATTCTTTACCTTGTTCCCTGAATTCCTTGTTCTTCCATCCCTTTTATAATTGAGGTGTGTCTCTTGGAAAGAACAAAGTCATTAAGATTTCTATTCAATTTCTATGGGCGAATTAAATGAGATTCATCGGTTTATGTCCCTTTTGTATTTTCCAACTCCCAGGACTTCGGCTTTTCTTGGAGAATTTAGGAGCGTTTTTTCTTGAATGCCTTAATTTCCTCCCAGTTATGCTCTTTGAAGCGTGAATATTCCCGCAGTTGATTAGATCAAAAGATGGATTTCGGTTCCTGTATTTATTACTATTTATTCTTTCTAAGTTAACAAATTTGGGTGACTTGAATCGATCTGGTGCGTAGCAGAGACTAGACCACGGGGTTCAATGTAAGGACATTATCCCACAAAAAGGCAGTATATTCGTTCGCCCCGGACCCTTAAATCGAAGACATTAATTTACGGATCATCATGACCCCAAATTTCATATTGTGACACAAAATCTTGAGGTCACGACAAAGGAGTGTTCCTATCATATGGTTATGTGATGACACTTACCACTTCTTATTATCAACATATAATTTTGGTTATCCTTTTGAACGTGTTATGCCTCAATAATAATCAATCAAATTTAATGACATCAAGTTATTCAATGTCACCAGTAACCACAACTCAATTTATTTTTATTTTGCAGAAAATGTATAAACTAGTTAAGCATTTCACCCTGAAGATAAAAATGAATTCAACTTTCAAATCATACCACTTGATATAAAATCCTAACAGTAACTTTGAAAACAAGTACAATTCAGATTAAAAGATAGAAAAGAATGAGAGACTCCTTTTATTCCCAGTCCTTAATCTCATTTACTTTGAATGTGATTTGAGATTCTTCTTTACATTGCAATCACTGTTCCTTCCACAACTACGCTTCATTTTGGCTTTTGGTTGGACTTCCTTTCATTCATGACATTATCAATGCATCCCGATTTGGCCTCTATGGTACGACAATTTGTTCATCACATTCCTTTACTCTCTTGATAATTAACAATATTCTATATATGTTTGAACAGTAATCTCTCTCCAGCATTGGAAGAGTGATGATGAAAGAAGATTTATTTGAAATAAGCTCTCATCGGCTCCATGTGTTCGCAGGATTTAAATTGGTAGGAGGTTAAACCATGTGGTAACATCGTGAGAATGGGAACGATTGGAGTTGAATAACCGGCTCCACACCATTCAATTTAGTTGATTTTCTTATAGAAACCTTTAAAATGTCTTTGGGATTTCGTGGAATGACCGGTAGAATTAATTCTGTGGACCATGGTTATCGATCTTTGGTTAAGGCTTAAAATGCAGTAACAATGATTGCTATCACAATTACATTGTTAAATATTTGGCTGTGGATGATAATTCCATAAATTCTCCATAGTGTCATCACTCCTTGAAGTTCCTTCTCTTTTGCATTCACGTTAACTATCTATTACAAATCTTTATACGTCATGTTTGTATGAAATTGTCTTTCACGAAATCAAGTATAATCGGATCAATAAGTTAGCCTAATCAGCAAACGCATTTCATCTGTTTATTAAAGGTCGATGGCTAAAGTCTTGCCCGAAATAACTATTTTGTTCTTTTTCTTTTAAAAATAATTGTCCCAGTGGTGTTTCCTTACTCATCTGAATATTGATTTATTAAATTCTTTCGATCCCGACAACGGCGCCATCGACTTTTGTTGGTCGACGAAAAAGGCATTATACAAATTCTGACGTTATTACCGAAAGTTTACTGTCTAGTCCCGGCGGCGCCATAAAACTTATTTGATGACGAAAAGGCGTATTGAAATTCAGCGTTATTGCAAAGAGGACTATTCTCCAACCATGCTGAAGCCATAAAACTTCAGTGACCAAACGACCGAACATATCTGAACAAGCGACCTGATACGAGGATTGTGTCTAATCCCCCGGCCAGCAGTATCAAAACTTTGTTCATCCTTACACTATATAACCCCTGATCTCTTAAAATAAATCATGTTGAAATTTGGTTTTGGTATGATGATGCAGTCTGGGTCAACAAGTAATAAAATGGTTAAGTCGAATACTCAGATCACGAGAAGTCTGAATTTTAAATCAACACCACGACTACTGTATACTATTTGGGACATCAGGTTGATAAAAGTGGTGGCGTAAAGTGAGGAAATAACTAAACGCCAAAGAAATGAAAATTAGAATAAGTTGAATAAATGAATGAAAGGTAAAACTAAGTTCTATAACAAAAATGAATCTTGAACAATTATCATAAAGAGACACATCGAAAGCGGGCGTAGTGAGCGATCAATTCTGTAGTGAATATTGATTGAATTTCTTGATTATCTCAAGTTGAGAAATGTCTGTCGAGGCAATTTTAGTGCGGTGGATCTCTCCACACTCCACATTTCGTTTATCTCATTTTCGCAAATTCTCTCGGGTACAAAGTTTAGATAACTACTTTTAAAGAACTTCCTTAATCACGGGTATTTTTCTTTTGCAATACTTCATACCCATTTTATGGGTACATTTTGCCTTAGCTCCCAGTTATCGGTCGACGAGATCTCTGACTTCAAATTACTCTTCCTCGAAATTAGAATCGATCAACCTTTCCTTGATTAGATCTCAGCTAACACGAGATTGGCCTCACTATCCGAATTGAGTGAAATCTGCTTGTTTAAATAAATTCAGTCGTTCAACTTTCGTTCTTGACTTCAAGTGAAGAGGATTTATCTAAGTGAACTTGCAAGCGCCGCGGATCCCCCAATAGCGGGTTAGTATACCTTCCAAAGACATCACGTTACCCCGGGTTGTCTTCCTGTGTCACTCGGAGGACTGTGAAATCGGGGTAATGGCCAGCGATTCTTAACGGGTATAAGAGCGATATTCGGATCAAAATCAATAAACCAATAATCACGGAGAGTAAATTAATGGCTGAAATGCGAACAAAATCCTCTTTGGAAAATACTACGGAAAGATCAATTCTGCTAAACGTTCTCTTGATGGAGGTGGGTTCCTTGATTCTTGAATTACCTTCTGACATTCGCGGTCAATAGAGCATTGCAATTGGGCTGAACGATCGAATTTGAATTTATACGAAATTCCATACGTTCAGTAGTAACTGAAAAGAAATTGATTTCGGCATTCGGCTTATTTCAGCGATAACATTCGGATCAAACAAAATAAAACGAGAAAAAAAAAGAAAAAGAAAATGCAATAATCTGTTCTAAAATAGCGAAAAGAAAAGAAAGAAAAGAAAAGAAAAATAAAGTGAAGCCCTAATTACCAGATCTCTATGATGTACGAGCTTGCGTTTCAATGCGATGCGCTTTCTGTTATCGAGACACGGGTTGATTTCGCTTAATGTGACTGGCGTAGTTTCAAAGTACCGGGCCCGGATTCGCGCTCGTATTTGCGACCTCGGTTCTTGTCGCGACACTTAGAATCTCATGTCGCGACGATGACTTAAAGTTACGCATCTTATGGTGACCGTTCATGTTGTCCCGCGACACCAATCTTATGCCCTTCTGCCGGGTTTCGAGTTGATTGCTTGTGATGTATCGCGACATCATGGCCTTGTCGCGACATCCATTCTAGTCCTTTGAACGATGGTTTGTTCGCGATCATCGCGGCCTCGGGATGTTGTCGCGACATGGGCTCGGAAGTCTCTACGCGCCGACGGTTGTCATGATATCGTGACCTGAGTTTTCTTGCGACACTTGACTCTGACTCTTGTTTACTTGAACGGGTGTTCCCTGATGTCGTGACATCAGCTAAATTCTCTTGTACTCTTCTACTGTTTGTTGTGGTGTCGCGACATGATGCTAACTGTCGCATCAAGTAAGTGCTTCTTTGTTGTGAATGGAGTGCTTCTTGGCGTCGCGTGTATCAACTTCACGGTTTAAGCCTTCGGAATCTTTTCTTTGTGATGTCTTAACTTCATCCATAATTCTCTACTTGGTATCCAATTGGTTGTACCCAGGTACATGTGACATACGTCTTCTTGTCATGACATCACTTGATCTTCTTCCGGGATTCTTGGCCCCAGTTGTTTATGATGTATGACTTGGGCTCCCACATCAGCATTTATCACTCTTTTAATTGCGCTCTTTCCTCGGCTACTACATTGTGATCCACAGTAAGCTACTGCGTAAATTCCTTTTAATCTTCGATATCGCGACCTCGAAGCTGGGTATGGGCTGAGCCCCCATCAATAGTTCGATGATTGCTTTATTTAAACTGCTATCATTTGCATTTTTATCCACTTATTCATTTTCCTTCTTTCTTCCTTTCCTGCTAATGACAAATTGGTGAGTTTCTTCACCAATTACGTATATTAAACATTCAATTTTAGCGAAAATCAAGCAGAAAAATGGACTAAAGAGATGACTTTTAAGCTCATCAATTAATAAAAAAACATTGTTACAAAATCAGAAAATATCAGAAAAAATGGCGTTACAATTCCGGGCACTTCCTCGAGAGTCGATTGTCACTTTGCTCGAAACACGTGCCTCCGTTCGTGCATCTCTGCGTCTACTGTTTCTGTATTAATCACTTCGTAGTGAAGAGTCAGTTTTTCGGCGCGTCGCGACGTGGTGACGTCACGACGTGGTGACGTCGCGACATGGTGACATGGTGACGTCGCGACGTGGTGACGTCGCGACGTGGCGGATCACTTCCACACTTTGCTCCTACGTTGTTCCAAAGCGCTTCCAAGGCTGCTCTTTGCGCTCAGTAGACACGTAACCACACGGTTAAAATCGAGGATCTAGCCACAAAAACTATAAAATTATTATAAAATAAATGTGAAAATGACGAACCGACGCGAGTGTAAGATGAGTGTTTTAGGCACTCATCAGTTGGGCAAGGAATTTTGTGTTGAGGCTATGACTTATGCATGTCATCTCATCAATAAATACCACCTTATTGTTGTTGATGATAAATTCCATAGAGTATAGATGCAGATATTTATTTCGATTATGATTCCTTAGATGTTTTTGGTTCTACTACATACTATCATGCGAAAGAATCCAAGCTGGATCCAAGAGCCAAGAAAGAAATATTCTTAGGTTTATCTTTAGGAATTAAAGGATATCGTCTTTGGTGTCCTAGTTTAAAGAAGATTGTATCTAGTAGAGATGTGACATTTGATGAGTCTTCAATGTTGAAGAAATTGGAAAATCAGACAAAGGAAAAGGTATTCGTAGTAGGTGGAGCATAGTCAACAACAAGTGGAGTTTGAAATAACAACATTGCATCAACTACGATCTGTTGAACATAAATGTTGAAGTAATCTCGTAATCAAAGGACTTAGAAATGGTGGAGAAAGGTTCTTCTTTCGAGAATCACTACAACAACATGAATATATTGCGGGTTAATAAACTAAACATGAATCGTAGACGCTCGATATAAAGGAAAAAAGTGAAGCTTACTTATAAAAAAAAAAAAAAAAAATTCAATTGTAGATGATGATGTCCTGCCTCATAAAAACGTCATGTGTTACGGAAAGCGAATAAGTGGAAACTGACTATGGAGAAGAGGAATGGAATCTCTTCAAAGAATGAGACAGGGGCTTACTCAACTACCTGGGAGTAAGAAGGCAATTGGGTGCAAATGGGTATTTACAAGAAGGATTTCTTGAGAA
This sequence comes from Tetrastigma voinierianum, assembly GCA_016808115.1. Taxonomy (NCBI): domain Eukaryota; kingdom Viridiplantae; phylum Streptophyta; class Magnoliopsida; order Vitales; family Vitaceae; genus Tetrastigma; species Tetrastigma voinierianum. The sequence continues at coordinate 774,703 of JAEQBH010000222.1, read as the reverse complement.
TTATGATGTGTCGCGGCTATAAGGCGGAGTTCTTGAAATTTAAAAATTCACGCTAAGAAGGAAGGAATTGACTATAATGAAGTATTTTCTCTAGTGAAACATTCTTCCATTAGAATTTTGTTAGCCTTGGTAGCTCAGATGAATATGAAACTAGTTCAACTTGATGTAAAAACAACTTTTTTACATGGTGACTAGGAAAAGGAAATCTATATGACTTAGTTAGAGGGATTCAAAGCTATTGGTAAAGAAGATATGGTTTGCAAATTGAAAAGATTGCTTTATGGTTTGAAGCAATCTCCAAGACAATGGTATAAGCGGTTTGATCAGTTTATGATTTGTCGGAGGTACACTAGAAGTAAAATTTGATATTTGTGTGTATTTTTTGAGGCTACATGATGGTTCTTTCATTTATCTACTCTTATACATTGATGATATGTTGATAGCTTCGAAGAATGTCGAAGAAATTGAGAAATTGAAGACTCAACTGAATTAGAAGTTTGAAATGAAAGATTTGAGTGAGGCAAAGAAGATACTAGGTATGGAGAACATTAGCGATAGAGAAGGAGGCAAGATTTGTTTGACTTAGAAGCAATATTTGAAGAAGTTATTATAGTGTTTTGACGTTTCAGAGAAGTCAAAACATGTAAGAACTCTACTTGCTCCTCATATGAAACTTAGTGCATCTTTGTCTCCTAGTTCAGGTGAGGAACGAGAATGTATGTCTTGAGTTTCATATGCTAATGTTGTTGGTAGTCTAATGTATGCTATGGTGTGTATGGGACCAGCCATTTCAAATACAGTTGGAGTAGTGAGTAGGTATATGCATGATCTTGGTAAAGGACATTGGCAGGAAGTGAAATGGATCCTATGATACTTGTTGAAAATCGAAGATGTTGGCTTAGTCTTTGAGCGAGACGATACATGTAATCAGTATGCTATTGGCTATGTGGATTCAAATTATGCTGGTGACTTGGATAAATGGTGGTCGATAACTGGTTATGAGTTTACTCTTGTAGGAGTACTAGTGAATTGGAAGTCTACTTTACAATCTACAATCGCTTTGTCTGCTACTGAAGCAAAGTACATGACATTGAAACAAAGTACATGTTGGTTGAGGCTGTAAATGAGGATATTTTGTTAGGAGGAATACTGGATGAATTAGGGGTTAGTTGGAAACAAATCTCTATTTATTCTAACAATCAGGGTGCTATTTGTTTAGCAAAGCATCCAGTGTTCCATGTTTATACGAAGCATATTGATGTTTGTTATCATTTTGTGCGGGAGATTATTAGTGAAGAACAAATCTTGCTTCAGAAGATTGAGACTGCCAAGAATCCAGCAGATATGTTGACTAAGGTGGTGACAACGAATAAGTTCAATCATTGTTTGGACTTGATCAACATTGTGAAAGTTTGATTGTGCCATTGAGTGGAGGCTTTGTTGCTTTCATAAGAAAAGAGACGTTTTGAGGTGTGATTGACATATTCGTTAAGGTGGAAATTTGTTATTTTGTCTTATATGTAATCCTACATCGATTAAAAACTGGGTTTTGCTTTTACCTCCTAGCCTATAAAAGGATTTTTCCCTCTTTATAATATTCACACCTTTCCTCCTCTCTACTTTGAGTATTTGTAGTATTGCTCAAATTTATTGGGTATTTACTTTTTGGCCCAATTTATTAGGAAATTGATTTGTGGCTTAAAGTTTGCAATTCTCTTGGATTAGTGAAAGTTTTTCGATGACGCTTGAGGACGTAGGTATTTATGCCAAACCTCGTTAAATTTTTTGTGTTATCTTTCCTTTTCCGCCTTTAGTTATTCTACTTGTTGCATTATTTTGTGTATTGGCACAAAAATTGGCCTTCGCTTGTATTTAGCCTTGGATGGAATTTACTGCCTAATTGGGGCTGCATTCCCAAACAACTCGACTCATCGACAGTGCCTCGTGGTGCGACGAGGTCTGGCCACAACGGGGTTCTCACCCTCTCTGATGCCCCCTTTAAAGGGATTTGGGTCCTGTAACACCCCAAATTATCTGCTGCTGGAGTTTATAACATGTTTGGGTATAATAGCGTAAAGTATATTTATTCGGAATAAAATAAAGATAAAAACAAAAGTAGAATATCGTAAGTTAAATTATAAATAATAAAAGATTTGAGGCTATTGTAAAAAAAATAATATAAATTGATTTAAAATATTATAAGAGTTGGAGAGATACGAGTAAAATAAAAGGGGATATAAGGTCGAATAAGGATAAGACGAAAGAAATATCTTTATTTTGATTAATAACCCAGAGAAAAAAAGGAAACTAATCGAAAGAAAAGAAGAAGAAAGAAGAAGAAAGAAGATGCAATTTATAAGAATTACTAAATTTGAGTATTGGTATGGAATTTGATATGGAATTACTAAATTTAGTATTGGTATTGGAATTTGGTATGGAGCTACTAAATTTAGTCTATTGGATACATGTATCTTAGGTTGTATAGCACTATGGTATGTGTATGTAAGTTGCTTGAGTTGTATGAAAATCTAGTTTTTGGTCCTAGACGTTTAGATACATGGTTAATAACCACTCTATCTTGTGTATGGTTTGGGTTTGAGAACTCACAAACTCGTTCTTGTAGGGTTGAGTTAAGAGAACTTCAAGGCTCCCTAAATATGTGTATGAGAAGGGTCTAGTTGCAAGTTGAACCCGGAAAATGCCTATTCGACCATATGCGTAGCCGGATCTTATAATGGGTTTTGAACCAGAAATAAAGAGTGTGGAAGTAAGTCCTTCTTGGAAATTGTAGCCACATCAATCAGGCGATGTTAGGCTTTGAATTTCGGTCGGACTCCTGTGAACCAAGTTATGGTCTTTTTTACTGCGAAGCAGTCAAATGGTGAGAGGTACGTGAAGTGCGTCAAGCGGTCGTCAAGCGATGCCCCGTCAACGAGGTGTCTGAGTCGTCGATGAAACGATGGTCCGTCAGCGAAGTGCCGTCGAGCAAGGGGTGCGTCGGTGAGCGGTGGTGCGTCGGCGGTGGTGCCGTCAATGAGTGCGTCCAGCGGTGGTCGTCAATGAGTCGTGAGTGAGCGTTGGTCGTCAGCGGTGGTAAAATCAAACAAGGGGGTGCGTCGGTGAAACGATGTGGTGGTCGGCGATGGTAAAATCAACGGGGGCCGATCAATAAAGATCGTGTCGGTGAGCGTTGATCGCGACGGTGGTCGGCTCGTCGAGGCCCGGTAAGCATAACTGGCGAGGAAGGTCATATCTTAACGTCTGAACTCAGTTTGGGTGTTCTTGGACTCTATGGAAAGCCGTTGGTCGAGAAGTCCATCCACTTATGCCTGAGGAGAATAGATGTCGGACCAAAGTGTTAAAAATGGGCTCAATCGCGGTCACGAAACAATGGTTCAGTCAGCTCGTCAAGGCGATTACGCGCGACCTCGACTTCGGAAGGTCATATCTCGCCCGTTTGAACTCGATTTGGGTGTTCTTGGACTCTATGGAAGCCCATTGAGTCAAGAATTCGAAATAGACAACGATAATATTGGAACTCATATTAGTTCCAGAAAACACGGAAACAGTAGGCAGTACAGGTAACCATAGTTATTTGTATTATGAGCGCGCTCATGAATTCATAAATAACTCGTAAGTATCTGATTAAACATAGTTAATAATGCGTATAATGAAGTATGAAAAATGTAAGATATGAATAACTGATTGTATAACATATATATATATCTCATATGATTACCGAATGACAATTATTGAGGAATATGAGATATATCACGAACATAAATACATATTGATTAATGCATAGAACACAGTAGAGGATAAATCGACGTACTATTAGGAAGAATAAGTCTGCAGCATATCGATTATATTAGAATCGGGACCCAGTGTGGGTCAATGACATAGATCCGTTTGGATCGAATTGGCTGAAAGAGATCGTGTGGCCCTCGAATTTATCATGGAATATGAGTCCAGTCTCGGACCGTGATGATACCTTCGGGTATAATATATTCACAGCGCCTACGGGCCACTGTGGATCTTTGTTTCCTCACATTAGATATAACTTCCTCAGGTCCTCATGGATTATAGTTTCTGTATCCACTCCTAAGGTTTAAACTGACCATGAAACATAAAGAAATGGCAATTATATACAAAGAAATAAGTATGAGCACTATGTTTACTATCATGATGATAGTATACGATTACAAACAGAAGTAAAAGTACAAGATTCACATGAAAATCCTCGGAAGATGATATAAAATGAAAGCGGTTATGATATAAATATATATATGAGAAATGACAAGAATCTGCTCTTTGTTATATGTGTTCCTTATGCATTTGTATAAAAGTGTGGTGACTCTTAATAGAAGTCATATTCCCCCTTCAGCGTAAAGCTTAGCATGATTCAATCGGTGTAGGTCTGAGGGAAAACGAGAGGGCATAAACAAGTAAAAGTATCAGTGAGTCAGAGGCTTCTTTATCAATGGTCCCCCTTGGAAGACCTTTGAGTCTATTTTGTATATATTTGTAAACCAATACTAAATGTAGCCAAATGTTGAAGACAATTTCGATATTTGGAGCTTTGCTATATATATATTTACATGTCATTTGCTTCTGAGGAATGTAATACAAGTTAATTGTTCAACATTATATGAATATGCAAGTGTAAAGGTTATAAGTATGATAAAAAAGTGACCCTCGCCGACATCATCTTAGAGTTGGGCGTTACCGGTTTAGTGGTATCAAGCGTATCGGTTGGTTGGACATGATGGTCGGATCGGAGAAAGGGAGTCTTCTGGTTTAGTGTGTCAGGAAGCCTGGGTTTGGCGTTTACGGAAGAACCCTAAGTTTAGGTGGCTGGAATAGATCTCTCAAATAAGAACGTGTTTAGTAATGTGTTGGCTTTGATGTGTGGATGTCCTTGTGTTTTGTATAGATGGATGCGTCCGAAGAAATTTCTGCTAAAGTGTCAACCCGATGGAACAGGGTTATCGGCTTACGAACAACCGAGAAAGTAATGTGCCTAATGAACCGCGAACGCTGCGAGAATATCATGAGACATGGCTGGGACTTTGGATGAATTGACCTCTCCACAAAAGCTGATAGACACGGTAAGAGAGCGTGGAAGCGAAAGGAATTCCATGAATTCGAGCATGGAAGAGTCGAAATGGGTCCCGGTTAGAAAAGCTAGAGGGGTATTAGAAGAGGTTAGATGTCCTCCGTCAGCGAGCATCATGTGCGATCTCAACATTGCGGGTGAGGCATATCAATTTGGTGAAACTAAGTACTCAAAGTCCAGGATTCGGTCTGACATGGGAATTCTTTGTCCAGTCGGGACAAGTATGTTGCGAGATGTATAGGGATTCCAAGTGGAGAAGCAGGTTCCTAAATTTGAAGCAAAGACTTATCGGTGGCTGAATATGAAAAAGAATTTAGCCATCTTAGTAAATATCTGCCAGGAATTGGTCCTCAGCTGTTTCGGTGTAGACGGTGAGGATGGGCGCATGATTCCATCGAGAGGTATTTGTGGCACCTAGGCTTCTCTCAAGCAATTAGTTTTTGCTCCCGGTTGGTCAATTTGCAATGAAAGTAGAGAGACTAGAAACGAGCAACAAAGGTTTCAAAGAAGAAGTTTTCTAGATGAGCTTCGATCCTCACTCGGGAAAAGAGCTAGAGAATCTCTCGACTGTTCGAGGAATATAGTTGACGAGGTAGAAGGCAAGGTCAATGTAACACATGAAATACGAATAGGGTGCTTCGGTTGGACAGGGAGAAATTCCCGAATGCCCTCATTGCCATAAAAGGCATTTGGGAGTTTGCAGGATATTGACAGGAGGGTGTTTTCGGTGTGGAAGCCTTGAGCATTTGAAAGCACAGTGTCCCCGAGAGTTAGGGGATAATAGAAGCCAACAAGGAAGTGGCGGGGAGAGGGAAGATCGGGACTTACTCAACTGCGTCAGTGGTAGGGGTCGCGGTGCATTATCTAGGTATGAAGGACGAGGAGGCATAGTTCGGAAAGCGATGAGATCCGTCCTATGCTACGAGCACCAGCACGAGCATATGCTATGAAGGCTCGTGGGGATGAGAATGCTCCACGAGTTATAAGCGGGTATATTTTCTTTATATGATATAGAGATGCATGCATTGATCTGGATCCTCATTCATATGTGTGCATGGAGCATGTATTTGACAAATGCAATGAGGAGAAATAGCATATGACATGCATGTAACTAATTAAGTTGGAGACCTGACGTTAGTGTGAATAGCATATACGAGAAATTGCCCCATTGTTATACAAACGAGGAGAGTTTCTCGTGATTTGATAACACTCCTATTCAAAGTTGACTTGATTCTAGGAATGGATTGGTTGTCTAAGCACTTAGAGTTATCGTGGATTGTGGACAAAACTGTTAGTGTTGAAATGCTCGACAAAGCGGGTAACGATGCAGGCATTGGATCAAGTGTAATGTCTAATGTCATCTCACTATGCAAGCTAGGAGAAATTATGAGGAAAGGAGGTGAGACATTCTTAGCTTTGATACTTGACTCGAGGGAGGTCAAGTTGATGTAGAAAAGATCAGTGGTAAAGGAATTTCAGGATATATTCGGCATTCTGGTATTCACGTGAGAGAAGTGGACTTAGCCAGGAATTGTACGAGGGAGCAGGTCCCTATGTCAAAGGGCCTGCCTGGGATAAGCTCCAAGCGAAATTGAAAAGTTAAAAGTCAGTGCGAACTTAGATAAAGATTTATCCGACCAGTGTGTCCCTTGGGGTGCACATTTTATTTATGAAAAGAAAGGTAGCACTCACGGATGTGCATCGATTATCGGCGGTGTAAGGTGACGGTGAAAACGGTACCCGTGCCCAGAAAATTGAAGATCTTTTGACTCGATTGAAAGGCGGGTGTCTTTTCGAAGATAGACCTGCGATCAGGGTATTATCAGTTGAGGGTAAAGGAAGGAGATGTGTGGCGCATTTAGAGCAGATATGGTCATTATGAGTTTTAGTCATACCATTCTGGTTATTAATACCATAGGTAACATTCATGGATTTGATGAATAGGGTTTGGGACCCTATGTGGATCAATTTGTTGTAGTTTTTATTATTATCCTAGTGTATTCTGGGATGCACAGGAACTATGAACCCTTTGAGAATAGTCTTAGGAACGTTAAGAAAGAAGTTATATGCACTAAGCTCCGGCAAATGTGATTTTATTAAAAGAGTCTCATTCCTAGGCATATTACGTGTCTGGCGAGGGTATAAGAGTTGATCTGCTAAGATTGAAGCGGTTGTGGTGGAAATCACCTCGAATGTAGCGAGGTGAGAAGTTTCTTAGGCTTAGTAGGTTATTATAGAAGATTTGTGAGAGCTTTTAGTCATAAGCTTCTTAAGCTTGCAAGTTACTCGAGGGAAAGGAATAAAGTTTGAGTGGACGGACAAATATCGAATAGTTTTGAGCAGTTAGAAAGGGTCTTTGGTTGAAGCACCGATATTGACCGCATTCTTTCGGAAAAGAGTATACTCTGTATAGTGATGCTTCAGGCATTGGTTTGGGATGCGTGTTAATGAGATGGGAAAAGTAGTGGCTTATGCGTCAGACGATTGAAGCCCATGAACAAAATATCCCGCTCATGACCTAGAGTTAGACTGCGGTAGTGTTTGCTTTAAAAATATGGCGACACTACTTATACGGGAAAAAGTGTAGAATTTACACTTAGATCATAAGAGTCTGATGCTAGCAGAAAGAGTTAAATTTGGGACGGCGGAGGTGGTTAGAGTTAATAAAGGATTATGAGCGCATCATAGATTACCATCCGGAAAGGCTATCTCGTAGCGATGCTTTAAGCGAAAGGCATTGGTAGCGATGTCCTTCTGATGCGGTGATTGGAGATTAGGTGATGATGGAGCTATGTTAGCTCGATTAAGAAGCGCGACCAGTTTTAAAGCAAATGATTATAGATCTTGAAAAATGATGAGTTACGAAAATTTACGGATGGTTAGAGATGGTGACAAGACCGAGTTTTTTAGAAAAGAAAATTTGGGAAGTTTGTATTTCCGGAATAGATTATGTGTGCGGATGATAAAGAGCTAAAGAAAAGTTGCTATTTGAGGCTCGTAATACGGTATTTACCATGCGTCAGGGAGGGAATAAGATGTACCCGGGACTTGAAGCAGGTTTTTATTGGTGGAAAGGAATGAAAAGAGATGTGGCGAATATGTGTAAGTGTTTGACGTGTCGTGAGTCAAAGGCCCGAACACCCAGTGCCAACGGGTTTGTTAAATCCCCTTCAATTCTCAATGAGTGGATAACATCTCTCTCGTTAACCTTGGGGTTTCCTACTAACAAAAAACATGACTACGTTTGGGTGATTGTAGATAGGCTCACAAAGTCGGCCCATTTTATCCTGATCAGAGTTAGCTATTCTATGGATCGACTAATTTGAGGTTATATGTAGATGAGATTGTGCGATTGCATGGTGTCTTAGATTGTCTGTGTGGATAAAGATGTAGAGATTTACGTCGAAAGTTTGGAAGATTACAGTCAGCTTTAGGCACTAAGCTGGTGCAGATGCGAGCATTCCATCCATAAGCGGATGGACCGGTCGGAAGATTGGTCAGTTCTTTCGAAGATATAAGCGGAGTTGTGTCTATCGTTTGATTGGGATAGAGTATATTCATTGATGCGATTTGCTATAACAGTTTTCGATCAAGCATTGGTATGGCACCATATGACTTTTGTATGGTCGAGAAATGTAGAACTCATTGTGTTGAATGAATTGAATGGCTTGAGCGGTAAAATTAGGACATAGTAAAAAGATCTGAGAAGAGTACAAGTTATTGTGGAGGTTAAGGCGGTAGTGATGACAAAAATCGTATGCCCGACCTAAAGAGGAGAGATATTGAATATAAAGTGGGAGACAAGGTCTTCTTAAAAGGTATCACCATGGAGGAAAATTCTTGGTTTGGTCGAAAATGATGAGTCAAGGTTCCTTAGGGCCATATGAGATTTTGGAGCGTGTATTGGCCACAGCTTATCGATTGGCACTCCTACGGAGTTGGCCAAATTACACGATGTGTTTCATGTGTCGATGCTTCGGAGAGATACGCTCTCGATGAGTCGCATACTACAGTCTAAAATCGATCTGAAGATTTGTCATATGATGGGGAGCCCGAAGACCATTACGGCTCGAGAGGTGAACAGGTTGCGAGACAAACAAGTACCATTAGTGAGAGTTCTCACGGCAGCACCGTGGTAGAAGAAGCTACTTGGGGCAGGAAAGCGACTATGAGAGCCGCGGTATCCGTAACTCTTGAATCGGGTATGAATTTAGGGACCAAGTGCTTTTAAGGGGAGAGTTGTAACACCCCAATTATACCCTAACAGTTTTATAACACATGTTTTATGAATTTATAATAAAAACGTAAAAGTATATTTATTGAATAAAATAAAAAGATAAAAACAAAAGTAGGACTATGCATAAGTTAAATTATAAATAATAAAAAGATTTGAGGCTATTGTAAATTATAAAATTGATTTGCAAATATTATAAGAGTTGGAGGACCAAGTAAAATAAAAAGGGGGATAAGATCAAATAAGGATAAGACGAAGAAATATCCTATTTTGGTCTTGGAGAAAAAGGAGAGCAAATACGAAGAAAAGAAGAAGAAGAAGAAGAAGAAGATTACAGGTATGGAATTACTAAATTTGAGTATTGGTATGGAATTTGAGTATGGAATTACTAAATTTGAGTATTGGTATGGAATTTGAGTATGGAACTACTAAATTTGAGTACGGATACATGTCTTGGGTTGTATGGCACTATGAGTATGTGTATGTAAGTTGCGGGTGTATGAAAATCTAGTTTTGGTCTAGAACGTTTAGATACATGGTTAATAACCCTCTATCTTGTGTATGGTTTGGGTTTGAGAACTCCTAAACTCATTTCTTGTAGGGTTGAGTTAAGAAGAGCTTTAAGGCTCCTAAATATGTGTATGAGAAGGGTCTAGTTGCAAGTTGAACCCGGAAAATGCACATTATGCGACCATATGCGATAATAGGATACTTTATAATGGGTTTGAACCGGAAATAAAGAGAATTTGGAAGTAAAGTCACTGCTTGGAAATTGTAGCCACATCATTGAACTTGATGTTGGGATTTTAATTTCTCGATTCGGACTCACGTGGGTAAGTTATGATCTTTTTACTGCGAGCAGTCAAATGGTAAAGAAGGTAGTGAGAGAGTCGTCAAGCGAGGTGCGTCAAGCGGTACTCGTCCAACGAGTCGTCAAACAGGGGTGTCGGTGAGCATTGGTGCGTCGACAAGAAATTGTCCGGTGAACGGTGGTGATAAGTGGTACGTCAACGAAAGTCGTCGATGGTGAAGCGGTGGTAGTCCCGGCATTGGTGGAATCGACGAGTGCGTCGGTGAAACACGGTGTTCGTCAAGCGGTCAATTACCGTCAAACAAGGGTGATGCGGTGAGCGTTGGTGATCCCGGCGTGTGGTGGTCCAACGGGGGTGGTCGATCCCGATAGGGGTCGTTAGTGAGCGGTGATCGCCTGACGGTGTTCCGACCGTGGGCCCCAACTTCTGCTGACCTCACGACTTGAAGGTCATATCTTCTTCCTCACGAACTCCGATTTGGGTGTTCTTGAACTCTATCGACTACGCTGGTCTCAAAGATATATATACACGAGAATGTAGATGTCAGACCAAAGTGTTAAACTAGGCTCGTCCATGATGGCTAAATCGATTCGAGTCGGCTCGTCGAGAGTGATTTCGCATGACCTCAAACCGGAAGATTATATCTCCTTCGATTGTAGAACTCCAGATTGGGTTCTTGGACTCGAAACCTGATGGGTCAAAGGTATCAATGGGCAGCTTGATAATATTTGGAACTCATATGGTTCCGAAAAGCTTGCTGGAAACAATGCGACGATGGGTAAACCTAATTTATTACAACTTGACATGAGCGCTTTATTATGGATTGCACTAAACCGCTCTGAAATTATCTGATTGAAACATAGGTGTATGTGCATATAATGGAAGTATGAAAATGCAAAGATATGAATGGCTGATTGCCATATATATATATATCTATGCCAGAATGACAATGGTATTAGGAATGGATATATCTTGTTTATAAAATACATGTGATTGTGCCTTGAGACTGGTAGAGGGGATGGTGGGGCATGCCTATTAGGAAGAATAAGTCTGCTGCGACCTCTCTCGGTTATATTCGGAAATCGGATAGTGTGGGTAATGACATAGATCTGTTTGGATGGGTGCTTTGAGAAAGGGTGCCCACAGCGCCTCAGGGCTCTCATGGGACCAGTTTGTCTCGGACGGTGGGCTATTCTCTCGGGTACAATATATTAGCGCCCTAGGCCTAGCCGGGATCTTTGTTTCATGTCGATTGAATAACTTCTATGGACCTGTGATTCTCTCGTTTCTTTATATCACTCAGGTTTAGACGAGACGAAACATAAAAATATGGTATATATACAGAAAGAAGTGAAGAGAATATGAGGGCTTAAGCACTAACATGATGATAAACCTCTGATTACAAGAGCAGAAGTAAAAATTACAAGATTACATATGAAAAAATTATCGGAAGATGATAAATGAAGCTGGTTATGATGAAGTATATATGAAATGACAGAATGCAAATACTGTTATATAATGTTATCTGTTTGTATAAAGTGTGGTGACTCTTAATAAGTCATAATTACTAGTAAAACTTACTTGCAGATTGTTCAATGGGTGTGGTGGAAAGAAGCGAGCAGGACAATCACATGGCGGTGAGGCCACATCAATGATTTTCATAGGGAAGGACGCTTTTAGGTCTATTTTAATATGAGAAATTTTGTAAACCAATGTTAAAATGTAACAAATGTTTGAACATTTGATATTTAGGAGCTTAATATATATATTTGTAATCTATTTGTATTTCTGAGAATCATTCAGTTAATTGTTTAACATTATGTGAATATGCAAGTGTAAAGTTTATATTATGATAAAGGAGTGACCCTCACTTGACATCTATCAAGGTTAGTGTTCACCCAGTTTAGTGAGTATCACGACATCCCGGTTGGTTAGTTTCATGATGGTTGGTTCGGAGAAAGAGGTGTTTGAGCCTGGTCGGAGTCGGCATGGCTGGCCTTGGCTTGGGCGTGCTGGCAGGTAGTTCTGGCACCTGAGTCGATCAGTGTTGGTCCTAACTCGTGCCGTTCCACATCAGTTGAGGCACATCGGTGAGCTCAAATCTGCCTCCTCCAAAATGATTTCAAGCAATCTTTGACTCTCTTTTCAAAGTCTTTTCTCTTTCTCTTCTGATGTTGTTTTTATCTATATCAGGTATTTAGCCTTAGGCCAAAATTCTGACAGATTTAGACTAGTGCAAGACCATTGCCTGAATGATGACCAACCATAAAGTGCTAGGCCTTAACATGACATGTTCTTTCATTTGAAGTGATGAAGCCGCATCAGTCTATGGTGCCCTAGGCCTGAGTGCTCAGGTCATTCCCTAGACTGATTAATCCTCAGACTAGGCTTAGTGCTTTGACATGCTGCCATGATGGTGCCTCACCTGAGGCTAGGCCACTCTCCTTTTATACTTTAGGTTTGTATCTTGATCTCTACAAAAATTATCAAGACCATTTGTAATGACAGCATTAACCGAGTTAATGAGTATGGACCTTCTAATCAACATTTTACTTAAAGTGGATGGTAACATCATATATACCCTAAGTAGCTTAGAAAGAAGTCCCACCACCCAGAAGTACTGTGGATGTGGAACTCAGCCACACTTATAATAGTTGTAGTGCTACACGACCATTGAAGCTCTGCATTTATTAGATCTACAATTTACATTTTCCATCTAGTTGACATTATCATTGCAAGGTGCAAGCATTGTGCATTTATATCTCAATTGATTTAGCAAGGCATACAACGGTTGCCATTATCACAGACCTTCAGCACCCAACCTGCTTGGATCAAAAAAGTTTTATTAACATTACGAGACTTCTCTTTGTGGGCACTTACTATCTTACAAATTTGCCTTAACATTGCTACAAACTCAACCATTACTTGGAAGGGATAACTTTTATTTAAATACTAAAGTTTGTTTGAGCTTTTAAATAAAATAAAATATTTAAAATATTTAGATGTATCTTAAAATACTTGTTACTTCAGATTTATAAGCTTTAGGTTGATTTTATTTTCTCACATTCTCTTACTAAATATTAAAAATTTTCTCATACTTTTCTATGATGTTGATATTTAGATATTCTGATTTTGTCTAATTAGTATACATTTTCTTTCTTCTTCTTCTTCTTCTTCTTATTATTATTTATTGATAAAACTATTATTATTATTATTATTTTCTTTGTCACTAAAATTTATACATACAGATATTTTTATATTATATATAACTCAATAAACAATTGTCTTGTATAGAATTGTAACTATTTTTTTTGTTTTGGATTCAAGTGAAGTTCAAAAGTAAGAATTAAAGAAAACACATGAGAAAATCAAATTAGTTAGATAATGATAAAAAAAAAAAACAGATGTCTGGTTCTTCGACCCTTAGGTAAAGATATTAGAAAAAAACTAAGAAATTACATCTTTATAACAACTATTTTTTACAAATTATTTATTTACTATATATTATATTATAATATTTATTTCACCTAAATTATACCATTTGTATTCTTATGACCCTTCCCTATGCCAGGGTGAGCTCTTAACCACTTGAATTAGATTCATTTAAGCATTTCTCTTATACTAAATATTTCATTTTTGGTTAAAAGTAAACCAAATATTATTTTACCATCTCAAAATAAAAAATAGATATAATTAAGATTAATTTAAATTTATATTACAAAGTATTAGTTTATGTGAAAATAAGAAAAATTTAGTCAAATGAATCATATAAATCATTTATTTTAAAATAAGAGATATATGTATTTATTTTCAAAATATTTATGAAACATGCACCATATATAATTATTTTTTACTTGAAAAATTCTGAAGAACTTTTAATATTTGGATATTGAATAAATTTTCTATTATTATTCAGCGTGTAGTATAAATGTAAAACCACAGGAAAAAACTCAATGTTTTCTCAGCAAAGGGTAAAAGCGGTAATTTAGATTGGCAGGAAATTTTCTAAATCTCGGATGATAAAGCAGCAGAACTTCACGTTGAATTCTTACAATCCCAGTTCTATCATAAAATTTAATTGGATTAAGAACGGATGAAATTCATGTTTTCGAGCGGGTGCCGGGTAACACGTGTGGTATACATAGATGTCTAGTAAACTGCACTAGGAGAATGACCATGGCATAGTATGAGTGAATTCATGTGGACATTTCGAATTAGACCAGTGCAAGTGGAAGTAATAAAGCAAGAAATGAAACTAAAGAAAAATTAAGAAATTAAGAAAAAAAAATGAGAATGACAAGTGGTATGGAGGAAAGTGGGGGGAAGTTTCCCCCACTTGTTGACAAATTCAGTGGATGGATGAGGATCAAATAGAAGAGGAGAAAGAAAAAAAGAAAGAGAAACAAAGGGAAAAGAAATAGAGAAAAAATGAGAAAATGAATGGAAATAGGCAGAACAAACAGGAGATTCAGTTGGAGGAGAAAAGAAAAAAAGGAAGAGAGGAAGCAAGCAAGAGAAAGAAAAGAAATCGGATGAAGAGAGAGAAAGGAGAGGGAAACAAAGGAAGGAATTTTAGACTTTTGTGGTGAAACTTGATAGTCAGAGAAGAAAAGTCAATCCCATATGACTATATAATTATCAAAATCGGAAGTTTATTCAGCTCAAGGGTGAGATATTCCTCTTTTGATTGTTTTTAACAGGAACCGTTTAATGGCATAATTCTTGGGTAGGAAACTTCTGGTGTTTTAGTCCTGATTTTGGATGAATATTGAATTTAGGATTGATTATGGGAAGTTTCGGACTATCTTTGAGATTTGGTTTGATCCTAGGATAATGTCTTGAGGTTTAATAGTGTTTTAAATTATCAGTGTTGATGATGTGATGACCAAACTGGGTTGTATAGTATTAGTGAAGAGGGACCGAAATGTGCCTATTTTTATGGTCAGAAAAGTGGATAATTTATTTGTGATTGTTGCTTGTTTAAATATCTCATGCTATAAATGAAAAAATTAATATTATAATATAAATGTGATGGATCTGAATTCATATATATGTATATATATATATATATATATATATATATATATATATATAATATACTATATATATATATATATATATAATTATCCATGTGTTGATAATGTTGCATGTGGTTCTATTTTGTATAACATATGTTATAGTATGAAACCAATCATTCATTTGCTTATGAGACATCAGTCAATTAGATTATTAATGTATGAAGCTAGTTTATTCACCATTCTTTGGTGAGAATGTGTAGTGAACTCATAAATTAGAATGACGTTTAAAAATTGGGACTGTGGTGCCAAATAAATAATAAGCATAATTTAGTATGTTGGTGGAAAGCGGATGATGAGTCCTACTGGGTGAAAGAGCCTAGAATTTATTCTTGGTTAGACATGTGTCAACTGATGAAAGTTCGAAAATTAACCGGAAGGTGAGCAAAGCACTGCACAGTGAGACCCAGAAAAATTTCATTTACCCACAAAAACACATGAGATTTGATGAAATTGAATAAATATTGGAGGGTTGTCTAATGGGTTAAGTCATTGGGTGAAACACCAACGACTGGTTTTCACACTTAACATTTGCATGTGTGAAGGAGTTGATCAGGACTCAGGTTATGGGCATGAAGAGTCTCGTCTCATGCATGACATGAAATATTCCATATAGGATTGCATTTTCTGAATGGAATGTGGTTGATGTATGTATGTCATTACATATGTGCATTATCTGAGTATCGCCTTAGGAGAATTTTTCTTTTGGCATTCTTTTGTGTGGACCCCCTTTCGGGTATAAGGGTGTCTGAAGGCGATGCTTTCCGTGGCGTGATTGCGAAGGAGGTTGACATGTGGCCTTGAGTAACATTTTTGTAAAAGTGTTTTGTATAAAAGAATTTTTATAAAATTCTTTTGGATTATTGTATAAATAGTCGGGTATGTAATTATAGTAAGAGCTGATCGGACCACTGCAATTTATGTTATTCATTTTCTTTTCATATTTTAGATTTAAATATGAATGAATAGATCCCGTTGAAGGGGCGTATGGAGAGTGGTGTGACACCTTTATCGAAGTCCGGAGTTGACAACCCGTCAACATCGATACCCAGCCCTTGGCGCGTCATGTCCCTGGTTATCGGGATCCCGTAATTTAGAAAAATTGGGCCGAGTTTCCTGCATGCAGCTCCATCAAGCCACAGCTTTGTATATGACCATCTACGACTCATTAGGGCTCGATATACCACATGGGTCATTCTGATCCTGCAATACTAGGCCCATTCAAGCCATACCTCAGACCCCTATACCTTACCTTCTATGATGATATGTTCAGGGTTAATTATACACTCTTATCTGAAATGATATATTAAAGCGATTGTTCCTAATATACATATACAAATATGGTCAGCCACATCAGGCTTTCTTCATATGCGGTCAGAATGCGGGTCGTAGTGTAACTGTTTTGAAAGAGGTCCCAGTGGGTGAGCAAGCAGTGGTGATAATCTCTATCGAGTTGCTCCCCACCTAAGTGCTCATACAATGATCAAACTAACCCATGCACATCCAAGTGAAAATGTCTACATGAATGTTGTATGTTATGCATGGAATGTCTTCATGCTTATATCCCGAGTCACTCATCGACTCCCTCACACAAGCCTATGCCAAGTGTGACAACCTTCTTAGTTGTACCAATAACCACTTCTCATGACCATCTGGCTCCACGGTACCAATCTGAGAAGTGTAAATGGGCGACTAATCCCGAGTCAATCCGACTCCTATCACACAACTCGAAGTCTATGTGATAACCATGGCTAGTGTGTCTTCTTTGAGCAATAGAACTTTTCAACAGCTTATGGGGATCTCTTACCACTTGAACTTAAGGTCTGATGATCTCTTACACCCATGTTCAGACTTTTCACTGAGGGAGTGCTGACCGCCTTTGCTACACTTGTACACATTAATTATATATTTCACTTTATAGTTTGGAACATGGAGATATTGTGGGTGCAGTCAAAAGTATGAACTCACTACCCATTTATCAACACTAATGATGGATGACCATACTCATGCACACACACCCATGTCATGCGATGATCGTGCATATGAAATGCAATCATGTCATTTCATGTTATGTCATGATACATGCAACATTTATAACAACCGCATATTATTTATTTTTCTAACAATACACATAAAATGGCCTAAATCTTGGACCATATAAAGCGAGACTCCTCTTGGTGCTTCCATGGTTGGTACAAGTACTTATGATACCACAAACCACCACCAAAACTTCAGGGCATCGAATCTGGGATTGAAACCAAACCTCAATAAATAAAGCGCCCCAAACGATCTGCAAATCTGTTTGAATTTGTTAGAAAAAGAATCTCAAAAATTCATCTCGAATTTATTAAAGCAGATCTGTTTCTAAAAATTCCTACGCTCAGTCCCAATTTGGGACTAAAATTCCTGACCTCTATTTGCCTTATAGAAGAGCTCTGACAAATTAAATGACCATAGAAATTAAAAATATTGATAAGAAAAATTCTACCTCGTGGGTTAAATGACTCTCTAAGATTTTGGTACCACGCGTAGCTCTACGATCAGATTGAGCTTTCCTTTATAAGAGTAGAAAACCTGTGATTAGAATTCCATAGATCTTGAAGTTTTCTCTCTGCATCTTCTCTCTTAACGATTTCGCTTTTTTTTTGTCAGTACTTCTTTGGTTGCCCATCTTTTAGTTTATTTATTTATTTATTTTGTCATGTGTCCATATTTCGTTTGAATTGGATCTACCTTGAGCTGTTGTTTATTACAAATTCAATTTATTTTAAATAAACTTAGCTTAAGTCATTTCCTGACTTTCGAGATTTTCGTAAAAATCTCGTTCATGGAGTCACTGACGACTTATCACTCAAAAACTTGTAAAAAAATTCCGATTGTCTCAGAATTCGACTAAATTTTTCTGTATCACTAGATTTAGTGAGACGAATTTAACGGTGCAGTTCGTTTCATCATCCGAGATCTAGAGAATTTTCTAAGCTTCCCTAAACCATTTTAGCAATTTATTATCATTATTATCATTTTGTAATTTTTGAAAATTTCTAATTTTCACGAGTTTACAAGAGTGATGTTGGGTAACTCGATTGTCCATGGGTAGTTGATGGGTTCGGTACCAGACTTTGGTGCGAGGCGACTTAAGACGAGAAGTGAGTGAGGTTGTGGTTGTCAGGGACTGGAGGCCCAAAGTGTCACAATAAAAAGGTATGTAATATTATATAGCCATTATACAAATTTTTATTATACAAATTTCTTATTTATTAAATAGGAAAATAGAAGAGAGATATAATAATTCCATGATTATGTTAGTTATACATATTTTGTTAGTTATATATAGAATGAGATAAATGCTTTATTTTGTAAATAAGATAAAATAACATAAAATGTCAGATTATGTTGTTATATGAGTTATCTTCGAGAACTCCCGTGTGTTTAAACATTTCTCTTTTCTTGAAATAAAATCATATAAAAAAGGCAACATTACTAATTTTTTTTTCAATATTTTGAATAATAATTGATGGGGTTTGAAAAATAGGCTCGCAGGCCCACTCACTAAGCCCAAAGAAGTGATGCGCCCAGCGCAATACCCAGGCCCCTCGGTACCCGACCCAGAAAGCGAAGGCTTATTCGCGAGTCAGGGCGATCTTGAATGAATAAGAAAATCCATCTACAAATCGGACTATATTTAGCCGCCCATCTGAAAAATTGAATACTTTTTAACAATATATTATCGCAGCCGATCAAATGATCATATATCAATAAGAGGAAAATAGCCAGATGTCGCTAGTTGGATCTCCCAAATGGGGATATCTGAAATAAACAGCTCATATATCATGCTGCCAAAATCCGATGTGGACTAAAAATAAGAAACATCCCGTCAATTGAAGGACTTACAATCACCATCTGGCCAGTTTGAACATCTACTATAAATCGAGGCCACCCCCGCCGGTGCAGAAAGGTACGCTGATTCTGGCAGCTCTTGCCTCTGACGTGCCATAAGCGAAGCGACCTTCTAAGCGGTCACTGCTTTTCTCTCGAAAGGCCCGGCTTAGGCATCGGGCGACACGGGCGACTGGCGAAGCCCCTTCTTCCTTGTTTTTGCGAGAGAGAGTGCTTTCGTCCGAGCTTGCGGATCGATAATACGGCGGTCATGGATTCGGCCAGGCGGTCGGGCGCGCGCATCCGACCTGAAAACAATCCGAGGTCCGGCCAATGACTACCGTTCGGCCGGTTAGGTTGGCGCATCATCATCCTATTCGCGGTAAATACCTCGGTTTGCCCGGGCGAGCACTCAATAATATGCGACGAGCTCTTCCCGTGAGTTCGCTCGGGCGTTCACTCAGCTGTTCACTCGTGAGCTCTTCCCTGATTTCATGGGCCGGGCTCTTCCCTCGAAATTACTCGGGCGACTCACTTTCGACTATTCCCTCGGAAGTATTTTATGATTTCACTTTCGGGCTGGAGCTCCATAGTGTTTCACTTCCCGGCAGGCTCGCGTGAGTTCACCGGATGACTCTGCACCCGACCATTCGCAGCGAGCTCACCTGTTCACTGGAGACCAGGCTGCCCTTTCATTATTCGCAGCAGCGAGCTCTTCCCCTCGGTTTACTTGGGCGAGCTCTACTCAGTGTCGCAGCGAGCTTCTTCCCATCGGTTCACTCGGATGAGCTCTGCTCTACTCAAATTGTTCACTTTCTGTGAGCTCTTCCCCTCGATTCCTCGGACCAGAGCTCTACTCAACTGTTCACTCTGATGAGCTCTTCCCCTCAGTTCACATGGGCGAGCTCACGCGACCATTCCACGTTGTGAGCTCTGCCCGCTGCTGCATTGGCGGCCTCAACAGCGAGGCCACGTATTTGCTCATCCCGGCTAATAGAGGTCGGTAGCCTAGCGGCGACCTCGCGAAGTGGTCGTGGAATCCAGAATCCAGCTCAGCTCGAGGCGAATCAGCTGTGGAAGTCGACCGCTTCAGGCGCGACCTCTGCCCCGAGCTGGACATGCGGCAGAATCAGGTCTGACTGATGCAAATTGACCGCCAAATGGCGGCTCGTATCGACCGCTCTACCAAAAGCAAGTCATGCGGCCCGAGGTCGGTAGCCGCGCCGACCGTCGAACTCGCCTACGGGCTCATTTTGGCTGACCTCGCCCATTCTCGCACGCCCCGTGCGGCGCAAGAGCTTCGTCTCGGCTCGCGAATAGCCCGTGGCCTCGGCTCGATTTGGCGAGCTTGTTTGCTCCTTAAACTCTCAATTCAGATCATTCAAAAAGAAAAGTGCGAAATGCACCGGCAGAAATACAAACAACATATAAAAATAAAAAATAAAAAATGAATGGGTGTTTATTGAAGTGGAGGCCACATATGTCTCAGGCCCCAGGCCCAACAAAAACAAACAAGTATACGTGAGAAGGAAAGTATGAAAGTCGAATTAGGTAGACGAGTACAAGGATTTAGGCGTCGGTAGGGGGAACAGACGGAGAAGAGGGGAAGTCGGCTTTCGCAGGAGTACCCGGATCTTGAGAATAATTTGTAGAGAAAGATTCCTCTGCCTCCTCGTCACTGGGGAGATCGAAGTTGAAGTCTAAATCTGCATAAGCGATGCGCATACATTTGGCGAGCCACCACAGACCAACGGCGGCTTGGTCTCTCAATCTTAGATAACCGATCCCTCGAGCAGCCAAAATGTCTGGCGATGAATCCCCGTGCGTCCGTGACACTCCTCGCCCGGTCGCGCTCGCGAGCTTATAGCCTCGAAGGCCTCGGCGAGCTACGCGACGCCACGGCCTCGGAAGCTTATGACGAGCGCATCTAGGCTGCGCGAGCTTATCACCCGATTCACCATTGGCGCGCGGCTCCTCTTGAGACTCCGCGACTCACCGGGATAGGATAAACTCTTCTCTTAGTACGAAGCTCATCTTGGTAGATTCTTGACCCGTCCGGGTCTCGACCAAGTCATCTTGCACAACTTGTAACTTGCCCACGAACCTCCGAAGCTAAGCCCTCAACCCGCCGTCGAGCTACTCCGAGACTTCTTCCTCTCTACTTCAGCGAGCAGGCCAGGCATAGTATGCTTTAAATTGGATTTAAGCCTTTCTACCTCTTTAGTAATCACATTTCTTGGCAGTCACTTATGACTCGGTCGCTCAGAGTAAGGCGCCTTAACGTATAAATCAGGGCAATTTTCACATGTTTCTCATTTAGTTTGGCCTTCTCGGCCCGAACCAGCTAAATGGTGGCTATACGCACATCGAACATGGAGTGACGTCACGAAGTGGCGTGGAGATGAACCACGGCGAGACACGAGGACTTCTGGCGGCACCTTGAAGGGACAGCGAGCCTAGTCAGCGGGGGCCCAGCGCTGAGGCCTCGATATCGAGAATCCCACTCGGAGATGGGCGATCTTTGCGCTGCTGCGAGCTCGACGTGAAGCGAGTCCCGTCCTGTTGGTTTTGAAGTTCGGGCCTTCTTCTTCCAGCCCTTGGCGACGAGGGGAAACTTGACGCCCTCCGTCGGCGGTTTGACGATGATGGCGCAATATGCTTGTATTCAGCCGGATCCACAGATTTTTCGCCTTAGCAGCGGGCGTGGAAGAGTTTGTGAGCTCAAAACTATGGAGCCTTGCATGACGGCTTGCATCGCTCGAACTTTGAAACGAGGAAACGGGCGAGAAAAGCGAGATGCCCCGATCTTGGAACCTTAGCTGGCGGCCTATCTTTACCAGTGAAGCCCGATTTTTTCAGCTTCACACTCCGAGGCTTCCGGGATAATGCCTTTAATTGAGCCAAAACTTCTCCCCGGGTGGGAGTGGCTACGGAAGGCCCAATGGGAGAGACTTTCTTGGAGGGAGGAGGCGAGGGCCTCAAAGCGTGACGAAGCGGACTTCCGAGTTCGAGGGCGACCAATGTCAGGATTTAATTAGCTCACGTAAGGCGGCGGGCGTTAGTAATCGGCCTTCTGACATCATCTTCGTGGCCAGGATCAATCAGAGCACACAGGAAGCGGGGAAGGACACGTAATCAGGAGATCATTGACAGCCTCGCTGAAAGCCATACCAAAAACAACACAGACACCTACGGAGATTCTCAGGGGTGGTCCAAGCCATCGGAACGCCTAGTGTGTCATCTTTGTCGAGAAGGTCATATTCTGACCTGGAGCCGCCTAACAAAAAAGTAGCGACCCTTCCATGACCTATGAGAAGAAGGAAGTCGAAATTACGAGGAGATCGGGGCCTTCTAGAAAATAAAGGAAGCCCTCGGTGGTATCGCCGGGTAAAAGATAAAGCAAAGCAACCTTTGGGAACAGGAGTCAGCATCACTAAAGAAGGCGATAGGCGAGCCAAAATACTGACCGTTGAGCGGTAGGAAGGAAAGACATTGAAATGTTGTAAAGCCGCACCTTGAAGGGTGCGAAGAGCAGACCATTCTCAAGAGGCGACTTGAGAAGAAGCATACCATTTTAGTGCAGGGAACTACGTAAAGTCAAACATCGAGGACCACACTGGAACATCGAGGCTCGGAAGCGTTAAGCCAGCATATGAAGGGCCAGGCCTTCTTTGGGCCCCACGGTTATAACATGCTGAACGGTGAGATAATCAGATCCCTCGGGATATTCAATCGGGCTGCTCGCCCTTGTCTGGGAAGGAGGCGCCGAGGCATCTCGGAGTTCGGCGCAGCCGAGCGGTTGGCGGCGGCTCTAATTAAGCTGTGTTGGCGACGCCGGAGAGTCACCACCAATCCATGAAGAAGGCTGACCCGGACCCATGACGGAGGCAAGCGTGAGAAACAAAATCGATCGGTTAAACCCTAGCATTCCGTCGTATCAATCGAAAAGGAAGCAGAAGTAATCTACGGCCTGTGGCGGACGAATCCCTGACGGAGAAAGTTTGCCTGGCGCGGACATAAGGCTGAAGAAAGGTCCCAGGAGCGGGAAGCGGACAAGGTGAAAGATATCACGAGAAGAAGCGAGGCTGGAGGAGTGGGGGAAATGGCGAAAACCTAAGAGTCATCATTATCCTGAGACCTTATGTGACGAGGCCTTAACTTCTTGACCCAGAAACGGACAAGTGGGCGCAGCGATGCGAGAAGGTGTGCCTTGCCTTGACGTACCTGAGGGTGGGGGAACTTGATGGGGTTTGAAAAATAGGCTTCATGGGCCAGCTCCTGGCTTGAAAAGTGATGCGCCCATTGTGCGTACGAACCCCTCGGTACCGGCCCAACGAAGGCCCCGGCTCGCGGAGAATCGAGACGATCCTGAATGAATAAGAAAGTCCATCACCAAATCGGACTCTCTTTTCCCACTCCTGAGAAAATAGAATAACCCATAACAATATATTATCACCTTGGAGTCAACCAAATCTTTATCAATAAGGAATAATAACGGATCATACTTGGAGTTGGATGCTCACACGATAAGAAAGGAGGATTATCTCAAATAAATAGCTCCTTCTATATCCTGTACCAAAATCGAATATGGACTAAAATAAAAATATCGTTCAATGGGAAAGGACTTCTAATCACCATCAAGCCCAGTTTGAACATCTCTTATCATCTGAGAGCCACCCCGTGTTGAAAGGTACGCTAATTCTAATACGCTCTTGAAGCGCCCTTTCGTATGCGAGCGGAGGGCAACCTTCCTAAGCGATCCACTCTTTCTCTCGGAAAGGCGGCTTAGGCATCGGAGGCGACCACGGGCACGGCCCTCGCCGACCCCTTCTTCCTTGTTTTACGCGGAGGAGTGCTACGTCAGGCTGCGGTCAGCCAGTCTGGCCCCGGTCATAGTTCGACGGACGGTCAGGCGCTGCATCCCGGCCCACACAAGCAATCGGGTCCCGGCCCGGCGACCCTAAACGTTCCGGCCCGATTAGGTTGAAAAAAGCATCATCGATAATAAAAAAATGATCATCGGTGCCATATATGAATTATTTTGTAAGGTTTTTTTTTTTTTTAAATAAGCTTAGATAAAGAATTGTCTTGATGTTTGAGGGCTTTTTCATTTAACATATTTCATAAGTAAATGGTAACATGTAATTGATTTTGGAGGAATTCATTATTTAGTTAAGAAACTTTTTTTTTTTTTGTCAATCCATAGTTCCAAGCAGAAATAATATGGGAATAAAATAAAACAAAAGTTCAATTAAAAAAAAGAATAAAGCAAAAGTTAAGAATGTAAATAATCAACTGTTAACAACCATTAACCATTTCATTCACTTTGAGAAAAACATGTTATAGCTGCATATTTTTAGTATGGGTCATTTAAATTCATAACTAAAAATACATATAGCCGCGTTTATTGAATCCATGCGTTTTTCCTAACCTTTTAGTCCCGGAAATTAATTGGCTCTTACTGTATAAAGTCTTATAAAGTCTTATAGTTGCATTGAACATATTATCGCTGCTATATAAATTAATAAATATAATTGTCCAATGGACGCATTAATTTTAAAACCGCTCCCATAAAAGCTTATAGATAAGATAAACTGCTCTTTCATGCCTCCAGTATAACCCTACTCCTCTGGTTTGCTCTCTCCTCAATGAGGCCGGACTTGCCGATTGAAACACTCTTGGCTCGATTCGATCACGAATGCGGATTCGATGTTCAAGTTTTCCAAATGCGAAACCCCATTCTCTCATATTTACTTTAAAATCGCTCTGTTCACCCTCTCTGTAGTCTAATCCTCATTTTTTCTACGCAATTGGGGTTTTGGCTTTGACAGGAGCATGAGATGTACAATATGGCGAGACCCGATGAGAAGATACCTAGTGTGATGTCAACATCGAATACTCCAAGAGTCGACCCGATCATAAAGGCGGTCGGGTTTTTCCGCTTGTTCTTTGTTAGAGATAGGTTTTTGTCATAGTGTGGATTTTGGTCTTGGAAACTTGATCCAGGGTCACGCTGTCTTCCTCTGGCGCTACCAAGTCATGTCGTCGGCGTTGAATATTCCGTCCCGACGGAGTCTTGCAGAGAGTTTCTAAAGTACTACGCACTCCCTAGTGTGATCGTGTAATGGATTCTGATTCTCGAGTGTTCTACAACGAAGCGATTGTCGTCGAGAAAGATCGTATCGTATGATACAATAATGAATTGTGTCCTGCTAGTCGTGTTATGTATGAGGGGTCAACCACAAAATGTGGAACAATTAGCAGATAATTTTCCTTAATTCTAGGTTTTATTGTATTTAAATATTTCGTATCTAACAAAGAAGAAGGGGAAAAAAGGAAAAGAGATTGTGTTTCATTCTCACCCAAAGAGAATAATTTGTGGTTCATTCTCACCGAAAGAGAATAATTTATGGTTCATTCTCGACCTAAGAGAATAATTTGTGGTTCATTCTCACAGGAAGCAGAATAATATTTAGTTATGACTGGGACCACCTATCATCGTATCCCTTGGTCAATCTCACCACATCTTCTTGAGGTCGCTTCTCTTTGCTTTCAGAGGCGTCTTGATCTTCCATGGAGCTGATTCTTATAGGTGCTCTTTCAGTTTCAATCTTTGTTTGAATTTTAGCTCTTGCGGATTTTTTTGAAGCGGAGAATACAAAAAGATCGTATAGTTAACTTAGAATGATCGTGGATGCAATGAGCTTGTGGCTTTGTCTATTTGGTTTGGAATGTTAGGTTTTCGTTGTTTGAGGTCTGTGAACTTAAAAAAAAATCTCGTTGAATTGAGGCTGATACAATAGTTTGAGGACTTGGTGGATGTGAATTTTAGTATTTGTTTGCAAATCAAAGCAAAATGAAACGGAAGATTCAAGATTGCATGTTCTTTTATTTTCCTTAATTTTCTCGCTAGTTTATGTGTAATTTGGAAATGCTCCGAGAAAGAAAAGAAGGTAGGAGCTCTGAAGCACGGATACGTCTAGCTTGTGGAGTGTCCGTGTGTCGGACTGTGAACACGCCTTTGGATCACGCATCGGATCACGTGTCAGATCGCATGCATGTGGCGTGTCAGTTGATAGCCGATGGAGTCGAAGAGTTTGGATGCGGCTCCGGACCGCCGGGCCCGGTTGCGGCGGACAAGGCGGAGACACGGCTTGGACATGGCGAGCAGATTTTATGGGCTTTTTCCTTCCTTGGGCTTAAAAAAACCTAATTGGGTGTTCCTCTTCCTCGGCGGAGTCAAATACACAAAAACCCTGAAGGAGATTGGATTCTTGGGCCGGTGGGAAGTGAGGAGGTGGTGGCGGCGGTGACGACGCCGATTGACACAGAATGCGCCAACAACAGGAGAAAGGTGTGCCTTCATTAACTAGCGGGAAATGTTTTCTTTTTTTCTTTTTTTTTTAGACAAGGATCGAATCGATCGATCAATTTGGGTTTTTTTTTTTCACTAGATTGCATTTTCTCCGCAAAAATGGAAAAAATAAATTAGAAATCTGAAATTAGGGCTATCAAATTCAAGATTAAGAAGAAAGAAAAAGAAAGAGAGGGAAGAGGAATAAAGAGGAAGGGAGGCGGGAGGATTTAGACGTTCCGCACCTTAGAAGCGGGGAAAAAATACCGACATCCCGCAGTACTTGGTCTTTGAGGCGTCTTTGCGAGTGTGCCATAGCCATTGCTTGATAACCATAGCCTTGATTCTTGAATTAAGAGAGGTGAGGGAGGCGAGGTTTGGACTTTGGAGAAAATTTTCAGTTACGGAATTTGGAAAGGGAAAGAGGTGAGGGGTGAGGGGTTGCGACTGTGGGGTGGGAGGAGCCCACCGGCCTGGCGCCCCGGTGAGTCGGCGGCGGGACGCGAATCTCAGAACTCCAGGTCGACGAATTTCTTCTCTGTTTTTCGTTTACTTTTCCATTCATTTCCAATTTTTTCTTGATTTTCTAAGAAAAGGCCCGACACACTTAAAATAAAAGGCCAAAACACTTTTAAATATTTTAAATAAAGGCCTAAATGCTTTAAACCAAAGGCTTAAAATAGTTTAAATAAAGACCTAAAATAAAAGGCCCAAAATAAGCCTTTAATTTATTTATGCTTGTGCTCTTTGCTTGAGGTGGCATGCTACAGTCTACTGCTGCTTTGCATTTTTACGTATTTCTTTGCATTTTGAGATTTCAGAACAAAAAATAGGAAGCTGAAAGTTGATAAAATGAATGAAGTTGGAAGTTGAAATTTATTACTTGATGCAATTTATTTATTTGTTATTTTAATTTTGTCCTAATACCTTTTATGCATACTGTTTTTTACAGGTTTATTAAGGAAAAGTGGATTAGTGGAACAATTAGATTAGATTGTTTTATAATTTATTTTGAATTTCAATGAATGCAAACATGCAAATTTTATGGAATTAGCCTAATTCAATTAGGGTTTATGGATGGATAAAAAATTAGATTGATTGGGCTTTGAAATAATTTAGATTAATTTAAAAGCATGATTATTGTGTATTTTTTATGATGCGGGAATTATCTGATAGGTAGTTAAGACCTTCCAAGTGTCAACGGAATAATCAAGATGTGATGCTCCCATTATCGGGGTTCGTCACGAGAGAAACGAGGAATGGGTAAGGGGAAATGTTGATTTTCAATGCAATTTTTGTAGACAAATATACAAAGGATATATATAGTAAGGCTCACACATTTGAAAATTAAAGGAATTCGGGGTTGCATCTTGTACTAAAGTAACAAATGAAAATTTGGTAGAATCTGTGAGAATTTGATGGAGGAAGGCGAACAAAGGGGTGAAACAATATAATCTTAAGCAAGTTCCTTTACCCACATCAGCCCATTATGAAAATCTAATTTTGAGAATTCTTCTTAGTGCTAGTGTAGTGCTATTGATCCAAGGAGAAAGGGGTCTATTGGATCAGTGAGAAGGCATTCAATATGGGTGCATGCGAAATAGCGAAATGATGAAGGATAGCTAGGATGTTTTACAGAGATTGTCTTTTCACTTTGCTAGAAATCCTTATTATGCTCGTGCCTTTAAAAGTGTAAGTCGACTTCAGTTATGTCCCGCTGACTATATTGCATTAAGAACACATTATTGCGAAGGAGAAGAGTAATATTGAGAATTTATTGGAACGATCAAGAAGACTTGGAATGAGAAAGGAGTGAGCATTTGCGTGATGGATGGTTAGATCTTTCCCGAAAGAGAGCTAGGCAGTAACATCATGTGATTTGAAAGTGGGCGATGTTTTGAAAGCAATAAGCGTGAAGGGAGACTAAGGACAAGCACTTTATAGTTGGTTGTTGATTAACACTATCTGAAGATTGGTCCTCGAAAAAAGTAGTTTCAAGTTATGCCTGATAATCGCTGCTTGACTTGCAAAAGCGGCCGGGGACACATTGTGGAAGCAAAGTTTAGGCATATCTTTTGGACCCAGTGTGTAGTTCATACTCTCGATCTTGCTTTGAAAGAACATATGTACCATCAACGCACCCGAGATATGATGATGTAGTGGAACAATGGTTGGATCTCTGGGTTTCAAGTGATGCCTCTTTTAAGTCGAAATTTCATTATGAATCATGCGGTAAGTTGTCAATGTATAATAATCATTGCAAGTTGAAGTTACTTTCAGTGGCCGATACACGTTTTGCTTCAACTATTGTTATGCTTAAACGA
The DNA here is from genome assembly GCA_016808115.1 of Tetrastigma voinierianum. Classification (NCBI taxonomy): domain Eukaryota; kingdom Viridiplantae; phylum Streptophyta; class Magnoliopsida; order Vitales; family Vitaceae; genus Tetrastigma; species Tetrastigma voinierianum. The sequence continues at coordinate 745,912 of JAEQBH010000222.1, read as the reverse complement.
TTTAAGACAATAAAAAGAGGCTTGGAGCAATTAGTGATAAGTGAAGAATGGGAGATGTATAAAGAAGATGATGTAGTGAAAGCTAAAGAAGTAAAGGATAAAATCTTGAAGACTTTTGGATGGATGTGGATTATATCCTCAGCTTTACAGCTCCCATGTATGAGATGCTTCGATTAAGAAACCTTGACAAACCTTGCCTTCTAATGTTATGAGTGGTGGGATTCGATGATCGAAAAAGTGAAGGAAGCCATTTATAAGAAAGAACATAAAAGCTTCACAGAAAATTCAAGGTATAATTAAGATTCATTAGTTAAATATTTGAGTTTTGATTGAAAGTTTTAATTATATTTGAACTTATATGAATTGTTTTTTAATTATACTTGTAGGTTTTTTGATATTGTGAATGGAATCTTGGTGGAAAGATGGACTAAAAGCCACACACTTTACATTCCTTAGCTTCGTTCCTTAAATCGAGGTAATCTTAAGAGTTTAAATTGTAGAGCTTTGATAATTTAAATATAAATGATATTCTATGAAATTTAACTTTTATAAATTATGTCATATTCAACTTGTAGGTATTATAGTCAACAATGGCTTGATAGAATCTCATGATTGTGTTCCACCACATGTCGAGATATGGATGTAGTAAGAGAAGAAAAATGTTTTGAGAGATATTTTTTCAAGTGAAGTTGAAAGGAGCGAGTAAATGAAAGTATGCTACTTTTCTGCATGCGGAAGATTTTCTAGTAAGCGATTCCATCAATGATAGGTGGTACATGAGTCTGATAAATGGTGGATTGTTCATGGAACCTGCACTAATGCTTCCAATCATCGCATTGAAATTGCTAGAACTGACATTGTTTCATCCTCATGTTGTAAAAGAAATTGGAGCACATATAATTTCATTCACTCCATGAAGAGAAACAAGTTGACACCCTAAAGAGCTGAGGACTTGGTTTATGTCCATAACAATCTTCGACTTTTGTCAAGGAGATCTCCAAACTATAATGAAGGTGAATCTAAAATGTGGGACATTGGAGGAGATGGTTTTGACTCAATGGATATAGAAAATGCTGGAATTCTTGAGATTGCGAATCTTTCTCTTGATGAACACAGGCGGGAGCCATTTATTTGATTGAAGGAAATGCTAGTCTTTAGTTTAGTATTACTTATGTTTGTTTTTAATATTTGTAGAACCAAATGTTTGTTTGAGCACTTGTTTTTATTTATCTAAATTGCTTTTTAAGGACAACAATATTTGTAAGAATAATTATTTTTATTTTGTATCTTATTATATCATTGTCCTTGTGTGTCCATCCACGGTTTTGGAGATTTATCGTGTCCAGGTGTCCGTCGTGTCGTATCTCAGGTGGCAGGTATCCGGGTGTCCAGGTACTTCTTAGGGTAGGAGTAGGGGATTCTCTTGCCTTATGTTTTTTTTTTTGGAAAATATAAGGAAAATGAGTTGAAATGAAAATTGTTTTAAAATATCTATTTTCGAATTCTTCCTTTAAGAAAGGAAGGGGATGAAATTGGAGAAGGCTGAAAGGAAAATTTAATTGAATTCAAATTTTTTTTTGTTTATTGATCTCTTTTCGTTTTTTCTTGTCCTTTCGCTCATATGTACCATGATCGAGTTAGGAAAAATAAATATCAACGGTTTTAAATTTATACGTTTATTTGCTCTTAACGGAGATTCAACGACACGCATGTTCACACTTCTGGCTTGGCAAAGAGAGAATAGGCGATGATGTTGATTTGATGACCCCAGTTTGCATGAATGGTTGGCCTTGCAGATCAAACATGGCGAGGAGGATTATACATTTGACCTTACTTTGCGGGATTGAACTTGATGATGCGCTTTTTGGCCCGGGCCCGGGGTGCGGGCGTGTGGGAGTCGTTGGGGACCGAATCGTTTAATGAAGAATTTGGGATGCGACGTCTGGATTAAATTTGGGCATTTGAGTGGGATGTTGTCTTGTTGATCTGCGGGAGGCTCTGGACGTAGCACTCCTGCAAAAACAAAGGAGGTCGGCGAGTGTGCGTGGCCTCCGTCTAAGTCGGTTTCTTTACGAGAAAAGAGAGACTGCTTAGAGGGCGAATGTGTTGCATATGTTTATGCGTCTAAGAGTGCGTATGAGTGTTGGCGTACCTTTCACCGATGGGGTGACCTCGTATTTATAGTAGATGTTCAACCAGTTGGATGGTAATTAGGAGTCCTTCCCATTGGATGGGATATTTCTTATTTTAGTCCATATCAGATTTGGTACAGGATATAGAAAAAGCAGTTTACTTGGGATAGTCTCCTTTCCTTATTGGTGATAGAAGTCGTCCCGTGAAATTTATAATGTCGTGGATTATCTTGCCTAGCGACAATGTTTGATCGATTGAATTTGGATGGTAATAGTGATTGGGGATCATTCATTTTACGTACCTATGACCAGTCTTCCCGTGATCGCTCTGTAGATCTTGGCAGTTCGTAGATCATGGGGCTGTTTGGGTTATCAATGATCTAAATGAATTGGGCCTTCACCTCGAGTTAATCTCTCTCTTGGGCTAGTGAGTGGGCACAACGGCGCCTATTTTCAAACCCTATCAGTTGCTTTATTGCCAGGTACGGTGGTGCGTGGCAGAATTTGTATCCGTTTCTTGCGTCGGATGCAATTTCCACGTGTCTGTTTGGGAGTGGGTTAGTTAAGGCTTAGTCGCCGTCATATGTCTTGTGATAATGATGACTCTTGGGTTTTCACGCTCGTTTCTCCTACCCCTTCTAATTTCTTTTAGTCTCTTTCGCAGACTTCTTCCGTCCTGTGCTTCTCTGGTCCTCTAACCTCTTCGTGATTTCGTACTTTGTTGCTCATAATAGTTCTCTGTTTGAGCCTTTTGTGTAAGAGTCTTTTAAGGTATTTTTGCGAGGTAGCTTCTTTCGTCTTATCCACCAGGACGGTGCGTCTCTACGCTCTTTGATTCTCTTCGACGAGGTGCTAGGGTTGAATTGACTGGATTTCGTTTTTATTATTATGGAATTAAGATTAGTTTCTTCCTCTTCCATGTGGCGATGACTCTTCGAGTTGTTGTCGACTCTAGGCGGGTTAAAGGGATGCTTCCGTAGTTCGGTATGGTTGAACCCAGAAGCGTTCTTTGGGCGCCTCTAACACCCTTGGATAAGGGTAAGAAGGCAAGCCTAATTCACACATTATCCTGGGGGGTCGGATTACCTTAAATCGCTTAGATCCGACATCTGTGGTTGTGGGACTAGTAAGGTCGGTCCTTCGTATGGGGTTACCTTTGCTGAACGTTATCGACCTCCTCCTAGCGTTCGGATCTGGACCCCTGACGTCTTGACTTTTTATGTAGCTGCCGTGCCTAGGATGGTATGTTTTTTTTGAAGTTGCTTTTGAGAATGGTCTTCGTTTTCCGCTGCATCCCTTTATGAAAGAGGTTCTGTAACATTTCAATATCTGTCCTTCCCAACTTGCTCCCAACGGTTGGGGCATTTTGGTGGGCCTATCGGCCTTTTTTAGGGACAGGGGGCTCGGCGTTCCCAGTGTGGCTTTGCTCCTTCATCTTTGTGAGGAGACCCGCAGGGAGCTTCTATGTTCTCGGGCGTTAGGAGCTCCTCGGTGATCTACGATCTTGCTTCTTGGCATAGGTCATGGAAGGGGCAGCTATTTCTTTGTCGTGGTTCAAGCGGGAATCTGATCAACCGGCCAGGGACGACGTGCAGGTGTTCGATGGCTTGGGCGCCCGATAATCTTCGTGAGTATTTGCCTTTGTTTTTCGGCATGGCTTATGCGAAGATGATTGAATGTTTATGATTTTATATTATCTTCATGTGTTTTCGAGTGCTCGTCTTGACCTTAGCGCAAGAAGATAATCTATAGCTGCGTTGAGCGGAATGTCTGCTCGTCGCTACGCGAGTTGATAAGTCGGACATTCCTAGCCCGTCCCAATTTGGGGAATGCGCGCGTTCCTGCCGGGGGCCTTCGCCTCCTTCCACCTTGGGAGTCTCCTCCATTGGGCTTACTATTGCCACTCCTACCAGGGGAGAGATTTTGGTTCATTTGGGGCGATGTCTCGGAAGCCCCGGAGTGCGAAAAGGAAAAAATCAAAAAGCTCAGTGAGAAGAAGGATCGATCGATTCGACCAAGGTTCGAAGTGGGGGCGTCTCGGAGCTTCTCACTGCTAGAGAGCCGGACGTGAGTCATGGCTAAAGCGAGGCTCCGTGGTTTTGGGACCCTAGCCTCCTTCCTAAACTGTCGTGGGGCAAAAAAGTCTCTTGGGTCTTGGTAGGTCAGAGCGGCGGATTGGCGGTTATGCACATAATCGTCACGGAATCCTTCTCCCGGAGGATGCCAAGTCACCTCCTCGAAGGCGCCAGTGAAAGAAAAGCCAGAAACCAAAGTTGGCGAAAACATGGACTCTTTGCTCTCTAATGTCGAACTCGCGCGGTGCGGTCTAAATCCATCTCGAAGGATTCGACCTTGGGAGGTCGGCGTTGCACATTGACGAGGCTCACGGCTTTATCCGCGGGGTTGCATCGGTAAGTTTCCAATCGTGCTTACTCCGTGCGATTAGGTGTTGGCGTTAACTTCATGTTTGATATGCGGGTAGCCACTCATTTGAAGGCACAGTAGAAAAGGCCAAACTAAATGAAAAGCACGTGAAATTGCCGGATTTATAAGGCGAGGGGCGCGCTCTCACGTGTGAGCGGCCATTTGCAAGAGCGCCTTGAGTATGAATGAAGAAGTGGAGCGACCATCGATCTAAAACATACCACGCATCGGCTCACTCGGGCATAAAGTATTAGAAGATGAGGTCGAGTAACAGCCGGCCAGGCCGAGTTTCGGGAGGGTTCGAGTTCGCTCCGGGTCGTGCAGTGGTTGATTGAGACCCGAGAGGGGCTGAAGTCTGCCCAGTGTGAGCTTCAAATGGTTAGGGAGGAGCTCATCACATCTCGGGGCGAGCTGCGGGATCTTCAAGTGGAGCTACGCGCTGCCAATGGTTATTTGAACGATAAGGAAACCTGGAGGCTCGGGCGGCCCGGGTCGCGAAGCTTCAGGAATCAGATGCTGCTAGGGCGCTGTCGTGAGGTCCTCGAGCCGCGAGCTTGGCGGGCCGGTGGATGAGTGGGGAGTGTCGCGGATTGTGCGAGATCTTCATCGGCGGGTTAGTTTGGTTGCTCGAGGAGGATGAGGTTATTAGACAGGCGAGGTAGCGGTTGGCTTCGGTGGGCCTACAGGTGGCTCGGCTTTTCAGCGAGAAGGCGTTAGCGTGCCAGTTGGACTTCGACTTGAACCTCGGCCCGGCGAGAGCGGAGGAATCTTTTTCTACGAACTATTCTCAAGATCCTGGTACTCCTGCTGAGGCCCATTCCCCATCTTCGTCGTCCGTTCCTCTGCGGCGCTGAATTCCTGTGCTAAATCTCTGTTTGCACGATGCGCCGACATATATATATGTTTTTTTTTTATATCTACCCGTTTTCTTTTGTCGCGCCTGGGGCCTAAGACCTATGTAGCCCTCCTTTTAATAAATACTCATTTTTTAAAGATTTGCGTTCTCACTGGGATATTTTTACTTTTCTCCTTGAACTATATAGCTCGAATTAAAGTGACAATCCGGGCTCGTCAGCTGAATCATTGAGGCCTCGTTTGCTATTCTGCTCGGGCTGGCCCGGTTCCTAGGTTGTACGGTCAGTGCAGGTGGAGCTCGTCAAATTGAGCCCCTAGCCTTCGTCGGCTGTCACGGCATGGAGTTGACTGGTTCATTAGGGTGCCGCGTCCTGACTGTGGTGGTCGTCGATGCGAGTTCTTGACTTCCATCGGCTAACTTGTGTGAGGTCGACCCGGTTCCTAGGTTGCTTGGCGATTTGTTTTTTTGGCTGAGGTCGTCGATGCGGTAGATGGGTGGGGCTGCGTCGTGAGCGGATGGGAGGCTCGTCGGGTGAATAGTTGAGTGGGGCTGCGTCAGTGGGCGATGGAAGAACTCGTCAGAGCGAACAATTGAGTAGAGCTCGTCCAAGTGAATTGATAGGAAGAGCTCGTCGGAGTGAATAGTTGAGTAGAGCTCGACCAAGTGAACTGATGGGAAGAGCTCGTCGGAGTGAATAGTTGAGTAGAGCTCGTCCGAGTGAACTGATGGGAAGAGCTCGTCAATGTGGATGCATTTGGCGGGGCTCGTGCATGAGAGGCGGGAAGAGCTCGTCGAGGAGGTGAGCAGATTGAGTAGAGGCTCGTCAGGTGGAGCGTGGGAAGGAGGCTCGTCGGAGTGAGATAGTTTAGTAGAGCTCGTCGAGTGGTGATGGGAAGAGCACCGTCGGATGAATGGTTGAGTGGGGCTCGTCGAGTGAGCGATGGGAAGAGCTCGTCGATGTGAATGGTGGCGGGAGCTGGTCAGTAATGAGCGGGGGGGAAGAACCATCGGAGGTGAGAAACGTTCGGTGAGAGGCTCGTCCCGAGTGGGCGATGGGAAGGCTCGTCGGAGTGAATAGTTGAGTAGAGCTCGTCTAGTGGACTGATGGGAAGAGCTCGTCAATGTGAATGGCGGCGGGGCTGGAATCCGTGGGCGGGGGAAGAGCTCGTCAGGGTGACGAGTTGAGTAGAGCTTCGTCGAGTGAGGCGATGGGAGAGCTCGTACGGGTGAATAGTTGGTAGGCTCGTCCCAGTGGCCCCGAGTGGGGAAGAGGCTGGAAGTCGGGTGAATAGTTGAGTGGAGCTCGTCCAGTGGGCGATGGGAAGAGGCTGGAAGTCGATGTGAATGGTTGGTAGAGCTCGTCAGTGAGCCGATGGGAAGAAGCTGCGTCGATGGTGTGATTGAGTGGGGCTCGTCGGGAGTAAGGCGATGGGAAGAGCTCGTCGGTGTGAGCAAAAGCCCCGGGCTCCCAGCGTTTGTGGCCGCAGGTAGGCGTTAATTTGAATGGCGATGTAGCTGGTGGTCACGACTCACGGCGATTGTGGCTGTCTGAGTAGATGAGGCTCGTCGAAGTGGCAGTAAGCTCGCAAGCGTTGTGGCCTTGGTGAAGATTTCAAGCCCGAATGGCGATGTAACTGGCTGGTCGACTCTGAGGCGGTGTGGCTGTCGCAGTGGATGAGCTCGTCGAAGTGGCTTGGCCCGGGCTCTGGCTTGGTGGCGTTGGCCGAGATGGCGATGCTGGCTGGTAGTCGGCTCACGAGGCGGCGTGGCTGTGCGAGTAGATGGGCTCGTGTCCAGTGAGCAAGCGGAGGCTCCTGGCGTTGTGGCAGCGGTGGTTCAGAGATGAGCGATGTGGCTGGTGGTCGACTCACGAGGCGGCGTGGCGTCGCAGTGAATGAGCTGCGTCCCGATGGTGGCGTTCAGTAGAGTGGCATTCGGTAGAGTGGCGATGTTGCTGAGCCCGGTCGACTCACGAGGGCGGCGTAGCCTATGTAGAGTAGATGAGCTCGTCAATGATGGCGTTCGGTAGAGTGGCAATGTAGCTGAAATTTGGTCGACTCACGACGTGGCTGTCTGCAGTGAGATGAGAACATTCATTCTGTCTGATTGGGGCGGAGCTTATCGAGTGTGAGCTATTTGGGTGGGAGCTCTTGGAGGACGTTGACTTGATTTTCTTGAAAGGTGCGACGTGCTAAGTCTTTGTTGATGGAGAATTTGGAGCGTTGTGTAAGGTTTCAAAGGGCTTTGATCTTCTTATAAATGGGTGGCTTCATAGGTTAAAGAGTTTACATTTGAATACTTTGGCTTTTTTTGTGGTACGTATTTGGTACGTGTGAGATGAAGTATCGAAGTGCGGGTGGTCTTCCTTTGGGGATCTACGGGAGATCCACGGAAAAGGAGTCTGCCTGCACTACTGCTTGTGGGAGTTGTGTTTTCCACTAGTCTCCCCTTTATGGAGTCATGTTATTCACAACCGTCTTTGGGAATGCATCCGGAGAAATGGTGCATCTCTTACGCTGCTCTCTCTGTTTTCTATTCCTTTTTTTCTTCTCTTTTTCTTCTCCTTCTCCTTCTTTTCATCTTTTCTTCTTCTCCTGCTTTCTTTTCTCCTTTTTCGTCTTCTCTACTTTTCTTTTCTCACTTTTCCTATTCTCCTCTTTTCTTTTCATTATGTCTTTCTCATTTGCCCCTTTCCTTTTTATTGGGAGCTGTTTGTCTTGATTGTAATTGAAGACATCATGATTATGTCGAATGTATCAGGTGGAATAAAGGTGACTTTATATGAACTTTCTCATTATGTATTTTACGTATCTTACATGCTCCCAGGCTACATTTTGAGATGTCTAACTAAAATAATCAATGAGCGCTCGACTTGTCACATAAGAATCGATAAGGCTTTATTTAACATTACAAAGTGATGCCTCTTGGTAGAAAGCGCTTAAGATGTTACGCATTCCATGTATCTTTGTAAGATTTTCAGCTTCCTACATGCGGAGCTCATAATTGCACAGGCTGACGACTTGAGAATCTGATGTAGGACCTTCCCGATTGGGGGCCCGATTTTCCGTCGCAGCGGGTTCTTCTTTCTTTAGCGGGGAGTTTCTTTAAGACCCAAATCACCCATGTATGTAGCTTCTAGGTTTGACTTTTTTATTGTGATACCTCGTAGTCTTCCTTTGATAGTCCTCTGTGCGCTTTAGGACTTGCTCGCGCTTTTCATCTAAGAGATCTAAGTTTAGAAGAAGGGCTTCGTCATTGTGCTCCACTGATGCTAACTCGATTCTAGGAGATTTTATTAATTACTCCAATTTCTTGCTTTAGTGCGGATTAGGGCAAATGGGGTTTCTGGGTTGTTGACTCAGAAAGGTCTCAGAGGGCCCAGATGAGCACTCTGCTGGAGCAGCTCTAGCCCGCTTCCCAGCGTCTTCCAACTCGTCTTCAAGGCGCTTTGGGCTAAGCCTGATAATGATTGCCCGTCCAAGGATCATGTGTGTCGCCAGAAGATGAGTAATAATTTTTGACTTCCGTTCATTACAAATCTCACGATGTTGAAACCGTTTTTTCCGCTGTATCCGATATGCTGTTTCTCAATATCAACCTGATATGATGGCCTCCACACAAAATCTGTGATTCTCGTCTCCAGAATCGTGGCTAAGGACTCTAGCTCCGCCACACTTAGTAGCGTGAATTTAACACATGATTATGAATTTCAGACCGACCTCTACCAAATGTAGTTGTGGGTCCTGGGGCGATGTCCAAACCCCACCGCTGGAAGCGGCTGTGGCTCAGGATCGACGTTAAGGGTTCCCGACGAGGCACGGACCTCGCTATGCTCCCCGGCAGATTATGCATTTCACCAGGTCGGTCGCATTCAGCATTGTAGGCCAAGAGGCACCCTCGCCTCAAGACTTTCCTCGCTAATGCCTCGAAACCGATATGATTCCCGCGATATGCTCCTCGTGGTATTCTTTCCGCAAGACATAATGCATCTTCTCGCGATGCATTTAAGGAAAGGTGTGAAGAATCCCCGCTTGCAGGCTTCCCAGATTGGTAAAACCAAGGCATTCGTCCTTATTTTACCGCTTCTTTCTGGTCATTCAAGAGGCTTCCGTCATAATATATAATCCCATGGGGCTCCATCCAAGCCTAGCTGATCTCCAGACTCAAGCAACCACCTCGCCACAGATCGATCGAGGGTTCCCGCTGTGTATTCGACTGTGTGTCGACCAAGCATGGTTCCTCCCAGAGGGCCGTGGGCTAGCTTCTGCTGGGTATGGTCGGTTCTGGAGCCTCCGCCTCCCGCACGCTACCAGTCCGGAACCAACACGAATTTTTTTAATATGTCACGGAACTTTCTGAGGTATATGATCATCCTTTCACTACCTCGTATATCTTCTATTTGTCCTCACCAAGAGTCACTGAGACTTCAGTTGCCTGCGCACGCCTAATGAATGTGGGCTTAGGCTGAGGCTCATCACACTACTGGTACGCTGCTGTTGGAAGCATGAAACCCAAATCCAGGCGCACTGGGCTGCTCATTCCTTTCAGGGAAGCAGGATGCCAAGACCCGCCTCCGCTCCTCAGGCATTCTTCAGGCTCCATCTGGCCAGAGTCAAACTGGGAGTCGTCCCTTTCGTGAGTGGTCCTGAGTGTCCGCCTGGGGTGAATTCCATGATCGTCGGCCAGACCCGTCCTTATCGCGCCGGCTTAGTGATTCATCAGATCCCGGCTTGCAATTTCACCCACTAGTCACTCCTTCCCGTGAGACTCCCGGTTTGCAATACTTGCTTCACCCTGACATTCGTTGGGACTTCTATGAAGAGCTTGGAAATAGGGGGTAGAGCTTCCGAGTCGCTACCGCCGCCGCATTAATTTTTCCATCTCGGTACCTCCTCCTCCCTCAAAGCTCTACAATAGTAACCGGTGTTGTACCCATTCTCGTCCCTACTGTACCGCACATGGAGAAGTCCGACATACCAGATAGAAGGAGGAGTTCCCTTTCAATAGGACTGATTAGAATGGGTGGAGAACCATGTTTTTAATGTCAGGAATGCTTCTTCAACACTTTTTCGTCCATCAAAGCGCTTCTTGTCATCCTCTGGAAGAAGATCGCATTTATCACTTGTCCCGATGGGTCAATCCCGGCTTTAAAGATGCGATCCATCCCGTCGTCAGCTGGACCTCCCTATTCCCCGATAGATGGCATGTTTGAAAGACCGCCTTTATTTTGTCCGATTTGCCTCAATTCCCCAGGTGCCAATCGCCAAGTAACCTTTGTAAACTTTTCTACCGACACGCCGGCGCACATCTGGGCCGGGTTCGCCATGTTGTACTTAGGATCCGAACGCCGTAGAGATGAAGCTATGTAAGATCTGGCCATGGTGGATTTTACCGATGTCGCCTACGATACCTCCATACGCGCTCTATCTCGCTCGAACATCCGGGTTTACTAAACTTTCGGGAAAGTCGCTCCCATTTGAGTCAACGACAATTTTAGCAACAGCCAGGTTCTCAGGCTGCATTTAACGAGGTCTTTTCGTCATCGGGTCCGCGCCGATCTAAGCGTAACCGGAAAATGCATCCATAAATCGAGAAGTTCGTGTCTCGCCGGTATACCACGGCGAGGTCGTGATCCTTGGCAAAGGGAAGCCGCCCTTCGCATGCTTGTTTATGTCAAGAAGTCGATACAGAGTCGCTAATTTGCCATTTTTCTTGACGAGGCAACATTAGCCAACCACTGATATTCTACCTCGATCGCCATGTCGATGAGCTTACCGACTTCCTCGTTGATGGCTTTTCATTTTCCGCGGCTTCCGCTTTGCTTGACATGTTTGAAGGATGGGTTGGTGTTCAATCTATGAGAAGATTATTTGCAGTGGTCACTCCCTCCCATGTCCGGCTTACTTCCATGCAAAACGCTCCTATCTTTCATTCTTAAAAACTGAGCTTAGGAGGCTTTCGAGGTCTTCTCAGTCGAGCCATGGTAAACAGATGTTCCGGTCGTCATCCACGATAACGCTCTAGTTCCCTCCGAGGCTCGTTGTGAGCAACTCGCCGCTACATGTCAAGCTCGCCTTGCCATTCACGCCATTTGACCGCTGTTTACGGAGGTCGTAGCATTCCCTACATATCTACCGATTCTTCCTCTAACACTTTACTCATGTATGGTTGGGAATTTGATTATCATGTGATACGCCGAGGATGACTCTATTGCATCGAGTAGGTCTCGCCAGCAACATGTTATGTCGACCTAAGGCTCACGAGCAAGGAACCTCGGCCGTTATCGTCAGCCGCAAGTAGGCTCGCCGTAGGTGAGTACGACCGGGCGAATCACCGAGCCCAATGGTAATACCTTTCCTAAAACCCCGCAGATGTGTCGACTTCCAGTTCTAGCTTTTTCTCCCAATGCCCATTTTTGTCGCTGTTTGAGACGCCAAACGACGTCACCCAACCCCCGCATCACCTGAAACCATGAAACGCCGTGGCAATGCCAATCGTTGAACTACCAATGGGTCACGCCACAGGTGTCGCATCCCTCCAAATCCAGTCAGTAACGACAGGAAGGTTTAAAGTCACAGCTTAGATAACGTCATCCCACTTCGCCAAGATCAACAGTGGCCTTCTGAACCAGACTGAACCTTCCCTCCCGCGGTCCCTCCCGGTAGATCTGATCCTCCACAATGGTCACAGAAAAACAAACGCTGCTGCGAGGCGCGCCGCTGCTGAGTCGTGGCCCGGTTCCCGATTTCGGGCCCGACTCGGGCCACCCCTTGAGATATGAAACGAGGTATCCGCGGTATTAAGTATTCTATTTCTCTTTTTGTATACAATTGTCCGCAGGCGATGCCTATAATCCCTATGGAACCGCAATATTCGCGGCGTCATTCTCGTGCATGTAGATCTCACTTATCCGCGAAGCTGCCATCTCGTAATCGCTTTCGTTGGGTTTTTCATGTGACTACGACACCGAGGCCAAGCAGGAGTAGAAGCGCCAAGGCGAGTAACGCCGTCAGCTCTTCGTGATTGCAGGCTTCGACGGTCTCGAGATTCCCCGCTTTTGGGGGATCTTTCTCGATCTTTTCTCGGGATTTTTTCCGGTCGTTTTGTCTTTAGACTTCGCCCTCGCCGTTGGTTCGTCGTGACTTCTTCTTTTTACTTGGTGGAAGAGCTCTCCTCTTGGATATGAGGGCTTCCCTTCGCCGTTTATATATTTCATGCCATGGCAATTTCATTTAAAGCCGTCAGTTCTTCGAGATGGAAAACATAAGATCCTTGACCGCACCAACTCCCGCAATGAATGCCAGGATGGCGAATTTTCACTCCGCATGCCCATCTTCGTGTGGACTCGGCGTTGACCTCGGCAGATTTATGACTTCAGCTTTCCCAGCCCCGCTGACTCGGGCCAATGTTAGATGGTAACCGATTTCCTCGCACGCCCTAGTTCGACTTAAGTGGAGACAAACGCAATGGATGGCTTCGAATGAAAGAGATCGATTTAGTTGGGATTCTATTAAACCGTGTTAAGGTCGGGCTTTAGTAGTGGGCAAATGCAATCGAGATTGTGGCTATAATTGCAACTCCATTTTGATTCTTTGTGGCATTGATGGTTCGACGATCTTTGCCTCCGAACAAAGTTTCCACTGCGGGCATTCTCAATTTTGCTAAGCGATGTCAGAACACTGATCAAGGGTGATTCGGGCTTAGAAATATACCAAGGTAGTATTCATATGTCCGGCGCCGCCCCTTTAACCACCTTCACACTGACGAGCTCCTGAAGACTCAAACCTCGCCTCCCATGATTGCTTCTTCCGTCCCAAAGTGGGATGACAGTTCTTCGTTCGACATGTCCTCCGGCATTTTTCTGCTTTCCTCCGTAAGCACTGTGTCCATGCCCTCCGGCTCGACCGGACTATGCTTCGCTTCGCACTGGGAATGCCGTGATCAGGTCGCCCCCGTGGGGGATGTTATAAAATCTTCCCGGGTCTCGCTGGCTCTGCGCTATGCCGATTCGTCAAGGTTTTAACTTTTCACTGCCGCTTAGCCAGAGGCGAGTCCGAATTCTCGTTTCAGAAAGCGGCTTTGCATTGTTTAACGTGGTCGGAGATCACTCACATGGCTATCGGTCCGCATCCGGAGTGATTAAAAGGTTCTCGCTGGTTCTGGGCGATACGCATCAGAATTCGAACGGCGATTTGTGGCTGTGAATCGCTGTTTCTAATGTAGATTGACGCGAATCATGAGATGTTTAAACTCTGAATCGGGCTGGAGCGTGGGTAGGGCTGCGACTTCTGATCGTTGTAATGGGATGCGTGCCGGATCACTGGCCGGGCCGAGGTGGGATCGCCGCATCGCTGGATTTGCAGCCTGGACGAGCACCTCGCAAAACAAGAAGAAAGCGGGCCGGCGAGGTCGTGCCCGTGGTCGTCCGATGCCTAAGCCGCTTTCTCGAGAAAAGAGACTCCTGTAGGCGAATGTGTTGTATATGTTTATGCGTCTAAGAGCGCGTATGAGTGTCAAGTAACACCTTTCACCGATGGGGTGGCCTCGTATTTATAGTAGATAAAGTTCACAACCAATTCATGGTACTAGGAGTCCTTCCCATTGGATGGTAGAGAGCTTTGGTTTTAGTCCATATCGGATTTGCATGTGATATAGAAAGTCGCTTACTGGGATAGTCTCCTTCTCTTATCGGGTGATAGATCCGATCACCATGGGTCAGAATGTCAGGATTATCTTGCTTCCTAACTGATAATGTTTGATCCGATCGTAGGTCGTTATGATTGGAGGATCATCTCTATTTTTCCTCAGACTATGAGAGCCCTTCCCGATTGCTCCGGGGCCGATCTTTGGCTTCGTCTGTAGATCATGGGTTGTCAAGTTATCCAAAACCGATCTCCGAAATGACCTGGGTTTCACCTCAAGTTGATCTCTCTGGGCCTAGTGAGTGGGCTCACATATTTCATTTTTTCAAACCCTATCGAACTCATTCCACTGTAAGTACTAATTTTGCAACCTCAGACATGCATGTGGGAGATCAAGTTGTTAATCTATATGCGAATAGTTGTAGTTTGATTCCTGATGAATTAGGTTAATGGTTTCAATAAATTGGAGGGCAATATATATCAGAAATGGCAAGAGCAGTGGAATTACTGGGGTTACGCGTATGTCTAAAAGAATCAATTATGGATTGTGGCGAGGGTTTTGTATTACAAGTAATCAATGATTAAATAGTAAAATTATGAAAGTAAAATATAAAAAATCTTATCTCGCCTATATAATTGTGATTTTATTATTGAGTTTGACTTTGAGATTTTTTTTTTTAACAAATTAAATGTTCTTCGCCGCAATATTTGTGTAGTAAGGGTGGAATATGAATACAAATATATATATATATATATATATATATATATATATATATATATATATATATAAAGTGTTGTGTTAACAATTCCATTAGAATTACCCATCATACCTAGCTCATGTGGTAGAATGTTCAACGATTAAATAGGTAGGACATATGGAGGGGAGGGGTATCGGGTTCGAGTGTCAGTGGGAACAATTTACTATATTGTAATTCAAGTGTTTAAATGTTAAAAAACAAACAATAATGTTTATTGTTAAAGCATATACACTCTAAATATTATTTAAAAATACCATGTAATTGATAAAAATAATCAAATATTTTTTGCCGTAATGGAAAGATAAAATCACACAAACTGAAAAATATAATGAAACAATAAAATAACTACTGGTTTACTGATATTGAAAGTCTAATAGTAAAGAATATAATTCAAACATATATTTTATGTAATAGCGAAACTATTAATAAGTGAGATTTTGTTTTAAAACCTATGAAATAAAATATAATTTAATTATTAAAAATGAGTATTATAATTACATCATGAACATTAATGAAATGTTTACATTTTAAATCATAATAATGACACACAATATTTACAAATGAAACATCTTATGCACTTTAGTTTTTTTTAAATATATTCGCTTGACATTAAAAACATTGTGTAATATTTACCTCATGGAGCCTCTAACTCAGCTCCTTCCTGAGATGTACCAATCAACCCTAATTTTATTGAGATAACTTCCATTTGAGACGCCCCAACTCCGGGTGTCCCCTTGACTACCGTCAACTCAAGGGAAACCTCGTGTGTCTTATATCATGAGACCCATACATAGCAAAAACTCACACAATGAGTCATACATCCATATACTCTTCACTCAAAATTATTTATACAAAAAACAGTTAATTTGGCAATTACATAACATTCAAAACTGGTCTTTTACCTGTGTCGTTACAAAAATACATAACAAGGCCATATATGGCCATTTCTTCGTCTCTAAGACCTCGGATGCATCCCATCCCCAAGTGAACATTCAGTACCTGAAATAATTTTTCCCTCGACAGGGTGAGCGATACCCAATAGTGATATTTTCCTACATGGGTTACTCCCCACCTAAGTTGTAAAACCCAAGAAAATTAGAAATTTTCAAACATGGCAAAATGATAATAATAATAATAAATCACGAATTACAATAGTTCTGGTAAAATTTTCGTATCTCTGATGATAACTGGATTATGTTTGGCTGATTCGCTCTTACGGTTTAATACACCGTAAAATTTTTGTTAAATTCCTAGATAGTCGAATTTTTCACGATTTTCAAGGTAATGTATCGCCTAGTGACTTGTGTATCAAGATTTTTATGGGGAATCTCTGAATTAGGGAAATAATCAGTTAAGGTTCATTTAAATAAATTTGACTTCAGCTTAACCGAAAATAAATTGTTTCTCGGGGTAGGAACCATCCGAAGCTTAGATCACGTGACACGTGTGCCATGAGGGCCACACTTAACTTAATTTAAGTTAGAACAAAAGGATGAAAAGCTCATTTTGGGTCGAACCGCGTTATTGAGTTAGAGAGAAAGCGAGAGAAACTCCCTATTCTCTCTACGATCTACTGAGATCATGGTTTTAACCGTCGAGCCAAGATTTAAAGTTCATCTACTCGAATTAGCATTATTGGTGGGTACCCACAAGATAATTTTGTTGAAGATTTCGTGGTTTGGAGAAGAAAAGTTAGCGAGAGTGTTTAC
Organism: Tetrastigma voinierianum; assembly: GCA_016808115.1. Classification (NCBI taxonomy): domain Eukaryota; kingdom Viridiplantae; phylum Streptophyta; class Magnoliopsida; order Vitales; family Vitaceae; genus Tetrastigma; species Tetrastigma voinierianum. The sequence continues at coordinate 729,391 of JAEQBH010000222.1, read as the reverse complement.
TTCTTCTAAGATTTACGACGATCGCGCGTAGTTTCCGGCCTTTGCCAGACTTAAAGTCAAGACTGCCAGGCAACGCAGGACACCGAAATCAAGAATTTTCGCCAAAGATTCGAGAAGTTCTGGGAAGCGCCTTGGGTCCTGGTCTTCGACTCCAAAAAGTTTCGCCTCGCCAAAGATAAAGGAACCTCCTACTCGGTTTATTTCTTATCTACAACACTGGTTGTCTGGGCTGGGTCCCAAGGTTTGCTTGACAGGTTCCCGAACACAAAAATCGATTTTTGGCCTGAATAGAGAGCTAGGTTTTATAAGCTGATTTTCTTGTGGCTGATTTTGGGACAGGTTTTGTGCTATGTTTATGGCTGAATTGTGGACTCACTAATAGGTTTTTTCAAGGCTGTGTGAAGGCTGTTTTCTTGATGAGTTCGGGTAGGAAAATAGCACAGGCAAACTCAATCCTGACTCCACCATAACTTTCTATCCGAGTCTGTTTGGTGTTCTGGACCTATGGAAATCCCTTTGAGTCTAGAATCCATCCATATAAAGCTTGATAAGATTTGAACTCATATTTGGTCCGAAAATGATGAAAAATAGTAGGCCCTACCCATTCCTGCATCATACTATTCATATGCCTCCAACTTTTGGATGGTTACATATAACTTTCTCATGTTCGAGATTCGTTTTCAGAGGTGTTCTTAGACTCTATGTGGTTATTGAAAGTCTAGAATTTGACCATATGATTTAAATGGAAAATTGAGTCACATCCTAAGTTGAAAATTCATTGTTACAACAAGTGTGCTGTAATTGTCAGGTCAGGATGTGAGGAGTCAGGTGTCAAGTGGCTGGTCACATGGTAGGTTGTGTTATCTATAGGTATGATATGCCATGAATTAGAATTAGAAATGGGTGTGTCATTACTCTCCTAGGTAGTGACTTGATGAAATGTTACATGTGTTTGTGTGGATTACTGAAATGACATTCTCGTTAATAGGTGTCATGATGTCAATATGTCTCGCTCTAACATATTGGGTTTGTGGATAAGCCGCAGATACTTGCTATTGCATTTTACATGTTATGTTAGTTTATCAGGCATTATGGAGCCATGAAGCCTATAGGATTTGAGTATGACATTACTGCCTAAGTAGTAGTCGTAATAGATGTCGATGCACGTTTGATGTGTTGACATGAATGTGATAAATGTTAAGATGACTCCACGATATTAACGTTAATGAATGGATGAACTTGCGGTGCATTAGACATGAGTGCCCATGGTATACTGCAATGTAATCAGAGAAAAGTCCATGAAAGTCTTTATACATTTGGCATGACTTGGGAAAGTACAGCATAAATTGCATTGCACTAGCGCACGGGGACATCGCATGGTATGGGGAGTGAGTGTACAGTCGCTTGTTTCGTCTACCATCCTCAGGAATGGATTGCGGACTCAGATTTGATGAAATCCAATGGAGATCCAATATTTGAGATAGTTGACAATCGACATTGCTCGTGTCGATGGTGAGACTGCAATTAGACAAAAGTCCGTTGAGTCTCACAGTTGCATAGCATGAAATTAATACCCGTGTGTTTGGAATTTAAGTAGGATAGACATCCCCCGTGCAAAACCTGAACTTATGCAGTTAGATTACTTAATTCTGGGCTTCTATGAAAGACCCGAGAAAATGTCGGTCGACGTGAGGCGTCCTGAGGTGAGACCCCAAACATCCGTAATTTTCACAAATGCATATACACACGGCAATGATTACATCAAGTGGCACCTATATAAACCAAGTGGGTATTGGGCTTATAAAAATGCTTTTTTGTTTCAGGAAATAAATGATTTTATAAGTGATCATCCAAAGCCTTTGGATTTGAAAAGAAATGAAAAATGACTTATAAATGATCATTGAGTAATCCGAAAATATGGGTTTTTATCATGCACGGGTTTTATCACATGCAGAGAAATGCTATGACTTCATATTACTGTGGTACAGATGAGTCGCCCCATTCATGACAAGTAGATTCTCATGCCAGGATTGCATGTCCTAGGTCGTGTGTGCTCGGGTCGCTTGACCATTCATGTACTTGTTTTAATATCCTCAGAGGGGACTTTATCTCATCGGGCATTAAATACCTGTCAGGTGAATCTCCTTTCGTGCACAGATATGTGGCAGCAGAGCAGGTGCTCTGGGAGGCTTATGTTTATGAAGCTGCCGGATCAGGTCTGATTCATGTTTCGTATATTATATTAGAAAACATGTTAGTTTTAATATAATAAGTTTTGTATTAAGAGTGATGTAATAACTCGTGGCTTCAAAGGATACGGATTGTATTTATATGGATAAATGGCCTTACACGCCATTTTACTCGTATGTAAACCCTCGGTGATCATCAGATAATATCGGGACAGTCACATGAAATTGCACTGTGTTGCATTGGTGTAGCCCCATGCAGACTCGCCTGATTAAGTAAACTGAATCCCGGAAAAGGGGACTCCAATTGAGTGGTGTTTCCAGCCACCGACATCCACAAATTCGGCCGATCAAGTTGTCAATGGACCCCCGGGATTTGGGGTGTCACATAAGTGCTCATGCAATGGCGCACCAAACATTCAAGTAAAACATATATGTCCCTACTCAAATCTCTACATGTTATGGATGAGAATGTGACTCACTATTTCCCACATCTCGAGCCTTCATTGACTCCTTCACGCATGCCTAAGCCAAGTGTGAGAAAACAATGTTTTCAAAACAAAAGGTTTTTGTTCTTGAAAACATAATACTAATTTCCGATAAAATTCTATTGGACAACCCTCTGAGATGAATTGTTGGATAACTTTCCGAAACAATCATGGGTCCTCCTCCGAGATGAACTATTGGACAACTCTCTGCTGGCAATTCTTCAAAATCTTCCCATCAAATTCATTTGATAACCATGTTGCCATGCCCAGTGCACCCATACTAATGCTCTAAAGTTACCTCAGTGTATATGAAAGTTCTATCATCTCCATCTGACAATTCATGTTAATATACATCACTATCAATATATATATTAACAAAATTTACATAAAATACATGTTATCTTGATCAGAAACACAAAAAATTAGCTCACACGGTTATCAAACAATTCAGATAGTCCATTCGACCTTACCCAAAGAATTTAAATAGCACACAACAACACATTGGCATCATATGAACAAGCCCAACCATGCCTTCAAGGTCATTCCACGACCACCTAGATTTCCCACCACCCCCAATCTTTAGGACTGAAAACATGGTCATCTAGGCCTCAAGATATCCTCATCCATTCAAATTACTTTTAGCCAAAGAATAAAACAAGTAGGAGAAAACCCCTACCTCCTGAAAGGCCTTGAAACTCCACAATATCTACATTCACAAGTGCCTCTTGGGTAAAGACATCAACTTTGCCTCTGTCTTGCTGGAAGATTCGACGATCAATGTCATAAAATCTAGAGTAGCGAGCTTTCACCCCAAAAACCTCTTCTCCCTCCTCTTCTAGCCCCTTCTTCCCTTCCCAAACCGATCACTTGATGGACTTCCTTCAACGTTGAAGTCCAAGCTATTATCCGAGATCTAGAAAAATTCCAGATTTTGATCGAAATTACTATTTTATCATTTTTCAGAAAATTAGAATTTTCTGAGGTCTTACATCATTGGCCACTTTCCTTGTAAGTTACTAATTTAAAATTTTAAAATAGCAATACTATTTGATGTTCCAAATATATTATTTGACATTCCATCTTAAATCATATAACATTTAAAATATATATATTTTTATTAAGATAAAATAAAATAGTGTTAAATAAAATTAAAAAATTAATTTTTCTCATTATAAGATTTAAGTCATGTGTATTAGTTAAAAATAAAGTTTAAAAAACAATACAAAAAAATCAAATTCATCGTATTATAAAATAGAAACTATGATCAATTCTTTTGAAATGAGAAAGATAGAGGAAAAAAAAAAAAAAAAATTACATGCTACAAGTACGTTTAATGTTCCACTTTTGACTTTAAAATGTAATAAATATAGTTTTACCATCTAAAATAGAAAAATTGATATGATTATAATCAGTTAAAATTTTATATATAAAAGTATTTAGTTTATGCAAAAGAAAAGTGAATTGAGTTCATTTAATCATATAAAATAATTTATGAATTATAAATATTTATTTTCCTTTACTCTATCTTTCAATTTGCCTTAACGTGCTACAACTAAACATTACTTGAAAAGTAACTTTTACGTTAAATGCTGGTTTGTTTGAATTTTTTTAAATAAAATAAAATAATTAAAAATATTTAGATGTTATCTTAAAATATGTGTTACTAGATTTAATGAAAATTAGCTGGATTTCTATTTTCCTCGCTACTTACTCTATTCATTAAAATTTTTCTCCTTACTTTTTTATGATATTTCGATATTTAGATGTTACATTTGTCTAAATTAGTATACATTTTCCTTCTTCTTCTTGTTATTATTATTTATTGACAAAACTATTATTATTATTTTCTTTGTCACCAAAATTTTTTGTCTGCTTTTTTGGATATTTTTTACCACATTATATATAACTCAATAAACAATTGTCTTAATGTTAATTGTAATAACTTTGTTTTTTTGTTGTTATAATATTCAAGTAAGTTAAAAATAAAATTAAAAAAAAACACAAGAAAATCAAATTCATTAGATAATAAAATAAAAAACTGAGATGTCTAGTTCTTCCGAAATGATAAAGATATAGAAAAAAATAAAAAATTACATGCTTATAACTATTATTTTTTACAATTATTTATTCACTATATATTACATTATAGTATTTTGTTCCTTACAAATTTATACCCATTAGATCTAAACTCCTAGACCCTCCTATGCTGCAGGGGTTCCTTAAACTACTGAGTTAAATCTTATTGACTCAGAAAACTCATCCCGGATATTTAGTTTGATTTAAAAGTAATAATATGGTTTCATCATACATTCAAAATAGTAAAATAGATATAATTTAAGATTAATTAAAATTTTGTATATTTTAAAAGTATTAGTTTATGTAAGGTAATAAGAAAATTTAGTTCGAAAGTTAGGAATCATAAAAAAATATTATATAGATATTTATTTTCAAATACAAGAGATATATAATATTTATTTTCAAAATATTTATAGGCTCATGCACCCACGATCTTATCAATCATTTTTTAACAAAAAATACAGTTTAATGTTAGATATTGAATAATTTTTCTATTTATTATTTATTACGAAAATATAAAAGGTATGTAATATTATGTAGCCATTATACAAAATTCTTATTTATTAAATAGGAAAATATAAGAGAGATATATAATAATTCATTGATTATGTTAGTTATACATATTTTGTTAGTTATATATAGAATGAGATAAATGCTTTAGTTTGCAAATAAGATAAAATAACATAAAATGTTAGATTAAGTTGTTATATGAGTTATTTTGTTATTTTATCTTCTTTATTAGAAATAAAATCATATAAAAAAGACAACATTACTATTTTTTTTTTCAATATTTTGAATAATAATAAAAAAAAAATGATGTCAATTGCAATATATGAATTATTTTTGCAAGGTTTTTTTTTTTTTTTAAATAAGCTTAGATAAAAGAAATTGTCTTGATGTTGAGAAGCACTTTTTTCATTTAACATATTTCATAAGTAAATGGTAACATGTAATTGATTTTTGGAGGAATTCATTATTTAGTTAGAAACCTTTTTTTCTTGCTTGTTGTCTCATAGTTGGAAACTGAAATTATGTATAAGAATAAAAATAAAACAAAAGTTCAATTAAAAAAAAAAGAATAAAGCAAAAGTTAAGAATGTAAATAATCAATTGTTAACAACCATTAACCATTTCATTCACTTCGAGAAAAACATGTTATAGTTGCATATTTTTAGTATGGGTCATTTAAATTCATAACTAAAAATACATATAGCTGCGTTTATTGAATCCATGAAACGGAAGGAAGTTTTTCCTAAACTTTTAGTCGCGGGAATTAATTGGCCCTTACTATATAAACTCTTATAGTTGCATAGAACATATTACCGTTGCTATATAAATATAATGGTCCAAATGTCCAATGGACACATTAATTTTAAATCCGCTACAATAAATAGGCAATAGACACATTAATCTTAAAACTGCTCTGACCAGGGTCACGCCATCTTCCTCTGGCGCTGCCAGGTCACGTCGTCGGCGTTGAATATCCCGTCCCCGAGCAGGTCTTTGAGAGAGTTTTTAAAGTACTCTGCTCCACAACGCCGTGATCGTCGCAATGATTCTTGATTTTCAGTGTTCTAAGGAACTGCCGATCGCCGTCGAAAGACTATAATGTATGATACAAACAAATGACCCGTCCTGCCATCGGTTATGAGCAGAGGGGTCAACCACAAAATGGAAATAATTAGTGATAAGTTTTATAGTTTTCCATCTGCTGAAAGCGATCTCATCTGAGCAGCAGATTTGGTAGGAAGCAATGAAATGATACGGAAAAGGATCTCATCCGGTAATCTGCTCTTTCTTGTCTTCCACAACTGAATTCCTGTTTCTAAAAACATTGAAATATTTAAAACAATCTGATATCCAGCACTGAAAAATATTCTGAGAAACTGATAAACTCTAAAACGGTTTCTCACCTTGTTAGATTCGGGGTTTCTGAATTGAAACAATTTTTGTTTTCAATTTGATTCTGCTTCTTCTTTCTGTTTTTTTTTCTTGTTGTTGTTCTTCTTCTTGATTCAACTCAAGAAAATGTTGGGACAGCTCAAGGTCATAGGTAAACATATAATACAACAAACAAGGTGTTGAAATAATGTAAGGAATGAAAATGCAAGGTCGTAATTATTCATAACATGGTTTTTTTACTAATTTTCTTTTATTGTTTGTTTTTCTAATTATAATAATTTGCACATATTAATTAGATATCGTTTGCTTTGGAATTTTTAAAGGAGCCTTCAGGGCTTTAAAATGACATTCAATTCCTGTGAGTCTGTGGGTGCATTTAACAAGTTTCCTATTATTTCAGTATCAAAAGAAAAGAGTTGCTGAAGAGGAGAGTGTCTAAAAAAAACTTGGGTTTGGCTTTCGCTTGCTCCCAGAAACGGAAGAAGATGCAGCTACTACAGCAGGCATGAAGTTCTCTTCCAAGTTCGAGAGGAACAGGAAGGAGAAGCGAGCATTAATTAATTTTGTTTCAATCTTCCCTAGCTCATCTGGGTCTTCCATGTATGCTGATAAGAAACATTTGGAGCTATGTATGCTGATAAGAAACATTTGGAGCTAGGGTCGAAGAGAAGGAAAATCAAGGCAAGCATAGCATCTGAGTTACTGACCGGAGGATTTAAACAATCATCATGGTCAAAGAGTTCTACATCCTCCTCGAGCTGGAGTTGTAGCCATCTAATGTGAAGGAATGAAGGAAGTCAGTCTTCATACAGAGCTGTGTGTGTTTCTTGTTCTCCTTGTTCTCCTTGTTCAAACTTTAAATTGGACGTTGAGCTTGTATATGTACGTATCGAGAGATAACCATGAAGAATGATTGAGGAATTTTCTACTGCTTGTTTGTTCTCCTTTATTGTTTCCTTCAGCTTCTCTTTTGTAAACTTATTGTTGGGTAAATGAAAATCCAGTACTGTACTAGGGGCGAATACCAAGCCTTGTAAACTTGTTTTGAATCCCTATGGCCGGGGTCAACCACAAACCGTGGTTATAAACCATCCCTATGGTTGGGGTTAACCACAAACAGTGACTATAAACCATTCCTTTGATCGAGGTCAACCACAAACAATAGCTATAAATCATCCAATGGTTGGGGTCAACCATAAATCGCTACTATAAACCGTCTCAATGACTGGGGGTCAACCACAAACTGTGGCTATAAACCACCTTATGGTAGGGGTCAACCATAAACTACGGCTATAAACTATGCTAAGTTGGTGAACAATTGAAGAGCATATAGTCGCAATTTATGAAGTGGTTGCGTATATAGGATTTCTCCACATCACCTATAGTCATGCCATGCCGCGGTTGTCTACATCCGCAACTATATTTTATAGCTGCATTATATACTACTTTTAGTCATGATCGTGGTTAAAGGTTTTCTTTGTTGTGATTGTATCATTGTCTAAAATAATAACTAAGAGAAAATCGCTAAAATTTGATTTGATGATTCTATTATTCTGGCTCATAGTGAGAAGATTGTTAAATCTAACAAAAAAAAAAAACATACTACAAAATAACATATGGTTGTGGGAGAGAAGTTTTTCATCAAAACAAGGAAGGTAAGGAAACTATTGTAATTCCTTGTTAAGATATGATCAAAGATGTTAATTTTCAACATCTGGATGTAGCTTTTCTACTCGGATCAGGAAGAGTACTGCTTGCCTTGTTTAAAGGCTAGAGAAGGAAAGAGAGAAGATTTGTTGAAGAAGGAGAGGAAATAAAAAGGAATCAAGGGTAATGATGCAGCTTATCACCTGATGCATCGTATACCTGCTCATATGCTGTCAGAACGGAGGTGCTAGTAATGAAGAGAAGGAAAGAGAAGATTTGATGAAGAATAAAGGAAATAAAAAGGAATTTAACGGAAAATAATTTTTTTTAATGTTTAGGTTTAATTATTGGGAAGATTGACAATCAATTAGAGAAGACATATAATTTCTTTTAACGCTTATGTACAATTAATAAGGTAACGTTTACATATTAATTAGGCAAAAGGACAATCAATTATATATAGAAATATATTAATGGTATTTGAGGAATTCTTAAGGAACGATTAATTGAAATGAACTGAATGAAGATAAAAACGTGTATTAGCAAGGGTAGTTTTAGAAGAAATTGAGAAATGTTTTTCATACTTTTAAGTTCGATTTTCAAATTTCTTGAAGACCCATTTTCATACAGGACCCTCATATCTGTTAATTTAATTTTCTCTAGTAATGAAATGGATTGAAATTTGTTGAGGTTATAAATTAACCTTAAAAACGTATTTACCCAATGTGATTTTGAAAAGTTGACCTTAAAATCGTATTTACCAACTGTAATTATAAAATTAACATTAAAACTGCATTCCATTACTAGAGAATATGTCTACTTATAATCCATGCCAGATCTTTGTGTTAAACATTGTGCTACAAGGTGACTTTCTATTGTATGATTTCATTTTACTCATTTCATTTTCATATGAAAACGATATCCAATAGTTTGTATATTTGCAAGTGTTTGAACTACTTGTCCTAATACCTCTAATTTTAATTCGGTTTGGATTGCTTCTTTATGTTGTAACCAGTTATTTCTTGTCAAAATTAATCAACAATTTGTGGCTCTTGATCTCACCATTACTTATTACATGTGATGTCTATAGCCTCTTGGAAAGAAAAAACCTAATCTATATGTGATTTTATAACCTTTGTTGAATAAATAAAAGTATTAGGTAATTGATATGCAAGATCTTGTAAATGAATTGTTTTCCAAACTTTTAGTTTCAGATTCCTTAGCAAGGAGATCAAGACGAGACAAAGAAGATTCATTCCACGTAATTTCAAGTCATTATTCTTCTGGAATTAGCTTTTGTTTCCCTAAATGACAGAAAAACATTTTCATCAAAATGACAATATATATAATTTGATTAGAAAAATCTCACTTGTGAGAGGCTCAATATTAACTAGATGAAGACTGAAAGCCAACATAGATACCAAAACAACATTGAGGAACCAATTTAGCTAGGTTGATGTGCGGGGTTAATTAAAACATAGGCAACACAATAAAAACATGTAAATGTGAAATATCAAGTTTGTTATGATCAATGACACAATAAAGAAATACGAAATAAAGGAAAAACATAAGATTTACTTAGAAACCCTTTTGGGAAAAACCACGAGCATAAGAGAAAGCTTCACTATCAATTTGAGAGAGATTACAAAGTACAGCGAAATAGAGAGTAAACCATAATATGTTAATTTGACGAAAATACCTTAATAGAAAGGTCCATACCACGAGGACAAGCCCCTACACCTCTTTGAGATCAGTTATGGGATATGGGATTGGGCCCATTTGTTACCACAACAGATCCTTAATTTTTTCTCAACTTTTTCTTTTCACAAAAGTCGCACTTTGGGTCGGATATAAACCCAAAACCAAATTCGGGTCACAAATCAACAAAGTTGATAACGTAAAACAAGTTGTAATGACGATAGGTCTTGATTAGTTGTAGATGAAGGAAATATTTAACTATAAGGTAATTGGGTTTCTAAAACTAATGGTCTATCAATTAATCACATACGTTTGATAACAAAAATTCAGCTAATCCATTTTAAGTATGAACACAAGCAACAAAATATTGAGCATCTATGCTACATGTAGTAACAACCAAGGAAGACATGTGATGGAAATTCACCTACTTTATCAAGACGAATATTTGTCATCATGGTTAATATTTTTACCTATAAACCCCTATATGGTATTAATTAATTTGTTGATTTATATACCTACAGGCCTAGTAGGTGGGCATGCATCTTTAGCTAACCTAGGTAGAGAAGTGGTCCATTTTTTACTCTTTCTTTTTCCTCTTTCCTCTTTTTTTTTTTTAATTTTTTTATCTTATTTTTTTTAAGAAGAAACTTGAAAATTTGGAAACCATGAATTGCAGAATGCACACTCCATTTCTTCATTGGATGGTGGAAAAAAAAAAGGTGAATGGTAAATAGTGATCATCCCTTTGTAGGAAGGAATAAGGAAATAGGAAGAAAAGAATGCAAAACTCCATTAATGGATTCACATACACGGCTCTTATCTTAGATAGCTAAATTTGAGCAAGCAGAAAATTAATATGAATAGGATTAAGGCAAATTCATGAAATTAATAAACATAGAAGAAATTCGATGCATAAAATAAAATACAGGAATTAATAAACGAAATTAAAATGTATTAAATTTGGGAATCATGAAAAATAAATTAGAGGCATAAAACATGGAATTGATAAACATAGATACCAAAACTATATATTCCAGAAAACACGTGACAAAGAAATTACATGCAAACAAATATATATATATATATATATATATATATATATATATAACCCGGAATTATTACCCTTGGGTCTAATACTTTGCCTAATGTTTATTTCGTATCTCAAGAATTAAATACCCACCCACCAAATCAATGAGATGGACTTTTGAGTTTGTTGAGAAAATAGTCTTTTTTTTTCAGTGAAACAAGAAGAAAAAAACTCAGGACATGCCTAATTACATTTTTTGAAAACTGGTTTTTTCTCAAAAATAAGAATGAAAATAGGCAAAACACATTTAATTCTTCTTTTTTTTTTAATCTGAAAAACACGGAAAGTACAAAAAAGACTAAATTTAAATAATAATGGTTGTCAGAGAACATCAAAATGATGTTTTTTTGTGTTTTTAAAAGCTATTCTCTATAATAGTTTATAAAAACATGAACCAAACATGCTCTTAATCTTTTAAAAATTTTATGCTAATTATATTTTTAGTAAATGATATAATTGTCCATCATGTCTAACTCAAATAATAGAGCATTCAATGTTTAAATAGGCAAGGACATAAAAAGGGAAAGGGTCCCTTATTCGAGTCCTAGTAGTGATAATTTATTACATTGTAATTGAAAGTGTTTTAACTGTAAAAAAAAGTGATATAATTATTCCCTAAAATAATACCTAAGAAGCTCATATATGTGTATGGGGAAATAGAAATTCATAAACATGCATTTCAAGTATTTGGTTAAGTCTCTGAAAATTTTTCTTTCACAACACATATATACTAATTAATAGAATTATATTTGTTAAGACCACCAAACAAAAAGAAAAAAAAAACACTATATATATAGCCATGCAATTAGGCCCATGATTAACTCAACAACTTTTTGGTCTAATAAATTATAGTCAACTTCAATGTGCCAAATAAAATATTGGTCATATTCAACAACCCTTTTTTTTCTTTTTTTCTTTTTTTTTTTTTACGAAAAACAACAAATGTAGGCTAATTCAGATTGTTTTTAAAAAAAAAATTTTGTATCAAATTTGGAGAATATTCAATGTTAATTACAGAATAATTTTAAAAATCATAGCCCACAAGTCAAATAAAGTTATCTTCGAAAAGTCAAAAATATCCGATAACTCAAGAATGGGACCATTTTCGTAACCTCCATGACTCCATCATGTAATTACTTTCCTTTTCCTTTTCTTGATTTATAAATGTACTTCCAAGAAAAGTATATGTTGTTATTTCCACATTAAAATTAAGTGGGTATTTGTAACCTAGTATTATGTGATTAAAAGAATCTTGTATCTTTAAAAGCGTTATAAAGATGTTTACCCTTGATGGAGTGGAGTAAATTATAATAAATAGAATTTATAAGAGCGATTTATTTATAATAAATAGAATTTATTATAAGAGCGGTTATTTATAATAAATATAATTTATTATAGAGCAGTTATTTATAATAAATATAATTTATTATATGAGCAGTTATTCAAATTACACGTGTGCGGTTTTGAGCAGTGTATTCTTGGCCCTCTTCTCCCTATCGATAAGTTATATATAGAAACCCGCGCCATGTACGGTTTTGAAGCGCTCTTATCGATTACGAGAAAACAATTCTATGTATCAAAGTTTATTAAGGAAAGAAGAGATCAAGGATTTAAGATCACATAAAGCTGAAGGAAATCCTAAGCATTTGTGTTCAAGCAAAGGATTTGAAGTTCGGGTGCAATTTGGAAGACAAAACCACGAGAATCGAAGATAGATTGACCAATGGAGAATTAGGGTATGCTTAAGCTATTATTTATTTTCATATACTTGATGATCTGGTATGAACAGATCTTGTTTCTAAGATATTCAATTATCAAGTATGTAATCTATATTATTATTATTATTATTATTTTATTATCAGAGATGAGTTTGAATTCGATGATCTGAAATATTATGTGTTAATTTCCATATTAAGGTTAACAATTGGTATCAGAGCTAGATTGAATTTAAGCCCGAAATCATTGTTTTATAAAGATTAAATTTTAGAGATTCTCTACATGATTGATTCGTCTCACTAAATGAATAAAAAATAAATAAATAAAAACCATACCAGCAGCGACTAGAAGAGGAAGATTTTATTTTCCTTACCTTAATTTGGATCAAAGAATTAATTTCATCTTGTGAAATTTTATTGAATAAACAATTTATAAATGTAAGGTTAACTAATTTAGATAGTTGCCAGTAACCTAAATTAGTGAGCCTTGTATTTATAAATTTGCATAAAAAGAAAGGAATAAAGGGAGACTTATAAAATTCATAATAATTCTCTTTATAATTAGGAGAATGAGACTAACCCAAAGTAGAGTCAATTTCTGCTAATTATTAATTAATAATTTATTTTGTGTTGCTTAGAAAGGTAAAATGGATACCCAAGGTAACATATAAATGACCTGTAGTAAGGTGTTTAAACTCCTCAGTGAACCTTTGGATATGTTAGATTACGAAAGGAGAATCTTAATGATATCAATAGTTCATTGCTATTTGTTTTTATACTTGAGCCTTGTGAGCATTGTTATATTTTGTAACAAGTTCCCACTTCGTACTCTCTTGCATGCGGAATATTTATTTTTTGATGGAGTCGAACTTTTAGAATGGTATGAAAGGGTTCAATTCTCAGGCGTATTGGATCTTGACCGACTTTAATAACGGATGGCACCACCCACACACTCTGCTCTCTCTGCCTCTCTGCCTCTCCTCTCTCCTGCTCTCTCTCTCGTGGCCTTTCTACCACGGATGACGGTACTCGAACGAGTGGAACGATCAAAGCACAGGCAAGATCCATGATTTCGGTCGATGTTTATGAGGCGCGACTATTGCCGATAATATCCAGAGACCTCTCCCTTGACGAGTTTGCCTCGAATTTACGGGAAATGTCTGGTGAGGCTTCAAGCGGCGATAAGTCCTTACGGGCACATTGATGGCTGAATTGACCACCATGAAATATGATGGTCGAGAGAAAGATATTCAAGCATATTTTAAACATATGGCGAAAGGGGTACATGACTTAGGCAGGCATGGGTATGGATGAGTCCTTCTTGGTGAGTTTGTCCTTAACTCACTTCCATCACGGTTTGCTCCATTGAAAATCGCTAATACTAACGGGGTTGATGGAACTTAGATGAGCTCATCGAGTAAAGTATCTGAGAGGAAGTGAGATTAAGACGAGAAGGACCTTAATCTTGCTCTTGCGTAACTCATGGAGTCATGAAGAAGGGAAATTCCAAAGGAAGAACTTTCCACGAGAAAAAGTGGACACAGGGAAGGTAGCGAGTCATGATGGAAATTCACGGTAAGTTGCTACTTTTGTAGCGAAAGGGCATGTGAAGGGTATCAAACCTGAGGCTTGGTTCGAAGAGAGGATTCCTTACAACCGGGAAACCAAAGGAAAGTGAAAAGTTCCTCCCATATGGGAAAGCAGTCTCAAGGTTGGAGTGGTAAATTTGTTGGTACTATCGCACTATTAGGAGACGGGTCATCGGATGGATCACCCCAAACACTTTTATGTATTCTATTTCTAGGAATTTAGTTTCCTTGTCGAAGAATTAGATTAACTCTTTTTGGATGACATTTTGTTAGGTTACGGACAATTAAGTTTGATGTTAAATTCTATTACAGTTGGATTACGGTATTTTATGTGATAGTTTATATAAATTTCCGCTTGAATAAGCTGAATTTGCACAACTTTAATAACCGCATTCAAATGTTGGTTCAAAGCGTGGCTTAATTAATGAAAATTCTTCAATCTTGTAGCCTTACAGAAGACTAGGGCACATCTCTAGGGAAAGAATAGAAGTTAGTGAAGGAAGGAATTTTACAAAATCTTGACTTCACTGATTTTCATGTATGCGTAGATTGCATAAAGGGAAGCCGAGCCTACTTATCTGAAGAAAGGTGCCCTGTAGTAATGGGCTCCTTGAGATAATTCATGCGAGATATTTGTGGACTGTGAGACCCCACATGCGTGACCACCTCATGGAGTACCCGCCGGGCGGAAGCTCACTCATAGGATATCCTCATTCCCCGAGTTCCACGCTCGCCTCCCCAGGAGATTCGGGGGCCGGGACCTAGGGTCTTTTGATCAGTGATCTGCAGGTACGGCTGACTGGCTCGGTTGGTACCGAAGATCTTCCCACGTGGACCGTCTGTGAGCCGATGGCTATCCTATGGTGAGCAG
This sequence comes from Tetrastigma voinierianum, assembly GCA_016808115.1. NCBI lineage: Eukaryota > Viridiplantae > Streptophyta > Magnoliopsida > Vitales > Vitaceae > Tetrastigma > Tetrastigma voinierianum. The sequence continues at coordinate 714,132 of JAEQBH010000222.1, read as the reverse complement.
TGCCTGAAGTGTCTCCTACCGCGATAAGCCTTTGTTTTATTGACGGACCCCGCCTTCGTGACCACCTCATGGAGTACCCCTTCGGAGAAGCTCACTCATGGGATTGTCACCTCTACTGCGGGTTCCTTTCGCCTTCCCGGTCGAGACCCGGGACGCTGGGGTCTTTAGTCGATGGGAAGCATCTCTGCACGAAGGCTGTTGTCTTCGAGTTGGTACCGAAGGTAGCCCGTTATGGCTCCCCAGTCACGAGTTCCATCTGGAAGCGAAAGAATATACAGGGGAGGGCATGATATTCCTGTGGTGGGACCCACGAAGGAGCACCCGGTGGTGAAGGGTGGACCTGATGGAGCCACACGAAGGGCACTGGTCACGAGAAGAACAATGGACTTCCTGATAAAAAAAGAAATAAATGTATATATATGTATATTGGGTTGATTGAGTTGTGGACGAAGTCTAGCGAAGTGAAAATTTGAATATTAGAAGTGTTTTTAAATGCTTATGCAGGTACTTGTAAATTTGGGAAAGTCCGAAAAACAGAGGAAACTCTGGCCAATTTTTCTGAAAAATGCAAGTGTTTGAAAAAGAAAAAAAAAAATTTATCACTTCGCTTCCGCATTATTTTATAAAGATGTATTAAAGGCGTAAGGGGTTAAGCTCCATGGATTTTATTTGGTATTTTGAGAAAAGTTTCTGCATCATTGGAGTGCAGGAATCCTCGGGGTTCATGAGGTTAATCCGGGTCGGGATCCTTCAGGACCACTCTCTGTTCCATGTTTTACAGGAGAGAAATATTTTATCACCTTTATAGATGATCTATCTAGTTATGGTAATGTTTATCTAATGCATGAAAAGTCTCAGGCCATTGACATCTTCGAGATGTTCATAACAGAGGTCGAGAGACAATTAGATAAAGATAAAATTGTGAGGAATAGGATCGGCGGTGAATATTATAGCGAGATATGATGAATCGAGGACAAAATCGAGTCCTTTGCAAATTCAGCGAAAGCATGGCATTAGTGCTGATACACAATGCACGGAACGCCACGAGCGAGAATGGTATTTCTTGAGCGTGTCGCACATTAATGGAAATGGTTAGGAGTATGATGAGTTACTCATACGTACTATTTCATTGTGGGGTGAAACCTTAAAAGCCACTTGATGTATATCTTGAAACGAGTTCTAGTAAGGCGGAGTTCAAAAACTCCTTTCGAGTTATGGTATTAGGAAACCTAACTTGAGACATATACATATATGGGGTTGTCAGGCGGAGACGAAGTCTCTTACATGAAAAAGCTTGATTCGAAGCGATATCTGGATATTTCATTGGCTATCGGATGTCGAAAGTGCAATTTTATTGTCCCGCAACCACGATTGTGAGAATAGTTGAAACCGATAATGCGAGATTCTTAGAGAATGGCGAAATTAGTGGGAATTAATGAACCAAGAAGGTAGATGTTGAAGAGATAAGAGTGGATATCCCACCACTCTTTTACCTGAGTGTCCCTCGACACGATTCAACAAGTTGAGAGAAAATGAGTAACATAATAGAGATGGTTCATTACCACGAAACTATTGCCATTAGAAATCTTTGTAGAGCCACCCTGGCCGGCACCTTTGAGGAGATCTCAAGAGGGCCTGCCATTACGAGATGATTATGTGGTGTATTCTGAGGAATCCCGATTTTGAAATATTAGGATAAAGAGGATGGGTTTACTTTCTAAGCCATGGAAAGTGATGATTCTAGTAAATGGATGGAAGCTATGAATGAAGAGTTGAAATCCGGCCCACGTAACAATGTAAAGGATCTCATCGAGTGCCTAATAGTTGTAAACTAGTCGGGTTGTAAATGGGTCTTTAAGACAAAGTGCGATGCTAAAGGCAATATCGAATGATTTAAGGCCCAGGACTTGTGGCTAAGGTTTACTCAAAGGGAAGGTGATTACAAGGAATACCTTCTCTCTAGTTTCAAGAAGGTCGCTTGAATCATCATGGCACTTGTAGCTCATTTTGATTTAAATTCACATCAAATGGATGTGGCTTGCATTCTTAAATAGAATTTGGATGAAGATATCTACATGGAACAACCCGAAGGATTTCACAAAAGGGAAATGAACACCTAGTTTGCAAATTAAAGAAATCCATTCTGGTCTTAAGCGAAGCTTCGGTGATAGTATATTAAGTTTAATAATACCAAAATTCACATCTTTCAGTTAAAGAGAACATTGTTGATCGGTATATATATCTGAAAGTTAGTGGGGAGCAAGGTTATATTTAAATCTTGTATGTGGATGATATTTGCTTGCTTTAACGATGATCTTGTTATTAGGTGAAACTAAGGAATATCTCTCTAAAAACTTTCATATGGTTGATATGGGTAAGGCAAACTATGTTATTGGCATCAAGATCTTTAGGGATCGATCTCGAGGAGTGCTAGGTTTATCTCAGAAAGGATATATTGATCGGGTTTAGAGATTTAATATACGATCATATTCATCGGGTGTGCACCTATATTGAAAGGTGACAAATTAAGTAAAATGCCGAGTGCACAGGGAATAACATGAAAAGGAGTAAAGAGACAAGGATTATATGCTCACATATAAAAGATCTAGACAATTAGAGGTTATTTAGTTACTCGGATTCGATTGAGTGGTTGTCTCGATGGCTTAAAGTCAATTTCGAATTTGTCTTTATGCTTTAGCAAATGAGGCAATCTCGTGGAAGAGTGAAAAACAATCAATTATTGCTTCATCCACGATGGAGGCCGAGTTTGTTGCTTGTTTTGAAGCTTCAAGTCATGCTTTATGGTTGCGAAATTTTGTCTCAGGGCTTGGTGTTGTCGACTCTATTGCTAAACCTTTGAGAATATATTGTGATAACACCACAACTGTTTTCTTCTCTAAGAATGGGAAATTTTCTAGTAGATCGAAACACATGGATTTAAAGTATTTAGTTGTTAAAGAGTCGGAAACAGCAAGTGTCGATTGAATATTAGGACCACACTTATGGTTGCTGATCAGTAACTAAAGGATTACCTCCAAAGGCATATTTAGAACATGTTATGAGGATGGGCCTTTTGAGTAATCCATAATATATATGATAATGGATGGTGGTTATGAGAGTGACAATTTGCGCATTAAAATTGTTTGTTTATTCTTGTTTTCAATTATGGGTGCACGTTTATTGTTTGATAAACAAAATTGTCTGACAAGACAAAATTACGAGAGGCTATTTGGCATTATGGGTAGGTTAGTAAGGGTTATTGATGTGGTGCATGGAAGGAAAAACATGACATTATGGTCATGTGGCCGCCATGACTAACATTATGATCCTAAAGCGATTCGATATTATGGTATAATATGATTTTGGGCGTATTGGCTAAGTTTATTGAAATGTTGATTACGTATAGTTTTCATAATCGGTTTAGTGGGCCAAGTGGGAGAATGTTATTTCCACATTAAAATTAAGTGGGTGGCCCACTAACCTAGTATTTAGCCAATTAAAGAATACTTAATATCTTTAAATGTTGTAAAGTCTTTGCCTTGATGGAGTGGGTAAATTATAATAAATAAATTTATTATAAGAACGGTTATTTATAATAAATATAATTTATTATAAGAACGATTGTTATAATAAATATAATTTATTATATGAGCGATTATTTATAATAAATAGAATTTATTATAAGAAGAATTTATTTATAATAAATATAATTTATTACTAAGAGCAGTTATTATAATAAATATAATTTATTATATGAAACGATTATTCAAATTACACGTTGATAGCGGTTTTGAGCGTGTATTGTGGCCACTCTTCTCCTATCAATAAGTTATATATAGAAACCCCTTCATATGCGGTTTGAGCACTCTTCCCATCAATTACGAGAAAACAATTCTATGTATCAAGTTTGATAAGGAGAAAGAAGAGATCAAAGGATTTAAGATCTATAAGGCGAAGGAAATCTCTCATGGCTGCGTGTTCTTCAAACAAGGTTTAGAGTTCCATTTTTAATTTGGAAGACAAAACCACAAGAAGTCCAAAAGATAGATTGACCAATGGAGAATTAGAGGTATGCTTAAGCTATTTGTTTCATATATGATGATGCGGGTATGAAACGGATCTTGTTTCTAAGATATTCAATTATCAGTATGTAATCTATATTATTATTATTATTATTATTTTATTATCAGAGATGAGTTTGAATTCGATGATCTGAAATATTATGTGTTAATTTCCATATTAAGGTTAACATATGTAGCATCCCATTTTACATTTTTTTTTTTAAACATATAGAAAAAGGAAAAAAATAGTGTCATACTACAACAAAACATAGGGATAAATATATGAGTTAACAATTTGATAAAAGTAAATATATATCAAGCGAGGGGTATAAACGTCATAGGTGTATTTGATTCAAGAAATTGGATTTTGGAGTGTTAACAATGTGTAAGGTGCCAATCAAATAGACCATTTTGGGATGTCCCAATTATTGATCAACAAAAAACATGTATATCCGAAAGATTATGACTTGTTTGTTTATAGTTTTTGAAAACTATATTTTATTTTTGAAAATTAAGGAGCATAAGGAAAACTCAGAGAACGGGTTTAGTTCCCATTTTGATTGTAACATCCAGGAATTTGTATAGGTATAAGTTAGGGAAAATAATAATGATAGGAATTTGTATAAGTTACGGAAAATAATAATGATAGGAATTTGTATAGGTATAAATTAAGGAAAATAATAATGACATGAAAGAGGTATAAATTGGAAATAAAATGAGTATAATGACACAGAGAAAGGGGTATAATGACAAATCATAATAGGCCTCAATTAATTTAATGACATGAAAAGAAGTATAAATTGGAAATAAAATAGGTATAATGACATGAGAAGTATAATGACAAATCATAATAGAGTATCAATTAACAATTTAATGACACGAAGAGGTATAATGACAAATCATAATAGGTATAAATTAATGAAGAAATTAAAAGAGTAACTTCTTAATAGATACCTCGGGTATAGAATTAGATGAAAAGAAAATCATTTCTATTCTTCTTTGAATTTCTCTCAGTGGTAGAATTCAGGAAGGGACGTCACATTTCGGATCTGGGGTTTGAAGAGCAAATTCTCTAGGTAAGATCTTCCTCATTTTACTTTTAGATTTCTTTGATGTAGATTCTTTAATTTCTTCGGAGTTTGATCAACCACAGAAGAAGTCGATTTAGATTACACTTTCGTTTTTAAGAAATAAAATAAAATAAGGATGGTGTCATATTGAATTAGCACAGTATGAGAATGAAAAAGTATTTAAGGATAAATTTTGAAAGAAAATAATGATAAACAAATAAGATAAATTTGAAAAGGTTGAATTCTGTATAAATATTTGTATTTGATAAGTATTTAAAGATATATGTATTTTGGCAAGTAAATATTTTATTAAGGATTGAGATTTTATTAGATAAGGAATATGATTAGAAATAATTATTTAGTAATTATAAGGAAATAGAATCGTTAATAATACTTGTTAATCAAATATGATAATTGTTAGGTAAAAAGGCTAGGCAGTATTGTGTAATAATATAATTTGTAAAATAATATTAATATTATTTCTTTCTAGTAAAGATTTAGTTCGGATTAAGAGCATAAAAATAAATAAATTATTAAAATAAGATCCGAGAAAGGAATATGAGTTTTATAAAATTTAATAAAACTACACAATTCAAATAGTTATCATTTGAACAATTGTCAATATGTTTAGAATTGAACAAAAAATAATATAATTGTTAAGAATATTAAATTAGGAAAGTTTAAGAATAAATAAGTAATGATAGTCTCTTCCTTATTATTTTGGGAGAAATATTTCATTGAGGTGTGGCAGTTAGCTCTTCAAGCTTTTGAGTACTCCTTTGAGGTAAGGGATTCTAATACGAGTTTTTGAAAAAAATTATCATTTTATATATATATGTACGTGTAAAGGAGTTCTATCTGACTTTAGAAAATTATCATTTTATATAGCAATAATATGCGTGAGTTATCTGAGTTTTTCGAAAATTATTATTTTTATATATATGTATGTGTAAGGGATATTAATGCGATTTTAAAGAAAATTGTTTGTTTTTACTTCATTTGAGGATGAAAATTGTTTTAGTTGAATTATATATAATCTTGGTTTATGAAAAGTTTTACTTTTTATTTATTTGATTATCCATGGATCAAAAAAGTAGTTTTGTATGATTGTACTTTTGAGATTTGTTTTGTTTACGAAAGAAAATGTGGAGATATGATGTTTTGTAATTTGAAATTTTGAATGAAATATTTGACTGCGGATTAGTTCGATACAATCAGCGGGAATAATAGTTGACACTATTCATTCCTGCAATCAGCGGGATATAATAAGTTGACACTATTCATTGTAATCAACGAGATATAATAATTTGACCTTTACATTTCTTGGTGGGGAATGTAATTGATTTGAACCCGACCTCTAGGGGTTTGGTTAGAGTTACTAGTACTAGTAGTGTTTAAAAGTTCCGATCTCCTTAAAGGAACAATTTGCGGCTAGCCACCCATTTGAAAGTCCCACATGGCTGGGCACCATTTGATATTTGATGACCAGAGAAAAATATATTTGAAATGTATTTGATTTTGGACTTTGATATGAAAGTGTTTGAATCGAAATTTGATATGAAATTGTTTGGATCACATTTGATATGAAACTGATTTGAAATGGATGTGAGAATGTTTTGAAATATATTTTGTTAATGTTCCAACTTATTTTTGATGAAAAACATCTCCTATTTGTCATATGATTGAAAACTTTTTGATCCATGAAACTGTATTAGTATTTCTTATTGAGCTTTAGTAAATCCATTCGTTGACATATTTTAGTACTTTTAGTTTTAAGCGGTGATGGCTAGGTTGGGGATTCGTCATCATTAGGATTTGATAACTTTTATGTTGGATCATGTTGAACTCACTTAAGTTCATGTTTATGTAAATGTTGGGTTTGAAAGTTATTAATTGAGAAAGTCACTTGGATGAACATTCTTTTTTATATTAGTACAAAGTTGGATTTGAGAGATCTCAAATATTGTTATATTCTGAACAACTTTATATGACATGCATAATTGAGATTTGAATATTTAGAAGTAATTTTTATCGGCATGAAATTTTGAATTTGGAGAATTTATAGATTTAAGAAGGTTAGCATTTACATCTGTGATTGGTAATTAGTTAAAAATCAGTTACAAGAAGGTTAATAATCGTTTCAAGCCAGGCATTTCGTGTTTGAAACAGGAGTGTGAATTGGCGGTCTTGCCCTGGGTGGATTTAAGTGGCAGGTGGTATCGAGCTATGATTATGATCTGGTGAGACTCGTTTAGTTACCTTTGGGAATAGATGAGTGATGCAGTAGCTTAAGTTTCAACTACATCCAGTCTTATTACTAATTCTAAATCTGGCATGGCTTCCTGTAATAAATTAGTTATATTTGCTTTGCAGAACACCATACTATGGGGACATCATTGAAATAGTCGGGCTAATGATGATATACCTCCTCCACACGAGAGGCTTTGCCCCCCTATAGGTAAGAAGGGGCTTTATAGATATTTAGGGACTTTGTTTGGTTGAACAAGGAAGCGAACAAATAAAGTAATGATCAAGGACAATCTCATCTAGTAGAGGTGCTCTTTGACGAAACACCAAAGTTTTGAGTCTGTATTTTCCAATACCTGAATCAGAGCGAGGCTTGGATTATAGTGGTAAGATTCTTCTGTCATTGATTGTGCAGGAGCAAAATAAAAAAATAAAAAAGCCTCTGCCACTTCACAGCATTTATTGAACAAAAATTGGATATTAAATCCTCTCATAGCTAAAGAGGCTTTTAAATTAGGGGCCTATTGTTTGGAGACGAGTTTAAGGAGGAGCATTTATAAAATTACTTTCACGATAGTGTTCGCGACAAAAGGTGGGAGAGTTTGTCCATTTGGAACAAAGAGATTTGTGATGGCCGATACTGAGAGGCTAAAGATTTATAACTATCACGTTTTGAGTTAGTTAACTGAGGAGGAAAAACATTATCAAGAGTTTGGGGATGGACTAAACCTTATTTGAAAGAATAAGATATCAATTCTAAAGTTGGGTGTTTATTTAGAGGTGGTAGAAAGAGCCTACGTGTGAGAAGGATAATGAATATTTCACCGCATAGGAACACAAAGGAAGAGGAATGTGGAGGATGGTGCCTATGGTAACCAAGCACAGAAAGCTCCGGCCTCCAAGTGGAATCAGAGCCAGATTTATTATCTTAACTAGAACTTGTTTAAGCTTTCGTATGATAGCCGAAAGGACATGTTAGTTGATAGTTCATATCCGTTTGAGTATTCTTAGCATTTTGTACAAAGGTATGTTAGATAAATGATTTCTTGATGACTAGTTAAAGTTCACTACACTCTTTTCCTTTATATTGTTTATTGGTTTAGTGAATATACTTTTATCAAGATGAAGTATGATTTGAATTTGTCACTTCTATAGAACATGTCATTATGGACAATATGGTGGTTTGAAGTTATATTATGACGATTGGTAAGAAGGATATTGAATTGACTTAATACTCCTTAAACATTAAGGTTTTTGTTTGATTTTGAGGATGAATTAAGGGAGCTTACTAATTTTTATTTGTTGATTACTGGGGAAAATATTTGGTTTTTCCATATTCTTAGTTATCTTGAGTTTAGTTGAAGGGAAACATGTGATAAATTGTTACCATAAGCTTTTAAGCCTTGCAAGGTAGTTATATGCCTAAAATGTTGTTAAGTCTTTTAAGTCAATGTGATGAGTGATGAAAATAATTTGAAATTTGAAAGGATCTGATATTGTTATTAAAGTTTGAAGTTTCTTGGGATTTATTGAGTACTACAAATAAATTATTAAGAGATCTCTAAGATTATCTTATGTTTTCAGGCTGACATAGAAATAAGTTAAGTTTGATTGGTCTTATAACTATGAGGATAGCTTCATAGAGTTGAAGAGCAAATTGGTAGCAACTCTTATTTTGATTATTTCATTGGGTTCGCAAAGATTTGTTTTTGGTATAATGATGTATTTGTATTAGATTTATGTTGTGTTCTTATGCAACATGGAAAAATTGATATATACTTATAGACATTTGAAATTTTAAGATAGAGAAAACTACCTTATTATGATTTCAAGTTAGGTAAAATGATTTTTGCACTTAAGATATGAAGACATTTTTTTTATTATGATCACTCATAGTTTATGAGAGTTTGAAGTCTTTGCCTTCTTAAAATGATTTTTAAGCAAGAAATAGAAGATATTGATACAATTACTTAAGGATTATGATGACATTATTCAGTACTAATAAAACAATGAGAATCTTGTGAGTTACGCCTTAAATAGAAAAAAATTGATTCCTTGGAAATCATTTAAGGTTGTCGCAAACGATTATTATATGATTTGAGATGTTTACAAGCCATGTCATACCTTGGATTTTAGAGTGCCTTATGTTGGAAAGCATTATAGTGCAACTAAACTTGTTTGGAGGAATTAAGATCTTATAAGGAATTATTTGAAACTAGTTGAACTTTTGGAACAATTGATTATGTTTAATAAGATAATAAGATCTTGAAATTTGGTATTAGACTTAATGTCTTAGATAATGGAGACATAAAGAGACAACTTTTGAAGAAGGTTTATTACTTTAAGCTTACGATCTACCCTAAAAGGATGCAAAAGTTTAAATATTTAAGACATAATTTTGATGGTCATATATAAAGTAAGGTATTACATTATTTGTGACTTTGGGTTTAGTGTGATTGTATATGGAGGTTTACATCAAAGACCTAATAGTACTTTGCAACTACTTTATTTTAAATGAGTGTGGAAACTTATTACCATAGATTTTATGATAGGGGTTACCAAGAACCTGCTAATGACAATGTTTCATTATGATGGTTTGTGTATGGATAAAGTCTAATAATTTCTATTGCACTAACTTCGATACATTAAGGAGATTTTGGATAATGTATGAAATATTTGATTCTATGGTATGTAATAAGAATTCTTATTTTATTTCTTTAGATTTGACTTCATTAAAAAAAAAAAAAAAAAAAAAATCGAAGTATTGTTAGTTTGATAGTAGCTGTACTTAAACCATGACTAATTGAGGAAAGTAATCGCAAGTTGGAAATATTTGTCGAGATATAATGTGTTAGACTTGAAAGTAATCAAAGAATTCTTACCTTGGTTAAATTCTTGTAGAATAGTTTTAAGCTAGCAATGAGATTATATCTTCAGAAAGGTTTATGGTTGAAGTTTATGATCCCCTATGTGTTATGGTCATATCGAGAAAAAATGAAATAATTAACACATGAACTTGTGTAATCGATCAACAAAGGATAATCCCGATTGAAGAGAATTTGGAAGAAAATCAAGGTACACAAGTGTTATGCTTGATAATCCTGCCAACATTTCGGGTATTTGAATTTGGGTGGGATTATGTTATCTTAAAGTTTGCTTATTGAGTTAAATTGAGATATTTGGAAGTTTGAAGATCTGTTGAGAAAAGGAAAACCCAGTCCTCGATTTGTAGGCCAATTTGAAATATTAGAGAGAGTAGGTACCTTGGCGTATAAAGTAGCCTTGCCCCTAGGCCTGTCTAAGATTCATAATGTGTTTTATATTTCGACCTTGAGGAAATATGTTTTCGATGCTTCTCATGTTGTGGAGTTAGAGCCTATTTAGATTTCTGAGGACTTGACCTATGAAGAGGTGCCTGCTCAAATCAGGATGCATGAATAAGGTTTTACGACATGCTGTTGTCAAGTTGGTAAAATTCCTATGGAGCAATCATAGTATCTGAGAGGCCACTTGGGAGTTAGAAAAAGAGATGAGAGAAAAACATCCTCAATTATTTCAAGACTCTTATAAGTCAAGTTTAGAGGACTAAACTTTTATAAAGAAGGGGAGAATGTAACATCCAAGAATTTGTATAGGTATAAGTTAGGGAAAATAATAATGATAGGAATTTGTATGAGTTACGGAAAATAATAATGATAGGAATTTGTATAGGTATAAATTAAGGAAAATAATAATGACATGAAAGAGGTATAAATTGAAAATAAAATAGGTATAATGACATGAAATAGGTATAATGACAAATCATAATAGGTATCAATTAATTTAATGACATGAAAGAGGTATAAATTGGAAATAAAATAGGTATAATGACATGAAAGGAGGTATAATACAAATCATAATATACCAATTAATTAATGACATGAAAGAGTGTAATGACAAATCATAATAAAGAATTAATGAAAGAGGGGCAAAAAGGTAACTTCTTAATAGATACTTCGTATAAATCGAGTAAGAAAAGAAAAAATCATTTCTATTCTCTTTGAATCTCCTTCCCAAGGGCAGAATTCCGTAGATCGATTTACTTTCTGATCTAGGTTTGAAGAACAAATTTCTGTAAAGATTCTTTCTCATTTTACTTTTCTAGATTTATTTGATGTAGATTCTTTAATTTTCTTCGCTTTAGATCAACCTCGAAGAAGTCGGGCTAGATTACACTCAAGCTAAAATAAAATAAAATAAGGATTGGTGGTGCCATATTGAATTACTTTGAGTATGAGAATGAAAAGTATTTAAGGATAAATTTTGAAAGAAAATAAATATAAACAAATAAGATAAATTTGAAAAGGTTGAATTTCGTATAAATATTTGTATTTGATAAAGTATTTAAAGATATATGTATTTTGGCAAGTAAATATTTTATTAAGGATTGAGATTTATTAGATAAGGAATATGATTAGAAATAATTTATTAGCAATTATAGGAAATAAGATCCGCTAATAATACTTGCTGTCAAGTATGATAATTGTTAGGTAAAAAGGCTAGACGAGTATTGTTGTAATAATATAATTTGTAAAATAATACACATTATTCTTTCAAGAAAAGACGTAATGACAAGAGCATAAAAATAAATAAATTATTAAAATAAGATCCTAAAGGAATAAGAGGAGTTTTATAAAATTTATAAACCACCTAATTCAAATAAATAGGCTATCATTTGAACAATTGTCAATATGTTTGAGGTGAACAAAAATAATATACCAAGCAGAATATGAATAGAATGAATAGCAGTAAATGATGATAGTCTCTCTATTATTTGCAGAATATTTACAGGTGAAATTCTATTAGTCTAGTTTTTATATCCTGAGGAGATTTAATACAAGCTATTGAAATTATTATTTTATATATATGGACGTAGATTAATACAGGTTATAATTATTTATGAGATATATAGACAGTGTGATTTATGCCTGTAATATTATTTAATATATATAAGAGATATTGACGGCGTTAATCATTTACAAGGTTGGAACTCGAATTAATCCCGTTCGCGCAAGTGTACGTGTCATGGAATGGTAGTATAGGTGAGTCAAGGTCGTCCCATAAGGAGTTTGAATGCCAAATACTGACTTAGGTTACCCTAATATTATCTAGGCTATGGTTATTGTGTCACTAATTTAAATCAAACTAAAAATCAACTAAGTGAAATGACTAACTTACTCGCTTTCTCTCTCTAGGTGAGCACTAGGGTTTATGATTTTACTTGACTACATTCCAGGGTGAACTAATAAGGGATATTCAGCTATAATTTATGTGAATGTTGATGGTAAGGTTATCTTTTCTATGCATCAACCTCTCAGCGTTGAGCACCTATTCAAGAGCGGGTTTATCAGACTTCGCCTCTAATCCCGTAACTCGTGATGATCTAAACTTACAAATTTTATTTACCACATACAAAACCATGATATCTCTATCCTATGGTTGCTTGTATGATACCTTATTCCGCCTCTAGAGTTTCTCAGTTTTCAACCTCAAAGCCCTAGTCTAATACATGTAAATAATGGCCAAATATCAACATGTAATCAAATTAGAAATAAGGTAACCAACAATTGCAAGAATTACGCTATTAATTGAAAGATTAAAGTTCATCCATGATGCCCCTAGCTTAGAAGTTTAGAACATTATGAGATGAAGAAAATACAGATTAGAATTCAAAGTCATGAGGGTAGAGTAAGAAAAACGGGATGAGATGTCGTGAATCCAATCTTCTCAAGCCTTGCACTCCAATTGCCTCTTCTTCTCCTCTTCTCTTCTCCAAAAAATCGCCTCATTATGTCTCACGAGGTCCTATTTATAGCCCCAACTCAAATCCCCTTGGATGGGCCTTGAAATAGACCAAAATAGGGCTCATATTTGCCGCCCACGCTGGTGCGTGGAAATCCCACGCTGGTGCGTGGGAAAGCACCAGAAAATCACTCCTTGGGCACGCTGGGGCGTAGGATCCACGCAGCGGCGTGGCAGACTGTGTTGTTTTATCTCTTCTTTGTCTTTTGAACGGCTACAATCCTCTCACCCGAACTCCGACCGTACATTCGACTCTACGGAAAGATCTTGAAGTAAGGAATCCATACATACCAAGAACAGCTCCATCAGATGTCATTTCATAATTTTAAAATGCACTAGAATAGAACTGGTTGGTTGCTGTGTTCTGCAGTCGCTTCCTTGTTTTTGCTCCGACTTTCCGAGTGCGTATCTCCCTCATCCGGATTCCGAATTGAGTGATCTTGGTCTTGTTGGAAAGCTTGTGAAGTCTAGAATGTAGTTCTGGGTAGTTTGGAGCCATTTGATTTCCCCATTAATACAGAAAAACTGAAAGGTCAAATCTGCTGTGCTCCATTTGCTGATTTTCCAGTATTTCGTTGTGTCTTCGCTCCAAATTCGCACCGCCCCGCCAAATGGATCACCTAATCATAAATATGAACATTTAGAGCATTAGGGAACTTATTTGACATAAAAACATTACTAAAACTAAGAAAAGATTAGGTTTGTAATGAGTATTTTATATACTCATCACACCCCCAAACTTAAATTCTTGCTTGTCCCCAAGCAAGAGACTGACTCTAAACAAAGCAAAAATTGAAAATAACATGAACTAACTAACAATGTGATAAGTGTGATAACAAGATGCTAAATGGAAGAGTCGCTATGAACACAATTTATCAATATGAGCACTTTCAACCAAAATTTAGGATCCTTAAATTTTTAAATTTTCTAGAGAACATGACCAAACAAAGCATGGTGAACAAAGAAAGTCAACCCCCCCAAGTTCTCAATGACCTTTCCCAAGGAGTCTAAGTGCAAGTGACATCATGATCTCAAGTGTATAGCAAGGTCTACACCCCAAACTTAAGCCCAACTCACCTCGCTTGGAAAAAGCTAACAAAGAAAGGATAGAACGCACCCTTATTATATAGACCTAAAGCATCTAAAGATTAATTAAGTACCTAAAAAATGAAAGAAAACCAAATAAGAAGTTTTAGATGAGTAAGTTCCTATAGCGGGATCCATCGTGACTCCCTACCCATTATTAAGGGCACCGGGCATTAAATTCCCTTCAAACTTCACCCCAAACACTCAACCAAACTCAAAGGCCCTAGGTTGTGGGAAGAATCCATCTTCTGTCCCATGTAGCGAGCAGTAAAGTTAATGACTCCCGGCCAGTTGGCTCAGGGCATTAGGCTTTGAAAGGCCCCTCGGACTTTGCCCAGGATTCCGATTGAATGATCCCACTTATTCTATTCACAAGCAACTTTTTTTTTTCTTTTTTTTTTCTTTTTTTGACATTTTTCTTTTCTTTTATTTTGTGTGTGTGTGTGTGTTTTTTTTTTTTAATTGAAAGTGATTCGGGCTCATGGCAATCCTCTTGCAAGGTGTCCCATCACCTAGGTGGTTAGAATCTTCCAAGGCTAGTTGATTTCAAGAAAAGGTTTTAAGCCAAGGTACAAAGGAGACCAATAGTGTGTGTGTGTGATAGATTCCTTGAGAAATAGTTTCTTGAAGCACAAGGGAGGTGACTAAGCTAAGTCACCCATACCAAGTAAGCATACAATTCCAGATCATTGAAAAAAAAATAAGGTCCCATCCACTTTCTATTGCCCTTTTTTTTTTCTTTTTTTTTTTTATATGTTTGTGTTCAAAATGACCTTCAACTAGCCAGCAAAGCATCAAACTCACTCATATGAAGCACAAAACAAATAAAAGAAAGAAAGAAAATAACATGAAAATAACAACCTAGCAACTAGCATGACTAACTAAGTAACATGCATGATAAACAAACTATTAAGCACTAACTAGGATAACAACCATACCCCTAAACTTAGGACATCAGTGTCCGCAATGATGTGTGGAAAAAAATATAAACGTAAATGCATAGGGTATGGAAACTCCCCTGGTAATCATGGCGTAGGGATATGATCCCGCCACGGCAGACCTGAGGTCAGGGCACCTCAGAAACATCCGGCGGGCGGCCCGACCCGGTGTGTGACAAAGAAACGATAGAGGCGTTTAGGCCCTATGTTCGACAAATGATATCTACCTATGGTCAGTAATGTTTGGCCCACAAATAGACAACTGTGGTAACCAAATGCGGTCAAGAATTTCAGCCTCGTTGCGCGGTTCTCGGAGAATGTCATGGAGTCACCATGCACATCACTAGTGGGTGCATTGTAGCGGCCCCGTATCACATATTCGGGAATGAAGGTTCAGCCGGGCGTCTCGCTCTAACTCTCGCACGCCCCGAAATAAGGCACCTTCCGAGTTGTCGGGTTTTCTTTCGCTCAACGTCGCCTCACTTAATGGGAGCATGGGTTGTATCCTCTCTTCATCGATCCCACACACCTTATGTTGTGGTGACACAGCGGCAAGAATCAACGCCGTACGCCCAAAGGTTTTGTGCATCGTAAGTAATCGATGTTACTCAAAATGTCTTCTATCATTTTTTCCAACATCAAAGTGAATGTTCTCACTATGGTGTATAAGCAAATAGCTTTAGATTTTGTTACCTCGTGAATATTACAAGAGTGGGAATGGAGGTTATGTGCTATAAAATATGCCATAGCTTTGCCATCCATGTCAACAACATGTAATTGGGGTGGAACTTTACTTACTTGATTGGAGTGGCATTGGTCTTCCAAGTCCCCTTACCATCGGGCAAGTGAGGAAGGATATAATAGAATCATAATCCGGACTTTCGAGAACATTGAAGGCTGAGTTATCCACATCTTCAGAGTCCATAGAAAGATGAATGGCTTCTTTTCGAAACGAGACCCATTTACCTCTTACAAACACCCTTCTATCCTTGTGCTAGGGAAGGTTCATGTGAGAATTCCCTACTATTGTGGCCATGGTCATTGCGGTTTAACAAAGGTGTTCCACCCTCTACTTTGAATTATTTGTGCGACCTTCGGCTGAGGTCTTTGGAATCCTCTTCCAAGATAAAAGTTGTTCCGGGTTTTCATGGAAGCATTGAAAATTCAGAGCACATTGAAGTGTGACAAACTTGTTCTAATTTCTGGGTGGGGACGATGTAGAATGACCAATATACTAGAGAACTTTGCTTTTCTTTGGTGCCATAATCTGATGCAAGATCACTTCTCAATTGCCTCAAGTCGGGAGTACTTCAATCCCCAACAACAAGCTTAGTCGAGCTCAACTCATTGATGCATTTCATCAAACACTTGGTGGTCACTTGGTGTTGAGCTTGTTAAAATACATCACTAAGTTGAGTTATGTTTGCCCAAAATACAACCAATCAATTCTCCAATGTCTATAATCAACTTCAATACTCTATAACTTGAAGCTCTTACCCAAATGACTTGCAACTTTCGTCCTCCTTTTCTTCCATGGAAGTTTGGAAACAATGGCTGGTGGAGGCACTTCAAGCTTGGTGAGGGTATGTTTAGAATGGTGAGCCTGGGCATTCGGGTAATGTTAAGAGGAAAAATTTATCAAAGGAAAGTGTATTGTGGTGAGAAAAGATGGATATTTGGCATGAGTGTGTAGAATTTTTTCGTACAAATAAGTTTTGGTTTGTGACGAGGGAATAGCTAATGTGATCCGATGTGAGAAACCGAATGTGAGAGACAAAAAAAATGTGTTGCTCTGATTTATACAAGAAATACCGGATCCCCACGCCGGGTGCATGGAGCACGCACGCCGCCGCGTGTTTGCGGGCGTCAACCGCAGGCATCGGGGCGCGCGCTTGGATACCGCGCGGCGTGATACCGACAGGGGCGTACGAGAGCTGGATCGTGTCAGAAAGTCCCATGAAATTGAAACATAAACAGCAGCTGGAGGAAATCCCACGCTGGTGCATGGACCACGCACGCTGCTGCGTGCCCGAGGGTGATTCTTCAATTGCAGAACACGATATTACGTGGCGTTTTGGCGCTGCTGCGTGAGGATGAAAGACAGTTTCTGCTGTGCATATCGGCTGGATCCCACGTTAGTGAGTGGAGCATGCACGCTGCTGCGTGCCTGAGGGGCGGTTCTTCAACTCAGACCACGCTATTGCGTGGCGTTTTGTCATGCAAATGCATGCGACGGTGACGGCCGGGCGTAGGATTCACGCAGAGCGCGACCGAGTCAAAAATCGCTCTGCCTTGTTATCTCACGCAGTTGCATAAATTTGTACGCTATTAGGTGGCTACCTGGTGTAAAGCTCAAGAACTTTGAATTTCCTGCAACTGAGTATGCAAACACATGAGATGAATTAGTTGGTCTGAAATCTTCATCAATACATGATTTTGTAAAAATAGAAAGCAAAACCAGAATTTAGTCATAACATAGACAAAACAATGAAAATGAAGTTAATTTAAGAAATTAAGAAAATAATACGAAATAATAAAAAATAATAATAATAATACTAATAAATAAATAAAATAATAAAGAAAAACTCCCTATGCTTGGGTTGCCTCCCAAAAAGCGCTTTATTTAACGTCGCCAAACTCGATCTCTCTCCCGCAGATTCCATGAGCTCTACACCCGCCCTCACAAGGCTGATCTCCTTTCGAAGCCTAGTTTTTCCATCTAATATGATAGAGACGTTCTCGCTCTTGAATTCCCCGCCAAAGTACGGTTTCACCCTTTGCCCGTTTACCTTAAATGTGCCCTTGTCCGGGTGTGTGATTTCAATGGTACCATACGGGAACACTTGAGTTACAATGAACGGGCCTGACCACATCGTGACTTTAGCTTTTCCCGTGAATAGCCTAAGCCTTGAAATTAAACAACAAAACTTGTCGGGCCGTGTGCAAAGTGCTTCCTTTACTACATGCTTATCGCCATGCCTTAGTTTTGGCCTTATAAATCCTCGCATTCTCATAAGCCTATTTCTCGGAATTCATCTAGTTCACTTAATCAAGCAACCTCTTTTCTCCACCAAGCCATCATTATTCAACCTGGTCGAGTCGCCCAATAAATTTTATGTTCAAGCTCCACTGGAAGGTGGCAAGCTTCACAAAAGCAACCAGCCTATAGGGGACATGCCTATCATGGTCTTAAAAGCCGCTCGTATGCCCATAAAGCATTAATAATTTTATTTGCCTAATCTTTCGAAGAATTCACCGTCTCTCGATGATCGCTTTAATCTCTCTGTTGATACCTCTACCATCCCATTGGCTCGGGGATGATATTAGGGCATGTGGCAGTTTGACACCATATTTCAACAACAGTTTTTCAACCTAATTCTATTACAAAAGTGGCTACCCCCTCATCACTTATTAAGGCTCGAGGTCTTAACTGCAAGATATTCTTTCTGAGGAACTTAAGCACTACCTTAGCATCCTTTGTTTGAGTAGAAATTGCTTTCACCCACTTGGATACATAATCCACTACTAGTAAAATGTAATTATTGTTGTAGGAAGCACTTCGTGGAATGGACCCATGAAATCAATCCCATACATCAAAATACTCAACTTCAAGAATACCTTCAAAGGTGCTTTCATCTCTCCTAGATATACTACCCATTCTTTGACACCTATCACAGGATGATACATAAGCATGGGCATCTCTAAATAGGGTTGGCTAATAAAAGCTTGATTGGAGAACCAGCGCTGTCATTTCCCAAAGTGTCCTCCACACTCTAGAGAATGACAAAGGAGCCAGATGCTACCTGATCTCTTCTTCCTAAGACACATCTTCTTATTAATTGGTTCGCATAGTTGTTTATAGAGGATTGGTTCTTCCCAATAATAATAATGTTTCAACTCGTAGAAGAATTTCTTCTTCGCTGTATGTAAATCTGGGGGAATCACCTTAGCTACCAAATAGCTTGGATATAGTCAAGAACCAAGGCATAAGATTCTACCGACACGCCTAACAGCTTGCTCATCCGGAAGTTGTCATTAATCCGCACTTCATTAATAGCCCTTCAAGTCTGGATAGACGATCCGCAACTAGATTCTCTCGCTCCTTTGCCTTTAATTTCGAGGTCAAACTCTCGAGCATTAAAACCCATCTTATTTAGCCTTGGCTTACGCTCTTTCTTATCCATGATATTTGACGGCCGAAAGGATCGCATGCACTATTACCTTGTTGCCTATTAAATATGGTCTAAATTTGTCGAATGCAAAGACAATAGCTAAGAGTTCTTCTGCCAGGCATAGTTTAACTCGGTGCCTCATTTAAGGTCCTATCAGCATAATAGATGGCTCGAAGACCTTTGCCTTTCTTCTCTCGACCCACAACGCTTCCCCATCGCTGAAGCTTCTACCGCATCACACATCAGCTCAAAGGGTGATGCCCAATCTGGTGTGACTACTATTGGTGCTGAAATCAATTTCTCTTTTAGAGTCATAAAGGCTTGTTTGCACTGCTCATCAAAAGTGAACACTACTCCATGCATAAGAAGGTTAGATAGTGGCTTAGCTATTTTAGAGAAGTCTTTTATGAACCTCCCATGTGAACCTTGATGTCCCAGAAAACTCCGAATTCCCTTCACAGAAGTAGGTGGTGGCAACTTCTCAATCACCTCTACCTTCGCTATATCCACTTCAATACCCCTTGCTGAAATCTTGTGACCGAGAACAATACCTTCTTGTACCATGAAGTGACACTTCTCCCGCTTGAGAATTAGGTTGGTTTCTTCACATTCCTTAGCATTACTAAGTTTTCAAGGCAATCATCAAAAAATGATAATCCCGCAACAGAAAAATCATCCATGAATTTCTATTGTCCTTCCACCATATCTCGAGAATATTGCCATCATACACCGCCGAAAGTACCCGGGCATTACATATAGCCCGGGAAGGCATCTCGCGAAATGCAAATGTTCCATAGGGACAAGTGAAGGTTGTCTTATCTTGATCCTCTAAAAGTAACAGCTATCTGATTGTAGCCCCGAGTATCCATCTGTGTGAAACACACACCTATGTCCAGCCTAATCTATCCAGCATCTGGTCCAAGAAAGGAAGAGGGAAATGGTCCTACAAAATTTTATTGCGCTCTCTCAGAATCAATGCATCCTCCATCCAACACTGCTCTTGAAGGAAGCAAAACGTCGTTGGGCCTATAATACCAAGGGCCTACCCTTCTTGGAACTACTTGCACGGCTTACCCATGGTCATTTTAAATAGGGTAGACACTCCCCTATTTCCAACCACTTCGTAACTCTTTTCTTACGACTTCCTTTCATAGTGGGATTCGGCCTATATTTCCACCGACGTTGTAACCGTCTTTCTAACAAGATACTCTGCATGCACATAAGAGTCGAATTCTTTCTAAGCTCCATTAGTGATCAATTCAATCAGCAGCCTTTATGATCCCTTTATAATACCTCAACAACTTTTCCTTCGGCTTCATTCCAAGATACAGATAATGACCGGTAATGTAGAAGAGTTCCCAAATAAGCATACCGCAAATGCTCGTGTAGTCAAGCTCGTCTGCCGTGTGTCATATGTTTGACTTATTATACTTTCCAAGAGACTCATAATATATTTCATGGTTTCTTCAAAGGAATTCATCCATTGAACTTACACTTTTGCTTCATCGTCTAGTTCTAAAAGATCAACCTGTAGGAGGCTAGTCTCCAAGGGATCATTGTATCCTCATGGTTAGGACATTATAACCTCAATGTTTCAATACTGCAGGAGTCACTCTC
The DNA here is from genome assembly GCA_016808115.1 of Tetrastigma voinierianum. Taxonomy (NCBI): domain Eukaryota; kingdom Viridiplantae; phylum Streptophyta; class Magnoliopsida; order Vitales; family Vitaceae; genus Tetrastigma; species Tetrastigma voinierianum. The sequence goes on along the minus strand of JAEQBH010000222.1, from coordinate 693,100 downwards.
CGGGTGTCTTATCGTCGTAACACACCGAATTCAACTTCCTCATCCCACTCTCAACCTTAGCCTCCCCATCGTCAATTAAAGCCTTCCCAAGCAAAGCACGCCCGTGATGATAGGTATTTCCTTTATCTTCCATGTCCAAGACAATGAAGTCTCAAGTAGGAAGATAAATCTGGTCAAACTTTTACTTCAAGACATCTTCACACACCTTCATGCTTCAATGATCAGACCGCTAGTTGAAGGGGTGACTGTCAGTTTAGCTTCCCGAGCCCTAATCTTCCAATATGGAAAGAGGCATTAGTTAATGCTAGCTCCAAGATCACATAATGCTTTCGAAACTCCGTATTACCTATGGTGCATGGAATGGTGAAGCCCCGATCCTTTAATTTATGAGGCAACTTTCTTCTCGTATTATAGCACCGTATTCCTCCGTCGTGGCAATAGTCCTTACATTCCTCCAACCTTATTTTCTTCGATAAAATGTCCTTTCATAAACTTAACATAGGTTGGCATTTGCTCCAACAAGATTTGCGAAGGGATGTTGATCTCAGCTTGGGCACCTCCATAAATTTTGTAACCGCTTGTCGTTTACTTCTTCTCAATCTCTCGTGGGTGGGATGAATGGAGTCGGATCTTGTGAGGCCGGGGTTTCTATCCACCTTCTACCTCCGACCGTTTCCCACGAACCGTTTGCTGGGGCAGCTCCCATCTTTTCTCGCTCCGTATTGACCTTTTCTTCAGCCTGGTCTGACTGTTTTAGTTATGATACTATCACCTGTGGTCCTGTGCACTATTTCCCTTCCACTTTTGTACTGTTTGGCAAAGTTCCTTTCCCTCTCCCCGGGATTTATCAAGTGCTTGGTAATGAAACCTGAGGTCTTTCTCGATAACATCGCGGGCCATCTATCCCATCCGTACTTCTAGGTTTCCGAGTCGGGCTCCTGATCAGAATCGCTGATTGGTTTTGCAACAATGAGCTTGGTTTTGGTGCGGCCTTCGCCTCATTCATGAAAAAGCAAAGATGAGATGTCAAATGCATGAGCTAAGGCTTCCTCTAGGGTCTACCTTCTTCTCTCTTTGGCCGAATATTGCTTTGCATTGGTTGCCCCTGAAGCTGAAAGTATTCTTCCACTGGAAGTTCTCCGATTATTTCTCCATCCCCGAATTTCAAAAATTGTTACCTACATTTGATTCGCCGCTGATTGTACCTAGCTATGTACTGGGCTTGTTCCAATGTCATTTGTCCTGACTGGCATTCCATTGTCTGGTGCGATCCACTGCAAATTTCACATAGCACTGAACTAGTCTGGATGGCATTAGTTTCCAGGCTCGCTGACTCGTAATCGCTAGTGAGCAATGAAACCCATGCTGCTAAATTAGAAAACACATCAGTATTTACTCCATTGTTTCCGTTTCCTTTACCATTCTTCTTGCTAATTACTGAGAACTGCTCGTCACAAGTATCCCATCCAACAAGTCAAAGCCCGTCAGGTTGCCCTTCAAGAAAAATACCTCCAAATGAGATCAATCATCCGCCTCAGATGGGCATTTAGGCCAAGATAAAATTCAGATCCGCATCCACTGTCAACTCCATGATGGGGACACTTCTCAAGAATTCCTGTATCCGTCCCACGTTTCGCAAACTTTCTATCCTTTTCGGGCAAACTGATCTCATTTCATTTGAGCAAATTTCCAGGGGGTACATTTTGTCAAAAACTTTTGGACCAAATCCGCCCAACTTATGATGGAGTCAGGTGGTTCGGAAGTTAGCCACTGCTTAGCTCTGTCGCTCAAGGATAATGGAAATAGTCTAAGTCGTATGGCCTCTTCTGTTACCCCATTATATTTCACGTTGTCGTGATACTTCAAGAAGCTCATTGCGGAGCTGATCTTCACTTGGTAACCCATGAAACTGAATACCTTGGAGTAGTTGTAGTGTCACAGCCTTTAGTTCAAAATTATTCGCTTGAATCGGGGGTCTACGTATCACGGACTGTATGACTATAGGTGGTAATGCAAATTCCTCCAATAGCATATCTGGGTCATCGTCGAACCACCGGTCGACGGCGACACGTTTCGATTTCCACCGCGCTCATTCTCCGCACCCGGATTAGCGTTGTAGATTCTCGCCATATTCGCAAGGTAGCGCTTATAGCGCAGTTTCAACAATCTTCTCTCTTTCTTTACGCAACTGGGCTGGGATTGCTGCTCGAGTTCGAGTCAAAGGCAATTAATTCCTCCGCCGCCCACGCATACAAGGACCTAAACTCCCCGAAACACTACAAAATCACACCAATAGAATTGTTTCTTAGATAAAATGTATTAAAATATAAATAAATAAATAAATTAAAATAAATAAATAAATAAATAAAAGTAAAAATTGCCTAGAGTAATATTTAAGCAAACTATTGTCAATATTAACACTATTTCCAAAACTCCCCGGCAACAGCGCCAAAAACTTGACGGGCGCTAAACTGCCTATAAGGTTAAACTCGACTAACCCGCTCGCGCAAGTGTAATGGGTCGTGGGAATGGCGATAGGTGAGTCAAGGTCGTCCCACAAGGAGTTTGAATGCCAAATACTGACTTAGGTTACCCTAATATTATCTAGGCTATGGTTATTGTGTCACTACTCTAAATCAAACTAAAAATCGAACTAAGTGAAATGACTAACGATTTCCGCTTCTAGGTGAAGCACTGTGTGGCTTATGATTTTACCCCACTACATTCCATGGTGAACTAATAAGGGATATTCAGCTATAATTTATGCGCACGTTGATGGTAAGGTTATCTTTCTATGCACTCATCCTCTCGAGCGTTGAGCACCCATCTCAAGAGCTAAGCCGACGCATCCGCCTAATCCCGTAACTCCGAGATGATCTAATCCCATGCCCTTATTTACCATACAAAACCATGATATTCTATCCTATGGTTGGATCGGTATGATACCTTACTAGCTTCCCTAGAGTTTCTCGCCTTTCAACCTCAAAACCCTAGCCTAATACCCGTAAATAATGGCCAAATATCAATAACATGTAATCAAATTAGAAATAAGGTAACCAACAATTGCAAGAATTACGCTGGTATAATTGAAAGATTAAAGTTCATCCATGATGTGTAGTCAGTTACATCATAAACCCTAGCTTAGAAGTTTGTAACATTATGAGATGAAGAAAATACGTATTAGAATTCAAAGTCATGAGGGTAGAGTAAGGTAAACTGGACGAGATGTCGTGAATCCAATCTTCAAGCCTTGCACTCCAATCGCCCTTCTTCTCCTTCTCTTCTCCAAAATCGCCATTATGTCTCACGAGGTCCTATTTATAGCCCCAATCCAAATCGATGGGCCTGAAATAAACAAAAATAGGGCCTATTCGTCGCTTCACGCCGGGTGCGTGAAATCCCATCACTGCGCGCAAAAGCACCGTAAAATCACTCCTGCACGCTTAGATGTAGATCCACGCGCAGCCGGGCGTATGCATCGGTCGCTTTATCTCTTCTTGTCTTTGAACATTAACTCTTCACCCGAACTCCGACCACATTCTCGACTTTACGAAAGATCTTTGAAGTAAGGAATCCATATAAACAAGAATGCCCATCATGTCATTTCATAATTTTAAATGCACTAGAATAGAACCGTTGGTTGTCGTGGTTCTCAGCCGCTTCCTTGTTTTCGGTCCGACTGAAAGATCTCCCTCATCCCAGATTCAATTGAGGATCTCGGGTCTTGTTGGAAAGCTTGTAGTTCAAATGAAGTTCTGGGTAGTTCGAGCCATTTATTTCCCCATTAATACAGAAAACTGAAAGGTCAAATCGTTTGTGCTCCATTTTGGTCGATTTTCCAAGATTTCAGGTCTCGCTCCAAATTCCTCAAGACCGCCCGCCAAATGGATCACCTAATCATAAATATGAACATTTAGAGCATTAGGGCACTCATTTGACATAAAAACATTACTAAAACTAAGAAAAGATTAGGTTTGTAATGAGTATTTTATATACTCATCAGATATTAATGCAGATTTTTAAAAAGAAAATTGTTTGTTTTTACTTCATTTGAGGATGAAAATTATTTTAGTTGAATTATATATAATCTTGGTTTCTGAAAAGTTTTACTTCTTTATTTATTTGATTATCTACATCAAAAAAGTAGCTTGTATGATTGTACTTTTCGAGATTTGTTTTGTTTACGAAAGAAAAATGCGGGAGATATGATGTTGTAATTTGAAATTTAATGAAATATTTGACTCCTGGGTTAGTTCTACTATTAACGGGAATAATAGTTGACACTATTCGGCCCTCAACGGATATAATAGTTGACACTATTCGGCCCTCACAACGTGGATACAATAGCTGACCTTTACATTTTCTCATGGAATAATTGATTTGAACCTCACCCTGTGGGCTCGTTAGAGGTTACCAAGATTAGTAGTGTTTTGGTTCCGTCCACCTTAAAATGGAACAACGGCGCTAGCCACCCATTTGAAAGTCCTACATAACTGGGCACCATTTGATATTTGATGACCAGAGAAAAATATATTTGAAATGTATTTGATATGAAAGTGTTTGAATCGAAATTTGATATGAAATTGTTTGGATCACATTTGATATGAAACTGATTTGAAATGGATGTGAGAATGTTTTGAAGTATATTTTGTTAATGTTCCAACTTATTTTTGAATCAAAAGTTTTGATGAAACACTTCCTATTTGTCATATATGATTGAAAACTTTTTTATCCATGAAACGTATTAGTATTTCTTATTGAGTTTTTAGCTCACTCTCATCTGCTAACATATTTTCGTGTACTTTTAGTTTCCGAGATGAGTGATGGCTAGGGTTTGGGATCTGGCCATCATTAGGATTTGATTAGAACTTTATGTTGGATCATGTTATATCTCCATAAGTTCATGTTTATGTGAAATGTTGTTTGAAAGTTAGAATGAGAAAGTCACTTGATGAACATTCTTTTTATATTAGTATTAAAGTTGGATTTGAGAGATCTCAAATATTGTTATATTCTAAACAACTTTATATGACATGTATAATTGAGATTTGAATATTTAGGAAGTAATTTTATCTAGCATGAAATTTTGAATTTGGAGAATTTATGAATTTAGAAGGTTGCGCATTTACACTGAATATGTGATTGGTTATTGGACAAAATCCAGCTACATAAGAAAGGTTAGTGTCGTTTCACACTTCAAACCTTCAGGCTGAAGGCTTGAGGGTGTGAATTGACAGTCATGCCCCTAAGGTGGGTTTCGGGGCGTGACATTGATGGTGTTAAAAATAAAGAAAATAAAAAAATAGTTTTGATCAAGAACAACAATGTGGTAGAACACTAGAAAACAAGTGGAGCAATGTGACATAACACAAATGAGATCAAAAGCAACTTCTTATCTTGTCCAACATATCGCCTCTAAAATCTTCACTTGTGACTGAGATTTTTATTTTAATCCTTCCATGCACAACGGTCTTTGTTGTCTCTTGGATTCTCAAAGTCTATGGATCGTCGGGGCATGAACCTGGCAGCAAGAACCTGTAAAACAAACTAAACACCGACAGTGGTGTGTCGGTCGGCTCTTCGATGCTTAAGTTAGACAAAGAGATGGAGAGCATAAAACTGCCAGTCTTGCAGTCGTTTATATTTTTTTTTAGTGTTACCTCATTTTTCTATGAAGAAGGATCATACTCCACTTTCCATGGGAAGGTCCACCTTCTATGGGAAGTGGGTGATTGGTTTCCGAAATGGAAGGGAGGCAAGTGTGTCTCCTGTGCTTCAACCATTTTTCCTTTTGGGTAACCAAGTTGCCCGAGTCTTCCGCCTCAAAGATCGGTTGATCATCTTAAGGGTTCGTACAAGGATTGTGGGAGAATAAGTTCTCAAGTTGCAAGGAATCAACCAGGAACTCACTTGCCGACCATCTTCTTAAAGATGGCAGCCGGCCGAACGGGGGCGTAGACATCCACAGGCTGGACTTTAGGCCTGGATCCATGTTCGTGTAGAGACGTCTAGGCCTTTTTTGGGCTTTGATCCATTTGTGGCTCTCTTTGGCTTTGATCCGTTTGGGATTTCTGAGTGGGGATGCTGGGCCAAAATTCATGGTACCCATAGTCTTTGCCTGCTCGATTGTTGTTTTGGCTTGTTTTTCCATTACGACCTTGGCTTGCTTAGCCATGACTTTGGTTTGCTTGGCCATAGCTTTGACTTGGTCAATCATAAGCCTTGGTTTGTGTGGTCATTCTTTCTTCAAGACGTCATGCGGTCATCAAACTCTAGTTCTTCAATACCTCAATCAAAGCCTCAAACTCCTCAATAGCGTTAGGGAAATAAATTGATACATCTATATTACTTATGCTTGCTATCCCTTTTGGCCTAGTTGGGATGTTTGATGCATGTTCCTCTTTGAAAAAACTTGTTGCATTTTTCTCCAATTGTTTTACCATGGTTGGAACTCATCATTCCTATGTTGCTTTTGTAGCATCAGATCCTAAGCCCTGAGACTCCAAAACGATTTTATTTTAGCAAAGATAGGTCCCATCAGGCATGCCAAAAATATGTTTGTGATTTTTGTGACTTTCACTCTAACATATAAAATAAAAGCATGTGGTTACGGGTGTGCCATGAAATTAAAGTATTTCTAAACTAAGATTGCACCTAGAAATCAAACTTCTGAATCAAACAAAGTAGGTTCCTTAATTCCTTTTATAGTTCCCTAGAATCTAAGCAAATAATGTTGTAAAAAATGTAAAGATTGTAGGAATAAAAGCTATAGGAAATGTTAAATTGCACTAAGAATGAATGAAACGATACCGTGCTAAAGAATTGAAAGAAACTCGACTATAACTTGGAAAGAGAATGCTAGAAATTGATGAAAGCTAATTAGAAAACTAAAAAATGTTGAAGTAGATTGTTATTGTTACTTGTTGAGTTGATTGATTGATGATCATCTTCTTCGTAAGCTCTCTTCCTTTTATAGGAGTCCTTGAATAACTGTTAAAGATCTCCACTTCCTCACTTTTCTCTATTACCTCATTTTTTTTCTCCACTACCTCACCTCCTCAAATAGTTGTCCACGTCTTTTTGTCATCTCCCAAAGTTTCTCTATTTTCTTGTCATTTCTTAAAAAAATCTTATTTATCCTCCGCTAGCCAATCTTCAAAAATTTTAAAATTTCAAAAATACCTTAGACTTTTTGCATGAGTTTTTCAACTTATTTCATTTGGATTTTTAACCATAGGCTTGGGCTTAGACATAAATAACATTTGGGTCATACTAAATTAAATTGAATTTAATTTGTATATCTAGATTTTCTTGCAGTGGAAAAATATTTCTCTGAAAATATTAAGGCGTCGTGCAGTCATCAAACTCTAGTTCTTCAGTTCCTCAATCAAAGCCTCAAACTCCTCAATAGTGTTAGGGAAATAAATTGATATATCTATATTACTTATGCTTGCTATCCCTTTTTGCCTAGTTGGGTTGTTTGATGCATGTTCCTCTTGGAAAAAACTTGCTACATTTTTCTTTGATTGTTCTACCATGGTTGGAACTAATCCTTCATATGCTGCTTCTGCAGCATCAGATCCTAAGCCTTAAGACTCCAAAACGATTTTACTTCAACAAAGATAGGTCCCACAGAGCGTGCCAAAAATATGTTTGTGATTTTCACTATAACATATAAAATAAAAGCATGCGCTTGCGGGTTTGCCAAAATCTAAGTAAATAATACCATAAAAATTTAAAAATTACGGGAATAAAAGTTGAAGGAAATGTTAAATTGCACTACGAATGAATGAAACGATATAGTGTTGAAGAATTGAAAGAAACTCGACTAGAACTTGGAAATATAATGCTGAAAATTGATGAAAGCTAAAGCTAAAAAACATTGGAGTAGATTGTCATTACTGCTTATTGAGTTAATTGATTGATGATCATCTCCTTCGTGAACTTTCCTCTTGTTATAGGAGTACTTGACTAACCGTCAAACTTCTTCACTCCTTCACTTTTCTTTACTACCTTATTTTTTCTCCACTACCCCACCTCTTCAAATAACTACCGAGTAGGGCTGGTAAAATTTGACACGACACGTGAATTTGACACGAACCCAACACGGTTTTTACAAGTTTGGATTGAGTATAATCGTGTTTGGGTCATATTCGTGTTAATCCGCCTAACACGTTTAATAAATAGGTCATATTCGTGTTGACCTGCCTAACACGAATTTGATCCGAATTAACCTGTTTAATTATTAGATTAATTAATTAACCTATTTATTAAGTTATTTGTGTTAAATATGGATTATTAATTATAATTTCTATTAATTTAAATAATAAAATTGTTAAATTTAATAGGTTATTTGTGTTTAACGTGCATGGATGATTAATTATAATTCTTATTATTTTAAAATAATCAAATTAAATAAGTCATATATTGTTTACCTGCCTAACACAAATAATAAATTGGTTGGGTTTGGGTTAGCAAATATTGACACGTTTATTATTCATGTCGGGTTCGGGTTGACGAATGTTGACACGATTCGTACATTGACACAACACAAACATGATCCATCGACACGAATTACCATCCCTACTACCCAGGTCTTCTTGCCATTGCCTAAAGTTTATCTATTTTTTTGTCATCTTTTGAAAAAATCTTATTTATCTTCCGCTAGCCAATCATCAAAAATTTTAAATTTTTAAAAATATCTTAAGCTTTATGCATGGGCTTTTCATCTTATTTAATTTGGATATTTAACCTTAGGCTTTGGTTTAGACCTAAATAATATTTGGGTCAGGCCAAATTAAATTTAGGTACAAACAATTTCGTAATCATTTTTCTTTCTCAAAAAAAAAAAAAAAAATTGTAATCATTTTCATGTTGCTTAAAGGTCACTTTTTCTATAAATAATTTCAACATTTATATTTTAATAAATGTCAAGATTTATTATCAAAATAAGAGTCTATTCGAGAGGATAAGGTGCATAAAAGCCTTCTAGGTTTTCCCATCCTACCCCTTTACCATTTTACGCTGTACTTATCCATATACTTACAGTATAGAAAGAGATCCAATGCAAGTTGTGTCCAGCTGGTTTCTTTGGAATCAAACAGAATTTTATGAATTTTTTGGTAAAAAATATTTGACACCCTTTAGGGGCAAAATCATTATACCCCTACAAGGTTTGATTGGTGCCAAAGAAAGTAGGATTTTGATTTCCCAGCCTGCAATTCTATATCTGGATTTTCTTGCAGTGGAAAAATATTTCTCTGGTAAAGAAAGTAGTCATGATCTCAATGATGAACAAGAATATTTCATAATCATTTCAAAAGAATAAGAAATTTTCCTTAATTTGGATACTGGTATGATAAGAATTTCCTTAAACAAAACCAACTTGCTGGCATTCCCATTATATATAGTAGAAAAAGAAAATGAATTGACTTTGAAGAATCATGAAGGAAGGGAAGGAAAGTTTGTAACTTTCACAAGGAAATTGTAAATTTCTTTAAAATGAAATAATTCTGTCCATAACCCATATAAAAAAATAAAAATTAATATTGAAATTTTCTTAAAGGTGTACAAATTGAGGGGATAAGATGCATAATACAAATGCCCTAACTTATGATCGTATATCTAATTTAGCCTCTGATTTTTCGGTCTATAGGTGTTCTTGACTTTAATGTTGTATCTTATCCATGTCCATGCCGTTATAAGCTATAAGCTTATATAGATGGACAAACATAAGCTATTCAAGTGGCACTCTACGTCAACGATGTTTAAAAGCTTGTTTGTCCATTTGTACAAGTTCGTGATGACATGAATATGAATGAGTTATGACATTAAACGTCAGAAGCATCTGTTGATAGAAAAAAAACTCGATGATTAAATTGGATATACGGCTATAAGTCAAGATAGAGTCCGAGAAGAAGTGTGAGATTTCATCATGAAAAATATAAAAGAAGATCAAAATAATCAAAATACCTTAAAATTTTATATAGTTTTAAATTTTTTAATCTTGATATTATTGAGAGAAGTAAATAAAAATGAGTTTAAAACGCATAAAACTAATTTATTAAGTTTAAAATTATTTTTAATTTTTCATCAAATTTTCTTCCATTCGTTATCTATTTTCTTTCTTTAATACTTTCTGCTCCAAACGGAGCCATAAGCTTCATATAATAATTAATAATTATACTAATAACCCCAGTCATTACTGCTTCATGAGTCCATCTTGATATTCCCTGTAACAGACTTCCTTAAGAAGGAAATGATCGTTAATGGTGAAAAAACAATGAAGTTAGGCGCTAGGGTTTATTTAATTTTAATAGTAGGGTTTTTAATTTCACAGTAAGACATTAATGCTGATTGAAGCAAATATTTTGGTTGAATGAATTATTTTTAGAATGATTATTTATTCAATAATTAATTATGTTAAATTTATTAGTAAATCGGTTGTGTCTCAACTTTCGATTTTTTCGTGTCTTGACAAAATAATGGATATTAATACAGCTTTTGCTAAAAATAATCATTTATATGTTTTTGCGTACATATTATTTATATAGTTTATTCGAAAAATATATTTATTTGTATTTTATGTAACTTGAATTATGAAAAGTTTTATTTTATTTTTATTATATTTGATTATCTATGAATCAAACAGTGATTTTGTATTAAAGTACCTTTGAGATTTGTTTTGTTTATGACAAAAAATGTGGAGACATGATGTTTTGTGATTTGAATTTTTTTTAATTAAATATTTGACTTGCTGGTTCAGCATCGCTGACGGAATAATACCACATGATTCGCTTTTGTCACGAAAATGTGTTAACCTTACATTCCTTATGATCGAATGTATCGATTCGAACCCCAATGCTTGGTGGTTTTGGTTGGGAGGTTACTAATACTAATAGCGTTTGGTTCCATCCACCTTAATTCGAACAATTTACGGTGAATCACCCATTCTGAAAGTTTCCCACATAATCACTATTTGGTGTGTCTCCACATGGTTAGACATCATTTGATATTTATTGACCAGAGGAAAATGTATTTGATTTTGAGATTGATATGAAAAATTTATATTTGAATTTTATATGAAATTGTTTTGATCGTATTTGATATAAAAACGATTTGAAATGGATTTGAGAATGTTTTGATGGAAAATTTTGAATATTCTATCACATTTGAATACAAATGTTTTAAGAAAAGAAAAATATCTCCTATTTGTTATATAATTGAAAACCTTTTTATCTATGAAACTGTATTATTTCTTGTTGAGCTTAAAACTCACTCTCGTTTGTTGACATCTTTTTAAGTACATTTAGTTTCCACGATAAATGATGACTAGGTTGGGGATACGTCGTCATTAGGATTTGATAATAATTTTGTGTTGGACCATGTTGAACTAATAAGTTCATGTTTATCTAAAATGTTTGGTTTTGGAAGTTAATTGAGAAAGTCATTCGGATAATAACCTTCATTTTGATATTAGTTCAAAATTGGATTTGGGAGATTCTAAATATTGTTATATTCTTAATAGCTTTATTTGAAATCCGTATTTGAGTTTTTGAAATTTAGAAATATTTTTTTGTCAGCATGAAATTTTGAATTTTGAGAATTTATGAATTTAGAAAGTTGCTCAATTACTCTAAACAAGTGTTTGGTAATTGGACAAAATCCAATTACAAGATGAAGGTTTGCATCATTTCGCACTTCGAGCCTTTTGTGTTTGAGATGTAAAATAATAGTCATGCCCTTATATCGGGTTTCGGGGTGTGACAGATCAATTAAGTGTCTGCACTCTTAATTTTCATTCAATTAAGTGTTTCTAATCCATCAAAGCTTATAAGGATGTTGTAGCAAAAAGCTTATTAGCATGACATTTCGCGTTATATGAAAATAATGAAATTACATAAATAACATTTAATGAGGTAGAGAACAATATTGTCTTTTCCACATTAGGGGTTTTAGCCACTTTGACTCTACTATCTAGTATCTATTTGTTATGTTAAAAAATAATTAATAAAATTGGATATTATGAATAATTATAAATAAAATATTAGATATTGAAACTATTTTTAAAATATACTTTTAAAATAATTAAAATAAATATTTTTATATCAAATTTTATAGTAGTCAATTTTATCAATTTCTTTTTTAGTGTAACACAAGGTTGGACTTACACTAAGCTAGTAGGCTTAGGGGGCAAATGCCCCTTGAGACATATGCTTTAATTCAAAATAAACCTAATTTTTATTAAACCATTTAAGTGATTTGTTCTTTGATTTGTCCTAATTAGAATTGATCTATGGTATGTTTGGTTCACATAAAATATTAAAAAAAAAATTGCAAGAGAAAGAAAATATGGAGAAAAGAAAAAATGAAGTAAAATAGAAATGGATTTAAATCTAACATATTATTTCTACTTACTACTTCAAACAAAATAACAAAGTTTATTTATTATTATTTTTTTGTCGGGTCATGAGGTGTCATGAGTGGATCATACATACACAGAAGGCATAAGTCATACCACACCCAAACTAATTCCCATTCGAGTCGTGATAGACCACCAGGGTATAAAGTTTTACCACATAACATAGCTGCATTTACAAAGCTCGAACTCGAGATATTTTGTTAAGATAGGAGATATCACAATCATTTCATCTACATGTTCGTTGGTACAAAATTTATTATTTTAATTCATTAATATAAAGATTAAATAATTTAAGAATTGATAAGTTTTTAGTTAATTTTATTTCTATTTGTAAGTTTTTAAGTAATTTTATTTATATTTGAATTTCTTTAGAGTTATGTTTGGTTCCCGAAAAATTTGACAGAAAATCAAAAGAAAGAAAAAAAATAAAGGAAAACAAATATTAAATTATATTCATATGATATTTTTATTTGGTACCTCAAATCAAGGTTTTTTTTTTTTTTTTTTTGACAATGAAAACTAAAAGTTCATTGATTCATAACGGTAAAACCTTTACATTTGAACACAAAAAATCAAACCGTTAAAAAACATTATGACTACACGTAATCCAAGTTATTTAAATTAAATTACTAAGACTTCATACAAGAGATAATTATAATACGCTGTATCACCTAAGATTTCGTTCGATGAAGATACTCCGACGAATTGTGGATTTGATGTGACTTTTCTATCTAATCGAAGCAGCGCTGCCATCTAAATCGGCCACATAAAAACCAACGAACAACCACACGTTGTAATAAGTCAACGACAAAAACAAAAAAAAACAAAGGAAAATAAAATGAAAACCGAGATCGGCCGGAAGAAACCACTTTATTAAGAGGGAAAGTCCAGATGAAACGATGGGAGGGGTGATTTTAGGCCAAGGAAGACCTAAAAACCACCTCTCCTTTCTAACAGGATGAGTTTATTTCTTTAAACTCATTACTATAAATATTAAATAATTTTAAAATACGTAAATTTCTAAGTAATTTTATTTATATTTGATTTTCTTTGAATTTTTTATTAGACGGTCAAACATAAGAAAATTATTTTCCTAACCTTTTTTTTTTAGTATTTTCCAAGAACCAAGCACAACCTAACTTTTTTTATTAGACAACTAAACACAAGAAAATCATTTTCTTTATTATTATTTTTTTCTTTTCTTAGTATTTTTTGGTAATCAAACACAACCTTAGTATTTTTGCCCTCCAAACTTATTTTCTCGGTCGCCACTATTGTAACAAATATATAATTAAAATCTTAATAAGAAAATAATAATATTGTCTTTCATCTCGTTAAACGTCGTTTAAGTAATTTCATCATTTATATATGGTGTGAAATGATGTGGTCCAAGTTTTGCTAATTAAACATCCTAATGAGCTTTGATTTGATCGAAAAACACTTGATTGAATGAAAATTAAGAGTTCGGAAACTTAATAGAACAAAAATAAAGTTAAGATACCAAAATATAAAAAATCAAAAGGTTGATACACCTTTTATGTAACTAGTAAGTGAACATGTGTTAGAAATTAATTCAAAAACCAGATGTTATAAATTATGAAACCTATATTAGTATTAAACCAAAAAACCACACTGAATAGAACAAATGCAAATAAAACAGAAAAGTAAAACCAATTTAAAGCAACAATTAGGAACCTATTTGCAGTAATCGGGAACAATCAAGTCTTGTGTTGGACACAATCTCCTTAAGACAAATTATTGCCTTCGTGACCGCGCTCGGAAGCATTTCGCCAATTGCCTCCCAGATAAAATGATATCTCTCCAACACAAAGAAAGCACTTCATTGGTCACGAACCGCATATGTGCGTAACCCATTTCTCAAATAAGATGATAATGAAATGAATGAATGAACGGTTACGCTACTTCGCCAATGTGTGTTTATTTTATTTTACGCATAGGTCTTGCATACCATGAAGAAGGCCCATTCAAATAATAGGTGCTTATCAAACGCTGCAAAACAACGATAGCGTTTTGTTGTTTCGGGTTTAAAAAATTAAGGATATATACATCCCGAACCCGGCCCGGGGCAACGGCGGCGCACGCTATTGCAGCGCGAACTGCCACGGCTGCGCCCTCCCCTTCCACAAACCGGCACACTTAGCCCAACCAACTACAAGGCAGATGATATCCCTTTAAAAGTCTCTGCTCCCATCCGATAAATAATAATGCTTTTTCACAAGCTTAAACCTTTAGTTACCATTTTCAAATGATGGTGTTTGGAGACAATTTCTAATTCACTCTTTAATGGTTTTGAGCCACTCAATATATAATTTTCATCTCCTCATTGAGAATAACATATTTCCACGTAGACCCACCGAAAAGAGTTTGTGGGACCCATTGAAATTTTAGTTCAAAGATAACTAATTTATTGTGGTGAAACCCATTTTTTCCAACTACATGTGCCAATGCACGAGAAAAAATAGGAAAAATAAAATGATTTCCCCATATTTTCTAGGAATCATTTTTATTTGTGTGATAGAAGTTAATTTGGTTAGGAATAAGATCCTGAATATTGATTATTATCTCTTTCCTTTTTCCTTTTTCTTATTTTTCTCTATGTAAATTACTTTTTGATGTATATACGGTTTCTCACTTGTTCATAAATTCCATATTTCTTAAAATATCTTATTCATAAATTCCATATTTAATTTGATACGTTACCTTAAAATTAAAAATCAGGAGAGGAGAGAGAAACTGTTTCTTTTTCATATATTTCACTCGTTTACAGTTACAACTATCACAGAATTACAAGCATATTTTGAATTCAAACATTATCTCTCAGTTGGAATTCAAACACATTATCACCTTTGCCATATTCTGTGGAAAGGTTGGTGCTGTTGTTGTGATATTATCAACAGATTCCAGTAGAGTTTTTTGTGGGGATAAACACTCTCTAAAAAAAAAATATCATCTTCTTCGTTAGAAATGTATATTTATGGATATTATATATTCCCATTAAAAATTATATCCTTTTGAGATGTATTTTCCTTTTTTTTTTTTTTGCTTTTCCTATTCCGTAGAATACGGAATCAGATATACAAATTTTATGCCAACCTAGCACTGTTATTTCAATAAAAAAATATATTTTCTTTTAAAACTAAAAATCAACACACATTAAATAACATTCCCACCAAAAAATATGTTATTTTTCAACCTCAAATATGGGCCAGAGAGATTTATAAATTTGAGATTATAGCATTAGTTTTAGTCAAATAATTAAATTGTGGGAGAACACACAATTTAATAAATGTTGAGTGAAAAGGAAAAATGATTATAATCCCACTAGGTTGCATTCTACATTTTGTATTTTATTTTAGGATATTAAAATAAAATTCCTAGCCACCATGAATAAGGGAATGTATCATTTTGTCAAACAAATCAGAAGAAAGTATGGCTATTAAAGATGGGGAATCAAAGGAAACAAGCAAATGGGTTAATTCCAAAGTTATTTTAAGCAAATAAAATTTTTCCTTAATTATTCTTCACTCAAATCTGTTCTCAATCCTTGTTAGACATCCAAAATTTTGAATTTCAAACCACTGAGAGATTCCTTTCATAAGAGAATATGATAATAATTCCTTGAATAAATAGAATCCAATTTGTAAATGGAAAAAAGAAACCGCCTCATGTATTACAGTCTGTCACATTAAGCACCTCAATGAAAGAAAATTGTAAAAAAGGGAAAAATTTTAAATTTAATGAATATTAATTCAATTTATAATTGATAAAATAGAAAGTACAGATACAAGAAACTCCAATGTGTCACAATAAAAACCACTGTCTAAAATCTTAACTGTAAAAAATTACATATGAGGATTTATAAATAAGTTCATAGAACACATATCACAGGGGAGAGATATGGCAGAACCTCAAGGAGACATTCAGCTAATGCCCTGGGAGGCGCAAACCTTGAAGATTGAAGATAAAGGTATGCATTCCCTTAGAATCTTTCTTTTCCTTTTTTCTTTTTTTTTTGGTTTTTCTGTGGAAGATGTACCTGAAAAAAGTATCAATAAACATGTTGAATTGTTTTCCACCCATCCAACACTAAATGATTTTTTTTTTTTTTTTGTGAATTGTTGAAGCAGGGGATGAAGAGGTTAATGACTGTCCCATAGAGGAAGTAAGGCTCACAGTTCCGATCACAGACGATCCAACAGAACCTGTTATGACATTCAGGACATGGGTGCTTGGTGTATCAACCTGTGTGATTCTGTCATTTGTGAACCAGTTTTTTGGTTATCGCAGTAATCAACTATCCATTTCATCAGTCTCAGCACAGATAGTCACCCTGCCAATAGGGAGGTTCATGGCTGCAACGCTCCCAGAGAAACAGATCAAGGTACCATTGACAAAGTGGTCCTTCTCAATGAATCCAGGGCCTTTTAACTTGAAGGAGCATGTGTTGATCACCATGTTTGCCAATGCTGGAGCCGGTGGTGTTTATGCAGTCGGTATCCTCACAATTGTCAAGGCATTCTACAAAAGGAGTCTCCACCCAGGAGCAGGCTACTTGCTAGTACAAACCACTCAGGTAGCTTCGGCCGCCTTTTTTTACTCTCACTCTCACTGTTAATATTAATATACTTCATTCTTGTCAGCAACCAAACTGAATAATATTATGTTTGAATCGATTCTTCCATTCTTTTGGCTGAACCGAGACCTTAAAAGGGTAAGAATTCAACTAATACCAAACCCCCCCACGAGCCTTCTGTTGTGACCCATTCTGATTCTCAAATCGAATCGCTAAGTTACGGCTTGGTATGTGGATTTATAGCCATTTGGGATCCCTCCCCTTGACAGATTCTTTTAAGGGTGAGTTCTACTCAAGTAGTTGTAACCCCTTCTAGTCTGATCCATTGATGGAACTAATTTGTAATCTGTACAGCTTCCTTTTGAAAACTTTTGTTTTCTATGCTGTCAATCAAACTTAATATCACATTCACCATCCTTTTTGTTAAAAAAACTATTGATTCCTTAATTTACTTTATTCAATCTACAAATTTTATATCTTGCTAATGTTTCAAATATTCTTCTCATTTTGTATACTGGAGCTATGAGAACTTTTGTTTTCTATGCTGTCAATCAAACTTAATATCACATTCACCATCCTTTTTGTTAAAAAAACTGTTGATTGCTTAATTTACTTTATTCAATCTACAAATTTTATATCTTGCTAATGTTTCAAACATGCTTCTCATTTTGTATACTGGAGCTACACCATATATAATTTTTTTTCTTGTTAACCATAATAATTTCCCTTCTATTGAAATCAGTTGCTTGGCTATGGATGGGCTGGTCTGTTCAGAAAATACTTGGTGGACTCCCCCTATATGTGGTGGCCATCAAATTTGGTCCAAGTCTCTCTTTTCAGGTTCATCCCTCTTCCTCCCTCCCCCTCCCCCTCCCCATCTCCCTCTCTTTCATTCTCATTAAAGGAGTCTTTATTAAATTGCAGGACCTTGCATGAAAATGAAAAAAGAAGCAAAGGAGGAGTCACTAGGCTGCAATTCTTTCTAATAGTTTTCGTTTCAAGCTTCGCCTATTATCTGGTCCCAGGCTATTTGTTTCAATCCATCAGTTACATCTCCATTGTTTGTTATATTTGGAAGAGTTCCATCACTGCCCAACAGATTGGTTCTGGCGTCCGTGGCTTGGGACTTGGATCATTCGGCCTTGACTGGGGCACAGTTGCTGGTTTCTTAGGAAGTCCTTTAGCCACCCCTGGCTTTGCCATCATTAATATTCTTGTTGGGTTTGTTTTGATTGTCTATGTTATGCTCCCCATTGCATATTACACAAATGCATACGATGCTAAAAAATTCCCAATCATCTCATCGCACACCTTTGATTCAACTGGTCAGTCGTACAACATCACTAGGATTTTGAACCAAAAAACTTTCTCAATTGACTTGGCTGAATATGAAGGTTATAGCAAAATTTATCTGAGTGTCTTCTTCTCATTCACATATGGGATCAGTTTTGCAACTCTAACAGCTGCTGTCTCACATGTTGTACTCTTCCATGGAAAGTAAGTCTCTCCAACATTGTTACCATTGTCTTCAGCCTATTTTCTCGATAATTCTTGATGATCTCACATTCTTCTCTTGGTTTTCCCAAAAAAAAAAATGTTTAGAACTATATGGCAAATGTGGAGTAAGACAAGGGCAGCATCAGGAGATCAGTTTGGAGATGTGCATACAAGGTTGATGAAGAAGAACTATAAAATAGTCCCCCAATGGTGGTTTCATTTAACTTTGGTTTTAGTGGTTGCTCTTTCGATCTTTGCCTGCGAAGGTTTTAACAACCAGCTTCAATTAACTTGGTGGGGAGTTTTACTATGTTGTGCCATAGCTTTATTTTTCACCTTACCCATCGGAATAATAACAGCCACAACAAACCAGGCATGGTTCTTTTACATGAGATTTGATATATATATAACACCAAGTAAGAGGCCGTTCCTAAATCAAAGGTGTTGATTTGTGCAGCAACCAGGGCTAAATGTGATCACAGAGATGATTATTGGGTACATGACCCCAGGGAAGCCTCTTGCAAATGTGGTTTTCAAGACCTATGGTTATATCAGCATGACGCAAGCACTCACATTTCTCAGTGATTTCAAATTAGGTCACTACATGAAGGTCCCACCTCGATCCATGTTTCTTGTTCAGGTAAATCATACCAACAACAACAAAAAAAAGGGTGTGTTGTTAGTGTTAATTCAGATTGAAACTTAATTTGAATTCTAATAGCTAACATGTTTGAGTGTGTTTTCAGCTAGTTGGAACCTTGATTGCTTCAACTGTCTACTTTGCGACAGCATGGTGGCTTCTAACGACGGTGGATTATATCTGTGATACAGCCTTGCTACCAGAAGGAAGTCCTTGGACATGCCCTGGTGATGATGTTTTCTATAATGCTTCAATCATATGGGGAGTTGTGGGTCCACTCAGGATGTTTGGAAAGTTGGGAGTATACCCAGAGATGAACTGGTTTTTCCTTGCTGGCTTGCTTGCACCAGTTCCAGTATGGTTCCTTTCACGCAAATTCCCAAACCAAAAATGGATCAAGCTCATCCACATGCCCATACTCATAGGTGCTACAGGAAACATGCCACCAACTAGAGCTGTGAACTATGTGATGTGGGGAGCAGTGGGGGTTTTCTTCAACATCTACATTTATAGAAGGTACAAGCAATGGTGGGCCAAGCACACTTATATCTTGTCAGCAGCTTTAGATGCTGGGGTTGCCTTTATGGCAATCCTCCTCTTCTTTGCCGTTCAATCTAAAGATATCATTGGTGTGGGTTGGTGGGGCTTGGATCAAGATGACCATTGCCCATTGGCTTCATGCCCTACAGCTCCAGGGGTTAAAATCGAAGGTTGTCCTACTATCCAGGGATAGCAAAAGGAAGTGTGTGCCCCATGTAGATGCTCTCCCAAATTTGTATTTCCTTTCTATCAATTATTTTAATGACGTTTATGGTGTAAAGTTCCATTAGGAATAAGACTCTCCCTCACTCTCTGAATATTATTATTTACAGCATCTTGTCTTTTATATATTCTTGTTTCTCTACTTTTCAATTGGTTGGATCAAAGGTGGAATAATATATTCTCTATTCTATATTAGCTTACAATGAGATCAGATATATTATCTTTATGTAATGAGATTTTTAAATTCATTTCTTCCGTCTATTCTCCTCAGTTGTTTTAATTTAGTTTTTTTTTTTTTTAATTCTTTTTCATTTTAGTCATTATGCGTGATAAAATATTTTAATGGCAAAAAAAAAAAAGGTTAAATCTTCGATTTGAAATTTTTATATTGTTTATTTATAGAACTTACAATATTTACTAGCTAATATTATTAGTGAAAAGAAAGGTCTTAAAGGATGGAAGTTAAAGCCAAAGTAACAATTCCTAAAGGATGATATATATTATATATAAAAATAAACACATGAACAAGAAAATATTGACAATACAAAAGGTTGAAAGTAAATACATGAACAATGATATATTAATAACAAAAAAGGGTTGAAAGAAAACACATGAAGAAGAATATATTAACAAAGAAAAGGGTGCCTTAAAGACCACACAAAGCATACAAGGAATATACAGAAGGTGCCTTAGGGCAAAAAAAGAAAAACAACTTGGTCCAAGACCATAAACTACTTACAAAACAATTTTTCAATCTTTAAATGGGAAGTTCTCCATTTCCAAAACAATATGGTTTCTCTCCTTTCAAATTGTATAAAAGAAAAAATACATAATGGAATCGCCTTCCACACCTTCAACTTCTTTTTGTCCACATTTAATTCATGCCGACCAAGTAAGGTCCCTCTCACCATCATAGGAAGGACACACATCACTTCAAAAAGGGAGAAAACTAACTCCCGTAGAACCCTAGCCTAACGGCAATGAATGAGAATATGATCTATCGATTTTTCTTTTTCACAACGAAGGAAACATTTGTTAGCAAGAACCCATTCCTTCTCTTTAACTAGTACAAAATTAAGGCTTTGCTCCATGAAGCTTCCAAAGTGAAGAATCCCACTTTGGAAGGGGCACAAGGACTCCAAATGATGTTCTACAGGAGCAGGACTGTACCTCTAGTTTCCAAAGCACCATAAAGAGATTTAACAGAAAACTTCTCTTAGTCTCTTTTCAAACCACCCTATCCTTTGCATTCAAAATCACCTTCTTCCCTTGAATTGCCTCAAGGAACCACTCCACCAAGAAAACCTCCCAATCATTAATAAACAATCCAGAAAAATAAGGGTTCCATACACTACCCAAAAACTTTCACTATTCATCCTGTTGCTTATGAAGGTTATAGCAAAATATATCTCAGCATCTTCTTTGCTTTCACATATGAGATTAATTATGCAACTCTAACAGCTGTTATCTCACATGTTGCACTTTTCCATGGAAAGTAAGTCTCTAACATTCTTAACATTGTCTTAATCCGTTTCCTATCCAAAGCAAATGTTCAGTACAATTTGGCAAATATGGAGTAAGACAAGGGCAGAAACAGGAGATCAGTTTGGAGAAGTGCATACAAGACTGATTAAGAAAAACTATAAAATAGTCCCTCAATGGTGGTTTTATATAATTTTGATTATAGTGCTTGGTCTTGCATTCCTTGCCATTGAAGGTTTTCACAAGCAGCTTCAACTACCTTGGTGGGGAATTCTGCTAGCTGCTGCCTTGGCACTATTTTTCACCTTACCCATTGGGATTATAATGGCCACAACAAACCAGGCATGCTCTTTTACTTGTTTCTTTTTTCTTTTTTCTTTTTTTAATTTTTGTATGACATGTTGAACTTTTGAACCAGAACACCAAGTTTGAACTTATTCTTAATCCTAAGGTGTTGACGTGCAGCAACCAGGGCTAAATGTGATCAAAGAGCTGATTATTGGATACATGTATCCAGGGAAGCCTCTTGCAAATGTGACTTTCAAGACCTATGCCTATATTAGCATGGTGCAGACACTCACATTTCTCAGTGATTTCAAATTAGGTCACTAAATGAAGATCCCACCCCGATCCATGTTTCTTTTTCAGGTAAATCATACTAACAAATAGGCTCATTTCTCAGTTTGTAACTTTGAAATTCCAACTAAAGTGTTTTAGTTTGGGCTTTTGTCTGTTTAGTTAGTTGGAACTTTGGTTCTACGACTACCTACTTTGGCACAGCATATGGTGGCTTATTACAACCATAGAGAATATCTGCCGACCAGACTTGCTACCAGAAGGAAGCCCTGGACAAGCCATGGTGATGATGTTTTCTACAATGCTTCAATCATATGTTTGCAAGGTTGGGTGTTTACCTACAGATGAATTGGTTTTTCCGTGTTGGAGCTCTTGCCCCAGTTCCAGTATGGCTCTTGTACCGGAAATACCCCAAAAAGAAATGGATCAAGCTTATCAATGTGCCCGTTATATTGGGAGCTACAGGAAACAAGCCACCAGCTAGAGCTGTGCACTTTGTGATGTGGGGAGCAGAGGGAATTTTCTTCAATTTCTATGTTTACAAAAGGTACAAGAAGTGGTGGGCTAAGCACACCAAGACCTAGGTCTTATCAGCAGCTTTGGATGCTGGAGTTGCCTTTATGAGAGTAATCGTTTACTTTGCCCTTCAATATAAAGACTTTTCTGGTGTGAGCTGGTGGGGTCTGGAGGCAGATGACCATTGCCCACTGGCTTCATGCCCTACTGCACCATGGATAGTGGCTGATCGTTGATGATTGTCCTACTTTGTGAGGAGGGGAAATGTGTGTATGTAAATCATGGCAAATTTCCCTCAAGATGTCACAAATATTAGTTTTGAAAATTATTGTGGTTCTCTTTTCAATCGTGTTTGTAAGATCCTTCCATAGTCTTCTTTTCACCAAAAAAAAAAAAAAAAATTTATGGCAAAATTTTTTTTCTGCTATCTGGGAATCACTATGATGATGTTTATGTTGTGAAGTTCCTTAAGGAATAAGACCTTCAATATTCCTCAATGTTTTCTTTTATATTCTTACTTTTCTCTAATTCAAGGACTTGATTATAATTCAATGAATTTAAGAAGGAAAGATGTAGAGCGCAAAAGAAATAAGAAAAGAAGCCTCTTTTTTTTTTTTTTGGAACTCAGAGGGAAGTTTTATTCATTATCAAGCTTTAAAACATCAACAATCAAAGCAGGAGGGTCTAAATGCCATACTCCTAAACCAGACATAGAAACAGAGGCCTTAGCTAAGACATGAGCCACCTGGTTCGCTGATCTTCTAACAAATGAGACTGAACAATTCAGTATATCTTTTAAAAGTGAAATACAATCCGCAATAATCAAACCAAAACATGCATCATCTACCTTGCAATGCTTAATAGCATTAATCACTACAAGAGCATATGATTCCAATAGCACCGAACTCAAAACAACTTCTTTGAGCCAACTAAGTGCTTCTCTAAAACTCAAAGCTTCAATCAAGGAAGGATTTAACACATTGGAATATTGGGCGTTAGATCAAGCCGCAACAAAAAAACCATGACAATCATGAAGCACAACACCTGATCCAATCATTCCACAAGCCTAAAACACTCCAGCATCAACATTAAATTTTAGCCACTCATATGGCGGTCTGGATCATTTCACATAAGTAGAAGATTGAGTCTTCCGAGGAGATTTCGTGTTCGAATTTTGAGATAATGTCTAGCGCTCCAAGAACAACATGCTAACCTGAACCAAGGACGCAACAAGAACCTCTCTCCCCTTCCAAATGATAGAGTTACGATTATTACAAAGCTGCCATATAATCATTGCAATAGATTCCTTATTCATTGTAAAGTTTTTACTTAGCACAAATAATAATCAATCAGCAAAAACTACAAACGAACCACTACAATAGCCAACAATGGACGAATACCAACAATTCCTTATATGTTTTGTTGCTTTAAGCTTTTCTTTTTTCGTATTAGCCATTATATTGAGACCAAAAAAAAAAAAACAAAAATCAATGAAAAAATTCAAATTGTAATTTGAAATTACATTTTTATTTATAGAACATGAGTATTTTGGTAACTAATATTATTGGTAAAATTTAAAAATTATTTGCTCAAAAATAAATTATGAAAAGATCTTCAAATAATGCTAAATAATACCAAACAGAAGGAAGTAATATTTTACTATTTAAAACATAACTCAAATTGGCATTGGACATTACATCTTAAGACACCATCAAATATTGGATATGATATCTGAAGACAAAATATATAATTATATATACACTATCCCATCCAACCTTCAAAACATTGAGAGAAAAAGTGGAAGTACAAGAAGAGTGAAGGAAAATAAAAATAAATAAATTTAAAGTCAATAAATTATTTTTACGTGTTACTTCAAACTCATTCAACTTATTTTAACTCTTCAATATAAAGATTAAATAATTTGAAAATATATAAATTTTAATCAATCTTATTTATCTTTTGTTTTCTTTGCTATTTTCCTCAAGACAATCAAATGTAAAAAAATCATTTTCCTTAATAATTTTTTCTTCCCTTATTACTTTCCTAGAACAAAACAAAACTACCTATAGGTTCAACACAAGCTAGAAAGATTAATATTGGCAGCTAAAAATAATAACCAACAGAATTTGCACTAGTTTTATACTGCAACAATGAATAGCAAGCAAAGATATGTGGTAAATAGTAATAAAAACTTTAAACCATGTTGAAATGAACAGTATTCTATCATATTCTGTTTGCATGGAATTGAAATCTAATAAAAAACGGATCAAGAGAAATTGTTCATTAACTTTACTAAATTTAGCCTATATAGAATTGAACTTACAGTAATGATTGAGATATCAACTTGATCAACTACCAGTAATCCCCGCAAGAACAAGTATTATCTTTGAAGCAGTGGAAGCGATTCCGATCACGGATGACTATCTGTCTATTTACAATTGCTGATATCAATTTGAAGGCAGCATGGCAATCCTCACAGATGCGAAGATTTTTCATAATTCTAATTGGTGTTCCAGCTGGAGTGTTAATTAGCCCAAATACCAGGGCTAGTTTCTCACTGTGGCGAGACACAAATTTCACCTTCTCACCCTCTTCTATGTCCAGCAGAACCACTGAAGTGTTTGGCACATATCCCTTTAGCCTCATTTCTTTCAGCAATTCATCCCACCTCTGGAGTATCTGCTCTGTTGCAGGATGGCTCTCCTCCCCAGCCACAAACTCATGGACCACCCCATCTACTGTGATTGAGCTCCACCCAGGTGTTTTCTTCACTTGTTGGTCTTTCATGAACTTTCTTACTCTTGCTGTGTCTTCCCATCGTCCTGCTTCTGCATAGATGTTCGATAACACCACATAGTAGCCATCATTAAGTGGGTCCAGTTCAAGAAGGTGTTTGATCGCTTCTTCTGCCATTTCAACATTTTTGTGTACCCTACACGCACCAAGGAGAGCACCCCAAACAACCCCGTTTGGCTTCATCGGCATGTTCAAGATGAACTCATGGGCCTCGTGAAGGAGCCCTGCCCTACTCAAAAGATCAACCAGACAACCATAATGCTCTATCTGGGGAATTATTCCGTAATCCCTAGTCATGCTGTCAAAGAATTTGCGCCCCTGATTTATCAATCCCATGTGGCTACAAGCATGCAATAGTCCAATGAAAGTGACCCCATTGGGCTCCATGCCCACCTGGGACATCTCAGAGAAGAGTCTTAGAGCTTCCTCGGCTCGTCCATGCATTGCCAGCCCTCCAATCATGGCTGACCATGACACAACAGTTCGCTTTTCCATCTCTTCAAAAATTTTACACGCCTCCTCCAGGCATCCACATTTTACATACATATCAATAAGAGTATTAGAAATATGGACATTCCTCTTAAACCCATGTCGATTTGAGTATTCATGAATCCTCTTCCCCAAATCAAGTGCACCCAAATCAGCACATGCAGTTAGCACAGCCACCACCGTCACTTCATTACACTTCACCCCCGCTTCTTCCATCTTTGCAAAAAGATGAATAGCTTCCTTTGGTTTCCCACACTTAACATAACCTGCAATCATAGACGTCCATGACCTCACATTTCTCTCAGGCATCCGGGCGAATAAATCGTATGCCCCTTCATCGTCTCTCTGCTTTATCAATTGGGCTATCATTGTATTCCATGTCACAACGTCTTTTTGCGGCATTTTCTCAAACAACAACCGTGCGTCCTTCATCTCGCCACAAGAAGAATACAAATGAACGATCATGTTTTGCAAATACAAATTTGACTGAAATCCGAATTTCTCTACAACTCCATGAAGAATTCTACCATTCCAAAGGTCCGATAGATTCAAACAAGCCCTGATAACATAAGAACAAGTGAAAGAATCCGGGCAAACATCATACTGGCGCAATCTATAGAAAAGCATAATTGCATCGATCGGAGAATCCCCTTCAGCTAAGGCTTTTAAACAATAATTCCACACAAAAGTCTCGGGTTTTTGGCTTTCGACGCAATCGAAAATTTGTTGAGCATAGTGGAAGGAAGGAGTGAAAGCACAAACAAGACCAACTCGAGTAAGGGGTAGGATTGATAGGGAAGTGTTGGTTTTGATGATCTGAGCTTGGACTTGTCTGAGCTCAAATGGAGAGTTGAAACTGTGGAGAAGATCAGTTTTGAGGGTTTCTGAAGATTGAAGTTTTGCGTGATGGATTTGATTACGGTTTGGGGATTGAGGAACGTAGAATGAAGATAGAGCGAGAACCATTTTTGCGGTTTGCTAATAACGACTTTTTGAATTATTTCGTAACCGTTATATGGAGAATTTACTGGATTTGGAATCTGAATTCCATTGCTAGAGTGCCTGCGCCCTTCAATTCCCGCGGGAATGTATAGCATTTATTCCAGCACTCTTTTGCTTTCTTCTAATTTCATTTTTTGTTTAAAAAAAAAAAAAAGATGAAAGAAAATATTTGATGAACTTTTTCGTTTCTTCTAAAAAATCCAATTTAATATTATTTTTTTTTAAATATTCAATTTTATGTTTTAAAATCAGAACCTCACTCATATAAAAGTTATTATAGAAAGTTTTTATAATTTTTTTTTTGACATACGGTCATTTTGCATTATATCATAACATTTTTTTTCTCATAAATTTATTATAATTAGACTCGAATCATGGACCCTTCTCCTCGTCTATTTAATAAAGTAAACTCTAACCACTTAAGCAAAAGTTTCCTATTCTATGAGGTGTTGTAAATTTTTGAAATAATGATTTC
This sequence comes from Tetrastigma voinierianum, assembly GCA_016808115.1. Classification (NCBI taxonomy): domain Eukaryota; kingdom Viridiplantae; phylum Streptophyta; class Magnoliopsida; order Vitales; family Vitaceae; genus Tetrastigma; species Tetrastigma voinierianum. The sequence goes on along the minus strand of JAEQBH010000222.1, from coordinate 665,850 downwards.
AAAATGTTTTAGTATTATTTGATTAGAAGAGATACATAATTTCAAATTTATAAATTTATTTTCTGCATATTTATTTTTTTTAAATATTCACTTTTTATGAAAATACCATTCCTATAGAAGCAATCTTCTCCCCTAAAATCTATATAAAAAAAAAAATTACCTAAATAATGAAGGGCACTTCTATCAAAATATATTATTTTTCAAGGTTAAGATTAGGAGGGATGAACATGGATTTTTTTTTTTAGAGTAATGATATATCATTGCATTTTTTTTTAAACCAAAAATAATTTTATTGATTTAATATGACAATACATCGATAGAAACACAGTAGATACAAATTCGTTAAAAACCATAGATAGAAACATATATACATATTCGTTAAAAATCATATAGGATGAAATAAGACCGAGGTTATAACATAATAGGATAATAGTATAGTGATTAGAATATGTATGACTTCAGTTCTGTAACATACTGACCGCCTAAGGTGGATGCATGTTAATGAAATTAGAAACATTAAACAAAGTCCGTCATGATTTGGATACACTTTTAAATCGAACAATCAACTTCACCAACAATCGAAAACTGACATCAACTAAGTTTTTGCTCAAGATTTGTGAAGTTGCTGATAGAAAAAAAAAATTATGTAGATACGCAATATAGCATGTTCATACACACATATACGGAACGGGATCAAACCATGTACTGCACTAAAGTAGGATCCATAGTTTCTCCGTAAAGTGACTGGTCACAGAATCGAGAGAGAGAGAGAAGATGACCGCTTCATCTGATATGCCAATGAAACCTAATTCCACTAGATGGGGTGCTCGCAGAGGTTCATATCAAACGGAAGAGTGACCTCCTGTTTACAACAAAAAGACTAAGCAGAAATTCACCATCATAGACTATCAATACGCCGCCACGTGATTAATCGGCTGCCGCTTATATCGCTACATAATATAATAATAATACATACTGATATTATTTTAATAATCCAATAAACAAATCTTAATAATTAATTAATACTAATCCACAAAATTAAAATACAACATTCTCCCACTTGGATAGATTAGTCAATTATTAGGAATAAAGATTATTATAACTATGATATAATATCAATTATGACCAAAGCACATAACAATCCAATAATAAAATATATATATATATATATATATATATATATATATATATATATATATATATATATATATATATATAAAGCCTTCAACGTGTCAGAACATCTTATCCGATAGGGAAAAAAAATGTCATACACATCAACAAGCTCATATTTCATGTAAAGAGATTATGAATAGAGAATTGCATGAGTGAATGTCAAAACATGCATTTCTAAACAAATGGTCCAAGTATTCGATGTCGGGCTGCAGGTATGATGATATTATCGACATGTCATTCATCACATACCTCAAACAATTACTAAGCAAATAAATGTGCATAAATTCGTGACCCACTCAACTCCAAAATATCAAAAGATTCTAATCAAACCCATATGAGTTACATGAAGTTGATAAACTCCTATAGGTAAGCCTTGTTATGGATCACACATATGTCCCGTGAGCAAAGATATTCAATCCGAAATCGAAATTTTAACTTTCTCTCCGATCAAATGTATTTTATATCAAAGTGCTGAGCTAGCAGCACTCTTGTTTTGAGAGAAATGTATTAGCAAATTGTATTGTCACAAATATATAACAAGTGGCTTATATGCTCTCAACAATATGAAAGCCAAAAATCACCCCTTTAGCCATGGCTCGACAGCCTCATAACAGTTTACATACCTCGGCCTATAGTCGAGGTAGTCGTATGTCATTAACACTTTCCAAGAAATAGCTCCTCCTGCCATCATAAAAATAAAACCAGAAGTAGATTTTCTTTCATCTAGGCAACCTGCAAAATCAGAATCAACAGCTGCCAGACCCCAAGTTGATAAGACCTTTATAGCTCAACATATAGCCTGGGTACCTTGCAAGTACCTCATGACCTTTTTCACGCTTCCAATGATTCAAACCCCGATTGCTACAGCATTCTCAAAGCATTGGGACAACAAAAAGCAATATCGACGAGTACAAACTTGAGCATACATCAAATGCCAACAATAAGCATACGACCTTTTCCATTTTAGCTCTCTCATTTTCATTCTGAGATATTTGATTGAGCTTATCACCTCTTTTGAATGGGTGCAAGACATGAGGAAACAAGAATGCATAAAAGTAACCGCTATATTTTTTCAATATATCCTCTTTGAGACAATCCAAGAATGTCTTTACCTATCACGATGAACTGGATGCTCAGGACAAGAAGGCATCACCAAGGTCTTTCATATCAAATGAGTATTCAAAGACTGCTTTGTCTCATCTCAAAAGTTTACTCAAAGCCAAATCCATGTTGGTGATAGCCAAATATAGATCCGTAGACTCTTTCCTAATCCTCATAATTGGTCTCATTCGTAGTTTTGACGGGGAGTCACCAGAGCAGGTAAATGAGGTCGGCACTGCAGTAGAGGGAAACATTTAATATGCATGTAATATAATATTACCTACGCAATACAAATAAATGATTCTCATTTACAACCAAACATGTTTATTAAATGATTTCTTATTTATCATGATCCCGCCTAAGGGTCATACGAATCACAATAAAAAAGAAATATAAGTGCATACAATACATGATCTCATGTCACTAAAATTTAATACTGATAGGGTACTAAATATAATTTGACATAAATTTAAAAAACAACAGTACACCGCATACGTGACCCGACCTGGAGCTACTCCTCCTCCCCGGATTTCCTGGTGAACCCGCTTAGTGAAGTCCCCAACACCAGATAATCCTAGGGAAGATACGTGTGGGGAACTCACCTTAAGGAAGGAGTAACACTCATGTATTAATTTAACACCCAATTATACATAAATATATATAAAACTCCGTAACAATTATAAATGAGGTCTCGTGAAAGTTCCATACGACATCAGAAATGTCAAGAGTATTGTGGATTTAGGGGGGTGCGCAGAAATGAATAAGTCCAATACAACAAACTCATAATAGATAAATGCGATAGAGTACGACAGCTGTGGCGGAGAGAGCGACGTCAAATCTGGCGCGAATAGGCCCTACGAACTGTCTGGACCTAGGGAACAGATTTAAAACAATAATATGAGATAATAAATCTCACAGTGGTATAGCTTATAAGGAAAATATATTTTTGCTCCTTATTTAATGTCGGGACTTGGGGAATAAAATTTTAAAAATAATAAACGTGAGAGCTGAATTGCTGAGTGGCATAATTATAAGGAAAATAATATTTATTTTTCGTGGCTTTTCCTTCAGTCCTTTCCGTTCACTCTTTAGAAAGCCTTCGCAACATTTCACAAAAACCTAATCTTTACCTTCAGTCTGACATGGGCGTGTATCATCGGCCGCCCCACGTGTTAAGAAATACACTGAATCGGTGACACAACATGGTGCCAAGACAAATGATGTATAGTCATCTGAAGGATAAATAATCATTAGTCACCAAAACCATGAGTATTAAAATAGTTATACCACATTTAGGAAAAATCAACAACGCCCATACCACATAAACCAACGCTATACCGCACATGTACTCATCCTAAATCAAGCCGTAAATCACCTCACGCCACCGCGGCAAACCCAAAATACCTCAAACCGCCGGGTCAAAACCGACTTCACGCCACCGCGGCAAAACCTAGAATACCAAACCGTCGGGTCAAAACCGACCACGCCACCGCGGCAAACCTGTGAATACCAAACCGCTTCTGGGTCAAACCGACTTACCGCCAACGCAGTAAAACCCAGGACACCAGCCCGCTTCTGGATCAAACCGACTCACGCCAACGGTAAAACCCGTAATACCCAAACCGGTCGCGTCAAACCGCACTTTACCGCCAACGCGGTAAAACCCGCACCAACCGTCAGATCAAACTAATTTCACGCCAACGCAAAACCCGTATCACCCAACCGTCGATCAACCGACTTCACCGCCAACGGTAAAAACCTGCACACCCAACCGTCGGTCAAACCGACCACGCCAACGCAAACCTGCAGGGACACCCAAATCACGGATCAAACCGACCACGCCAACGCAGTAAAACTCAGATCACTCCAACCGTCGGATCAAAACCAATTTCACGTCAACGCGTAAAACCCGCACACCCAACCGCCTGGGTCAAACCACCCCACGCCAACGTGGCAACTGATTAAACCCTCCAACCCTACCATCACGTGGCAACCAATATAACTGCTCCTTTCACATGTACTTTTCCCAACAATACCGCATTAGAGCTCGGGCTCACAAAATCTCACGATCCACCTTTTAAAACAATAGTTTTTCAAGATAGTTTACAACTTCACCCATGTACCTAAAATATCCAAACACCACCGACTCATCCACTCTAACACAAAGAAAACTTTCAAATATTTAAAATGATGACAAAACTCACATGAAATAATAACTTGTTTTATATGGAAACTTAAAATCATAGTTTGAACGCAACCAACTATCACTTATCAAAACAATATATATGTAAAGTATTTAATCACAATAGATATATCAACACAATACCCCAAATCATTTAAAAAGCATATAAACCAATTCACACATCCATTTAACATCGTAAACTTCCAACATTTAAAATAAGTTGACAAATTCACATGAAATGATAAACTTGTTTTTTATAAAAACCTACATTTCTATTTAGCGCATAACCAATCATCTGATCAAATAAGCTTATATGAAATAACGAACTGAAAATATATCATAATAATACCCCAAAACATTCTAAATGAAGTGTATCACCACCGACTATAGACGCTCAATTCTGCTCTCACAGGATCGTCCCCGCCCGACGTGAGTGCTCAGGGCCATAAATAAAATACTTAGGCTCCAATAATCGAACCAACAACTGAATGCCCCTGTCTTAGAATAATTTTAGAACTATGAAATCATCCCACTGGACTCCGACAGTCCACTACAACACCAGGTCTCAGGCCCAGACCCAAAATTGGGGCTTTTCACCCGGAGCTAATTTCTAAATCAACCGTCCAATAATTCCTAAAAATATCCAATTTCAATTATTCCAACTTCAATTTCGGCAATCGACACCGGTGACGATTTCTCGGGGCCCCGACTTCTGTGAATTTCCCGAAACAACCTAAAAATGGAAAACTAACCAAACGATCATTCAAATTTACAAAACCACATATCACCCGAAAAGTTCTCAAGAGCATCAAGAACTCATTGGTACCATTACCTTGGTCCAACAATAATGCAAATGGAAAACCCGCATCTAAGCTTGGCCGATTTGTTCATGCAGTAACTTCCAAACGGTGCGAAATTCAAAAGGGACCACGAGATGAGTTCGGCGCCTAAAAATGGTGGAAAGGAGTTGCGGTGGCCTGAATCGCGTGAAATGGCCGAAAATCAAGAAATTACCGGTGACCTACGATCGCCGCCACGCCGCCATTTACCGATCCCGGCGGCTATTCGGGCGCGCTGGGTCGCGAAATTTACGCCGGGCATCGCCCGCGATGGCGCACCTCATGGTCCGCCACAGAATACAATGCGGTGCCTCGCTTGGTTCAATCTTCCACGGGCGCCGCTAATGGTCAAAATGACCCAACCCTCGTCCTGGTCAGGAAAGAAATTCTCCTTCCTGTGGCTTTTGAGCTCAAAAGTGTCTGGGCCAGGGCTCATCGGAATCCCAACCATGTTTATATAGGGTCTAGGTCGATTTCCGTAAAATCGCATGCACTTGAAGACCGATAAAGTCACATCGTTAACTTAATAAATAAGAATTTTTATATCCGCAATGATTAGACGTCGCCCGTTTATGAACTCGTGACGACGAGGCCTACGTAAATGGTGCTCAGTCAACCCAAAATTATTCCTTCTGAAAAAGTCAACTTTGGTCAACCCATTAAGTGCCATTGCTAAAACCTAGTCAAACTTGGTCAAACTTAATCAAACTTGGTCAAACAGTTTCAAACTTGTATTATCGGCACTGTCATTATAATCATGATTAATAACAATAAAATTACAAGAATAATGTAATATACCGATAGGGTATAATTATTTTTAGTAAACATTCATATGAATCTAATTAAATTTAAAAGAATTTAAATTCCTTATTTAATTTCAGCAATGTTTCGCATAATTATGTTCACGATAGGCAAGATCATAATTATAAAATAATATCATAGTTGTCGGTATGCATTAATATACAATTGCATGAACCACAAAATACATCAATCTTAACCAAAAAATATTCAGCCCGTAAACCAAGAGTACAAAGAATCAAATCCCGATTTCCATCTCCTTGCCCGATTCCTCGTAATTGGTCGTGGCCGACCCTTCAAAAACCCTGGTCGAACTCCTACTTCCAATTATTTTCACGATATGATTTGCTGTGTAAATTTAATAAATATCACCCAGACGTGTAAACTAAGGAAAACAACGAGGTTTCCTACTATATGTCCACTGTATGTTGACACCCCCTTTATTTTTTATTTTATTTTAGAAATTTGACGAAAATAGGGTCATAAATCAACAATACAACTTTCAAACCTTTTGATTCTAGAACATATCCAAATAGACTCATATGTGAGATTAACAAAACCCTAAAAGAAAATTTCAAATAAAACAAGTATCCTCAATCAACACAAATTATTAGGGTTCATACAAATGAACAGCCATAATTCGTTATCTGATTTGGCTCTGATACCAATTGATAGAAAAAAACTTATGTAGATACGCAATATAGCACACCATACACATCTCAAATTGGACCAAACCATGTACCTTGAAGCACCTCAAAGTAGGATCCATAGTTTCTCCAGAAAGTGACTGCTGTTGAAAACTGAGAGAGAGAGAGAGGAGATGACCGCTCTATCCTGATATGCAAGACCCAGAATTCAGTTATTTATGAATAAGCGGCAAATCGTACCTGGACACAAATTGTTATTTCGGTTAAAATTTTGAATTTATTCTGTGGGATATCGGATGACAAAACTGATTTCACCGCTGAATTGCCTCGCGAATCTTATAAGACGTAAAATTTCGCTTAATTCCGGCATACGGAGTTTCCAAGACATTTTTCAAGGCATCGCGTCGTGTCAGAAACGATTTTGGATGCGACTTAAAGTTACATATAACACGATCATGTGCCATAAGTGGTATGAGTAGAGAAATGATGAAATGGACGGCCGAGAGCGACAGGAGAGGTTTATCGTCCCACCACTTTCAGGTCTCCATCACAGCATTGTTATGGCGGTCTCACCAAGCTCATGTGAAGCTGAATTCCAGACCACAGCACATCAACAGAAGACTACTACCAACCGCCAGAGCCAGCCTTGCAGCCGAGCCAAGCTCCCCATTTCAACGATGCTCTCGCGGCTCGTGGCCGAGCTCACGAGGCGAAGAAAAGGCAAGGATTCTGCTTATAACAATGCCCGTGAGTGGATCAGCAGTGGATCCCGGTGGGCCTCTGCCAACAAAGGCGCCATTGTGAGAAACCCACCCTGTCCCACCCACACGGTCCCACCCACATGTGTCTCCACTCACGTGAGTATAAGGGCCAGTCCCTCGTCCTTTCTTTCGCTCCGTGAGAGCCTCGAATCACACTACGCGACATATCAACAGCACTCACTACCAACCGCTACTAGCCTACCGGGTAGCGAGAGTGCTCCCCATCTCAATACGCCCCCGTATTCGGGTTCGAGCTCACTGAGGCGAAAGAAAGGGCAGTGGACTAGCCCTTATACTCCCGTGGAGTGGAGACCACACGGGTGGGACCCGGTGGGGCTTCATTAGAATTGTAATGACTCGTGCACTAAATAATACGAGTTTGACCAAGTTTGACCAAGTTTGACCAAGCTTCACCAAGCTGATCAAGTTTGACTTTTCGAGAAGGAATAGTTTTAAGTTAACTAAGACACCATTTCATAGGCTCTCGTCGATACGAGTTCATAGACGCGGAACGTCACAATCCGACTTACGGATAAAAAGTTACGCCATTAGAAGTTCAACAAAGAAGACTTTATCGCTGTCCAAGTTCTGTCTCTGGGATTTAATTCGAAAAGGACCCTAGACCTTATATAAACATACTTGTGATGCCAAATGAAACCCCAGCCCAAACAATGATTGAGCTCCCAAACCCCAAGAGAAAATCCTCCAAACCCAGAACACTGGGGCCAGCAGCCACTGGCGCGCCTTGAGAAATCGACCGACGAGCACCACCATTGAGTTACAAAGACACGCGCCGGATCACTGTGCGCGCCAATCTGACGATGCCACGTGAAAATTTCCACCCGCCATCCGCCGCCGACGCTGCCGATCCGGCCTGGCGAACCCGACGGCGCGCCGCACCGATTTTCACCTAAGTTTTGTGATTTCCGCCATTTTCCTACTACCTCGTGCCAATTCCCATAGCTCTTTTTCCACATTTTGGGACCTTCCGAACTCATCTACTGGGTCCCTTGCGCATTTCGATCGCTTTGGAAGTTACGTTGAAAACAAAACCTACCGCTTAGATCAAGTTTTCCGCTACCACAATGATCGTTGACTCGGCAATGATAACAATGAGTTCCCGGTCTCGGTCATTGATATGGTCATAAATTTTGGACATCGCTTACAGTTTCCATTTTTAGGTTGTTTCGGGTGATTACCGAGAAGTCGGACCTAAATAGAGTACCATTGGTCAAATTTGGCAAAATTGAAGTTGTATTAGTGAAATCGGGATGTTTTTAGGAATTATTGGACGCCCAATTTCGAGAAATTAGTTTCAAGTGGAAAAGCCCCACTTTGCATTTGCCCATAGGTACACTGTGTAATCGACCTGTGAGTCAAATTGGGATGGTTTCATAGTTCTAAAATTATTCTAAGGCCTTCGGGTATATTCCAAATGTTGTTGGTTCAGCCATTGAGCCTAATGGTGTTTTATTTATACATAGTAATTCACGCCTGCCGTGACGACTCCCGTTAGGAACAGAATCGAGCGCCTATATCAAAGAGGTTTATATGCTTTTAAATGATTTGGGTATTGTGTTGATATATCTATTGTGATTAAATACTTTACATAACATCGTTATCGATGTTTCGTCAGATTTCAAACATGATTTTCGGTTTGCTATAAACAAGTTATTATTTCATGTGAATCTTGTCAACATTTTAATTATTTCAAAGTTTTAATTGTTCGTGGGACGAAATGGTGGTAATGGATATTTGGAGTACATGGATTGAGGTTGTAAACTATCTTGAAAAACTATTGTTAAAAGAAAAGGTGGATCTTGAGATTTTGTGGACTGACTCTAATACGGTATTGTTGGAAAGGTACATGTGAGGAAGGGAACGGTTATATTGGTTACCACGTGATGGCCGGGTTACCCGGAGGTTTATTAGTTGCCACGTGATGGCCGGGTTTACCCGGAGGTTTATTAGAGGACACGTGATGGACAGGTTCACTCGGAGGTTTGTTAGTGCCACGTGATGGCCAAGTTTACCCGAGGTTTGTTAAGGGCATGTGACGCTGTTACCTCAGAGGTTTATTAGGTGCCACGTGATGGCCAAGCTTACCGGAGGTTTGGCCAGGGTGCCATTTATTGGCCGGGTTGCCCGGAGGTTTGTTAGTGCCACGTGATGGCCAGGTCTACCTGGAGGTTTGTTAGTTGCCACGTGATGGCCTGCCCACGGAGGTTTGTTAGTCGCCACGACGCTCTGCCCATCGAGGTTTGCTAGCTGCCACGTGATGGCCAAAAATCCACAGGTTCATTAGTTGTCACGGTGTCGTGAGGTCGGCTTACCAACGGTTTATGATGGGTATGTGGTATAAACGTTGTTGATTTTCTAAATATGGTATAACTATTTTTTATACTCATGGTTATGGTGCATTTCATGGTTATTTTATTACTTGATGACTATACATGTTTTGTGCTTGGCTTTGTGTTGTGAACAGTTCAGATTATGTTTTCCTTAACATTGTGTCGGCTAATTTGTTGAGAATGATCTGCATATGTTGACTTGCGTAAAGTTGGGTTTTGTGAAATGTTTTAAACGGGAACTTGTATAAAGAGTGAACGAAGGTTTTGAGGAGAAGAATCTTTGAAATTTAAAAATGTTAATTCCCTTTATAAACTATGCCACCACCGAGATTTATTATCTCACATTGTTTTTAAATCTGTTCCTCAGGTCCAGACAAGTCAGAGGGTCTACCTCGCGCCATCTAACACCGCTTATCTACATAACGGGAATACTCTATCCCACCTATATGTCCTTGCTTTAGTCGGATCTATTTAATCTCATTTGTAACCCCAAACGAATACCTTAGAATGCTCGACATTAGTATTAAACTCATTGAGTCTTTATGTATGATGTGGTTAAGTGACCTACCCTTGGACAGGGTCGGCTCGGATTTATCTACATATTGGAGTGTATTGCATGCCGTTGGTGTATTTACTTTAGGCGGCCCTCAGGCATTCCTAGAGATTGCAGGCTAATGGACTCCACTCCAGCATCATCTGGGTACTGAAGGTATCCGGTCATCCCGCTCAGCCTGGTATCGCAGTCAGGTCCCACTCTTAGGGTTGTACATTACCGTGCAACTCATCCAGTTGTTTTCAGATACCTTTCCCAACTCTATCCTTGAAATTGATTATGTTCCATTTATTCTTGGAATATACTTCTTCCTGATGGCACTTGCAGGTTGTGTATAGACTATAGAAAGTTGAAAAAGGTCACTTCTCAGAATCAATATCCTTAAGGTTTCTATTGATGACCTATTTGATCGCCTCCAAAAAGAGTGTTCTTTTTAAGATCGCTTCGAGGTCGTGGTACCATCAATTAAGGATTAGGAATCAAACATTCCAAGATCGATTCAAGACGATATGCTGGCAGAGTTTCTAGTGATGTCTTTCGACTCAAATTACCGCCCTAACAAATCTTTCATGGATTTAATGAACCGGGTCTTCCGGCCCATACTTAGATCTGGTCAAGTTACCGTCACGATGACCGTGTACTGGTAGCTTAGTCGAACATGAGAGACATTTGGGTTTGTGTTGCTGCATTTTAAGGCAATACTACGTATGCCAAGTTCAAGAATGAGAATTTTGGTTGGGCCGAGTGTTCCCCGGACATGTAGTTTATGGGCCGATGGCATTCATGTGGATCTCGTAAAATAGAATAGTGGGTAAATTGGTTGAATCAAACTTCTACGATGATGTATGCTGAGTTCCAGATTAGTTGTGCAGCACTAGCAGGTTCATAGAAGGGTTTCTCAAAAATACAGGACCACTTCATTGTTTGACTAGAAAGAGATTGAGCCAAAAGGTAAAGCGTTGTTGGTTTGATTTCTGTAAATGGTTCTTTTTCTAGGTTTGGCTAAAATTTCCCAACCCTAGATTTAGTGATATGTAGGTAAGAGACCCTAATCCTTGGTTATTGTGTAAGGATTTGAGGATTTTGCATGTAGGGACATTTATTCATGGATTATTTCCTTTTGAAGAGATTTCATTCTAACCTAGACATGGAGTGATGAGTTGGAAAAAGCCCTAGATTCTTATTTAAGACGTTAAGATTTCTGGGCTCAATATATTGGTTTGATGTGTGTTTGAGTATTGGGATTGGATTTGGTTGAAACTTATGGAAAGAGTGGGGAAAATCATAAATTCTTTACTTTTGTGGGCTGGATTTTTCCCCTGCTATGGCCATGTTAGTATTTTGGCCATAACTTGATCATTTTGCTCCAAACTCGGGGCGATCTCAAATGAAAAGAACCCTTAACACTTTATCTTCAAATGAGTAATATGGAGATAGGAGTACAAGAGGTGATTTATGTTGAGTGCGTTGTTTGTGTAACCCTAATAATGAGTGTTGAATGTTGATCCTAGTAAGTGTAAGAGAGAGTGCACTTGGGGGATCAAGGTTTATGTTGGAAGTATAAGGATATATGTGAGTCGAGTGGTGATAAAGCAATGCACCACTTGAGTAATTTTGTGTGACACTACCAGAAAGGAATGCAATCCATGACTTTTATTTGCGCACTGGAGTAGCCTCGGTTTTGACTTCTTTGGAGACGTATATTATTTGAATCTAAGGAAAGTAGATCTTATAGCCTTCTCCTTCTTATACGGGTTTGATGTTGTAATTCTGTATCATCCTCGCTTTAGACGGTGAGGGTCCGCATTTATGTGAGCGGACACCGGACGATGACTAGTTCCCCGTTGTAGTCCCGCAAAGGTCACGTGTGATATACCGGATGTGGGCAAATCCCTTGGTGGTAAGTCCCAGCAATTTGTCGTTGCTCTGGGATGATTGTCTAGTCCTTGGGTGAAAGCCTAAAAGAGTCACTGATGAGGGGTTGTGATGGTGGTAGTATTGCATTCATGTAATGCATCATCAACCTATTATCCGTGAAAATGCTCATGTTTTGAGATATCTTGAATATGTATAATTGAAATGTTTTTTATGAGCATGGCTTGTTAGATTCACTACTGAAATGGGTTTAACTCATCCCCATTGTTTCTCCACCTTAGATGTAGGCAGATCAATCACAAGTGACATGAAAGCGACTCCAGGGTTTTGAGTATGGAAAGATTTTATGCCAACCTTAGCTTGTTGGTGGTTGAGCATACGTTTTGATGAATATTTAGGGTTATGTGGATATTCTAAGGGATCTTGAGTTTGAGGTCGAGGATCGAGTATTCTTAAAACTCTCTCCTGAAGGGCTGGCAATGTGCTGGGAGTTTAGGAAATTAAGTCCTCGCTACATCGGGACCTTTCGAGATCGCTGGTATGGTAGATCCAAGTACTTTGCATTAGACTTACCGGAGAGCCAGTCCATAATGTGTTCCACATTCCATGCTACGCTAGTGATATTCCAGATCCCTCACATGTCGATACACCAGTGGATCGAAATGAGGGATGACTTATCCTATGAGGAGTAGCCAGTGCAGATTCTGGGTAGAGAAGAGAAGGAGCTTCGCAACAAGACAATATCCTTAGTGAAGGTCCTGAGGAACCACCTAGTCGAGGGAAGTTTAATTTGGGAGCCGAAGACCAAACATGAGCGCACTTCACCTTCTTCCATGACAGTAATGAATTTTTACCTAAATTTTCTTAAGGGGGTAGATTGTAATGACCGTACTCAAATAATAATGAAATTTGACCAAGTTTGACTGCTGACCAAGTTTAATTTTTCTTGAGGTGAATAGTTTTGGTTAACTAAGACACTATTTCAGAGGGCCTCACATACGAGTTCATGACAAAGTGAACGTCACAATCCGACTTATTTGATAAAAAGTTACTACATTAGAAGTTCAACAAAGAGCACTTTATCAAAGGTTCAAGTTCGTCTGATTTTTACCCGAAAGTGACCCTAGACTTATATAAACATACAGCTTCAGATACCAAATAAAACCCCAGCCCAAAACAACACTCTTGAGCTCCCAAAAACCAAGAGAAAACTCTCCAAACCCAGAACACCTTTTCAATGAAAGTAGCCACCTCTGCGCGCCGTGAGAAATCGGACCGCATTTGCGGCACCACCGCCGTAGTTACAAGACACCGCGACCATCAGCGCGACCGCTGACGATGCCGGCCGTAAAATTTCACGCTAACCGGCCGACGCTGGGCTGTGGATCCGGCCGGCCGAACCGACGGCCGCACGCACCGGCTTTTCACCTAAGTTTTGTGATTTCCGCCATTTTCCGCCACCAGCTACCCCATAGCTCTTTCCACCATTTTTTGGACCTTCCAACTCATCTACGTGGGTCCTCATAGATTTCAAGACGTTTAGTTACGTTGGAAAGCAACGCTGCTTAGATTAGGCTTTCTCGCTACCATACATCATAATTGCTGTAATGATACCAATGAGTTCCCGGTCTCTCGTTTCCATTGTTATGTGGTTTGTAAATTTTGGACATCGCTTAAGTTAGTTTCCATTTTAGGTTGTTTAGGTAATTACCGAGAAGCCTGACTCAAATAGAGTACTACTAATAAATTTAAAAAATTGAAGTTATTAGTGAAATCGATGTTTTAGGAATTATCGATTCGCTCAATTTCAGAAATTAGCTCGTGAAAAGCCCCAATTTTGGTATCGGGCCTATAGGGCACACTGTAATTGGACCCGTCGGAATAAATTGGGATGGTTTCTTATGAAGTTCTAAAATTATTCTAAGGCCTTTCTGGGTATTCCAATGTTGTTGGTTCACTATTGGAGCCTAAATGGTGTTTTATTTATACATGTGCACTCACGGCCAGACGACTTCATAGGGAACAGTAACCGAGCGTCTATAGTCGCGAGTGGTTTATATGCTTTTTAAATGATTTGGGGTATTGTGTTGATATATCTATCATGATTAAATACTTTACATAAATACTGCTTTGATCGATGTTGGTTGCATTTCAAACATGATTTTCATAAAACAAGTTATTATTTCATGTGAATTTTGTCAATATTTTAATTATTTGCAGTTTTACTGCGGTTCGTGGATGAGTTGGTGGTGTTTGATATTCGAGTACATGGATCGAGGTTGTAAACCATCTTGAAAAACTATTGTTAAAAGAAAAGGTGGATCTTGAGATTTTGTGGATCGACTTAATACTTATTGTTGAAAGGTACATGTGAGGAAGGAACTATATATTGGTTAAACATTTGATGGCTGGTTACCTGAGGTTTATTAGTTACCACGTGATGGCCGGTTTCATCTTAGGTTTATTAGAGGACACTTGATGGACAAAAGTTCACTCCTGAGGTTTGTTAGTGCCACGTGATGGCCGTTTAATTCCTGAGGTTTGTTAGTGCCACGCGGATGGCCAAGTTTACCCGGGAGGTTTATTAGGTGTCACGGATGGGCCAAAGTTTACTCGGAGGTTTATTAGGTGCCACGGATGGCGCTTGCCCGAGGTGTCTGTTAGTGCCACGTGATGGCCGTCTTACCCGGAGGTTTGCTATTGCCACGTTGATGGTCGTCTACTTGGAGGTTTGCTAGTTGCCACGTGATCGTCGTCTACTTGAGGTTTGTTAGTTGCCACGGATACGTAACCATTGCAAGTTCATTAGCGTCACAGGTCGCGGAGGCCTGGCCACCGACTCGCTTATGACGGTATGTGGTATGGACGTTGTTGATTTTCAAATATGGTATAACTATTTTTTTTATACTCATGGTTATGCATTTCCTGGCGTTATTTTATTACTTGATGACTATACATGTTTTGTGCTTGGCTTTGTGTTGTGAATAATTGCATTATGTTTTCCTTAACATTGTGCTCAATAATTTGTTGAGAATGATCCGCATATGTCGACTCAGAAGCTGGGTTTTGTGAAATGTTTTAAACTGGGAACTCTTACAAAAAGAAGCGAACGGAAGGTTTTGAGAGAAGAAATTTTGAAATTTAAAAATGTTAATTTTTATAAACTATGCCACTACCGAGATTTATTATCTCACATTATTGTTTTAAATCAGTTCCCTAGGTCCGCATAAATAGGCCTACCTCGCGCCGCATTCAACACCGCTTTATCTACTAATAAATCGCAATTGGTTTCATCCCAATCCATATATGTCCTTGCTCTTTGTTGGATCTATTTAATCTCATTTGTAACCCTAAATTCGCAAATACTCTTAGAATGCTCTGACATTAGTATTAAACTCATTGAGTTCCTTGCATGATGTGGCTACGACTCACCCTTGATAGGTCTGGTCAGGATTTATCTACATATTTGAGGTATTATAAAGGTCGCAGTATTATTTCTTCTTTGGGGGGCCCCTTGTGCATTCCCTAGAGATTGTACAATGGGACTCCACTAGGCGGGACCACCCGGGGTACCCTGGAAGGGTATCCGGGTCGGGTCCTATCACCGAATGTCAAAATTGGAGAAAGAAGGGAATTAATTAATTAAATGGATTAAATGAACTAAAGGACAAAAAAGCTACAGTGTTCTTCTTCATTAAACCAAAGAGCAAAACGTGAATTTGAGGGGGGGACTTGCAGTAGCCAAAAAAATGGCGTTTTTAGAGAGAAGATGTCCTCCTTCTCTCTAAAACTGTAGGAGATCCGACCGCCGGCGCTGACAAGAAGGAGCCATTTTACGGAGGGCTTCTGCGGCAACTGATTTAGGAGTTTCTCTCAAACTCCGAGAGGTAGGGTTTCTCCTACTTCATGCTTTTATTCTCGCTTTAAGTACTTTAAGGTAAATTTTTGAGTCGAAGAGGCCGTTAGGGGTTTGCTTTGATCGTCCTAAACATGGGACCGAATTATTGGAAATTTTGAATCCATTGAGCCGCCCATCAATGGCACTACTGCCAGGATTAATTGTGAAAATTTGTGAAATAAATTGTGCATTGATTGGAATGAGGCCGGAAATGGCCGTGAAACCCGGGTTCACTAGGTGAACCGATGATTTGTGATTTTTCCGGAATAGTAACCGAGGGTTTCACTATTCCCGAAACAGTGTTCTCAAAATATATTTTTGTGAAAATATGTGTTCGGGTCGGAGCGATTTAAATTAAATTGCTCTGTTTGATCATAAGCCCGCTTTAGCTAATTTTGATGTATGAAATGAGAATTTACATGACATGATTGTGTGAATTGATTGCTCGGTAAATATATGCACGTTTATATATTTACATGTGACTAGATCGTATCGAATTAGCATACATATTCCATATGCACTAGAACACCCTCTAGGACTATAGGAGTGAGTATGAGATGAGTCTAGAGAAAACTACCGAGTGGTTGTCTAAAATATTAATTATCTGAGTGGTAGTCCAAATTAAAAATATCAATCGTCGGAGCGGCCCAATTGATATTCATCAGAGGTTAGTCCACAAACAAATTAAAAATATCAATGGTCGGAGCAGCCCAATTGATATTCATTGGAAGGTAGTCCACAAACAAATAATATATCAATCGTCGGAGCGGCCCAATTGATATAAACACATCGGAGGGTTGTCCACAAACAAACAAAATAATAATTTTCATACGAGGCTTAGGGCAGTGTGATGAAGCTCAAGTGAGACTCCTGATCCGAAGTTGCTGGTGTAGACATTCAAGTAGGATCATGCATTTGCTTGAATGTGTTTTCATTGAACATTGCACCGCACTTTAGGTGTGAGTAGCCCACTTAAGGCGATTCCACTTCATCAGCATTAGCCTACCCCCGTCGGTGGATATTTTTACAGCATGTGGAGGTGCCATGAGGGACTATCATTCCAGAGACCATGATTGTGGAAGAAATGGTTGTGGTTTGATGTATACATGTATTAGGAACTTTTAAGTTTAGATATGGTCAGATAAGAGTAAAAACATATTAACTCTTCTTGTAACTATTGGGTATAGTTGGATTCATAGTCACATGTATATTGAGTATTGTTTATGAGCCCAAGTGGTCATTTAAATCATAAACTCATATATTGGATTGTTTGAGACAGTTTATGCAGATTAGATTGGCAGAGCTCCCAGACAAAGGAGATTCTCGCCCGATGTGAAAATGCTCCGTCACCTCGACATTCACGTATTCCGAAGGGTTGATTCGCAGTCAACGGACTCTCGGTTTTGGGGAAGGCCACAAACTTGGTATCAGCCCAGATACTGTACTACCAGCTCGAGGGATTTGAGCTTAGGCCATAGTCTTGAGGGTGGTGTAAGAACATCACCACTTGGGTGGTTTGATGTTCGGTTTAGGTATGAGATTACCTAAGAGATCACAGGACAAAACTAAGACACTGCATGCATGCGTTGGTGTGTTTTGTGTGATTGGATTTTTTTGAAGTGTGCTTGCATGCTTGGTTGTGCATAACATGTATTGTTAGGTGTTATGTGATTGAGATTATATGATTGATATGTTTGGTTGATATATAGGATGAAGTGTGGTAACGGAGTTTGTAAAGTGTAAATTGGAACAAAGGAAATAAAGAAATAAATTTTACAAAATTTATTTGGTTTAAGGACAATGAAATAATTTTAAATGAATTTAAAGTGAACTCATAAAATTATCGAGTGTAGGAATTGCAAATGTTCAAGCCATTTATGCGGAGTAGCAAGGAGGCTAATGAATGAAAAAAATGAAAATGAGATAAAATTGAATAAATTTATTGGATAATGAAATAAGATTTTAATAAATTTTTATTTGGTTGGTGTTAGATCATGAGTGTTTTGAGAAATTTTTGGACAACATGGACTTAATAGAGTTAGAAAAAATAAATAAATAAATTTTATGTATTTATTTGGTTTAGAGAGGTGAAGAAAATTATTTTCTAAGGTTTTACATAAAAGTAAACTCAAGAAAAATGAGAGAAAATAAAATTTTATAAATTTATTTGAGTATTCTGGAAAATAATAATGAAAAAAAAATAGTTGTATATTTTTCATTTTCCAGTGGCTGGAAGAAGTGAAAAAAATATATATAAATAAATAAATTTCGAAAAAAAAATTAATTAAATAAAATAAAATCAAATAAAATTAGACAAAATTTTTGAAAAATAAAATTTTCAAAATAATGAAATTTTTTGTTGATAAAAATGTTTTAAATGTATAATTGATTGCCTTGCATTACCTATAAATGCAAGGACAATGTATACACTAATTCTATGTAAAAGTGAATAGTGTCTCGGCCGTGTTTGAGTCAGAGATCTTTGCATTGTGATTGCGCGATTGTTACAGAGTAAATTATAATGCACGCGCATCACAGATAGGAAAAGGGTGAATGCTAAGGTTAGGAACTATGACCTTAGGGATATGGATAATGAAATGAACAAGAAAACTTGGAATTTTATTGAAATAAATGAACCGAGTGGTTGGAATTTAGTGCCACTTAGGAAATGAACGGGTCAGTTCATGGTTGTTAAGTCTATTAGTAGTTAAATGTGCACATAGTTAGAATCTTAAATGAAAAATGAATGATTCGCCGCCATTGGAAATACGTATGGTTGAAGGAGGACGAGGACGAGGGCGTCCACTCGTGGTATTGGTCACACCACCAAAGAGCTCATCAATGTGCTTTTACTGAGGCTATAGGTAGATATAGCAAACAAGTATCGTGCAGCCGTATAGCGTAGACAGAAGGTCCTAGTAACCCGCAGGTTAGGCATCATCCTTCGACATTCACAGGGGGAGAAGACTCGATGGTGGTAGACCGTTGGTTTATACAGGTAGAGAAAGTGTTAGAGGCCATGGAGATTACCTCTGACACGACTTTCAGATTAGACTAGCCGCGTTTAGCTAGAGAACGAGGCCCAAGTACGGTAGAAATGGTAAGACCTTTCGAGACCTTAGAGGAGTTCTTTTGTATGTGAGTTCTCCCTAGGACTAGGCAGACTAGGATGATATGTCGAGGTTGTGAGTTGAGATCTCTGGGACTCTACCACAAAGTGAACCCGAGGATCATGGATATGTCGAGTTCGATGTCATCCTAAGGATGGATTACCACAAACTACAGGTCATTATCGATTGTGAGCGTAGAGGGCTACCGCCTACACGTTGTGGACTCCGTACTCATGTAGTATTTCGTGGGGACAAGATGACATTCGCCCTTGCATGCATACGAGTCTAGGTGTCAGGACGCTTAGCGTTGGCTAAGAGCCTTACTCAGCAGGACGATGTGAGAGACTAGACTTGATCTACCCTGAAAGTAGTGTGTTTTTATGTGGATGTTTTTCCGAAAGAGCTACCAGGATTACCTCCACAAAGGGTAGTAGACTTCGGTATCGAGTTACACCCTGGTACTTCACCCATCTCTATGACTCAAGATAGATGGCAACCAAGCAGGTTGTCATAGAACTCGCAGTCTAGTTACAGGCTACTAGATAAGTGTCTATTAGATCGAGCACTTCACTATGGGTCGCTTCAGTTCTGTTTGCGAAGAAGAAGGACAAGAACCTTCGACTGTGCATTGATTACCGACAAGGAACAGTATTACGATCAAGAATCGTACCATTAATGAGGATTAACGTATTTGTTAGATTAATGAGAGGAGCGCGAGTCTCATCTAAGATGCACCTTCGCACCGTTACCATCGCAATTTGCGGTTAGGGATACGTATATCCCTATGACAACGCTTAGGACTAAGTATGGGCACTTTGAGTTTACTGTGATGCCTCTGATTGACGGCGCCAATGCATTCATGGATCTCATGCATAGGATATTCTAACCCTATTTAGACTGGCCAGCTGAACTACCTCGAATGGGTATCTAAGCCTGCGTCCGTGTCTCGAGTCCACTGAGGCGTAAAGAACCCCGTGAGCTAGGATAGGGCTCAGGAGTGGGACCACCCCTCGCCTTCCTGAGGCCAGGTGGGCCCTTACAAAAAGGCGCTTTTTAGGTGTTATTTTCACTCGACGCAGGTGGGAACCGACTATTAAAGAGCCTCTGGGCCAATGTAGCTGACGCCAGGAAGTTTATCTCATTCGTTAGATTACTATCGAGGTAGTCTCATTACCAACCCGGGCCAGTAGCTCAATGCAGTAGTGAACTACCTCACGGTATCAAGCTCATGGTCCTGTGTTCTATTTACTGAGGCTAAAGAAACCCCTGTGATTAGATAGCTCAGAGGGGACCACCCCTCGCCGGAGGCCAGTGGGGCCCTTACATCATGTGTATAGATTTTTCAAAGAATCATCTTGAATGCATTCTTGAAAAATTCTTTGAAACTTTCGGCTTGTTTCAAATGTTTCTCGAGATGTCGAATTTGAACATAATCATGAGTACATCCTTTGAAAAAAATCATTAAAGCTTTTCGGCTTATTATGAAAATTTTCTTATGTGCAAACTGTTGAAAATAGTAGAGAATACACATTCGAAAAATTTTCTGAAGACTTTTGGTTGTTTCGAACCTTTCCTAGGGTGTATATTTTGAAAATAAACGAGTACACCCTTCAAAAAATCCATTGAAGCTATTAGGCTTATTACGAAAGTTTTCTTAGGTGGAGACTCTGAAAAGAGTCTAAAATACACATTCGAAAAAATTCTTTAAAGTCGTTTGGCTTGTTTCGAACCTTTCTCGAGGTGTATATTTTTAAAATAAATATGACCCTTCAAAAAAATTCATTGAAGATGTTCAACTTATTACGAAAGTTTTCTTAGGTGCAAACTTTGAAAAGAGTATAAATACACATTCGAAAAAATTCTTTGAAGTCGTTTGGCTGTTTCTAACCTTTTCCGAAGTGTATATGTAAAACCCGATGAAATTCAAATTTCCTGAGAAAGGGTAAAATGGTAATTTCGGTTGAAGATCCGGAACTTTTCTAGATATTGGATGACGAAATGGACCTTGCCCTTGAATTCATCTCATAAATCTAGCTACTAATGCCGACTTTGTTAAATTCGAGATAGTCGTAATTTCACGTTTTTCGAGGGGCACCAAGTATGGCAGGGGACACTTGGCACACGATGAGTGGCTCACAATATGCCACATGTCAAGTGCAGGATGCCTCAAACAATGAGCTCAAGTGGGGCCATAGGAGACATGTGGCATAATGGGATTGAATGGAAATCCAAAGTAGATGGATAAAGAAATAAGGTAATCCAAATGAGCTAATGGATAGATCGGGATGTGGTAAGAAGTACTTCACTGCACCACCTTCTCTAGATTTCTGTGATCTGGACCGCGCTTTAGCGGAGCAAGAGGAAGAGTTCATCCTCACTACAAGGGCTTCACATAGAGACCGGAGTTGTGGAGTTTCGACAAATTCCAAGAGGTAGGGGTTTTCTCCTACTCGGTTATTCTTATCTAAAAAGCCATGAAAATGGTTTGGGAGTTATGAGGCCGGGAATGGCCATGCATTCAAATCCCAAGAAATGGGACCGAATGCTTGATGAGGGGATTGTCCTCAGACAGTCCGCGATTCGGTGTGGGATTGTTTTACATAGTCCAAAACTGATTTTGCACTGAAATTGTCCATGTGAAATTGCTTGCATGTTATTGCTTGATATGAATAGCATGTTTGATGTGTGAGAATGAGATTGTTGATGCATGCTAAATTGATGTTAATATGATTGTTTGAATTATATGAAATATAATTGCGTATGAACCATGAGAATTGAATATATGAATTGACATGATTGCATTCATAGGCATGTAGCATCGCATCGAGTCAGGTGCGAGAGAATTGTGATGTTGAATTCACCATTCTTGGTGAATGGGTGATGGGCTCGAAATGGACAACGCCTGCTGTCGAGACCCACTGGCCCATACTGGAAACGAAGAACAAATAATAACAAAATCACGTGTGTCAATGAGCAAGTCAGTAGATCCCCTCCCCCTAGGGTGAAAGTCCCAAATTTACATGCGGTTAGATATGATCTCCGGCGATGAAAGTTCGTAAAAATATTGGAAGGCGTACGTCAATCCTATGGTGTGACCCCAAAAAGACGTGGCCCATAAATAAATAAACACACGGAATTTGACAACAATTCAAATGTGTATTGGAGGTTAGTCCAATGAATGAGTCACTAGGTGGAACACCAATGACTATTTTTCACACTTGGTATGGCATGTGTGAGGGGGTCGGTTGGGGCTCGGGGTATGTCGTGAGTGGTTTCATCTCATGCATAATATAAAGTATTCCATGTGTAAATTGTAAACTATATGGAATGTGGATGATTGAGTGGTGTGCCATTGCATGTGCATTTTAATAGGGGAGTAGCCCTTGTAGGAAAATTCCGCTACCGGTAATGTTCACCCGTCGTGGATCCTCTTCGTGCACAGTATATTTAGGAAGACTCACACTATTAGAGGCCGTTTTGAGAAGAATTTGATTCATATATTATCGTATCATGTCATTTCATTATGGTCGATCTGTGTTTGTGTAAGTCTTAACTCTTGAGACTATTGTATGGTTGGTTATATTTTGATGGTGGATATATGAACTCGATGTGGCCATTTTACTCATGTTTGAGTCTGGGTGAGGCGTTCGTTTGTGGCGTTGAGACACTCAATGACTACATGTATTCCGCGAGTTGACGGTTATCCAGCAGTTCTTGGGTTAAATCTGATATATTAATATTTATCGATACACCATAGAAAAAGTTCTCTAAGTTGTTGTTGTTTTGAAAATCTTGGTGAGCTCTGAAGGTCTAAATACGCAACTAAAGCATTTTGAAGTCGGTTAATACTGAACATTTTCTGGTCATATTTCACAAATGGCTTTGAATACGCTCCAAGAATTTCTTTAGAGCCATTCATTATTTTCAAAATTTTCTTGGTGTGAATGGTAATTAAACTTAAAAAAGTTATTCTTGCCCGTTTGGCTGTTTCAGCATTTTCTTGGTGCGCCGTGGATATTTTCAGCCACCATAGTTGATGATCTCTCGCGGATCGAAACTTTCTTTGTGGTTATGACCGCCACATTGCTTCGTGGTTTTGACTAATCGCGATCAGACCGCCGATAAAATGCTTTCCTTGCCAATCTTTATGTGATGATTATCATGTTGTCTTTCTTAGTTGTTTCTCGAGATCTTATGTGTTGGTTCGATCTTCGACGATCCATCTTCATTGGTATCATTTTTCTTGCCTGTGCTTTTGTGCTCATATATGATGACATGTGGTGTCTGAGACCAGCGTATCGCGCCACGCCGCCCCGTTGGGTGATATTGGCCTGTCATTTCGCTCTGATCAGGTCGGATGTTTGTGTGTGTATGATTGTTGGTGAACTGGCTGAGCACCTACCTCTGCCATGATGAATGGCGCGCTGTACTTACGCGAGGGCGCCCTGCCCGGCCGTGACGTGTCGATGGATCGTGATTACTAAATATACGTCTTGATCGTCGTCGTTGATTCACCTGTGTCGGGTCGATTGTGCGAATCCACGGTTCTGACCACCACCTAACCGTGACGTTGCGATCGATGAACGATGTTATGCCTGTCTTAATGTTATGTTGAGAATTTGCTTTGAATGATTGTTGTTGGTGAATAGTGCATTACCAGGATGTTATATTCCTCAATTTGGTGCCATAAAACCTTCCATTACTATTCGTGTGGTCGAATGTCATGATAAAAATAACAGTTCTAAACCATGTGAGGCCCTGCTGTGTTCTCCTTAAACTCTTGGATCCTTTCGAAGCAGAATCGTTGTGACCTAATTTGATATTTTATGTGTTGTGTGATGTGATCTTTGAATGTACTGGGACCGTTATGTATGGTCACCGCGACTTCGTTTGATGATGGTGTGAATCATGTAGCATTTATATGCGTTTTCCATATGTTTATTGTGACCATACGGTGGCTTCGGTTGGCGGATCGGCGAAACCAGACGATCGGTTGGTATTTGATTCACCTTTTTGTCGCTTTCTTTAAAATCTCATAACCGAATCCCATTCGACCGGATAATGGATCGCCGGATCGATTTATCAACGTTTTCATTAATTTATCAAACATTTATTTTATGTCAATTCTCATTCTGTGAAACATTTCAAATGATGACCCATAAACAATTACTCTTATACAATTATTATATTTATCTTGCCTTTGCAAAATGATACACAAAAACAATGGTTCAAAGTTCAGCTCTTTTTGTCCTGAAATATCACATGTTCAAAAGATATGATATGCAAATGACAGGTATATACTTATCGCGCTAACTTTCTCTATGACTCTGCGCTTCTTACTAGCCTTCTCTGCCGCCAGTCATCATGGGCCACTATCTTCAAATTTTCATCTTGATGGTTCTATACATTCTATTCGATCTTCAATTTAACATAACGTGCATTTATCATAAAATCATGCATTTTCTTTTATCCGCTCAATACCCATGCTTATTCATTTAACATCACGTCATATACAAATCATTAATCATATCAAATATGCGTTTGACATGCAACAAATCGTACCTGATTCAGTTCATGATTCAACGTGCACTCATAAAGATGTGTTTTGGTTACAAATCCCATTTACACTCATCCAAGTTCGTTATTTCCTTTGTTTATGCGAATTCCACATTCATGTGGTTCTGTTCGATGAATCCGTCATTTTATCGATCGATGTGTGCATACACATTTCACACATTCGGTCTCGCATCGCGGCGGATCTGGGTTGATGCACCCTACCGCCTGATCCTTCGTACCATACACCATCATGATAGATGTCGGATCAGTAATCTTCCTTCCACCGCATTGGTCTGTATCACTGGCGGATGCGGGTCATACCTACCATGTGATCCTTTGTGCCATACCATCATGACGGATCGGTTGGTGCATCCCTCAGGTAGACATTTCTTCAATTCCATGCGTATCGGGGCGGATCTTAGGTGATGCATCCCGTAAGTGGACATTGGACAATTTTGAGTGCCTTCATGAGATCTTGTTGGTGTGTCCACCCGGCGGTTCATTCGATATATTGATTTAATTCAGATGTGAATTGACCGGTCGTTTTACAGTGTTAATCACTCTCAAATATTAATCATCAATCATTTCAATTATCACATTTCCAATTCCATATGCACTTCGTAATATCATTTCCAAGATATACTCATTCCATATAATCATTTCATATTTATTTGGTATACTGCCAAAACAACTGGAAATAAGGATAGAGTCGATGAACAATGGAAAACATGGAGCTCGTTCATCATACGATCTCGGTCCTAAGTTGGGTGATCCTCCTGCCCCTGGTCGATAACAATTATACCACTCTTAGTGGATAAACGAATTATTATACATTTTTATTAAATGTCAATTAATTTTCGTGCGGTCTTGGGTTGAACACTAAGTCTTGCCGAATAATAACTCGTCGTGACGGTGTCGATATATTCGTTTAGTTTTATCCTTTGAACCCCATTAATAATTTATTGGGTCCTCCGACTATCCGCATGAATCTGGGACTTTCGATAAAATAAAGTGCAATACGTGTGAATAATGCCTTCACCTCGACAAAAATATTCGCCATTCAATGATTAATGGTGCCATTTTGACCGATGCAGCGCTGCCGTGGCGAAGGTGCTCTTCGCTCTGAACTGAACCTATGATTCCTTTTTCCTTATTTTGCAATTTTTCATAAAATCCTCCAAAAACTCAAGCTAAAGCATGGATTCCTCCCAGACATCAAATACCATCCTAAACCAACCAGGCAAACCCATGGATGGATTGGGGTTTCTATCCCAAATATCATTTAGGAATCTAGGGTTTGTAAATACCTTGAAATCACTTGCACTTGGCCAAGCTTCTTTCTTTGAATCTTTCTAAACAAGCCCACACAAATCTCTTGACCTTCACTGAAAGCCTAGCTTTTTCTCTCGAGGCTCTCTGAGTTTTTGCCTGATGTGCTTTCCAAGACCAAATGTGGTCTTATTCCTCTTTTTTCTTAAGCCTTATTTTGTATAATATTATTTCTCATTTTGACATTTTCTCGTTGTGGTTTTTCATTTCACTTTCATTATCATTATTCACATTAGCATTTAGCTATCATTGACTCTTGATCCTCATTTACAATTACAAATTGCGCCACCTAATTAGGTTGTTCAGTTCAATCAATTCTCATTCAGCATATAATGTTGTGTCTTACATTTCACTTCACATTCTGATTAACAATTGTGATTTTCTGAAAAACACTGGTTGGCATTCGTTATGCCCGGAATATAATAAGTATTGTAAAAATTTTAGGATATTTTTGAGGCGTTACATTTATATAACCTAAATGCTAGATTCACACCTATATTCCTAAAGATTATGCTAATACCTCATTTGCTTATGTTTTTCAAGATTAAAAGGAAAATCAAGCAAGGAAATGACAAAAGCTGAAGGAAGAACTTTGTTGTTGATCAACCATGTGATGAGGAGTTCACCAGAAATGGAAACCTTCCATATGTGAATAATAATGAAGAAGATATCGAGTTCGAACAAAATATAGTTAAAGATCAGAAGGTTACAGCAAATATCCTTCTGTAGTGAATGAGGCATTATCAGAAGACAACCCTTGGGTTCGCCAAGGCGAAGGATGACAGGCTGGACCAGAAAACTTCAACTTTTAAGTCCATCTTTAGCCCATTTTCCAACCCCTAAAAATATATGTATTTGAGACTTGTCTAAGGTTCGATTTTTGAGGGATAACACCCTCCTTTATTGTTTCTCCTCTCTTCTTCTTGAATCACATTAAGGTTTGTGATTTTGTTTATTTTACTTTGGATTTGGTGTGATATTGAAGTGTCTATCAACTAGAAGACCTCATTCAACCTTGGAGTTGAGTTTGGAGCATTCCTCATCTCATATTTGTTTTGTATCTCTAACTCTCACTCTCTTCTCATCTATTTCATTATTATGGATGCAATAAACATGATTTTGATAGATTTGTGGGTTGTAATGAGTAGCTAAACTTTCGTCTAGGGTTGATTGTTTAAATTGATGTTTAATTTATATATCTTTTAGAATGGTTTTGTGAATTCATGCTTGTGTGGATGTTAGTTGGTATAGCTCTTAGGATTATTATGGTTTAACTAATGAATTAATCCATCTTGAGGTCGGATCTTCGATCCTATACTAGGGCATCCTTGGTATGCTTGGATTACCCTAAAATCTGGTCTTTGGGTCTCTTAAAACGAATTAGTTAGTGAAATCTTAATTAACCTAATCAAAGAAGTCTAGGGAATTAGGGATGCCTAGTATTAGATGGATTTCATTAGGGTAGCACCGTCTCGACGTATGTGAGATTGTATGGATAGAGCTAAATCCCAATCCGGCGTAGCTGGAAGTAGTCCTATTGTATGGACGAGAGGTGACCAATAGAATTCCCAGGAAGCCTTTGCCTTATAAAAGTATCTCATTTAATATTTCCTAGATAGACCAAAGGAGAATAGGAGTTGGTGTGAGGAAATTAAGGAGACAGTGTAAACCTCATGCAATGTTCCTTGGACAAGCATAAGTATATATTCACTTAATTATTACTTCATAAATATCAAATCAAATCATCAATGAAATAATCGACCTAGTTTCTTTCGTAGACTATGTTCCGATGTTACTCGATTCCGTGCGTGGACATTGATCACACCTGTTGTGCCTTATTTGATTCTTATTTTTTAGGTACTTAAACATTCTCCTCTCATCATTGGTAGCTCAAATAGTGAAACTGACCCGTGTCAGTCTTCTATCCTCAGCCCAAACCACCTTCCTTGTGGGATCGATATCTAGACTTGTTAATCCACTGTATTACTTGTTCAATCCATGCGCTTGCGGAAAATCGCTAACAACAAGTGCTGAAAATAGGGTGTCAAAGTCTCAACCATGGTTGCGACTACGCCGAGTCTTGACTGTCAGTCTTGAGTCATAGTTGCGACTATGAAAGCCGTAGTTGCGATTATGACAACAATTTGCATAACTTCTTCAATTATCATCCAATTTGCTTGATTCTTGTCTTGTTTTCTTCAATTACTCCCAACGGATGACCTAAAACTTGGTGCAATGATGTAACAAGTCCAATTCTATAGAGAAATCTTACATTTGTATGTGCCATGGATACAAAGCTCACTTTCATTGGCTCTAATTCACTAGAGGGCTTATTTCCTCAATCTTAGAGTGATTATGATACCCTCTCATGAACTTGTCTAAGTACTCTATTTAGGGAAATATGTGTATCTAGTGGACTAGAGGCCTACCTTATTTACTCGGATATTTCCATCCCTATTCCCCCAATCTTGATGTGGTCAAGAAGTCTTCCTTGGAAAATCAATAGGGAAACTTGACGAAATTTGTGTTTTTAAGGTGAAGTGGCCACAAGCCAATTTACTGCTCAAATCCTATCTTGGAACTAGTCTCATACCTATTTCTCTAACACCCAAATAATCCTAGGACCTACTTATGAGATTTTATAGTCGAAGAGCACCAAACTTACACCATAAAAGTGCGATCGTGATGAATGCAATGGTCAGAAGCCACTTTTATCACTAGATCATCCCATATTTCTCGGAGTCCTAAAGTGGTCATGGAACTTATTTTTAGAGTGATGACACAACAAGCTCATTCTTGGGAAAAGACTTTGTGGGATCAATGAGATCCCAAAATACTTTAACCTTCCCGTCAAGATGCGTATCTACTTCCTGGGATTAAAGGAATTAGGAGACCTGCTTTATTTATTCATAAAACATTGAGGTGTAACAAGTATGACATTGGAGAATACAAGGTTGATGGTGAGTAGCCAAAATAGCCTATTTATCCTTTCAGTAACTCTGCAGGAATAGTTTCCCCGATCAAAAGTGGTAAATGGGACCTGCTTCCTTGTTATTCCTCATTCCCTACCTTAGTTTTTCTTAGCAGTATCCATCTTCCACATTATGGGAAAGTATTTCTTGAGTTACTTCCCATTGATGAACCTTTTGTGTGGCTCCCTCTTTCAAGGCTTGATGGCTAGTAGACGTTCGGTGATCTTGGTGAACGGCAGATGGCCCTCGGTGGGAGACCATTTCCCAATTCTCTGTCTTTAGAAGGCGCGCCGCAGCTAAAATGAGCTCCCCTTCTTCAAAACTCTTTCTCCTGACCCACTTGTTGTAGACCCAAGCCACCTTTTTTCTAGATCATGATGTGGTATTGGAGAATTCATTAAGTTTTCTATCTGTTCCACCAAGGTTGGAACTCTTCCTTCTGTCATAAACCTGTGACCTTATCAAATCTGATCCGAGACTCTACAATTGTCTTACTTCTCAATTTTGTGCGTTCTTTGCAAAAATGGGTCCACCGGTGGTCGCAAAATATGTTTGGTGGATTTTCTAGTGTAGTGCGAATGCAAAAGCAGAAATTGGTGAATGCACGGGCATGCTAGGAAATTATAGTATTTTCGAACTGAAACTATGCCGAAATCTAACTTATGCTCAAGCGAAAAATGGATCTCCTAGTTCCCTTGACAGTTCCCTAGAATCTAAGCGAAAAAATACCTTGAAAATTAGATTGCATAGACTGAATTGAAAGCTAAGAAGAAACTTAATGGACTAGCTGGAAAATAGTAGATTTTATTATAGAATTATACTGAAAATCAAGTGTTGAAGCAAAAAAGCTTTGAAGTAACAAATGCTTATAAATAAAAACATGTAAAACTAAGCTAAGAATTTGGAAAAGATGGCTGATGAATTTGTAGAAATACTGAAATGCCCTTGCTCGGGTTTGATTCTTGGTTGATGATCCTCCTCTTTGATGCTTTGATCTCCTTTTGTATGCATTTCTGAGTAACTGCATCATCCCACTTTCTCCAATAACTGTCCATGTTTCCATTAAAGAGTCTTGCTCCCTAAGTAATTTTCCACCACTTCAATTAACTATCCACGTCCTCTACCATGTCTTGACTAAGAGAAAAAATCTCCTCCATGTTTTGCCTTTGAGACAAAGTCTCAATATTTTTTGATAACAACTTTGACAAATTTAAAATTTTCATAAATGTCTCTGGACCTTTCTATGGGTTGATTCTCATGGGCTTTATCGGATTTGGTTGGACTCTCACGGTTTTGGTTTGATATATCTATTCGGCTCATTCCATTACCATTTAGGCCCAAAAATTATTTTTAGTGTCAACAAAAAGAAATCCAAGATTCTCAAATTATTCCCTTAGAATTATGGTAAATATATAGTAAATATATATTTTATAATAAAATTATCTTAGATATATAATAAATATATATTTAATAATAAAATTACTTTTATATTTAATAATATCAAATCTTTCCATAATATTTAATAATTAAATTAATAAAACAGAAATCCGAGATTTTTAAAACATTTTCATAATTATTTATTTCCCTTCGCATGTACATTACTGTAATTACTTTTGCAAGTAAGTGCTGATTTCTTGCAAAATATCAGTTTTAATAATTAGAAAAATAATTATCTATCTAAGTTATGCAAATGATCATAAATCGAGATTTCAATTTTTCATATAAGGAACAATGACCTATATATGGTTTAAAAATTTTTGCACTTAAAGAAGATAGTTCTAAAATAGATCCTGGACTTATTTTTTGCCATTTATTATGGAAAAATTAAAATCTTGGAAAATATCAGTTTCAATGAAACATATTTTTTGTCAGTTATTATGCAAAAGTACTTATCATCCGTGTTCATAAAAATCAATAATTTATGAACATTGACATTGTTGTAAAATGTGTTGTTATAAAACACAAGTTCTAAATTTAAGTATCCTATTCTCTCAATTAAAATATCAAAAGAGAGAATGAATAAGAGGGAGAATTATGAAGAGGAAATAGAGATAGATGGAAATGAAATGAGAACTATGAAATGAGAGAGATAGAAAGAGAGAGAGATAGACGTGAGGGATACCATTATGGGTAGTAAAGGGGGCCTTTTATAGGCTTACAAGAGATGGTTCCATTAACTCATCTTAATGGTAAGTTATGGAAAGCATAAAGGAAGATACATTCATGGTGTGAATGTGGTTAATGGGATTCATGGTGTGAATGTGGTCATTCACCACTCACATCAGTGTTTGATTTATAACACTCCCTCTTGAATGACTACTACAAAGAATATGTCTCATTAAAACCTTCTTTAGTAAAACTAATGGAATAAAGCTGCAACGAGAAGGAAAAAGAATGCAAATATTCGTATGATGTTGTGAATTGCTTCTTAGTCTGTTAGAGGACTACCTCGTTAAAAACCTTGCAGTAAAACCGATGGGACAAAACACGGACAAAAGGGAAAAAAAAAAGTGCATTTTAACATCTTATGTAAAACGTTCTCCCTCGTGTGAATATATTTAGAATTATGCGTTTTCAATCTTACATTGGCTTTGAATGTTGATGTTGGCAATGACTTCTTGAATAAGCCTGCTAGATTATCACTTGAACGTATTTGTTGGAGACATCAAGTTTGCATCTTTACTTTGAGATTCATGTGTATAAAGAACTTTGGAGAAATGTGTTTAGTTCTATCTCCTTTGATATAACCTCCTTTGTTGTGCAGTAAATGCGACATTATCAACTTCATTCAATATTATGGAGTTAATATTTTGATAGAGGAAGTCAGCATCAACATTGGATATATTTGAATCATCAATCTTAGCCAAATGCATTCACGACTTGCTTCGTAAATTGCTATAATCTCTTAATGATTCGGTTATGTGGGCACTATTGTTTGCTTAAAGGATCTCCATGAAATAGCAGTTTCATTACAATTAAACACATGCCCTGTTTATGATCTGGACTTATGTGGGTATGAAACGTATCCTGCATCATCATATCTAAACAATTGCTACTTTGATTCCTTTGAGTAAAATAAACCCATATAGTTGTTCCTTGGAGGTAGCACAATATATGCTTGATACCATTCCAAGGTCTTTAGGATTGAAGGAATTGTAGCTAATGGTGTGAGAAAAAAACGATACAGGCGAGTACAATTAGCAAGATACATAAGTGCACCAATGGCACTAAGATATGGTACTTCAGGACTAAGTAATTCTTCACCCTTTTCACAAGGACGAAATGGGTCATTTTTCACGTCAAGTGAACAGACTATCATTGGCGAACTTAAAGAGTGTGCTTTATCCATATAAAAACGTTTTAAAATTTTCTTAGTATATGCTGATTGGTGAACTAAAACTCTAGTAGGGAAATGCTCGATATGTAGGCCGAGACAAAATTTTGTTTTCCCAAGATCTTTTATTTCAAATTCCTTTTCCAAATATTTTGTTGTTCTTGTGAGCTCTTCAGGATTCCCAATAAGATTTAGATCATCAACATACACAGCAATAATTGCAAATCCGGTTTCTGATTTCTTAATAAAAATGAATGGGCATATAGGGTTGTTTGCATACCCTTCTTTCAATAAATATTTGTTGAGGCGATTGTACCACATGCGTTTGAATTGCATTAATCCATATAGAGATCGTTGTAATTTGATTGAACACATATTACGAGGCTTTGTATTATTTTCTTTAACCAATTTAAATCCTTTAGGGATTTTCATATATATGTCATTATCTATAGATCCATATAGATAAATTATGATGACATCCATGAGACGCATATCCAGTCCTTCAAAGACTGTCAAGCTTATTAGAAAGCAGAAAGTGATTGCGTTTGTGACAGGAGAATATGTTTCCTCGTAGTCAATACTAAGTCTCTACGAGAAACCTTGTGCTACTAATCGTGCTTTATATCTTATGATCTCATTATTTTCATTGTGCTTTCATACAAATATGTTTTTTACCCAGCAAGATTACACCTTTAGGTGTTTAAACTCTGAGTCCAAAAGCGTCTCGTTTATTAGCAGGATTTAATTATGCCTACATAGCTACTTTTCATTTGTACCAATCATTTTCTATTAGACATTCTTCTACATTTTGTGGTTCGGGATTCTCATCATTTCTTATGATGTCTAAGGCCACTTGGAAAGCAAAAATATTATTGATAACAATATCATTTCGATCCTATTTATATCCCTTGTGCACATAACTCATTGAGATCTCATAATTTTCCGGTACCTTTGCCTCGTTTAGAGATATTTGTTCGTTTTTCACCTCTTTAGGAGTTTGTTATTCAATATGTACCTCTACGAGGGTTCGTTGTTCATCATTTTCCTCTACAAGGGCATTTTGCTTTGCTTTTGTTCTCCTCTTTCGGGGAGCTATGTCCTTTGACCCAATTGGTCTCTCATGCTTTAAGCGTGTTTTAGATTCATTTGCTTTATGTCATTCAGGGACCTCAATCCGTGATGGAGCATTCATAGTTAGGATATGTGACTTTGTCACTTTCTTGGCATCAACAAATGCATCTGATTATTGATTTGCAAGATTCTGTAAATGAATGATCCTTTGAACTTCCAATTCACATTGATTTGTATGAGGATCAAAATGAGATAATGTGGATGCATTCAAAATTTCTCGTCATTCTTCTAGAATCGACTTTTCTCCCCCTAATGGTAGGAATACAGTTTCATTAAAATGACAATATGGAAATTTGGCTCTAAAAACATCTCCTATTAAGGGTTCTAAATATCTTATGATAGATGACGAATTAAAACCTACATAAATCCCAAGTCTACGTTGTGGACCCATTTTGGTACGTTGTGGGGGTGCAATTGGTACATGGACTACATAACCAAAAACTTGTAAGTGAGAAATATTTGGTTGTTTACCCAGTACAAGTTGTGAAGGGGAGTACTCATGGTAAGATGTTGGTCTAGTTCTTATTAGACTTGTAGCATGCATAACAACATGTCCCTAGGTAGATGCTGGTAATTTGGTGTTCATCAGCAGTAGTCTAGCTATTAATTGAAGAAGTTTGATAAAAGACTCCGCTAAACCATTTTGGGTATGAACATATGAAGTTAACAAGATGGTGATATTATCTGATTGGCATCTGATAGTCATTGAGGTTTGTGAGTAAAATCACTTGACGTATAGTCTTATTGTCTTGATTGGATAATCAGGGAATTATGCTCTTAATTTGGTCATTTGTGTAAGGAGCCTAGCAAAGACAACATTTCTTATGGAAAGAAAACATACATGTGACCATCTAGTGGAGGCATCTATTAGGACAATAAAATAACGAAAAGTTCTACATGGTGGATGAATAGGTCCACATATGCCCCCATTATTCTTTCTAAAAAAGCTGGTGATTCAGATATGATTTTATTAAATAATGGTTTGACTATTAATTTTTTAGCGCAGACAAGAGGTCTGAAAATTCGTTGGAGCAAAGATTCTTAGTTCTTTAATGGATGCCCATGTGATTGTTTTATGATTCGCCGCATCATTGAAGATCCTAGGTGACCTAGCCTATTATGCCAAAGAGTAAAAATCTTTTGGTCATTGAATTTCTGGTTCATTACAGCATATGACTCAATTGGACACTAGTCATATGATATAACCTAAAGAGAGAAATGTCGAGGAGCTTTCATGACAATCTTTCCCATAAATTATAAATTAATATATAAATTTTCTTTATTATTTTCATTCATGATTTCAACATGATATCCATTTTTGCGAATATCTTTTAAAACTGGCAGATATTTTGTTGATTTGCTAGAATGTCTGGCCATCATTAATATAGGAATAATTCCATTTAGTAGCGTACATATTTGTTCTTTCGGAGCCTTCAATTAAATCTGATGTACCAAAGATGGTACTTACACTAACATTTGTTACTATTAAATTTAAAAAATATTCTTTTTCTCGAAGGATTGTATGCATGGTTGCGCAGTTAGCAAGACATATATCACCATCATTCATCTTGAAATTCAATAATACATAAATTTAGATAAAGATAAAAATATAAATAATAAGATGATATTCTTATTAACTCACAATAACATACATAGAATTATTTAATATTTACATTTTCATCATCTATTAAACAATTGAAATTATCACTATGACCTTTAAAAAAGTTCATATCAAAATAATATAGGTCCAACCCATTTCCATCAGCAAAATTAGTTTTTAACATTTTTCCTTTTTCCTTTAATGATGCTTGATACAAATATACTAGATGTTTGGCTGTACAACAAGTACAAGACCAGTGTCCTTCCATTCTGCATCTGTAGCAAGTCTTTTCAGAAACCTTGAAGGGTTTTTTATGTACACTTTCTCCATCTTGTTTTGTCTCACCATTATTTCGCTTCTGAAAGTGAAATGAGTCTTTCCTTTTGAAGGGGTTTGAAGGATGATTATTATAGTGTTGAGAATTTTTCCCTCAATATGATCACGTCCACGCTCACGATTGCGGGATAAAATTGCATTCACTTCAGGAAATGGTTCAGATCCAATTAGACGGGACTGGTGGTTTTTCATTAGTAGCTCATTATTTTGTTTAGCTACTAGAAGACATAATATTAACTCTGAATATTAAGTAAATCTACACTCTCTATATTGCTGTTGCAAAAGCACATTAGAGGCTTGAAACGTTGTGAACATTTTTTTCTAGCAAGTCTTCATCCGTGATTTTTTCTCCGCATAGCTTCAATCTAAAGCCTATTTTAAATAGAGCAGAGTTATACTCACTGACTGTTTTAGAATCATGCAACCTCAAATGCATTCAGTCAAAGCGAGCTTTTGGTAAAATCATCGTTTTTTGGTGGTCAAAATCTATCTTTCAAATCATTCCACAAAGTGAAAGAATCTTTTACAGTGAGATACTCATTTTTCAGATCCTCTGGAGATGATGCCTAAGGAAAATTAGTGCATTTGCACAATCCTGCTAGGATTCTTCATTTCCTTCTTTTATTGTTTATCCAAGATTCATAGAAGATGGATGTATTTTAGGATCAAGAATCCATGATAAATAATTTGTACCAGAAATAACAAGTGCCACAAACTCAAGTTTTGTGAAATTTGACATTTTGGTAAACTTCTAATATATGAAAAAAAAATTATAATAATATAATTTTACCTTTGCTAGAGCAAAATCGTGCCAATAATGTATTGTAAAATGTGTTATAAAACACAAGTTCTAAATTTAAGTATCTTATTCTCTTTATTAAAATATCAAAAGAGAGAATGAATACGAGGGAGAATTATAAAGGGGAAATAAAGATAGAAGAAAATGAAATGAACAATGAAATGAAAACAATGAAATGAGAGAGATGAAGAGAGAGGGAGAGATGGAAGTGAGGGATACCATCAGGGGTAGTATAGGGGGCCTTTCATAGGCTTACAAGGGATGGTTCCATTAACTCATCTTAATGATGAGTTATGGAAAGCATAAAGGAAGATACATTCATGGTGTGAATGTGGTTAATGGGATTCATGGTATGAATGTGGTCATTCACCACTCACATCAGTGTTTGATTTATAATAGGCATAATTTTTTTTAACAACTACATTGACATAAATTATCAGTTTCAAAGAAACATTTTTTTTACCACTTATTATGCAAAAATTATCATCCGTGTTCTATATATATATATATATATATATATATATATATATATATATATATATAGTTGTGGACCTAAAGGGGGCAAGTTGTGTTTGGTTTTCAAAAAATTCTAAGAAAAAAGAAAATTTTAAGGAAAATAATTTTCTCATGTTTAGTTGTCTAATAAAAAAAATTAGGCTGTGTTTGGTTCTAGAAAATACTAAGGAAAGAAAAAAATGTTAAGGAAAATATTTTTTTTTGTATTTGATTGTCTACTAAAAAATTCAAAGAAAATCAAATATAAATAAAATTACTTAGAAATTTAAGTATTTAAAATTATTTAATCTTTATATTGATGATTTTAAATAAATAAAATTGATTTGAGATAGGAAATAAAAATATTGTATGGAAATTTAATTCTATTTTTATGTTTCTTTATATATTTTTTTCTTTCTACTTTTCCTTCATATTCTTTTCTTTGAGTTTTACCCTCAAACTTTCAAGACCAAACATAACCTAAAAACAATCAAATATAAATAAAATTGCCAAAACTTACCCATTCTTAAATTATTTAATATTCATATTAATGAATTAAAATAATAAATTTTGTTTGAATTAATAAGTAAAAATAATATCTAAGATTTAACTTTATTTTCTTTTTCCTTCATCTTTTTTTTCTCTATATTTTCTTTTCCTTATATTTTCGTTAAAAACCAAACTTATATATATATAAGTATACAAATAAGAAACTAAGAAAACCAATCATGGTAGCTATCAGTAGTGAAGCCAAGATTAGTTTAGGGGGACATATATTGACAAACTTGAAATTGTAACCTAGTGGTATACGATCTTATAGACTAATAGGACCACAATTAAGGGTAGAGCTAGCAATTCGGGTATAAGTATACAAATAAGAAACTAAGAAAACCAATTATGGTAGCTATCAGTGGTGAAGCCAAGATTAGTTTAAGGGGACATATATTGACAAACTTGAAATTGTAACCCTAATTGTTATGATGCTAATTGTAGGGTGTAATTAAGGGTGAAATTTAGCAATTCGGTGGGCTGATGGGTTAGGCCATATCGGGCCAAGAATAAGCCGAATTATTTGAGTCGGGGCATAAATTTGTCGTGCCCTCGTCACTGACCAGGCCGAAGGCGAGCGGTTGGGACGTGGACCGGTTTCACTATATATATATACATTTTCGAATACTGTAGAAATAAATATCGGATAATCATTTCAGTTAGAGAGGGCCCACCGTTTTGTCAATTAACACTTTCATTCAATACAACGTGTATTTCCTTTCAACTTTATCATTTACAAAACATTATCAGAGTTCATCTCCACAAAAAAATCAAATATGTTCTTCCCATGAAACTTATACATTTTTGGTTTCATTACAAAAAGAATCAAATAAAGTCATGGGATGAAATGTATGCATGAGATAGAGCGTTTACTTATATTTCGCACGATTTGTCACACCCCTTACCCCAGCCTAGGCGAATGAAGGGGGCGCGAAACTATACTAAGACTCTTTACTTGCTTTTTCAGACATTGGTGGGCCCAAGTCTTATAACTGAATCAAAATATCATATACAAATATACAAAATAAAATTACCATCGTAGTGGTGTTTACATTGTTAATACATACAGTCCTTAGTCCAATTTACATATACATATACAAAAACTGTACATTTACATTTACATGATCAGAGCGCAAAACCTACTGTGATGGATTCCTACTAGTTTATTGTGACAATATCACGAAAGATGGGACGTCCTCCTTTGTACCTACGGATTAAAACTTCGTGCTAAACAACGCTTAGTAGAAACATATGACTTATCACGTATACACATGCACTAATACTCTTGTACAATAAGCATATAACAGTAACGGATATACAATAGCATATTTAGGATTTTTCATGAATTATATAATAAACATATGCCTTAGTTATAGCAGACTTATACTTGTTAGATCTCTGCCAGGGTTACGGAGCTTATACTTGTGTAGTGCGTGAATCTTATAGGGTTTATGCTTGTCTGAGGAGGGTACGTGAGTCTTCTGGGCTTATGCTTGTACGGGAGGTACCCATGCATACTAGGCTTATGCTTATGCGGAAGTACCCCCGTAAGTACGATACAGGAGGAGAAAGAGCGATGTACATTATTTTACTCTTATTCATTATTTAGACTCTTATCCTTATAAATTGTTCGACTACCTAGACCCATTAATAAAAATGAGTAGAGGACACGACCTGATAAGTACTCGAGATTTACGTACGATCTTGAGGTGCAGTAGCAATAGCGGGAGTCTTAGGAAGCACTAAGAGTGTAAGTCGCATTAATTAGAAATTATCAGTACTAAATGCTGCCGAAAACCGCGATCAAAGTGCCGTTGCACTAATCGAGAGTACCAAAGAAATGCGATGCGTGCGCCCATTATAGCGGGAGATAGCCGTGTTATTCAATATCAGTCTTAGGCGGTTCTAAATTATATGTTCGATGCTTATTATCTTATCATAGGGGCATTAAGTTTGTCATTAAACCGCGGCAACCAGAATCACCGGTCTAAATTTTTTCCTTTACCTTACAACATGAATGGACCCTTTCGCACCTTATAGGAGCCCTCATTAGTCGATAGACAAGTCCTCGGAATAACGGAATAGAAAAACGTACTTTGTGAAGCGATTACTGCACCACGACATAACCTTTGCTCTGACTGCCGGCGTAGGCCTTCGCTGTGGACTAGCTTTGCAACGCCCCGGTGTACCTGAGGGATGCCATTTTGGCACCTTAGCCTTGCCACGACGAGGGTATCCCACGCCTTGGCGTGGAAGTGCGATAAGTGGTGTGGGTTCCTACGACTGTGACGTAAAGAGCTGATAATGCCCAGATTTTCTAGTTTTTGCACTTTTCTTGATTTTTCTCAAAATCACCCCAAAATCCCAAAACAAAACATGGGAATAACTCCCAATAACATTCTAATATCATCCTAAACCAACCATGAGCAAAACTATGGATGGTTTAGGGTTTTTCCAACCCAAACATCATCAAAGAAATCTAGGGTTTGTTTCTTACCTTCAATCTTTTCAAATCTTCTCTTGTAGGTTGCTTAATCTCTTAGAAGCAAGAAATGGGAAACAATCCCACCCAAAGCTTGATCCTTCTCTTGCCCTAGCTCTCTTCTCCTTTTTCTCCTCTCTCCTTCTCCAAAAATGGGATTTGCTCAAGATTGAGCTCCTTAAATACACTTACAGTCTTTAATTCCCCTAAATCCCATAAGGCCTTGTTTGACTTTTTCTTTAAAATCATTTCCATTTGCCCACACCACAACTTAACATTTTAAATCCACTTTGGCATTTAAGTTCATTTTCATTTGACCCTTAGGTCATTATTTCAATTCCAAATTTTCCCTTGTATCTTGTACAAATTTTCGGGTTTCGAAATTTTCTCACTTAGCAAAATAATAATTGCGAAAAATTTCAAAATGCAATTATAATATACCCTAATTATGTTTAAAATGACTAGGATGTATTTCAGGAATATTCTGATTCTTCCCTTAAAAATAAATTTTGTCATAAAATTACAGGTAAGAAAAGTGAAGTCTTGTGCCCTCAATGTCGGTCTGGTTCCCATCAATAAACTTCTTTTATATCATTGATACTTTTTAAAAACACTTTACTAGAGGGACTTGCTTGTTCTATAACTGTCTTATTCATGATCTAGAATAGCTTTCGGCTCTTTCTCTTAAGTGAAATCTTCTTGTACTTGTATATCTTGAACTGGTAATATGTGCGACGTGTCAGAACGTTATCTCCGAAGCATAGACACATGGAATACATCATGTAATTTGGCTAACTCCAGAGGGAGGATACGCTATTGGTCTAACTCTTTCTAAAATCTCGCAGGAACTGATAGATCTTGGACTCGATTTTCCTTTTCTTCCAAGCGAGTATCTTTTCCGCAGAATACTTTTAAAAACACTTTGTCTCCAACTTCAAACTCTATATCATAAGACTTTTAGCATAAGACTTTTGTCTATCACTGGTAGCTTTTAACCTCTACTGAATAATTTGAACTTTTTCTTCTGTGTCTTTTACTAAATCAGGACCAATAATCTTATGCTCGTCCAGTATGTCATTTGTGGGTTCACCATCTTCTTCCGCCTGAAACTAATACGGGGCCATACCAATATTTGAATTTGATAAATGTTGTTATAGGAAATTCATAGTGGAATATACCCTGTGACTTCGGAAAATCTAATACACAACCCGAAGCATATCTTTAGCACTGAATCACTCTTTCATTGTCAAATACATTTGTGGATGGAAAGTAGTGCTAAAATTTAGTCTCGTACCAAAAGCTGACTGTAATTCCTTCCAGAACCTTGACATAAACTGTGGATCGCGGTTAGACACTATCGATAAGGGAATCCCATGCAATTTGACAATTTCACTCACATAAAGTTTCACCAGATGATCCATGGAGTAGTCAAGTCGGATGGGTAGGAAGTGAGCGACTTAGTCAATCTATCCACAATTACCCAAACTGCATCATGTTTCCTTTAGGTGAGTCGAAAACTGGATACGAATCCATAGTAATGTTATCCACTTCCGTGGGAGTGGAGGATTGATAAACCCGGATGGTACTTGGTGGAAATTTCCTTTACTTGTTGACAAGTCATACACTTAGACACGTACTCAGAAATGTCATTTTTCATCCCTCGCCACTAGTAGTACTGTCTCATATCTTGATACATCTTATTACCTCCAAGGTGCATGGCGAAAATAGTATTGTGGCTTTCATATAATATCTTCTTTCTCAAATCCATAACATTCGATACACATAATCTGCTCTTGTACAACAAACCTCCACTTTAATCTATGGCATAATTAGTCTTGTCTCCAGTACTAACTAACTGCACTATCTCTTGTAACTTGGCATCATCTTTATGAGCATTTACTATCATTTACTTCAAATCCGATATAACTCTTAATTGAGCTAACAAGGCTCCATCAGAATCAAATCTCCAGTCATAATCTTTCAAAGACAAAGCAGAAATCATTTTCCTACTCAAGGCATCCGCCACTACATTTGCTTTCCCGGGGTGGTAATTAATTATACAATCATAGTCTTTAAATAATTCCAACCACCGACGTTGCCTCAAGTTCAAGCCCTTCTGAGTTAGCTAATATTTCAGACTCTTATGATCAGTAAAATTCTACATTTTCTCCATATAAATAATTATTAGCCAAAATTTCGCGAACACTACAGCTGCTAACTCAAATCTTGAATTAGAGGATAGTTTTGTTCATGCGGTTTCAAACATCAAAGCATAAACCACCCCTTTCCCTCCTGCGTCAATATGCATCCCTCGACCTATCCTCGAAACATCCTTGTACATAGTATAATCCCTACCGAAGTAAAATTTGAATCAACCTTTGGTGCTTCAACCGGTATTTCTTACAACCTTTCAAAATTTGGATTGGCACTTATCATCCTCAAACTTCACGCTTTAGGATTAATCTTGTAAGTTAGGATCATATAATTGAAAATCATGCAAATCTCGATAATAACTTTGCTAAACGAAACTTCGCTCGGTTATATTTCGAGGAGGTTTCCAATTCATGACTGCTTCAATTTTCACTGGGTCCACTCTAATACCTTCAGAAGATACAATATGACCTAGGAATGACACTTCCTTAAGCCAAAAATCACATTTACTTAACTTTGCAAACAACTGATTCTCTCTTAGAATTTGCAATACTATCCTCAAATGGTGTTCATGTTCTTGTGCATCCTTAGAATACACTAGGATGTCATCAATAAATACCACAACTAATTGATCCAAATAAGGGTGAAAAACCCTATTCATCAAGTCCATAAATGCAGCCGGAGCATTGGTCAACTCAAATGGCATTACTAAAAACTC
Organism: Tetrastigma voinierianum; assembly: GCA_016808115.1. Taxonomy (NCBI): domain Eukaryota; kingdom Viridiplantae; phylum Streptophyta; class Magnoliopsida; order Vitales; family Vitaceae; genus Tetrastigma; species Tetrastigma voinierianum. Next base: position 623,110 of record JAEQBH010000222.1, on the reverse strand, counting down.
ATAATGATCATAACGGGTTCTGAAAGTTGTTTTCGGGACATCAACCTCTTTTACCCGGAGTTGATAATATTCCGATCACAAGTCTATCTTCGAAAAGAGACTTGCTCCTCTCAACCGATCAAATAAATCCTCTATTATTGGCAATGGATACTTATTCTTAACTATCACTTTGTTTATTTGTCGGTAGTCAATGCACATCCGAAGAGTGCCATCTTTCTTCTTAACAAATAAAACCGGTGCACCCCAAGGTGAGACACTAGGTTGGACGAAACCCTTATCCATGGCGCTCTTGTAGTTAGTCTTTAACTCTTTGGAGTTCAGTTAGAGCCATATGGTAGGGTGCCCTCGAAATAGAAATGGATTCCACTATCCTACTTCAATAGAGATCCACTTTTTTCTTTCAGGTGGTACTCAGGTAACTCTTCGAAACATCGGGGACTCCTAATCACGGGAATATTTTGAAATTCACTTGCTCTCTTTTGGAGTCAAGAATCAAAGCCAAAAGGAGTCACCTTTTCGAGCGTCGGGCTTCCATAGTTGAAATAACTTTAGGGTATTGATTCGAGATCGCGGATACCTATCTGTACTTATTAGGTGAACATTTAAACGAAGGACTATTTTCTTATCACAATCAACTATGGCCCGATCATTTGGATAGTAATCCATTCCTAGACAATATACAAAACAAGGACATCCGCATTGAAGCCAACACATTACTATGTAAAGTACATCTTAATCTAAGACTTTTCTGATGCCTAAACCTAGGCTCGTGCCAACTTGTCACTACACCTAGGCGGATGAAGGGGGCACGAGAAACTATATTGGGACTCTTTACTTGCTTTTTCAGACATTGGTGAGCTGAGTCACCTCAGCCGAATCAAAATATCATATACAAAGATACAAAACAAAACTACCAGCTGTAGTAATTGTTTCTGATGTCAAATACATCTGATCTTGAGTCCACATTCATATACATATACAAAAAAATGTGCATTTACATTTATATGATCAGGCTATAAAACTGTGTGATGGACTCCTACTAGTTTGTTGGCCCAGCAGTATATGGAAGATCGCGGACGTCCTCCTCTGTACCTACACGGATTAAAACCCGTGCTAAACAGCAGCTTAGTAGGAAACATATGATATCGTATACACATACACTGTGCTCATTTGATGGCATATACTTGATACTTGGTCTCTGATACCAGATATAAATTTTCATAGATTCATATAACAAACTTATACATACTTGTAGTTACACCAGCCCGACTTATACTTGTTGGATCTCTATGGGATTCACGAACATACTTGTACAGGGTACCCGTCGTACTAAAGATTATGCTTATGCGAGAAGGGGGTATATAGGTACATTCAAAGCATAACGATGTACATTACTTTACTCTTATTCATTATTCAGACTCTTATTATATATTTCATTTGACTACCTAGATGAGTGTAAGAAATGAGTATGACACAGCAAATAAATTGCCCGAAGTGCGGTCTGATACTAAGATGCGTGGCACAAAGCGGGGAGTGCGAAGCGGCGGAGAGTGTCGTCGCACTATTCGGGAGAATCTTGAAGTACTAAATGTGCGGCTCACGGTCGAGGAGAGTGTCGTCGCACCTAATCGGAGAATCAAGTACTATACATACTTTGCTTGAAACCATGAGGAGGTGTTGTGTCATTCAATATCCGGTCTTAGGCAATCCTACAATTTTATGTGTTCATGAACTTACTATCTTATCATAGGAGCATTAAGTTTGCCATTCTCTTCTTAAGGCTGACCGTGCAGTTTCATACACTTATAGGGTCCTCATTAGTCCAATAGACAAGTCCTCGGAATAACGGAATAGCAAAACATGACAAAAACACATGTTTGTGAGCAGTACTATGCCACGGCGTAGCACTGCTACGCTACGGCGTAGGCCTTCGCCGCGGCGTAGCTTTGCTACGCCTCGACATACCCGAGGGGTGCCATTTTGGTACCTCGGCCTTGTCGCGACGAGGGTATCCCACGCCTTGGTGTAGGTCTAAGCCGTGGCGTGAGTTCCCTACGCTGCGGCGTAGGAGCCTGATAATGCCCAGATTTTCCAGTTTTTGCATTTTTGCTATTTTTCTCCAAAATCATCCTAAAATCCCAAAACAAAACATGGGAATAACTCCCAATAACATTCTAATATCATCCTAAACCAACCATGAGCAAAACCTATGGATGGTTTAGGGTTTTTCCAACCCAAACATCATCAAAGAAATTCTATGGTTTGTTTCTTACCTTCAATCTCTTCAAATCTTCTCAGAGGTCGTTTGATCTCTGGGGCAAGAAATGGAAACAATCCCACTCCAAAGCTTAATCCTTCGCTCTAGCTCTCTTTCCTTTTCTCCTCTCTCCTTCAAAACGGATTCTCACTTCAAGATCAGCTCCCTGTATTCACTTTTGGTCTTTAATTCCCTAAACTATAAGGCCTTGCTCGATTTCTTTTAAAAATCCATTTTCCATTTTATTGTCACCACATCTCGACATTTAAATCCACTTTAGCATTTGAAGCTCATTTTCATTCGAATCTCTTAGGGTCATTATTTCACAAATCCTAAATTTCCTCAGATCTTGTACAAATTCCCAGTTTAAAATTTTCTCACTTAGCAAAATAATAATTCATAAAATTTCAAAATGTGACTTAAGAATATATTCTAATTATGTTTAAAAACGACTAGGGTGTATTTCGAGGTGTTACACAATTCAACGATGACTCGAATCCTCATGGCCTTTGCTTTGGCCCCAAGTCACTGGGCACTGGGCAAGCATGATAAAAACAACGCGCTAAGCATTTTCATGCTTAGTGGTTCTATGTGATTCTCTCTTCATTTCAATTAAACACAAATATGCATCTTTTTTGAAACAATGTTTTGATAGAATTTCAATACTCCATGCAATATACATTATATATATGTGCTTATTTCATATACTTTCATTTACAATCATTTGATCACTTCAAAGTATACAATGTCATATGCGATATTTCATTCGAAACTCAAATCATGCATTTCACACATTTACTTATAATTTTGCCCTTAAACGAATTTAACCATAATTTTCAATGCATAGGATAATGGAATCACTAGCACAATTCCGCTGTCAGAGCCTTATGTCATTTTATAACATGGTACGACCACTGGTTACCGATCGGTTATTTAAAAAATCATTGTGTAAATTACCATACCGTCCCGAATACAAGGACGGTGATGTTACCGTATTTCATTTCATTCATAGTACTGCTAGTTTGACCCTTATTGATATATCAATTTATCCTTAACTCGAATATAACGGATAACTTTCTATTAAGGGCATTAAAACTCAATCATAGTAATTTACAATATTATACATACATTTATACCCAAATAATACATTTTGATGCTCATGCAAATTTTATGACAATGCATTTGAAATCAATTTTCCAAAATCGCTTAAAACAAATCACATATGTAGTTTTCTTGAAAATCATTTCAACCAACAATCACAAAACTTGAAATAAGAAGAGAAGTATGGAGAACAAACTCAAAAAGGTTGTCGCTCCTCGATTCCTATCCCTTCTAACTCGCTCGGGGTCGCTTCCGTCACCAACCCCTAATCCATCACAATTAGAGAACAATATTAGTTGGCTTATTTAGGTTTCTAGTTAGGGTTATTTTCTAACCAACTTCCTTCAAGTAAAATTTTCTGGGAACAAATGAGCCATATTTAACCCAACTTCCTTCAAGCCCATTGTTCCCCTATAAATATATTTTATTCAAAAATTGGAATCATCTAATTTGGAGCACCGAAACTCAAGATATGTTCAAAACAACCAAGATTACTCTATTTTCAAAACAGAACAAGAATTTGCCAGAAAATAGAGCTTCACTTTGACGAATTTCTAGGTCCAATGAGGTCCAAATTTGAATACACTTATTTCAAGGAGATTTGTTCTCCTAGAAGTCTAGTTTACCAAAAAATTTAAATCACTCAGTTTGGAATAGTGAAACTCAACTTATGGCCTAAATACCAAAACTGTTCCAAAACACCAAAATTGTACCAAATTAAACCAGAATTTGCCTGAAAATAGAGCCTCACTTTGACGAATTTCTAGGTCCAATGGGGTCTAAATTTGAATACACTTATTTTAAGGAGATTTGTTTTCCTAGAAGTCTAGTTTACCCAATAATTTGAATCACTCAATTTGGATGAGTGATGGTCAAGTTATGGCCATAACAAAAAATATGAGTTTTGGAAAATTTTGACAACATCTCCCTTAAAACCCTAACATTTCCTTTATACAAAAAATCCTCAAAACCAATCTTAACCCAAAAGCACTTTAAAAATTAACCCAAAACAACCTCAAAACTTATCTACAACTATTTAAAACACTTCTATTCAGATTTGGGGTTTTTATCAAACCCAAACACAACATTAAAGGGGGTTAGGGTTAGTTTCATACCTTTAATCTCTTTCTTTTCACTTATTTCTTCTTCTTTCTTCTTTGTTTAGCTCGAATCCTTGGAGAGCACAAAGCCAACTTGGTTCCTCTCTCACTCTCTCAACCGTGCCTAAGTTCTTAATGTGAAGATATGCCCCAATGTGAAATGCTATTCAAATACCAATTTTTTATCTTAACTTAAAACCTTCACTAGGCCTTGTTTGGCTAGCACCTTATTTCCTCATTCTCATTTTTGCATTTAAATCCTTCTTTTCTCTTTCATTTGCTATTCAACTTATTACCATTTTTCCATTTAGGTACATACACTTCTCATTTATGACCCTTAGGTTCTTATTTTGACATTCTACCAATTTAACCTTGTATAATTTCTTGGTTTTATCATTTTTATGTTCTTTAACAATATAAATTCCGGAAAAATACAATTTAACTTATCTTATACTCTGAACATGTTATAAAAATTGTTAGGGTATTTTTAGGGTGTTACATAATTTATATCGGGCCACTAGTTTGTTGGCAATATACACATAAGAAACTAAGAAAACCAATCATGGTAGCTATTAGAGGTGAAGCCAAGATTCGTTTAGGGGGACATACATTGACAAACTTGAAATTGTAACCTAGCGGTATATGATCTTATAGATTAATAGGACCATAATTAAGAATTTAAGGGTGAGGGTTTGTGTCCATCTCACTAAGAGAAGGAAAAAAAAAATCAAGGGGGCTATGCCCCAATGGGCATTAGCTAGGTCTGCCACTAGAAGCTATACGACACTTAGACTTCCCACTAAGCTCCCACTAAGCTAAAAGCGTAGTGTCACGGACTTAGTCTTCCCACTAAGCTCCCATACGACACTTAGACAACTTGCCCCTTGGATGTTGTTATATCAGCCTCCTACTCACTTTGTTTGCTATGATCGACTTCTACCCATGACTTTGATGCTAAGAGAACTCATAAGAAAACACTTTGAACAAATAAACTCTATTGAAGGAAGACCTTTACACAATGCTTTGAAAATCTCTCAGCTTTGGTTGGTTGGGTGGTGCCTTAGCCAAATGAAGGTCTCCTCTATTTACAGGCACCTTAGGAATTCTCTAAAACCTAGGATGGTTCCTTACACTTCAAGAATATTCTAGAACATCCTAGTATGTACAAGTATTTACAAGATTACTATGGAAGACTCTAGATCATTCTCCCACATTCCATAGTCTTCCACATCCTTCCATACCCTCTCACATATGTGTGGACATCTCTAGTATTTTCTACAACTATATGGACTTGTCCAAGGTCTTCTAGAACCTTTCACATAACTCTGGTCAAAGAAGTCTTCACAAGTTTCTAGAAGCTTCCCCTTCCCCTTCCCCATATAAGGCGTAGAGGGGCTCTATTTTGCCCATGATGGAATCCCTTCCCCTATAATGGTGGGACCAGGAGAATGAGCTCATGACACTAGTTATTTTATATAAGATAAAAACAAATTTGGTCTTCATGCCCATCTTCTAATAGGATTCCTTGAGACCATATATAAGTTATGAGTGGATCCTCCAAGGTTTATTTCTCTTCAAAAGTTCTATGATTTGGCTTCTTCCAAGTTGTCCATAAAAAGCAAATAAGGATTATTCTCCAAAATCTCCACATATTTCACCTTTTCCTTCCCACAAAAATATAATGTCATCCTAAAACAAATCCTTAATGATAATGCAAGAATCCACATAATGCTAAAGAAGAAAACAAGAAAAAAAAAGAAATAGAAAATGTCACTTGGAAGAAGAGTGACCCATCCATCCTACCTCTTGAACATCATCCACACATGCCTCCTAAGCTATAGGAAAAGATAATAAAGAAGGAAAAGAATCCTTTAAAGGATATCATCAGTACACCATATGTTATATGCAAAAAATTACTTCTTCTTCAATTGACTACCTCAAAAATTGTTTTGGTTTTAGAAATTTGTCTTCCTTTTATTAATTCCTTCCAAAAACCAACTTCATAGGCTTCTCTCCTTTCTGAAAACCACAACCTCCCAATCCTTAAACAAATTTACCCACTTTAATTTTTTCCCATAATATATCTCTTTCCTTAGTAAATCTCCAACACCATTTACCTAAAGAATTATTAATAGAGGTCAAACCAAGATGTTCATTATTATTTATTTAAAACTCAATGATTTTAAAGGGTGTTTACACATTTAAAAGAAACTCTCTACATATATGGTATTATGAATTCTTCACTTCAACTATTTGAAGCTCTTATAATAACCATATCAAATAACTATAACCTATTAGTCAAGTTTCAGGGGGTCTGTATGATCAATCAAAACTTAACCCTTACTCCACCAATTGACAGACATTGATCGTGACACCATTTATAATCAATGCTATACCAAATTTAAACTTTTTTATTTTATATTTTTAACTTTATAAACAATATTCAACATATTATGACATTTCCTTTTTGTCTTTTTCTCATATAGTCGATAAAAAGTTATTCCTTTTTTCCCTTTTATCTGCTGTTGTTTCATATATTATCTTTTGAGAAAGGTCAAGGACTTAATTGATAACGGCTTAAAAAAATGACTTATTTAAACAGGGTTTAAAAATTGTTATCTTATTTTTCAAACAATAAAATTTTGTTCATAAACCAAACATATTTTAAACCTATTTTAAATATATTCCAAAAGCCCATCACTATCTCATGTGTAAAGCTTCATCATCCCAGGATCAATCCAATGGGAACAATTTACTTCCTTAAAACTATATATATATATATATATATATTCCAAAAACATTTATCTGTATTTTTATTATTAATTATTTTTCATATTTGTATAATTACTTTTATAGAAAAAAACCGGTAAAAAATAAGTAAAAACAGTAGAAAGCAACTAATTCCAACCTCTTAACAAAAAAACAAAGTAAAAAGAAATTTATCCTCTTTGACCTATTCTTTGTGCTAAAGGTGATATTCCTATCTTATCAATTTGGATACTAATTTAAACAACCAAGAAGGAAAATCAAATAAGTGAAAAAAGAAATAGAAAAATCCACAAATATTTAAAGAACCAAAAAGAAATTTTAGCTAAATGGTTAAGATGGGTTGCTGCATGTTTAGGTGGTGCGCTTTTGGGTTGATCCATTTACTAATACCCAAAACTTTATGACCTGTTTATTTATAGATCTTGAAAACCGTTCTTTGTTATGAAAAGCAAGAACAAAGAAAACAAAAAAAATACGTTTGATTCCCTTTTTTTTTTTTTTTTTAACACAACACAAAAAACATTAAATTCAAATAAGAAGAATAATTTCCTGAGAACACCAAAATGATATTCTCTATGTTTTCAGAAACCCTTATCAAGAAACAGGAACCAAACAAGCAAGCCTTTATTGTTGAGAATTTAACAAACCACCTCTTCTCAGATAATTTGCATAACTTTCCTCAAAATAAACTCAATTCTAAACCATGAATAAGTAACACCAACCATGCTACAACAAAGATAGCATTAAAATAGGGGAAGGATACAGTCTTGACCAAAACCTTCAAGTGTCTAAAGCATATAGGAGATGATAAAAGAGCATCAACATTCTCATCTTAAAATCAATTGTAAAGATAACTTTAATTGTAAGTAACCTTAGTCTAACCCATTCTACAAATCTCTTGCCACTTCATTACCTCTCCCTCTTAAGTTTTTTGCCTCCAACTCAGTCCTAGAGTACGAAAATGATGATCTTCGTGGTTAAGAAATAAAGTAGTATGAAATGGATCTTTTACACCTGCCATGGAAAAAAGAAAGCCACCCACATTTGTCTTTAAAGAAAGAATGACATTTAATTTCCTATCCAAGACCAGACACTTCAAGTAAAATGGTACGGTAAATAAATAACGGAGTTTCTTCTCTCTGGTTGATGGTATCCTTTGAAATCCAGTTCAAGCAATGAGCTAAGTACCCATAGGAAATATTACTTGAAGAGTTCCGGGTTCAACCAATCCCTGCAAGGAAGAAGAAAGATTGTACCATAAAAAAAATACAAAGGACATAACTCCAGAAATGGAGAGGGGAGCATAAAAAGTTGTTACTTGCTAATGTCATCAAGGTGGTCGTCGAAATCTACGATATCCTGCCATTTCTCTGAGTCAATATAATCCAAGAGGACTACATTTGCTGATGGCTCCTTGATGGTCAGCTGGCTGCTTCCATCTGATCCAGCAAGCTTCCAGTTCTTGGAAGCATCCTTTGTGTAAAGCTGGACAATGCAATGCAAAAAAGAAATTGTAAGCTTGGTTACAAAGATATTCTGGGAGCAATAACTAAAAACTGGCGTTCGGCTGTCTTCATAACACCAGGAAAAAGGAAACAAAATAATTAACAAAGTGTGCATTATACACATCGTGATCTTAAAACCTATAAAGCTTAAGCTTTAAGGAAAATTCGTTATTCCACTTCTTTTTTCTTTTTTTGAGAAAAGCCATTTCAGGTCTATAATCTGTGAAATCATATAGAAAGAACATTTCTTTAACAAAAGCTCATTAGTGCCCAAAACAACATAAATCCTAACTGAAATAAGAATATCAAGATAAATTAACTTGCCAGCCCTTACAATCACTATAAAGATAGCATCATTTTTGGAATGGCACTGAAGATGATAGCAAAATACCCAAAATGCATCATCTAACAGGAACCCAACTACAACAAATGGATGTAAGCTTCGAAGGAGCTTTGCATGCAAATGTCTTCAACCCTGCACCAGCTTAGTGAGGAGCAGCTGATTCGCTGATTCTTTCCAGTTTTTGGTAGGAGAGAGAATTGAAGGCTTTTGAAACGTATCAGAAAAAGATTAAGACTGTTGAAAGAGCGGTAATTTCAAAACAACTGCTCAAATCCTATCAATGAGAATTTTTTTGGATTGTGTCGGGCATCACAAATGAGTGACATCTGTGTTTATGTTGGGTTTTGTTGACTGGTTAGGTTTGAATTTTGATGTAGGTCTTGGGTAGATTTGGGCTTTCTACTTTTGCTTGGTACCCCTTATATATTCCCCTGTATACTTTGGTGTGCCCTTGTTGTAATTATTTTTGTATCACCTCTTTCCAAATATATTTTTGTATCACCTCTTTCCATATATGTTATGTACACGTTGTGCATATTGAAAACATTAAAAATAAAGAAAGAAAAAAAAGCTCATATAATGTATGTATGTATATATATATATATATATATACACATTATATGAGCTGTTTTTTTTTTGTATATACATGCCTAGCTACATTTCAGAACTACAAAGGATAGCTAAAAATCCAAAAATATATTTTATGATGACCCTTACATTGAGATCGTACTTCAATAAATTGAACATTTCAAGACCCAAATATTCAACATAATCATATCATGTTATTTAACTTTTTAAATCTTATTAACTTTCATAAAATTGAGTTACTGTATACTTAGTTCTTCCAATATGTATATATTTTTGTACATGTATACATATTTTGTCTATTTACCTTTTATTGTGTAAGAAACCATATTACATATACGATATGATTCACAAGTTAACAGCTATATGAACAACATTGAGTTAACAACTATGATGACAACATCAAGTCAACAACTATGACAAAAAGTTAAAAGAAACACTCAAAACACCAATTCGAGCCTCCTTAGGGCCACCGGAGGACTTACCAACTGTTAACTTCAGGGCCCCCATGAGATAAGTCGAGATAAGTGCATACTAGCCCACCCATAGTTATCAAAAAAAAAAAAGGTGGACCTATCAAAGATCTACCTGATCACTTTTGCCAATCTCTACATCTAACTGATATATTTATTCTTTACCTACGCAGATTAAAATTATTTCCACACTTTTAGAGTTAACCTCAATGGAAGTTATCAAAAATGGGGTGCTAAATGCCATTTTGCAACTTTGATCGGTGTATTGGCACGAGCAGTGTTTTTCTTTCCGTGGTAGGTGTCGAAATGCGAGTCTTAGTTTAATAATTGATGTTTTTATTAAAAATATAATTAAAACTGCCAAATATGGGATGAAATATAGCCATTGAGGAACAATAGCCTGCTTGGCTATTTTGCAAACTGATTCTCTCTTTGAGTTGTCGAATATGTGCTCCGTTAGGCGCGATTTTGTCTTTGGTGTCGTTTAGTGGTTGTGGGGATGACACGTGCTTAACTCATTGGAGTTGCTCTTACAAGTAACCAAAACAAAACCAAAGAAGGAAAAATTCAAGGGGCTAGGTCATCGTGGATTCACAAAATAGTAAACTTTGTTGCATTGAGAATGAAAGCCAACTCTGCAACTTCAAAAACTACTTTCTCACGAAGACCTTCCTAAATTAACACATATTAATACAACAAGTCATCAGGAACAAAAACACTAACCTGCATCACTGGACTCCGGTCTTTCCCCTTGGGCAAAGATTTAAGCTTCTGGTTATCTAACTGAGAAGGCAAACAAAAAATCTGACATCAATGAGAAGGACAAACAAACAGAAAATTCAGATACGTCCAATCGACAAAAACCTACCAAAATCACCGCGGCCTGAGAGAAATTCCGATAAATGTGATCTCCAATATTCTTGGCCACGCTACTCAATTCAGCATCATCGAACCTCTCATTCGCATGGAAATATCCCACAATTCCCATGTCTTGAGCCCCATAATACTCCTCTATCTGCTCCAATCAAACATTAAAATTCACATGGAAAAAAAAAATTCAAGCGTAAACAAAGAAATTTCCGGGGGAAAAAAGGTTAAATCTGAAAACCCTAGATGAGGGAGTGAGATAAGAGTACCTGAATAAGGGCGATTTCGAGAGAAGGAAGGAGCGCGATCTGAGAGTGGAAGAGAGGGACGGCGTCGGAAACTTGGACGGTATGGGATCCGTCAGTCGAGGTGACGAGGCGACCGGCGAGGACGCCGTTGACGGCGGCGGTCTTGTGCTTGAGGGCGTGGAGGACGAGCTTGATGTAAGCGTTCTGGGCTATCTCGTACTTCAACTCGCCGCCCATGACTCAGTAATCTCAAGCGACTCACCACCGCCCTTCAGGCTTTCCCACTCCTAAATAAAAATGCTCACTTCCAAACGACGTCGTTCCGACACAAGGAACAATTTGAAATTCCGTAAATGCCCTTTTAGGTCGGCAGAAATATGTCATTTCACGTGATTCCCCCCCCGTCTTTTATATTGTCCTCCACAAGCAATCCTCAGGCTATCGCTTTTCTCAAACCCTAATCGAAAATCTTCCCCCATTTCTCCCATCTCGTAACATAACCCTAGCTCGAATCGCCGAAAATCTCCATCGTCTTCTCGAGAAGAGTCTATGGGTTCGAAATCGAAGAGTGATAACCCTCATACAGGCGATGGCGCGAGTCCCGGGTTCGTCTCTTCCCCTCTTTTACACCCTTCTTTTGGTCGCTGAGAAAGATCAGGGAAACGAAGAAGATGATTATTTTTAGATCCCGTCTCTTCTATCCTTTTGTTGTTATATTTGTTTGTAAAAGCTTTTTATTTATTTATTTTTTATTACTTTCTTTCATGTTCTCACCACATTTTATTCCGTTTCTTCGAGCGCAGGAAGATTTTTATCGGTGGATTAGCGAAAGATACGACTTATGGTGAGAGTTTGCCTTTGCTTTCCCCTGATTTCTTTTATTTAGCCCTTTCGTCTGCTGGATCTGTTTGCATGGAAAAAAATTTCGTGCTAAAATGTTTATATTATGTGTTTTTGCTGTGTTCTTTTCTCTTGATTTGATCTGGAAGACGACCAAAAAATATTGTGATACTAATTCCTTTCTTAAGCTGCTTTCCAATTTACTTCAACCTTTCGTTGATTTGATAAAAGTTTACCAATTTAATTAACGTAGACCAATTGAGCTTAGCTTTTGGTTATTTCCTTTGAATAATTTTATTCATCTATAAATATTTCCTCTTTGTAGGCGATACATCGGTTATACCTCCCTGATATTTTCTCCTTTTTAATGCCTTGTTAATTGAATTGCAGCCACATTCAATAAGCACTTTGGGAAATACGGAGACATAACAGACTCTGTGATTATGAAAGATCGGTACACGGGCCAGCCAAGGGGGTTTGGATTTATCACCTATGCAGATCCTCAAGTTGTTGATAGAGTTATTGAAGACTCCCATGTCATTAATGGAAAGCAGGTAAACAAAAAATTTAATGTTATTTTCTTGGGTATTTTCCTTGTAAATTCCCCACATCTTAAATTGTCATCGTTATTTTTAGTATGGTGATATTAATTAACTGTTATCTGGTTTCTAGGAATTGCTTTCAATGTATTTATAGTGTTAAAATTGAAAATTTTCTTGAATGATAAACTCATGCTTTGTTAGATCTGAGGAAAAGTAAAAGAAATTCACATTTTGTTTCTTTGACTTTTGTTAAAACACTGAAAACAGAGAGTCATTCTCAATCAGATCTTAGTTTAGCTTAATTGAGTGACTGTTTTTGTGACCAAGCATGCTAGTCTATGTATCTTTGTTATTTTTCTCAATCTTCTGTTTTGGGGAATATTTCAACTCCAGAATGATGCATGTGAGATTTCCCAAGCAGCTCCTTATTAGATCTTTTACTTCCCTATACTCCTTGTATATGCCTGCACAATTAAAAATGTAAGAGGATTTGGAAGCTTGCTTAGATTTTATATCTATTCTATTATCATTTATTCTGATTGTGTATTGAAAACTGAAATTCGAGCAGGTTGAAATTAAACGAACTATTCCAAAAGGCACTGGACAGCCAAAGGATTTCAAAACAAAAAAGATCTTTGTTGGTGGAGTGCCATCAACAGTCACTGAAGGTATAATATGTCTATAGTATGTCAATAGATATATGCACACGCACATACATTGATCTTTGGTGAGAATTTAATGCTGCATTTGTTCTATAATTTAGTTTTTTTTTTCATTCTTTTGCATGTTGAAATTATCAGATGAATTAAAAGATTTCTTCTCAAAGTATGGGAAGGTTGCGGAACACCAGATTATACGTGATCATCATTCCAACCGGTCTCGAGGCTTTGGATTTGTAATATTTGAAAGTGAAGAAGTTGTAGATGAAATGATATCCAAGGGAAATATGATTGATATGGCAGGTGCTCAGGTGAGCTTATTTCAATGGTCACCAAGAATTCAGCATGTAAACAAACGACATTTTCATCATGGAACATGCAGCATTCCATTCTCTATTTTCTCAGTAATATACATGAGAGCAGTAGTCATTTGCCCACTTTTAATTTTATCATATTCAACTTAATTTCTTTAGTGGATTTTATTTTTACCTTTAGGTGGAGACTGTTACAGGTATAGATCTTTTCAGGAAAGGGATGTCATGGTAGTTCATTTGCTGCTGAATCTAGGTTAACTAAGTTGCTGTGTTGTAGGTGGAGATCAAGAAAGCTGAACCAAAGAAAGCCTCGAACCCACCACCTGCGCCTGCATATGGTAGCAACTCTAGGGCTCGTTCTTTCAGTGATAGCTTTGGTGGATTTGGCAGCTCATATGGGGGTTTTGACAGTGGGTTTGGTCCAGGTTCCTATAGGACTCCTGGAGGTGTTGGCGGTAGGCTTGGTGGATATGGTGGGTATGGTAGTGGTGGCAGTGAATTTGGCGGTGGTGGTTACAGTGGTTTTGGCAGCAGTAGTTTAGGAGGTTACCGAGGTGAATCTTCCCTTGGTTATTCTAGTCGGTTTGGACCCTATGGTGGCGGGTTTAGTGGGGGTTACGGAGGAAGTGGTCTAGGTGGATATGGCCGAGGAGGTGAGGGCTATGGGAATTATGGCGGTTCAGGCTACAGTGGTGGTTATGATTCCGGTCCTGGAGCTAGTTATGGTGGTGGAGCAGGTGGGCTGTATGGAAGGGGAGGCTATAGTGGCAGTAGTCGGTACCATCCATATGCAAGGTAGAAAAAGAGACCACTATGATGCAGTGTTGCCTAAGCTTTGCCACCATAGAAGTTACACACAGGATCCTCTAGTTTCCTGCACTATGTTTCTTGCATTGATAGGGTGCTTTCTTGCAAGGGCTAGAGAGAGAGGTGTATCACATTATTGCAATTGGGAAGCATTGAACGATCTGAAGAGCTTCATTAGACTGTGTCTTTTCTATTGTATGGCTTAGACAAAGCTTGGTAGATTTCTCCGATAGCAGGCATGTTGTGTTGTGGTGTCTACGCTTGTTGTCTTGTTTTAGACTAATTTCTATATGTAGACTATGGCAACTTATGTTGTTGGAGTTTGCTTACTTGTGCCATTAGTTTGTTCTAGATGTAGACTATTCTTGTGGTTTTCTTTTAGTTTGTCATATTCTGACATTGGTCCAAACAAACAGTCTTTTTAGTTTAACCTTACCTTAGAGAAAATTTACTATTATGGTCCAGGCATAATAGATTGGCAATCACTACACTACTACTTAAACAGAGGCTTTAGTAAAATTTATTTCTCAAAATATGAAATCGTTCCTTTTAGTAATGCAGTTTTTGCATGAAAAGAAAAAAAGTGTTGGCAAGGGGTTCCTTTAGAATTGAAAATGTAGAGAAGTATGTCAGTGTGATGAGAAGAACTAGCTAGAAGTTGGCTTACAGTGGCAGCTCTGTAAAATCTAAAGCTTTAGTCATCATGTATGCTTGGGTTTAGTAGTTTTAGAAAGCTTCCTTGAAACACATTTTTTAAGTCTTGGATTGCTGCCCTGTAGCTGGGGGTTATCTTTTGATAATTTATTCTCAACTGACTCGGACTGGTTTCTGCACCTACCAACAAGACCAAGGTGGAAGACAATCTACTGACCCTAAGAGTGATGTTCCTTTTATTAATTTGGATGTTCCTTTTTGAATTTTGTTCCTATGGCTTTTTCATTTCATTCTCTGGTCATATGGAGATGCTGGAAATTGGGGAATAAATTCCCTGCCTTTTGTAATAAACATATTATATATGTTGATGTTGGAATTAATGTTATCATGGAAATGCATGGAAGAGTACTGGCCATGTTCTGAAGGGAGGAGTTGAACTAGTCACCATTAGTTTAGGTTTTAGATGTTGAGTTGGACTTCTTGCACTTGTCTGATTTTAGACAAAAATTACGAATTAACTATTTGCCCTTAAATTAAATAATAACTATTTTACAGTTGAAGATAAAACATCTCTTCATTCATTTTTCCGGAAAATTACTTTTCATTTGTCTGTCTGATTTTTAGATAAAAATCTTAAATTATATTTTTAATATTAAATACATCATGTTTTCAAGAGTTGCTAACAATTCATTTGTATTTTTTTTGATATAATATTAATCCTTTTATATTTTCAAATATATATATATTTACACAGATAAATGTTATAAAGTTATAATATTTTTTGTAAATTAAAATGAATTTGGATAAGATAAATAGTCAATATAATTTTAATAATAAATTATATCAAATCAAAATTTTATCATATTAAATTTCAGAAACTTAAATCGTAAATAATTATATAAATCAAATAAATAATTTACTTTTCTATTAAGAACAAGATAGAAAATGTTTTAATAAAGATGATTTTAAATACAAATATAATAATGGAATCGCAAAATAATTTTATTTAAAACTGATGAATATTTTCCTTCCCTGTACTTACCAACCAAAATAACGTTAACCTCTTTATTCTCTATTTTGGTTTTTTTGCCCAATAAAATTAAAGGATTTAAAATTTGAATAATTTTTGTTTATCGATATTTTATTAAATAGTAAATACAGATATTTTCATCCTTCAAAATAAAAAATACCAATGTTTTCTTCCTTGTAATATTTAAAAATATGTAAAATCAAATGTAATAATGTTGGTGACCGGCGTCGACCGTGCCGTAACAATCGCGAATCGAATAGCAGCGATGAATCGAAATCTTGTCGGCGTAGTCGCCGGCGGGGATCAATTCGGTCATCAATGGGCAAAAATTTGGGGTTGATTCTGATGGTGTCGTAGGTTTGCGTAATTCGGAGGGAAAAAAAACAGCGCGTTCGCCTTCGTTGGGCGGGAAACGAGAATGTTTTGAACTCCCCAGCGGATACAAAATTTTTATAAATAACCCAGCTTAGCGATAAATATTTAAATACAGCGGTCTGAGGAAGAGAAGGGAAGAAAAGGTAGCCTCATCGTGGACTGTCTCAGTCGAAATCGCTGATGCGCCGCCGTCATCTCCCGACAGATGCGCACTCTTACCAAATGACCAGTCATTTTGTCCTTAAATGTCGTTAATACCACCACACCGCTTCCCTCTTTCCTCCTCCCTCTCCCCATCTCCTCCTCCCCGCCTGCTGATCCCCCTCCCCGCCCTCCCCCTTTCCTTCTCCAGCAGCCGATCTTCAGCCCCCAATGTGAAATCAGCCCCACCAACACGTTTTGTTTTTCGCCACCTACAACACGTTTTTGTTTTTAAGTAATGGAAACTTGTTTCAGTATTTGAATTGAAAAAAACTTTAAATCATAATTTTTGTAGTACTTTCATTACAAATAAAAAAACATTTTTGTGATATGAATTAATTTATTTTATTAACCTACGAATATTTTATTAACTTATAATTGTTTTTAAAAAATAATATTATAAATAAAATATTATTAATAAATAAAAACCATAAATCATATTTTTGTGAATAATTTAAAATAAAATGTTTTACTTGATATAAATTAATTTATTTTATTAGCTTACAAATATTTTAATTAACTTCGCCTTTGGTTTTTTTTTTCTCCTATGACGTGATTATCGCACGATGTTTCGCTCACTAATTTATTAATGAGCGGTTTACAACGTATGTGATGAAGTTGGAGACGATAATCCCGACGTATTAAAACGCAAATACTAAATGAAAATTTGTCAGCACCTACTTTGAGAAAAGCACAAAGCGACAAAAATACCCGAATGAAGATAATCTCCCTCGTTGTCAGCAATACCAACACAAAGCTGTTAATGCCAAAGAACTGAACGAACAACAATTAGGTCATTTTGAAAAGAATTTTAAATTACTGTGAGTACGGAGGAAATCACATAAGAGCTGTCAAAGTTCTTTTCAAAATCGCCACGCGATATTATCGGCGTGCAAAATTCGCTGGATTTACAAACAAGAGAGAGAAGACAACAAAGGACAAATGTAAAATGGAAGGGTAAGGTTCATATTTTTATATATAATTACTATTTTTAAATGTTAATTTTTTTATACGTCAAGACCATTTGTAAATTTTAGCTTGTTGGAAGATTTCCAGAATCAGACACTTCACGGCTAAACCATTTCAAAGATGCAGATCGCTAGAAATATCACGCTGTGAGCTAAACGACCGATACCATATCCAACAAAAAGCAAAAAAGTCATGCGTTATCCTACTTTTCCAACAACCCAAACAACTGCTTTTTTAAGGGATGCAAAACGACTCTCCCCAATCCCGATGCACCACTCGGCGCAGCGCGGCTTCCCAAGAACAAAGTTCTAAAAGATAAAAACAACCTCACACGATCAAGGCTCGATAACAACCGAGCCGATGGCAACAGAGGGAGAATGCCGCATTACGCAAAAGTCGAAATGATCAAAAAGGGAGAGAGCATTAGCTCAACATGCGTAACAATTAACCAACAAGCGATACGCTTAATTAATGATCGTAAAAGGAACGAACTCGAGAAAGCGCTTAGCATTGCAAACGCGCAACCGACACACCAATATGATCCAAATCACTGCAGTATTGGGAGAATCTCAAGTTGAGACCATGAGAAAAGAGAACTTTTAACGTAGCGATTGATTTCTTACTATTATTTCTACTATTATTGTACCGACTTTCTACTCATATAATAAAATTATACAGTTTATTGAATTTGCAATTCAAATTACACATCATATCGCAATTTATTGCCCATATCGTTGCCATAAAATGTTCAATAAGATTAGGATCAGAATCGAGAATGACTTGCATTGCTCCTAATCGATGATGATTCAATGAAGTCTACGAACTCGTGTATGCACATGAGATACTTCTTGAACTATTGGATTTCTTCACCACTTCCATCAAAATCATTATCATTGGTAGCCCTTCATCCTCAATAATCATATTATGCATTATTATGCATGCTTTCATAATATAAGCAAGCCGCTTTCTTCATCCCAAAAACGTTGCCGGGTCCATCGCACAATTGCAGTTCCGGCTCAAAGACCCCCAAATGCCCGCTCTATCTTTCTTATAGACTCTCAGGTCAGCAAAGATAATGTTTTCTTCAATCCTTGTGGATGATGGAATTGTTTTCACAAACGTCGACCAATCGGATAAATACCATCGCTGATAATATCCCATTGTATAGTCGCACCATTAATTCTATAATTAATAGGAGAGCAATTCCAGACCTTCTACCAATGTTGCAAATACAAAGGGATCGCTCTAAAACATTGATGTCATTAAGAGATCCAGAAGCCCAAAGAAGGCATTGCCATATCCAAAGATCTCGAGAAGCCACGACTTCAAAATTATCAGAGGTTCATGGCAATGACCGTTGTACATACCTCGCCATGCAATGGACAATTCTTCCACTTCCAATGCATAGCAATGATACGCCTAACATGCCGTGAAAGCCCCGCGAAACCACCACCTAGCAATCGAAAGCAATGTCGCATTGTTCTAAGGGTCTCAAGTACTCATCGCCAAACACAAAGAATAATCGGCCAAGTACAAACCTTCTAAGACTCTCGGCTGCAAGAAAGCTTTCTCCAATCCGCACGATTCATCTACGTGACCGGGCCGGTGTTCCATAAGTAAGAATTCAAAGCACCATACCTGAGGGAAGACACCGAGATTCGAGCAAAGCATCCGTTTGCTCTCGAACGGGGCCATGGATCATATTGTCCACCCTAGCTCACACCGGGAAGGAAAAGAGGACGACCCATCCGAAACCTCCTTCGAAAAAAAGCATCATATACACAATTCGGAGCGAAATAATCGTGATGTAGTCTTTCTATGACTCCTCTCAACTCGACCACGACGAATGATCCCGCGGGCCCTGAATCCGAACCACGACGCTATTCCTTCTTTGTCTCGACCTTCTTCTCTTTGGTTTCCTCGGCTAAAGCATATCCCATTCATCATCGTGAGTCTTCATCAAAAATGGAGTGATATCTTCTAAAATATCGTGATAACGATCCATAAGCACTCAAGCTATACATAATCGATTGACGAACGAAATTGTGAGAGCATCATTGTCATGGTATTTATAGAAGATTTTGTAGTTATGAAATTTTTGAGTTTTTAAAATTTTGAAAATTTAAAATTTTGAAAAAATTTGAAAATTTGAAACTTTGGAATTTGAGGTTTGGAGGCTCTAGGCCTTATTGAACTCGCCAAATTTTAAAATTTCAAATTTTGAAATTTTTAAAATTTCCAATTTAGATATATTTTAAAATTTGGGCAAGTTGATTTCAAAATTTTAAATTTTTATATTTGATTTTATACTTCATCAATTACATTTTGAGGACTAAAATAAACATATTTAATAAATAAAATTATATTATATTTTATATTAAAAATATAATAAAATATTAAAATGTATACTCATTTTACTACACAATGAGGATAGAAGACAATTAGCTCCATTCCTCGTGCCTAAACACCAAGCTGGCGCTCCATTTATAACTTTTGGAACCCCAAATGGAGCTTTACCATTGGAGATGCTCTAAAAGCAATAATATTAATAACTAAAACTTACATTTTTATTAATTAAAAATAAAACTGCAGGATATTTTAACCCTTTTACTTTTTAGCTACTAATATTCTTAGTTTTAACTTTTATTTTATAATATAGGTATTTTTAACTTTACACTTTCAAGTGTTCAATGATCACTGATTTGTTGTTCCTCTCTTCTCCTCTGGAAATCCTAATTTCTTTAGTTCTTTTTTTTCATTCCCGTTAAAAAAATTGGGTTGTGTTTTTGCCTTTTTTGGCTTGAAACCATCCTCCCCATTGTTTAATTTACTCGGATCTGGGCTTTCTCCTTCAATAAAGTGATATTTTCCACCAAATATAAGTTTTTATTTGATTTTTCTTTATTTTCTTATATTTTTATTGTCAACTTGTTATGGTATGTGTTTGTTCGTTGGTTTTTATGTTGACGATTCAGACGATAGTGCTGTTTCAATCAGATGTAGAAGTCACATCAAATCCATGTTCGTCGGTATGCTTCATCAGATCTAAAATTTTAGGTATTCTAAGTATATTAGGATTATCTCTTGCATAAATCTTGAACTGATTCTTCTTGATATTAATAAAATTTCAATAAAAATTTTTTGCTTTCCATTGTCAAAAAGAAAAAAGCGTTAGACGATCACTACTAATTTTTGTTGATAGTAAGTTTTTATTTTTATTTTTTTGCCTTTTTATTTTAACAAAAGAAATTAGTTTTTACCCATAAGATAGTAATTTATTATTTATATTTTCAAAAATTAGGTTGTATTATATACGAATTAAAATATAAAATATAAAAAGACATAATATCATAATACGAGAAATATAAATTTAAAAAAAATATATTTTAATTAAAAAATCATTTTAGATACGAAACAAAATAAATTATTATTATTATTATATTAAATTATTAATTAATTATAAATGAATGTATTTTATAACAAAAATTAATTTATTTAATAGTAATAATCTTGTTCTTTTTTAACCCTTTTTCTTCAAGTAAGGATAAATATTTTTTTTTTTGTCATTTTTGGCCTTAAATTATCTCTTTATATCTTCTTATTTCATTTTCTTACTCAATAAAATAGTTTTTTTACAAAGATTTATGTCTTTTTTTTTTTTCCGTGTTGTCGCCGTTTTATTACGATGTTTGGTTTGTCGTCAGTGTGTTACTACGTGGTTTTTTTCACTTTATTTGTATGAGGCAATTCAAACAGGCAAAGCAGATTCGATTCGAAGATATCAAATTATGGTTATCAATATATTGAAGAACTTGAGTCGTAGATATTCTAGTCGCTATATTATCAAATTTATAAGGTTTATTTCGATTTATTATATTATTAACCTTGATATTGTTTTATTTTTTTTTACTTTTAGCAATTTATATTTTGGATTTATCAATTTATTACATGTTTGAATCAATAAAAAAAAATTCTTTTAAAAAAATAGTAATAAAAATTTTAATTTTGTTTTTACATCTATTAACTTTGCAGATAATGTTCTCCATCCCACCTAATCCTTGTCTCAAGGGCAATTGAAATTTTAATTTACTTTGGTGAAAATGTTAAAATTAGCGGATGATTGAAAGTTCCAGAAGAAAAAGCTAATAGATTGTGGTTTGGTTGAAAAAATAATATTGAAATAAGATTTCTCTGACACATTTCAAAACATTGAACCGGAAATGAAGGATAAAGAAAAATTATAGGAAAAATAAAGCTACAGAAAAATGAAAAATATAGATCGAGTCTTTAGCAATCACAATCTTTTTAAAGTAAATTCGCCTTTTCCTATTGGTGCTTGAGAACTCTATTTCCTCTGTTTCTCAAGATATAACGGTCTTCAAGTGACAATAACAGCACCTTAGTTTGCAGTCACTTCCGACGAACTGGAGATGTTCGTATCTCTTATCATTGTGAAGAAGAGCAACACGATGGAATCGTAATTAGATGGTTTGTACTTTTGTCAGAGAGAGTATGAACATCTATTTAAATAGAGTTTAGACATGCAATGAACGAGCAAGCCATTGACATATTGTCTGACTGTTTCAAGTTATCGGAAGAAAAATATATTAAAACCCCATGAAAGGAATTAAAAGGATTTAATCCCATAACTACAAGGATTTTTTAAAACCATTTGTTTCAAAAGTTAAATTCATTCAAACTAAAAAGGAAAAATTCTAACAATTTCTTTTGAAATTCGAAAAGTAATAATAAAAGAAAATAGATAGGAAAAGTGAAATAAAAGAAAATTTGAAAGAAAAGAAAAAATATATTTAAACTTAATAAATTAATTTTATATATTTATTCAAACTTATTTTATTTATTTCTTTATGTCATATAAGGACTAAAAGAATTTAAAAATATATAAAATTTTGATAAATTTTGATTATATCTGAATTTCTTTTATATTTTATATAGTAAAATCAAACATGAGAAAATTATTTTTGTTAGTTTTTTTTTCTTTCCTATATATTCTTCATGTTTACCAACCTTCACCTTACTGATATTATTTGAAATGACCATTGTACCTCAATGCACGAGAATATTAATTAAAGAATACAAAGATAAAGAAATCAATATAAATGTGCATGATGGTTTTAACGTGGTTTGATCAATCATGTCGATATCCATACATGAAAGATAACCTTTCCACTATTCTAAAAAAATAGTACAAAATTGGAGTATCAATGTATTACGACGATTAGGAAAAATCACAAAATCACAAAACCCTAGGATGCGCATTATATCGAGAAAATACATCACAAAACTCTTAATCCCAAAAACCCTTAAGTATTTGCATAATCGGAATAGTTTTTACAAGCTCATATCTCTCATAACTTTTTCCCATATGACCTAAAATATTTATAGAGATATTCTTAAAATCTTTCCTTATTATATAAGGAAATATAATATTACAATAATATAACAACTACGAATTATCCTATAAAATATTCTTTACAAAAATAAATAAATACAAATTAGGAATTTGAGACATATTCTAACAATCTCCACGTTGTATCAAATTCCATCGAGTTAATAATGCACGACGTCTTGATGAGAGAGCATTCGGACTACTTTAAACTGAAATTCATTTTTTTATCTTCATCTTGTGTACCGCTCTTCCATATATCTTTAATCTTAATGCTCTGATACCATTTGTTATGATTCGCGAAAACTTTAATATAGAATAATATGAATTCAAGAATACAAATGGACAAGGGTTTTAAAAGAAAATTCTTCCATGTTCTTGAAAACGCAGATGTGGAAGAGAAGAATTTACACCGTTCGGAGAATGTTCGTTTCGACGAGAAAATGTAGAGATTCCAATAGTCGAATTATCATTTTCCAAAGTAATTGGATTCCTTTCAACAGTACGTGTACTGTTGAAATGGTGATCAAGAACCTATTGATCGTTTCGACCAGAAAATGTAGAGATTCCAATAGTCGGTTGTAACATCATCCTCATATTCCGAGAATTATCATTTTCCAAAGTAATTGGATTCCTTTCACCAGTACGAGTACTGTTGAAATGGTGATCAACAAGAAGAAGAAGAAGACCTTTAATTTTATGCATCCCTACTACAAGAAAGAAAGTTGAGGAAGAAGAAGAAGAAGAAGAAGAAGACCTTTAATATTTTATGCATCCCTACTACAAGAAAGAAAGGTGAAGAAGAAGAAGAAGAAGACCTTTAATTTTATGCATCCCAACCAAGAAAGAAAGGTGTTTTTTTGGAAGCAAGAAGAAAAAGAAGAAGAAGAAGATCTTTAATCTTAAGCATCCCTACCCAGAAAGAAAGGTGTTTTTTTGGAAGCAAGAAAAAGAAGAATAAGAAGATCTTTAATTTTATGCATCCCTACCAAGAAAGAATACTGTTTTTTTGGAAGCAAGTCAATTTTATTAGAAAATGATAATTGTGGGAAGAGACCGGATGTTAATTACAACCGACTATTGGAACCTCTAGATTTTCTGCAGGTCGAAACGCACAGTGGAGGAGGAGGAGGAGCAGCAGTTCAGTTCACAAGACAGAGGCCAAGAAATCTGTCCTTGGATCATTAATGGTTAATTCAATTCGAAGCAAGAAAGTCAATGTGATGGACGTCCATGGGCTCAATGGGGTTTCTGAATCTTTAAATCTGGAGATGATCAAGATAGTGCATTACTGTAAGACATGCATTGTTCATAACTAACTCTTTATATTTATCCTAGGAAGAGGAAAAGGAAGAGGAAGAGGAAGAGATTCCTACCGAAGCACCCAAGGAAGAGATCATGGTTCAAAGTTGTTGTATCGGTCATCCGCTCAATAAATGTATATGTATAGGCTTTGGTATGGCCGGATACACAAATTAATTAAGATAAATAAAAGTATTATATAAACTATTAGGGAAATGAATTCCAATTAAGTGAGTTAAAAACTTAATAAAAAATAGATTTATCATAATTATAAAAGCATTTGTTAAATGAATTATAAAATTATAACATAATTGTTATAAATATAATTAATTAATTTAATCTAAAAAATTCATTATATAAAGAAAATTATAATTATTAGAATGTATTATTTATCAATAATAATTTTTTTGACAACATTTATCAATAATAATTGTAAAAGTATAAATTATTTTAACATCAATATTACAAACATAATATTTTATGTTAAGCTCAATATTGATTTAAAAAATATTTTGGTTTTTATTTTGAAACTTATCTTCAAATAAATTTAGATAATTTTTTTTTTATTAGAAGTAGATCTTCACATTGTTATTAAAGAACTATAATTAAATTAGTTATAATTAATTAACATATTTTTATATAACATGGGGACCTAGTTTCAAAAAAAAAAACATTGGGATTAAATTAGTTTTATTTATGTTATAACCAATTAAAATAATTTTATATACTCCTTACAACTCTTATTAGATTGAGAACTACTTCCATCGTAACACCTTTTGCTTGCTACACCACACAACAATTCCTCATCGCTTCGTCTTTCACCATCGCAACTGTTTGGAAACTCAATCTACTAAGTAGGGCAACGAAGAATTTGTGCTTTTTTGTTCTTCTAAAGTGGAATCTCATAACTCTCTAATAAAAAATTGGTTTTTTTTTTTTTTTTTTTTGATGGGAAAAAAATTAAGAAAATGTGAAATCATGTTTTTCTTTTCTATAAACAAATCGAGTCGACGGAGGGTAACTAGACATCCTAGTCGAATTATTCGAGTTTTGCAAGTTTATTGTCGAGTTTGGTATTGTATCATATCTGATATTTATTTTGGCGTGGTCAGGCTCGAGGCAGATACGACTCGACTAGGTCGTACTGGAGTCGACCGATTTTTTGAACTATGGAAAAGGTGGGATATGTCTGCGTTGAAATGGTTACTGTTGTTATTGATTCTTCTCGTAGTGGAAGGTGTTGTTTTGCTAGTTTTTTGAATTCGATTTTTGGTTTACATGCGAAGAAGTAGAGTGAGATTATGGGGCCTGTATGCATTTTATTTTACGTTGGAGCCCAAACTTCACACCAAGGGCGTTATTGTTCATTCACATATAAGGTTTTAAAACCTCACATTTAAATGATACATTCAAAATTTCTGTTTATGAATTTTGCTTGTCTTGAATATGTTCACTAGAAAATTAAACTAATTTCATAAAATCGAAATCTCCCAATAAAATAAAATCTTTCAAAGTATAATAAAATGTCACTAAACCAACATCTTCTAATAAGATAAATTTTCTCAAAACGTAATATTCTAGCAACATAAATCATTCACATGAAAATTTGTAAACATTCAATCTCAAAGCATTAAAGTGATCCAACAATCCTAAGTTTTTCCAACAAACGCCAACTCAAAATAGCTCTAAACTTCCATCCATGTCTACCTCAAAATCACTCATCGCCATGGTCTAGGGTACCTGAAAGTGATCAACAATAAAGAGTGAGCTAAAAGCCCAATAAAGAATGTTAATACAGTTTTATGGATCAAATATTTTAAATTCACAAGATTGGATATATAACAATTTTTTTTTCTCATAAATCTCATAAAATCCTTGAGTACAAATAAATAAGATATAAATATATTTCAAACCGATGTTCATCATATTTTATGTTTCTCAAACAACTCTTTATCATAATCAAATCCACAAATATTTTAAAACAAATGTACTCATGGTTTTGAAAATATTTGTTTCAAATAAAATATAACTATTCTAACTCGTTGACGATGACTATTTCGAAACGCTTATGCACTTGGTTCTTAAAACATATTTGTTTCAAATAGAATGTCAAGTATTCTAATCCATTGGCAAGGGTCATTCCAAAATACTTATACCCTTGGTTCTCAAAACATATTTTTTTTTAAATATTTTATCAACTATTCTAACCCATTGACGAGGGCCATTTCAAAACGTTTATGTTCTTGGTTCTCAAAACATATTTGTTTCAAATAAAATGTCAACTATTCAAACTCGTTGATGAGGATCATTTCAAAACATTTATGTACTTGGTTCTCAAAACATATTTGTTTAAATAAAATGTCAACTATTCTAACCCTTTAACAAGGGTCATTTCAAAACATTTATATTCTAGGTTCTCAAAACATATTTGTTTCAAATAGAATGTCAACTATTATAACTCGTTGAGAAGGGCCATTTTGTAAACTATTATAATCCATTGACTGTGGTCGTATTTGTCAATTACTATAACCCATTAACAAGGACTGTATTTGTCAAGTTTATACCCATTGACCAGGACCATATTTGTCAAGTTTATACTCATTGACCGGGGTCGTATTTGTCAAATTTATACTCATTGACCAATGCCGTATTTGTCAAGCTTATACCCATTGACTAGGGGTCATATTTGTCAAGTTTATACCCATTGATCAGGGTCGTATTTGTCAAGTTTATACCCATTGACCGAAGCCGTATTTGTCAAGTTTATACCCATTGATCGGGGCCGTATTTGTCAAGTTTATACTCACTGACTAGGTAAGTATTTATCAAGTTTGTACTCATTGTCTGAGGTCATAATTGTTAACTATTATAATTCGTTGACGAGACCATATAAACCAAAGTCAAATATTTTCTTCATGTTTCAAATTTCACAAAAATACAAAATTATATTTCCATAACTTTCAATCTTTATCATAAACATTTTCAAATCCATTTTTCATACAAAACATGTATTTGATCCTTGTACATGATTTAAATAAATAGAAATTTCCAAAACTTATAATCACATATAATAACAAATTATTTTATTTATATAGGAAAAAATGCATTAATATTTCTTACCTGATATTCCAAGATATTAGCAAAACCAAGAAGCATCAAAAGAGTCACAAATCACCTAAATAATATGAACAATATCCTATTTGATAAAAATAAAAATAAAAATTTGCACTCATAGGTTTTAAATCTCCTATTTTTCTTTTCTAAGAACCAAAAATATTTATACCTAAAATCTCAAAGACTCTTTAACTTGAGAATTTCAAATAAATTAAGGTATTTTCCCAAAAGCCTTAACATCACAAATTTTCCAAATCTATCAATTCCTTAAATCCCCAAAGTTAGAGATTTTACCATAAAACATGATATTTGGTTGAAATCCCCAAATCTCTTATGAACAAATGGTTCTTGGTAAGTAGTTGGGAATCCTTTAGGGTTTTAAATCTAAAGCTAGGTAGCTCAAGAATCAAGAAAACACATCAAATACCCATTCATAAACAATTTCTCAATACTATGTTTTTCTTACATTTCTAAGGTTTCATATTTGAAAGTTTAGGAAACATTATGTTTTCAAATCTAAGATTTCAAGAGTGAGAAATTACCCCAAATATAGCAAACATCAAACGCAAATCAAGATTCTTGCTTTTATGCATTCCAATCATTTTTAGGGTTTCAAATCTAAAGTTTTAAAAACCCCTAAGCTTTAAAGTCTATGCTTTTAAAAACCGTAACTACCAAAAAATCAAAGGGAAAAGAAATACTTACTTGAGATTGAAGTTCTTAAGGCTTAAAATCTCCCCCCTTTTCAAACCATAGCTCCTCTCTCTCTCCCTTCCTTTAGGAAAAAATTAAATGAAGAATGAGTCATATGAGTTGAAGACATTCATTTTTATACTAAGACAAATCCACATTTGCCCCAAAGCCCCTTCATTTTTTAAAAATTGCGATATAGCCCATTCCATCCCTTAGAAATTGTAAAACAACCCCTTTTCTTTGTTTTCTATATATATTTTTTTTGAAAAATTAGGGATATTACGTGGAACAGCGAAAATTTGCAAGATTTTTGGGTCTAGGAGGTTTATACCATTGTTATTACCTTTACTACCTCTTTGGATTATTATTGAGAGAGGTATGGATACAAATCATTTTATTTCTTTTTATTTCAAATGTCTATTTAAATTTACAAGTAGTAGACTATGTGAAATTCTTTTAATTTGAGGTTATATTTGGTTCTCGTTAAATATGAGAAAAAATGCGATTGAAATAAAAGTAAAGGAAAATAATGAGAAAAATGATTCAGTAAATTTAAAATACTTAATTTTTGTAACTATTTTTATTTTTATTTAATTATTTTTTTGTAAAAATTCAATCCAACCATATAGATATTGTCCATTTTAAGGCAAAGGGGTCTTCATAGCTTTAAAACTCATCTACTAGGTTAGGAGGATCTTATACTTATAAAATGTCAGGAACTTTCTCTCATATTCGATGTAAGATGTGACAAACACCCCCTCTCCCATGCAGGCACAATGTTCTTATTGTGTCCCATGGGATTGCGGGGCCAAGCGTACAAACACCTTGTATGTGGACAAATGAAATATACCCCACACTAGGGTTAAGGATCAGCTCTGATATCATTTATAATAACCTAATCCAACCATGTAAAAATTGTCCTCTTTAGACCCAAGGGGCCCTCGCGACATTAAAACACATATATTAGGTTATGAAGAGTTCATGCTTATTAAATGTCATAAACTTTCTCCCAAGTCTGATGTGGGATGTGACACTCATATTTGTAACAACCCAATCCAACTATGTTGTTATTGTCCGCTTTGGGCCTCAAAGATTTTAAATCGTGTCTACCAGGTTAAGAAGAGTCAATACTTATATAGTGTCGGGAACTTTTCTCATATTCGATGTGGGATATGACAAACACTATCTATACAGGCACAACGTCTTCATTGTGTTTCACCATATCGTGGGGCCAAACCAAACATACAAACACCTCCTAAGGGGCTAAACATACAAACATATGCCCCTAATGAGTGTGAAACTCATATAGCTCTTAGTCTATTTTTGCATCCATAACTGAGGCCTTCATGCTTATTTTAATGCAGAAGTATAGAATCTTCACCAAAATTACTGTTTTGCAGGAATCAAGATCAAAGGAAGCAAAAAGAACAAGAAAAAGTGTTGAAGAGACTAAAGCAGGAAGCAAACAATGTTGCGACATAACTAAAGGCAGATGAAAAAAGATAAGTTGCAACATTGCAATTATTTTGTGACAACAAAAGCGAAGAGTCCCTAGAAAAAGAGCAGAATATTATCGCGACATTCAAAATCTTATCGCGACATTCATCCAAAAGGAATGTCAAGCAGAAATGTCACAACCGTGTCAAGATATCTTTAAATATCAACAAGTAACTCATTGTGTTGCAACAAATTTATTTATGTCACGACAATTATTCCATAGGTCAACAGTTGCACATCAAGAGGACATTGTTACGATAGACATTGAAGATACAAGTTCAGAAAACAGTTGTCACGACAACTTAAATTCAATAGCAAAGGCAAATCATCAATGGAGTGTCGCGACAACCTCATGACAATACTGAAGACACATATGAGGCACAACATATGTTGCAACATTATGACTGTTGTTGAGAAAAATCATCCTATGGGTTTGCATTAAAGTCCACAAAATCTACCTCGAATTGCGACCCATCAATGATTGGACTATAAATAGAAAGACATAGGGCGTAGAAAAGTATGAAGAACAGAATGCAGAGTGAGAATTAGAGTAGAGAGCAAGTTAAAAGCAAAAAATTAGAGTATAAAGTTTTGTAAATAGTTTTTCTTATTTTTTTTCTTTTTTTTTCGTTATTTTTCATTTTTTATTAGAATAGTTGATATGAACAGAGTTTTGGAGGAAAGATTATTGACAACCAAGCTCCATTCTATGTTTGAATTTGTAGTAAAGCAGAAAACACTATTTGAATTCTTCTTCCTCATTTTCTTGATTATGACTGCAATGGACTGTTAAAAACAACTTGTCACGTTATGAGTAATCCAAAGGGTGATCAAATCCCTTGGGAAGGGAGGATGTGAATATTATGTTTGCAAAGCTTTAATGTGGGTTGTGATGTTGAACTCTGAATTGACATATTTAGTTTAGATGTATATTTTTCTTGTGCTTGATATATTAATTCTATGAACCAAACCACATGAAATGTTCCAACACCTAATATCCAGGATCCCCTATAGTGACAGTTAAGGTGTATTCATGAGGCTAGGAATAGTGATCCTTTGGTACATAAAATTAATATTTTAAGAACTTGTCTCATTTTAATCAAAATATATTGTTTCTGTCAATAGAAACGAATGTATTGGTTAATTTGCAAAGTGTGAATTGAATATGTTGAAGAGAGTTTTTATTACCCTGGTTTTGGGAGCAAGTTAACTCCAATCCTAAGAATTAGTTGAAGAGTCCTGGTTTTGGAAGTCATCCAAGTCTTAAAGGGAATCATATCCTAAAAATAGCTTTTTAGACACATGTTGTCCTGGTTTTGGAACATGGTAGTCTAAATTGTGAAATGTGGCGGTGTTTCAAGGTTTTAATTAAAATCAGAATAACATATCCTGGACAAGTTCGTGATTCTTGATAAGTTCAGATTCAACCTTATAAAAATTTGTTTTTATGAACAAAGTGTAAGCTTAATAGTCACATCACACCTTCAATGTTTACTTAAATAGCAGTAACCCATCGGTTTGCTAAAAACTGACAATCTTATTTTAACATTTAAGTATCTTTACTCTATTAAATAGTCAGTTTACAACATTGAAAAATTTGAGTTCAAATAATGAAATCCTTGAGTAGTTTGAGTACTTAATCTATGAAATTTCTTATTGATCCATGTGTGTACGATATCTGGACTTAAAATCCACTTTACTACTACTTACCAGGCACTCAGCAAAGAAGGCACTTCAAGTTGTAGTTAAATGGTTTAAGAGTAACAACTTGGATCACAACAAGTTTTTGATGCAGCTGATGGGGACTTAACAAGTCTCTGGTTGCAGTGCTAGAAACTTGGGGGCATCAATCAATTTGGCCAACAAACAAGTTTTTGGCACCGTTGTCGGGGACTGAGGAGTCTTTGGTAGCTGTGTCAGAAGTTTGGCAACAAGGTTTTTGCGTTGTTCATAGACTAATATTCCAACCAAAAAGAAAATTGCTAAGTTGAACATTTTTTATTTATTTATTCAAAATAAATTTAGAGTAATTAATATATCTCTCCATCTTAAATTGTGATTAACTCTACAAAGTGATCTTATTGTGGTCTCAATGTGTTATTACAATAGGTACTCATTATATGCATAAACAATACAAAGAAGCTGAACTATTGCCAGTAGACACTAAGATAGAAAGAACATTAAGGAATCTAAAGAAGTTGAGAGAAGCTGAGAAAGCAACTATGGCTTCTGTGCAGAGATGTCAATCGAACATTCCCAGAAGAAGCAGGGGACTCCTGACAGAGGCAGAGAACCACGAAGATTTAGAGGAGGCCAAGATCGAGGAGGAATGCTCAACAGTTAGGCAACCACCAATTGAGGCCAACAATTTTGAGCTGAAACCTGCCCTAATCACTATGGTGCAACAAAATCAGTTCACAAGGCATCCAAGTAAGGATCCTAATGAACACTTAGGAAGATTGCTAAGGATGACCAATACAGTAAAAAGAATGGTGTAAACCCTAATGTGATCAAGCTACAATTATTCCCTTTCTCTCTGAGAGACATTGCTGCCAATTGGTTTGAATCATTACCCGTCAATGAGAAATTGGGAAGAACTGATGGAGGCTTATCTTAGTAGATTCTTTCCTCCAGCTCCAACTTCTGAGAGAAGATGAGAGATCACTGCCTTCAAACAAAGGGAATATGAATCACTATATAATGCTTGGTAGAGATTTAAACAACTGCTAAGGAGATGTCCAATGCATGGAATTGAACAAATGACACAAATGGATATTTTCTACCATGCCATGAATTACTCTTCAAAAGAAACGGTAGATGCAGCCTCTGGAGGTGCATTTAGAAGAAAGAGTGCTGAAGAAGCAACTCAGCTCATAGAGGAGCTGGCAAAGAGAAATTATAGAGCTCCATCCGAAGCTTCAAGGAGCAATAGCAAATACAGAACAAGAGGTGTGATAAAACTAAACAAGATGACAGCTATTGAGGCAAAGCTTGATGCCATCATGAATAGAATGAACAATCAGGAGAGAATAAGTCATTTAGTTAATGAAGTGGGTACTATAAATGGTGTTGAGCATATAGAATTGTTGACCAAGGACTAGCTCAAGAAGGTGCATACCAAGTTGAAGAAGTCCAATACCTGAATGGGAATAGAAGTTACAACTTCAAACCCAATAGCAACTTACCAACCCATTACACACCAGCTCTTAGGAACCATGAGAACCTTTCTTATGGAGGTGGAAATCATCAATTTCAAAGACCAACTCAGAACTATCAACAGAATTACATTCCACTTGGATTCCAAGGACACAATAAGGGAAATTCAAGAACAGAAAATCAAGGGCAGAGAAGACAACCATCATTTCAAGAACAAATGATAAATTTTATGGTTGAGAACAAAAGGATACTAAACCTGCATGAACATAAGTTTACTGAACTTGATGTTTTTCAGGCAAACACAAATGTTTTTCAAGCTAACACAAATGCTTCTCTGAAGAACCTGAAAACTCAAATGGGGCAACTGGCCCAAACTTTACAAAACTAATCCAAAGATTCATTCCCTAGTGATACAAAAAAACCCCCAAAAGATTGCATGGCCATTACACTTAGGAGTGGTAAAGAGTTGCAAGTCATAAAGGAAGTTGAGAAAAGGCAAACTAATAATGATGCTGAAAGTGAAAATCAGAACCAAGCATGCAATGAGAAGAGGCAAGATATAACATAATTAACAAATGAAAGTCAGCACTTGAAAGGGCAAACTAAAGTGAAAACTGAAGAGACAAAAAAGAAGAAGAAAGTCAGAGTTTATCATCCTCCAATACCATTTCCTCAAAGACTGAAAAAAACAAAACTGGATGAACAATTTGCCAAATTTCTGAACATGTTCAAGAAATTGGAGATAAAAATCTTTTTTTCCTGAAGCATTGACTCGAATGCCACACTATGCTAAATTCATGAAGGAAATAATCAGGAAGAATAAGAAATTAGATGAAAATGGTATAGTAAGCTTATCTGCAAACTGCAGTGCAATTATCCAGAAAAACCTGCCACATAAAATGCAAGATCCTGGAAGCTTTACTTTGCCCTCGTGATAATCGAAATCATGAATTTGAAAAGCACTTGTGATTCCCGCGCTAGCATAACTGATGCCTCTATTATTAGTGAAAAGATTAAGTTTGGAAGAGTTAATCTCCACAACACTCGCTTCCTACAAATGGCGTGAGATGTATCAATGACTCCAACCATAAGGTACTAGAAGATGTATTTGGTCAGCCCAAAAGTTCATTTTCCCAGTGAATTTTGTGGTAATTGATATGGAGGAAGATAAGCAAGTGTCATTGCTTCTTAGTAGGCCATTTTTAGCCACAAGTGCAACATTAATTGATGTGAAGAAAGGAGAACTTACTCTGAGGGTTGGCATAGAGGAAGTACAATTCAACTTGAACCAAAGTCTGAAACAACCTGATTTTGAAGGAGCTCATTGCATGAGAGTGGAATTCAAGATATAACATAATTAACAAATGAAAGTCAGCAGTTGAAAGGGCAAACTAAAGTGAAAACTGAAGAGACAAAAAAGAAGAAGAAAGTCAGAGTTTATCATCCTCCAATACCATTTCCCTTTCAAAGATCGAAAAACAAATCGATGAACACGGCAATTTCTCAACATGGGAACCAAGAAATTTGGTATAAAAATCTTTTTTCCCAAGATTGACTCAACAATGCCACACTGCTAAATTCATGAAGGAAATAATCGTGGAAGAATAAGAAATTAGATGAAAATGGTATAGTGTTATCTCGCAACCGCAGTTAATTATCATCCAAAAACTCCGCCACATAAAATGCAAGATCCTGGAAGCTTTACTATACCCTGCATAATTGGAAATCATGAATTTGGAAAAGCACTTTGTGATTCTGGTGCTAGCATAAATCTGATGCCTCTATTATTAGTGAAAAGATTAAGTTTGGAAGAGTTAACTCCCACAACACTGTCCCTACAAATGGCAGATAGATCAATGACCCAACCATAAGGCATTCTAGAAGATGTACTTGTCAAAATGGGAAAGTTCATTTTCCCAGTGAATTTTGTGGTAATTGATATGGAGGAAGATAAGCAAGTGTCATTGCTTCTTAGTAGGCCATTTTTAGCCACAAGTGCAACATTAATTGATGTGAAGAAAGGAGAACTTACTCTGAGGGTTTGGCACAGAGGAAGTACTAACTGCACTTCAACCAAAGTCCGAAACAACCCGATTTTCAGAGCCTCACTGCATTTGGTGAGTGGAAAGACAATTCCCCGATAGGGGTATTGAAATGGATGTATGAATGTATGAACCAAGATCCACTCCTGGAGAATCAATGCGTCAAGTCACCTTTAAAAGGAAAGTTCGATGGGGGAAGAGCGAATGCAAGGCCGAATCTGAGAAACTATGCTAAACCCGAGTGAGGAAAATGAAGCAAGATGTAAAGCAATGAAATGCCGTAAGGCTAATGTAAGAGCTCCAAGGTCTAATCCCGAAAGAATCAGCCAAGCACTTAAAAATATGCATTCTTAGGAGAGGAAAAATCTCAACTGAAAATCATAGTAGCTAACTTTAATTTCCGCAGAAAAGAGTAGTTGAAAGTAGAGACTCAAAAGGCAAAGAAGAGATATAGCTTGTCAATGAAGGATTTGAAAGGGATCATCCACTTGGCCATGCACAAAATTTTGTTATGAGAATGCAAAGCCCTCTATTGAACACCAAAGAAGGCTAAACCAAGTGATGAAAGAGGTAGTGAGGAAGGAAGTCCTCAAATGGCTCAATGAAGGTTTCATTTATGCCATTTCAAACAGTCTTTAGGTAAGCTCAATTCATGTAGTACCCAAAAAGGGTGGTTTCATAGTAATCAGAAATGAGAGGAATGAATTGATACCCACAAGAACTGTGACAGGGTGGAGAGTATGTATAGATTAAAAGAAATTAAACATTACCGCCAGAAAATATCACTATCCTTTACCATTCATTGACCAGATGCTGGATAGACTGGCAAGCCATCCCTACTATTGTTTTCCGGATGGGTATTCCAGTTATAACCAGATAGTTATAGCTCTTGAAGATCAAGATAAAACCACTTTTACATGTCCTTATGACACATTTGCTTTTAGAAGGATGCTATTTGGATTATGTAATGCTCCAGCTACATTTCAAAGATGCATGATATCAATATTCTCAAATTTGGTAAGTTATAATGGGTTATTCTCATAGGATGATTCTTCCTAGTTTTTGCGGGTCCACCTCTTGAAGAGTGCCTACAAAATCTAACAATGGTTCTCCATAGATGTAAAGAGAAAAGCATAGCTTTGAATTGGGAAAAATGTCATTTCATGGTGAATGAAGGAATAGTAGTGGGGCATAAAATTTATGTTGCAAGGCTAGAGGTTGATCAAGCAAAAATCTCTATGATTAAAACTTTAGTTCCTCCTACTACAGTGAAATGAATCAGAAGCTTTCTTGGACATGCTAGTTTCTACATAAGATTTATTAAAGATTTTTCTTAGGTAGCTAGACCATATGCAGGTTGCTAGAAAAAGACACAAAGTTTGACTTTGATGAGGCATTCAAAACTACCTTTGAGGAGATAAGGGCAAGACTTGTAATAGTTCCACATACAACAATTCGCATTGAACGAAAAGCTTTGAAATCATGTGTGATGCTAGTGACTTTGCCATGGGAGCAGTATTGGGGTAAAGAATTGAAAAGACTTTCAAGGCCATCTACTATGCAAGAAAAACTTCAATGAAGCCGCCTGGCATAACACCCAACTACGTAGAAGGAGATGCTAGCAATGTCTTTGCTTAGAAAATTCGGGATCATGCATCTGGGGTCTCATGTTATTATGCATACAAATCATGCAACAATTAAATATTTAATGGCAAAGAAAGATGCTAAGCCTAGATTGATCATATAGGTTTTGTTGCTTCAAGAGTTTGATATAGAAATAAAAGATAAGATGGGAAGTGATAATGCAAAGCTATGCATCATTTATCCGTAATAAGAACAACTAACAAGAAAAGTGAGCTAGAAATTAAATACGCCTTATTATAGTTATTTCAAGTAAAAATCCATCCACTCCTCAAGGTCGGTTTACATTATCGCTTCGTGGTATTGTACCAATGTAAGCACCACATATCGCCAGAAAAGGAAGTTGAGGCATGAAGCTAGATTTTATATATGGGATGACCCACTTCTATTTAGGAGAGGTGCAGATCAAATTATCAGAAGTTGTGTACCTGAAAATGAACAAGTTGAAATTATGGAAAAATGCCACTCATAATAGTATAGAGGTCATTTTGCAGGACAAAGGACAGTTTAGAAGATCCTTAAATCTGGTTCTACTAGCCCAAATTGTTCAGAGATAGTTTTGAATGGGTCAAGCTGTGTGAAAAATGCCAAAGAATACGCAACATCAACAAAATAAATGAAATGTCTCTTCAAGCAATCTTGGTTGTACAAATTTTTTATGTTTGGGGAATAAATTTCATGGGGCCATTTCCTCCATCTTTTGGGAACCTATACATTATCCTAGCTATGGATTATGTATCCAAGTGGGTAGAAGTTGTTGCATGTCCAAGGAATGATGCAATTACAGTTGTGGGGTTTGTCCAAAGGAAAATTTTGAACAGATATGGAGTCCTAAGAACAATTATCGGTGATGAGGGAAGTCATTTTGCCAACAAGCTATTTTCAAAGCTCATGAGCAGATATAGGGTGAGACATGCTATGGGTTTGTCTTATCATCCTTGGTCAAATGGACAAGCTGAAGTATCCAATAGAGAGATAAAGAAAATACTGGAGAAGATAGTGAATACAAGGTGAAAGATCGTCCTTCTTAGCTGGGGATACATTACGGGCTTGGCGTAACTACATACAAAGCTCTTATTGGTTTGTCACCATACAGGATTGTTGTTAGAAAAGCTTGTCATTTACCTGTTGAATTGGAGCACAAAACTATGTGGGCGATTAAAGAGTTGAACTTAGATTGCTAAGCTGCAAAAGAAGAGAGACCACTCAATAACGCGCGAAGAGTTAAGGAATGAAACTTATGATTAATGCTAATTTACAAAGACAAAAACTAAGATGGCATGATAAGAAAATTTTGAGAAAAGAGCTTGGTTGCAGGAGAATCGGGCCCTACTTTATAACTCAAGACTCGCACTCTTCCCAGAAAATTGAAATCAAGATGGATGTCCTTATACGTCGTTCAATCACACCGCTCATTTGGAGCAAATATTATTAAAGACAAATTCATGGAATGAATTTAAGGTGAATGGTCAAAGACTGAAGTAGTATATGGAGACAAACAGTTCTAAGAGTAACTGGGCATCGTAAGTTTTGGAAGGGAAGTATATTGCTTAAAATTCCAGAATAGCTAGCGTCTAGCTAAGGACAATTAAACATACACTTCTGGGAGGCAACCCAAGCAAAAATAGGAATTTTCATCTTTTTAATATTTTAGTTTGTTTTTTGTTAAGTTAGTGCATCATTTTGGATTTTTTATTTTTATTTTTTAGTGTTTATGTTAGTTTTTTTTTTTTTTTTTTTCGTGACATTGGCTAAATATTATATGTGGAGTTCACTGCAACCACTTCTAACTTGTAAACTCAATGATCATAATTGATCATCTAGGGGAGTCTTCTGTTCTTAACTCACAATGTTTCATAAATTGAGGGCAATGCATGTTTTAAGTTCGGGGGAGTTATTATTGGGAAATATTCTTCTGTTTTTAAACTTTTCCAACGACTTCAATTTTCATATTTTTAGTGTTTTTCTTTTATTTCTTTTTGTGTGTTTTATTTTCTTAATTGAACAATAGTTAAATTTTTCTATGATGAAAATGCTGAGCTTAAATAACCATGCTTGAATTGGATTGTTTAAATCATAATCAATTTGTGTCCATAGCAGAATTTTATTGAGTTGATTGATCTGAAATGATGCATGTTGCCTTGCTTGAACGTTTGATGAGAATTGTTCAGCAAATTGAATTGTTAGAGTTGATGGGAACAGAAATTGTGTCGTGACATATTTTAAAAATGTCGCTACATCTTAGCATTCTGGCATGTCCCACATTGTAAAGATTATTTGTTGCGACACAAAAATTTATTTCACGACATTATTTCAACCTTGAGAAACCAATCCTTTGTCGCGACACAAATTCTAAATGTCGTGACATTTCAAAGTTCTGGCTAGTCTTGCATGGTAAAACATCATGTGTGGCGACATAAAAATTATGTCGCAACACTCTTTAAGCCTTGAGATCCAAATTAAGTGTTGCGACACAATTTAAATGTCACAACACAGTCTCTCTACCTTTAAAAAAAATTAAAACGTTTGGAAATCAAAATTTGAAATTCATCATTCTCTTATCCGTTAGAAAACCCTAGAGCATTTCCCTTATCTCAATCCCTCATCTCTCCTTTGTCAAGAATGTTTGAGCAGCAAATGTCAGTGCCAAATCTAGAAGAGATAATGGCAGAGTTTAGGACTGAAATAGAGGAAATAGTAGTTGAGAGTGTCGAGAAGCTTCCTGTGGAGGAATCTCAGAAGAAAAATGGTGGCGAAGAGGAGGTAAAAGTTGGAAAGGAAAGAAAAAAAAGAAAGGGGAAGATGAAGAGGAAGAAGAAAGAAGTGGAAGTGAGGATGAGGACTTCTTCTCAAATGTGAAGACCTTATTGAAGAAGGGATTCATAAGGGAAAGGGGATTTAAGGAAATAATCCCACCCTTTAAGGAAGTCATTGAAAATAGAGGATGGACTTCTATCTGCACGTATCTGCCAATTAGGCTTGTAGCAATGGTGAGAGAGTTTTATGCGAATATGCGGGATAGAAGGGAACTTCAAAGTTATGTGAGAGGAAAATGGGTCCCCTTTGATAGGCACACCATAAATCATCTTTGTGGATTGGGAAAGATGAGTGATGGGCCTAAGTTCAAAAGACTGAAGAAGAACCCTGATTACCAAAAAATACTAGAAGTGCTGACCAATGGAAAAAGGGAGTGGAAAGGAAGCAAAAAGAACCCTAATGTCTCTATAGCTAGAGGACACCTAAATGGGAAAGCCAAGGTTTGTTTTTATTTCCTTTATTCAGTGATGATGCCTTCAAAGCATGTATGCACTGTGAGGCAGGAAGAAGCAATCCTCCTCTATGTTATTTTAAAGGGTTATAAGATCACTTTTAGGAAGATAATAGCAAAATCAATCATGTTATCAGCAAAGAAATTCTCAATAAGTATACCACCATCTATCATAACCCATCTATGCTTAAAGGGAGGAGTCACCTTTGACAAAGATGAAGAGGAGAAATGCCCTGCAGTCTCTCCTCTTACACTCACTACAATCACCAAGACTTTAGCAAGCAAAGGAAAAGAAAAGTTAACACGAGTTGAGGAAGAAATAAGAGACAGAGGAGTTAAAGTGAATATTAGCGAGCCTAATAATCAAGCATTAGTGGTGAGCACAATGAAGACAAGGAGTGAAAGGGAAAGAAGTATAAGCCTAGATTGGGTGATGTCTCTAGAAGCTGCAACTTATCAGAAAGACCAAGTTGTTCAAGGCAGCAAGGCAACAATTCAGAGATTTTAAAGATGTTAAGAATAATGGAACAAAGAATATTGGAGAGAGACATCCAACTGAAGGCCTAATTGGAGAAGAGAGACCAGTATTTCGAAGAAGAAATAAGAAAAAGAGAACTCTTTATGGATGAAGCAATCAAGTAGAGAGATTTAGAATGGAGGGAAGAACTTGAGAGAAGAGATCTAATGTGAAGGCTGAATTGAAGTAGAGAGATCAAGCATATTGGAAAGGGCACTACAAGAGAGATGGAAGAGGTGTCAAAGGTATTGGAAGGAAGAGATAAAGCAATGCATGACTCATTGATCTCCAGAGACAAATTTTAGGTAGATATGCTAGAATCCTGTAATCATTACCTGAAATATATGTACTATGAACAAGTTAACATAGGAAAAACTTTGGGATCAATGTCTATAAGGGAGGCTGAGTTAGTAAAAAGTAATGTAAAAATGCTAGATTGGGCTATGGCAACAGTTTTAGGCAAGAAAAAAAATAGTTGCCCCAAAAATCACCATCTCTGATTACATCCCTTATGTCATTCAGCC
The DNA here is from genome assembly GCA_016808115.1 of Tetrastigma voinierianum. Taxonomy (NCBI): domain Eukaryota; kingdom Viridiplantae; phylum Streptophyta; class Magnoliopsida; order Vitales; family Vitaceae; genus Tetrastigma; species Tetrastigma voinierianum. The sequence continues at coordinate 582,310 of JAEQBH010000222.1, read as the reverse complement.
TCCTTATGAGTATGCTTTCGTAGGACCCCTAGTGTCTCAAGAGCCCACATACCCCCAAGCAAAAAAAAGGAAAAATCAAAGCAAATAAATCTCTATTGTATTTTTAATCATAATTGTAAATTCCACTTTGTAAAATCTTCCTTGCATATGAATGAATTGCCTTTGCTAAAATTGTGTCATCTAGAATTTAATTTCTTGTTTTGCATATTTGTGATTTTGAATTGTTTGGGTGGATTGAATGTTGTTGAGTTACTTGTGCTACATTTCTAGACTAAAAGTGAATTGTTTAATCAAATTGAACTTTTGCTAGCACAGTATCTTTTAAAAAGACCAAACAGTATGAATGAAAGAAAATTCTTGGTAGATGAATATGGACATATTGAGCTCAAGAGAATTAAAAGTTGTGATGTCAATGATAATTAGGCTAAAATTCTAGACTTATGAAGATTTAAACAAATAATAAAGTTGATAAAGCTGATAATTCTATTTTGTTTGAACATTTCAGTTTTAATGAACCCTGAAGACATACACATGGTCACTAATACCTTTATAACCGATTGTGTTTAGGTTAGGAACATCTTATGAGACCCATCATAGTTTTAGTCTCCAAAGGTCCTAGAACTTGCTAGATTATTATTCAAGGTGAAATTATAGACAACACAACCAACAGGAAATGATTTAGACCATCCTTGGAAAGTTCATGCCTTTCAAGCCTACCTTGGTGATATGCATATGCATATACCTTAGTTCCTTGTTTGAGTTATAAGGCAATTCTATCGTCAAAAGCCAAGTGAAAAACCTTAAGCCTCCCTTAACATAATCCTTCAGTAAAGAACCCTGAGTTTGCCCAAATTGCAATGTCAATGCATAAGAAATGGACAATAGGACAAGTTTGGGGGAGTACAATTTGTGATGTGAAGAAGGATAAGAACAGGGGAAGGAAAAGGATGACCAATTGAGATGAGAAAGCAAGTAAAGATTGCACCAATGGATGTGCACAAAAAAAAAGTAAGAAGCTGTAAAATCACAAAAGTATAAAGGGGGAATGTGTTTTGTCTTGTAGCCTTTCTCCCTTAAGAAATTAAGTTCTTATGGGTGCTTCAACACTTAGTACCATAATGCCAACTGGTATGAGAGTTACTAACCCAAAGCTCGCTAAAGGTGGTAGAAAGCTTAAGAAGGCAAAACGTTGCACTATTCCCAAAACCTTGTACAAAAATGAAAAGAGAAGAGCTTCTAGTATGGGGATTTGAATTCCAAGTTTGAAAGTGGTAAAAAGAAATGCCACAATGGAGAGTATGCAAGTTGATACACCAAAACAAGTTTGAGGGTGCTTGAAAGTTGTTTTTAGTAGAAAATTGAAGGATGAGAAGTGTGAATGCCAAATGTTGAGTGTTTGTGCATATTGGGTAAACTTAAGCCTTAAATGTCTAATTACCTACCCAAAGCCCCAAACCAGACATTACAAGCCTAAAAGACCTATTTAATCTTGAAGGTGGTGTTATGCCTACATTAGTAGAGAATAATATGACCAACAAGCCTATGAGACCTAAGTCAATATGAGGAGACTTCCATTCTTCTACATAGTGTCTTAGAAGATTACCTAACTTGCTAATCTCTTAAAGAGGGAAGGCTAACACACACTCACAAATCATGAGTCAAGAACTGAGCTATTTACACTTCATGAATTATCTGTTTGTTAGGTGAACTTAATTGAAAATCTTCTTTATTCTAGAATTGAGGTTTGTTTAGAATTCATATCACAACCAACATTTCATTGAATTCAAGTGTTGATTTATTTGAAACTGATGATTGAAAGAAAAATGACTTTAAAGTCTAGCCAAATTACTTGAGGATAAGCAAAGATTCTTTTCTTTGCTTGGGGACAAGCAAAACTTTAAGTTTGGGGGAGAACACCTCTCATGAGGGTTTCTCTCTCTAAAACCTTCCAATTTTTTAGTTTAGCATAGGGTTTTGATTTTTAGTAGATCTTAGAATAGTTTTGGAGCAGATTTTTATTAGTATTGAAGAGATTTCTGTGATGTACTCGGATATTCAGATTTCATTATTGTTGAGACAAAGATTGAAGTTACAAATCACAATTTTTTGTCTCACTTCTTATCTCTTGATTTCTTTCTTCATTTTCTTGCTTGTTGCTTGATTGATGATGATTGGAATCTGGTAATGGAACATTAAACACACTCTAGGGGTGAGGATTAATTGTTGAACATTTAGATTTGCAAATCTATAGTTTATTTTGTGGGTTTGAACCCTGAATTGACATAATTGGTTTAGAAGTGTATTTTCTTATACTTGATTTATTAATTCTATAAACCAAAGGAGCTGTTCTAAACCCCTGTTTAAGGATCCCCTCAAGTGATAGTTGATGTGTGTTCTAGGAGTTAAGGATAGTGATCTTTTAGTGTATGAAATTACTATTTTGACAACTTGTCTCATTTTAATCAAAATATTTCGTTTCTGTCTATGGAAGTCGATATATTGGTTAATTTGCAGACTGATGGGCTAATTATGTTAGAGGAAGCTTGTATTGCCTTGTCTTTAGGTCAAAGCTAACTTCAGTCCTAAGAATTGGTTGAAGAGTCATGGTTTAGGATGTCATCTAAGGCTTAAAGGGAATCAAATCCTACAAGTAGCTTTTTAGACACATGCAATCCTAGTTTAGGAACATGGTGGTCTAAATTGAGAAATATATGGTGGTTGAAGGTTTTTCAAGACTGTACTAAAATACCCTTGGACAAGTCCAGGATTCAACCCATAAATGTTGTGCTTTCAAGGAAATGTAGATTGATTGTTAAATGATTTTTCCTATCCTTAGTGCTTCTCTTCATACATTTTAGGCTTTTAGTAGTTGTTTGCTTGGTAGATTTTAGGATTAGTTGATTAATTTTAAATCAGTTTTTACTTTAGTTAAATTGATCTTAATACTCATCATATTCGGTCACCTAGATAACAATAGCCCTTGTAGTTGGGTTCTCAAATTCCAATTAGAGAGAACCTCCAATCCTTGTGGGTACGATATCCGGACTCCTAGAGTCCACTTTATTACTTGTATGACCCATGCACTTGTGGAAATGGGTTAAGTGTTGGTAACACTTTGCATTTAAGTTTTTGAGTATATTTACTTTTTCAAATCAGTTTTTGAGTATTTACCATTCACTTCCCTTGGCCATATTTTCATATATACATCATGGATCAGCAACAAGTTTTTGGCGTCGTTGTTGAGGACTGATGAGTCTTTGGTAGCCGTGTCAGAAATTTAGGCAATAAGTTGACCTGAATTTCATTTTTGCAAAAATTGTCTCTTGTGTGTGTGAGGAATTGAACCCAAGTCCTTGTTTGTTATTTTTTACCCCTCTGAGTTTAAAACCTGACTCAGCCATTGCACCACACCAAGGTCGAGGATCGGTTATGTTGGATTTTTATTCTTTGAATGAAATTAAAGTCGTGAAATGATTGGTTTAAATTCATTTTTCAATTCCTTTTATGAATATTCATTCCTTTCATCCGTTTCGACATGTAACTGGCAAATCTTTTCGTTCATCCCCTTTGGTAGTCTATATATAGCCGTCATAATCATCAAAGAAATGAACTGAACCTGAGTTTTTTTATTCTCCCTCATCAGTGATAGCGTCAAACTATCTTCTATTCGTCAAAGTGGTTGCAAAATGCTATTGCAGACAATTCATTCAGTCGTTTTATCCTAGGGAAACATACGCTTATGACTCTCAAGCACTAATAAATAATGACGATTTTGTTTAAAGGAGATTGTGGACTCACACAAGACTCGACTCACTTCTATTGTCGTCTCTTCCAAAGACTAGCTAGGTATTGATTTTTTACAGGTATATAACTGTTCTGATATAACCAAGTTTTGTTGCAAGCTTTGGTTGTCAGAGGAAAACATATTGCAACTTACAATCTTAAAACAAAAATCCAAGGGAAATGAAGGAGGGAAATAAAACAGAGAGGAAAAAAAATCAATGTGCAACATGGGTTGGCCCAAGAAATAGAGGAGGTCATTAAAAAAAAGAATTGGCCAGAAAAATGGAGGAAAAAAAGTAAGGAAAGATATTATTCCCTTTTTGTTCTTGAAAGAAAAAAAGGGAAAATAGGAAAATGTTCTTTTATCCTAAATTTTGGTTGGAAAAAAAATTCATCTAGCTTTGTTGAAAAAAAAAAAAGAGAAAAGAAAAGGAAAAAGGAAGGATAAGAAATATTTTACCATATTTTTTGTTTTCTATTTACAAACGTTTTTAGTTAAAAAAAAAAAAACAAAAAATCTAAGAAATATTTTTCAAAAACCAACTTTAGATAAAAGGTCTAAGGAGGAAAAAAAAGGTTTCTTAAATCAACTTTGGATGAGGGTTTTTTTTTTATAAAAAAAAGAGGTTTTCTTGGGAAAAAACTTTTCATAAAATACTTTATTCCTGTATTTGGAAAAGGAAAATGTTTTATCTCTTTTGGAAAAAAAAAAGGAAAGAAAAGGAAGTTGTTCCTTTATTCCTTCAAGAATGACAAAAAAAATTGTTAAAAAAATGTTTGATGTTGCAAAAAAAAAAAATCCTTGTTAAAGAAAATGTTAAAAGCCAAACAAACAAGTAGTTTGTTGGTTTATTAAAAAAAAATTTGGTACAAAAGTGCAAGAAAGGATATTGAACCGTTGACCTAGCATTGAAGGGGAAAAATGATCTACCACTAAGCTACATGCTTAGTTGTGTTTTTTTTTGTTTTGTGAGAAATATATGATAAAGAGATAAGCCTACTAGGCTAAACTCTATACTCATTTTGAGTTTGTGTCAATTCCTTGTGGTTTTAGGATATTGGAAATTATTATACATAAAAGTTTTGTCTAAGGAATTTGGATCTTAAATGGAACCGTTTGTGACCCCTCCAATCTTTCCTAGGAACTGAATATTTTGTCTAACGAGGTTGGTTCTAGCATGGGTTTTTATTCCCCACCAGTCTTTCCTAGGAATACTCTACAACACGTTATTTTCAATTATTATGAGAATTGGTTTTGGGAATAGACAATTAACACATTTTCTACAATTTGTCTAACGAGGTTGGTTCTAGCATGGGTTTTTATGCCCCACCAGTGTTTCCTAAGAATACTCTACAACACGTTATTTTCAATTATTATGAGAATTGGTTTTGCGAATAGAAAATTAACACATTTTCTATAATCTTGTAGAGAAATGGACTATGATTCCAAAGAATGTTATTCCAAATTCCGCATCTACCCAAGTGGCGGCCCCCATCAGGGCACAAAAAGGCAATCTTTACCATTGTGCCTATGTCCTGCCCCACATGGAGAAAAGTCGCAGTTCAATGGACTAAACGTTAAAAGGTGATAACAGAAGATGTCATTCTACCTAACCACCTTGAAACTTGTGAGATTCTTAATTGAAGATGCTCCTAAGCTCAAAGAAGATGAGCACGATATCCAAGTCATCAGTGTTGTGGATGCTTGGAAACGTTCTGAGTCATGAATGCTTTGACTGGTTCTTTATACATTGTGTATTTAGATAATAAAACAATAAATGGGCTATGTGAATGTTTGTCTGTTTATGTTATGCGTATTCTAAACCAATACCTTAATGCCCTAATGCACTTTCTAGTTTCCTATAGTGGACCAAAATTGTAGCTAATTGATTGAAAGTAGAAAGTGGTTTTGGCGTTCTGAAATTATAAAAATGGTTTAGTCTAAGACATCAGTAGCGCACAGTCATACAAGCACAAAATTTGATGTAAGTCCATACTCCCTTAAAGATTGATAAGAATTTTAAAATCAACTACCCTAACTACTCAAGATCCACACTACTTGCACCTCCTTGTAAATGTTTCGAAAACTAGAATTAAAGATAATATAATACTTATATTATATTTATCTAATTAAAAGCTAATTTGAATTTAAAACAAACAAAATAAACCGCATCGACCGCTTACAGAAATGGACACCCAGATGAAACCGCTATGGAACAAGCCAATTCTGCATTATTATAATCCATTGATTCTCTCAATCCCGATTGATCTAGATTCACAAAGATGCCTAATAATGCGTATTGATTTCTTTTCACATTTTACTAATTAGAGATCCCTGCTTCTTTCAAAGACATGGATCTAATTAGTTACTTGTATTCAGAATGATCTTTATAAGATCTGGGTATTTTTCTTTTTCAATACTTCATACCCATTTTTAAGATCAGAGATTTCGCGATCCCAAGTTTGGGTCATTGCAAACTCTACAAAATGGTTGATGACTCATCCTTACAGATCCGATGAATTTTTCTATTTCCATGATTAGATCTCGCCCAACATAGATCAAGATCTTCTTCCATTAGATCGAGTGAAATCTCTAATGATTTAAATTGATCCCCTCTAACTTCAATCAGGAATGAAATGGAAATTTATCTAAGTGAACTCTCAGAGCTCAATAGTTCTTCAATGGTAATCTAGCATACCCACAAATTGAAGGTTCAAAGCTCTTAGGAATCTCCATCTCTGTGTCACTTAGAGGGCCTCCTAGAAATCAGAGCATGGAACAGTCCTTGATAGGATACTCGATACTACTATTGAGAACAATCAATTAAAGAACAACATCAATCAAATAAATCCCCAATTTCAGGTACTTCTCTCTAGTATGTGCAAAAAAGATTGTAACTAACGACAGTTCCAAGTTAGTGGAAGTTATGCTCATCAAAGCTGCATCACAATGATAATGGAGCATTAATCAAATACATCAGCAGTAGTTGCAATTAATCTAATAAGAAACGAATTCCAGAATTGGTCTGGATTCCATTAATTTCAGTAGTAATTGGAGAAGAAAGTGAAAATTAAACTACCTTCAACATTCGAATGTGTTAACGTTCGCATCCGTAAAAGAAAAGAAAAGAAAAGAAAAGAAAAAATCTACTCTAAAATTATACAATTGAGTCTTCTATCCCCCAAAATCTAGGTTCCAGCAGAGCCTCCTTTTACTGACGCAAAAACGCCTATTTATACATTTCCAGCAATTGAGCCCGATTCCAAGGCTCCAGGTGGATTTCCCCAATTTTAATGGTCCAGATTGCTATTCAGGTCGCGACCTCCGAAGCATGTCGCTACTTGTTAGGTATGTCGTGTCCTCTGGAAGCTTGTCGCAACATTCTTTTGCCTTGTTTTTGCAATATTTAGTCGCAACCTGATGTCCTCTATCACAACATTGTTCTTTGCAGTTTTCTTCAGTTGGTTGTCGCGACTTAGAAATCTTGTTGTCTGCTTTTACTTATCATGTTTCCTGAGAATCATCATGTTGCAGTCACGACTAGAATTGCTTTGTCGTGACCACGTTTAGTTGCCAGTAGTGATGACTTTTGTTGCCACTCACATTTTCTTGCTTCGTAGTCGTGTCACGCACCATACTCTCATGTCGGATTCTGGCTTTTCTTCTTCCTTTGCTGAATTATGTGTCACGATAAAGTTTCTTTGTCGCAACACCGTTTTTGTTGCTAGCCACCTTGATCCTCGTCGCAACAACTTTTTATGGTCTCCAAGTGTTTATGTCGCGACCACAATTTCATGTCGCGACCTGACTGTCTTTCCTTTTACTGAATCATGTGTCGCGACAACTTTTTCATGTCGCGATTAACTACTCGTTATAAGCCACCTGATCTCGGTCACAACCTCCATTTCATGTCGTGACATCATTTCTTGTTTTCTGTCCTCATGCAAGTTGCGACTCCAATTGCTGATCTTTCTATTTTCTTGTCGCGACATGGAATTTAGGTCGCAACAAGGTCGTTTCTTTTCTTACTGCAATTCATGTCGAGACCTCAAAAGCATGTCGCGACCATTCTTTCTTCCAATCTTGTCGCAACCTCATTTTTTTAAGTCACAATGGGCTTATTCAATTCAATCTCTTTCTCTCGGGTCGCGACCTAGAAAGTGTGTCGCGACTGAGTAGTGGCCCTTCTTACCTTGTTCTTGTCGCAGTTGCTCAAAACTTAGTCACAACATGTTTAAATTGTTCAACTCATTTTGATGTCGCGACATGAAATTCATGTCGCGACCTCACTGGTGTCTTCAGCTTATATTTTTGTCGCAACATCATTTTTTTTTATTAGAGACCTTGTCAGCTTGTCCAGCCATCCATTCCTCATCACAACCTTAATTATCCGCTGCGACCCGAAGCTGTCTTTCTTCTGTCGCGACTCCTCGATTCTCCTGGCCGCGACATCGCCAGGTATTCTAATTTTTCTCTCACGATCAAGCCACAAGGATGTCGTGGACACACTTCAAGCCTTTGTCTTACGTAATTGTCGCAACATTATCACTCGTCGTGACTAAAAACTCGCTGAAAACCATAAATCCTTTGTCGCGACCTCAACTCGTATGTCGCCTAGTCAAGCCGTCATTGATCTCATTTTCTTCTGTGATTGGCTGAATTGTGTTTTCTTATATAAATTCGCAAAATATACTCGTAAAATCTCCATATTTCTGCATAAAAATAAGTAATTACATCGTAACACTAATAAGAAAAATGGATTAAAAATCAATGAGTTTTTTACTCATCAGTGAATCACTAGACCGAAAATATAAAACCGAGGATGTTGGGGCCAAAAATTTTATCATTGACCGGTTACTCAATTACAAAATGGTAGATTCCAAGATCGAGGTCAATAAAGTCTAAGAACTTCAAGTAATCCTCTATGAGATATATATTGAGGGAATGATGTTGAGCAAAACTTTTCAAGTTGAGAAGCTGCCTCTAGCTTGGAAAGACTTCCAGAATTACCTCAAGCATAAGAGAAAAGAAATGAGCATCGAAGATCTAATTATTAGACTTCACATCGAAGAAGACAATAGAGGATCTGAGAAGAAAGGGGCACACAATCCCAATGAGGCAAAGGCTAACTTTGTGGAATATGGTGAAAGTTCTAAGTCAAGAAAGCCAACAATAAAGGGAAATGCACCAATTTAAGAACTAAAGGGGGAGTTTTCAAGAAACTGAAGTTTCAAGGAAAATGCTTCAACTGTCGGAAGCAATGTCACAAATCTACTGATTGTAGACTATCAAAGATAAACAAACCCAAGGAAGCTAATGTGGTTGATGGCATCACCAAGGATGTGTTTGACATTAACCTCACAATAGTAATCTCTGAGGTGAACTTGGTGGGGTTTAACCCAAGGAGTGGTGGATTGATACTGTGCTACCCACCATGTGTGCTTTGACAAGAAGATGTTCTCCACCTTTGAACCAATTGAGACTAGGGAAAAGGTGTTCATGAGGAACTCTGCCACTTCAGAAATCAAAGGCCAAGGAAAAGTGATATTAAAGATGACATTCGGGAAGGAATTGACTTTGACCAATGTCTTATATGTACCTGAAATCCACAAGAACTTGGTGTCTGGTTCATTGTTGAATAGTCATGGATTTCAGTTGGTGTTTGAGTCAGATCAATTTGTTTTGTCAAAGAGTAGAATGTATGTCAGAAAATGGTATATGAGTGATGGCATGTGGAAGCTTAATGTAACGACTATCATTAAGTCATATATGAATAAAGCTAGTGTTTATGCTTATATTATGTAGTCTTCTAATCTATAACATGGTTATTTAGGACATGTTAATTATGATAGATTACGTAGATTAATTAACTTAAATCATATACCTACATTCCAAATTGATTCGAAACATAAGTGTGAAACTCATGTTGAGGCAAAACTAACCATGTCATCTTTTCAAAGTGTTGAAAGACACATTGAACCTTTTGACTTAATCCATAGTGACATGTGATTTGAAATTTCTACAAATAAGAGGTGGTAATAAATATTTTTTTACATTTGTAGATGATAGCACCAAGTATTGTTATTTGTACTTACTTAAAAGTAAGGATGAGGCGATAGAAAAATTTTGTTCTCTATAAAATCAAGATTGAGAATCAGCTCAACAAGAAAATTAAAGTGCTAAGAAGTGATCAAGGTGATGAGTATGAATCGCCATTTGTTGATGTTTGTACTCAACATGAGATTATACATGAAACCACAACACCTTATTCACCTCAATCCAATGGAGTGGTTGAGAGAAAGAATCGCACTCTAAAGGAAATGATGAACGCAATGTTGATAAGTTCTGGTCTATCGCAAAAGATGTAGGGAGAAGTTATTTTGTCTACTAATTACCTTTTGAATAAGGTACCTAAAAAGAAAGGAGAGAAGACTCCATATGAGTTATGGAGAGGACGACAACCATCCTATAAATATTTGTGAGAGTGGGGATGTCTAGTCAAAGTAGCGGTTGCTCCACCTAAAAAGGTGAAAATAGGGCATAAAACTATCGATTGCATTTTCATTGGTCATGGACATAACAATACTATTTGTCCATTTCTTGTCCATGAATTGAATATCCCAGATATTCACAAGAACATGATAATGGAATCGAGGAATGCATCATTATTTGAATATGTATTTCCATGTAAATCCAAAGAAGAGCCTAGCTCATCGAAACGAGTGCTTGAGACGATTTAGTCGGGATCAAGATAAAGATAGTGAGGTTGAACCTAGACATAGCAAAAGAGTAAGGACAGAAAAATCTTTTAGTCCAGATTTTCTTGCGTATGTGCTTGAAGGGAACCTCAAACGTTCAAAGAGACCAACTCTACATAAGGCGTAAGACCCGAGAAATTTAAATTTCTGGAAAAATGGAAAAATCATAATTTCGGTTAAAAATCCGTAATTTATTCTCTAGATCTCAGATGATGAAACGGATTGCACCATTGGAATCGTCACGTGAAATCTAGCTAGCACGTAGAATTGCCGACCGAGACGGGCCACTTACACGCTTTTCAAGGCATCGCGCCGTGCCGTAAAACGATTTTCGATGCGACGAAAGTCCCATATAACACGTACTCATGTGCCGCGAGTGGTATGGAGTAGAGAATGATAAAACTGACTACGCAGATAGAAATTAATGTCGAATCGGGTTAATGACAAAATTGTCATTTTTGGAATTGTTAAGTTAGAAAAAGACAAAATAATCAATAGTGTTTGTCTTCTCCAAAGTGAAAAGAGAGCAAAAAAGTGAATTGAAGGGAGGAGATGTAGAGAGGGTCGAAAAATTGATTTTGCAGAGAACATCCGACTTCTAAAATATCGTGGCTAATCCGACAATAAGTCTTCGGCAAGAAGGGAAAGCCGCTCTACGAATCCTGCCACGCTGCGGGACATCGGATTGAGGAGTTTTGACAACTCCGTGAGGTAGGATTCTCCTACTTAAGGTTTTATGCTTGCTTAAGAGCTGGGGCTGACAAGCTTTGCTGGTTGAGGCCCATTTGATCGGTCCCAAAACTTGGGACCGAAGTGTGAGAAATTATGGCACTCCATTTCTCAACAGTCCGCGGAATGGGTGGCGCGGACTGTTTGGTGCAATACCGTGTGATGAATTGTGCACACCATGTCGATGTGTGTGTGAGGCCGAAAATGGTCATGAAATTCGGGTTCACAAAGTGAACCGACGATTGGTGATTTTCCGGGAATAGTAACCGAGGGTTTCACTATTCCCAGGAATAATGTTCACAAAATTAATTTTTGTGAATTAATATGTTTGGTCGAGTAATTCAAGTAGAATTGCTCGTGTTTGATCATTAGCCCATGTGAGCTAATTTTTGATGTGATGGAATGTGGAATTACATAATATGATTGTGTGATTTAATTTTTATGTGAATATATGCATGATTATATATTTGCATGTGTTATAGAATTGAAATGGAATTGGCATCATGCATTTCCATATGCACTGGGGCACCCTAGGACGATAGGAGTGAGTGCATGAGGTAATTTTGAGAGAATGGTCTGCAGGGTCAGTCTAACAATAAAGAATACCTGAGGGTAGTCCTCAAATAAAAAATAAAAAATATCAATCGTCGAAGTCGGCCCAATTGATATACATCGGAGGGTAGTCCATAAATAATATCAATCGCTTCTGAGACGCCCAATTGATATATATACACGGAGGGGTCATTCACAAATAAACATAATAATTCTCATACCGAGGCTTGCTGAAAGTGTGAGGGAGCTCAAGGTGATGACCCTGTGGTATGAGATGGTCGGCTAGGACATTCAAGTAGATTATGCATTTGCTTGAATGTGTTTATTTCTTGGAGCATTGCATATGCACTTAGGTGGAGAGTAGCCCACTTAAGGTGATTCCACTACTGAGCATTAGCTCACCCTGTCGAGGGATATTATTTTACAGGTACAGGGAGCGTGCGAGGAGACGGCTCATCCTAGAGACTGAGCTTTAGAAGAAAGCCTGGCTTTGGGTTATAATGTATGACATGTATTAAAATTCTCTAATTTTAATATATGTGTTGTATAAGAGTAAAATTTGAACTCTTTGAAATTATTGACATACCGATATAGATATTGGTGGATGAGTATTGGTTTATGAGCCCAAGGGCCGCTTAATCATAGACTCATATATTGGACTATTCGGGGACAGTTTTATACAAAGTTTGTATTTGCAGAGCTCCCCGTACAAAGGAGACTCACCCGATTCGTGAGAAATGTCGGGTCACCCGATATTCACGAGTGTTTCCGCAGTCGACAGCAGTCAACCCGACCGTTCGTACACTCCAGACGTATAATGTGCATACGAATACCTAGGGAGCTCTGTTTGGGTATCCATCACCACTTTGGGTGGTTTGATGCGTAGTATAGGTATTATGAAACCCGATCGAGGATTCAGCTTAGCCATAGTCGGTAAGAACATCACCACCGGTGTATTTGATGTTAAGTTTAGTTATGAGATTTACCTAGAACCACTGACAAAAACTAGGACACCAGATGTGCATGTGTTTTGTGTGTTTTGTGTGATTTGATGAAATGTTGTATGAATGTTGATGAATGGTATGCTTACCATGTTATGTGTTGAGATTGTTTATGTGCTTAGTGATTAGCACATGAGGGAAAACAAATGCAGAAAGTGTTATTGGGAGCTTACAAAGGTGTAAACTGAACAAATAAGAAAATAAGAAATAAATTTTAATAAATTTATTTGAGTTGTTGATAATGAAATCAAATTCTTAATAAATCTAAGGTTGAACACTGTGGATTAGTGTTAGTATCGTAGTTTTCGAGGAAATTCTCGACCATTTTCCGAATTAAAATGAAAAATAATAATAATAATAATAATAATAATAATAAAGAAAATAAATTTTATAAATTTATTCGTTGCGAGGAGGAGAAAATAATTTTGAAGATTTTACAAGTAGTAAAATCAAGAAAATCGAGTAAAATAAATTTTTTATAAATTTATTTGAAAGATATGGAAAATGAAAAAAAAATATTAGGTGTATATTTTCATTTTTCCAACCTACTGGAGATGATTGAAAAAAAAAAAATATATATATATATATATATATATATATATATATATATATATATATATATATATATATATATATATATATATATATATAATGAAAAAATTGGTGCGTAAATTTGAAGTGTGTATCAAGTAAGTTGAGAGGGTGTTGTAATTGCACAAGAATACAATTAGACAAGTAGAAGCATACAGGGTCGGATGTATCAAGAATACACCGTTTGTATTGCAGTAAGTGGTGAGGAAGGTTTGAGGGCCGGAAGTGCAGGTAAATACAATCGGTTTGGTATCAAGGTGAGAAGAGGGTCGAGATCGTATCGCAATAAGCGCTTCAATCGTATCGCGGATAGCAGGCGCGGGTCTGACCGTGTCGCGACACGTGGCCGACATCGCCAGCCGTGCCACGGCACCTACGGCAGGCGCCGGGCGCCGGCGTACAGTGCGCCGAGCGTAGGGCGCCACATTTCCATGGGGCGGCAAGTGAAGCAGCGCTACAAGAAAAGACGGCGCAGCCTGGGGGCGCGCTTATCGGGTTAACTGCCGTGCACTCGTGCACTCAAATTCCTCGTTAGCCCGGCCACTCCAAGATCGTTCGAAGTCAATTTTGGACATTGTCTGCGGAACCCGCTCATGAACACTGCTCATCACAAAAATTTTTCAAAAAAATTTATTAAATTAAATAAAATGAAATAAAAATCAAATAAAATTAGACAAAATTAAAATAAATTTCTTTTCAAAATGAAATTTTCGAAAATAAATTTTAGTTGAAAACAATATTTTAAATGTAAATCGACATTGCCTTGCATTACTGTGAATGCAAGGACAATGTGTATACACCGACGATGTGTATGATTATTAAAACCAGTGGTCAGTGGTTATGCCTTAAAGATATTGTATCGAGATTTAACCGCCATGTTAATCGTGTAGACGGGTTGCAGAGGGCGAGGACGCAGGACGCTCACTCGAGCAATCGGGTCAAAGCCATCTCCACATTTAACCACCGCCGCATTTGACCAGGTCTTTACCGAGGCCGTAGAAGTCGTTTCTACTGTTATCGCACACAGTCGGCACATAGCGTAGTCGGGAGGTCCTAGTAACCCAGAGGCGTTTGTGAGCGCATCATCCTTCGACATTCATAGGAGGAGACCCGATGGTGGCAAACCATTGGTTTATGCAGATCGAGAACGTATCGGAGGCGACATGGAAATCACCTCCATAATGAATTTCAGATTAGGTTAGCCGTGATTCAAATGCAGAGGGCGAGGCCCGTACGCGGAGACGGGCTGTGACTCTGCAGACTTATAGGTTATGACACGGGCAGAATTTACTCCAAGGGTAAGTACTTTCCGCCATCATGAGGCATGCGAAGGCCTCGTGGAGTTCCTAGAGTCGGGGCTGTGGGGCGACGACGCGATGGACTACGTGGCTAGATTCACAGAGTTAGCCCGACGGTTATCGATTTACGTGGCTACGTAATATACAAAGTTAGAGATTTGGAACGGCCGGGTTGTCCATTCGGGCCGATTGTAAGACTTCTCGCCTACAGATATGGACTCCATGGTCAGGGACAACCCTAACCATGTAGCGGTAGATAGTATGATGCTCGTGAGCATCTCGATGCTGGGTGTTAGTAGCAAGAAGAAGGACACCGCCTTCTTCCGGGCTCGTGAAAGAGGCAAAGAGCTTCTAGTTCGGGCGAGGGTCCTGCAGTCGGGCTATCCGGCCAGCATGATGAGAGTCACGGTCAAAGTGATGTATGGTGTGCTACTAATGCCGCAGCTGACACATGAGGAGTGGATCAGCTCAAGACAAGGATCCTGTGGTTGGATAAAGACAGCCTACCAATAGCAAAGATAGAGAGGATACAAAGACTCTCCATAGCACCTGCAGATGCGCGTATGGTTAATCCGGGCCAGTGGAGCCACCCGCACCTCACATTTCACAGCAAACGAGGCTGTAGAAGCGGGCGGTGAGGCAAAGGACGAGGCCCAGCGCGTGGACATCGTGGGTCCAGGGGTGTTTTACGCCTATCACAATCAAGAAGGCCGAGTCAGCAGATCAAACGCTTATATTGCACGCTATGCTATCTCGCCTATGGGCAAGAGTGTTATTTGATTCTCGTGCGCCGTGATTCATTCATCACGTATCGCAGGATAGTCAGCTTAGAGGTTAAGACCTTAGAGGAGCCTTTTAGATGTGAGTTCTCCTCAGTGGATTGGGGCGAGAATGGATGATATGTCGGGTTGTGAGTTGGAGATCTCAGACTCTACTCACAATGACCCGAGGACTTGGACATGTCGAGTTCGATGTCATTCCCAGCATGGATCAGCCGACGCCATGTAATGTTATCGACAGAGCTGCAGGAGAGTTGGCGCCTCACACCAGGACTGCACTCGTGTGGTGTTTCAGGGGACAAGCATGATATTTCCACTTGCATACTATCCAAAGCCAGGATACACGTTGGCTAGCGAGCCTTACCCTAGGAGGACGATGAGAGACCAAACTTAGATCTACCTCGAGTAGTATGCGAGTATGTGGATGTTTTTCCAAACGAAGCACTCGGACTCCGCTCCATAGAGAGTAGTAGACTTCGTATCGAAGTTACACCTCGGATTTCACCCATCTCTATGACTCCGCATAGTGACGGCACCGATTGAGTTGCGTGAACTCGTAATCCGCCAGGAGTTACCGACAGTGGTCTATTGTGATCGAGCACTTCACTACGGGCGCTCCTATTTCGCAAAGAAGAAGGACAAGATCCTTCACCGTGCATTGATTACCATATTGAATGGTTACGATCATGAATCTAGACTCATTACCGAGGATCGATGATCGCTTGATCACTGAGAGGAGCGCAGCCTCCACCCAAGATATACCTTCGCACCGTTACCATCGAGAGTTAGGGATACGATATACCTAAGACAAATAAGGACGCCAAGTATGGGCACTTTGAGTTTACTGATGCCCTTTTGGATTGACGAATGAGCCAAAGAAGATATTCATGGATCTCTATGCATAGGATATTCCAACCCTATTTAGACGCCTTGTCGTAGTCTTCATGGATGACATCTTGATCTACTCCTGCCGAGTGGGGAGCATGAGTATCACTTAAGGATCGTGGTTACAATTGGTTGAGAGACCATCACTATACGCTGTAAGTTCGTTAGTGCAGTTTTGGCTTACTGAGGTGAGATTTTGGGACACGTGGTGTCGCAAGATCACGAGCTCGCGACCCGCAGAAGGTCGGGTGCAAAGTATGATCGAGAGGCCGGTCGCCGAGACACGAGCTGGGATTAGCCGTGTTGCAGAGATTCATCGAGATTTCTCCTGTAGATAGCAAAGACTTTATGACTGAAGCTGACCCTTAGCGAGTGTCAAGTTTGAGTGATGACCAATGAGGAGGCATTCCAGAGTCAAGAGGAGACTTACTTCATCCCATCTCGATAGTCCCTTGACAGGGATGTGGGTACACACAAGATATTGTAATGCTCGAGGGCCTGATTAGGATGTGTGTTTTGATGTAGTCCGGGAGGGTAGTAGCTTATGGTTCCTGTCAGTTGAAGAATCATGAGCAGAATTACCCCACACACGACATGGAGTCGGGCTACCGTAGTCTTCGCTGAAGATTCGCGCCACTACTTATATGGCGAGGTTCGAGGTGTACTGCACTATAAAGTCTCGAAGTATATTTTCACGCAAAGGACCTCAACATGAGGCAAACGGATGGCTTCTGGAAGTTCCTACAGATTTATGATGCACTCAATAAGTCACGAGAGCGCTGCTAGTATAGCTTCTGAGCCATGGATGCTCGATACGTGGGATGGGGCCACAGGTACAACGAGCGCATTCAGGTACCTGGGAGTTTAGTGGCTACACCGTCTCGCTGAAAGGCAGTGATTGAGTCCCAAAGCAAGGGACGCAGAGATAGTGTCCATCGTGACCGAGTACAAACAGTACGTGATGAGGGCTGGACCGCTCAAGCAGAGTAGTAGTCTTCGAGTAGGGATGTAGTGGTTCCCCATTCACCGACTCTTGAGAAAGGAGATTCTCGTGGAGTTTCATCGCCTCGATTTGCCGTGGCATCCGTGTGGCACGGCATGTACTAGGATATTCGCCGCCAGCATTCACGGAGCGGGATGAAGAGACACGTAGGGGACTTTGTTCGAGACGATGTCTCACATGTCGAAGATGTTATACGAGCACCGTAACAGCGGTGGCTACTGTACCTATCGGAGGTGGATGAGTGAAGTGAGAGCATCACACGATGGACTTTATGACCCACTTGCACCCGGGACGCATCGTAGGCATGACGTCAGAGCAGCGATAAAGGATCGCTCAATAAATCGGGCATTTCTAGCCGTATGGACGACCTTCGCCTTGGAGAGATTCGCTGGTTGTACATTCGAGAGATAGTCCGCCTACATGGAGTACCAGTATCCAGTGTCGAATAGGGTCTGCGGTTTACTAACGCACTCAAGAGTTTCCAAAGGCTAGCTAGCACACCTACCGACCATGAGTACAAATGGCTCCACCCGCACGATGGTCGGCCCGAGATGACTATACATTGGGATGAGAGGACATGCTACAAGCATGTGTCCCGGATCATAAGGGCGCCAATGAGCATTTACCCTATGCACTCGCCTACAACAACGCTTATCGTGCGTAGTATACAGATAAGACCGTATTATAATCAGACAGGGGAGGCCACAGTCAAAATTAATATGTTGGACCGAGTAGGGAGAGAGCCCATCACCGGGTCCTCGATTTGATCGTGAGACACTCCAGAAGGTGAGCTTATTTACAAGAGCCTTCTCACTGGCCAGCTTGTAAGAGTTATGCAGATGTGCGACGTCGACCCTAAAATTCAAGGTCGTAGATCATGTCTTCAAGGCGATGTCAGAGAGGAGGTCATGTTCCCAAGCAAGCGTGGGAAGCTATCGAGATTTATCGGTCTTTCGAGATACTCAGGAGAGTAGGCACCCACATAACAGCACGGCTAGCGTTACCGCCCAGGATGTCAAGTGTCCACGAGGTATTTCACGCCTCCATGCTTCTAAGTATACCCAGATCCAAACATGTGGTGGATTGGGGACAAGATAGAAGTTGACACTGATGTGGACCTTCGAGGAGGGACCAAGGTAGTACTTTGATGGCCGATCGGGTTTTGCGACGCAAGACCGTGGAGGCAATGAGAGTGCCAGGCGCACTATGGAGTGGGAGGAGTCCACGTGGGAGCCGTGAGGACACGATACATCACCTCATCCTCTTGTTTATAATGGTTGCACGAGTTTAGCTACGAGATTTAAATGATCACATGCATGGTAGAGTGCACGTTGTATATGCATGTGAGTGTTTTAATTGTCTGCACTCAGACAAAATTCCTTTATGAGGAGAATGTAAGACTCTGAGAAATTTAAATTCGAAAATGGTAAATTAATTTGCTATTTAAATTGTAATTTCAGTTAAAATCCGTAATTTCTTATTCTCTAGATCTCTGATGACAAAACGGATTGCACCGTTGGAATCTTCTCGTGAAATCTAGATAGCACGTCGACCCCCGCCGACCCGAGACAATAATTTACATCGCTGGTGATCGCGCTTCGAAGCCAGAACAATTTTCGATGCGACGAAAGTCAAGATATAACACGACTACATGCCACAGGAGTGGTATGAGTAGAGAAATGGATGTAAATGGATGGCCGAGATAGAGCTTCAATGTCAAACTGAGAGTTAAGACGTAATGATCATTTTGGAATCATAAGTTAGAAAGACAAATAACACAGCATTGTCTTCTCCAAAGTGAAGAGAGAAAAACGTCAATTGAAGGAGGAGATGTAGAGGGTCAGAAAATTGATTTTAGAGAGAACATCTGACTTCTCTCTAAAATACCTAACCGACCGCCTAAGTCTTCGAGGCAAAGCATGAAATGCTCTACGCGGCTGTGCTACGCGTGGACACTGATTTGAGGATTTTTGACAAACTCCGTGAGGTAGCGGATTCTCCCTACTTGGGTTTTACGCTGTTTAAGAGCCGTGTTGATGTTTCGTTGGTCGAGGCCTTGAACGGTTACGCCTGATCGTGGTCCCAAAACTCGGGACCGAAGTGTGAGAAATTATACCCCATTTCTGACACACCCGTGAATGGGTAATGGACTGTTTGGTGCAATGTGATGAATTGTGCAATAATAATTCATGTGTTGATGTGAGGCCTAAATGGTCATGGAAATCTCGTTCACAAAGTGAACCGACGACAGATTTTTCGAATAGTAACCGAGGGTTTCACTATTCCCGAGAATAGTGTTCACAAAAATTAATTTTGTGAATTAATATGTTTGGTCGAGTAATTCAAGAGAATTGCTCTGTTTGGATCATTAGCCCATGTGAGCTAATTTTGATGTGATGGAATAAGAATTACATAACATGATTGTGTGGATTTAATTTTTATGTGAATATATGCATGATTATATATTTGCATGTGTTATAGAATTGAAAAATTTGAATGGTACTATGTATTTCCATATGCACTGGGGCACCCTAGGACGATGTAGAGGAGTGCATGAGGTGTACTCGAGAGAATGGTTCGAGGGTTGTCTAATAATAAAGAATATCTGAGGGTAGTCCAAATAAAATATCAATCGTCGGAGTCGGCCCAATTGATATACATCGGAGGGTAGTCCATAACATCAATCGCCGAAGACGGCCCAATTGGATATATATACACTGAGGGTCATTCCACAATAAACATAATAATTTCATACGAGGCTTAGCGCAGTGTGAGGGAGCTCTGAGGACTCAGCAGCATTTGCATTCATTCACAGACACTCAAGCAGACTGCGCATTTGCTTTGAATGTGTGTTTACTTTGGAGTATCGTATATGCACTTAGGTGGAGAGTAGCCCACTTTAGGTGATTCCACTACCGAGCATTAGCTCACTCCCCGTCGAGGGATATTATTTACAGGCTGTGAGCTTAAGGAGGAGACTCGCCATCCTAGAGACTGAGTTTTTGTATTATTCTATCAGGCTTGGGTTACGATGTACTACATGTATTAGAATCTCTAATTTTAATATATGTGTTGTATAAGAGTAAAATTTGAACTCTTGAAACTATTGGATATAGTCGATATGAGGGTTGTGATGAGTATTGGTTTATGAGCCCGCGGTCGCTTTAATCATAGACTGTTATATCGGACTGCTTCAGATATGTTTTATAAAGGCGTTAGATTCGGGTAGAGCTCCCCGTACAAAGGAGACTCTACCCGATTTTCGTGAGAAATGTCGGGTCACCCGACATTCACGAATGCTCTCGCGGCCGACGGTAGTCACCGCACTCGGCTGGGGCTCACATAAGGTCTCGTGTGGGAATAGGCTATTGAGATTGAGATTGATTCCATACTACATAACCATACTTGGGAACTAGTGGAACTTCCACCAAGTTGTAAACCTTTAAATTCCAAATGAGTTTTTAAAAGGAAAAGGAAAGTAGATGGATCAATTGACAAGTACAAAACAAGACTTGTGATCAAAGACTTCAGACAAACTGAATGCTTTGATTATTTTGATACATATTCTCCTATGACAAGAATAAATTCCATAAAGATGGTGTTTTCAATTACTACATTGAGAAATCTTGAAGTACATCAAATGAATGTAAAAACAACCTTTCTAAATGGTGATTTAGATGAATAAATCTACATGGAGCAACTTGAGGATTTTATACTCCTGGACAAGAAAAGAAAGTCTATAAGTTAGTGAAATTCTTGTATGGGCTAAAACAAGCACCGACACAATGGCATGAAAAATTTGACAACGTTATGAGGTCACAAGTATTTAAAATCAATGAATGTGACAAGTATGTGTATATCGAGGATATAGAACATGGATATGTCATTGTATGTCTATACATAGATGACATGCTTATTGTCTACAATGATGATAAGATGATCATATCTACTAAGAATATATTGAATTCAAGGTTTGACATGAAAGACATGGGACCTACTGAAGTTATATTAGGAATAAAAATCATAAGAACATCAAATGGACTCAATCTAAGTCAGTCACATTATGTTGACAATATTCTTGAAAAGTTTGATAAAGACAACTCTGGAGTTGCCAAAACACCAATTGATGTAACACTGGATCCATCCAAGAATAAAGAAGAGAGTGTGCAGTGAGATATATTTTTATCCAAAGTAGTAATAGAGCGGAGTCTAATGTACTATTGAGTTGTACAAGACCAAGACATAGCCTATTCGGTTGAAGTGAATAGTTATACGGTAATCAAGACGAGCTGTGCGAGGATGTAAGTACTTAAGTACTACGTTTTACTCGTGATTATGAAATTTACACTATACAAGATATCTTGTTGTACTTTAAGATTCTGAGTCGATCTGAGTGGATATCAGATATTTAAAACTCAAAAATCACATAGTGGTTATGTGTTTCTGTATGGGAGGGGATTAGTCTGTCGACCTCCAAAGCAACAGTTGTGCGGATCCACAATGGAATATGAGTTTATAGCCCTAGACAAATGTAGGGAAGAGGTTGAATGGCTACGCCACTTTTTAGATGATATTTTAAGATGACCAAACATGTGCCTCCAATATGCATACATTGTGATAGTCAATCTGCTATTGGTGAAACACAAGTAGTATGTATATGACAAAAGTCTTAGACATATTAAGTCGTAGACCTGATACCTGCATCGGAGATAAACTACCCTCGATTGGTATTATCTCTTTAGAATATGTATAGTCCAGAGATAACATTGTGGTTCGCTGCAAAATTTAAGCAGGAGTTAGTTGAAAGGTCATCGGGAATGAAACCAAAACCCGTAAAAGAATAAGTATCTGATGGATACCCGACTAGCCCGACTAGAGATCACAAGATACATGTTGAAGGGACAACTAAATTGTACAGGCTTTGATTTGATCGTTGTGGGGATCTTCTCTTGTCCATTCCTATGATGAAACGATGATGCTCATAAGGAGAAGGTTAAGTTATGCTTTCAATGATCTCTATGCATTGTAAAATAGTAACATGAGCTACTCTTAATTTAGGAGATCACCTATGTAAGAGTGAAGTGGGGTGCTTCAAAGGGAATTGAATAGGGCACAATTCCTATTAAACTCTTGTAGAACCAGACACATGTTTATGAACAAAACGAACATAAAATTGAGAGCTAGGAAATATTATAAAGATTTCTATGTAAGGTATGTCATCATCTACACAAAAAACAGAACAATTCAAGGGCATCATGTCTACTATTTGGTTAGTAGAGTAAACATACTTTTTCAAGGGAAGGTTCAAAGGGTAACACCTATCTTTCATATTCAAGTTTCAACCATTGTATTCTATCACTTATGAGGAATCGTTTGTCTGGACTTTAGGTGTCAATTTCATTCATGTGGGGAATTGTTGGATTTTTATTCGTTTGAGTGAAATTAAAGTCGTAAAATGGTTGGTTTAAATTTTGAAACATTAGTTTTATGGATTTAAATTCCTTTTTCAATTCTTTTTATGAATATTCATTCCTTTCGTCCGTTTGGACACGTAATTGGAAAAACTTTTTGTTCATCCCCTTAGGTGGTCTATATATAGACGTCAAAATCATCAAAGAAAGGAACTGAACCTGAGTTTCTTCCTTCTCCCTCATCAGTGATAGTGTCAAACTATCTTCAATTTGTTGGAGTGGTTGTAAAGTGCTATTGCAGACCATTCCTTCAATCGTTTTATCCTGGGAAACAAACGCATGTGATTCTCAAGCACTAGTGGAGAAGGGCGATTTTGTTTTAAGGAGATTGTGAATTTACACAAGAATTTACGTGCTTCTATTGTCGTCTCTTCCAATGACTAGCTAAGTGTTGATTTTTTGCAAGTATATAATTGTTATGTAATAACCAGGTTTTTCTATAGGCTTTAGTTGTCAAAGGAAAACATATTGCAACTTATAGGTTCTGATACCATTTATAATGATTTGATCCAATCATGTAGATATTGTCAACTTTCTTTGCACCGAAATGACCTTCATGGCTTTAAAATGCATCTACTAGATTAAGAGAACACATATCATATATTGTCAAAAACTTTTTTTCCAATTGGATGTGGGATGTGACCCTCACTAATATAATAATATAATAGATGTCACGCATCTTCTACCATCTAACTTGTGACGCCCCCAACACCGGGTGTTTTGATACCACTTACTTGTAACTATCTTTTACTTTTTACCATATCATTAACTTGTTCATTCATGTACTGTTAAACATTTAACTTGAAATATATTATGTAGCGACGGATTGAAATATGTTAAAACTCTATAAATGGGAGTGTTCAACATATACAAGTACAACATTGCTGCAACCAAAACATATACAATAATAGACCAAAAGGTCTTCAGTGGGCACCTAGTAGTGTGTTAGCCTTGATTGCTAATGTGGATTGTCCGTGCTTCTAGTTCCTGCTTCTTCTATACCTATAAGGATGAAACACCCATGTTAAGCTTATATCTTAGTGGGAAATAATACATGTGGACGACCTCTAATAAGGGTCATCACACTTTAGACAACTGCATATAACTTTAACATTCATTTACATATACACATGCTTATTCATGTTTTGAACATATCATCTATAGATATGCTTCTACGTATATCATACTTATTCGTCTTATCATATTTCATTCCATATTATCTTTCATTTACATTTTTTCTTCTTGTACTTATAACTGTATACGTATCATCACATAGCAATGTCATGCTTCTCATATTATGTCATGTCATTTGCATATTCTTGTCATTTATCTTTTGTTTCATGCCTCCAAATACCTTAGAAGTGGATACAAGAACTATAAGGACCGAATGTCTTTGATATCGTGTAGAGACAATGACGAATATAAGAGCCGAAGGCGTTGTTATCGTTGTACGAAGTGATGTGAAATACATAAGGGCGTTTGTAATGACAACGGGGCGATCGATAATGTTGTAGTATTTTCTCCCTAATAGGCATGCCCACCTAACCCTCTACTAGGTTCTAAGCAAACAATCTGTTTCTTTTATTTCATTTACAATATATATCTTATATTCCCGAATAACTATTGTTATCCGGTAATCATATGAGATATTTTCTTATCATTTCCGCATGCATATTTACCCATGAATCATTTAGACATTTGTATATCTTTACTTATGCTTTATTTGGACGTTTAAGTCAATCTCATATGTATGGGTGTACAAATTATCATTTAATATCATCCCTTAACCAAGGAATAACACTACATTTAAACACATTAGCAAATGAGGCAGAAACAATGTTTGCCCTTTCAGCATGTGGCGAGGTACAAACATTTTCTATATAATTTTTATACTTGTCTGAACCCTTTCATTCCCACTTATTAGGATCCTCATTAGTCAATGGACGATTGTTAAATTAACGAAAGACGGGGAACCAAACGGGGACTAAGCGGGTATGCACTGCGAAGCCATGCTACGCTGGCCCGATTTAGAAGATTCGAGAAAACTTAGGCTCGAGTTCGCCTAGGCGTAGGGACCTCTGCCTAGGCGTAGGGGTGTCAGGCTGAATGCAGAAATGGCTAGATTTAGCCATTTTCAACGAAAATCTCCTTCTAAACTACAACCAAGGCTCGACCAACACATTTATAAATTACCAAAACTCATACATATCCCACAGCCAATATTTCTAATAGGAATTTTCTTTCACTACTTAGACAAAGTGGGATTTCCATACTAGTAATCCATACAAATTCATACTATAGTTTCCATACCTTAGATTTTCTTGAACGTCTCTTCTTCCTTTTTCTTTCTTCTTCTTCTCTTCTTTCTCCTTCCCTTCTCTTCACCGAATTTACCCTATCCAAAAGCAAAAAAAAACAATTTCTCTTAAAGCCATGTTTAGCTTTATCCAAATTTTGAATTACTTTTTTACTTTTGCTATTTGGTCATTTCTTTTCCTTTTATTTGCAATTCCACTTATTCAAATCCTACTTCAATATCCAATCTTCTTAGATTATGACCCTTGGGTTCTGAATTGATAAATTACTAATTTACCCTTAACTCTTGTATCAATTTCGGATTTTTGCTTATTTTATTTTCTTAGCATTATTTTTATTCCGGAAAAATATACATTTACTTTTATTATACCCAAAACATATTATAAAACTGTCATGGTATAATTTGGGGTGTTACAATAGATATGTTTGTAACGTTGATTTACAATTGCAGTTAGAAAAAAAAAAAGGTAATCAAGCTCACCTACATTTACTAACTAAAACTCTAGGTACGAGTAAACTTTTATCATACTAATTATCCATTTACAGGAAAAATATTTAAAAAAGAATTTAAGTTAAAGTAAGGAAAAATGAAAACGTGGCGGACCTGGGTGTACCTACGAGCAAATGCCTGATTTTTTGAAAAATTGCCCACAAGGAATTGATCTCCAAATCTTAAGGTTGGAAATAAAATTACCTAATCATTATGTTACAATCTGTAGGCCACGAACATGGCATGCCCAGGATCACCATAGTTAGAAAACAAAACACAATAACAGAGAGAAATTTGTGAGGTCGCGTACTGTGATTTGGAATCCATCATGCTTTACGGAATTAGCGACGTCGCGAACACGGCTGAATCTTACCATATCCGCCGTTAAAACAACGGCTAATGAGATTGCCGCTCCACGAGAGGAGAGTTTTCTCTAGATCTGGATGTGAGTCAAAATGTATCATTAGGGTTAGGGAGGGACTTGAGCACTTATTTATAGAGTTTCCGACCACGGGCCCTCTCATTACGAGGCCGAGGGTCGGCTTCCGACCTGTGCTTGATACAGTGGGGCGATTAGAGAATCCATATATCTCGCGCTATTAGGCCGAGCTAATTCAGTTAATTTCAATTCATATAGCCCATTAGAGAAATTCTTACATTCTCCTACTTGGGCGATATTAATTGAAACGAGCTGTGTCTTGCACCCTCGTATTGGTCTCTGATTAATTCTTAATAATCAATCCCATCCAATAAAGTCTCGAACAGAATCATGGCCGTGCTTGCATGTACTCATGCGAGCGCTGTGATACGCGAGCTTTCAACTTTGCGTATGGATTCAATATGTTAATGTGTTAAATGGAATGATACCTCATAATGAGTGATACTTCATGTGTTATCCATTTTGTTAGTCAAATTCTCTCTCCATAAATTAATCCGCAAAACTTAGTGTCGTAGAGAATATCCATCATGATTCCTGTGAAACACAGATATGTCTTACCTTGATAGTTAACTGTACTTTATGTGTAACAAGACATATTGTTAAGGCTAATGCCAAGAATGCCCCATACTTTGTACTCAGGTTTTACCTGATGCCTCGAGATTTTCAGTATATGTACTAAAAACTTGATAAATCTACATTCACAAATACCTCATTGAATGCAAAAGAGTTGATACATATTCAAATATTACAAAAATGTAATGAAATCAGATACAAACTTCATAAGAGCAACATAAAACTAAATAGCTCCTTCTAATTGACAGTATCCCATGATACTCCTAAGCCCACGTGTTAATGGCGTATCGTCGAATATCTGAGCGAAGGCCTTTAGTTAAGCGGATCTACTTGTCGTATCGTCTGTTGAAATGTGCTCATTCTTGATATAACCCCCAGTGAACTTTTTCAGCACATAGTCGGTACTTGACCTCCATGTCTTAGACCCACTTGAGACCTCTGTTGTTGTTAACAAACAACCTTTGCCAGTTATTGTCTAAATACAAGCGCTAATGGGCTATTCACAAAAATCAAAAATACGAGTTAACTCATAATGAGGTTTGAAGACCAAATTGCTGAGTAGCGGTGAAAAGCATCTTCTGAGCTTCATTACATGGTAGAGGATCTTCATTGATTTACATTTCTCACTTTTCCATGATCTTGCCTCCTGCTAACTTAAAGATGTAACTTTGTTGTTGACTTCTTTTCATCGACAGCCGGTAGTGAATCCGAATACTGATAGTTGTAGGTCCTTAACATGTTTGTAAAAATCAGCATATAGTCTTTTGTCCTCTTTAAGTACCTCGCAACCTTCTTGGCGACAACGATGATCGTGTCTGGTTGGTGATGTCTGCACAGAAGTCTGTTCTGAAAGCAATATCCAGGCTAGTACATGCTTAGGCATACATAATACTCCCAAGTGCACTAGCATAAGGTACATTCTTCATTTGGGCTTTCCAAAATCTGAATGAGGACATTGTGGCAGACTCGACTTATCACGCTGGGCGGGGGCGATTCATGAGAAGCACATTGTTGCATGTTGAATCTTTCTAAAAATCACGATCCCGACATATGCCCTCTGAGATAAACCGATAGTCGCGAGCGATTCTATGAATCTCGATGCCGGGACAAGACGCCTCACCAAGGTCCTTCATATCGAAGTTCTTTGACAACTTGTCAGCTTTATCTCATGCGAGTAAACGAGGTCGTAGCTTTATGACGGAGGATATCATCCACGTAGAGTATAAGGAAAATGAATTTCCTCCTTGACCTTCACGGTATATACATTGATCTACTTTGTTCTCCAACAAAACCATATGAAGTAACAGCACTATGAGAGGGAATTTTTTAAGTAACATTATCTAGAAGCTTGCTTGAGACCATAAAATAGACACTAGGTTTACATACAAGCGTACTGAATCATTTGCCTCGAACCTTCGGGTTGCATCATATAGACTTCTTCGTTAAGATTACCATTGAGAAATGCGGTTTAACATCCATCTGGTGTAAACTCCATATCGATGAGCAACTAATGCATGATCACTACGAAAAAATCTTTAGAAGAGACTAGAGAAAAGGTTGCTTCATAGTCACACTCCTTCTCTGAGTGAAACCCCTCGCTACCAAAGTCCTGCTTTAAACTTCTCAATCTTTCCTTTGTGTCCCTTTAGTCTTATACACCCATTTGCAGCCAATGGGCTCATGACCTCCCCTGCAATTCCAACAAGTTCCTTCAAACTCCATTATGCCTCATAGATTGAACTTCATCTCTCATCAGATCCAACCATAGTCTCCGACTGGTGATCCATTACTCTCCTCCTCCTCCTCCCTCCTCCTCCTCCCTCCTCCTCCTCCCTCCCCTCCTCCTCTCCCTCCTCCTCTCTCTCTCTCTCTCTCTCTCTCTCTCTCTCTCTCTCTCCCGCACAAGTCACCGATCAGGCCACGT
This sequence comes from Tetrastigma voinierianum, assembly GCA_016808115.1. NCBI lineage: Eukaryota > Viridiplantae > Streptophyta > Magnoliopsida > Vitales > Vitaceae > Tetrastigma > Tetrastigma voinierianum. The sequence continues at coordinate 553,717 of JAEQBH010000222.1, read as the reverse complement.
AACCGAGCATCGCAGTCTGCCTCCTATATGCACTAAATAGTCCGGTGGCATACCGATCGCCTCCCTAATGATCTCCCATCGAGCAGCAATAGCCACATCCTGCACCTGAGAGCCTTGATGAACTTCATTAGGAGCTGTCTCGACAATGTGACCTAACTCAACATGTTCAATACAGGTGTGGGAGTCCCACAATCATCTGTGACTGAGTAGGGAGTTAAAGACACATATCACCCAATCGGTACGGCCATCCCTAATAGTCCAGGAGCAAATACTTTCTTCTACTACATCAACTCCAAAAATTGCCTGTCTCAGATTCCACAATTCTTGTGCCTTCCATCGGGATTATAGAACCGATAACCCTTCGAATGTTCCGTAAGATACAAAGTAACACCGAGTGGTTCTGGGTCCACCCATTTAATGTCGGGATTATACAAATTCACTTCGCAGACATCCCCAAACCTTAAGATGGTTTAAGCTAGGCTTACGCCAGCCCATAACTCAAAAAGGAGTCACCTTAACAGCCAGAGGGTACACGATTTCTAATGTACAAAGCCTGCTTTCAAAGCTTCACCCCACGTAAAACCGTAAATTTGGTCTACTAATCATACTCCTTACCATTTCCATAAGAGCGATTATGCCTTTCATTACAATTCATTTTGCTCAGACTCCAGCATAGTAACCGAGCCACTATCCATAATCCTCTAAGTATTTGGCGAATGGCCCTTGTCGGCTCCCAAGATCGCCATGCTTACCATAATACCTCCACCCTACGATCTAACAACCTTATGATCTTTTCCTAACTGCCACTTCACCAAAATCTTGATCCTGTCAAGAGACTCACCTTTTATTTAATCTACGTATAACCATTGGGCTATCGAGAATAGTCATCAATAAATGTGATGAAATAAAAATTTCTACGCACAAGGTCACAGATATATCCACTTATATTCTGCAATGACCTCCAACAAGTCTAACTTCTAATCGCAGCTTTCTTTCTTATCTGGTCATTTTACCTCTACAACAATTTCACGTAGATGTCTCTAAGTCATTTTAAGAGCAAAGTGTGATGTGTTAGTCTTTATCACCTTTCTAATTTATCCTGTGAGATATGGGCCAAATGCTTATGCCACAATGCATAAGACTGCTCCCTTAGGTAATGGTCTCTTAGAAACAACCTTTTCACCAGAGGCTTACGATATGTCATTGGGAGATAAACACACCGTATTAACTATTGACATATAACACCATCCTTATTTTTTGAATCAAGAAACAAAGAAATAACATTGCTCTTGATTTCAAAAGAGTAGTCATACTTGTCCAAACACGATACTGAAACTAAGTTCCGTCTAAATGAAGGTACATAAAAAGTGTCTTTCAACATTAATCTAAAACCAGAGTCTAGAATCAAGATTACATCTCCCACAAACACAACATCGCCTTTCGCTGGGTTTCCCACTATGAGTCTCGACCATCCTAATTCGCTTCTCCGCTTATGAATCAGACGGTAAACACAACATGATTACCGCGACCGCTTATCGAGCCACCAAGAACCGGACGGTGCTTCGCATAGGTTGGATCTACAAACAAGTGCTAAAGAATCATTACCCGTAGGCTCACGCTTCGACAACTGCTTTAAACTCGGACAATCCTTCTTTATGTGACCTTTCTACAAAAAGAAGCAAATGCCACCATCCCTTGGAAGATGTCTTTTTTTTAACTCCATATTGTCGATTGACCTAGTGTCATGAGTACCTTTATGAGTACAATTTCGACTTCTTATTTTTCCTTGCGGGGAACTAGAAACATATAAGGCCATATGCCCTTTTTCCTTCTTAATTTTTCTTTCCTCGCCACCACCCTTGCTATCAAGTCATTAATCGACCAAGTCTCATATCGGGAATCAGAATTTTGCCCTATAATCCCAAAATCGTGGAAGGGTGTTTAGGTTTGACGACAATGCAAGATCGTGAATGGAAACATTAAGAGCTCGCTTCGTCTTTAGGTCTGCTTACATCCTAAGGACAAAATTTAACCCCAAAGAAGACCATCATACTTTTATATTGAAGAGCTTTTGAAGAAGTGTACTAATCTTAGCATTGCATGAAATGCTGCTTAAATTTCAGCCAAGGTCGCCATCACTTCCCTTAGCAAGACAAATACCGGTAAACCACTTTTAAGTGTTCAATGGATTTATTCATTGTCAATACAAATCCCATTGCTCTTTCCCAGCAAAGATAGTCCGTTTCTCAAATTCTTCAATACTGTGGCCGTGATATCCGCGCCCATTCTTTGTGTAAGATAATGCATGATTCACGTACCTCCATTCCAAATAGAAAATCCTCTTCCATTTCTTAAAGTTCAATCCAAGAAGGACCCCAATTGAAATGGAATTGTCGCTACAGAAAAGTGACTCCGATAAACAAACAAACAATACAATCGCATCATACAATACTTATACGTAGAATTACATACATCATCACATAATCACCTTAAAGAATATGACATGCAACAGACACTCTCCACACGACAAATGCGCCATGATAACATATTCTAATCTTTCGGAACACCACCTCGGGGTGATGAACCACTAAGACAATATTTCTCAAGCACATGCTATACACGCATTCTCCATGAACTAACACAAGATCACCTCCTTTTTGGGGAGTATGATCACGTTAATAAAACAGAGACATCCCACCACAATATGAGACTAATATTTCTCAACCTACCAAGTGTGCCACTGTGGTCACAACCTAATCAATCCTTGAAAATCTCTCATACTGTGGATATAAAACTTTATGTATCACATTCACTATATATATATATGTAATGTCGACGGAAAACAAGGGGCGATGTCTTTACATTACATGTCATGCTAATTATACCGTCTAATCTATTAATAGACAATTCAAAAAGTAATTAATTAATTACCTTAATGAAAGACGTTATGAAAATAATAATGATAATTCAAATAGTAATTAATTAATTACCTTAATGAAAAGACGCAGGAAAATACAACGGGACCGTCAAAAATCGGGTCAATGGATCCGCCTCGATGACGTCATCAAATCCGCTACTCCGCCGATCGCACTTGCTCGTAATGGTCATACAGGTCGCATTGCCGCGCCTACACATAGAAGGCAGGTGGCACGTCCGCCTCCTCCGGCGACGGCCACCCATCAATATTCTCGCCTCGACGATAGATCCTAAATATGTAATAAAATTTAACTTTCATTTGTTAAAAAATTTAACCGACAAAAACCCTCGAACAAAACCTAATCCGCATATTTCGCCTCTAAACTATGGCAGCTCGATGTTCATATGTAAAGCCACGAACACGCACGCTCTTCGTGATCACCATAGCAAAAAACAAAACACACACAATCTGCACGTCGATTCATGCACTCTACTGAATCCATCATGCTTTTTTACGCGAATTAGCGACGATCCGCGAACACGAACTCAAGATCTTCTTCTCCCTATCCCTTCGTTAAAACACTGGCCAATGAGATCACAAATTTAATGAGGAGAGTTTTCAGATCCGACAGAATAAAATTGTAGATTTCACAGTAAGCAGTGAAGTGACTTTAATTATTTAGATAGTCTTCGATCACACTGCCTTCCTCATTGATTTAGTGTATAAGATTTTACTACACTCAAATTTTCAAATTCTATTATTTGGGATCGATTTAATCCATATATCTCACCTTTATTGCACTAAACTATCTGGGGCGACTCTAATCCATATAGCCCACATTAAGAAATTCTTACACAATCAATGAATAAAATTTCGGTTTTTCTACCGACATCTGCATTCGGGCCGGCCGACATCGATATTGCCAATCGACACCGATGGCCAAAAATCGAGAAAAATCGAGAAAATTGATGAAATATCGGAAATCCCAATATTTCGGCGAAATTTCGAGACTGGGACACACGCATTCGTCACAACCGATTTTTTCAAAAAATTGGCAAAAAATCGCCGATATATCAGCGATATCGTCAATATATCGACAATATCGGCGATATATTGCCGATTTTTTGAAAAAATCGGCTATGATATGGACCATCCAGATTTTGTCATGATTTGATCAAACGGTCTAGATTTCGTTTGCCTTTTTAAATGCATCAAATGACTATATTTTTAATCCAACGGTTGATTTTAAATCGAAAGCTTAATCTAACGGTTCATAATGATTTCAACGATATATAGATGATCCAATCGTTGTATTTTGAACCAAAATCAAATCCAACGGTTAGAAATAAATCACAACGATTTTTTGACAATCCAATGGTTATTTTGACTCCAAAAAAATTCTATAAATACCCCTAAAATCATACAATTTCATTACAAACTCATCCATCCATATCTAAGCTCCATTTGATTCTCAAATTATTTTTTCTTTGTTCTTTATCCTAATATTTTGAAGATATTGGTTTTTAAGGTTTCAATTATAAAAAATACAATGTTAATTAAGGTATGTTTTTTTGTGAATTAATTTTGTATTTATGCATATTTTATTTTTAATGTATCTTAGTTTTATTTTGGTGTTGAAGTAGTTTATAATAAATATTTTTATACTATAGTTTTATTTTAGTTTAATTTGATAATAATAAATTACGTTAGATATAATGTTTGAAACTTAGATATTACACATCCTACTATTAAACAATTATAATTATTTTAAGTTATAAATTTAGATATTCTTAAATATCTTAATAATATTATTTTAGTCATAATATTACTAACTAATATAATTTTTAGGTAATTAATACATTAGTTATTTAGTTAATAGTACATTAAATTTTGAAACATTTTATACTATAATCTTATTTTAGTAATTGAAACATATTACTTACATTAAATTTTAGTTATATAATATTTGAAACTTAGTTATAACTATTTAATTTTAGAAATTTAGATCTTCTTAGATCTCTTAATAATATTATTTTAGTTCATAACATTACTAACTAATATAATTTTTAGTAATTAATTATATTAGGTATTTAGTTAATAGTACATTAAATTTGAAACATTTTTTATATTATAATCTTAATCTTATTTGGGCACTTGAAACATACGTCTATTAAATTTTAGTTATATTATGTTTGAAACTTAGTTATAACTATTTAATGTTAGAAATTTAGATCTTCTTAGATATCTTAATAATATTGTAAGACCCGAGAAATTTCAATTTTTGGAAAAATGGCAAAATCGTAATTTCGACATATAAATTGTTAATTTCAAGCTAAAAATCCGTAATTTATTCTGTGATCTCAGATGATTTAAACGACTTCACCGCAATCGCCTCGCTTAAATATGTTTGAAAATGCAGAAATTTCACAATTTAAATACGGAATTTACACGCTTTTCGGCGATCGCTTCGCCGTGAAAATCTAATTTTGATGCCGACAAAAGTCACATATAACAAGTACTATGTGCCATAAGCGGTATGGAGTAGAGAAATGATGAAAATGAACGATCGAGATATGCCGAATGTCAAACTGGAAATAAAGGGACGAATAATATTATGGATTTGATTTAAGTCACTAAAGGACAAAACTTGGCATAGTGTCTTCTCCTTCATTAAGCCAAAAAAACGTGAGATGCAGTGTGGAATTTACAGTGGGTTCCGTTTGGGAGATTTTAAGAGAGAGAGAGCACTTCTCTCTAAAAATACGGGCGATCCGACCGTCTAGCCGGACAAGAAGGAGAATCAAGCCACGCAGAGAGTGGCTTCGCAGGTACTGGACAGGAGTTTCCTCAACTCCGAGAGGTAGGCCCCTACTGGGGCTTTATTCCCCGCTTTGAGTGATTTCCTTACAAACGCTTGAGCCGAACGGCCGTTAGGCCGTAAGATCTACTCCCAAACTCGGGATCGAATTGATATGAATTTTTGGAAACCAAAATGTTTAGCCCGTAACTGTGAGGGGGCTGTTTGGTGTTTTAATTACAAAGTTTGTATTAAATCATGTATCGACAGGGCCGAGCTAAATGCCTAAAATGCGTTCACAAGGTGATGATTTGATCATTCGAATAAGAACGAGGGTTTTACTATTCCTGGGAATAGTGTTTAAAAAAATATATATTTTTGTGTGAAAATGTGTTTGGTCGAGTGATTCAAGTTAAATTGCTCGTATTTGATCATTAGCCCAAGTGAGCTAATTTTGATGTTTGAAATGATAATTACATGACATGATTGTGTGATTGATATTATGTGGATATGTGCATGTTTACATATTTGCATGTGATTGACCCAGATTGAAATGACATGCATTCCATACGCACCTAACATCCTAGACTATAGAGTTAGTGCATGAGACGAAATCTGTAGAAAATGGTCTGAGGGTCAGTTTCAAAAACTAGAAATGACTCCGAGGGTAGTCCATACTTAAATATCAATCGTCTGAGATTCGCCCAATTGATATACACGGAGGGTAGTCCACATACAATATCAATCGTCTGAACGCCCAATCTGATATACATCTGGAGGGTAGTCCACTAAATATAACACTCCGAGATGGTCCACAATTTATAACATCGGAGGGTAGTCCACCAATAGAACATAATATTCTCATACGAGGCTTAGGCGAGTGTGAGGAGTCTGGTGGAGGACCCTGATCCGAGTTGAAAGTCATGTAGACATTCAAGTGTGGATCATGCATTTGCTGGAAATGTGTGTTTAATTTTAATATCAGACCGCACTTGTGCTGATTTAAAGAACCCACTAGTGGCGATTCCACTATCGAAAGAATAGCTCACCCCGTCGAGGGATATTATTTCCATGTGCACAGGAGCGTGTGAGGACGAGATCATCCCATAGCCGAAGCTTAGAAGAAAGCCGGATGTGGCTTTGATGATTTTCCACATGTATTAGAATTCTCTAATTTTGATATTTATCAGATAAGAGTAATTTACTAACTCTTAACTATTGGATATAGTTGATTCATAGTCGTATATTGTGATGAGTATTGTTTGATGGGCCTATGGGCCGCTTACTCATGTCAGGATTATATTAGATCGTTTGGGGACGTGTATATGCAGTAATCAGATTGGGGTAGAGCCTCCGCATGTTAGACTCCTCCCATTTTCTTGGGCAGCTCAACCAGATCACTTATTCAGCAAATACGTAGCCAACTTATCTCCACAGGCGCCACGCTTAGTAGACGTGTTTGTATACTAGCCACCTTAGGCCAGAGGTGATTTGTGGCTTAGTCAAGCTCAAAAGTAGTCATCACTACCAGTGTCTGATGTTCTATTAGGTATGAGGATTACTTCAGAAGGCATGAACAAAAACTAGAACACTATGTGTTTTCTGTGTGCTTTGATGAATGGTTATATGTATGTGTGAAAGGTGTATAACATGCGTTGATTGATCATGTGTCGGTAGTTCGATTGTGTGCTTGTGTGGATAGCACTTAGGACAACAAACTAGATCGTTGAACACTGTGGTTGTTGTGGGAATAAGTCGTTGAGAAAAATTTTATAAAATGGTCCGTAACAAGTCCGGACAAAGATTCCACTTTTGACAAGAACATAATGGGTTTTGTGGAAAATTGGAAAATTATTCCAGTTTTTGCACAAGAAAAATAACTAAAATTTCACAGTTAAAATTTTCTTGAAGTAGCAAGGAAGGCTACCGATGAGAATGAAAAAAATGATGATGAAAATTATTTATTAAGGTTTTACCAATCGAAAAATCAAGAAAATGGAAGAAAATTGAAGAAAATGAATTTTTATAATTTATTAGAGTATCCTGGAAAATGAAAATATATATATATATATATATATATAGGAATATATATAGGAATATATTTTTGGGTGTTGTTTTCCAAAAGAGGTCAAGAAATGAAAAATATATATATAAAAAAAGATTTTCGTGCAGACTGAACGGGCTACGCCCATCGATCATAAGGCAGCGCTGGCGCAGGAGGCGCGCACGCCGGCTACAAGATAAGACGGGCGCAGAGCGCCAGCGGCGCGCAGAGCGCTGGTGGGAGCGCAGCGCAGGCCGACGCCGGGCACTCGGCGCAGCGCCATGACGCCAACGCTACGGCGGCAAAGCGTAGCGCATCGGGCGTGAGCGCTGCTACAGAAGAAGCGCATGGGTTCATGAGAAGGCGCAAGACAGCTCGGGCGCTCAGGCACGCTGCGTGCTCTACCGCAGCCGGGTGTTTTGTGCACTTTGACTCGCTGGATCGCTTGACTCAAGACGCCTCGAGACACTCAAAATGAACACCGCTCATTACAAAAAATTTCAAAAATATTTTAAATTTAATTAAAATCAAATCAAATAAAAAAAAATAGAGAAAATTTTCGAAAAATAAAATTTTCAAAAATGAAATTTTAGTTGATCAAAATGATTTGTTTAAAATGAAATAATTGCCTTGCATTGCTTATAAATGCAAGGACTTGATATATATGCACTGATTTTGTGTATGATTAGTGTCTCGAGGCTGTGTTTATGCCTTAGATACTCAGATTGAGATTTAATCGCCATTTTAATGGTAGATGGCTAAGAGACGACGAGGACGAGGACGCCCACTGGCAATCGGTCGCACTACCGACATTTGACCGCCGCCGATATTTGATCGCAGGCTCACGAGGCCGTAGGTGTTGCGGCCAAGTTATCGCACAAAGATACAGGTAGTTGTGGAGGTCCTAGTAACCTCCAGAGATTTAGAGCGCACCACCCTCCGACATTCAGCGTGGGGGAGAAGACCCGATGGTGGCGCACCATTGGTTTATGCAGACGAGAACGGCAGACCGGGAGGCTACGGAGATCACCTCCGATACGACCAGATCGTGCTAGCCGCATCTCCAGCCTAGAGGGCGAGGCCCTGCATGGGCGGAGACGGGCTGTGACTCTAGAGACTTAGAGGTTATGATATGGGCAGAGTTTCGTGAACCGCTCATGGTAAGTACTTTCCGTAGATCGTGGAGGCGAAGGCTCAGGAGTTCCTGGGCCGGGGCTGTGTGGGGCGACGATCGTGATGGACTACGTGGGCTGTGATTCCCGTAGCACCGATTTGTCGATGATTACGTGGCCACCGACATGCTTCGGGCGCGAGATTCGAGAATGGACCGGTTGTCCATTCAAAGCCGTGGATTGTAGGACTCGCCTACAGATACGGATTCCATGGTCGGGACTACCAATTACTGCAGAGAGAGATGGAGGATGCTCGGAGCACTCGGGATGCGAGTGTTAGTGGTAAGAGGAAGGACAATCAGTCTTCTTCCAGTTCAGGAAAGAGGCAGAGAGCTTCTAGTTCACGAGGGTTCCAGAGTCGCGCCATCCGGCAAAGGGATACGAGTCACGGCCAAAGGATGTGATGCGGTGTGCTACCATCAAGCCGCCAGCCTGACATGAGACTCCGGATCGCCCCTGCAGACAAAGGATCCTGTGGCCGGACATCGCGTCCCGCCAAGAAAGAGGACAGAGAGGATACGCACATTCCTCCACAAAGACGCAGACAGCGAGGGGCCAGCCTCAGCTTTCAGTGAGCTACACGGCACCCACATTTCACAAAGTGTGCCTCGAGAGGCCGTGAGTATGGGCAGAGGGCAGAGGATCGAGCCCAGCGTGCAGGACATCGTGGGTCCAGGCGTGTCTACGCCGCCACACCGCGCCGAGCCGCCAGACGCTTATACAGGTACGTTTGCTATCTCGCTTTATAGCTGAGTGTTATTTGATTCCGTGCTTCTCGTGATTCATTCATCGCCAGACAACAGGATCGAGTCGGGCTTGCAGGTTGAGACCTTGGGAGGGAGCCTTTGTATGTGAGTTCTCCCTAGGGATTAGGGCGAGAACAGGATGATATGTCGAGGCTGCGAAATGAGATCTCGGGACTCACTACGCTGGACCCGAGGATCGCGGATTACGTCGAGTTCGATGTCATCTCGGGGGATGGATCGGGTCGATGTACCATTGCGGTCAAGTATCGATCAGAGCCGCAGATATTATGCACCACACGCGGATCTGCATCGCGGTGGTGTTTCGGGTGGAGACAAGATGACATTTTGCCCCGCATAAAGATACGAGTCCGTGTCGTGATTACTCACGGCCGGGCAGAAGAGCCTTACCCCCGAGGACGAGAGAGACTGTGACTTAGATCTACCTCGAGTAGTATGCGAGTATGTGGATGTTTTTCCGTGATGATTACTTCACTACCGGCTGCATGGTAGACTTCTGTGATCGAGTTACACTGGTACTTCACCCATCTCTATGACTCGCAGAGATAGATGGCACCAACAGTCATAGAACTCGCAGTCCGCTTACATGAGCTATTGACAAGGGTTCATTAGACCGAGCACTTCACCAGGGCGCCCGTACTCTATTTGGCGAAGAAGAAGGACAAGACCCTTCGATCATTGATTACCATAATAACCGTTACGATCAAGAATCTGCACTGGCTACCGAGGATCGACGATTTGCTCGATCAGTCAGAGGAGCGAGCTCCACGCAAGATAGACCTCGTGACCGGTTACCATCAATCGAGGGTTGTGGATACAGATATCCCTAAGACAAATAAGGGACGCCAAGCATGGCACTTTGGTTACTGGGTGACGCCTTTCGATCGACGACGCGCCTGCCGCATCTATGAATCTCATGCATGATATTCCAACCCTATTTAGACTACTTGTCGTGGTTTTCGTGGATGACATCTGACCTACTCCCGCCGTAGTGGAGTAGCTGAGTATCACTGAGGATCGCTTTACAATTGTCGTAGAGACCATCACCAGACGCCGTTTAGTAAGTGTGAGTTCCGCCATCGAGGTGAGATTTCTTTGACACGCGGGGCGCCGTGATCGGAGGCTGGCCGACCTAGAGAAGGTCGAGGCAAGATGAGTCGAGGAGGCCGGGCCGGGCCGAGATACGAAGCCTCGATCACCGTACAGAGATTCATCGAGGATTTCTCCCAGATAAAGAAAGACCTACGATCAGTCATCCAAGGAGGTCAAGTTTGATCGATGACCGATGCGAGGAGGCATTCTAGGAGTTGAAGAGGAGACTTATCGCCCCATCTTCGATAGTTCGACAGGGGACGGGTACACAAGTAGACAGACGCCTTCTGAAATTAATGGGAGTACTTTGATGCCCAGAGGGTAGAATATTGGTTTTTACAATCAAGAATCACGAGCAGAATTACCCCAATAATAATAACATGGAGTTAGCGCGCCGTAGTCTACCAAGATCGGGCGCCACACGGGGCGTAGAGTTCGAGGTACTCTTTAATTCATAAAAGTCCAAGTATATTTTCTACGTTAAATGACCTCAAATATGAGGCAACGCAGATGGATGGAGTTTCAGAGGATTATGACTTCACTTTGCATTACCATCCCGGGTAGCAAACTGTGGTGGCTGATGCACCCGCCCCTGGTCACGAGGAGCGTTAGCTGCATAGCTTCTCGTGGAGTGGCGATGTTCAGACCTGGACAGCCACACAGACAATGAAAGACTCGTGGTACTGAGGAGTTTGGGCTGGCTGCTAACTGCCTCTGCCAGTGCAGAGGATCGAGTCCCAGTGGGCAAGACACAAAAGATAGTGTCCACCAGCACCCAGTACGCCAGTACGTGACGAGGGTCGGACAGCCACTGATATGGTAGTCTCTACATGTGGATCTGCAAGGGTCTCAATCAATCGGGACGGAGAGGCAGATTCTCAGAGTTTCACCGCCTCGATTGCCGTTGTAATCCAGGCACGGAAGATACAACAGATCTTCGCCGCCTGCATCATCGAACGGAATAGAAGAGACACGAGGGGACTTTGTTCGATGATAGATGTCTCAATGGTCAAGAAAGCTGGTCACGAGCACCGTATTTCAGCAGGCTACTTCAACCATCGGAAAGGGCCTATGGAACTGAGCATCGCCACGACGGACTTCAGACCCACTTTGCCACCTGACACAGAGGTGGCATGGACGGTAAAGGGTGATAGTGGACCTGGCCACTAAGTCAAGACATTTTCTAGCCATGCGATGACCTTCGCTGAGAGATTCTTCACATATACATTTGAGAGATAGTCCTAGCACATGGAGTACTGCCATGATTCAAAGTGCTCTATGATAGACCCGAGGTTCGACTAAATACTTTGAAGAGTTTCAAAAGGTTAGCGGGCACACCGCCGACGCATGAGTAATAATCGCCCACCCGTACAGATGGTCAAATTCGAGAGTAACCATACAGGCCAGAAGACATGCTACGAGCATGCGTCTCCGGATCATAAGGGCACCGATGAGCATTTGCTTATGTAATTCGCCTACAACAATAGCTATCGTGTCGTAGCATACGTATGGCAATCAGATGAGGTACCGATTTCGAGGCCACGGTGTCACCATTATGTCGACCGAGGTGGAGAGAGCTCCATCAATCGGTCCCGATTCGATTAGCACACCTCCGAGAAGGTGAGCTTCGATATGACAAGCCATTTTCTCACGCTTAGAGCCAGCAAGAGCTATGCGGATGTGCGACGCCGACCCTTAGAGTTGCCCGAGGTCGGGGATCACGCCTTCACGTGATGCCCAAGAGGGAGTGGCCGTTCTTCTAAGCCGTGGAAGCCATCGTCGAGGTTCATCGACCCTTCGAGATACTCGAGAGGGTAGCACCGTCACAAGACCGACAAGATTACCGCCCAGCATGTCGTGTCCACGGTAGTTTCACGCCTCCATGCTCCGAAATATACCCGCATCCAAATTTCGCGGTGGACGGGGACAGATTGAAGTTGACACGAATGAGACTTTCGAGGAGGGACCAGTGTGCATTGTTGATAGCCGTGGATCGTGCTCTTGGCGACGCACGACCGTGAGGCTACGAGGGTACCTACGAGGCACTATGGAGTGCATGAACCGACGCTGAGCCGGCGACACGACGCGCCACCTATCCCTTCGCTTGTGGACGCATGCACGCTTGGGCCATGCAAGATGAACATCGCTTTGATATGCATGGTAGAATGCACGTTGCATACGCGATGATTGATTGTAATTGTCCAGAATTCTCGACAAAATTTCTTCGGTGAGGGGAGAAGACCCAGAAATCTTTAATTCGAAAATGGCAAAATCGTAAATTCGATTACAAATTGTTAATTTCGATTAACCGTAATTTATTTTCTAGAACTCGATGACAAAACGGATTTCACCGCAATCGCCTCAAATCTAGCTAGCAATAAAATTTCGTCGACCCCCAAGATACGGACTTACATCGCTGAGAGATCGTTGCCGTGCCAGAAACGACTTCGATACGTGACGAAAAGTCAAGATATAACAAGTACTCATGTGCCATAACTGGTATGAGTAGAGAAATGATGAAAATGAACTGCCGAGATAGTGCCGAATGTCAAAACTGGGAAATGAAGGGACGAATGGTCATTAAGGGGATTTACTTTAAGCTCAACACAAACCCCGTATAGTGTCTTCCTTCATTAAGCCAAAAAAAAAAAGTGAGATGCAGATTTACAAAGGTTCCGCTTAGAGATTTAAGAGATGAGAGCACTTCTCTTTAAAAATACGCGCGATCCGAATCACAGCCTTTCGTGGACAAGAAGGAGAACCACTTAATGCTTAGAGAGGGCTTCGTGTGGTATTCTGATTGGAGTTTCCTTCAACTCCGAGAGGTAGGGTTTCTCCCTACTGGGCTTTATTCCCGCTAAGTACTTTACAAATGTTTGAGTCGAATGGCCGTTAGGTTCAGTGATCTGGCCCCAAACCTCGACCGACTGATATGAATTTTTGGAAACTAAAAATGTTTAAATTTCAGAATCGTGAGGGCTGCTTGGGGTGTTTTAATTCACAAAGTTTGTATTAAATCATGGCTGATTGTATGAGAGTCTTAATGGTTTGAAATGCGGGTTCACAAGGTGAAACCCATACTGCGGATTCGGTCGTGAATAGTAAATTAGCTTTACTATTCCTGAGAATAGCATTAAAAATATGATTGCAGAAATGCTCGTCGAGCTTATCTGCTGAATTGCTCAGGTTTGATCATTAGCACAAGTGAGCTAATATTGATGTTTCGAAATGATAATTACATGACATAGATCGTGTGATCGATATTATGTGGATATGTGCATGTTTACATATTTGCATGTGATTGGGATCAGATTGAAATGACATACATGCATTTATATGCATCGGTTGATCTCTAGGACTATAGTGAGCTAAAGGCATGAGACTAGCCCAGAGAAAATGGTCTCTGAGGGCTGTCTAAAACCAGAAATGATCTGAGTAGTCCATACTTAAAATATCAACGCCTGGAGATGCCCAATCGGGATATACATCTGAGGGCAGTCCACATACAATATCAATCGGGTCTGAGATCGCCCAATCGATATACATCTGAGGGTAGTCCACTAAATATAACACTCCATTTCATCCATAATTTATAACACGAGTGGTTGTCCATCAATAGAACATAATATTCTCATACGAGGCTTCAAGGAAAAGGAGGAGCCTTGAGGACTCCTGGATCTCGAGTCAGTCATGCATATCCAAGCAGGATCATGCATTTGCTTGAATGTGTGTTTAATTTGGAACATTGCACTGCACTTAGGTGGTGAGTAGCCCACTTAGGGCGATTCCACTACTGAGCATTAGCTCACCCTGTTGAGGGATATTATTTTACAGGTACAGGGAGCGCAGGAGGGGACTAGTCAGTCCTAGAGGCTAAGCTACAGGAATAAAAGCCCAAGGTGCTTTGATGATTTTTCCACATGTATTAGAATTCTAATTTTGATATATGTCAGATAAGAGTAATTTACTAACTCTTAGAACTATTGGATATAGTTGGATTCATAGTCGGTATATTGTGATTTAGTATTGTTTATGGGCCCAAGTGGCCGTTTTACTCACAAGCCGATTATATTGCACTGCTTCTGGGGATGTATATGCAGATATTCCGTATTGGGTAGAGCTCTCCGTACAAAGGAGACTCGCCTCGATTTTCAAGTGGTGTCTGCAACCCGACATCCACTTGTATTCCGCTGTTGACTGCACAATCTGACCCCCAATTGGGGCGCTACAAATATTATTTTAGTTCATATTATTAATAACTATAATTTTTAGTTAATTAATTATATTAGGTATTTAGTTAATAGCATAATAAATTGAAACATTTTTATATTTATAATCTTAATCTTATTTTAATAATTTGAAATATATTACTTACATTAAATTTTAATTTATATAATGTTTGAAACTTAAATTTGTGAACTATTTAATGTTAGGAAATTTAGATCTTCTAGATATCTTAATAATATTATTTTAGTTCATAATATTACTAACTAATATAATTTTCAGTTAATTAATTATATTAGGTATTTAGTTAATAGTACATTAAATTTGAAACATTTTTATATTATAATCTTAATCTTATTTTAGTAATTTGAAACATATTACTTACATTAAATTTTAGTTATATAATGCTTAAAACTTAGGTCTTAAGTCATATTAATAGACAATTATAATTATTTCATGTTAGAAACTTAGATATATTTAAATATCATAATAATATTAAAGAACATAGATATCATAATATTAAATTATTATATTAACATCATGTTAGTCTAAAGTTTAAATTAAGTTAGATATCATGTTAAACTTAGATCTTACTTTATGTTAATTCTACATTTATATAATGTTATTATAATGATATCACACATTTTATCACATTGATTCAAATTTTATTTTCTCAATAAAATCACATGTGTTTATAGGATGGCTAGTGGAAGGAGGCCAAGATTCTCGCATTGAGGTATCGCACATCTGGAGGGAAATAAAATGGAACAATTTAATTATCAGGGTTTAATAATAAAAAGGAAGCACTATTCGCTTTAAAGTTTCACCTGGTCACATGACTCATTCAAATACTATGTCCAAATGTGCCGCTGGCGAACAAGAAATAAAGCAACTTAACATAAAAGTAAAACAAAAAGCGAAAAAGCCACTATATAAGAAATTCGAACTCGAATTACGAGGCACAATGGAGGAAGACACTGGGCCACCACGACGATGATGATGAGGAGGAGGGTGATAAGGATGTGTATATGTATCTAGCTAACATGCACCCCGATGTGAGCGAGATGAATATCAAGAAGCAGTATGTGCATCAAAAGCTAATGAATGGAACTGAGAACAGACTGAAGGATTTATGAGAGATAAAAGAAAAATAGGTAAATCTTTATACCTAATTCATATTTTCACATAATTATGTATAAAATAATGTTATTTTATTTTATTTTTTTGCATAATTGCAATAGGCGAGCCTTCACTGTAAGAATTTTATATATGACTCAAGTGATAAAAAGGGATTTAATAAATAAAATAAAAGGATATAATTAATTTGTCTGGTCGTATCGCCACGGAAGCAGGAAATTTAAATGCCAATTTAAATTTTAAACCCATGTATATAAGGTCCTCTCCCTACCCATGAAGTTCTTTTTTTTTTTTTTTTTTAATCTGAACCATCATCAACAAAAATTGCAACATCCTCATAATACACATTTAGGATGTCCACATAAGGATAAAATGAATTTTCTTTTAATTAATCCAAAAACACTTCTGTCAAAGCTCATTCATATGACATTAAAACGTAAAGCAATCGAATACCACGGACAGAGTAAAATCATTATTCTAAACATGCTCTTACACAACGATTTCAAAATAGAAACAAAAACAATCACATATACTGAATATGTTTCTACACTGAACATGATACAGGATCGAATAATAAGTAAACCTTCCTACACCAGACATCCTTTTTTTTTTTTTTTTTTTTTGAAACAAGGCAGAGGTCAAACACTTCCTTTGATACCAAATATAAAATCAATAAGTAAGCAATATGATCATATCAAACAAAATCATAATATGATCCAATCATATGCGGAAGCGAGATGTACTCTCAAAACCGTTCCTTCCACAGGTGAATCCCATAATCCCAATAATATCCACATCATCATAATGATAGAAACATGAATACAGAAACACAGAAGATATCATTCTGTAAACCTATAAAGTTGTCCGCTAAATTTCTAACAATCAAACTCATTCAAGGAAAATCATGAATCTCTAAACATAAAGATATGAGCCACTTAATGAAGTTATAAAATTAAATGTAAGAATTTTAGATATGACTCAGATGATAAAAAGGGATTTAATAAATAAAATAAAAGGGTATAATTAATTTGGTTCGGGTCAGATCATTGATGGAAGCTGTGAAAATTTAAATGTTTGAATTTAAATTTTAAACTCCATGTATATAAGGTCCTCTCCCCTACCCATGAAGTTCTCTCGAGACGTAAATTTTTACCATCATGCATTGATAGTCGAGATCGAAAAGAAAGGGGCAGTGGATAGAAACAAATATTTATCCGGGTTAGTAACAATAAACTCTTGATACACTCAAGATGTGAATATCATGAAATCAAAGATCCTGTGTTCTGGGTTATTTTTTAATGAATTGTAGAACCCAGAAAATTATATTAATTTAATTTGTTTTACAGTTGGTATCAGAGCCACATGTTTAGAGATTCATGATTTTCCTTGAATGAGTTTGATTGTTGGGAAATTTAGCTAGACAGCTTTATAAGTTTACAAAATGATATCTTTCTGTTTCGTTTTCATGTTTCTATCAAAAATGATGATGTGGATATTATCGATTGCCATGGGATTCACTGTGGAAGGAACGGTTTGAGAGTACATCTGCCTCGCATATGATTGGATCATATTATGATTTTGTTTGATATGATCATACGCTTACTTATTGATTTTATATTTGCATCAAACAAAGTGTTCGACTCTCCGCCTTGTTTAAAAAAAAAAAAAAAAAAAAAAAAGATGTCTGGATCAGGAAGGTTTACTTATTAGTCAATCAGATTATGTCTAGAAACATATTCAAGATATATGACTGCTTTTGTTTCTATTTTCAAATCGCTATGTAAGAGCATGTTTAATAATGATTTTTTACTCCGTCAAGGGTATTCGATTGCTTTACGCTTTAATGTCATATGAATGAGCTTACGTAAGTGTTTTTGATTCATTAAAAGAAAAATCATTTTATCCTTTATGGACATCCTAAATGTGTATTACGAGGATGTTGCAATTTTGTTGATGATGGTTCGATTAAAAAAAAAAAATTGGTTTACCTGGGTAGCAAAACGATTTCTAGAGGTTGAAGAAGACTTGAACGCTGGCCGATGTCGAGCCCAGTGCCACGGGTTTCCCGCAACAGCCCTAAAAGCTCTAATGTGGATCGGGTCGTCTTCTAAGACTAGTTTGCTATTATTAATACCAAAATTAATGAGAAGAAAATTTATTTAAGTAGTTGTGAACCCAAAACCCCATTGTTTACATGTGGGCACTCTACCACTATGCTACGTGATTGGTTGTTGTTAGTGTTGGATATAGTGAATGAAATGGATGACATTCACTGGAGAATTATATTGTTGGTCAATTACACACAGTAAACAGAGATTATATAAATTACATAAATATAACACACCATGTAATGTAGCAAATTCTCAATTACAAATCAATGAATAAAATGAAATTAAGATTAAGAAACAACCTGTTCAACAAACCGAATATGAATACAAAGATGATTCGAGTCCCAGGAACACGCTCCTTAAAATGAATTCGCTCCACACACGGTGCTTATGTCAATTGGAGTGTTCGTCTCCCAAGATACAACGAATTAACCGAGAATTTCTGGAAATTGCACCCCAAAAATACTATACCAACGAACCTAAGAAAGCCTTCACTCTATCACCCAAAAAACACAACGTGTATTTCCAAAAGCCACACACTCTTTTTTAATACAAAATAAAACTCGTATATATAAAGATGACAATTAGAGCCAATAAATGCAAACCGTTTCCAAAACATAATTTAAAACATATTTATTACAATTTATTCAATAATTAAAAAACGTTACTAATTTAAACATATTTATTACAATTTATTCACACTAAAAAATACGTTACTAAACGCTAAAAATCCAACAATCCCCACATAACAGAATCAATATAAAAACAAGACTCAACTCAGGATAGAGTTCACAATGGAGCCCACGGCATAGGTAGGTTTTATCCTTCGAACCTTCCTTTATGAGAATATACTGTATTTTACCTTGACTAAAGGTAACGATGTCCTTGAACCTCTCGCCGCTTATGTAAATGATGATATATCTCACAATGACTCTTCCCCGGCATTCTCGCTCACCGTTATGTCCGCTGGGTCGTGGACATCTTCCGGTTCTCGCAAGAGTTTCAAAGAATTGTGCCCTATACAATTCTCCTTTAGCGCTCTCTTCTCTCTCTCACACAGTATTTCTTAACTATGAGTACTCAATACTCCTTTCGGATTTCCCGACACATTAGAATCATTAAAAGCATAGCTTAACCTCATCTCCAATATATATACTGCTTCATCATAAGACTGCAGGAGGTTAAACTCCCCACAAAGGATCCAAACGCCTTTACTATTTAATGTCTTCAACCTAGATAATGGGATCTCACCAACAGGCAGTGGCTCACTGATGACTTTCACAGCTGCACTCATCTCCTCTTAATTTCAATTTCAACTAATTTTTATTTAACCTTTCAGCAATGATTCACATAGTCATCTCATCATATATCACAGAGATAACTCCAGCGAGACGATGTTTATTGAAACAATCACTGATGTCCAGACTACCACATATACGATCAGCATTTTTTCCGCCATTGTCAACATCTGGACATCACAATGATGATATAATGTCACGGTGGTTTGTTTAACATGAATGTCTCCAGAAAATCTACAAGAATCACTCCGCCCTTCATCCGTTATCATCCAAAGCAATAAATTCATCCATATGTATGATTCGCCATACACTGTTTCAGAATTCACTTGAAATTGTCGCACCGCCACATATGTAACACATTCCGACAAGACCCGACCATAATTCTCCGTGGTTCCCGTGAACCATTGGAGTTCCATCAGACAATCTATAGGTCGCACAAAGGACCCCACCTAAAAGAGATATAAAACACATGCAAAGATCGCAATAACTTCAACATAGAAAAATCACTAATCGACCTATCCAAATGTAGGCATAATCACAACATACATAATAGGACCCATATGAGTTTAATACTAATATCGAGCATTCTAAGAAGATTCACAAATTGGGGTATTACAAAATAAAAATAACTAGGTCCAACAACTCAAAGACGTATGGACGGGATAGAGTAATCAGAGCCATCGCAGAAGAGCTGTCGAATCGGCGCGAGGCAGCCCTACGAACTCCATTCTAATCTAGGTAACGTATTTAAAACAATAATGTGAGAAATAAACTTTGAGTGGTATGAATTTATAATGAAAAATATTTTGTTTTCTAAATCTTTTCTTCTCAAGACCTCACTTCCACTCTTTATACGTTCCCGTTTAGCAAACATTTCACAAACCCAACTTACCAAAGCCCAAATACATGTAAATCATGCTCAACAATTTAAATTACACAACGCCAAGAAACTATAATCCGAACCGCACACAACATAAGCCAAACAATAAGCATGTATAGTCAGTCACCGAAATAGCAACCATGAAGTGCACCCATAATCAAGTATTTAAAATAGTTATACCATATTTAGAAAATCAACAACATCCATACCACATAACCATCATAAATCGCCGATAAGTCGACCACGACACCGCGACAACTAATGAACCCGTGGTTACACTCTACCATCACGCGGCAATCCAACAAACCTCCAGCAGATCCGCATCACGCGGGCAAACTAACAAACCTCCAAGTAGACCCGGCCATCACGTGGGCAACCAACAAACCTCCAGTAGACCCTACCATCACGCGGGCACTAACAAAACCTCCAGCAAGCCCGCCATCACGTACACCTAATAAACCTCCGGCAAACCCGGTCGTCACGTGGCACCAACAAACTCCGGTAACCGGCCATCACGCGGCACTAACAAAACCTCCGGTAAACCCGCCATCACGCGCACCTAATAAACTCCTCCGAGTGAACCCGTCCATCACGTGTCCTCTATCGAACCTCCCGGGTGGTCCCGCCATCACGTGGCAACTAATAAACCTCCGGTAAACCCTACATCACGTGGGCAACCAATATAAACGCTCTCTTCACATGTACTTTTCCAACAATACCGTATTAGAGTCAATCCACAAAATCTCAAGATCCACCTTTTTAAAACAATAGTTTTTCAAGATACTTACAACTCAATCTATGTACCCAAAATATCCAAACACCACCGACTCATCCACGAATTACGTGAAAACTTTCAAATAGTTAAAATGTTGACAAAATTCACATGAAATGATAACTTGTTTTAAATGAAACCGAAAATCATGTTTGAATGCAACCAACATCTGATCAAAACAAAGATATACGTGAAAGTATTTTATCACAATAAGATATCAAACATACTCCCAAATCATTTAAGTTATTATAAACCACTCACGTGACTATGACGCCTCGGGTCCCGCTCCCGCAGATCGCCTCCCGCCTGTGAGTGCCTCAGAATATAGATAAAACTCCGCCCAGCCTAATAACCGAACCAACAACCTTGTGATGCCCCCGAAGGGGCCTTTAGAACAATCGTTAGAACTATGATACCATCCAAATCGTGACCCGACAAAGCTCCACTACACAGCCAGGCCCTATAGCCCGATACCTAAAATTGGGGCTTTTCACCCGGAGCTAATTAAATTCGAACCGGCCCAATGATTCCTAAAACATCCACTTCTTTACTAATACAACTCAATTTTGCCAATTTGGACTAACGGTGACTCTATTTCATCCCAACTTCTGCATCACCCGAAACAACCTAAAAATGGAAACCCAACCAAACGATATCCAAAATTTACAAACCACATATCAATGGAAAGCCCAAGAGACCTCAGAACCTATCGTACCATTACCTCGTCCAACACCGTGGTGGCCGGAACTCGGGATCTAATCCTTCTACCGACGAGCCATTAGAATCTCCAAACTGAGGAATTCGCAAAGGGACCACTAAATGAGTTCAGGGGGTCCAAAATGGTTGAAAGGAGCTTATGGGGGTGGTTTTAAATGGCCTAAAGTCAAGAATGGGCCCTGATCACGGCGGGCCATTGCCGCCGCCACGGCCCGATCCGGCCGTCCACATGGCCGGGTCGCGGAAATTTGGGCCGCGCATGACCGTCCCGGAGGTCACAAGACCTCCCCCGTCCGCGTAGCTTTGTGGTGGCTGGGCGGGTGCCTCGTCCGTCTGGACTCTCACTCGCTCCAACGAGCAAAAGGTCCAACTCCTGGGCTCCCGCTTCGAGAATTTTCCTAGGGTTTTTTGAGCTCAAAAAGGCCTCTGGGCTGTGTCTTATCGGCATCCCAAACTATGCTTTATATAGGGTCTAGGTCGCCAGTAAAAATCCCGCACAAAACTCGGACACCGGTAAAGTGCTACTCATTAACTTCTAATAAATTGTAACTTATCCGTGAAGTCTGATTGGTGACGCTCCGCCCCGCTTCATGAACTCAGACGAATGCAGGCATACTTAAATGGTGCCTTAGTTAACCTTAAAACTATTCCTCCGAAAAAGTCAAACTTGGTCAAACTTGGTCAAACTTGGTCATACTTGGTCAACTTGGTCAACTTGGTCAAACTCGTATTATTTGGTACCTAGTCAGTTATATTATCCACTAGTCGACTTCGAAGTTCTTCATCGATATCCAACCAAGTATCACCAGATCCTTCCAATACAAATTCGGATATCTCTGTGTAGTGCAATCCATAATCACGAGTATACCAGAAGTATATCTTAATAATATCTACAATTCCTTTCCAATGATCACCACGGATTACTCGTATCTACTCGCTTACTAACCGCGCAGCTTCATATCCTGGCCTCGAGACAACTCACTCAAGTACACAGCTCCCAATCACCTGTACTCCAACCGAGATACACTTTCTCCTCTATTTTTCGACATATGAAGATTTACATCTATGTGTGTCCTAGCCACACCGTAATCATCGCTACCGAACTTATCCAAGATTTTATCCACATAATGTGATTGACTAAGAACTAGTCCATCGCAGGTTCTCAAGATTTTACCTCAAAATCACACAAGAAGTCCCATATCTTTCATGTCAAACCTTGTGCTTAACATAGCCTTGGTAGATTTGATCATTTTATCGTCACTACCAACAATGAGCATGTCATCAACATACAGACACAAAATGACATAGCCATTTACTGTATTCTTGACATATATACATTTATCACACTCATTGATTTTAAACCCATTAGCCAGCACTACGCTATCAAACTTTTGATGCCATTGTTTTGGTGCTTGTTTAAGGCCATATAGGGACTTTACTAACTTGCAAACTTTCTTTCTCGGTCTCCGGAGCTACAAAAACCTCAAAGTTGCTCCATGCAGATCTCTCATCTAGATCTCCATTAAGAAAAGGCCACATCCATTTGATGTATTTCAAGATTTCGCAATGCAGCAATAGCAAGTACCATTCGTATGGAAGTTATTCTCGTTATCGGAGAATAAGTATCAAAGTAATCAAGACATTCCTTTTGTTTGTAACCTTTAATTAAAGTCTTGCCTTGTACTTATCAATTGTTCCACTGGGCCATTTTCCTTTTGAAAATCCACTTATACCCTAGTGGTTTACTACCCGGAGGAAGGTCCACTAGTTCCCACGTATGGTTCTGCAAGATGGAATCAATTTCACTTTTGATAGCTTCTTTCCACAAAGAGCCTTCCAAAGAGTTCACCGCTTCTTTATAGCTCTGAGGTTCACTCTCTGATAAGTCGAAAAACTGACCAAATGATTTTTCCGTCCTTATTCTTTTGCCGCTACGAGGTTCATCTTCAACCTCTTCTCTTCTTGTTCTTGTTCTTGATCCTGACTATCTCTATTCATAGTCTCAAATGTTCGCTAGACCTAATCCTTGGTCCCTCTTCTCGAATCCTTACATGGAAAACGCGGTTCAAAAACGACGATTCCTTGATTCCATAATCTATTCTTGTGTGTATATCGTGTGGATTTACTTATATACAAGAAATCGATAAGCACTACTATTTTGTGCATAGCCAATGAAGATGCAATCAACGGCCTCTTGACCTATTTTCACCTTTAGGTGTTGGAACAAATCCACTTTGGCAAGACACCCCACATTCGTAGAGGTATTTATAGGAAAGGTTGTCTTCCTTCCACGTACCATATGTGCGTCTTTTGTTCATCCTTTCCGAGGTACCTTATTTAAAAGGTAATTCACGAGACAAAATAGCTTCCCCCACATGTTCTGAGGTAACCTTGAACTTATTAGCATTGCATTCATCATTTCTTTTAATGTACGATTTTTACGCTCAGCCACACCATTTGACTGAGGAGAATATGGTGGAGTGACTTCATGTCTAATCCCATGTTGTCCATGCGTAATCACCACCTGTTACATACTCACTCACTACGATCACTTCTAATCACTTTAATTTTCTTATTAAGTTGATTAACTTCAAATTTTTGTAGAAACAAATTTTTCTAAAGCTTCATCCTTGCTCTTACAAATACACATAGCAATACTGTACTATTCGCCAACAAAGTACAAAATTAATACCGCCACCCTCGGTTTGGCAAAATTTAAGATCACATATGTCACTACAGATCATATCCAAGGGTTCGTTGTTTCTTTCAACCGCTTGAAAAGATGACCTTGTCATTTTTGTCACCACAAGTCTCACACTTGTTGTTGTTATCAATTTGAAATGTGGAATATGACTTAAGTTAATTAATCTCTCGGGAGAAACTGCACAACATGTCCAAGTCTTACCATGCCATAGACTAGAAGACTCAACAAATAATGCCAGGCTAGTTACTCTGCTTTCTTTATCTTATTGTTTTGGGCTTTACAATATAACATTAAGTTTAAACAACCCATTACAAACATATCCCTTTCCCACAAACATCCTCGACTTGTGACAAGATAACCTTGTCTAATTCGAACACCATCCTAAACTGTTTGTTCAACAAAGGGAACCGTAAACCAAATTCTCCACGCGGATCTCGTACATACACATTGTTCAAATAAGCCGTGACTTTCCAAGTCATCTTCAAGATCACTTTTCCGTCCTCGATGCATCGGACACAGCGCATTCCCCCCATGAACAATCTTTCCCACCATCAACCACGGCGAGCGGAACATGTCCCCGTCCGAACAAACTCGCGTCGCACATCGATCCACCACTCCTTCGGTTCGACCCAACTCGTGTTCATCAGAGACATCACGAGAGGTTCATGTCATCAACCTCTTGCGGTGATTTCTTCACCATTTTGCCTCTGTTCTTATTTTTCCTACAGCTTCATACAATCCGCTTTGTGACCCATCTGCCACAATTGAATCACTTCGAATTTACCGGATATTCCTCCTTTGGTCCCGCATTGACCCCTTTGGTTGTTCCCTTGAACTTGGAGCTCGACCATGCTCCACCACATTGGCCTTTACTCAGATCGAAATGAACTCCCCTCTTCGTAACGCCATTAGTCTTCGACTAAGTTCGACAATCAATTCTTCGACGCTCATTTCCTTTCGCTTATGCTTGGTGTGTAGTTCGTCCTTCCACCCAGAGGCAAACTCAATAATATAAAGAATTTGAAAGTGCTTCACTCAAGACCATCCTTCAATGAATCTCAAGGGAAGAATTAATCGAATTCTCAGATTGACCGACTACGCCTCGAGTCCACCATTTTGTAATCTAGGAATCTACACAACAAATTTCTGAAGACCAACATCCTCGCCTTATATTTTTGCCTAGTGACTCCCACAAATTCCTTATCGCTTCTTCACAATAAACATTGTACAAAGCATCACTAGACTGCTCATGACATAATCTCGACACGATAGCTCCGAACTCTTCCACACACATCAAACGCCATGAGAGAACCTCTATCCTCTTCATTCACTGAGGTGGATCCTCGCTAAAACTCGCAAGGTTCATGGTAATTTATAAAACAAAGATTTTCTCGTTGTTACCTTTTGAAATTCAAACCATTGAATTTTCTCCGCTTTCGCCGTGGTTCACAGAACTATCACAAACACTGGCTGGCACTTCAGGCCGCAGAGCTGGAAGATTCCCCACATCGCCATTTTCCTATTCAAAACAAGAAACTATTAATTTATTGCTTTCAAAAATGCAAAAATAATATTTCAAAGAAAGACCAACAACCTAACGACCCGCGTGCCCACCGCTTTCAAAGCCCACATATACGGCCCAAATTTCACGCAGCCTGGGGCCTTTACAAGCCCGGGCACGTGGACTGCACCGCTAGCTCCAAACCTCACTCCAAATCGCTGAAGAAGCCTGCACTGCGCTCCCACTTTTGCAAGCCCACACGCGCATGACTGCTAAACGAACGACGCCGTTCAACTCACCTTCAACCTCCAGCCGGGTCCAAATGACCCATTTTCCAGATTTGTGCCCAGTTTTCGACCCGGTCGAAAAACACAATTCCGGCCACCGAACTCAGTCGTACCGGTGCCTATCTCTTCGTCCCGACATGGGCTAGAGATCCATTGTTTCAAAATTTTTAATTTTGATTCTTAATCAAATGTCAAAAACATTTAATCCAGATATTCTTGACCTGCAACAAAGATTAGATAAACATGTATATATATATAAATTAACAAAATAAACCAAGGAAAATCTCCTTTCCACTTCAACCTGTTCACTGCTCAAAAACAGAGACCACGACTCGCTTTTAAGATTGTTGGTCACTACACACAAAGAAATGTAGAGATTATATAAATTACATAAATATAACATTGTGAATAAATTGTAATAAATATGTTTTAAATTAGTAACGTTTTTGTGTGAATAAATTGTAATAAATATGTTTAAATTAGCAACGCTTTTTTGTGAATAAATTGTAATAAATATGTTTTAAATTATGTTTTGGAAACGGTTTGTATTCTCGGCAGGCCAGAGAGCTTATTTATTGGCTCTAGGGGTGGCTTTTGAAAATACACGCTAGTTACTGGGTGATAGAGGAAGGCTTTCTTAGGTTCTGGTATAGAATTTTGAGGTGTAATTTTAAATTATCGGTTAATTTGTCAGATCCTCGAGACAATTTCCATTTTTAACACCTTAAGACAAATTCAAACTCCACAAGAAGTTGTTGTTTGGTTTGCTGTGGACATGATAAAAAAAGGAAAGGAAAACTCGTTTGCAAACAAACGATTTGGTTTCATTCGTGGGGAAAAAGCCCTTCTAACTGATCCTCAGACGGCCGTGGTTCGAACTCGAGAAGCGGAATTGAGAGAGTGCAAAGGAGGGATTATATGCACCGAATAGTGATGACCGGATCTCTCATCTGGATGTATTTGATGACAACCAAGTTTCAGTAAACAAACGATCGTTTGTTACATGTGGAAAAAACGAACGTTTTTCGTGCCAGGTTTTTATTGTTGAACAATTCTTTGTTTCTTTAATACAAAAAGTAGTGGAAAATCCTGAAAAACCAACAAACATACTGGCTATTGCCAGTGGGGAAAACAAACCAAACAAACTAGTGGTTTGTCAACCGAAAATCCTCCTTGTTGGTACATACAAGGAGTCGGCCAATTATGGAAAATCTTGTTGAAAAATACAAGGAGTTAGTCGATTTGAAAAATCCTTGTTGCAACAAGACAAGACAAGTATCAACTTCGAGACCTTGTAAAAGATCCTAATCGCTTATCGAACCTAAACCTTTAGCTATAATTAAGGATTGTGTTGAATTGTTGAATTGACATTTTCTGAATATTTCTGGAAAATGATCTTCGATTCCAATCACGATACAGATCAATTTACCCAATATGTGTTTACATCGAATTCTGCAATGGTATCATGGAAATCCTCAAACACATTTGCTATTGCCGATCCACAATGAATCTGAGTTTATAGCACTAGACAAATGTGGGGAAGAGGGGCAGAATGGCTACGCCACTTCCTGGGAGTGACATTCCAAGGTGGCCAAAGCGCGCCTCCAATATGCACATACATCGCGACAACTAATCCGCTTATTGGCAGAAGATAAAATAAGATGTGATAATGGTAAGTCTAGACATATCCGTCAGAGACATTAATACCATTAAACAACAACTTCAACTGGGTTATCTTCAGATTATGTAAAAATCTAAGGATAACATTGCGGATCCGCTAACCAAAGGGTTAAACAGAGAGTTGGTTGAAAAGTCATCGAAGGGAAATGGGACCAGCCCAAAAGAAGCAAGTCACAATGATACCCAACCTAGCTGACTGGAGATCCCAAGATCTAGGTTCAAAGGGACAACCAAATTGTAAAGACTTTGATACAATCACTATGGGGATATTATCGTGTCCATTCCTATGATGAACAGTGATGCTCATAAGAAGGTTAAGCTATGCTTTTAATGATTCTAAGCATGCGAAGAGTAACATGAGCTAGTTTTTACCCCACAGAGATCACCTACGTAGAAGAGTGAAGTGGGCCGCTTCGCAGGAATTGAATAGGGCAATAATTTCGATAACTTGCGTATCCGTGCGAATGTCCATGTAATAAAATGGACATAAGAGAACTAAATGTGTTTGGAAGATTCTCAGGGTGAGATATGTCATCGCTCACAATAAACGCGTAATAGTTCAAGGACATCGGCTCATCGTTTAGCTAGTAGAGTAACATATTTTCACAAGGGAAGGTTCAAAGGGTAACACCTTACCTCTCCTATGCAAGCCAACCGCGTTTCTATCACCATGTTGGTCTCGCCTTTTAATAATAATTTCATTCATGTGGGGAATTGTTGGATATAGTGAATGAAATGGATGACATTCAACGATAATTCTTCGCTTCTAATTCTTTGGATTTCAGTTATAAGAAATAATTATTTGGATTTCAGTTATAAGAATTTAATGACACTCAATGAATGAGATTAATGACATTCAAAGAATAATTTATTTCGGAATTCTAAATGTTTGGGAAGCCAAAAGGTTTGGCATTCCAAAAGGTCAAGTCTCTCCTCTATATAAAGGTTAGTCTGCAGATTTCAGAAGAACACAACAGCAGATCGAAGCCTTTAGTTTTCTTCTTCCTTTCGTCCTTTTGTTTCCAAGTGATAGAGCAAAATAATACTTCATCAGCTTCACAGTGGCGGCAGAAGTGCTTTTGCCGACCATTCGACAACCGCTTTATCCCTTTACGACGCCACCTCGGGCACCAACGAGAAGGCTAATTGCTCTTAAGGAAATTCGCACTCTACAAGACTCATTGCTTCTCCAACTTGTTATATTCCCTCCTTTCTTATTAATTTAATTTATTTGGTTTTTCGAATAACCATTATTTTGCAAGATTATGTGTATGTTGCTTGGTATGTCCAAACAATCGGTTTATGAATTCTGTGTTTCTACAACAAGGAGACAATTGATCAAATAATATTCGATTTCATTTATAAGAAATAATTATTTGGATTTTACTTATAAGAATTCTAATGACACTCAATGAATGAGATTAATGACATTCAATGAATAATTTATTTCGAATTCTAAACGCTTGGGAAGCCAAAGGTTTGGTATTCAAAAGGTCAAGTCTCTCCTCTATATGGGGCTATCGCCTGGTATTTCGTAGAAGAACACAATAAAAATGAGATATCGAATTGAGCTTTCTTCCTTTTGGCCCTTTTGTCGCGATAGAGCAAACACATCATCGGGCCTCTCGTTTGCGAGTGGCGGCAATGTGCTTTTGTCGACCATTCAACAACCGTTTTATCCTGGGAGACAGACGCTTGGGGAATCTCAGCACCAACTGAGAAGGCGACTTTATTTTAAGGAAATTTGTGAATTTCACAAGACTCCTAGCTGTTTCTCCAACTTGTTATATTCTCCTTTTCTTATTAATTTAATTTATTTGGTTTTTTCTGAATAACCATTATTTTAAAAGATTATGTGTATGTTAAGCTTGGCATGTCCAAACAACTGGGTTTATGC
This sequence comes from Tetrastigma voinierianum, assembly GCA_016808115.1. Classification (NCBI taxonomy): domain Eukaryota; kingdom Viridiplantae; phylum Streptophyta; class Magnoliopsida; order Vitales; family Vitaceae; genus Tetrastigma; species Tetrastigma voinierianum. Next base: position 523,726 of record JAEQBH010000222.1, on the reverse strand, counting down.
ATTCTCAAAAAGTTTCTACAACAAGAGACATCAATTTAACAATCTTAAGACAAATTCAGACTCCACAAGAAGTTGTTGTTTGGTTTGGTTGTGGACATGAAAAAAAAAAAAAGGAAAGGAAAACTCCTTTGGTTTGGTAAACAAACGATTTGGTTTGTTACCTGTGTGGGGAAAAAGCCCTTCTTAACCGGGATCCTGTACGGCCAGGGTTCGAATCCTGATAGCGGAATTGAGAGAGTGCAAGAGGATTATAGCGTAATCGAATAGTGATGATCGGGTCTCATCACCACCGCCTGATTTATTGATGACAATGAATAAGTTTCGTGTAAACAAACGATTTGGTTTGTTACATGTGCGGAAAAAAAAAAACCGCAATGTTTTTCAGTTGTGCCTTTATCATGAAACAATTCTTTGTTTTTAATAAGGAAAAGTAGTGGAAAAACTTGAAAGTTCAACAAACATACTGCCATTGCTAGGAAAAACAAAACCAAACAAACTAGTGGTTTGTCGGGTCCGAAAACTCTTGCTGGTACATATATGAGTCACTAATTATGGAAAATCTTTGTTGAAAATACAAGGAGTTAGCCGATTTGAAAACTTGTTGCAACAAAGACAAGGACAAGCATCTAACTCGAGACCTTGTGCAAAGATCCCACCGCTTTCATCGTGAACCTAAACCTTTAGGCTATAATTAAGGATTGTGTTGAATTATTGAATTGACATTTTCTTGAATATTTGGAAAATGATCTTTGATTCCAATCACGATATTGTGACTGAATTTACCCAAGTAGTTATGTGTTTACATTGGGAATTGCAATGGTATCATGGAAACTCTCAAAATGCATTTGCTATCGCGCATCCACAATAGAATCTGAGTTTATATAAATAGACAAATGTGGGGAAGAGGCGTAATGGCTACGCCTAATTTCCTAGAGGACATTCCAAGGTGGCCAAGCCGCGCCTCCAATATGCATACATTGTGACACTAATCGCTATTGGCAGAGTACAAAACAAGAGTGTATAATGGTAGCCCAGACATATCCATCGAGATTAATAATACTCATTAAACAACAACTTCAATCAAGTTATCTCTCAGATTGGTGTAAAATCTAAGGATAACATTATGGATCCGCTTAATCAAAGGGTTAAACAGTAGATGGTTGAAAGTCATCGAAGGGAATGGGACTAAAGCCCGTAAAGAATAAGTCGATAATGGATATCCAACCTAGCCGATCGAGATCCCAAGATCTAGGTTCAAAGGAACTAAATCAGAAGACTTTGATACAATCAACGTGGGATATCGTCCATTCCTATGATGAACAAGGATGCTCATAAGAAGGTTGTTTACGCTTTTAATGATTCTGGGGTTAATGGCTAAGAGTAACATGAGCTACTCTTAATTTACGCAGAGATCACCTTATTTAAGAGTGAAGCGGGGGTCGTCTGTGGTGGAATTGAATAGGCACAATTCTATTAAACTCTTGGTGCATCCAGCGCATAAACCATGGCCAAAATGGACATAAAAGTGAGAATCGAAATGTGTTTGGAAGATTCGTGGTGAGATATGTCATCGTCTACACAAAATGGGCGCATTAGTTCAAGACATCGTGTCTACCGGCTTAAACTAGTAGAGCAAACATATTGCCGCTAAGCGCTCAGCAGAACACCCCACCTCTCCTATGCCTGAACCGTTGCTTCTATCACCATGTTGGTCTCGCTTTTAGTCATCATCAATTCTATTCATGTGGGGAATTGTTGGATATAGAATGAAATGGATGACATTCATCGGATAATTCTCTGCTTCAATTCTTCGCATTTCCGGCTATATAAAGAAATAATTATTTGGATCATTATAAGAAAATAATTATTTGATTTCAATATAAGAATTTAATGACACTAATGAATGATTAATGACATCTTAATGAATAATTTATTTTAATTTAAACGCTTTGGGAAGCCAAAGTCATATTCCAAAGGTCGCAAGCCCTCCTCTATATAAAGGTTGTCGGGTATTTCAGAAGAACATACCAAATGAGATATCGTAGTCTGAGTGTTCCTTCCTTTCGTCCTTTTGTCTGGGTGATAGAGCAAACATCATCAACAAGCCCGCCGTAGTGGCGGCAAAGTGCTTTTGTCGACCATTCGACACCCGTTTTATCCTGGGAGACATACGCCTTGGGAATCTCAAAGCACCAACGGAGAAGGCGGATTTGTCTGGGCGAAATCAGGATTTCACAAGACTCCTATGAGCCCAACTTGTTATATTCCCTGCTTATTATTAATTTAATTTATTTTTTGGTTTTTTCTTGAATAACCATTATTTTGCAGCATTATGTGTATGTTGCTTGGCATGTCCAAACAACTGGTTTATGCATTCCCAGGTTTCTACAACAAGGAGACAATTTGTTCTAACAGTTAGTGCTTAACTACAACAATATAAATGCTGAGATGATTGTCCTGTTTGGTTTAAGGGACACCCTATTCTGCTAAAATTGTTACACTTTTAGACGTTCTAATTGTTTAAGGCTTGTGATAAGTCCCATCTGAATAACGGTTTTTCAAAGTGATGGTTTTCACCGTAAAGATTCAGTTTGGTTTTTATATAACCTTCATCAAGAATTTTATTCAATTTGATATTCAAATTATTTTGTTCATGGTCATCAAAATGACCGAATTTTTTAATGTTTTGAATATCATAATTATTTATATTATACAACTCGACCACTTATGAATGGTTTATTAGCCACCAGCGTTGAACCATGAAGTTTTATGTATATCCAATTGTATAACATTATAATTGGTTACCTAACATGAAATGCTTATAAATGATAATGCACGTCATATAGAATTTGATTAAATTGTTATGAATTCAAAGATCATTTCATTAAAGGTCTTGTTATAGCTAACTATTTGTATGAATTATACATTATAGATAGCTTTGTCAATATGATGCTAATTGACACTAACGGGATTTTTGAGGTATTATTCATATAAATCTAAATGGAACTTATTATGCGGGAGATTTCTTTTTAAAAATCTCAAGTTCACATTATAGAAACACATTTGACATGTCTATGATTTGTCATATTATATAAACTTTGATATTTGCCATATTTATAAAGTCTCCATTAAGTTTACTTTGTACTTAAATATTTGATGATGGTTGTGATAATATTATGGTTTTTCTAAAAATCGTATTTTAATTTTATTGATTTATCACAATATAATGTTTGTATGATAATTATATTATCATGTATGAGTACAAGATATTTATGGTATGTTAGTCATTAGAATGACTACACCGATGATTTGATAATCATATTTAATCATGTAAATATTGTTAATTGTAACTTTTGAAATTGCTTAATGTAAAGTTCGCTAGTCACCAAAGGGCGGTCGACTCAATGCTCCATGAATTTCTCAAATTAAGGAATACATACTCTATGCTATTCCCAATTACTATTTTTATGGATGTTTGAAACAAATTTAAGTACTTTGATGAATGATATATTGAAGTTCATTAGTTATAAGATATTTAAGAATTTACCTAAAGGTAACTAACCATCTTATGCATAATGAACATTATGGATATATCTTATAATTTTGTTAGATTATATTTGTACATCCAAAGATTACAAGTTTAATTTTAACATGAACTATGGAGAATATCCATTAAAGAAATATGTACTAAAAAACATCATAAAGGTATTATATACTACAATATCTACCTAAAGGAGAGTTGTAGTATTTGTATCGTTTTAAAATTATTTGTTTGAATCTAGTTATGATTTGCTTGCGCTTATTCAACTTTAATTTTATTAATGTTTCATGTTTGTTTCTTAATTAATGAAAATATGAGCCAAATGGGAGAATTTTATAACTTTAGTTATGGCTCATATCTTTATGATCGAGTAATGTTTTTATGATTGTATTTAAGACAAACTTGTATAGCTACCAAATAAAGTTACATGAAAGTCGATTGAAGTTGATATATATTGCAATGTTTGTTCATGATATCTTAAGCTTTATGATATCATAATGTTATTTGGACTTAAGAATACCGTTATTTCCAATGAATAAATACAAAGATCAGTGGGAGGCAAAATTGTTGATTATGTCTTGATAGTTATTAGTGAATTAAATTTTATTGCATTAATTTATGAAAAGATCTTAAAAATTGTATGCTAAAGTATATAAAAGAGATAATATTATGTGATAGGATATCCTATATGAAGTAATGTAAATTTTAAGATTGTCTTATAAAAGTAAAAGTATATATTTAAAGAATTTTGGGTTATCGAATGGATTGAAAGCATCATGATAGAAGAACCTTAATGATTCATGCATGCTTTTTATTTGCTCTTAGATTCAATTATGTCAAATGATAGTTGAAAGTTTATCTTTGTTATTTGTTCCTATTAATTGATGATTATATAAAGGAACATTATTATGTAAAGGTATAATTATCAACAATCAAATACGTATTGTGATATAATATGTCACAAATTATGGATTATGGTTGCAGAATATTATTTTAGGACTAGGATTTGTCGACTTTATGACCAAGTTGCTAAAAAGAACGGGTCCAGTTGTCAAGTCTCTTTCAACAGCAATGGCACATGATTATTGAGGATATAAGGTTTATATTTGTTGTTGTATATGAGATAATTCAGAAACAAGAGTGTTAAATTTATTGATTATGTACATAACTTATGTTTGGAGACTTAATGATCAAAAGTAGTGTCACTAAGACATCAAATGCCACATGAAAATTATGAGTATTGAGCACATTATAGTAATAGTCTCATGATGATTGTTTATTGGTAGCTCACGGAGCTCAATTATATGTTTTTTGAAATTTCCTTATGTCTGTTTTGTATCACGTAATTGCATACAGATGAATGTTAAAGAAAGTCTTTTGTGAGAGCATTATTGTGGACGCCTAGTAGTACTTCTCATTTTACAGGTCATGTTAAGTGTGAGCTAATTGTGTAGTACATGAAGGGACTATATCGAGTAATGATGTACAATGTGTGATTCTCGTTAGTTCTTGATGGCAGTGTATTTATAATGGTACCAATCATGTGGATAGGATATTGAATAACGATTGTGTGATGCGTTATGATGAGTATATTTATTAAATCATAAAATGTATTATCCACTACCACGAGTCGAGTGGGAGAATGTAAGAATTTTAGATATGACTCAAGTGATAAAAAAAAAAGGGATTTAATAAATAAAATAAAAGGGTATAATTAATTTGGTTTGGGTTGCATCGCTTGATGGAAGCGGTGGAAATTTAAATGTTTGAATTTAAATTTTAAACCCATGTATATAAGGTCCTCTCCTACCATGAAGTTCTCCTGCAGAGACGAATTTTTTTACCATCATGCATATTGATAGTTAGAGACTAAAAAGAAAGGGCAAAGGGATAGAAACAAATATTGATCCGGGTTAGTAACAATAAACTCTTGATACACTCATGATGTGAATATCATGAAATCAAAGATCCTGTGTTCTGGGTTATTTTTGAATGAATTGTAGAACCTAGAAAATTATATTAATTTAATTTGTTTTACATTCACAACCAAGTGATCCATCAAGACGTATGCAAAGATCACAAAGTGTTTGGCATACGGATCCATTACTGCCAATTGCACCATCATTGTACAAGTCTTCAGCTGAAAAATATGTTCAAAGGTGGTTCAATCAAGGAAACAATGGGACGATTGATTATCAAGTTCTTCATATATGAAAGTGTTCCACCTCAAAAAGTGGACTCGCACCATTTTAAGAACATGATTTTTGGTGCACAACAAGCAGGTTTGTCTAATTGTATAATATGTTTTAATATGTGAAGCATTATTATCTTAAATTATGATTGCAAATTTGCAATCACTAACCAACTTTCCTTTAATTATATATGTAGGGATGGGCATCGAACCACCATCTCCATATGAAATCAAAAGCAAGTATTTGGAAATGGGGTATAAAGACATGGAAACTTGTGTCAACATACAAAGGGAGAAATGAGAGACATATGGATGCATAATCATGTGCGATGGGTGGTCCGGGCCAACCAAATTGAGCATAATTAATTTCATGGTATATTAAAAAGGAGGCACAATTTTCCTCAAATCTATTGATACGTTAGATAAGATTAAAGACAACAAATACATATATGATTTGTTGAAGGACGCTATCAAGGAAGTTGGAAAAGCAAATGTGGTGTAAATTGTAACTATAATGGATTAGCATTTGTGAAAACGAAAAAGTTGTTGATGAAGAAATACAATCTATATTGGACTCAATGTGCAACACACTACATTGATTTAATGTTTGAAGACATTGGCAAAAGGGATAGTGTTGCTCGAGTTAGTCGGGGAATGCGAAAGATTACCAGCTAATTTACAATCATGGTTAGTTGCTTACAAAATCACACGATAGGTATGTGGTGCAGGAATATCGTGCGTCTTGGAGCAACAAGATTTACGCAACTCAAATTATATTGCCATGTCAGTCTTCTAAAAAGAGTTGATTTAGAAGAAAGTCTTTTTAATTAATAATAAATGGGCATCTCACAAGCTTAGCTGGACAGAAGTTAGACATGAGGTTGAAAGACTCATGTTTGATCATGAATGTGGGAGAAGGTCTGCGAGGAAGCTGAGTGTCCATCTATGAGGCACTAAACACAGTTCTTCGCATTGTTGATTCAGAAGTCATCTCAACCATGCCATTTGTCTACGAGTTGATTCGGTTGATGAAGGCAAATTTAGATCGACTAAAAGCTAAAGAGTTGGTGAAAAATATCATCGCAAATCATTGGGATAGAACCCTTAAGAATCATTTTCATGTAGCAGGTAACTAATTAATATCCTCTTCATCGATATTCACATTTAATAATATTATGTTTCTATTATTGTCACATACTAATTCTGATAACTATTACTTGATCTCTTATCTAAATCCAAAATTTGATATAGACACGAGTTGGTTGTGACTCTGAGCTACTTCAAACTGTTCATAACGTTTTCTAAATTAGATCCTAATGCTGAAGGCCTTTGTAATTTTGGAAATGAGGTAAATTAATGAGTTTCTAATTCTAATTAATTGATTCAATTTATTCGATTGATTTTTTATTTTTTATTTTTTGACATTATGAATTCACAGCTTATACTATTTCATGATGTAAAAAAAAGATTTGGTGATCAGGCAGCAATAACATCAAGATAAAAAAATGGTTCATGGTGAGTGTTAATTCTCATTAAAAGTAAATTTCATAACTATTTTATTATTATATATTGAATATAAGTAATTTTTATTGCAGCTGAATGATGGTTTTATGCAAATCAAGCGACATTAAGAATTTGTGAAGGTTATTTCCCAAACCTCATCATCTTTAGCTTGTGAAAGAAATTGGAACACATTTGCTTTAATTCATACGAACAAAGAAATGCGACGCACCACTGGCTCCAACAATTGGTTTTGTTATTACAACATGAAACTAAGAATCGTGATATGGAGCGAGACCGATAAAGGATTCTGAAAAATGATTTTCTCGATTTACTTGAAATTTCAGCTGAGTTTGGTGAAGAATACAAGAATCAACTATTTCAATTGGTTAGACTTCTCCATTTAGATTATGAAGATGGAAATCCTGATTCACGAATTGTTGCACATGTTCGAGAAGCAGGTGTTAATATTGAGCGGGTTTTATTTGAAAAAGTTCATAGTGAAATTTTTAGTCAAGATATGAGGGGCTCATTTCAACCCGCTGTTACCTCTAGACCCTCTTTTGATTCAAGTGTTGAACATAGTAGGAGACCAAGTTTTGCTGGTACTTCTACTACAGGTTATGGTGGCTCAAGAGGAGAGGGGACCAATGATGGTAGTGATATTGGAAATGATGGTGGGGATGTGCATATCTCTGTAGTCAATATTCGTTATTTTTTATTGTGAGTGAAGATGATTCCCGCCACGTGCTACCTGAAGATGAAGACCACGGTCTAGGAGGCGGTCAGATATTAGAGTCATTGGAAAGCCATATAGAGGAAGATAACGAAGAATGACACCATATAATGAGGATTCGTTTTCGGTCAATTTTGAGTCCATGAGTATTGGAACTTAATTCAGTGATTCATCGAATGGGGAGTATATTTGTAGCCCATACAATGAGTTATAGTTAACCTTGCTTCACATCCTTGGGTTCTATTAGTGAAAAATATGGAATGATTAACTATCCTCATGATCAGCAAATGTTAATTCCGAATTAAGTATCGAATCTGATAATGATTTCAAGCGAGCATGTGAATGATGAGCGCTCAATTTTACTTATCCCGTGGAGAGGTTGTGGGTAGAGTCAGCAGTTATGCGTGGCATGTTCGATTCGATCGTGTGTCGAACATGTTAAATGTTTTGGTATGAATATTGTCTTCGTCAAGATATGGTCTCTTCATCAAATAATGTAATGGAAGCCTTTGTCAGTGTACATTTGGTTTTAAATATTGTGTAATGTAATTTCTCTATAAATTATAATGAATATCGTCTTCCATAGTATATATTCTTTGTTATGTCTTTTATAGTTCAACAAAGTATTTTCATGAATTTCAAAGTATTTTGTTAATTTTCGCTTTACAGATATTTTTTTGTCAAATATCAATGATACTAGATATTTACGATATGTCAAGTAAATCGAAGTTCGAATATATCGTGATACCGATATTTTGCCTAGTAACTATATTTTGTGGATCCGCTACTAATGAAAAGTTCAACCGAAGAAAAAGGAAAAAGAGAAATTTAAGATAAAGTGTACTAAAATAAAATGTTTGTATCCTTTTGTCAAAAAAAAAAGTTTGAATCCTTCATCTGAATTAAATTAATTTCTCTTTGTTGTTAAAAAAAAGAAAAGTTTCTTCTTATTTTTCTATATCTTTTTCTTAATCTGGAAATATAATAAGATGCATTTTTTTAGGTATTGAGACAACTTACTCAAAAGTGTTTGAGCTAAAAATAAATGATTTGAAGATGGATTCGGACCGGTAGACTCGTACCGTCCCAATGACACATAATTTTAAATAAAAATCGAAATTTTGTACAACTCTTTTAACATAAATAAAATATGACTTTTTTTATTATAAATTTACAATTTTTATTTATAAATTATCTTTATTTTGAACAAAAATTAAAAAAAATTTAACAAAAATATTACAATAAAACATAGCTAAAGGCTAAAGGACAAATTTATGAAAATAGAATATTATGATGTAACGTATATTGAATATATGTCAAAAATAAAAAATAAAAACAAAAAGTCTAAGGCTCCTAATAGAACCTAAAAAGTATGGAGGAAAATAAACAGAAAAAAAGAAAAGAAAAGAAAATATGGGGAATAATTTGATTCATAGTTTTTTTATTTTTAAAATATAAAAAAAACATAAAATTACAACCTTGAGATCTAAGTAATTGAGAGAGTTTTGGACGTGAATAGTGTGTTTTGAAATAAAAATACAAAATTTAATTAAGGTTTCAAAAAAATGACAAAACTAGTGCGTTATCTACGGGTTACTTGATAGTGATCGTTGTGAGCAGCTGACTTTTAATCGACGTGATTCCTGGCGCCGGTTATTGAATTTTAAAATTGCCCGATAAGTGACGTTGTGAATGGCGGCCATTGATCTCAGTAAACCAAGGTGAAGTCGTCCCACCAGCAGCGGTCATTGGCATAAATAATCACGGCATTTCCCGCCCCCATTTCTTCCTCTCTCTACGGTCAGCTCCCTCCTCCGGTAGCCCCACCTGGGCGGCGGCAGGAGTGGACCTCGAACCTGATCGACAACTCTCAGATCCAAACAAGCGATTTCCTTCGGAGGTTTGTTCACTCCCATTGTTGCGATTTGTCTAACCCTAAATGAAAAGGGGATTATGTGATTTAGGGTTTGATTTAGGGTTTGTGTGGTTTTGGAATTCGTTTTCTATTGCTTTGCTTGCATTATCAGGCATCAAGTTTACGCCATATAGAGAGCAGTGGTGCTGAAATTAGGTTAATCGCAATTGGTGCTGAAATTAGGTTTTTTGCCACCATATTAATATCCCCCGCATTTGGTGCTGAAAATAGGTTTTTTGTGGTTTGATTCTCGCGTTTTGTTATTTTCTGGTATGCTGATCTTATTTGCTCTACATTTCTTCAGTTTTGCTTTCACTTCTAGGACAATTTTTTATTTTTTTTTATCTGCATTTGGTATTATTTTTATGAGTTTTCGTAGTTTTTAAAATTCAGTGGTGCTAAGAAATGGGCTGTGCTTTGTTTGTTTGTTGACTAATTTGTTCTACTGAGTTGATCTTATCTTATCTGATTTTTTTTTTTTGGGAACTTGTTTTTTTTTTTGGTCTATTTTCCGGCTAATTATTCTTAGCTTTCCTTGTTTTGCTATCCCCAGCGTTGATCGGAAATGGGGTTATGCTCGAAGCGTTTTGGTCTCTGTTATAGTTCTTTTAACGTAGGAGAAAACAGTTATATTAGGAGAAAAACTGTTATGGTTCTTTGGGTTATGAAAATTCTGAATGTCAGGTTTCCCATTATTTATATTAGGAGAAAAACATAATCTCCTCTCAATTTGGAGTATTTGGTTGAAACTGTAAATTTTTTGAACTTTCGTTTTTCTTTTCCTCAATTTTGTTTGGATCAAAATGCCAGGGCTTTTTTATGCAAAAAATATAAAATATATTTCTTATAAAGATTTTCTTTGGTGTAGGAGCTCCAAAAATTTGGTGTTTCATCTCTATTGAGATATCGCCCATTTGGAAGGAACATCTTTCCTCATAAGCACCTCACTTTTATCATTATACTCCCACACTTAGTCCTTTGTATACTGATTGCTACTTTCTAATTGTATTCATATTGTACTATTTTCTGACTTTTTTCTTCAAAATTCCTTTTCAATTATGATACTCGTCTTTTTTTCCTGAATAATAAATCATGAGGTGGAAGTGATTCACTTGTTCTGCTCCCCTTGCCTCTTGTTGCCCTCAACACACTCAGAATTTTTAGAGAAGACCATGGATTGTTGAAGCAATTAATTATGTGCATTCCTTTTTTCTTTTTGTTCTTAATGAGAGAATTATTTTAAGATAGTGATTATTGTAAGTGATTTACGTAGTATATGCAAATTCCCATATCATATGTTGTATTAAATAGCTTCACTTTTTTTAAGAGCATTTCAAATTCCACTATATCCTATGTTTTGTTTGTTTTTGGTGGTGCTTCTATATGATTTGGGGGTATGTAAATAAGACCAAATAAAATTCGTATTGAAAAGCTAGAATGTCGAAGTTATCTTTTGCATTGTTTTTGTCCCCTATCATAATTAGATTGATGAAATGATTGGCATCAAACTATGAGTAAACAAGAGATATTCATTTCAATATCCAATTGCAAATAGTAATATCTGAGAGAAGCGTTACTGGATGAGCACCTCTCATCGTATCTTTTCTTGGAACCATTTTGAAGGCTTGGTTTGCTACTTTGGCACAAATATACAAATATTAGTGTCATTTCATGTGATTGTTTTACTCTCAATTATGAGTTAGTTGAAATATCAATCATTTTTCTAAATTTGTATCTAGCTAGCCAGTCATTTTGATTCTATTAGTTTCTTTGAGTTAAGCTTTGGATAATAAATGATAAAGGTATATAAAGTAATTAAACTTAAATATTTCTTCTACATTAATGATTCTTTGATGAAAAATGTAAAAAGATTCACACACTTCAAATGTGTAGACTCCATTAAATAGTTGAAGTAAGCCATAACCCAAAACTCTTTCCACAAATATGTGCCTTAAGTTCTTTAATTCTTTTCTAATTGTCTAATCTGATATCATTTTGATTAAATCAAATTAATTTGAAGGTTTTTAAGTAATTTTGCATAATGGTCTCTTAACATTAAATTCTTTAGTTTGTGGAAACTCCTAAACCAAGAATTTAGCTTTCTATCATATAAGAAAAGGGAATGGGGAAGTAGGAAGACTATATGTTGTTGTTGATTATAGAAGAATGGGCCCGATTAGGCCACTTTGACTCAATTGGACCAGAGGTCATTGTACGTGATATTAAGCCATGTTGGCAGGTTTTTTTGTACAAGTTGTATTTTGGGTAGAACTCTAGTACAAGGGGCTACTGCCGGAATTTTCGTTAAATCATGAGTCGGGAAGGGGGCAGCACGATTGGGGCCATTTAATTTCTAAACAAGGTACTAAGGATAATCATCTCTCATATTATTTAATTTTTTTTACTTCATTTTTAACAGGTCAATTATGTATGTTTCCTCTATTCCCGTAATATGTTATTACAATGGAGATATATTGAGGACTGATAATGATGTGAAATATGTTGGGAACAAAGCTTTGATTGTGCCTTTGGATATACCGGCTGACTGTACTTTTGAACAATTGGGTGATATCATATTTTCAAGCACACCTATTGACAAACAGAAGTTCAAATTAATCCTCGGTATAAGTATCCTCTAAAAAAGTGGAAATAGGTTCCCAACCTCTTACAATATGGAATGACGGGTTACGTGCACGAATGTTGAACATAGTTGCTCTGATTGCCATTGAGGAAATTGAATTGTTTGTTGAGGTCATTCGAATACACCGACAAGCGAATCAATCTATGGGTGTTGCAGAAAATGAGAATGTTGCAGAAATTGACTATGGTTGTGGGCCTAGTAGCGGTCCAGTACTAGATACTGGAGTATATGGAGATGATGATGCTTGCGCTTATGAAGAAGGTAATGATGAATCTGATGAAGATGTTGATGATGAATATGATGATGACTTACATGTTCAAGCCGATGGACATGTATCATCATTCCAGACTACAAATCAGGTTTTGGAGAATGAGCAAGGGATATTTGTCTCTGTGCATGCATTATCTTGTGATGTATAGAATATCGCAAATGATGAGGGACCTGATGAGTCAGCCCCTATTCATTTTCACCTACCACCAACACATTGTTTTGAACATGTTGAAAACATAATATTGCTATTTCAAGTGGTTGGACTCCATGGGGCGAAGACTACGATTATGCGAGTTGAGGAATTGTAGTTGAAGCGAGTTTTTAATTCTAAATCAGATTTGCGAGGCTGAATTCTTTCGATTAGAGCACACAGAGTTTGTTGTAGTTGCCTCCTCAAAAAAATTGCTTTCGTTTAAGATGTAGAGAATGAAGAATGTCAATGTCAATGGAAGTGCGATGCCATGGTTGTGAAAGATACTAGCTTATTTATGATCAACAAATATAAAGGGCAGCATACTTGTAAATCAGGTGTTTGAGCAGAGACCCGTCATCATTTGGACTGAAAGTTGGTTCTTTGCTCATATGTAGAAGCGATAATTAAAAGGCCTGGTTACATTGTCTCCTGCTGCTATTCAAGCAATTGTGATGGAGAAAGGGGGAGATGAAATTTCATATAAAAAAGCCTTGGATGGGAAGCATAAGGCATTTAAACACTTATTTGGTGATTTTTCCCAGTCATATACAGAGCTTCCACGTTTGTTCTTGGTCATAGAACAAGCAAATCCTGGATGTGTTGTCATTTGGAAAACCATCGACAATGGTGTATAAGCTGATGAGACATTCGGTAGCGTGTTACGGTCATTCAAGCCATCTATTGAAGGGTTCCACGAGTTGTCGTCGATGCGAGTATTGATGGTACTGCGTTTGTATGGGAAGTATAAAGGGACATTGTTGATTTGCATGGGATGTAGCGAGAAATGTCAGTTGTTCCCATTGGCATTTGCTATTACAGAAGGCGAGAATATTAATAGTTGGGGATGGTTCTTGGCATGTATCAGAAATAGAGTAACTCAACGGACAGGGATTTGTGTTATATTTGACAAACATCCAGGTATTATGGCAGCTATGAGTTATCCTCATCTTAGTTGGGATGCACCATATGCTTATAACAGGATTTGCATGTGTCATCTTGCAAGCAATTTTATGACCCGCTTCAAAGATAAACTCTTTAAGAATTTGGTATGCGGAAGCGGTTGTTGCGGCTTGACACGCGAGGAAGATGAATAGGTATGGGCACTGATTGGGAGAATTAGTGCGAAGCGCGACTGATGGTCGGAGGCGATCTCTTGATTATGGGCACTTTCACATGATGGAGTCGAAGATATGGGATAATGACAACCTGACATGTCGCCGTGTTTAACAATGTTCTTAAGAAGCTCGTAGCTTACCCGCTCACGCGTGGATTAGTTGGCGTTTCGCCTTACTTGATTTACTTTGTTGCGAAGGAAGCAAGGTGTTGATAGATTAGCATCAGATGAGCGATTCCTCCATATGTTGATGCTCGGATTCGAGTCGTGTGGTTAAGAGAATTTGGATCGATGGAAATTGTTCTTTCACGATCACATCTGGTGATTTCACGTAAAGTCGAGGTGGTCGCATTCATCACCTCGGCTTAAATGTGAAAATGCACATGTGGTAAGACAGCGATATATGGATTTCCATGTAGCCATATCATAGCGGCATGTCGGCATCGATGTGTTGATTTACCGGTTATTTGTTGAGGAAATTACTACCTTCTGCTTGAGTCCCTCTTATGACACTTGAAGCTGACTTGTTTTATCCCATATTGATGAAGATAGTGACCTCTTTGCTATGATGGTTCCAGCGATTGTAGCTCACGAGTCGATGAAGCAGCCAGTCGGTGGCCGTCCTAAATCAACGGTTGCATAATGAAATGGACATTGGGATGGGAAAACCTGATAAAATGTGGGTTGTCTGCAATAAGCAGTCCTGTCGGCTGATGCTTGTAAGAATAGAAATCAAGTTTAGTTATAGATGTGAAGTAAGACAATTTGTTTTTTGTTTGTAAATGAGGCCTCACCTTTTTTTTAGTTGTTTTGTATAAGACTTATTCTATTAAATAAGACATTATTATTGTACGTGTGTATTGTAAATCATTGTCGCTGTAATTAATATTGACAACCATATTTGACAATTATTCTGGATTTGTTATATCTTATAGACATGGCGTTCAGGAGGATTCATGATGCATATCCTTCGGATACATCTGTCTTGGTATTGCAAGACAGACACAGATCACACTTAGTAGATACAGAGCAAGTACGTATTTTGTTAATTATCAATTACTATTAACAATTGTAACATGTAATTTATATATAACCGATTTAAATTTGCTGTTTCTGCTGTTACAGCTAGAAATACTCGCCGACAAAGAGATGAGAGCCTTCTGGCAGATTATGTGGGAGGATGGATATACGGATTCGCCATACGTGATTAGTGGTCGATTTTACCAGATATACCGTTCGGGGCTACATCATGATCGATTGGCCACTTATCACCTCTCTCGTCGAGAGATGGCGCCCGAGACACATACGTTTCATGTGCCAGTAGGGGAGATGAAGATTACCTTACAGGATGTCGCCATCATCCTTGGCCTTCGTATCCATGGCCCAACAAGCCAATGGCACTGCGGTGTCTGGCTGCAGCGGCAAGCCAGGCGAGGAGTCAAGCCAGTCATCCCACCCGCCGATGCTATCGGGAGGAGACACTCATCTCCTTGGCGGGTGGTTATGTTCCCAGCTATCCACCTCCGCCACCGATGCGCATGAGGTCACATTACAAATAGTGCTGCGGGGTTCATCTAGAAGATCGATCCGCATCCTTTGCTCATGACAAGAAGGCGTGAATGTTCCCATGTGCTTTCTCCGACTACTGCGAGATTTGACGCATACTGCGACTTATAGTTGGGGTGGTGTAGTACTAGCACATACATATCGGGAGTTATGCCGAGCCAGCTTGGATCGTAGTCGTGGTATTAGAGGTTGTATTACACTCATACAGGTATGTAATAACTGGGAATGTATTTTGTTGTGTATGGATGAATTGGCCTGATTAGGCCACTATTACTCATAATTGGACCTACTGAGGTCATTGAGCCATGTTGGCAGGTTTTTTTGTACATGTTGTATTTTGGGTAGAACTCCTTGTACAAAGGAGACTCTACCCGATTTTCGTTAAATCATGGTCCTCGGAAGGGGACACGATTTATATTATTTTTCCTAACATAATATAAAACTCCCAATTTTTGGGACCAACTGCTTATTTTGTATTCCGCCTATAGTCTCTGGGGAGACTCACACCTGGCCACCCGATTTTGGTAACTTCACACGCAGATCTAGCACCACCACCAAATTTCATGCCTTACACAATGCCTATGCCGACAGCCAGGATGAGGGTCGTCCATGATGGATTACTACTTTAACCTTCTCAATGAGCTGTGAGGGTGTGAGCCGTGAGGTAGAGCTAGCTCTTCCATTCGTGTAGGTGGAGAGTACCTGACACTGCGCATAACCCATCGGGTGTACTCCCTCCTATATCGAAATCCGCCTAGATGCAATGCACTCGATCGTGCAATGGCTTGTAAAAGTATATGGTTCTATATTAATTTCATTCATATTCTCGTAAATTTTTATTGACATAAAGTGTTCACATGTAGGTCTCATGGTAGCCATACGTGGGAGAGTTACTTGACTAGCTTCCATATATCTGCTTAGCTGATCAGGAGATCTGGCGAACGATGTCACTGCTCATATGTTTCGAGATTGTTGAGTGGCATCATCCAAAGTGAGTCCCGCGCTAGTTTGGGATGCATCAGGAGATACCTACAGCTTGCTCTTACGAGCAACAAATCAGATACAAGGATGCACGTGGGATCGACACTCAAATACGATCGACGACGCCCATCATGCTACGTACATAGCATTATAGGATACGCGAGCGGCTAGGATCATCACTTCACCCCCTATGGTGGGTTTGATAGACTTCCATGATCCATACATGCAGTGGTATCGTCATATTACACAGCGTTTTATGACACCACCACTGCATAGGGATGATATGAGGTTCCATACTACAGCCGATAATACTCATCTTTTGGTAAGTTAGAGTCATGTGTTTATAAAATATTTTACCTAATTTTAATCAATAGATTATGTAATTATAATTCTTTCTTTGGTTCACTCATATAGCCGCCATGGCCTGATTACAGCCATTCACTCGCTTGCTATCGCGGTGATAAGCAGCGACATACATCATATATTGCCCGATCGGTTACACCGCATCGGGAAGACCATCGCATCGCCGGCTACGCTCAGGAGGCTTCGACATCACATGGACCATCTATTAGACCTCCGATGTCGTCCACACCATCACGTATGCAGCCCATTTGAGGTAGAGAGAGAGGGGGAGTTTTTCGCCGAGGTCGTGCTCGAGATGGTGGGTTAGGTCATGTCCGCATTAAAGGATACGGCCTGTGCACACTTGAGCCGACTTTGTCTACTTCGATACCTTCCTATACTTACCCGTCACTCGAGATGTTTATACTCTACACACTTGCACATCACCTTCCATACCCACTACATTTACGCATCATCTTCCCTACCCCCACATTACACATCACCTTTCCATACTCCACACACTTAGCGGTGTTCGCTTTCTTTTTTTACTTAATGCCGATTATAACTTTTTGAGCTTAATGTCGAATAGTACTTAATAGCATTAAGTATTGTTGTTTGTTTTTTAACATTAGGTAGTGAATAGGGATGACAACGAGATTCGATTATTTCGGGGTTCCCTGCCTCACTGCTCTTAATGGTGGCACATGTTTAATTTAATTTTAATCGGGTTTTTACTTCCAGTTTGAGTTTATTTTCTCAACCGGTATTGTGTTCAGCATTGTTACTTCCTATAAAACCTAAGAAAATTAGAAATTTTCTAAAAATGCATAAAAATGTTAATAAAAATAATAAATTACCATAGCGCTCGCGTAGTTCTTAGAAAATTCTCTAGATTTCGATGATGAAACTGGATCAAGGCCAGCAATTGCCTCACGAATCTAGTGGACCCAAAAGTTTGGTCGACCTCGAGACGTTTAAAATTTTTCCGATTTTCGAAATGATAATGGTTACCGACTTAAGTGACGACATTTTTACGAAAATTTCAAAGTCGTGAACGACTTTGACTAAGTTCATTTAAAATAAAGTGAACTGAAAAGAAATAAATTGTTTCGGGTCAGAAACGGACCCGAATGAAATAATATGAACCATGCATCCAAAATAATAATAATAAGCCCTGCCTTGATTAAATTTTAAAAATAATTTTTTATTATTTTATTTTTATACTTTAATATAAATAATAATAATTATTATAACGTTTAATAAATAATTTATGTACTCATAATATTTTTTATTTTTATGAAAAATATTAATTTTAATATAATAAAAAATAAAAAGCAACATAAAAAATTAAAATTAAAAATAAAACAAAAATAAAATGTAAACGGGCGAAGTTTATAATTTTCCTATCACCGTACTTCACCCCGCTTAATTTTTTTTTAAATGAGACAAGTTTGAGAATTAAAAAAATAAACGAGCCAGGTCGGGATGAGACCGTCCCGTCTCGAACCCTCCCGTTGTCATTCCTACCAAGCAGATACAATTCTCTTCCTTGTTTCAAGAATTTATCGACATTTTTTCTTATTTTTATGAAAAATGACTTTTTCTGAATAGAAAAAGTCAAATATTTTCACTTTTTCTATTCATAACTTTTTTTAAAAAATTTCAAAGAATAAGTCACGAATTTTAAAAACAAACAAATTTTAATGCCGAAAGCTATTTAGTTTCGTGATAAGTCAAAAACAAACGCCACCTTACACGCCCAGATCTATCCGATGCTGACAGAGCTAACGCCCATAAAGAATAGAGCATCGCCATCAAGCCGCCACACCCCTTATCATCCCATACATTGCCTCCCATGGATGATACCATCCTCGACCTTTACCTAAGCGGCAGATCATCAGCGACCGCACTGACGCCGCATACATCGACTACTTCATCCATCGCATACCCGGCTCCATCAGCCTCTCAAATTGGCCTCGTGACTCCACAGACCCTATCGCGCAGTTCGCTTATTCCCAGCGCCATCTCGTGGGACACATTGATACATATTATTTTTATATATGAAAATTTGTATAAAATGTTTTAAAATATTTAAATGTTTTGCCAGAGTAATGATTCGTATATGTACAACGTTTTTTGAAGATTATGCATGAGGCGCCATCTAGTGGTTTTTAGTTTTACACGCATCGCTTTTATAAAAATAATTTTAAATTGTAAGTATTATAAAAAATTTCCATTTTTTTACAATGTATGCAATAAAAAAATAACAAAATAATATTTAGGCTTCCTATTTTTCAAACTATTATTAATAATGATTTTAAAAAACACAAAAAACACAATTTTAGCGTCTCACCCTACTCCTTGACAATCAAGTTAATACCTAAAACTCAATTTTAGTATTATCTAAATTTAATATTTTTATATTCTCTAGATTTTCAAAACAAAAACATGTTCCTCTTGTTTTTCAAAACAAAACATTTGGTTTATGCAATGAGGTCGTAATTGAGGGTTAATGCAAAATTCTCATGTTTCAAAAGATTAAAATGATAATAAAATTAAATCGTAATCCTTGTGCAAAATAAATTGATTCACATTTTTAAAAATTAAACTCAGTTCATTTTAATTTTCAAAGCATTCTTTTGGATGTTTTTGCTTACAAAATTTATAATTTTATATTTAAGTTATTTACAAATAAATATTTTTTACTGAATAAAATAATTTACTATATGATTAAGTCAGACGTTACAATATATGAGTTCATATACGAGACGGTCATAATGTTAATGACAACAATTTTTCTAATAATCACAAAAATAATCAATTTTTATTTTTCGGATTATTGGCCGTCGTTGTGAACGATGGCCTTTAAGAAAGTTCAATGGTTGACGTTGTGAACGCCGACCATTGAACTTTCCCAAAGACCATCATTCACAATGACGATCATCAACTTTCTTAGCCGCCATTGCTCACAACCACGGCCAACGCCATCCTAAATTTCACGCGACCAAACGTATTTCACTGATTTTTTTAAACCTATAATATATTCTATATTTTTTATTCTAAAAATACTATTCACGTCCAAAACCCTAATTGAGAAGCATAGATTCCTTAATTTCTCGAAAATAATATCTTCCTCCGACTTTTTCAACGCCGAGGCACAGACAACTGTGTGCCACCTCCTAGTGGGCCCAGCGTATTTCCATGTCACTACAGCACATGCATACGTGGCATTACATGGTGCACCTTGTCGTTAAAAAAATGTACTAATTACTGACGTGGTAGAAAATGACTGGATCACTTTTATTCGTCACGTCACCTCATGTGACGTTTACTTCAGCTCCAAGCTTCTCTTTTTTTAACGAATAATAATAATAATAATTTAAAAAATCTCCTAATTATTATTTTTAAAAATCTCTTATTTCTTTCATTCTTTGCTGAGTTTGTTCCTCGTCAGAGTTCTCCTCTCCGTATATAAGCATACGCCTCTCTGTGTTTTCAGTATTAGGGTTTTTTTTTTTTTTTTCATTTCTTTTTTTGTTTTTTGTTTTTTTCATTTTTTTCATCTTCTTCTTCTCTATTCTCTCTTTTCTTTCTGTCTAGCCATGGGCTATGGAGGTCGAGGTGGAGGTGAAGATGCCTCTGGTAGGGTTCTGATTCCCAAAGATGCTCGGAAGATGGTGAACGACATTAAGGAGATCGCGCGAAAGCATAGTGATGAGGATGTCTACACAATGCTTCAGGAGTGCGCCATGGATCCTAATGAAGCTGCGCAGAGACTTCTCTATTTAGGTATGTAATTGTCTTATGTGTTTGAGTTTTTGTTTATGATGTTTTGTTAGGTTTTTTCGTTGATTTTCGTTCATGGATTGTGATCTGTTTGGGTGTTGAGAAACAGTGGTCAGAGCTGAGGAAGATTAGGTTTTGAATCTGGTTTGCGGTGGTTTGTATTACTGTCGACGGAGAGAGAGCTGTTTCCGAGTGAGGGGGATAGTTGTGTTTTTAGGGTTTTTGGTTTGTGTGGTTACGCCAGCTGAGAGGCTTGAAGTGTTTGAGTTTTATATTTACTTCTGTTTTCCGTTTGGCATCTGAGAGAACTGAGGAATAAAAGGTACGGTGTTGGTTTGAGAGTGTGGAACTTTTGTTCAATATTCAGGTGGATTTTTCGTTTGTTCTTTTGGCCCTGGATTTGTTTGATAAAGTATGTTTTATGTTTTATTTTTGGATTCGCGGGAACAAGGATTGATGAACTACAGTGAGCTTAATAATTGCAATAAGTTTGTTCCAAGGAGTGAATTTTCTGTTTTTAAAGAAAAAAAATGATATTCAAAGTTCTAATTTTCTGCACGGAACAGAACATTCAGTCTCCTTTGATTGATGAGAAAACTGAACACTAACTGATTTTCCATGTTTAAGCTGTTTGTTTCCACCTTCCCCTGAGACTTTGTTTTGTTTGGGTAACACGACCTGAAAAAAAAAAAATCTTCTTTTTTAAGTTCCTTACCTTTCCTTGGCCATCAGAATTGAGTCTCTTGCATTTGACTGTTATTGCTGTCCTATATGGAATTCATCTTTATATATTGGGTGTGATGAGTGATTGTTTGGAATAGTATGTCGGACAAATTTATTTATTTTGAATTGCTGTTATGGATCTTATGTTATCTGAATTTACACCAATCCATTTTATTATTGCTTAAACTTGCGTGGACCTTTTCATGATTGTTGTTGGCTAGCTGAACAAGCATGGGAGCCAAAGTGTGTCTTTGGTTTATCATTGCTGATAATCAATGGTTAAAGTCCCACTGGGGACAAAATTGTGTACTTGTAAAAAAAAGAAAAAGCTGATAATCAATAGCCTCTTCATTTTGATAGTTATTCAACTGCTTGTACACTTTTTTGAAAGTTGTTTTTTCAATATGGTAATAAAGTTAGCTTAATAAAATGACAGTTTATAATGCATATCTTTCACTGTGAATATTTGGTTGTTGTTTTTAAACAATATATTGCAACTTTAACTTTTCTAAACCTGAAGTTTGTTAACTTTGACATTAAAAATCATTCTTCTGGGAAGGGTCTAATCTAGGTCTTGCTGCACACTACCAAACTTTATTGCTGAATTAATTATAAATATTTTTCCTTTTGCTTCACTCTCTCTCTCTCTCTCTACTTCCCTCCTTTCTTGGATGGTCCTGCATGCTGGTAGATTCAAATTTAGTCATATATACAATGGTGATTTACTTTTTTGTTCAAGGTATATTTAGGTGGGATTTAGCTCTAAGTCTTATTAGGAGAGACTTCAGACATGAGTAATTTCCCTGAGTTAAGTAGCCTGGAATTTTATCTACCATTTAGACCTTAGCTTCAGAAATTGCAGAGAAGTACAAAATGGAAGGGATGGTTCAGATGGAATCATTTCTAATAGGAGGCACTTTGTCTTGCCATCTATTCTGGTTGGCATTTCTTGTGAGTTTTATGAGAAGGAGACTTCAAACTCTAGTTGTTTCCCCAAGTGTCGGACATGAACTTTATCAATTATTCAGACCTTTTAACTTCACTGATTGCAGATAAATAAAGTGCACAACTTCACTAATTGCAGATAAATAAAGTGCACAAAGGGGATGTCAAAAAAATTATAAGTACACAAAGGAAGGGTCAGAGAGAATCATTTTGAATGGATGCTTTGACTTGCTATCTAATCTGGATGCCATATGATGGATGTAGCAATATTAGTCTAACTGTTACTCATCATCTGCCATGTCATGACATCAGAAGTCATCGCACCATTGTCTTAATATGTATGATATTGCTTCCATCGGTTTCGTTTTCCCCTTCCCCCTTCTATCAATGAGAAAAATTAAGTTCGAGATCCCCCAAAATCCCCTTTCCTTCTCTGTGGAATTCCTTCCTTAACAGTATCCCTCCTCCGTAAAGACACATCGGCCACCGACTCTTTCCACACTCATTGTCTCATCTTTTTTTTCTCTCTCCTGTCTTTCGCTCTCTAGCCATGAGTGGTGCTGGAAGTTGTTCTTATATGGTTTTGATCTCAGAGAGCATTCAAATGATGGTTCAACTGATCAAAGAAATTGTTGTTTTACACAGTGATGAGGATGTCTATGCTATGCTCAAAGAGTGTTTCATGGATCCTAATGAAGCTGTTCAAAAGCTGTTGGATTTAGGTATATGGTTGCATATCTCATTTTTGAGAGTTTTGTTGTTATTTGTGGATTTCATGGATTCTGAGCAACAAGAACTTGTGAGGAGAAGAAAGTTTGATTCAATTGAAGTTAGATTTTGGATCTGATTTACCCTACTGTTGAATAGGGTGAATAAACGACAAAGGATTATGATATATTCAGGTGGTGAGGAGAATGGTTGGAAAATTGAAAATGTTTATTTTTTTGGATATGGTTTGTCATTTTACATTGAGGTCAATGGAGAACTGTCCTCTGGTCTGTTTTCATCAACATTACTTGCCTTTTTGTTTTATTGGATTTTTGCATCACGGAAAAACTCTGATTCCAGGTTCAGACCTGTTTTGTTTCCTTTTCCTTGCTTTTTTGAGAGTCAAGCAGGCCATTATGGTTTGTTTGGTGGTTGATAACACTGAGTAGACAAAATCAATATTTGAATCTTTTTATTGTATCTGTTTCCAGAAAGGGCTTGTATTCACCACCTAGAACATGTGTGCAAGCACTAGTTTAGCTCAGATATTTGTTCTGTTGGTTTTTTATTCAGCCAAAGATTAGACTTTGTTTAGTAGCTGAGGCCCGAGGGAAGTGAGGTCCGAGAACCTATTGATTCAGGTTTTTGGTTTTTTGTCTTGAGGCTGTTCTTACATAGAATGTAGTGGTCTTCCAAAACTCACGTTGATGTGGCCCAAGTACGATTGTCAAATCTATATGAATTGTTGTTGCATCTGGGGAAAATTCTACTGATGTTGCTAAAGTGTCTTGTCTAATGAATGAAAATAACAATTGTATAACTTGTTTTGCAGATACATTTCACGAGGTCAAGAGGAAACGTGATCGCAAAAAGGAGGTAGAAGATCTTTTTGTTTAGACGTTTTTCGTTGTGTGTGGTTTCCAAAGATAATCTAGCATCTACGTGATTTTTTTGAACGACTCTTCTTATTAATTTCTGAAATCTATCTGAATAACTGCTGGTTTGCTGGTTTTCTTTTTATTTTTGTTAATTAATTTTCCTTTCTTGCTTATCAAAAAAAAAAAAAAAAAGCTGCTGGTTTGCTTTGCAGTAAAAGGATATAATTAAGGGATTGGTAACATTGTGATTTATAAATGGTTATAAATTAATTGTGTTTCAGAAAAATTAATTTATCATTTGGAATGAATTGTACCCATCTATTCTTAGTGAGCTTGTCTTATGCTGTTTTGGTTAGCTAGTTATATGACTTTCCTTGCAGCTACTGTAATGAATGTCATTTGTCATTTGGTCTTGTTGCCTGTATTATGCACTTGGATTTAAAATTTTGAAATAATACTATAAGATAGATGCCACACATTTAACACAGATCTATGATGTCCATCAGCTCTGATTAAATGTTGACATGGAAACACCTATATGTGCCTATCTCTTTCTTGACATTCCCTTATGGGAGAGTGTCATTGACATTGCTGCCCTGTAGATTTTCTGTCTTCGATAATTATAGTGTGGGAGGGTGAGATGTTATTTCGAGGGAATGAAAGGAGACATTGGATATTGTTATGCACCAATCTCTGTGTGAAATGGACATATCTTAGAAGGAGTTATATCTTTCAGTATTCTGCTTGCTTCATCCATTCTTCATTCCTTGTTGTCCTGCGATATAGTAATGTATGCTATGTGGTTATCAAAGAAAAAATCTATAAGGAATATGGTGTGCTTACCATGCAAGAAATTAACAAGATTTTTTGTCTTACTAGACATTTGATAATGTGGTGCATGTCTAGTGCAGAGCTCAAACAATTGGGCATCTGAATCTGATAGACGGAGATCAGGCAGTCAAGGCCGAGGGGCTTGGAGTGCTCGTGGTAACTATTCTTCTCATAGCTTTTCTCATTGCCCACAAATTTTGAATCAATAACTTATAGCGATGCCATTTTAAATTTGCATTTCTTGGTTTTGCTTGTCAAAGTGTCTCCTCCTTTTAAGAGTGATGGTTTATAATCTTGTATTTTCTTGGCACTCATCAAAAAAAAAAAAATTGTATTTTCTTAGTTTTTTCCAAGCATAGAAACCTGCATTCTGTAGTTTCTTCTGTGACAAGGAGGTGTGGGGATTGATGATATCATGTTGATCTGACTTCTTTTTATGAACTTTTGTTCAGTGAGGAGCTAATAGGTGCAGAGCATGATACTGTCTTGTTATAATTTAGTTGATGGAAATTAAAACCTTTAGATTTTCTATTAGTCCTGTAGTCTATTGTTTATTCAATGTCATTAAGTGGATTAAGGGGATGATGGGGTTTATGAAATTCTTTTAAGCTTTTGAAAGAAGCTATGGTATCTCCAGAGCTGAGTGTGTCTTCATTGGTATCTATGCTGAAATTATTTTTGGGTGGTATGCTTATATTCCTTTTTCTCTAATAAAAGAAATTATCTACCATCAAGGATTATGATGTTCTATGTTTCTATTGATCTTCGAAGTTTAATATGGACTCAGTTTATGAAAATTATTATGTACACTGGTATCTGAATGATAAAAAATTAAATCGTTTTATTTTATTGGCTCTTATTTAATAGAAATATCAACGGAAAGTTGAACCATCAAGATCATATGAGACTTTCATACTCTTTATCACTAAGAGAGTCAGCCACGCAATACCACCCAACATGACAGCAACTATTCTTAGCTACAACATCTTTCGTTCCACTTAATGTCTGTTCTCAGAAATAAACTTGCTCTTTCTTTTTATGCATCTCTTTGGAACAATTTGACCTTTCTTTTATTCATCACATTATAAAGAATTGACCATTTTTTCCCATTTATTATTCACAGATCCTCAATTGCTTCATCCAATGATGCCCCAAGTGTTTCTAATGGAAATATTAATCATACACTTCCCCTTGGATCTGCTGCTGCTGCTGATGTTGATGCTAACCCTAAAGATATTTCAACTGTGCTCATTAATAAATCGGGCAATAGACCGTATCTGATAAATAGTGGTGTAGAATGCCCTCCTGCTACCATGCCCAAGCATTCTTTTGCATCTTTAGTTGGAGCGAACCAGGGAAGTTCTATTTTAACTCCGCATATGAATCCAGCATCCGTGTCGGATGTTTATTCCTCTGCTCCAGATTCTGTACTGGTGCCATCTCCCAGTTCTCATCTATCTGGTGGTACTATGGGTTCAGTAAAGCTTGAAATGAGTCAAAGGGCAGGTTTTGAAACTAATATGCCACCTGAACTTGTAGAACCCATGTCTTTGTCAACCCATGATGATTCTTTGGTCGTCAATTCTTCTAATCTTGAGAGCCAGTCATCACTGCAGTTTGCTGATCCATTAAAAGGTACTATTCTGTTGCACAATTCCTGTAATTCCTTGAAGATTTTCTGTCCTAATTACATAAATGGGGTAAGCAATTTTTGTCTTTTAAAAGACTAATCAACTAATGGAACTTCTAAACGTGGTTGTTAGAAGATGACCTGTTTTTATTGCATCTTGAATCTACTATTATAAATTAGATAGATTGATCTATTTCATATGATATGTGCTTGTTCTACATTTGTTGTTTTTGGCATTGTTTTGAAGAAATATTATGTTTGACCATTTTTAGCTTAAAGAAGTAACCATTAGATAAGACATTAAGAGTTTATTTATTTGTTGTGATCGGATGGTGAAACAGGTTTTAATAATTCGGTTCCCACTTTTGGATATGGGTAGGATGGTAGAAGGGCCTTGATATCTGCTTAATGTTTCTAATACCTAAGGGTGGGGTTTGAGAATCCCACTCAAACCTATAGGCATTCCTGAGCTTGGGATGTTCTTTCTCAGCCTATCCGGCTAAATAGGTGGATTATGTTCTTCTTCTGACAAAAGAATCAAACATTGACAATGGATATAATTTTCTTGGAAAATATTACGATATCCTATCCATACCTTTTATCCGGCATGCCATATTAAATATTGGACATACATTTACTGTTAAGGTTTACTTCATCAAATATAGTTGGATAAATGAAAATTTAAAAGGTCTGCATGTAGGAATTTCTAGTTGTATGTTAAATATGTGCATGTGTTTCTGATTCTTGTGGTTTTTCTTGTTCACGATCTCAAGATCCTCCAGGTTCAGAAACGAAGGTTGCAACCACGACAGCTGAAGCTAATTCTCAGTTGATGAGCGAGTCAAACATTTCAGTTTTGGAAGAAGCTACTTCAAACCTTCACATCTCTGATGATCATCATGTCATCTTCAGAAATCATCTTCAAATCCCTGTAGCTTTAAAAAATGGGTTGGTTTTTGGAAGTTTTGATTCTAGTTTTTCTCTAGGCTTGAAATATGCTAATGATCCTGATGCTGAAAAGAGCCCCACATCAGCAGAATCTTCTCAGGAGAATATTGAAATTACTAAGATCCTTTCTCCAAGGTGTGTGAACATTGTAGATATTTTTGTCTTAGATTTAGAATTTTATGTTTACTGATTCTTTCCATACCAAATTCAACTGGCTTTTATCGTGTTCTTTATCTATTCCTAGTGGCTGTAAAGTCAAATATTCAATTGGTCAACAACTGATTGAAATTGTCCCTTCATCCACAAATTGAAGATAGAATTGACCTGTAATTATGAGGACATTGGAGCAGCAGCTTTTAGAATCGTAATATGTAACGTCATTTACTTGTATATATGAATGATTCTTCATTAATGATAGCATTCAAATGAAAAGCATTTAATTGAATGGTAGTGGAATAAAATAATTATGACTATGTTTGGTTCTTGGATAATACTAAGGAAACAAAAATTGCCAAGGAAAATGGTTATCTCATGTTTGGTTTTCACTATGAAAAATATTAAAGAAAATTAAATACAATTAAATTAGGAAAAATTGTGTTTTGAAATTATTTAATCTTTACATAATGCAGGAAAGTAACTAAATTAAATTTGAAAGAACATATAGAAATAATTTATTGAATTTTGATCTATTCTTTATTCTCCTTCATTTTTTTTTCCTAACACTTTTCCTCCTTAGTTTCTTTCCAGCACATTTCATAACCTATTGGAATATATTGTGGATTCCACTTGCTTGATTTGAACCCAGGTGTTGCTTACTTGGCCACCTGTAGATTAGGCTACATATTTGCTGATGGGCTGTTAGGAGATCTTTACAGTATACTGATGTATTTTCTTTTATTGGATATTGGATGTCTATTAATTCCTGATGATGATCTGGCATTTTTATACATATATATCTGGGTGCAGCAATGAAAGTGTAGCCTCAACTGCACAAGACGAGGATGATCCTGATCATCCTCAATCTCCTCCACGTGCACAAGAAAATTTATCACCTCCAGTTGGCATTGTCTCATCTGGTGCAGCTCCAAAGCATGATCAGTCGAAGCAAGAGATGCTGTTGCCTGTTGGAGGCCCTCCTTTCCCTATTGTTCAGCCTCTCCCAAACTATAGTTATGGTTTCATGCCACCCATGCTTGGGAGCTCGCTTGTGCAATTTGAAGGACCTGATGTTCAGGCACAGGACATTTCTCACCCTGCAAATATTGTTGTAAGCTTTCCATCTTTTTACTTTGATATGCTATTTGTTTTTAATGCTATTCTGTTCTTACTCACTCTCCTCCCCCATAATTGTTAATGTTGATGGTTATAAACCTACAAACTTTTTCTTATTTAGGTTTTGTAGTTGTGCATTTAATTACTTGTATCACTTTTTTTTCTGCCTTGATGCTTTCTAATTGGATTAGAAAATCTAGTCTTTCTGTTTATGGCGTATACACGTTTTATTTTGCCTTGTAAGACTTCAATGATATATATATATATATATATCACTTTGGTGGTAAAATGAACAATTTGCCACTTGAGGTAAGTGGATTTAAGTTAAAATTATGATTCATTAAAAATTCCATTCCTTCTTTTGATGAATATTAATGTTGAGCTACATTAGGTCTAGATGAGCTCGGTATGATGACAATGGACTTGGGTTCAAGTTGGCTTGAGCTTAGTAAAATAACCTGTGGTTTGATCTTGTTCTGAAAATCCCTTGGTCGTGAATTAGTTCTAACTGCATGTATGCTCTTGATATAGTTAGTAGTTATATTTGCTTCATTATACAGTTTGAGTCCCTCACCGCTACGGGAGGATTTATTACCTGGCTGTTAACTTTAGGGTCTCATGGGATTATTTAATGCGTGCGCAAGCTGGCTTAGGCCCTAACCCACAGTTACCAAAAGAAAAAAAAAAAAAAATTGCCTGTTTAATACTTTGTTATCAATCTCATCTTTGTTGTGTTTAATACTTTCTCATGCCTTCATCAATGTCCAAATGCAGAGGGGAAATTCTTTGGTGTTGTCTGCACCCAGTCCAACTCCACCTGCAACTCAGCCTGCAGGTGTGATGCAGACCTCCATTGCGGTGTCTCCACAGTCAGTTCCTGTTTTCCGACCACCTTACCCTTCTAACTACTTCCCATATAGCAACTACTATTCACCATTCTACATGCCACCAGCTATCCACCAATTTTTAAGCCACAGTGGGTTTCCTCAACAACCTCCAACTGGAAATGTATATTTACCAACCGCAGCAACTGCTACTGGATTGAAATTGCCTCATCCACAATACAAGCCAGGAAATAACACTGGAAATTCAGCTCATATTGGAATTTTGCCTAGTTATGGTTCATACAGCACATCCCAAGTTGGTTACAGTCCCAGTTCAGTTGTGAACGTCGGAAGCTCTACCGCTAATGTGGATCTTGCAGCATCACAGTTGAAGGAACACAATATCTACCCCAACAGACTGCAGGTCTAACATGTTCACTTATATGTACCCCCCTCTCTCTTGTTTTCTTACAGTATGGTTTGATGGTCTCAATATCTCAAATAATACAGTATGGTTTTGCATTGAATTACGGACTACAATACTTGCAACTGTTTTTGATGATGATGATGATGATAGTCTCTTGTTTTTGCAGAGTGAAGGTTCGGCTATCTGGATTCCTGCCCCAGCAGGCCAAGATATAACCAATTCTTTATTAAATCTTCCGACACACGGGCAGCATCAGCATCAGCATCAGCATCCCGGTTTTTCTCCCGCACAGGCTGGTCATGGTGGCTTCACCGGAATTTATCACCCAACACAGACCATGGCTGCTCCCCCAACGGTTCACTCTCTTCTACAACAGTCTCAGCCTATGGCTGGATCTGTCGATATGATGGGGCCTCCAGCCGGTGGTTACCCGCCTCAACATGCACCGATCAGCTGGAACCCTAATTACTGAATAGAACAGACAAACCGTTTCCTGTTTCGGCCAAGTCCCCCTCTACCCATTTGTCCAGATCGAGGAAGGCAATCTAGTAGTGAAGCTCGGCCTGATTTGAGTGTATATATAATCTCCGGCCAAGAAATTTTTGAAAAGTATTTTGGTTACTTGTTAGGATACTGACCCGCCTTTTTTTCTTTTTAAATTTGTTTTATAGCTTTGATGCAAAGCAGAAGCAGGTCTTCTTTGCCTTGCTCTCTCAGAAATGGTTTTGGTATTATCTTGTTCTCCTCAGCAATGCAATGCTCAATGAAGTGGACAGATGAAGGTATAATTATTATAATTTTTTAAAACATAAATAGAGTTACTGGGAATTTCAGTTCCTGTTTTCTTTTTCCTTCCCTTTTTTTTGGTGACTTATCCGTGCATTAGGTTCTGTTTAGTAGGTAGAAAATTTTCTGTTTTTTCTATTCAAATTTTTCGAAACATGAAAACGCTATGGCTATTTATCAGATTAAACAAATTTCAAAATGTTAGAAAATGACCACTTATTTGGTTTATTTTATATATTTAATCCGTAAACATGGAAGTTTGCTTTTTGGTTAATTAAATTCAACCAAATGCATTAATTTAAAACGTATTTTCAATCAAATTCAGCATTTAAACGCATTTTCCGAAACGAAAAACTAGCATTAGACACATCAAAATTTTCATATTCGAATTTTCGTGATAAATCAAAATTTCGCAACTAAACGTGGTTGGTGAAGTTTTGATGGGAAGGAAAATGAATTTACAGGGTCGTAATCTGTATAAGAGAATTAAAGTTGATATTCTTGTGCTGTGTGCCTGGCTGGGCCTGCATAATGCAATAGGCCATTTCTAATGCGTAAGACTTAACATTATAAATCCCTGGTTTTTGATTTAAAACTTGGGTGATTTGATTAAAAGACTAGAAATTTTATCCTGATAAAAATGCTTTTCTTGCAAATGTAATCACTTACTTTTTAAGTGAATGTAAATGCATGAAATGGAGAACATTTTTGTTTAAAATGTGTGATTTTTTAAGAAAAAATATGGAAAATATTTAAATTAAAAATTTTAAAGTGATTTGATTTCTTTTAGCCGAATGTTTCTTAAAAAATTTATTTAGTCAAAGTTGTGATTATGTGCTACTTGAGACTTATTTGCAACTCTGGGTTTTTTTTTTTTTTTTACTGGGTCCCAAAAAACATGAACGGCCATGTTTGGTTCCTAAAGAAAAAAAAAAAAGACTTAAATCTCACATTATTTTTACTTACCACTTTAAATAATTTTTATTTATTTTAACTCATTAATATAAAAGATTCAATAATTTTATAATTTGCCTTTAAGGTCAGACTCAATTCACATGCTCTGTTTTGGATTCAATCTGGTTTTCACATATTATAATGTAATATGGAAAGTGAATAGATATCAATTTTTTTTTTATAATTTGTAAGTTTATAAATAATTTTATTTAAATTTATTTTATATAAAAAAAAATTATAAGACATTTAAAGATGAATAAATCACTTTCCTTAGCCTTTTTTTATCCTTTCCTCGGTGCTTTCCGGAACCAAACACAGCGGAAGAGATTTCAGTAGCGAATCTTGTGATCAGGAAGTGGCCCGCTCAGCCGGCCCAAACAGGTTGCTGGCCAGGCCACATAGCCCAACATGGACATGGGCCTACATTGTGTTGTAACATGTAAAAATATCATTATTTTAACTTTAGGTTACAAATTATAGTACATAAATATATAAATTTAAACTAATAATAATTCCAAAATTTAAAATTGCAAAAGTACTTACAAAAACGAGTAACAAGATGAATAAAATAAACAAACTTATATAAGAAATATGAAGGCAGCGTTGGTTGGGCCACCAGCAAAAGCAGCATGGTCCCAAACTGGGCCGGGCCGTCTGCCGGCCAGCCCAGTCCAATAGGCCCACTCACAGCTTGTTTGGAATAGAAAGTTTTCATGCACCAACAACTCCCAGTGCCTATCAGCTAGAAAATGGAGGATGTTGGTAGTCATCATCATGCCTCCAAATTTAACATACAGAACAATGAGAATGATACATAACTAAAATAATTCCCCAAAAAAGAAAAAAAAATGAAATCATCTTATCAGCTATGCTTTACCAAAACTGAGATCGATCGTTCTATCCTAACAACAGAAAAAAACAAACATATATTCATTATCAGAAAACCAAGATCAGTTGTTCTCTATCTTAGGAAAGGAACCAAGAAGAAGAAGAAGAAGAAGAAGAAGAAGAAGAAGATGATACTCACAATTACATGGGACTGAGGAGAAGTAAGTGTATATTTGATTCAGACAACATTATTGGTAGTGATGCTTACATCTGACTTTCTCTCAGAGGGATGGTGGTCTTCCATGTTGGCTTTCTCTTTGAAGGAAGGCAAGCTTTGCTTGCCCAAAGAAGGTTCTCGCGACTCCCTAAGGTTCAGCGATGTGTAAACCGACATCCCACAAAGGGCTGCAACAGCCCCACAAATGCTAACAAACCCTGGATCTGAGTTGAAAAGTATATAGCCCCCCAGAAGTATCACACAAGTTTTGAACTGCCCAAGAACTACATGAGAGATTGCAGATGTAGCGCTGCATCAAAACTCAAGTGAGTCGAAAAGGAACTTAGACTATATATGCTTATATTAATCTCTGAGTTTGATGCTTCCTCATGATATATGTTTCAATGCACAAAGCGAAAATAAATATGAATTAGTGTCTCACCCAAGTGCTAAAGCTCCAGACCATTGTAGGAGAAAGCCGAGCAAAGCTGATATGAGAATGGCGCTAGTGTTGTTCACATCCCAAACAAAAGATAATGCCCCTGGAGGGTCTAACCATGGCATTAAAGCTAATAAGAAGAAAATGGTGATTGGTGTAGTCTTCCACATCAACCTACACCCAAAAGTATTGATTCTTCCTTACTTACATATATCTATGAATCAAGTGGATAATCTTCATGTAGTGAAGAAAAAAATGTTTAAAGCTTAGAGAAAAAAATGTTACTGACGCAAGGGCGGTCCAGTTGCTTTGCTGTTGTAGATTTGACCAGAGGATCTTGTTTATGGCACTTGGGATTATCCAAAGTATTGCAATGAAAGCGCCAAACATGTTGAACTCCAAATCTGCTACTGTTGCGATTGCCACGCCTATTGAAACAACAGAGAGAGCCAAAACCTACAACATTGCCTAGTCACATACTCGACGATTTGAAATGGTTCCAGAAGGAGAAGTGATCCAAGAAGTGAAAGAAATGGGAAAATTCAATATGCCTACCTTTTTGAAGGAGACGGTTTTCTTAAGGAGAATAAACTCTGCTAGAACTATGGTTGGAGTGACAGAAATTTTGGCCATCTGATAGAAACCGACACTGCAAAGAAGGTATTCAAAGTGAGAAAACACAAATAAGAAACGAAAAGTTGTTAAAAACATCAGTAGTAGGCACTAGAACCTGTTAAATTGTAAACTGGTATTGGCAAGACCAGTGGAAAGAGCCATGACAGCACCCAAGGAGAAAAGGGAAGAGAAAGGAGTGGTTTTCGAGGGAGGAGAGACAGGCAATAATGCCAACCCCTTGAAAATTGCCATGAGAATCCATGCAGTGAAGTAATGGATCAATGTGAGAAAGATAGGAAAATTAAATCCAATTTTCCCCAGGACCTGCACACAAGAAAATAAAACTGAAAATTACCTTAATTTGCTGCCTAAAACTAATACTCAAATCCATGAAAAATGTAGAAAATCCTCCACATATATATATATAAAAAGTAGAGACCATTTTGTTTCCTAGGATTATCCCAACAGCAACCATAAAATTAAAGGTCAATGCCACCACTGGGCCACAACATCGTTGCTGTTGCCGCTTAGCTCCTTCTGAAGTTCTGAGCTCATTATACAGGGAACTCCTGAGCTCCTCCAGAGCTCGACCTGATAATTCCGACAAAATCTCAAATTCAAAACTGATATCAACTAAAGGAAAAGATCATGTACAAGAACTTAATTACAGACTCAAAACTAAACTGTGAAATGGATTACACAAATATTTTCGGCTCATGGAATGCTTCTATCCTATCAGGATTTAGGTGCCAAGGAGAGCCAAACAATAAAAAAATACAACTCAAAAAGCATTCCCAAAAGCAAAGTGCTGAAAGCAGAGCCATTAAGCTACTACAAGGCATTTTGTCCTTTCCCTTCCCCAGAGGCATAAAATAGATCATCAACAAGATATAATTGAGACAAAAAACTGAAATATGAAGCTACATGACAAGATATCAGCTGAAGAATATGGATTCTTAGATGCTTATTTCAGGGCTGAAATGGTTGTTGAAAAGCATCAATGGGAATCAGAGAGGGACAAACAAAAAAATTAGCATTGGAAAAATTTGAGTCGATACCCTCTAGAAAGTTGTCTTGAACAAACCATTAGAAGCAACAAAAAGAATCCAAGAAAAATCAATATGCAAGGACTAAATGCAGTGCCATTGCATTGACCCAGAAATTAATAGAACCCTAAGTTAAACAAATTAACCAGGAATTCCAAAACCCATATCCTTGAAATACAGATTTCAAGAGAATCATAATCAAATTCCAAAAAAAGAAGGATTAAAAAAAAAAAACACCCATTTGAGAATTCAATTACCCACGTACAAGAAAAAACATCAAAAGCCGAAAACAAATAGAAAAGCCCAAAAAAAAAAATGGAATTCTATGAGAGGGAGACATGCAATTCACTTAACAAAGAAAAGAGAATTTGAGAGAGAGGATAAAGAAAAACCTGTTTCTCCTGCATCACTATCTCTTCTTTTGATGAATCTTCTCACATCTTTGCTCAACAATGATTCAAACCAGCCCATTACAATCAAACAAACTCCAAGTGCCTGTTACAATACAAATCTCCTTTCCTCTCTGTAAATATGCATAACTCTTAATTATAAATAACAAATGTATCCGAAGAAATTAATTAGTAACAGCAACAGCAAAAATGGTAATGATGAAAGAAAGAAAGAAAGATTGAAGGCGTAATCTCATAGGTTTTGTTGAGGAAGAGTGAAGAATGCAAGCAAAATCATTGGTTCAAAATCTAATCAGCAAAAGGCAAATGCTCAATTTTAATTTTGTGAATTTTCAGGTGACGGACAAGTGTACGAGTCATGCTCAAGGATATTATTACTTAAGCCAAATCTCTCAATGAACTTTTTATTACTTTTCTTATTTATTTATTTTCTACTTTTTATTACTTTTCTTATTTATTTATTTATTTATGTTTCCTTCTTACTAGCAATGGAGATTGGTGACCAAGGAAAGGCGAACTCAGTCAAAATTAGCTTGAGAGGATCAAAAGTGACAATGAAAATTATTTATTGATGTGGTGGATCAGGATGGGCAACATTGTTTTTCACTAAAAAGAATATTAAAAAATATTTATTTATTTATTTTGTTCCTTAAATAACTTTTTTATGCTCTCAGCAGGTAGGATTAGAGAGAAGCTGTTACAAAAGTGCGAGAGATATGAGAAGAAAAGTTGGATTTGTTTTTTTAGACACGTCGTCTCCATCCATAGAAATGCCTTTGAAGTATTTTTAGTATTCAAATTTATTATACGGTATAATTTCGAAAAGTCCAAAATTTCCAAACAACTAAATGGAAAATAAAATCTTTAAATAGATTTAATTTTTTTATACGTAAATTGAATAAAAATCAATGTTTTAAAAACCGGACTAATGACTGAACCGAAAAAGCCACGGCTCACTCATTCTGCATCGCGGTCGAATCCGCGACATAATAAATATATTATTTATATTTTAAAATATATAATTAATAATATTTAATATATTATTTATTATTTTTTATATAAATGTGCTATTTTAAAATTTATTTTAAAATATATATAACGCTTAAATATAAAAACTTATTAAAACGGAATAAAGTATTTATATAAATATATAATTTTGTTAACGTGATAAAATAATCACAACGACAACAAAACTGCAGGTTCTGCCCTTTATAACTCCCTTCCCACGCTCGAATCCATGTTCGCAAAGATTTAATCAATTTTTTAGCTTATAAACCTCTAACCTTATTAAATTTTCTATTCTAAAGAAACGACATCGCTTTCTACGTAGCACATCAAAACGATGTCGTTTTAACTCGAAAAACAAAAAAAAAATTATGGGAACCGACCGATTCGACCACGGCTCATCCGCCCATCCGCTCGATCAAAACGGTTTTAGATTGACCTGACCTGCCACACTAATCGACAATCCGACCGGTAAGTCTAATCCGGTTTTTAAAACATTGACAAAAATACATCTAACAAAATAAGAACCCACATTAGGAATCAAGCTAGCCCCAGAGCTAAGGGATCTAATAAAAATTAGACTTCAATCTTTCATATCTGATCTTAATTATTGAACAAATATAATAAAATTTAAATTATTGAATTCCTATACAAACAAAGAAGATCATATCTAAAAAAAAAAAAAGTTAAATACAGGCACTAATCACCCTTGATGCTTGGCTCAAATGGTAAACGAGTGAGGATAAGGAATAAGAGGTTCCAAACTCAAATTAAAAATAAAATACTACAACATGATATACAAAGTAAATAGACGTAAGAAAAATAATTTAAAGAAACCAATAATGATAAAATGTGCTTTGATTACAATTTAAAGAAACCAAAATTACATTCGTACTTATCAAGGGTCGTTAAGATTAAAAGTGTTATTATTTTGAGTAAAGGGGAT
This sequence comes from Tetrastigma voinierianum, assembly GCA_016808115.1. Taxonomy (NCBI): domain Eukaryota; kingdom Viridiplantae; phylum Streptophyta; class Magnoliopsida; order Vitales; family Vitaceae; genus Tetrastigma; species Tetrastigma voinierianum. The sequence goes on along the minus strand of JAEQBH010000222.1, from coordinate 486,518 downwards.
GAGTAGTTTACAGTGTTTTGAATTCAAATTTTATGTGTATGATCGCAATTGAGATATGATTGTATACTGACAGTGGGCAGATGCTTAGGATGAAGAATCTAAGGCGTTATCTTGAAAGCTTTGCTCTCTAGTAACTTATTTTCCTGCTTAATGGCATCTAGATCAGCTTGTAGTTTATCGATGTTCAAGCTTCGGGAGGCCATGGCTGCAAGCTTTGCTTCATGCTCAGTTACCTCCCTTCGTGTCCGGTCAGTCGCAAGGATTTTTGCAGCAATCTGTTCAAAGCTCTCATGGATTCTAGTGTGGAGGATGTAAGCTTCCCGCCCTACTGGATCTTTCTTGGCTTCCCTGCAGATGATAGATAATAAATGGTCTTGGAGATGAATTCTAGCAATGGGAACTACTTCTGAACATGAAAATTTGAAGTTAGGGCACAACATTGACCTAATAGACGTGCATTATTGAATGATTTGTACCTGAAAATTGTTTCATCCACAACTGCATATGTTCGATGAAGACGTTCTTGGACAGAATTACTTTCTAATTGGAGCTCTCTTGTATCTTTTAAGATTCGATCTATATCTGCATCTTGTTTCCGGCTGTTCTTTGTGATCTCTGTTATTCTCTGAATATAGGATCTCCTAGAGGGCAGTTTAGGCTGCTTCTCCAGATCTGCAGATAGTTTAGAATGTTCTTCCTCCCTGGAAATAGCAAACACCCTGTGAATGATATGATCCATCGATATACCGATATACCGAATCGCTCAGTCATTTCATCAATTACTAACACATGTCAAGGAAAATAGCTAATGCATGCTCACTCTGCACTCCCAGAAAAGGCAAGAAACAAAGAAGTTTCACATTTCACAATGGGCACAACAAAGAATGCAATAATATTCTGACATATGTACAGATCCAAATAATTATTGTCCCTAATTACCTCTTTTTAATTTCATAAAAGATGGACTGCTTTTCCTGCTCACATTCTTTCAATTTTTCAAGTTTTTCTTGAGCCCCTGGTACTGTAGCATATACAGACTCTTCAAGACTTCTCTTTTTCTCTTCTAAAGGCTTTCTTAAAGTCTCCCTGTCATAGATGTAACAAGAAAAGATGGTTGAAAAGAGTTACATCTTGTTCCTGTAAGCATGGTTGAAAAGATGTCCTTCATAAGTACAATAAAATTAATGTTGATTAAAACTGTAGAACATTTATATTACCATTGTGATTCTAGTTCCACAAGATTGTGTTTTCCAGATTCTATTCTCTCATTGAGCTGCTCAGATATGGAAGTCAACAGGATGTTGGTCATCAAACACCATTTCAATTGATGATTTCAACAAGTTATATTCTTCTTCTAGATGTTGCGATTCTAAACTTTTAGAAGTCATCTCCTCTGTGAGTAACTTTTCTTGATTTCGTAACATTTCAATCCTGCTTTTTATCTGTAAACAGGAAAAACCAACCAATGAGGAAAATCATCAATGCATTTGAGCAACTGCATATACTGGAAAGTATTTATAACAAACGAAATTTCATTTGTAACAAACTTTTAGAAGTCATCTGGGTTCTCTTTAAGCTTTTTTAGCTTCCCCACAAGCTCCTTATTTGACATTTGCTTTAAAAGAAGATAGGTTGACTTTATTGTTGGTCAAACCATTCCCTCTAAACTGGTTCTACCATATAGCTCTACAGATTCACATTAGATCAAATAAATCTTACCTTGAGTGATTGCTCCAGGAGAGAAGTCAAAACATTTATATCATATATCCGAGTAGACATTTCTTCAGTTCCAGATGCATCTTTTCTGGGCGACTCAGATTTTTCGACAGAGTCTCTGCCATTTTCCAAGCTATCCAGCTTCACTTCACTTAAATCTTGTGTTCCTGGTATTGAAACATCAACAAGTACCCGCCCATCCATCTTTTGATGAGTCGAATAAGCTTTATTGGCTCTAGTGCCGAACTCATTTTCAGCCTCATCATCCAAGGACTCTTGCACTTCACTCTTCTCTTTTGCTTTGGCTCCAACATTTGGGAAATGTTGATCCACCCCTTGATTATCATCCTTCTCCGACCAGTGCTTGGAAGTGCCTGGCAAGTCATCTTCCTTTATTTTCTCTCTAGCCCTGATTTCATTTCCTCCTGCACTTTTTGCTCCTTCAGATGATTCAGGCAGCTTCTCCACCAAATATCTTACCAACTTATACAGGTCCTCTTCAGATGGATACAAGAACTGTTGTAAGCAACACATATATTCTGTTTCTAAGAATATTTCAGAACAATAAGAAACTGAAAACCAGGAACAGAAGCAAAGGAATCAGATGCATCATGTTCAGATCAATTGAAAAGTAAGGGGATGAGAAAGAAGATGAGTCCAGTTACTAAAAGGGTTTTTGACCCTCCTTCAATTAGTTTAAAGCTCACATGATGCAAGAACAAAAGATAACAAATACAAAAACACTTCATACATTGATAACTTGCACAAATCCTAGTACTTCCTCTAGCTTCTACTGTTGTTGAACTAGATTCAACAGGTTTGTGATTCAAGAAGAAAAAATCAATTGAACACGTTCAGAACAACCAATCATGGTTTTGGATTAGGCTGATGTGTGAGAGTTCCATGTCTATAATATATATTCCCCAAATTTTTTATCAACAATTTCATATTTTGCTACTAATTTCTACCATATTCTGAAAGCAACACCATCAATCCAACTGCTACATCCATATCTTCTTAAACTGAGTAACGTGGTTGTTAATGATATCTTATTTCGCTGGAGCAACAGAAAGCAATCCATTTCTAATAAAAAATGTACACAAAGTTATTCAAACAGTAAATCACACCAATGATAGACCAAAGAAATCGAACTTTTTTGGTTCCTATTTTTAATTTTGATCACATAGTCGTTAGATTCCAGCTTCACTCAGTTTATCCGCAAGATCAAATTCAGCAAAACAATAAAAAGCAGTTCCTAGACAAAACCCTCACTTCTGTCTGGACACTAAGAAAATGCAGAAAAAAAATAATAAAATCGAAAATTCTAAAGCCTTTACCTTATGGAAGCTCATATCCCCAATGTAGCCTAGACTTTTGACAGCGGATGCGATTTCCGTACAGATCTTGAACCTTCCGCCATGGAATCGGGCAGAGAAGTAGGAAACGACGTCGTATTATCGATCAGAGAAAGAGATTGCGCACAGATCGAGAAAAGAGAAGTTGGCGTGAGGTCTTGGATCGAAGAAACGGAGCTCGGAATCGAAACTCCGGAGCTCGCAAGAGAACTCAGCAGAATCTCTTGAGATTCCTCCATGAATCTTTCTTTCTCTATGAATTCTCAGATGCCAGTGTTTTAGGGTTTCCATATTGAGTCTATCGTATTGTTGAAGACTCCGTCTCTCTGAACGGTACCGTTTGAGGGTTAAACGACGACGTTTCCTTGCTCATTTGGTGCATGGCTATATGATGAAATGAAACTGAGAATACTCAAAAAGATGGGATTTTTGATAAATTTACCAATAATTAAATAAATAATTATCAAAATATTTTTGATTGAAAAATAATTTCAATTTTACGGTAGCTTTGACAAGTAAGCAATGAGATGAAAATTCTCTTATAATTAAATCGTGTCTTCAAAACACAACTTTATAATTTTACACTAAAATCGTGTTTTCAAAACAAGACTTCATAAATTTACACTAAAACCGTGTTTTCAAAACAAGACTTCATAAATTTACATTGAAATCGTGTTTTTAAAACAAGACTTCACAAATTTATATTGAAATCGTGACATCAAAACACGATTTCACAATTTTAAAAATTTACACTGAAATCGTGACTTCAAAACACGATTTCATATTTTTACACTAATATAATATATTCAAAACACGATTTCACAATTTTACAATTAAACTGTAATCGTGTCTTTAAAACACGATTTCACATTTTAACAATGAAATCGTGTTTTGAATACACGATATCTATATAACGTTTAGTTGATAATAAGTGTCATAGATTTGAAAATATTTATTTTTATTCTATATTTCAAAAAATATTTTTTCTCATTATGGTATTATTTAAAAAAGCCCCAAAAAGCTGTCAAAACTATGTTATCTAGATATTGCTTATTTAGGAATTTTAGTAAATGATACCTTTAGTTTTTTCTTTTTTTTCATAGCGAAATCAAATATGATAAGAAAACTTTTATTTTTTATTATTTATTATTTTCTTCTTTCCCTGCTATTTTTTAGAACCAAATACAATTTTATGAAAATGTTAAAAGCAAAATCATAATTTCAAAAAACTTTAAAGGACAGCTTAATTGATTCAACCTTAAATTTGCTCTCCAATTGTCATCGGTTAAGACCTTTTAGGGTCACTAGAGAATTTCCCCATTGTTAAATTCAGGAGTGTATAGAATTAATTGAAATGTACGCAAGCTATCTCGAACACCCATAATTATAAAAAATAAATAATTACAAAAGATGATGGATATTACAAAAATGTTTTTAAACATGAAATTGCTTTTTGCATAAGCTAAACAAAGATTCTAGAAAAAGCAACACTTTGTTGTTTCCACTTTTAAGTTTTTATTTTATTTTTTCTTTCTTGAACATAATAACATATGCAGCAATCAAAATGAAATGATTTGTTTAATCCCAATCCCACATTTCTTTAAACACCAACTTATTAGGGAAATTTGTTCTTTAATGTTCCCTTCAAAATAATTAGAAAATAGGAATCTAAGAAAGCTATCAATCGTTCATTTAATAAAAAAATTGTTTTTTTGCAAACAAGAATTTTATTTTTTTGAAATGCCCTTTTATTAGAGGTAGAACTTAAGATTGGTTAAGGTAATGCCTAAGGAATTACTTTACTAAAAGATGTTTTAGGAATAAAATTTCGGGTGATTTGATTAAAAGAGCTAAATTTCTTAAATCTAACCCTTCATCAAATTTCGACCTCATTTTAATAAAAATACCATTTTTATTTCATTGTAAAAATAACCTTTTATTTTCAAAGACACATATAAACATATGAAATGGAAAAGGATATTTTTGTCCACAACGAGTCATTTTTTTAAAAAAAAATATGAGAATAATTAGATTTACAAATTTCGAGTTATTTGAGGTTTTTTAACCAAATATTTTTAAAATTTCCTCTGTTTTTTTATTGAATGAGCAACGATTAAGTTGATTTCCCTTTCTTGGACTCCAATTTTCTAACAATTTTCCCAAAATCCAAAGTCATGTCCTTGGCATGGCCATTTGAACTATTTCATCTTCCCAAACTTAGGCATGCAAAGCCTGTTGCCCACCAACACACATCCTTCCTTTACTATATAGGCAATCTTCTGGTTTGTTACAGTTGATTCAATTCACTACAAATTCTTGGAAAATCTTGAAGCTTCTCCCCAAACACCATGGACATGGCAAAACAGGATGAAATTGAGGCCATGTCTCTGTCCCCACCATCAATGGGGTCCATGCATATTGCAGACAGCAATGGCTTTGGTCACAACATTGATTACACGTCTGAAGCTTATCTTAGAAATAGGAACTCTGAGATTGATATAGAGGATGATAATTTGCATACTCTTGAAGATCATCCCCTCCCCATATTTCTCAAGGTATAGTGTTTTTCATTTTTCATGGATTCAAATCATTTCTTCTATCTTCTCTTGTGTATTGCAGTTTGAAGATGTGCAGTATGGGGTGAGAAATAATCCGGCTTCCCGGAATCCGGTGAAGGCAATGGTTTCAAGAGTGGCCACACAGCTGAACATGGAGCATGACAGCTACAAGCAAATCTTAAGGGGCATAACTGGTAGCATTGGGCCAGGGGAGATCCTTGGTTTGATGGGGCCATCTGGGAGTGGAAAAACTACCTTACTGAAGATAATAGGAGGAAGACTCCATGAAAATGTGAAGGGAACTATAACTTACAATGGCATTCCATATAATCCAGCTCTTAAAAGGAGGTTAGCTTATCTGTTTGAACCCCTTTTTTCTTTTTGGTTTCCCATATTGGATTTGACATCGATTTGTTCAATTCTTGCAGGATTGGATTTGTGACACAAGATGATGTACTCTTGCCACAGCTGACAGTGGAAGAAACCTTGGTTTTTGCTGCATTTTTGAGACTTCCAAGCAACATGAGCAGAAAACAGAAGTATGCAAAAGTGGAGATGATTGTGAAGGAACTTGGTCTTGAAAGGTTTGTAGAATACCATGAATATTTGGGGTCTTTATCACAACCAATATGAAGTAGTTCTTCAAATGATCCATCATTTAACCATGTCTAGATGTCGCCATACCAAAGTAGGAGGGGGATTTGTGAAGGGGATATCAGGGGGGGAACGAAAAAGGACAAGCATCGGATACGAAATTCTCGTCGATCCAGCATTGTTGTTGCTTGATGAACCAACCTCAGGCCTTGATTCCACTGCTGCAAACAGGCTTCTGCAGATTCTTCAAGGTGTTGCTAAGGTATACTTTTTTGTGTTCTATCATATAATAAGAATGAGGAATGAGGCATTTCAAAAAAAAAAAAAAAGGAAAAAAAAAGAAAGAATGAGGAATGCTTTAAAGGTTACAATTACTGGGTGGTTTTTAGGGAGGAAGGACAATAATCACAACCATACATCAGCCTTCAAGCAGGATGTTTCACATGTTCAACAAAATTCTGCTGATAGCAGATGGCTACCCTGTGTATTATGGGAAGGCCAAAGAGTCTATGGACTACTTTTCATCTCTGAGATTTGTCCCTGAGATAGCCATGAATCCTGCAGAGTTCTTGCTGGATTTAGCTACTGGTCAAGTTAATGATATCAGCATCCCCCAAGATTTGCAGGCACCTCAACTCTCTCCTGAATCTGAGAGGAATGTAGTCAAAGTAAGTTCCTCTACTTCCACATCTTTTTCTTTTCTCAAATTCTCAATTTCTATTTGTGCTTATTTTGTACCAGTACCTGCAACTCAAGTACAAAACTGAGTTGGAACCCAAAGAGAAAGAGGAGAATCATGGCATGCCAAAAATCCCGGAACATCTGCATTTAGCCATCCAAGTTAAGAAGGACTGGACAATGAGTTGGTGGGAACAGTTCATGATATTGTCAAGAAGAACATTCAGGGAGAGATGCAGGGATTACTTTGATAAGCTAAGACTAGTCCAAGCAATTGGAGTAGCAGTTCTATTAGGCCTTCTTTGGTGGAAGTCCCAGACAGGAACAGAAGCTCAGCTCAGAGATCAGGTAATCTAGTATTTCTGTTCAAACACCCTTTTTAGCCTATTAGAAAAAGAACGGTGTTAAGAAGCATGATACTCGTATTCGATCTGAATCTTAAAAGCTTGATCTTTTAGGAAAATTGGAAGTTTAACTTGGTATTAGAGATTAGTTTGGCGGGAGGTCATGGGCTTGAGCCACCTCTCTGCAATTTGAGAACTTGTTTTTCATTTGCATATTGATGCATTGGTTGTTTGCCTCTCTACGTGCGGGTATAGGGCCACTCGTGAGAGAGGGTGTTAAGAAGCATGATACTCATATATAGTTCCACCCTTTATTGCAGATTGGATTGATGTTCTACATCTGCATTTTCTGGACATCCTCATCAATATTTGGAGCAGTATATGTTTTCCCTTTTGAGAAAATCTATCTGGTGAAAGAAAGGAAAGCAGACATGTACAGATTGAGTGTGTACTATGTGTGCAGCACCATGTGTGACATGGTAGCACATGTGGTCTACCCCACCATTTTTATGGTCATTATCTACTTCATGGCTGGCTTCAAGAGAACAGTCTCTTGCTTCTTCTTGACTCTATTTGGGATACTACTGGTAGCCATCACCAGCCAAGTGAGTTCAAAACACTTTCATTTTTCGGGTTCCTTGTTTATCAGTTAAATTGATTTGTTTCTGCAAGTAGGGGGCAGGAGAGCTCTTTGGTGCTGCAGTTCTGAGTATTAAAAGGGCTGGGACGATTGCTTCACTAATACTAATGCTGTTTCTTCTCACAGGAGGCTACTATGTCCAGGTATTCAAATCTATGCTCCTGTGAAATCTCGGGTTTTCGCCTAAATTAGTCCTGTTTCATTCCTCTTGGAAATACCCTTATCTCATTTCCATGAATCTGCAACTGTTTTAAGGAAATAGGAGGACTAAACAAGCCAAACAGAAAATAAGTGGACCACCATTTCCTCTCTGAAATTATGTCCAGAAACCTTATGAACTAGTCCATAACCCCTGACTATGGACTTGAATATGATCTGAATTAGAGAGTCCTCTATATTTCTTAATCCAAAATGAAAACAAACCCACGGTATAGTGTCACATCCCACATCGGATAGGGGAAAAGTTACTGACACTATCGTTTTGAAGCCGTGAAGGCACCTTGGGTTCATGGTGGACGATATCTCTACATAGAGTAAATTTCAACTGATCACAAGATGGAAATTGTATGCTTTGTATAATTTTGTTTTATTTTTTGCTGCAGCACATTCCTCAATTCATGCAGTGGTTGAAGTACATATCATTCATGTACTATGGATTTAGGCTTATGTTGAAAGTGCAGTACTCTGGGGACCAACTTTATGAGTGTGGGAGCAAAGGAGGATGTAGAACACTGCAGAGCTCCCCTTCATTTGGCACTGTCAACTTGAATGGTGGCCTCATTGAGGTCTGGGTTCTGCTGGCAATGGCGGTTATTTACCGGATTTTTGCTTACCTTTGCCTCCGGAGAAGAATTGATGTTTGCCATCTTTGAAGGAGGGATTCATTTTGTTTTGATTTTTGAGTGTTTGGATAGTATGAAAATGACTTCATCTGAAATCGAGGTTGCTCTGTTTGTTCCAGTACAGCCAATGAAAATACTAAATAGCAAGAAGTGGTTTGTGGGGGGAATGGGTTTTATTTTGTGAAAAAAATGGGCCAAATAGGATTTTTAGATCCATAATTTTTTTTTTCCATTTTCTTTATTAGAAAGAAAAAAAAAACCTATATTAATGTTAGCATGTTACCATAGATTAGTAAGGCTAATGTGGTGTTTGTTTTTTACTTAGTTTTAAATAGAACTTATAAACTAAATAGTTTTTAATGGTGTTAAGTAGTGGATTGTTTGTTTTTATAATGATTTATATTAATGAAGTATTAAAAAATAGAAAAAAAATCAAAATGTTATTTTTTCTATTCAGAAGAAAGTCTATAATAAGTCATGAAAAAAGAGAAAAACAAACACCTTAAAGTCTAAAAGTAAATTAAGTAAAGAGTTAAAATTCATCGATATGACTATTCCATCCCTTTACCATTTGAGCCAAGTCTCGACACAACTACCAAATCAACTTATTACATAACTTTTCTTTGCAAAATGAAGCTTTATAATAAGATATAATTATTCCTGTAAAAAAAAGAAATAATTATCAATAACAAAAATTCATAGCTACATCAAAATACATTGAGTTCATTAACAATTTCTGTAAACCAAGAAGATAGTTGGGGATCATTCATAACTTCTAACATTTCTACATCAAAGAAATCTTCTTAACTTCTAACATTTCTCCATCAAAGAAATCTTCTTCTATGCTGTAACTTTGATCTCCATAACTTGGGCAATTATTGATCATAAGATTATCCTCAACTTCTTGGTTAAGATCATGATTTGAAATAGGATCAGAGAAATCAAGATTATATGATGAAACATGATTCAATTTGATGAATGAGATTAAGATTTTCAGTTTCATTAATTATCCTTTCACCATGATAATTTATTCTACTACTTTCCTTGCACTTCTTTTGATGGATCTCACAAAGCACCAGATTATCTGGTTGGTATGTACCATCAAACATATAGGTAAAATAGTTGGAGTTTATCCTAACTTAACCAATAGTTTTGAGTTTGAGTCTTAAGAATATAACTATGTTATGTGGAAAAGTTTTATCACACTTGTGGTCCCTTTTGACTCGTATGTGGATTAGTCTGAGTGTGGTATAGTTTAAAAACGCTCTTTATATGTGAACGGAACCGCTCAAGACACCTTATGATTTGAGAAAAAAAAAAGATTATGTGATTGATTAATCAACATGTATTCATTCATTAGCCAATCAGTTTTTAAACCCTGTCCTGTACCATCCTTCATATGTTAAACTAGAGAAATTTTTATCCAACTTTTTTGTTACTATTATCTAACACTAGACTAGAGCTTTCTCTCCAAAAGCCTTGTTTGATGAGCCGATTTATTCTAGAACCACTGGGATGCACCTTACTTAAGGGGGTAAGGAAATACATTCTATGGTTAAAAGCGAGATGTAACACTCAAACTCTGAACTAAGGGGTTATTGCCGATTCACAAATAGGGCACTAAAACCCCTCATGTAAATGACACCTTCAAAATTCATGCTTTGGAATCTTGTTGTCTTGAATATGCTCATTAAAATTTAAACTAACTTCATAAAAACAACAATTTCTAATGACATAAATTCTCCCTTAAAGTATATCATTAAGTTAACATCTTTCAATAAAATAAATTATTCAAAGCTAATAATCTGAAAACATAACATTCTAACAACATAAATTCGCCCCAAATTTTTTTAAAAACATTCAATCTCAAAGTAAATAGATAGTCAAGAAATCCTACGTATTTCTAACAAAATACTAAATAGTTCTCAACTCTCATCCCTGCCTACCCTAGCATCACTCATCGCCAATGTCTAAGGTACCTAAAAATGATTAACAATAAAGAATGAGCTAAAAGCCCAACAAAAAATTTTTAATGCAGTTTCATGGATCAAATATATATATATATATATATATATATATATATTTTTTTTTTTTTTTAAATTTCACAAATTGGATATATAATATATTTATCTTTTTTTCATAAATATCATAAAATCTTTGAGTACAAGAAAATAAGACACAAATATATTTCAAACAAATGTTCATCATATTTTATGTTCCTCAAATAATTCCATAGCTTAATCAAATTCACTAATATTTCAAAACACATATACTCATGGTTTCCAAAAAAAAAAAAACCTATTTGTTTCAAATAGAATTAAAACTATTCCAACCCGTTGAAGGGGCTGTGTTGTGAACTATTATAACCTATTGACCAAGGCCGTATTTGTCAATTACTATAACTCATTGATCAGGACCATATTTATCAACTATTATAACCCATTGACGGGGGCCGTAATTGTTAATTACTGTAACCCATTAACGAGGTCTTATTTATCAAATATTATATCCGTTGACGGGACCGTATTTGTCAATTATTGTAACACATTGACAGGGTCGTATTTGTCAACTATTATAACCCGTTGACGGGATTGTATTTGTTAACTATTATAACCCGTTGATGAGACCGTATTTGTCAACTATTATAGCCTGTTAATGGGACCGTAGAAACCAAAGTCAAATATTTTCTTTATGTTCCAAAATTCAGAAAAATGCAAAGGTATATTTCCATAACTTTCAATTCTTACTATAAACATTCACAAATCAAATTTTTTTTTCATATGAAACATGTATTTGATCAATGCATATGATTTAACCAAGTAGAAATTTTCAAAACTCACAATCACATATAATAACAAAATATTTTGTTCTATAAGAAAAGGTGCATTAATTTTTTTTACCTGATATTCCAAGGTACTAGCAAAAACCAAGAAGTCTTAAGGAGTTACAAATCACTTGAATAATATGAATAACATTATATTAGACAAAAAATAATCTCTTATTTTCTTTTCTAGGAACCAAAATATTTAAACCTAAAATCTCAAAGGCTCTTTAGCTTAAGAATTTCAAATAAATTAGGTCATTTTCCACAAGAGCCTCAACTTCATCCTTTTTCCAACTCTATCAATTATTTAAATCCATAAAATTAGGGATTTTGCCATAAAACATGATTTTTATCGAATTTCCAAATCTTTACGAACAATGTTCTTTTTTGTAAATCAGGTGAAATCCTCTACGGTTTCAAATCTAAGATTTGGTAGTCCAAGAATCACCAAAATACATCAAATATCAATTCCCAAATAAATTTCTTAATATTATATATTTCTTACATTTCTAGGGTTTCAAACTAAAAGTTTAGGTAACCTTAGGTTTTTAAATCTAAGATTCAAAGCGTGCGAATTTACCCAAATACAACAAACATCAAACTCTAATCAAGTTTCTTGATTATATGCATTATAATCATTTATAGGGTTTCATATTTTCAAGTTTTAGGAAGCCTTAGGCTTACTAATCTAAACATTTAAAAACCCTAACTGGTAGAAAAATAATTTTATGGACTTAGCATAATCAGTTACTCACTTACATGGCCAAATTTATGCCATTAATGGGAATGACTTCTTTACTATTTTATAGTAGGGCCCTTGGTCACACACTCTATAAGACTCTGGTTGGTCCATTGAGCTGGACGACTAACTTTCTCGAAAAGCACATTATGATTTGTACAAACTATAAAAAACCTAAAGCAAGTAAACAGTGGTATGCAGTATTTTGATGATCTAGGGTTTTCAAAAATAAGGGAGTAGTTTGAGAGCAGTGTATCCATAGACAGTATTTTTATGGTGTTCTTTGTCTCACAGGAGTTCAGATCTAATTTATCAATGATTGTATTTAGAGGTTAGTATATTTTTTATGCCTAAAGGAATTGTTATGTATATTTTCGATCTGTATATATTTTAATATACATATTTCCATCAATTAATATCAAAGCAAGGATAATATGCATAATAATTTTTTTATAACCTATTGGTATATTGATTTGCCTTCGTTTTTTTTTTTTGGATTGAAAACCTGTATATGTGTTCGGCCATTCATCCAAAAAAACCTTGGGGCTGTCGCATAAAAGGGTGCAGTAAAGATCAAAGTCGGTGGGTCTAAAATTTGGGAACCAATTTTAAGTCTTTGATTACTGTATGAGTTAGAAAGCCAATGACTATTGTTTTTTTGAATAAATAAATCAATAACAATGTCATCACGGATCTAAAATTTTTATAACAAATAATTTTTGAAACCCCTGTTTTGAAAGAAAAATTTTAAAACTAGAGTCTTTAGTCTTAACCCATGACATATATATAAAAGTAAATAAAATTATCTAAATATTCTAAATATCCATGATAATCACGGATTTATCATTATTCTAAATATTTTAAATATCTTTCCGTGATATTCTAATTATATATATATATAGATATATATTTCCTTTTTCAAAGTTTTGTATCTTTTAAGATTATCCTTAATTTTTTTTTCTTTCTCATTAAGGTTTTTTTTTACCCAATGAAAAGACTTAATAAATTCCTAATTGGATATTACATGATTGAGATTGTGTTCTCAATATGAAATGAATATTTTAGGGCCCTGATTTTGATATGAAACACATAAATTTAGTGAATCTCATTATAAATAAATAAATAAATTTAATAAAATTGTTATTTATTATTTATCATTTATTATAAATAAATAAATTCCTAATTTCATTTATTTATTATTTTATTTCCTTATTATTCAATTCCAAATTTCTTGAATTAAATTAAATATCTACGTTTTGAATTGAATTATGTTAGCTTTCCCTAAAGAGGTTTTGTGCCTAGTTAGTATAGTAGCGTCGAATTTTAGGTACTTACCTATTGTGAGACTTATTTTTTTTGCTTGTGTTATGTGTATCAATGTAATGTGTATTGGCAATAGTGGATATGTTTTACCTATTTCATGAAATTGTCAATATGTTATTTTTCTCCCACTTATTAACTCGGGTCTATATGGATAACTAGGCTACCCAATAGGTGGTTTTGGTTGTTTTATATGACGCTTGGATTGACAGTGGAAGTTAATGAAATGCCATGAAAAGCAAGTTCTAAGTTACCTTGTTGGTAATTTAGTTCAATGCATTTGATTTTGGTTATTTGGTTGTCTGTCCTTGACCCATGAAAGGGTATCTTTAATGCTACAAAGACCCTAGCAATATTGATTTTATGTTTTGTGTTGAGGTGCTGGAAAATAGTTATTGTTTTATACATTTAAAAAATACATTGAGCCGTGCTCTCAGTATTTTCATAGCTAAAGTAGCACCCTCGAATGTTCGCTGGCTTCAGATCGCCATGATGAAATTAGATCGATGGTAGCTGAAGAAGACTTTAGTTATAAATATGACATTTATGAAATTGTCTTTGGCTTTGGAGATTGATCCACTAGAGCAACCGCCTGATGACAACATTGTCGCTGTTAAGAAACTTTATGAGGATTGGAAGCACTCTAACAAGTGTTGTATGATGATGATGATGGAGAATTGCATGGATGAAGCTGTATATGTTAGCATTCTTAAGGTGGATACCGCAAAGGGACTTCTTGAGGAGATAGGAAAGAAGTTTATTTGACATGAATGAGAAGCATCCTTATTTGGACTTTTTGAATAATATTAAGTAGGATGCTAGGTTGGAAGGAGTAAGTGGATCTTCTTCATATTGTTACTTTCTTCCTATTATAATAAGTTGAAGGGCTTTAAGATGGACATTGGAGAGGAGTTCTTGACCTATACTATAATGAAGAGTCTTCCATCTCAATTTGATAATATAAGGTCCAGTTTGAATACCAAGAAGGCGGGTCGTAGCTTGGAGGAATTGACTGCTATACTTTTCAAGGAGGAGGATGGCATTAAGCTAAACAGGTCGAGATCTGTTGCTATGGTATCACATCAGACAAACAAGTCTAAGAAGTTTTTCCAGAAGAAGGGATAAGGATTCAAGCCAAATGGGAAGAAATTTTATGGGATGAAGTCTAAAGAGCCTAAGGATGGTGCTCATCACATGGAAGAAAGGAAGGAGTAATTTTAATGAAGGTGCACTACTACGTTGGGTAGCGTTGTTCTGCCAAGAAGATAGACTGCTGGGAAATTAAAAGGAAAGCAAGAGAAGAAAGGTATATTTTAATGACAGACCATCATTATTGATGTCTTCCATGAATACTTGGTGGTTAGATACCTACAAATAATTACCATATTACTTCACAGCGGATGATAAGTCAAAAGTGGCCAACTCAACCTTGAGTAGTATGTGTATATGGAGATAGCGCTCAAGAGCAAAGGTGGATATTATGGGAACAATCAGTTGAAGCTTGCATTGGATATATTTGATATGTTGAAGTTTTCCTATGTACCTTCAATAAGAAGAAACTTGTTATCTATTTATCTTTTGGATAGTCAAGGTTATAGTTTTTTGTTTTGAAATAACAAAGTTGAAATGTATAAGGATGGTAAAGTAGTTGGTTTTGGAACCTTATGTGGCAATTTATATAGGCTTGATTTATTTAGTAACGGTCTTAATTATTCTGTTAATTCTGTTGTTACGCCTATTGTTGCTTCTAAGCGTCTAAGAGTTAATGATGATTCCTCAATGTTATGGCACAAGCGTTTGGGACATATTTCTAGGCACAGAATGGAAAGGTTAGTGAAGGATGGAATACTTCCTAATCTCAACTTCTTCGACTTGTCGACTTGTGTAGAATGTGTGAAAAGGAAGCTAACTTCCAAAGTACAAAAAGATAAGATGGCAAGGTGTGGAGATGTTTTGGAGCTAATCCACACTGATACATGTGGACCTTTCACATTGACTGCTTTGGGTGGTTATATGCATTTTATTACCTTCACTGATGATTTCTCTAGTTATGAACATGTTGAGCTTATCCATGAAAAGTCGGATTCTTTGGTTGCCTTTAAGGAGTTTAAGGTAAAGATGGAGCTTCAAAAGAATAAGAAACTAAAAAGTCAAAGAAGGTCTACAAAGAGGTATAGATTTATGGTAGATATGATGAGACTGGGACTGAAATCTGTGGCCATTCAATTTATTTACGTGAGTGTGGCACTAATGCGCAATACACAATGCCTAGTACTCCTCAATAGAATGGCATAGCTAAGAGGAGAAATTGCATTTTGTTGGATATGGTGCGTTCTATGTTGGAAAACCCCATCCTGCCAAATCACTATGTGAAAGGCCCTATGACTTCACCACCCTCCTCCCCATACTCTGAACCTGTCCCTATAAAACATGTCCTACGTCCTCAATCATATATATATAATATGGTGGTATATAAGAATGTGGTGGTGTGTGTGTGTGTGTGGGTGGTCAGAAGAAAGCTTCTCCACTTGTACTACTGTGTATAGGTTGCAAAAGTTGAAGTGCATATTTATAATCCCCAAATTAAGAAGTTGGATCCTAAAACCATAGGTAGTTATTTTGTCGGCTATTGCATATGATCTAGAGGTTTAAGATTCTTTTGTCCATCTCATACTACTAGAATTGTGGAGTGAAATTGAGCTATTTATTTTAAAGATGATTTTGGATTTGATGACATACAAGGGAGCCTCTAATTTAGAAGAAAGTGTGGCCCATACCCGCGGTTATTGTTCCTTATAGAGATGTTATTAATCCAATGGTTGATGAACCAGTAATTGGTTAGTATGATCACTTTGTTGATGAGCAAGATATTCCAGCTATTGCAGATGCTAGTGTGACTTTGAGAAGGTCACAAAGGACTAAGAGATCAACTATTTTTGATGATTATGAGGTTTACTTGCAGGAGCATGATTTTGATATAAGTGATGATTCAGATCCGATCACTTATGAGGAGGCCATAAGTAGTTCGCACTCAAATTTTTGGTTAGATGTAATGGAAGATGAAATGAAATCCATGGCATCAAATGATGTATGGGATTTGGTTGAGTTACCGGATGGTAGCAAGCCTATTGGGTGCAAGTTTGTCTTTAAGACTAAAAGAGACTCTAATGATCAACTGGAGAGGTATAAGGCTAGACTTGTCGCCAAAGGGTTTAGCCAGAAAAAGGAATTGATTCCATAGAGACATTCTCTCCTATATCTACAAAGGATTCTTTTAGAATCATTATGGAGATTGTGGAACATTATGATCTAGAGTTGCATAAGATGGATGTCAAAACTGCTTTTCTGAATGGTGATTTGTTTGAGGATGTGTATATGGTTCAACCAGTTGAATTCCAGCAAATGGGGAATGGTAATTTGGTTTTTAAGCTTAAGAAGTCCATTTATGGTCTTAAGCAAGCTTTGAGACAATGATATATAAAGTTTGAGGAGGTTATCATTAGAAATGGTTTTAAAGAAAACGTTGTTGATAGGTGCATATATATGAAGGCCAGTGGGAGTAGTTTTATATTTATGGTGTTGTTTGTTGATGACATACTCTTGGCTACTAATGACACTTACTTGTTGACTGAGACAAAGCAAATGTTGTGCAACCATTTTGACATGAAAGATCTTGGTGAGGCTTCTTTTGTTTTAGGCATCGAGATTGTTTGAGATAGGACTAATTATGTGTTGCAATTGTCTTAGAGAGCCTATATTGATAGGATTTTTAAGAGGTTTGATATGCACGATTATTCTCTTGGAAGTGTGCTAGTCACGAAGGGTGAAAGACTTTCTAAGGATTAGTGTCTCAAGAATGATAGAGAAAGGATGACGATGGAAAATGTTCGCTATTCTTCAACGGTGGGTAGTTTGATGTATGCTCACATTTGTACATGGCCTGACATAGCTTTTGCTGTGGGTGTGCTTAGTAGATTTATGAGCAATCCTGGTCTTATTCATTACCAAGCAGTTAAAAAGATCTTTAGGTATCTTCAAGGTACTAAAGATCGTATTTTGACATATTGACACACCAACTCCCTTGATGTAGTTGGTTATAGTGATGCAGATTTAAAGTGCCGTGATGATAAGAAATCACCACTCAGATATTTTCATGGCAAGAGGAGCTGTGTCTCGCATATTGGCAATCTATGACAAAGATCCTAGACTATGGAGGCAGAATATGTGGCGTGTTATGAGGCTAATCGTCATGCAGTTTAGCTTTGGAATTTTATTCGTGATTTGGGAGTAGTTGACTCCATTGAGAAGCCTATTATGATGTATTGTGACAATACTGCAATAATGTCTTTCTCTAATAATTTAAAAGGTACCCTAGGTGTGAGATACATTGATGTAAAGTATTTTATGGTAAAGGAGAAAGTTGAAGAGGACCTCATTACGGTTGTTCACACGCTGACTTATAGCATGGTGGCAAATCCATTGACCAAGGCCTTACCGATAGGCATATTTGAGGAGCATGTTTCTCGTATGAGATTATTAGGACAATGAGACAACTAGGGTCAAGAGGAGCTATTGGCGTGTATTCTGGCGCAATATCCATGTTGTGTATTATTTATTTCTTTGAGTATTTTTGATACATTGATGGTTGTGGATCAATATTTATTTGTGAGATGATTTATTACATATATTATTGCTCCTTATATTTACAAGCTTGTTTGAGACTTTTAGTTTTTGTATATGTGTATGTTGATCCACATATGTTATGATGAATCCCTACTACCTAGTTTGGGTATATTGTTGTATTCATTCACACACAATATGCTTTTGGATGAAATGGTAAATGTGTGTCAGATTGGACATGATTAGGTAAATCTCTACTACCTAGATTGAGTTTATGGCATGCAAAGTACTCGGTTGAAATAGTATCATGTTTGAGAGATTTACTGAGAGAATCTCTACTACCTAGTCTAGTATGTTGTTGTGCCATGTTGGAAAGCAATGTATATTTTGATGAAATGATATTTTGTTTTGAGAGATTCCATAGCAAGTGAGTTTTGTTTGATATTTACATGTGTTGATGATTATGCAGTCCCTCGAACGTGGAGAATGTTAGGATAAATACCCCTTGGCGGACTCCAAAGTATAATCGCTATACTCACTTTATATTATTAATTTTATGCCATTAATGGGAATGGCTTGTTTACTATTTTACAGTAGGGCCCTTGGTCACACACTATCTATAAGACTATGGTTGGCCCATTGGATTGGAGGACCAACTCTCTCGAAAAGCCCATTATGACTTGCACAAACTATAAAAGGCCTAGAGCAAGTAAACAGTGGTATGTTGTATTTTGGTGATCTAGGGTTTTCAGAAATAAGAGAGTGGTTTGAGAGTAGTGTATCCATAGACACTATTTTTACAGTGTTCTTTTTCTCACATGAGTTCATATTTGACTTATCAATTGGAGGTTAGTATATTTTTTATACGTAAAGGAATTGTTATGTATATTTTCGATTCGTATATATTTTAATATATATATGTCCATCACTAACTACTAAGAATCAAGAGGGGAAAATAATACTTACTTAGAGTTGATGTTTCATGAAGCTTCAAATCCCTCTTTTTGAAACCCTAACTTATCTCTCATTTCCTTGAGAGAAAAAAAAAATGATGAAGAAGGTTAGGATTGTGTAGGAAAGCTCTCTTTTAGCAAAACATTTCTATATTAGTTAAGAGTCCCTTCCAACTTTGAGAAATTGCAAAATAGCCCTTCTTATTTCCCCCTTTTTGTTGTTGTTTTTTTTTTTTTTTAAATTATGGGTATTTTATCCTCCCCTCCTTAAAAAAAGTTTAATTCTCTAACCTTGACATACCTAGGTAATAAAACAGGTTCTGGTGCTTCTCCTTTAACTCACTCTCCAACTCCCATGTTGCTTCTCATTCTTTATGGTTACTATATTGAACTTTTACTAGTTTAATAATTGCTCTACGAAGGACCTTGTCCATAGTATTAACAGTCCGAATAGGATATTCCTCATAAGCCAAATTCTCATCCAACTGAATTGGTTCAATCTCTACCACATGAGATGCATCATAAACATATTTTCTTAGTGATGACACGTGAAACACATTATGGATTTTTTCCAACCTTGGGGGCAATGCCACTCTATATGCTAAGGCACCAACCTTCTTAAGCACTTCAAATGGTCCTACATACATGAGACTAAGCCTTCATTTCTTCCAAAATCTCATTTCATTTTTCATCAGCGATACCTTTAGGAAAAACACACTTGAAATTCCAATTCTTGCTTCTTATTGTCTGCATAGCTTTTCTATTTGTGCTGTTTTCAACCTTTCCTGTATTAGTCGAATCTTTTTTGTGGTTACTTGAACCAAATTTGGACCCAGAAGTTTCCTCTCACCCACATCATCCCAACAAATTGGAGATCTACATTTTTTGCCATAAAGAGCCTCATATGGTGCCATCCCAATACTTGTTTGAAAGTTATTATCATAAGAAAATTCCACTAAGGACATATGATCTTCCCAACTGCCTCCAAAATCTAATACACATGCTCACAATATATCCTCCAAAATTTGAATAACCCTTTCCGATTGACCATTTGTCTGTGGGTGAAACATAGCACTAAAGTTCAGTTGGGTTCCAAGAGCATTTTGTAGGCTCCTCCAAAACTTGGAAGTAAAATGGGTGTTCCTATCTGAAACAATGGATACTGGTACTCCATGTGGTCTAACAATCTCTTTAACATATAAGGAGGCTAACTTATCCAATGTAAAGGTAGTTTGGATTGGTAAGAAGTTAGTTGACTTTGTCAATCTATCAACAATCACCCACACTGCATCATTACCTCCCAAGGGTTTAGGTAGCCCTGAAACAAAATTCATGGTAATATTCTCCCACTTCCATTCAGGAATAGAAAGGGGTTACAGCTTTCCCCTAGGTCATTGATACTCAACTTTCACCTTTTGGAAAACTAAACATTGTGTTATAAACTCCGCAGTATCGTGCTTTAGTCCAGTCTACCAATACAATTGCTTCATATCGCTACACATCTCCGTTTCCCTAGGATGAACTGTAAATCTAGAGTTATGAAAATATTTTAAGAGTTCTCTCCTCAATCCCCCAATGTGAGGAATACACAGCCTATTCTTGAACTTCAAAGTATCATCATCCATCAATACAAAATGATATTTGTCCCCCCTTCTCACCTTATCCATGATGGCTACTAACTCTGGATCATCCTTTTATGAAGACTTAATCTTCCCAATTAGGTCTGGTTGCGCATTAAAATTAGTCAATAAAACTTCAGGTTCCAAAACTTGAAATTGAGCTTGTAAGGCCTTTAAATCAGAAAACAATTGAGCATGCTTTGATCTCAAAGTTGACACGGATCCATATGACTTTCTACTCAAGGCATCAACAATTACATTTTCTTTATCGGGATGATATAAAATGCTATAATCATAATCTTAAAGAAGTTCAATCCACATTCTTTGTCTCATATTCAACTCCTTTTGGGAAAATAAATATTTCGAACTTTGTGGTCTGTATAAATCTCACATGTCTCACCATATAAGTAATGTTTCCAAATCTTAAGTGTAAAAACCTCACCTACCAACTCTAAGTTATGAGTGGGGTAATTTTACTCATATGGCTTTAATTGCCTAGAGGCATATGCCACAACTTTCCCATGTTACATGAGTACACTACCCAAACCTTGACATGATGCATTACTATAAACAAAAAATCCTTCTGAACTAGACGAAATAGTAAACACTAGGGTGGATACCAATTTCTTCTTCAATTCCTCAAAACTACTCTAACACTCCTTGCTCCACACAAACTTGGCATTCTTTTAAGTGAGTCTAGTAAGTGGTATGGAAATTTTGGAAAAGCCTTCACTGAAGCGTCTATAATATCTAGCCATACCCCAAAAGCTTCTAACTTCAAACACTGTGGTAGGCCTCTTCCAACTCAACACTGCTTCTACTTTGCCTGGGTTTACTGAAATTACATCATTGGAAACTACGTTGTCCACAGAAATTTAATCTGTAAGCTAGAACTCGCTCACTTCCCAAGCTCAACTTTTTTAATTCCAAAAATCTTGGGTTTGAAGCTAACACTACCACGGTCTTCTCATGCTCTTCTTTATTCTTTGAATACAATTAATACGCTTGCTCCTTGCGAAGGCACTCCTCACAAATTGATCCATGTTTAAAACCCGCATCTATTAAATCATAAAAGCCAAAACAAGTATTAGTCATACCAAATAACATCACTAGATCTAACACCCCGAAATACACTCTAGTCGTTTTTAAACATAATTAGGGTATATTATAAGTGCATTTTGAAATTTTTCGCAATTATTATTTTGCTAAGTGAGAAAATTTGTGTAAAAACTTAAATTTGTACAAGATTTTACAAAGGGTAAAAGTGGAATTTGTCAAACAAGATATAAAAAGTCATAAGATAAGAATATCCAGATTTGTTATTAAGTAGAAATGGCATGTTGTGGTGCGTAACAAAGTGGAGTTTGAGGCCAAAGTGTAAATAAAAAGGGAAAATTTAACAAATGGGGGATAAGACCAAGCTGTGGTCTCTTCATTCGAGGGAGGGGTAGCTCTACCAAGAGAGGAGAAGAAGAAGAAGAGGAAGAAGAGAAAGAAGAAGAGGAAGAAGAAGAAGAAGAAGAAGAAGAGAATTTCAGGTATGGATTGCTATGGTTTTGTATGGATTACTAGGGGTTTGTATGGATTTGTGAACTTTTGTATGGATTCTTGATCTTTTGGTCTAGTTCTTTAAGTTCAGTGGTTTTGGCAGTTCTAAATCTACCATTACATGTGCTCGTGGAAGTTCTATGGATTTAGATTCATGTGTAGGTCAGTTTGTTTCTGGTTGTATGAAATTCCTGAGTTAGAGTTTGAGGTGTTTAAGAGTATGAATACTTGGTGCTAGAATCCTCTTTAAGTTCTCCTTGTGTTTATGTTTGGTTTATGAACCATTAAGGAGTTGTTTTTGGTGATGCTTTTGGATTATTTTGGGGTTTTTGGTTGGATTTATGGAAAAAGGGACGAAATTAGCAAATCTGAGCAATTTCGGAGGGTCCTACGCCGCGACATAGGGATCCCACGCAGCGTCAGTAGTCCACGCCTAAGGCGCAGGCTGCCCACGCTGGCGCTGCGAGAGGGAGGCTTGGACAAGCCTCAAGTACGCCGAGGCGTAGCAAAGCTACTCAGCGAAAAAGGCCTATGCCGTGACGTAGCACTGTTCACAGACATGTGTTTTTGTCATATTTTTCTATTCCGTTATTCAGAGGGCTTGTCTATTGGACTAATGAGGACCCTATAAGTGTATGAAAAGGTCCATTCATGTTTGTAAGGTAAAGGAAAAAGTTAGGGATCGCACTCGCCACCTCGGCAGCTTGATGTCAAGTAAAACCAATGCCCTTTATGATAAGATAGTAAGTTCTTGAACACATATAATTGTAGACCGCCTAAGACTTGAGATATTGAATGACACGACACTTTACGTAAGGTGCACGTATAGTACTTATTTCTGATTAGTGCGATTTATTAATTTTGACTGTTTCTAAGACATTTAGTACTTCTGATTTCTCGACAGCGACGACACTCTCTCTCGTCGTTGCTTCGCAATTTCATGAGTTACGGTACCTCAAGATCGTACTCATACCTTCGGTACTTATTGTGCTATGTCCTACCATTTTATCAGGACGCCCCAACTCGGGGGTCTCGTTGACAACTCGCCAACTCATGAAGAATGTGCGGATGCTTCGCAACCCGACACCGACACCATTGAGTCCCCTTTCCCCAGACCCAGCACCTAACAAAAATCAAGCAGATTTCTTCAGACGAGTTTCACCTAAAAATACAATCGGGGTATAATTTCATGGTGCAACTGTCCTAATATTACACAATGACCACATTCGGTCCACATACTGTGCGTAAAATGACCGCCACAAGGCCTTTTTATCCATACTAAATATATAAGCACATGACTCATGGACCATAGTCTATAAGAGTTTAAATTCTACACCATCATTATACAAAACATATATCAAAATTAAATTCTAATACATGTTTTACAAAATATAAACTGGGAAGCTAATTCAAGCTTTTCCTCATTACACCCCCAGTGAGCACACTTCATCTCCCCGTGACATCCCTCAGGACTAAAGGGGGTCCCATCGACCAGTGAGCAATGCCCAAAGAGTGAAAATCCTAAGGCCATTCCAACCTGTCATACTTAAAATCTTTTCATTATGCCATAAGCACATTCTAATCACGATTATGTCAATCATAGAATGGAATCTGCCATGACATGAATGAGATGCTACCCTCATGATCCCTATACCAAGTCCTCAATCGACTTCTTCAACATGCAATATGCCGCTGTATGAAAACAATCTTCTCAAAACAAAGATATGCTGTTTTATTTGTGGACAACCCTCCGATATTCGGCTAGTGATACACCGAGCATTTGTGGACAACCCTCCGATAATTTACTTTAGACAACCCTCCGATATATAATAGTGGACATGACATTCGATAATTTACTGTGTGTGGACAACCCTCCTATATATAATTTACGGGTTTCTACACCATGTTCCGCTTTATTCAAAAGCCATATTAGGCAACCTCCGATCATTCATGCGACCTTTAGGACTTTGTCCCCAGACCGAAACCAACATCAACACTAACATACTACTTGATTTTCCCATGCACTCCTCAAGACCCATTTCATGCGATGTACTTCCTAAGATAAATGTAATGTAATATGCCATTGCTTATCACCATGCTACATATATATGAGTGCTATATGTACATGCCTACTCATACATTTCAGCCCATGCATCAATTGGAAAGTTATATCAATGAACACATAAATTCTAATTAATTCACACGATTCATGCCAACATATCAATACACGCATACATTGACATCATAAGTCATTACCACTCGAGTAATGACATAATATAACCTCTAGGCCTAATTGGGACATATCGAGTCCACAAGTAGCCTACAACAAGCCATGCAATGACATCAATCATACACAAACTCATGCATTTCCCCAAGCCTCATGGATAATTATATCAACATGCATATAATCACCAACCAACATACACCAATTTCAATGTATTAGACCACACACATCATCACAACCTAGCAATTTGCACACTTGGTACTACAATTAAATTTTCAGAAAATATGTAGGCACCAAATTCCATTCACAGGCATATGGCCAGATTCTAGACTCAAGGGGATTTCCGTAGATTCTAAGAACATACAAATCGGAGTTCGGACGAGAAAGTTATGGCCATCGAAAGTTGGAGGCCAATAAAATAGGAAATGACCTTTGTGTCCCACCTGCACACTTGGTACAAATGCCAACTTTCAGAAAGGTTGTGGATACCAATTAACATCCACAGGCATATGGCTAGGTTCTTGACTCAATGGGCTTTCCATAAAGTCTAAGAACACCCGAAACAGAGTTCGGACGAAGAGGTTATGGCCTTTTCATTCAAAACTGGTCAGTTTACTTTACTTACACTAGAAACAGTCTGTGATACCCGATTTCAAGGGTCTTAATCCAGCAATTTCATTGTAATTTGGTTCATTATACTCATTTGAAGATATTGGTTCTTAGGGTTCTTCTCCTGAATGACCCAAATCGGTCATCGAAACTCAAGATATGTCCAAACAATCGACTACTCGCTTTTCAAATAGAACTTAAACCTGCTTAGAACATAAA
Source organism: Tetrastigma voinierianum (assembly GCA_016808115.1). Taxonomy (NCBI): domain Eukaryota; kingdom Viridiplantae; phylum Streptophyta; class Magnoliopsida; order Vitales; family Vitaceae; genus Tetrastigma; species Tetrastigma voinierianum. Next base: position 461,116 of record JAEQBH010000222.1, on the reverse strand, counting down.
CAATCCTCAATGCAATGCATGAGTCCAAAGGGGTAGGTGGGACTCACGATGTAGACCTATTTCAAGGAGATATGTTCTCCTATAAGTCTACTTACCCGGGGTAATGTAATCACCTTCTAAATCTGGATGAGGGATGACCTCAACTTATATGAAGCTAAAACACAGTCATGGGTTGAAGGAAAAAAAACTTTACAGCATTCTCCATTTTGACACACACACATGCCCTTAGATAGAAATTAAACCGAGTAGGATAAAAACTCTACCTTAATTAGCGTGATTTCCAGGGACACCGCCTTTTTCTCGGTTTCCGTGAAAACCCAAACCTTGGACCTTGGCGAAATATTGTAATTCCAATACCCACGCGTAGCTCTCGTCGCGTAGAGCAGCTTTAACTCTTGGCCTACCGAGTTCCGACCGACAAAACTTCGTGACATCGTGGGAGAAAGGTTTGCTTTTCTTCCTCTCTCTCTCTCTCTCTCTCTCTCTCTCTCTATCACGTTTTTCTCTTAGACCAAAATGAGATCTCTTTTTTCATGTTAGATATTTTGGGCTATTTATAGTGTGGACACTTGGCTCACGTCGTGCCACGTGTCACACTTCTGCCCACTCGCTCAAAACAATTTATTTCACATGGTTTCAATCTATATATCTTAAAATGGATATCTTTTAAATATTTAAAATTTTCAGGATTTTTCTGTAACTTTCAGCTGGGTCCACCTTACTGTAAATTGGGTGAAAATCCAACTGCCTGCATTCAACCAAATTCTCCTTGCCATTAGATTCATGAAGACGATTCCAACGGTGAAGTCTGTTTTGTCATCCGAGATCTAGAAAGAATCCCGACAAAATTACCATTTTGCCATTCCAAGCAAAATTTCAAATTTCTAGGTTTTTTCCCAGGTCTTACACTTATTACCGGTCTAGGTAGTCAAACAGTTATATGATAAGAGTCCCAAGAATCACAAGAGTGAAAGTAATATATCGTTTCGTCAATCATATCTACGTACTCAGATAAGTATAAACTCAGAGTAACTACAAAAACGTACAAGTATAAGCTCGTGGATTCTACTGAGATCCGAATAAGTATAAGTCTCTTATAAGTACAAGATGTGTATATAAGTTTGTTATATGAATCTGCGAAGAATTATGATATCTCTGCCACCGTATATCTGCTATTGTTATATGCTACTCAGAAATGAGTATTAGTGCATGTGTATACATATAAGCTCATATGCTCTCAATTAAGCATGTTTAGCACGAGTTTTAACTCTGTATATATTAAAAGCGAGGATTTTCTCAGATCTTTCGCATTCTCACGAGCCAAGACACTTTGTAGGGGTCCATCGCTAGTAGGCTTTACGCTCCGATTATGTAAATGCTGTACATTTTTGTATATGTATATGTAAATGGGATTTAGGTAATCGCATGTATTGATGATTAAACACTCACTTTCATTTGGTAGTTTTTTATTTTGTATCTTCAGGCATGATATTTTGATTCGCTTTATAAGATCAGTCTACCCAATGTCCTAAAAAAGCAAGTAAAGAGTCCCAAAGATAGTTTCGCGCCCTTCATCCACCTAGGCGAGGTCAGTAAGGTGACACTGTGAAACCTATAATACCCATATCTAGTACGAAAAACAATATTTAGTATGTCTTCACTCCTCACCCTAAGTTGATAATACCCAGATCTAAGATCTATCTTATAGAAAACACAAGACTCTTGTAATTGATTAAATGGTGTCATCAATCTCAGTAATGTATATTTTATTTCAATCGTCACCTTATTCAACCCTCAGAATCAACACACTGGGTCTAATAAAACCTCTATCAAGCATTTCTTGCAATTGTGTTTTTAGCTCCTTGAGCTCTAAAGGAGCCATTCGGCAAGGTGCTTTTGAGACAAGAGCCGTCCCTAGTACTAACTAATGGTGGATTCAACTTCCCTTTTTGGTGGTAGTCTAGGTAATTTTTCAGGAAGTACATCGGGATAATCTCTAACTATAAGAATATCATCCAACTTCCTATACTTATCATTTCCCACAATATAAGCTAAATATCCCTAGCAACCTTTCTTGAGTAAGGATTGAACCTTCATAACTGAAATCAATTGAATAGGGGTATCGCTTGAACTCCCCTCAAAATAAAGTTTAGGTTGTCCAAGAATATGAAAGGTCATCTTCTTAGCAAAACAATCAACTAAGGTGTGGTGAGCTACTAGCCAAATCTATTCCCAATATGATATCAAAATCATGTAATTTCCACAATATGAAGTCCACATGTAGTTCTCTACCCCCGATCACAATGCTATCATTCTTAACAACCCTTGTAGCCAAAAAGGATTTCCTAATTGGTGTAGAGAAAAAAAAAAGGGTGAAGAATGTTAGGATAGTGTAGGAAAACCCCCTTTTAGTAAAACATTTATATATTAGTTAAGAGCCCCTTCTAACTTTGAGAAATTACTAAACAGTCCCTCTTATTTCCCTTTTTTTTGTTTTTTTTTTAAGTATGGGTATTACACTTGACCTATAATTTAAAATAAAAAAAAAAGAAAAATTAGAATAATTTTTCAATAAATTAATGAAAAGAATGATGGTTAGATCATTTCAAGAAGTAGTTGTCTAAGTATTGGAATCACAACGAGATGAATTTTTTCAGGTTTTCGTCTTGTCCTTAGTCCCGCTCGCCACTATTATATATTAAAAAATATTTTTAAATTAATTTAATTTTACATTTTAATATATAATAATAATAATAGGATTTTAATAAAATAAAATAATAAAAATATAATATTTTATTTATTTATAATATATACACTTTACACAATAAATAATAATAATAATAATAATAATAATAATAATAATAAATAGTATTAGCTAAACGGGACCGATATTGAAATTTCCTATTCTCGCCATACTCGCCCCATTTAATATTTGGGAGAATTATAATAAGGTGCACTATTGCACCAATAAGAAGAAAAATATAACTAAAACAATGAATATAATATCTCCATGAAATTAATAAAAAACATGTCATTTTAATCAATGGCATCTATAACATTCGGTCTTGATGCCTATTCTTAATCTTTGTCCCATCATATTTAAAGTTTTGAAATGGTATATTGAACTACATACAATGCCAAACATTTTAATGGTCATTATTTTTGAAAATTTATTACTTTCATATTTCTTCATATGCTAATTATATATATATATATATATATATATATATATATATATATATATATATATATATATATATATATATATATACACACACACACACAATTTCCTTTTCTAAATTACCCAATTATATAAAAAATTATTTTTTTATTAAATTTATTTGTAAATAAATTATAATTTTAACATGAAATATTTTATCATTCAATTTGATAATGTTATTGTAAAAAAATTATCATAACTTCATATTTATTAATTATATATTTATTTATTTTAATTTTGTTTAATTTTTGAATCTTTTTATTTAAATATTAAAACCATAAAAATTTATAATAAAATTAGAAAAATACTTGATACAAATAAATTATTAACATAATTTTAATAATTTTAATTTAATTACTTGTAAATAGAAAAAAGTATTCTAAGTTGTAAAACTTTGGAAATTAAACCTTGAAAATAATCAAAATTCTATTTAAAATGTAATAAAATATTTTTCTTGAATTAAAAAAAAAAAAAAACACACACACACACTTTAAGATATTTATAAAATTTATCTTTATCACACATTGATTAGTACCTAAATAGTGCTATTTTGAGCCCTATTTATTGCAGGTTTTGAGCACTTTTTGTGTATCAATCAACCTAATTAACTCAATTGGCACACCAAGGTCCCGACTATACTACGGATCGCATTTTGTGGCTATTTTTGTAGTTTTTGCAAGCTAAATTAGGCCAAAGTCATCAAGTCGACTCAAACACGAAGAATCCAAGTCGAACTCAGAGTTGTAGGTCAGAAGTCAAAAGGAAATCGGAGCATAAAACATAAGAAATCAAACACTACAGAATTTTGTGAGTTACAAAATTTCAACTCGCGGTAATTTCGCAGTTGCGACTACCATTTGCCTCTATGTCTTGTCAATCTCATTTTGACCTACTAGACCTTTTCCTAAACTATCCTCTATGTATCATTGGTAGTTTATACATTTTGTAATTTCCTTGATTCCTGAAAGGCAAAGATATAAGCCCCATTTAAGGCTCAGATAGATCATCATGATTATGCAAGAATTGGGTGCGAAAGCTTCACCTCCTCCCACTGCTTTTCTTTCTCTCTCATTTTCCTTTCATTTTCCTTCACTCTTCTCGCTACAAACACCCCGAGAATGATGTGGGAATCTAAATGTATGGTTTACAAACCCTTTTATCCTTGAAGAGTAGGGTCCATTGGCTAGGCTTCTGCAAACTAACGGTCCTTTTGTTTTAACCGCACGCAGCTTTTATCATTTCATTTATACTCTTATCTCTCACTTAGGTTTAACTCTTTCATGTATCCCAATTTACTCGCATTGCAATCTTTAGATTTAGTGGATGCTTATTGCTAGATTCACTGAAGCTCATTTAGTTGCCATTTATTTGTCACTGTAGGGTAGATCAAAGGATAAGTTTTTACTGTCTTTAAACATTAATGACCAATAAATGCTATATCTCAAGAGGAAAAACTATTGTGGTCTTGAAGGAGAAGCAATGAAGATCCGCTTCAGAAAATGACTATAGGTCATTCTCCCAAATGAGAAAGGACCCGAGGACTCCCAACGCTCTCTAGAACCTCAAACCTAGCAATCGAGGCTTCAAGGATTTCTTTACATTTTACTACATTTTGTTGCGCCAAATCACCAACCCTAATCGCTTTTATGAAACTTAAAATCCAAAGTGAAATCACCATTTTGAATTAATTGTTAATCACCTACACGAAGAAAACCCATCCCTTGTGGTTCGAATTTCTGAGTTACTCATAATCGCAAGAGCTATGCTACTGCCAGCAAAGAGGTTTAGGTTTATAAATTTTTTTGATTCCGAGCACCGAATCTCTACCCTGTGCATGCTACGAATCCAAGAATCAAATGGCGCCGTTGCTAGGGATGGTACCTAAGTGCAAGTGACGTGTAGTTTAACTTGTGATCCACATCACAAGTGTTGGTGAATTTTCAACCTTTTTGTTCTTGCTGTTATTTCCCCTAGAAGTTCACTGTTAGGTTGATTCAATCTTATACTGTCCATATACAATTTCTATCCTCATTTTTTTAGCTAACATTAACCTTTTAGTCTCGTTTGTTTTTGTTCCTTTGGCTGTGTTTTCAGGCTCTTTTCATGGGAGCTTAGGCAAACCGGATAGGAACACAAAGAGGGCCGATTAGAAGGAGCAAAGGCTCCACAAGAGTAGAGTTTGAATCAGAGTGATACACTCTGTAATCGATGCAGCCTCCACCCGAGGAGCAGCAGAGCCATCAGGGCTCAAAGGAAACTCTAAATGGCAGAAATAATGAGGGACTATACACCCCCAAGAGAGGGAGTGCACCTTCAGACAGGCCTCCTCTAGAGGACATCATTATCAAGCCCTATAGCGCCTGCCTCCCACTTTCCATGGAATGGAGAGGAAACCTTATCTGCCACATCCCGGAGTTCGAGGAAGTATGCACACTTTAAAGAGGACATCCCCACGTGGATTCAGTCAAGTTCTCCTGACTCGAAGGACAAGGCTAAAATCCGCTCAACTTTCCGAGGTCGAGAACCAGGAATTTGGGAGATACAAAGTGCACTTTTAAAGAAATTTTTGCACCCATAAAACCAATAGTCCGAAGAGGGAAATTACACCTTACAAAACTCAAGAAATGAGAAATTCTACCAAAGGCTGGGAAAGGCACCTAGAGACCATCAATGCCCGCCTCACCATGGCTTGATACTTGGATGTTGGTTAATCACTTCTATAATGGAATGTCCCCACATGGGGCAATATTGAGACCATGTGTGGAGGGGACTCATGAAAGCAAAACATCCAAAGGGTGCCTATGGACTTCGAATTATGTGGCTAAGACATCCAAAGCATGGGGATGAACTCTAACCCTTAGAAAGCGAAGAGAGGATGAGACCTCGCAACCAATTTAAGGGGGAGGTATGTACTAATCCAATCAATGAGACATGGAGATAAAGGCAGTTATCCACCTCGGGCCGGGAAGGTTGGGTGAGCTGAAATGCAAATCACCAAGGAGGTGAGAGCAAAGGACTCGAGGCATCTATGCCTAACTAACCTTGCTTCATTTGTCATCCATCGAGCACTAAGGAGAGACCGTCGCACTGCCTTGGTGAAGGGATATGATGGCCGGGTATGCCACGTTAGGGTCACAAGCCACCAACCACTGCCCCATATGGCAACACCTATAACCCTAACTGGAGGAACCATCCTAACCTCTCCTGGAAGGCAAAGCCTCCACCATATGTGCCCCCTGCTGTACAGCAACAGTGTAGCTCCTCATCTCAACCATAGCCACCACCATCCTCATCCCCAGTTGAACAAGCTATCATGAACTTGAGCAAAGTGGTGGGAAACTTTGCGAGGAATGTATGCGTTGAATGCCTAGCTAATCACGTAATCGATTACGTTGGAAAGCACACTCAACAAAAAGATAAATAACCTGCACTATGAGATTTCCCAAAAATATGATAACCTACAGTCTGAGATCTCCCAAAAATATGACAACCCGCAGATCTAATCTCAGATTAATCCAACCAAAGAAGAGGTGCAGAAAGGAATTTCCTCCTCCGCCACAAATTTCCAACTTGGGGGAGTGCATGAACTGAAAGCTATTCCAAAGGAGCCAACCTGTGACACGGTTAAAGTAGTTATTACTTTGAGAAGTGGTATGAGGTTAAACAATGATCCCCAACCGTGCGTAAGAAGGTCAGAAGCAAGAGCCGAATCCGTATGAGGAGGTGACCAAAGGGAATGCAGTGAAAAATAGCACACCCCCACCTATTCCGCAGGCACTAAAAGCCAAGAAAAAGGCCATCAACTAGGCTCAAATATTAGAAGTGCTATACAAGTGAAAGTTCAACATCCCTACTTGACATGATTAAACAAGTCCCCGTATGCCAAATTTCGAAGGACCCGCAAGTACGCAAAGAGAGGGGCTAATGCCCACGCAGGCCTTCCTTACGTAACAAGTCGCGCCATCATTCAATGCAAGACTCTCTAGTAAAATACAAAGATCCCACGCCTTCACCATCTCTTGAATACTGAGGCACTCAGGTAGAAAAGGCATTGCTAGACTGGGAGCCAAGAGCCAACTCCGTCGCCTTATTCAAATAATAAGCAATAGGGTTCGGAGAGCTTAAGCCCACTTCCATTACATTGTCCCTTGCAGATAGATCCATAAAAATACCAAAGGGCACTGTGGAAGATGTTTTAATACAAGTGGACAAATTCTACTATCCTGTAGACTTTGTAGTGCTTGACATAGAACCGGTTGTAGTAGTGGCTAATTATGTGCCTATCATCCTCGGAAGACCATTCTTAGCCACTTCTAATGCAATTATCAATTTCCGAAATGGAGTTATGCAACTTACATTTGGGAACATGACCTTAGAACTCAACATCTTCCACTTGAGTGTGCCACGCAAACCGCTGGAAGAGGGTCAAGAGGAAGTTTGCATAATCGATACAATTCTGTGAGAAACGTCGATTGAAGAACAAATGCAGGATGTGCTAACTGAGGAACTGTTTGACTATCTTGAAGAGCAGTAGGAAACCCAAGGCATGAATACTGTACAGGGGCACTGGAGAAAAAAATGAAGAAGTTCTACTTCTACTGACTGGGGGAGAAGCCAATGAGCCTCAAAAACTGGATCTCAAGCCCCTGCCTGTGGAGCTAAAGTATGTATACCTGGAAGAACATGAAAAGTGCCCAGTTGTCATATCCTCCCTTCTCAGCAACTAAGAGGAAAACAACCTGTTGGACATCCTTAGGGAGAACAAGCAAGATATTTGCAGAAAATCAACACGGGGAAGGCATTAGCCCAGTTAGCCAGACCCATCACATCTACTGAGGAGGTGGCAACCAAGAAGGCGCCCATATAGGAGACTAATCCTCACATGTAAAGTGGTAATGCATCTTAAGTCCTAAAGTTTAATAAGGTCAGTATTATTTACCCTATATCCGAGTAGCACTCAGAGTCCAACCTAGGTTGCGGCTCTGAAATCGTGGGTGACCACTATGCATAATGAAAGGGAGAGGAAATGCCCACCCGCCTTACTACAGGTTGGAGGGTATGTATTGATTACATAAGACTAAATGAGGTGACAAGGAAAGATCACTTCCCTCTACCCTTCATGGACCAACTGAAGGATTTCACCACCCTTCTAACGCTTCGATGGCTATTCGTGCCATTTTCAAATTGAATCGATGCAAGACCAGAGAAGACTACCTCACCGCCCATTTTGCACATACGCCTACGTGAGGATGCCCGGCCGGCAATGACCCCACACATCTACCGATGCATGCTCAGATCTTTAGTGATTCGTGGAACGTGACATGGGAGGCTTCATATGGATGATGGCTACGTTTACGAAGTGAGCTTAAGAATGCTTGACGACTTTAGAAACCGGTCCCGCATAGTGTATAAGAGAAGAACTTGTACCTAATTAAAATGTCATTTATGGTCAACCATGGAATTGTGCTGGGACATATTATTTCCAAGAAAGGAATTGAAGTTGACAAGGTGAAAATTGAGATGATTTCAAAACTGCCCTCTCCCACGAATGTGAAAACTGTGAGGCAATTCTTAGGGCTTTTACAGGAGGTTCATCAAGGACTTCTCAAAATCAGCTGCTCCTTTATGCTTATTGGAGATGCCAATTTTTGTGGGACGAAGACACTGGGAGGGAGCTTGAGGAGCTCAAGGCTCATTTGATCACTCGCACCCACCAGTGAGGGTCTCGAACCGGTACTACCTTTCAAGGTAATGTGCGATGCAAGCGACCTCACCATTGGAGCAGTTCTCGGGCAGAGGGAAGAAGGAAAGCCTTATATGGTCTACTATGCAAGCAAGACATTGAACAAGGCACAGAGGAATTACACCACCACCAAGAAAGAATCATCGCAAAGGGGTTCATGCTTGACAAGTTTCGTGTTTACTGTTAGTGGTCGAATATAATCATCTCTCATGTAGATCACTCGCTTCAAGTACCTACTCACCAAGCAAAATGCCAAGGCAAGACTTATTAGAGGGGTTCTCCGTTACAAGAGTTCAACCCGCAAATTGGGACAAAGTGGTGTAGAGAATGTCATGAGACACTTCGAGATTAACAATAGCACACAACACTCACAACCCTCCAATTAATGATGAGTTTCCTGAGGAGTCCCTGCTCCTAGTAGAGAACACACCATGGTATGCCCACATTGCCAATTACTTGGCAACAAAAGAGTTACCAGCAGATTGGAAAGCACAAGACAGGAAGTTTTTCTTTGCAAAAATTCACTCCTATTATTGGGAAGAGCCCTTCTTGTACAAGTACTGTGCTGATCAAATAATCAGAAGATGCGTCCCTTAAGGAAAACAACAAGGGATAATCAGCCAATGCCATGAGAATGCATGTGGAGGCCATTTTGCTTCCTAGAAAACCGCCATGAAGGTGCTACAATCTGGGTTCTATTAGCCTTCACTTTTCAAGGATGCCCACACCATGTGCCGTGGATGCAATAAATGTCAAAGGTCAGAAGACTTCATTGTCAAGCATGCCTATGAACCCGATTTCGTAGTCGATATGTCTGGCGTTCGGGGTATCAATTTGGATGACTAATTCCTCTTCCTTTGGATATGTTTATACTGGTGGGGGTCATGCTTGAAATGGGGTTGAAGCAAAGGCCTTGCAGAAAGCAACATCACATGGTGGTGTTGAAATTTCGGCTGAGAACATCTTCCGCATTCAGTCCTTAAGGCCGCAATTAGTGATGGAGGTTCATGACTCTTGCAACAAGCCTTTTGAGAACCTTTTAATTTAAATACTTGTAAAATTAAAAGTGGCCAAATTCCCTTACCATCCTTCAAACCAAAGGGTCAAGTTGAGCTCGCCAATAGAGAAATCAAAACAATACTGATGAAAGTGGTGAGCTCCAATAGAAAGGACTGGTCTCTCAAGCTGCTGGATTCCTTGTGGGAATATAGAACAGCATTCAAAACCATCCTTGGCATGTCCCCTTATAACCTAGTTTATGGCAAGGCGTGTCACCTGCCTATGGAAATTGAATATAAGGCATGGTGGGCAATCAAAAGTTCGAACTCGACACGGGAGAGTTGACTTAAAAGGCTCCTCGGAGACACGAGCTGACGAATGAGGAACGATGCCCCACTAACCCAAAATTACAAAAGACATTTAAGAAGTGGTAAGGATCGCCTAATAGCCTGTAAAAATTTCAAACAAGGAAACCAAGTGCTACTCTATGACTCCAAGCTCCACCTTTTTCCGAGCAAGCTCAAGTCAAGGTGGACCGGTCCATTCATCGTCCATTAAGTCTACCTCAATGGATTAGTGGACCTTCTTAATTCTAAGGACAACATGATTAGTGCCCAAAAAGTGCTATTTTGAACCCTATTTATTATAGGTTTTGAGTGCTTTTTGTGTACTAATCATTCTAATTAACCCAATCAAATATGTTCGGTCCTATTGCATTAATCGATCATATTTTCGTGGGCTAATTCTTGTAGTTTTTGCGAGCCAATCAATCGCCAAAATTGTCGAGTCGATCCAAGCATGAAGAATCTGAGTCAAACTCAATTTTTTCGCATCATAAACCAAGAAGAAAGAATAGCAGTAAAATGTAGGAAATTGGAGCACCTTCGCGAAATTTGTTCCGGCGAGCACCGGTGCATCCTGCCACAAGACCGGTGGCATCCCGGCACTGCTCCTCCAGCCAGCCTTGTTCTCCCGCATTCACGCCCCGCTTTTTTGTTACATTTTTTGTTTCTTCCTCGTTTTAACCCTTGTAATAACTTCCGATCTTGGTTTCTTTGTAATTTCGACTCGAAAAGCATATATCAGCCTTAGTTTGTACGTAACTCACTCACTTCACGTCTAAGAATGCATGTGCAGCCTGTCGCCGTCTCTCCTTTCTCCCATTTTCTCATTTTCTTTCCACTTTCCTACGCTAAACACCCTCCGAGGATGACAACTTAAAGGGATGGTTTGCACCTCTTCCTCCTTGAAGAGGAGGGTCGTCATAGAGCGTGAGGTAACCTACTCTGGCTCTCATGTTTCTAACGCATTTTTACTCATGGTTGTTTACGTTCCTACTTTTCACCATAGTTAAATCTTTAAGCATGCTCTCTTTAATGTGTATTCAAGTGCTTGGGTCTCTTCAAAGGGATACTTTCACTAGATCCACCGAGGCCCGCTTATTGCCTCATTATTAGTTACTCCTAGGTAGTGTTTTTAGATGTGTTTTCATTGTTAGACATTTATGCCCATTTAAATGCTATGTTTCAAAAGGGAAAACTATGTGGTTTAGGTTTTAGTTAAATGAAGATCCTGTCGGAAATGACTACATGTCATCCCTCCCCTAAATCTAAAGGAAAGACCCGAGGGACATAGTCAGTTGCCTTAAAACCCTAAACCAAAGGGGTCCGAAACTCAAGGGTTCTATTTTACATTTTTTCTTATTTTATTTTCACGAAACCCCAAACCTCACCTGCTTACCAAACCTGAAAACTAAATTGAAATTCACCATTTTTTAATCACTGCAAATCATTTGTACCGAAGAAACTCCATCCCCGTGTTCGACCTGGGAGCCACTATATAATCAAGCAAAGAGTTTCAAGTGCGACAAAAGAGGGAGCTTAGGGATATAATTTACTGATTCCTAATACACCTACCGGTGACACGAATCAAATGGCGCCGTGTCGGATGGTGCCTAAGTGCATTCACGAGTTGCGGGAACACTTCAGGATCCCTATCACAAGTATTGGTGAATTTCTTTATATTACAGGCCAAGCTTTTTTTTATTTTATTTATTTCATTTCACCGTAAAGAAAAGAAAAAAAGAGTCATGTGATTGTTTTCGGGGTTGCCATGCTTTTTGCTCACAGTGAATCCATTTTCGCGGGATTAAAAATTCTAAGGCAAGCAGCTTCATTACAGTTCATGGGAAAATCGATCAGATCAAATGGAAAATCTAGAGGGAGAACAATACAATCAATACACCATGGAGAGAAACCCTAGAGCATACATGTCAATGAGAGATTACAGGACCCTTCCATGGCAGTGGCAACAACCTGTAGAGAGAAACCCAAACCCATGTAGGTCTATGAGGGAATATAGAGACCAATGGACGAGTACACCCTCCTACAGTGTTACCCCAACTTACACCTCTCCACATCGACAAGATGCTCCTTGTCTCAAACAACCACCACAAATTAATCTCCCCAATTGAGCACCCAGACCTACCAAACCCAGGTGATGTCATCAGGAAGAACGTAAGAAATTCAATGCCCAATTGAGTCAAAATCCATACTGTGGAGAACTCCCCGACCAAAAATCACGGGCTTCAAAGCGAATGGATAAGAAAATCGACAATCATAGCTTGTTCAATTTCAAAGCTCGCCTAGCAAATTGACTAACAAGAGGAAGAGAGTTATGATAAGAGTGCCTAAGTGATACCATATGGAGGAACCGGTGGTTCACAAAGCAGCCACAAGAAGGCCCGGTAGAAAAAAATTTTGAACTCGACATCAGTCAGCTGTCTCCGCCTACGGGAGTAGTTAAGGAAGCAATCCCTCGTTGTCGACCGGTGGCCACCGGGAATAAACAATAAAAAGAGAACACTCCTAATTTTTCATCCCCATCGATTCAAATTTATCCCGCTCTCACTCAGATTACAATCCCAAAACCAAACACCTTGGCACCCATAAAGCACCCTATCACCGCCCGCCCTACAAACCCTCAAGAAGGTAGCCACCGTAGCAGCCTCTTGCCACTACATCCAAGACAATGGCAAATGTCACACGCATACAGCATAGTGGATGGTTCGTGTCAGTTCTATTTGGAGCACCCGAACTTATTTAGTCTAACAATTCCAGCAGCCTCCAAAGGCTTGCTAGAATCGCTCGGGGTGCCTACTTCCCCACTTTTGGTTTTCATCTTTTCTTTTTATCTTGTTTTATTTGATTTTATGTTGATTTCTTTAATTTTTCTTCTTAGATTTTCTCTAATTTTTAGTTAATATTGTTTTAGCTTAATTCTTCACTCTTATGCATTTTTTCTTAATTTTTGTACATTATAGTTTCTCAAGTTAATTTTCGGGAGCGTAAGGCAAATTCGTGTATTCTTTCGCACCTCGCGAATTCTCGTATTCTCGAATTTTCGCATCGCAATAGTGCCTTTGGGTTCCTTGTGCGTATTTTGTCGTTTAGTGATAAATATATATATATATATATATATATATATATATATGATATATATATATATATATATATATATATATATATATATATATTTATTATTATTATATTATTATTATTATTATTATTATTATTATTATTATAAAAAATTTTAATCGTTTCTCATATAAAGAAAAATTTTTGAAAAAAAAAAAAAAAAAATTTCACAGGTTGCGAATTTTCGCAACCTGCTCCTATTTTCGAAGCCCCATTTTGTTTTTATCATATCTTTTTCATCCGAACTCCGTTTTAGGCGTTTTTGGTACCGTTGGAAAGCTTAGAGAGTGTAGAATCTAAATATATTGTGAAAGAACACTTTGAAATTACAGAATGTGTAATTTTAAAATGTTCTAACTGTTAGCTTTTTTTTTCTCTTTTTTCCTAACTTGTTTATATGAAGCTCAAACGGAGTGAATAAGGTGTCGATAAGCCATGTTTCCTATCCAAAAATGAGCACATACCATTAAGGAGATAACACTTCCTTCTCTAACTTTCCAATCCAAGACCCATTTCGGATAATGTGACATTTGGTTGGGGGGGAAAGTTAGTGAAAGAAGTGGCATTTATGTTTTTGTTTTTATTTTTATTTTGAGCAAGCCTACTTTTTGGTGATGTTCAAAGGGCTTGTCAATTGCTCTTTTTGTGAAGTTGTTATACTTACAAATCTTTTTTCAAAAATCGCACTCACTTTATGGTTTCGCTTAACCCGCATGTCGGAAAATTGGAAACTTTGTCTAATCCTATTGATGTTGTGAGCATGCCATGCCTAGTTGCTGGGATGATTAGAATTCTGTTGTATTTAACCTTTTCTTTCCCACCTTTAGCTAACCACATTGTAGTGCACACGCTTTCAACAATAGGTCGAAACCCGCCTACCTCCTAAAACATCAAACTCCACCCTAGTTTCGTTGACCACTTGTAATAGGTTAAGGACCCCCATGAATAGAAGGCCAATGTGTCTTCCAAAAGAAAAGAAAAGAAAATGAAAAAGAAAAGAAAAAGAAGAAAAATTGCAACGCTTTGCCTTGAAACCCGAGTACGGTCCGAGGGGTATGCGACTTAAAGCCTTAGCCCTAAGTGCCCTAAGCCAACTACTTGGGAGCCACCGACTTAGTGCTCGCTATACGTGGCGGATAGTGGGTTTAGCAAGTCAGAGGCTTCGAATTTCGAAATCATTCTGAGTCCCGGTGAAACCCAAGGTTGGGTGGGTCGAAAGATCCCCGCGACTCGCGCCCTAAGCCTTAATCGTCGAGTCACTCAGATCCTCGCATGGACTTCAGCAGGTCGATTCCCCGCATTGCAGCCCTACAAATACAAAAAAAGAGCCAGGGAATAAGAGCCGGTCCTGACCATTTGTTGGTTAGTATACTAGGTCAGGCCAAAGAGGCTCAATGGGGAGTGCACTCGCGCTTTATCATTGAGCCAATCAAACAAACAATTGGGATTTTGATGAAAGTTCCCGGTTGAGTCATCAAGAAGGAAACTCTCTTTCGAGTCCAACTCGTATGGCGCTCATTCTCGATAGTTATCATTAAGTTTCCTGATTCCCATTGCAAAGTTGCCTTACATTTTCACAACCTTTTCAACTACCATATTTTTATTATTCATTATTCTTCTTCTTTCATCGCTATGACTAGCAATGTGTAGGTTGGGGTGATTAGTGCCCAAAAGTGCCATTTTGAACCCTATTTATTATGGTTTTGAGTGCTTTTGTGTACTAATCATTCTAATTAACCCAATTGACATGTTCTGTCCCTATCAGACCACTAACTCAAGTGATTTTCAGGGCCACTCTGTAGTTTTTGCGAGCTAACGTGCTAAAATTGTTGAGTCGATCCAAGCATGAAGAATTTGAGTCAACCTCGCTCTTTTAGATCATAAACCAAGAGCAAAGAATAGCGTAAAACAACAGAGGAAATTGAGCACCCGTGGAAAGGGTTCCCGCGAAAGCACTCGTGCATCCCGCGCACTGCTTCCTCCAAAGAAATTTGTTTCCCATTTCACGCCTCAAATTTCTTTTTTTTGTTACATTTTTTGTTTCTTCCCTGCAACCCTTGTAATAACTTCCGATCTTGGTTTTTTTGTAATTTCCTGACTCGAGCATCAGCCTCGCTTGTATTAACTCACTTCACTTCATGCTCAAGAATAGACAAGTGGCGCCGCCAAGTGCTTCCTTCTTTCTCCCATTTTCTTCATTTTTTCCACTTTCTACAAACACTCCTAAGTGAGGATACAAACTCGAGGATGGCTGGCTGCACTCCTTCCTCCTGAAGAGGAGGGCTGTTACAGCGGAGGTAACTCACTGCCCCGCTTTTAACATGCATTTATGGTTGTTTACGCCCCGCTTTCACCATAGTTTAAAATCTCTTAAGCATGCTCTTTAATGTGTATTTGGCAAGCTTTTCTGGGTTCAATGGATACTTCTCACTAGATCTAATGAAAAATTCGCTTAGTCAGTTTCCTAATAGTTATCGTAGGGCAGTGTTTTCGAGAGGTTTTCACCTGCTAGATACTTATGCCCATTTAAGTATGTTTCAAAGGAAAATCATAGGTTTAGGTTTTAAAGTCAATGAAGATCCTGCTCGGGAAATGACTATATGTCATCCTCCCTAATGCCAAGAAAAGACCTGGGACATGTCAGTTGGAATTAAAACTCCTAAACCAAAGGGTCTCGAAACTCAAGGGGTTCTATTTTACATTTTTTTTCTTATTTTATTTTTAGTTTTAAACCCCAAAACCTCATTGTTTTTACCAAACCTAAAAATCCAAATTGAAATTCACCATTTTTGAATCACTGCAAATCATTTGTACGAAGAAAACCCATCCCTGTGTTCGACCTTGGGAGCCGCTTATACCGCAAAGAGTTTTGCTACTTGCATAGGAGCTTAGGATATAAATTTTGTTGATTCCAATACATCTATCGGCAAATTAACTGCTTAGGTGTTCAGAAAGTTAATGGGCAAAGACTCGAAGCCCTATGTCGCATAACACACAAAAGAGACAAAGAGGAGATTCTCCTCCTTGATCCCCCATGAATCCAAAAAGCTACCCTATGTGGGTGTGGTCTTTGTAGAGACTTATAGGCCACCGCAAATTTTTGTTGAGAATTTGTTTATTAATTTCGGTTTTATTGGTTTGTGATAATCTTTATTTTTAGTTTAGTTTTGTAATGTAGCCTCTGCTTTTTCATTTCCAGATATTCTAATGAATTTTGTTCCTATTTTTGAAGGTGTAGCGTATAGGTTTTGTTTGTCGTAAAGGTAAAAAGTTTCTGTGTTTATAATTTCACAACCTATAAATTCTCAGACGGCCATGTAATTTCCACTTACGCTACTTTTCTTCCCTAGCCTTCGTCCCTTACACCTTTCAAGCTCTCGCACCTTGTCATAATTTTCCTGCATTTGAACCATAGGTTTAATGCCCATTTATGGATTTTAAACGGGTTTAACATTTTCATCTTCCTAGACCCATCTATTTAACCCCCCCACCCCCCTCCCCTTTCATTTTCATTTCAAAACCATCCCATTTCTTCTCCTCCACCTCCGAAACTCTCCTCCTCCCGTTCTTCATCTCCTTCCCTCTCTAGCCCGGAATGGCCAAGACACGCTGGGAGGGCGCCTTCAGCCACCTGGGTGTGACACCTTCCTCCTCCCCGCTGCGAGTCCAACCCCGCCTTGATATTGCCGCCGCCGCCAGCCGCCATACCTCCACCCATCACCGCCACCGCTACACCTCTACTTACCACCGCGCCGCCGCACTCCACCCACCGCACTCCCGCTAACCAAAGTGCTCCCGCGATGCCCCGCCGGCTGCAGCGGGCCTGGTCAAGTACCATAGTTCCCGCCGTCGGCTTCCTACCCCACGTAGATATGATTATCTCCTCCACATCCAAGGCCAACCCGAGGGCCCCACCTTCTAAAAGAGCCCAAACCTCTGGCCTAGGGGAGTCTTCCAGTTCTAGGCCCCAGGAGCCCCATTCCTTGCTAGAGATCTCCCTCCGGATCTATCCCCTACTCGATCACTGTTTAATTCTCTTCCATCACGAATTTATCACTGGAAAATTTGATCAAGTAGTATTCAGGACCCGCATAGTGGTTATTATGATCTTCCCACCTTTGCTGCGCACTGCAGTCATCGACTCTATGCAAATAGTGCAGGTACCCTTGAGCTTCATTTTTAACCCCACGCCGGTTTTTCTACCCCCGGGTGGTCATGGAGTTCTACCACACTATGACATCCAGGCGAGTGCCCAATCTGACTGCTATTCATTTTGCTATCGATGGCCGACCAGGGATACTCAAGGCCACAGATATCGCAGCTACGTTCAATCTGCCGGTGGTCCTCGGGCTGAACTCCTGGGCTGACATAAATAGTGGTTCCCATCCCTCTACCCAGAGATGGTTCGCTTATTATCCCGGGATATGGCGCCCTGCCATCTTGCTCAAGAGGTAGCCTTCCCCGCGTATGTCTCTTACAATCATATTTTGTGTCCAACATGTTTCCGGGCTCCAACACCTCAGGCTGAAGTGGAGAGCAGCCACTCTGAGGCCCTATACAAAGATCTCCGAGGGCTTTGGTCCACCCTCGCCTAGCTCATCACACTCCTCTGCTCCATTTCGGGCACAAGGTCCACCGCAGAATCCGACCTGAGCCGAGTCCACTCCCTTCCCGTTCCCGACCTATGCCGTGCATTATAGCATATTGTTTTCCTGATGAGCCTGTGGATGAGTAATCACTGAAATGGCGAGGTCAGTCCCACGCTGATAGGTGCGACATTATGCCCCGCTCTTATCGCCTCCCGCCCGATCCAACCGAATCGTACCGGCAGTCAATTCTCCCTACAAAGGAGCTAACTCCAATAGTGCATACAAAGGAGCCTCAGATTCTAGCATCATCAGCCCACCTCCAGCCTACCACTGCTCCACACCCACACTCCCGCATCCTCTCGACTTGGCCCTCGCCTCCTAGTACCACAGTTCATGCAGACTCAGCTAGACCCAGTTCATTAGCGCCACCTCCGTAGCATATCACCATTTATACTAGGGATTTCCTGGTCATTATGGATGCAGTCCGCACCTTCTCCATCACTTTAGCATCCTTTGCGGCTGCCCATGCAGCCCTAACCGAGAGGATGACATGCACCGAGGCCGCCTCACGTAATCGCCATCCTCGCAGCTCAGAGTCACCTGTGCCTACTCCCGATTTCCCCATCAAGGTCCGCCAAGGTCTCTCTTTAGTTCATCCTCCTTCACCACACCCCGTCCAACCACCCGTAGCTCCTCTCGACCACTCATAGCAGCAAAGAAGAAGAAAGGCACCTACTTCTCCAAGCACACCAGTTAAAGACCTTACCGCCCAGATGAGGATGACCTTCTACACACATTGAGGAGGTAGCACTTCCTTCTCTAACTGTCCAATCCGAGCCCCATTGCGGACAATGTGGAATTTGGTTAGGGGGAGCGAGAGTTAGCGAAGGAAGTGGCTTTTATATTCTTGTTTTTTTGTTGCTATTTTGAGCAAAACGCATTTTATGATGTCCAGAGGTTTGCTGTTTACCCTTTTTGTTGAAGCTATTTGTTTTGCTCAGAAGTTGAAAATCTAGTCGATTTTTATACATACTATACAACTCACATTTTTGGCTTCAAAATTACACCAGTTTTTTTTTTTTTTTTTTTTTTTGTTTCAGCCTTGCCTGTAAGCTGAAAACTCGAAACACCGTCCACCCCGTTTAATGTTAGAGTAGTTCCATGCATGATTGAGTGAATAACATTGAAGATCATCATTTCAACATTTTTTCCACCTTGAGCTAACCACACATAGCGCATACATTAGGTTTCAAAGAATAACTTGAAAACTCGCCAGCCTCCCAAGCCTCGCAATAACTCGACATAGCTGCTGTCACCTTGAATAGGTTATGGATCCCCATGAAAAGAAGACCAATAAAGTCTTCTAAAATAAAAAGAAAAACAAAAAGAAAAGAAGCGCTGCGACGCTTTGCCCTTGAAACTCGAGCACGGTCCGAGGGGTATACGGTGAAAGTCTTGAAAACCTAGTGCCCTAAGCCAACTGGTTGAGAGTCACCGACTTAAGGTCGCTACACAAGGTCGGGTGAGGTTTAGGAGCTGTAGGTGCCGGAGTTTCTGAAGTCATTCTGGTCCAGGAAACCTCGAAGAGTTAGTGGTTGAAAGAACCTTATGACTTGATGCCCTAAGCCTTAATTGGTTGGGAGTCATCGGTGTATCCCCGTTACATGGACTTTGATGAAGTCGATTCTTAGCATTGCACCCCTACAACACAAAAAGAATTGTGGAATAAGAGTGGATCCTGATTTATTTAGGTCAGTCAACATTCTAAGTTATGGCAATAAATGTCAGGGAGAGTGCAATACAGCTTCATTGTCGAAAATCGATTATATAAAACACTTAGATTTCAGCGAAGCTTCGTGTTGATTCTCTTGAGTCAATGCCCTTAGCTTGGATTCTATATGGCATCTATTCCTCCGTATTATTTTAAAGTGTGGTCGGTTTCGTGATTCATACCGAGGGATAGGCATAACCTATTTACATTCTTTGAAATACCAATTTTTCAGAACATAATTGCCTCCTCTTCTTCGTCATCATTTAAGGACTAGCAATGTTTCATTGGGGAGTGGATTAGTACCCAAATAGTGCTATTTCGAGCTCCCATTTATTGCAAGTGTGTTTCGAAAGAATTTTCATGTACTAATCAACCCACTAACTCCACTGGCACACCAAGGTCTCGATTATACTCATCGATTGCATTTTCAGGGCTATTTTGTGCTTTTGCAAGCTAAATTAGGCTAAAGTCATCGAGTTGACTCAAACACGAAGAATCCAAGTCGAACTCGGAGTTGCAGGTCGGTTGTATGAAATCGAGTATAAAAATGTATGAAATCAAACACCCAGATATTTTTCCAAGGTTACGAAATCTCAGAACCCTGCACTCATATAGACATGACTCGTAACTCCGCCTCCCGTGTCTTGTCGACCCCATTTCGACCGCTGTACCTTTCCTAAACCATCCTCTATGTATCATCAGTTTATACATTTTGTAATTTCATAAAGGAAAAGGAAACATAACTAGGAGGTATGACATCTTGACTAAAAGGACTCGATACTTTCACTAGACCTCGATCCGACTTAGGCATCTGAGAGGCTACGGCGCACTCCAATCGCTGCCTTCTCGTTTGTTTTAATGTACATGCTAGCAAAAAGTTAATGCTTGACTACAAAAGGACCTCGTAAAATTCAGAGACCAACAGTATCGCTTTCAGGAACGACCAAGCAAGAAAGCCATCTAGCGATTCACAAGGGCTTCACACATTTGTTTTAAAGTGATCTCCCATCCCTGTAAGCAAAAACGAGTTCCCGATCACTCCATCGGACCGTCGGGTTTTGTTACCATGACCAGCAACCCAGTGAATTAATCCTTGGAAGACCAGTTCCTTCGATCGTGTCAGGATATGGAGGCAAAGCAGGAGGAACAGCCGCATAGATATCGAATTTGCAGAGCCGGTGGCCGACCATCTACAAAGAAGAAACAACCGCCACTTCGGCCTGGGTCTGGAAGGCTAACAGATAAAAATGCACTGAGGAGACACCGCACCCCCGCTACAAAATAAAGGCAAGGAGCCTATCAAAGCCGGGAGGACAACGACGATGTAGCTGGAGGACGTAGTTATCTTCCTGGGCAGCCTCCCGTCAGATCTGCTACCTCCAAAGAACAATGTGGAGGCCATGTCAAGGAAGATCCCCTCATGTCGCTCCAAACTGGCCTGTCACGGTATGCCTCGTAGGGTGCTGAGTTTCTAACGTAGAAAGGTGGGCGCCTGAGCACACCCTCGAAAAACATACCCACGTGCTGGGTGCAAAAGAGACCATCACTTCCATTTGAGGAATACTCCCGCCTTCGGAGTCAGCACCAACCTCAGATATGCCCGCACCTACTACTCCGTCCGAGGGCCCGTGACATGTCATTGTCCCACTCAGTCAACACATCTTGAGTTGTGAGCCTCCCCGCGGCTTTGTCATACCGCCGTTTGCCATGTATGATGGCTCCTCTGACCCATACAACCACATGCTACACTTCAACCAAGCGATGATCCCGAGCTGAAATGACCGCCTCGTAAAGTGTTCCCATACCAAGGCCCGCCCGCCCGGTTCCACAAACTCCTGAGGGATCCATGAACTCGCTCGCGAGTTGTGTCGGCATTCTTTCCCGCACTTAAGTTCGTCAAGGCAAACATCGCCACTACAAACCATCTTCAAAAGGAGGATGAATCTAACCGTGGATTTCACTAAGATCTGACAAGTCAGTCTCAACATATCGATGCATACAACATGGATGCGGTCCTCCAGAACTTTCAAAGAAGCTTTGGGCCGACTACACCTTTCTTCCAATCGCTATCTCTAGATCCACCTACGATAATGAAAGAACTATATCGACGGGCGGACAAATAATCTACACTGGAAGACAATATCCGGTTAGCCTCCCAGACAGTAAAGATTACAGCTCAAAATAGCAAGCCAGCCACAAGGGGCAGCCTGAGTAGAAAGGGAGCCAGAGTAAGAACTTAAGAGTCCCTGGAGGCTAAAGAGAAAGAGGGAACCCCCAGCTTCACCCTCTGAACATCTCCTACGACAGGCTCCTCCCTCTCATCCGAGATCACCTTAACTTTAAATGGCCTGCACCAATCAAGTCGGATCCTGAGCAACGCAATCGATCTCTGAGGTGCGACACTTAATGTGGACCATGGCATGAAACTAACTGATAGCTTCGAACTCAAGTTCTTAGGTGGAGAAAACTGATCCAGCCGGCCACTGTAAGATATATTCGGAGTTTGGCCAGAGGAGAAACAAATTCCAACAGCTTGGAAAGAATAGCTAGCTTAGTTTAGAGTTTCGCCTTAACCTCGCCCACCATCAATGAGATATTAGGCGCCCACCAACAGACCTCAGATCAATCCAAGTGTCGTGAGGAGAAAGCCGCTGTGAGCCGCCACAACAACCCGCGAACACTATCACAATTTCCTGACAACAAAGAGAGCAATTGGCTCGTTGATTCCACCCTATATCCTTTCCTCTCATTAACCCGTCTGTGGTCATCACCCACACCACGATGCACTTATGCTTACTTATGCATTAACAATTTGATGTACAATGAGTTCCCGTGAACCCCGGTAGTGCTAGCTTGACTGGCATGTACTTCCTAAATTCCAAAGTGCAGATGAAAAAGTTCCACTTCACAAGCTAGCTCGGCGGCGAATTTTTTCCAGATTAATGGGGCAACCACGCTTAACTATTGGTGATATTGCTCTCCACAAGGTGGCTTATTCAAAGAAGTTTTATTCTCGCTTGTCAAGACTAGCCATACAATGCCATCAAGAATAAGCCTGGCTACACGCTATGAAAGCAGTGCCCTTA
Source organism: Tetrastigma voinierianum (assembly GCA_016808115.1). NCBI lineage: Eukaryota > Viridiplantae > Streptophyta > Magnoliopsida > Vitales > Vitaceae > Tetrastigma > Tetrastigma voinierianum. The sequence continues at coordinate 438,232 of JAEQBH010000222.1, read as the reverse complement.
ACCTACCATCAAACAATTAGTTATCTAACCAATGCCGGACAGATTGACCTCCGAGGAGCCACCAGCGCCGCCAATGCTATCGCTTCGTCGCACAAGAGCGTGAGAAAGGTGAAAGCTCCAACAATCCAGCCTCCGAGACCTAGCTTCCAGAATAACAATCACAGCTCGCTGCCCAGGTAGGTTCAGAGGACAAGGAACGATTGGCTATGGATCCCCTGGAATCAATACTCTTGAGCGGGCCGGAAAACACACTTATGTCAGCTCCCTCTTGTTTGAAGAAGAGAAAGAACAATTGCTGCAGGTTTTTCTTTGTAACATCGATGTATTCGCCTGGACCCACTCGGACATGATCGCACGCCCCACGCGATGCTTCCTATAAGCCGACGTCGCCCCATTTTCCAGTCGACGACAAAGAGTAAGGTGTTTCACCCGATCGCCATCTGCTATTCAGCCGAGGTAGATAACCCAAAGCAGGTTCATCGTGAGAAATCGCAATCTCGAATGGTCACAAATGTGGTGGTGGTACCAAAGAAAGGTAAAATGGCGGCGTGGGTAGATTTATACCGACTCAACGACGCATGCCCAAAGACGTACTTTCCTCACCCCGCACGCACTGGGGACCGTCGATGCGCCACCGAGCACGGATGTCAGTTGCTCCTAGATGCCTTCGAGATACTATCAACCCCACAAAATTCCACCTACGCGGAAAAACAAATAAGATCACCCCATGGACTCTTCGCTATAAAGCAATGTCGTTGATTAAAGAATGCTCAGGCAACTTATCGTGAGACCGGTGACCAAGATGTTTAGACCGTCACGGGTAAAAACCATGGAGGTGTATACATTAATGATATGTTGGTAAAGCTCCAGAGCTCAACCACGCTTTACACATCTACAAGAAGCTTCAACTCCTCGTGAGCATACGACATAAAACTCAATCCATCAAAGTAAAACTCATCAATGCGGCCATTCGGGTTTCATGGTGACCTAGGGCGGACAGGTGCCTAACCTTTTGCTTAACTTAAGGCTATCCCTTGAACTCTACTTCCCAATTCTAGAAAAGCGGTACAACACCATCGGGGCCTGGCCACTACTCCTGGTGGCTGCTTCATCTCTAATTCACAGACCATTCCAAAGTCATTCTTGCCACCTCAAGTGGGGCCAACCAGGCCGATGGAATGAGGAGGGTGATATGGCCTTTATGGTAACCTCAAGCACATCTAGCGAACCTCCACCCCTCGCCTTGAAGCCTACGAGACACTCTTCAGATATCTAGCAACTCTGGATGTTGCAGTGAGTACCGCTCCGGTTCAAAGAAAAGAGGATGGAAGGCGTGCAGGCCGTTGTTCTTCGCCGCAGTTCTTAGCTGATGCGTAAAACCAATACATAACCACTGGAGTGTGCTGTTTTAGCTCTCCCGTAGTAACCAAGCAGCTTCGCCTTCAGATTTCCCAAGCACACCCCCGTCGGGTGCTAACTAACCTTCCCCTTCAAGTACCATTCACAAGCCCGATGAGTCCGGGAGAATGACCTTGGTCGGGCTACCGAATCCGTTTAATACAAAGATCTAGTATAAGCCAAGGTCAGCTAAGAAGGACAAGTTCCGTCGAATTTCTGTGCGAAATTCCCTAACCCAAAACATGCCCTGACATTTGAATCGTGGATTCTCGCAGACCTACGTCTCTACAACCGGCCGTATCGTCTACAATCGAAATCCTCGAGTGGAGACAAGATCGAGCAAGCTATTCAACTGGCTTTGTGGCCTGGCTACCAACCGGGGACATGAAGCCTATCCTAGCCGGATTGAATCAAGTACCGCGATATCAACCGACAAGCTTATAATTCGAAGTGATTCCCAATTGGTGGTAGGGTAGGTAAATGCAGAATATGAGTCCCGGATCCCCCGGATGGCTAAATATGTGACCTTGGTGAAACAACGCCTAGGTAGTTTTTCAGCTTGGAAGCTAGAGCACATCCCTAGGGATTGCAATGCAAAAACAGACGCCTTAGCTGTTGTGGCCGTGTCTCTATTGATAACAGAAACAATATTTCTACCTATCTATTATCAGTCGGATTCCAAGATAGCCACCCCGCACGCGTGGACGAATTGCCCTTCGACGGGACCCTATAACAGCAGAGACATCAACACGTGAGAAATCCCTAATGATAAGGGCAAGGCTCACAAAATCCAAGTCTAGTCTTCCAGGTTCTCTTTGATTAATGGACAGCTGTTTAAGCAATCCCTAGACGGGCCTTACCTGAAATGTCTCACTACCAAATAGGGGCAATATGTCTAGGCCAAATTACATGAAGCGATATGTGGTAATCATCCGAAGCAAGTAGAACTTTGGGTACACTTTAGAGCCCATACTGTGGGTGTGATCGGGCCAACACGAAGTCTAACGCTGACACGTGCGTAAATGACCTGTCGCCGGGCATCCTCCCTTCTAAGATCACGGCCAAGATGACTTAAATCTATCTCGAGCCCTTACCCCTTCACCAATCTGGGATCACATGTGAGGGCCACCCCTACCGCCCCAAATTCTTAGAAGTTAGTTATTACAGAGTCACCGATTACTTCAGCAAATGGATGAGGCCAAGGCTTTCATATTAATCAAAGATAAGGACGCGTCGCTTATCTGTAAGAATATCGCTTTGTCGATCTCTAAGACTCTCGATCCATGGTCAAACAACGCGCCCCACCTGATAAATTAGCTCCATGTGATTTCTCGCAAGGAGTTGAAAATAAAGAATCTATACTCCACCCTGGGGTGATTCACAAAGAAATGGCTTGAATAGAGGCTTTACAAAACCTTGTTGGATCGCTTCTAAAGAAACGGTTAGATTCAGCTAAGGCAAATGGGTAGACGAACTCCCTGGGGTACTCTAGGCTTACAGAACAACCGCCAGAAGACCAACTTTCATATCTCCTCAGACTTACCCATGGATGGAAGCCATAATCCCTAGCCGCAACTCCAGATGCCACGCCTCCAAACCTGATGTGCCGTGAGCACTGAGTACAGAGTCCATAGTTAAGGACCTAGACACGGCAGACGAATTGCGCGAGACAACAACTGTATGGATAGCATTTTACCACAGCCAATTAGCAAACTTCAGACAACAAGTTAAACCCTGGTAGCCAAATGTGGACCTGGTCCTAAGGAAAGTTCCTCGAGAACACACTAATCCAACTACAGGAAAGTTTCAAATTCAACTAGGAAGGACCATAAGACAACATGAGCCTGCTGAAATCTGGGTTCATATGCACTAGATAAACTAGACAGAACACCGGTACCTAGAATGTGGAATGATATGGACCTTAAAAGGTACTATCAATAAAAGGTTGATTCAGTCTCTAACCGTGTTTTCATCTCAAATTTTAATTATAAAAGTCCAAGAACTACTGATGACCCATCCTACCAAAGATAACATGCCCAGCTTGGTTCACATTAACTCTGGAAGGTTGATGTCCCATCCCACTAGTATGGTCGATACCGGTTCATTACCAAGTACGGGAAGAAGGATGCCCTATCCTACTAGTATGGTCGATGCCCAACCGGGTTCATTACTAAGTCCGAGGAAGGTTGATGTCCCCATCCTACTACCGTTGATGCACAACCGGGGTTCATTACTATGTCCCGGGGAAGATCGACATGCCTTATCCGACCCGCACGGTTGATGCTCACCTGGTCATCCATTCAGGCTTTACCCGGCTAGATATACAAAGTAAAAACTATTTAACTCAAAAAAAAAAAAAAAAGCAAGCAACAACAACAGATTTTCAAAACAACACATCCTGTATTAAGTAACTCAAGTTACATGACAACAAAAGCTGGGGATATAATGCAAAAGGCCCAAGGCTAAACTGACGGCAAATAAAATCCTGGGGCTCCCGCCAAAGGCGCTGCTCTCATTATTCTCCTAGCCAGCCTGATGTGAGAACTATCAAGTACCCTACTTAACTTCGCTACCGAAGACCTCATCGCCTCTCAACATCTACATCGTGATCGGGCACGTGAACCCCAGGGCGCACTCCCCAAAATGTGGATTGATGAAAAACTCGGGAGGTAGAGGCTTTGATGTGTCCGGTATCCTATCTGGGATCACAGGCTCACTTCCACAAATGTTGTGTGCGAAGGCACAACAGCCATAACCATAATTGAAGATCACGTTGTGCCCGCGGCCAAAAGCCTCATCCAAAGGCCTTTTTCTTTGTAGCCTTCGTCGGCCCAACTCAACCCGGCCTTTGCAACTTCGAGCTCTAGAAGTAAAGAAACCTGCTCATCTACTAGGACGACTGGCCCGTCCCTCCGGGCCTTCCGCCGGCCCCAGCGCCCAAGGGGTGCCGCCCCGGCAACACTGCACCCTTCTCGGGCCGGCATACTCGGGCAGCCTGCGCACGCTGCACCGCTAACTCATATTCCACTCGCGCTCGAGCTCGCTTCAGATCCAACTAAATGCATCGACGCCTCACGACGAGGGCATCTTCTCTCGGGCCAACTCGGGACCGCCTTTCAACGGCTTGGCCTCCAACTCCCAAGCCGTGAACCCACTCTCGCTCCATCAAGAAGCACTTAGGGCCTTCTGGTTGGAAACAACCGACTGGGCGTAGAGCCGTAGCCTCTTTGCATCCCTCAGCCGGGAGCGGAACTCCCAATGCTGGTAGGCCATGTTTCGAATGGCAGTAATCGCCTATGAAGGGACATATTAAGGATACGACAAACTAGGAAATAATGCTAAAACATCACATAGCAATTACAAGTGTACCAGTTCCGTCAACTGGGCAAAATTACTATTTCGGACCAGCATCCCGTCTTCAACCATCTGAAAGAGGTCCTCTTTACCAGTGGAGGCGGGGGCTGAGATGGCATATTTTTCACCTCTTCCACTCCATTCGCACAAGCACGTGTGTATTAGCAATAGGCCAAGTACGATTGTAAGTGGCTCACCGAGGACTGGGCCGTTAAAAGGCCTCCAACGATCAATGATCTCCTGGGCGCCCTCCCGCCGGAGCCAAACCTCCATAGGCAGCCGAGCCCCATGCAGGATGATACGACCAAGAGCGCCTAATATGCAACCGTGGTCTTCACAACCGATCCGGTATACTTGGGCTTTTTAAGGATGGCTGGGGAGCTCGCTTTTGATGATGGATCACTTGATCACAGAGTCGAGGCCTCCCTTGACCCACCAAGGTGGCGTTTTCGACTCGCTGGTCATTTCCAAAAACCCATCTCAAAGTAACCTCGAGATGACTATTACCATGACATTCGACCCCTCTCCCCTACCCATGAAGGGTTTCGTGGGAGGCAACACTTAATTGTAAAGGCCGGAAATACAAAAATCCCAATAAAAACCCATCCAAGGACCCCAGCATCAAAACCGTTCTATAACAAAGAGTAAGGGCGTAGGATTACCTCAGGCCTGCTCCAAACCGAGCCAGTTGGCCTGGCAGCTTTTAGACCGGGCGAACCAAGTCTTAGGTTCAGCCTTAACTCAGATCCACAAGAGGAAGCCGACAACCTCCAAGGTAAATCTGCCTTCACAACAGGTCCGGGTGCTAGCCTAGTCCCAATTCTGAAGAGGAAGCCAAAACCCGGGTCTCTTAATCTCTAGAACACTTTCTTAGGAGATGAGAGAACACACTTGGCCATTTCTCATGAGCTCCCTTTTTCTCTCAAAAGGGGCAACAACCTCTTTAGGGTTTTCCATAGAATTCTATTTATCGGAAAACCCTATCATGTCTAATGACCAAAATGCCCCTCACTCTAAGTGATGATAGGAGACACGCATCCCTATGCATTCTAGCGAGTTCCCACACGACCCAAAGCCTGTTGGGTTACGGGCAGAATATCCAATCTCATTGGAACATAAACGCAGCGGAATTTAAAATTTTTATCCCTTAACCCACCAAGGATCACATGCGTTTCATAAACGAAGGAAGGGTAAACGAAACCTCACTTCTTGTAGATCAATTCGCCAAGCCTTCAAAGTCTCATGCCTTGTTTATCTTGATCTTCAAAGGTGTCGCTTTTCGAAAAAGCTTTACTCACTTCTCTGCAAGTATCTACAATAATTAACAAATAATGAACGATTTTGTTGAATGCTAGTTCAGGTTCGTCTTCTCAAAACGAAATTAGGGTCTCTCTGTTTTGGTTGTTCTTAGAGTAAAAGACGACTACTAAAAATATATATATATGTCTCACATATATATATCTATATAAGTCTGCTAGGGTTTTTGTCAAAAACGAATTTTTATTATTATATATTTAAAACTCTTTTAAATAATAACAATTTAAATTCAAATCCTTATCGATAAGGAAACGAATTCTATTTATATTATTATATATTTAAAACTCTTTTAAATAATAACAATTTAAATTCAAATCCTTATCAGATAAGGAAACTAATTTATATATATATTATTATATATTTAAAACTCTTTTAAATAAAAAACCCTTTACAATTATTTCCTTATCCAATAAGAAAATATAACAAATTAATTATTTGTTATAATTTAAATCACGAATTTAAACTTTCTCAAATTAAATTCGAATTTAAATAACAACTAATTGTTATTTGTAATTTAAAATAATCTCATCATTTTAAATTACGTAGAGTAAAACCATAACTGCATATTTGTTCTAATGTGCGACTTATAGGTTCAATTAACATTGCGTAGGGGTCAAATCACATTTTGATCCTACAAGTCATAAGTGGCCCTAGCAAGACATTATGACTACCCAAGTTAAACAAAGCTCATGATCCGAGACAACCTTTAATATAGCTAATGATTACAATCCTTTTGTCTCATGATATCTTGATAGAATATAAGGCATGGACAAAAGTCAACCTTATATCGTTTCATCTTTGATTCAAACCCAATTAGACTGGATTCCAAACAAATGATATTGATCTCCATCAATTCATTTGAGAGCACGGCCATGCATTTCTCGGCCTCAATTGTCAAGGGGACCTGTAGATATCTCTTTATAATAAGAGGGACAAATTCCATCTTAATCGCTTATATTCACTACATACTCCCATTATGTTCAAGTATAACCTTTATAGTCATCCGATTAAAGACAACGTTTGATTATATCAAAACATAATATTCCTTATGTTGAGAACTATAGCGATCTCAAGTTAAAGGATTTAATGACACAACTATTAGAGATTAATTTACACTTCATCCATGTATTAATCTCTAAGATTCGGGTCTATCCAATATTTGTTCTCAACAAATAGATATAAATTTGATTTATCTCATACACATATTCATCCCATGAATATCAATCTCAACTTTATACTAATCTTAATTCAATAAGTATTCCATAACAATAACCGATTAGGACATTTAGAATAATTAATAATATTATTAAAGGACATTATATATAATAAACATGCAAATCATCATAATAATAAATTATCATAAATAGTCAAAATACCATGTCCATACAATAAGCCTAGAGCACTATTACTAACAAAGCCGAGGTACAAGCCCAAACCTATTATCTCTTTAAGTGATGGCTTTCGAACCCGGGATTCCACTAATCCCGTGACATTTAATTCATGAGAATTAACTCCTCATATTTGGATCATCCAAACTGCTTTATATCAACCCCACACTCTTCTGGGCGTGACCAATTAGGTTCCAAGTATGTTAGCCACTTGATTCAACCATTGAATTAAGCAAGTCAAGATTGATATCTAGCAACACATCATGACCCCCCAATCGACCGGAGAGTCAGTGGTCTGATTGCATACCCTTCCCATGTAATAAATACCGTGGCAATTGGGTCCTTTCACCAAACTATATCCTACGTCTCAAAGCATGGACAATCGTGTAGCTCCCACTGTGGGACCGGCTATGCCACACCTAGCCCAAGTGATATTTATCTTGTCCCCGGATTCATCACTCAACCTTTATGCACTTGAAGACACTCCTCAAGACATTTTCACTCTAGCCAGAGATTCTTGGGTAATGATTCCGACAAGAGGCCTTAGGTATACTCCCTTTATCGAGTGGCGAATCCTTCATATTACCCAATTACCTCCTAAACACTCTGCTATACCCAATCCTCATCCAATGAGCGACCCCCTAAGAGGCAACGTGGGATTAAGGTCAGCACAGGATCAGATCCAAGATATCTCGAAAGCACCTCAAGTCTAAGGATACTTGCACCATTGTTATGATGAAACAATCATCTACATTTAAACAGATGATCCATATGATTGTCTCACAGTCTCGATGTACTTAGCTACTCTAGCAAGCATCCACATGCCAACCTTATCAACTCTTGATCACGCTATAAGATCTACCGTCGATCCAATCAAGGAGTATGACATGTGTTGGCCGTCCGATCAACAATGTCCGGCCAAGACCTATGACTAGGGATACTTTAGACACTGACATAATTGTACATGATAGAATTTTATTATCATGATCCCATCATGATTTCCTTCACATGTTATGTATCATGGACTTTTACACTGATTAAAGACTGCTATCAATTCAACGTATGAATATCACCAATCTAAGAAGCCTTTCATATTAAATAATATGTTGTATCGCATAATAAGTGCTAATGGCGATTCCCTTTAGAGCACTTCTAACACTCCTGTGGACGGGATCAACCACTCCATTGCTAGCATGGGCCTACCTCCGAAAGAAAGCGAACTAGGTCGTACATTTCCTCGTCCCTCCTTTCTTCTTCTTCCCAATCCAAGGGATGACTAGATATGGGGGGAACCCAAGGGACGAAATCCTCAACTCCGACCCTAGGAACTTTTTGTCGTCCGGGCATCCCCTTCTTTATTTTCAATGCTCGGGGGGCAGTACGGAAGCCCTTTCTCGCTAAAGGAAGACACCCCAAATGGCAACCCCTTTCGCGCTACCTTGATGCCTATGGGTTAGAGCCTAACTCACACTAGTATAAAGGTTGCCCGGCCGAAAAGGATCACCACCCCTAATTGTGCCGCCTAGCCTCTCGATTCCTCGCTCTAGAGATTAGCTTGCCTGAGTATATTTAAAGTAACCAGAGGTAATGTAATGCTCCCCGTCCATAATTTTTGTAGGTAGAGGGCACGAAATGACCGGAATGTTGTAGGGAGCCGGGTTGCTACTTGAATCACCTAGATTCTTCAAAGTAAGAAGACTCTCAGGATGTCGCTCCCGCCTGGAACCTCCAACAACTTCCTATTTTTCAAAGCTCGCCTTCCACCCACTAACCGCTTTACCCCTCCTGGCTTCAAGACGCAAAGACACTAAATAAGGTCCGTGCACATCGAAAGTAGGCGTGTAAAAGCACACATGTTACACACCTGAGAAAGACATTGATTGGTTTATAGAAAACGGAAGGTCAAGAGTGCCCGGGGTCTCATCCCAAGGTCAATTGACCATGATCACTCTCCTGACTAGCGAATCAGTGGAGTCTCATAATGAATTTCCGCAATGACTCTAGGTCGACATGGATATCGCTCCACCATGCAACCGTACCAAGGTGTAAGTAGCCAAACTTCCACCAATGAAAGATCCAATTGACAAAAGAAAGTTTAGGCGCGATCCAATCGAATTGAACGACGCTGGATGCAGAACATAGCAGTGGCGCCCGTAAAGTGCAAGAACCGCTTGACCAGGATCTACATGGGAAGCCGGCTTGGTCATGAGTCGAACCGAGTGAAAACCAATCGCGATTGTATTTCTCCTTCACCCACACAGATTCACGGCCCGATAACTCAAAGTCAATATCCCTGAATTTGATAATAAGACCTCACCTCATCCATGGAAAGTGGGAAGAGACTGTCAGTCATAGGCGCACACTCTACCGGGCCCCGTCGCGCCTACTTATCTAGAAGTCTCTTCGAATTCTCTCGCTATATTGAAAGTGCATAAATAAATACAGAAGCTAAAAGATGAAAATCATCCTCAAGTCACAATACCAAATCAAAAGACGAGAACCTATAACCCATTTGGACCTGTGGAAGATTCACCTGGGGCCTAGCATCTCTAGTGACATCTCCTTATGACTTTGTCGCCATAAACGGGTCGGAAACCGTGACTAAGCGTAATTCCAGAGCAAAACTATAAGCATTTGAAAATGAGGAAGAAACGAATGCCTAGGTGAAATCAAGGAGCAAAAATTGGGACATTCACGTAGAAGCCTGCCAAGCGGGTGAAACAGAGCGATGGAACAAAGAAGAGGAACAGGTAAAATCCAATGATGACTCATATACTGCCGCCTAGTCTATAGATGCAGGATTAAATGCACCGCCAACATCACCTCTATGGGTAATTTGAACTCGCGACACTTCGCCTTGGGGTGGCACGTAAGACGAGCGGCCAGCCCGCAGCCCTTATGCCATCTTAATTGTTAAGTTTAGGCAGGCCCATTATGTTACGTTCATGAGAAGCATTGAGGGCTAATCCATCCCAAATTTTATCAAATGTCACAAAATTCGTGATCCGAGGGAGTTGGTCCCTACCTCCGGCTCAACCCGCGCAAAAGAATAAATTCATGTGCATGTAAAACGCTGTGAAATGTGATTTCATTATCAATAAACATGCTCACAATTACATGGTAAACGCCTACAACAAAGCGATTAAACTTCGGCAGTCACATAACCTAATATAAACCAAGAAAAAGAAGAAGAAGAAAATAAGAGGTCCCCAAAGAAAAAAGGGAAGCCTGCTGATTTAGAGAGGGGGTTCTTAGTCTGCAGGATTCCATTCCCAGCTAACCACCTAAGGGGACACAACAGCGCGTAGGGGCATATAAGGAGATAGGTGAGGCTCGAAAATATTCTCCGAAATGCAAATTAGCACGCCCCAACTTGGTCCTTGTAGCCATCGGCCTAATCCATAGTTAAAAATCACTTCCAAGCCCCATCAATTAAAAAAAAAAATTTTTAATTTATTTTAAACTAAAATCATGTGGGAGTGAGGTTTGTGGGTACTAGGCCCAAAACCAGAAAAACCATTCACCAGACCCAAACATCTTTATCCATAGGCCAGGCCTAGATATCACCTTCCAGCCGATCATGGGATACAACTCCTAGACTTATCCTCTCTCAATGAGCCATCTCTTAGCTATTAAACTAACTAATGATTAATCTCGACCACTCCCCGCCTTAAAGACGCTCCCCCAGCTACGTGAACCGTTTTGAAGGTGGTCAAACATTTCTTAGGGCATAAGTTGCGGTTGACTTGGCCATCAAAAAAGGAAGAACAGGTCATGACGCACAAAGAACGTCTTCTCTCCCCTTTCGTTTCGAAAGGAAACCGCCTACTTTCCATGGAAATTGTAACACCCCGAAATATACCCTAGTCATTTTCGACATGCTTAGGGTATTTTGTAAGCATAATTTGACTGTTTCGTGAGTTAATGCGAACACGAACTAGAGACCCGAATTATAAAACTTAAGAACAAGATTGTAATTTGTCCAAAAAGGCCTAAAAGATATGGATTAAGAAAATTGAGGCCAAAATGAAATAAAGAAACTTAAATGCAAATGGCCAAGAGTTATGGGCTTTAAAAGAAAATAATGAAACTAAAAACCTAAAAATGGGTTTCTTTGGTGGCCAAACAAGGCCTTAATATGGGATTTTAAGTAATCAAATCGGGGTCCTGCCTGCTCGGGGGGGAGGAGACAAACCGTGGAAGAGAGAGGTAGTTAAGAGAGGAGGAAGAGGAAGAAGAGAAGAGGAAGAAGAAGAGAAGCCAAGATCAAGCCAACAAGGTATGGAAACTCACTTGATATAAATCTATGAGATTTCAAAGGACTGGGGTTTGTATGATGATTAACTTGCTAAACCAGGTTTTGATAGAATTGCATCCTAACCTTGAATTATGAAAATAGGCTGGTAAAACCCCATATGGAACAAGATAAGTATGGAATTCCCTTTTAGGTTGAATCATACAAATTGTATGTAATGAAGTTAGGGTTTAGAATGAAACCCAATAACTCTCCATGTTTGACTGCGTAAGGGATGTGACCTATGGTTAGAATTGTTTTGGAAGGATTTCCCATGATGTTTTTGTAATAAGATAAGTATCAAAGACGAATTGAATGTAAAAGAGACATAAGGTGAATTTGGAAATGGTTTGAGGTGTATAGAAGTATTGAGTTGACGGTATCAACACATGGAAAAATGGGAGAAACCCATCAAAGTCGAGGGGGTGTACCACATAAGCCGAGGTGTACCGGCATGTTCTAGTGTTCTCGTTTCTCATTCACCAGTTTTCGATTTTGGCCATAACTTGCCTATTTCTTATCCGATTTGAGGATTCAAGTGGCTGCATAAAATAGACTTCAAGGAGAACAAAACTTGGAAGAATAGGCATCGCCAAATTCTGATCCTAAGTGGCCTAAAAATTCACTCCTCAAAGTGGGCTATGTGCAAGCCAAATTCCTGGTTCCATTTTCAACATGTAGTAGTCCGGGGTCGCTTTTTGACGAACTCAGTTTCTGTTCGAATTGGGTGATTCCAAATGGAATAGAACCCTTAGCACCTTAGCGAAAAAAGAGTTCAAACGAGATAGAGCCAAATATGAAGTTAAGACCCTGAAAAGTGAGTATTCAATCTGTCCCTGCAAAATTCCAGAATGACTAGTCTAAGCATTTAAAATGCCATAACTTCAATTATGATCCGATCGAGTGATTCCAACTCTGGGTAAAGTAGATTCATAGAAGAATAAGAATCCATGAATATGTGTGTGATTACATACGCATCATACCTTACCAAGATAATAAGGACTTTATCCTATGAACACATAAGGGGCTAAGAATGCCCTATTATAAGATAAAGTTACCGAACCTTATAATTATAAAAAATACCGAGACCAGCTTATTAATCAAGATAGCACTCCTGTCCCGATTAGGTACTCAGACTCAAGGTCTAAAGACTCGATTAGGTACTTCTAAGAGATCTCCGTTAGTGCTCCTAAGACTCGACAGCAATTTCCTAGCACTCCCGCTCGTTGGCGCTACTGACTCCCGTCCCGATTAGTGCTACCAAGACCCCTGCCTCGCAATCCGCAATCCCGGCTGCGGCTACAAGACTTCGCATCGTGATAGTATCTTCAGATACTTATTATCCAGTATCTTACACTTTTATTAGCACCGGTCTAGGTATTCTAATAATTATATGATAATAACCGAATAATGAATAAGAGGACATGAAGGTGCATCGCTCGATCCGTAATACCTACGGTATTTCCGAAAATGAGTAAGCTCAGAATTCTAATTTCGGAGACCGACTTAATATAAGTCCCCAGAATACAAAGATAAATTCCGTAGGTACCTACTTTAGACATCAGAGCAATGAACTTGTGTAGTACCTACTGCACTTTTATATAAGAATAAGCATAAGTAATTGTATAAACCCACATGAATGTAATGTAATTTCATAACTGCTATTGTTATATGCTTATTATAACTGTGGCATGCATATTATATATGTTTCCTAATTTGCTGCAGTTTAGCACGTTTTTAATCCATAGTACTGTGAGAAGACGTCCAGAACTTCCGTATTTTTCGCGCTTCAACACACGAGCTAGGGTTCATCACCGTAGGGTCCCGTGACTCGATCAAGAATCGTAAATGGCAGTTTTGAACATGCAATGGACCCGCATCAGATATGTGTGACACTCGTAAAATTACCACTACCAAGGGTAGTGCTATTTCGACTTTGTATATGACGCTGATATATTATGCACTTGGATATACCAATGTCTAATTGGGTACAGTGTAAAGAGCCCCAGATATATTCTCAACCCTAAACCTGCCTGATCCGCCAATAGGGTGGGGCGAGAATCGGGGTGTGACAGAAATTGAATCATCTTCCTCCTCCATAAAGGAAAGAGGAAACACAACTAGGGAGGTATGACATTCTTGACTGAAAAGGACGGACACTTTCACTCTCCATATTCCCTGATTTGACTTAGGCATCAGAGAGGCAGTGGGCGCACCATCGCCGTTTTCTTGTTTGTTTTGCAGGTACATGCTGACATGTTAATACTCCGACAATCCAGTGACTCAGAAAATTCAGGAGACTACAAAGTTCAATAAGTTTTTGTTTTTGTTTTTAAATTTATTTAAACTAAAATCACGTGTGAGAGGGGGAATTATTCTTTCCCTTAATGGTCTTGGGTGGATTCCACGGGTCAACTCATAAAAGAATAGTTTAGGGTTTAATAAAAAGTTACTCAAAAAATATATATTTTTATTAATTTCATAAAGATAATGCATTTCAATGTGATATCTATTACTTAGGTTATATTTTCCTTGATATCTATAACATAATTCCCTCTTAATATTTTAAATGGAAAAAGTACGGGAAACAATTTAAATTGATGAAATGGGTTTGAGATGAGGTCATCTAACCTTAACCCGCCTCGTTTCTATCTCTATCTTTAAGTATCACACTTGAAATTGGGAAAAACGATATAAGGATTTTTCTCCAAAAAATTTCCATCAATTAAACGATAAAAGGAATACTTTAACAACTCTAAAAAAGAATTTCTGTCATTAAACACCAAAATCAATAAATCAAGAACTCCAAAAAAAAAAAAAAAATACAAGCAAAAATGTTAAGTTCTTCAATGATTCCACCATAAATATTCTTTTATGAGTTCTGCATCCATCGGAAGAAATCGCATACCCACAACTCCAATTTCCTCTTCCGCTCCATTGCAAGACTTTGTTTCTTTTTTATTGAGTTTCAGTAAAAACAATTTAGTATATTATATTAAAAAGTGATTAGCTTTAAAAAAAAATCAATTTAAAAATGAAAAACAAAAAATACATTGGTTATTAAAGAAAGATAACATGTGAAGATTCAAGTATGTATCTTTATTGTACGGCTAAGAAAAAAAATGCACGCTATACCGTCTTATATTAATAAGAAAAAAATGCATGTACATGGTAAAAATGATTTAATATTAAATAAAATATTATAATATTTAAAAATACTTAAAATTAAATAATTAAATTTTATTAATTTTTTATATGTTCACATATTACACATATTTTATTTAATAAGTTTAATATATATATATATATATATTTCTATTTTCAACGTATTCAAATTTTATGAGATCTCTCGACCAAGGGGACATGCCGAAATTTTGTGACTATCATTGAGAACATGGGCACGTCCCGGACCAGTGCTTCCATCTCAAGAACATGTTGGAGGCTGTTACACCCTAGAAGTAAGTAACGGATTTTTTCCTCTTGTGTGTGGTACTAAAGTCTCAAACCTAGCCAATCTCTCTCTTCTCTTCAAAAGCAGCTTATAAAAGAGACAATCAAGTTACAGGAAAACTCTCAACTTGTATTTTATTATCTCATAAATACAAGAACAAAATTCCAAGTGTCTCGCAATTGTTCTCCCACAAAGGAATACTCTAACTATCACAAAACACAACCTTCTGAACCCCTTAACATGCAGGGTTAGTGACATTATATAGAGGCTCATGGTTACCCTTTGATCAGACGCACCTTTTCAAAAAGGGTGCCAGCCCATGAGCCTTATGCACCACATAGCCTAGCCCATAGACTATGTTCCGAAGGTGAGTAGGTAGCCTACCAGCTGATCCCCATGTCCAACCAGCAACTCATTTGTTCATGTCATCATATCTTGGTCTGTTGAGGCATTTTATTGAACCACCTAGGGAGCCTGCTTTGCCTTAGGCGTCTTTGAACATTTGATCTCACTACTGTAAAGTCTTGGCCACCCATGCTCTAAGTCCTGCACCGCCATCTCGAGGCTGAGCCAATCAGGCCATGGCATGGCGCTCACGGCCTGCATCTGACATGCATAGGCTTGAAGTACCCCCCCATGCTAGCACTAAGGGAGGGAGAGGAAAAACCAGTGCAAGTCACGAAGCCCTTGCACACCAAGTTCCTGTCCAACCCATCAAGCCATGTTGTGCCTTGTAGCCATGGCAAGACATATACACCCAAGGCACCTTCCTTTGTTGAGTGACTATCCCTTTTAAAGAGCTTATTTAGCAATTCTCATTTTTCCTTCAGGAGACATCAAAGTAGCTTGAGTGGACATAACGTCTCTCAATTACCTTTTTGCCCTTTGACTTTCCCTTTTATTCCACCATGTAGGATAGCCTAGACTTCCCTCCATACTGTTCCCATGTGCCTTGCTTCGGTTTAGGTGCTTTCATGAGCATATCTCGACTAGCACTTGGATTCTCGAAACACGAAAGCAATCGCTCCCAAAGATTGTTTCACTTGCCAAACTTTAGAAGCCCCTACTTTCTTTGGAAAACTGTGAGTATCCGACTACGTATATACCTCTCAGCAGACAAACTCATAAAAAATTATCGTCATACATCATCCTCCATTCTAACTTAGCTAGAAATGCCATTTAACTTTGGCCTAGCTACAGTTTCCCAATAGACAAGATTGCACAACCTCTCCTTGTGACATCCTCCCCAAATAAAATTGCGAATTAACTATTCAATTTTATTGTAAATACCAACCGTACCGGAATTAACACAATTTGCATTATGTTTTAATAATATCAAATATTATTATTTGTTGAGTTTGAGATTGTCTATATTTTCGTCTCTAGAGCTTTATAAAAAGATGACTACTACAAATATCGAATTTGTCAGTTTAGACTACTACAAATAAAAAGATGTCACTAGAGCTTTATCAAATACTAATGGATTAAACATGAAGTCCTTGGGAGAACCAAGAAGTAGTTCAGACTAAGGTCATCCCCTAGCGTAGGGACATGGCAACCTTGAAGAGTTTAGACTAGGGACAAAGCTGATGTGGGACACAAGTCGGTTCTAGAACCTTGGAGGCCAAGGTACTTGGGAAGCAAGGTACCGATGGACCTGAGATAATATTTGGAAAGTGAATAAAGATTAAATCAAGAGGATGTAGAATTCTAAGCTATCAAACCAGAATTATAAACAATCAGGTTTCTATTCTGAATAGGAAACTTGATTAACAAGTTTCCTTATTCCGTTGTGATAGCTTAAAGGCAAGTACGAGAAAATAGAGAATGAGAGTTTGAGTCACTCATTGGATAATGATTGCTTAGCATAAAGACTTCAAAAATTTAGATTATGTTGTTACAGTCGAGTTGGAAGTTATCATCCGCAGTTCAAGGCCAGGCTTGAAGGAGAACAATAGAATTCTAGACGTGCTAAAGGAGTGCGAAGTGTATATACTCGGTTGAGGTATTGCACATTAAAAGTCTTTCACCTTTGGTGAAAGATAATGTTTTAATTTTCTTCATCTTATCTACATAATGTGGGTATGGGTGAGCGATGTTGTAACGCCCCAAAATATACCATAGAATTTTATAATAATTTTATTATATATATTCCAGGTATGAATTGAGTCAAACTTGGGTTTTTCCGGGAAAGTAGATAAATTGATAAATTGTGAAATGTAAATTGAAAGTGTGAGCATATGATTTAATATTATATACTAAAATGAGAAAATTGATCGGGCAGAATGCTTGGTGAAAAAAAGAGCAAATGTGGAAATTTGTAAAATGGGACCTAGGGTCAATTATTTATAAAGAATAAATGTCTAAATGAAAATTTATGATGAATGAATGACCAAAGTGGAAGAATAGAGACTTAAGAAAATGAGTTAAGGCCAAACAAGGCCTTATGGAATAAAGAATTGAGACACAAGGAGAAAATGAGAATTGGGTGTGTGACCAAACACGGCCTTACACTTAAAATGAATTTAAAGAGCAAAAGTAGTATTTGGATGTATTCTAGAGCACATCGTTTTGGGGGAAAGAGAGAGCTAGGGCTTGGGAGAAGATCAAGCTTTGGTGTGATTCTTTCCCACTTTTTGCTTCTAAGTGATCAAGCAACCTACAAGATAATGATTTGAAGAGATTTAAGGTAATAAATCAAACCTTAATTTCATCCTATTTGATTTGGACTTTAGGGAAAAGCCCTAACTTGAGAGAAAAGGGGTTTTCATTGATTCTAAACCACCTTTGGAGTTGTTTTGGGTGGATTCAGTGATTGGATTTTTGATATGGATGAATTGGAGAAGGTTGGCTGAAAATGGGTGAAATGCCAAAACCCGACATTTTCTGGGCAAAATCGCATATTGGTACTGGTACCAAAAAGTGGTACCGGTACCCACGTGCGATGGAGCAAATGGTATCAATTGCCACTCAAATTAGTGGTACCTTCCTTACGATGACCTGTTTTGCATATTTTGCACTGTTAAGTCCCGTATTCATACACTAATTGTGGGACCTAAGAGAATGGAAACTAAATGAAAAGCGTATGTTACCTCAGCCGCCTCAAAGCGATATTTATTTAATTATGATTATTTGTTTTAACCACTAAGAATAGAAGAATTCGTATTTGACTAGGTCTTGGAGTGAAGACCACAACTTTGACTAAATTTGATATCGAAGAGAAAATGAATCGATAATTGGTTTGTTCTCGACTCTATTCTTATTTCAAGTATTTTGGTAGTTTACAGTAAATATGAAATAGTACATGAATAATTATATGAAAATGAGTATCATGATTAGTATATGAAATATGAGTACATAGATTGAGTATATCTTTGGAAAGATGATACAAAAGTGAATATGGAATTAAATGTCTTGAAAATGTCAGAATGAGTCTAAATGATGAATAATTATGCATGAATCGATTGATTCGACAACTTGAATTGAATTGATATGCGAATAGGCAGCAATGAGGATCTGTAGGCATCACATCACGAAAGCTTTACAAGTGTCCAATGTCACTCGTAGGGATGCACAAATTGGCATCATCATGATGGTGTATGGCATTAAAAATGTCCCATGGCGGGGATGCACCGTGGCATCGTCATGATGGCATATGACATTAAGTGATACCACATGTCGGGGTGCACCAGCGACGATCGTCATGATGCGAAACCCGGGTGGTTAAATGTGTAAGCACATTCTTGAGATGACAATAGAGGCCCGGATTCATCAGCGGGTCAGTCATAAATGTATTTGAATAATTAGTAAAATAACCTACATTGGCGGTATAAATGGGATTTCATGTGTATGCTTAAAATCTCAAACGTGAATTGTGAATTGAATTGTACGTGAAAATGCATGTTGTGATATGATAAATGATTTATAAAATGAAAGCATGCGAGAAGTGAATAGCATGAGTATATGTTGATATAATGGGCATGGTTTAATGTTAAATACATGCCTAGTTAAATTGAATATTGAAAAAAGCTACATAGAACCACTAAGCATGAAAATGCTTAGCATATAATTTTATCTATACCTGAGTTTTATGAGTAGATAGCGGAAGGAAGACCAAGATCGTGAAGCGTAGAGTCATCATGAGGATTTAGACATAAGTACATACCCAGCCATACATATCTTCTTTTTTTTAACATACAGGATATTTGTGAGCAAATAGTGAACTCTAAGGAAATGTCTTGTTTTGTAGTATATCATTTGAAGTAGCATAGAATGCCTTATTTATCTTGCATTTTTTATAGAGGCCTGCTAATGTTTGTGTTATCATTTGAAATCTTTCTCAAATCAAAAACCTAAGAAATAATAATATAGAAAATGTTTTTGATAAGATAATTAGCGTAGATGTGGAATAAGTTCCGGGATCCGCCTTTGGGTCGAGCCGGGGATTCGGGTCACGACACTTTTGAAAAATAAAATGTAATAAATAAAATAAAGATTAAACGAGGCGTCCCACAGAGGTTTCGATTGATTCATGAATCAGGGTAGGCTGAGACTCGGGGAGTGTAGATCATATTAGAAAGGGAATGGAGAGGAGTTCAATTATAGATTCCTATGAAGGATTAGGTTTCAAGAAGGGTCGTGGGTAGAGAGGGAGTCTCGTACCACATAAGACTAATTTTAAACCTTATATCAAATTAGTGAATACAACCCCCTGGATGTAGGCAGTTGCTGAATCATGTAAAAGATTGTATGTCATTGTAGCTTTATACTTATACTTTATATCTGCTTCGCACACACTCAAGTACCATAATGGGAGTTTAGACGCATTGTGTTGAAGTCCGTCTCA
Source organism: Tetrastigma voinierianum (assembly GCA_016808115.1). Classification (NCBI taxonomy): domain Eukaryota; kingdom Viridiplantae; phylum Streptophyta; class Magnoliopsida; order Vitales; family Vitaceae; genus Tetrastigma; species Tetrastigma voinierianum. Next base: position 418,184 of record JAEQBH010000222.1, on the reverse strand, counting down.
CACCAGTCCCAGCACCCAGAGCGTGACAAGGAACACAGCAAATCTTTGAGTGGTATCGGGTATGTCACACTCTAAGTTCAGGTGAGATTCGATGTTTCATTAAACTTGTTTTTATTAACATGTGGATATCCGGATGAATAAGTCATAGAATAATCATCATAAAATGCCACAAATCTTACTTGATGATCTAAACTATGATTATTGGAAGACACACATGAGTAATTTCATCAAGTCATTAGGAATGGAAGTATGGCAATCCGTAGTGATAGAATGGTCAATTCCAATCAAAATTTAAAATTGAGAGACGATGATCAAGCTTGAATCAGAATGGAATTGTGAAGAAAGAAAAGCAGCTTCAAAAAAATTTGCCGCTCTCCATGCTATCTAATGTGGTATGGATGACAACACTTTCAGACTCATTGCCTCATTAGAATCTGTAAAAGAAGCATGGGACATCCTTAAAGAAATATTTGAGGGACCAAGATGCAGAGATCTGAATAAAGAAAGAGATGACAAAACCTTGAAAAGAGTTCAATCTTAGATTTTTAACGATGAAGATCATGAAGATAAAGAAAGGATCAATCAACATAGAGCATTCAAGTCAATTGTCGTAAAAGAAGAAGGTGCTTAAAAAAAGGGGAAATCTTTAGAAGCAATTCTAATAGATTGTCAGCCTTGTCTGGACTCGATAGCATTCTCACGTCACAATAAGATAATTCTCATCAAAAGTACAGAGATAGGCAGTAAAGACCACACAAGAGAACTCATCATGTCAACAACTACAATTTAGAAGATTATGCATACTAAGGTCTCCGAATCAAGAAATCCAATCTGAACCAACACTAGAGCCAAATCTTCTAAGATAAGAAAGAATGGAAAGCACTTAGAAAACATGCCACAGAGAATTGAGGAAGATTTGAAAAAGGATTCCTCTCGGACCCAAGTAGTCAGGGATGAACAAACGAAGAGTCTTGGTGTCTTCTCTTCCACTAGAAATATGATGAAAGAAAATTGGTATTTTGACGGTGGATGCTCTCAGTACATGACAATAAATAATTGTTTCCTAGGTGATCTTCAACCATCTAGTCTGGACTATGCGATCTTTGGGGATGCTGAAAAAGGAAGACAACTGTGGGAACTGGTTCCTTGATCATTCAAGGGTTGTCTAAGCTAAAGAATGTGCTAGTTGTTAAAGGACTTACAATAAATTTGATCAGTGTGAGTCAACTGTGTGATGAAAATCTGCTTGTGCAATTCACAAAAGATAAGGGTATAGTATGTAATTGAAATCACTGTCATGTCATGGAAGGGAAAAGGACCTTAAATAACTGCTATCTATTGACCTGTACCAACCTTTGTATGAACGAACTACAACAAGATCAAGGGACTTGGTTCCAACTATCTGAACATGATAGTAACAGTGACAACACCATCAGTGGATAGTCAACCTAAAGACATCTAGAGTTGAAAGATAAACCTGATCATATGAGTAGCCTCGACCAAACAAGGAAACGTACCCTATAGTCATGCACCAAGTTCCAACTAAGAATAGCAACCAGACTAGTGGAACAACTCCATATAGATCTAATAAGCACTAGGGTAGGAGAAAGCATTGATAGGAAAAGATTCATCTATGCAGAAGCTACACACACGATCTATTTCTACCTTGAACAATTCAACTGATGAGCTAAAACTCTCATAACCCCTTATGTGATCAGAAATAGAGGAATTCATCTTCGTTATCATCCAAATGGAAGAACATGTCAAGAGAGGATCATGCCATCTAGTGAGAGGGAGCCTTTTTTCTCGCTAGGAGGATTAAAGAACTTCTTCATTAGTATGTCATCTCAAAAGGAGTCAAAAGAAGGAAGAATGCCCCTTAAAAAGACCAAGAATGCTTTAGCATGAAAAAAGCGCTGATGCGGAGGTTGGACATTTGTGGATAATCGCGCGAATATAAAAGACATTATGTTTCATCAGCTTGGATAGAGACGATGTGGATGAGTGAACGACATCTAAGATCTCAGATAATGGGATGGACAAGACTCGCGTGTTTGTTCGGGACATGACGATCGTCATGAAATTCTTCTGTAGCTGAGCGGGTTGATCGTTGGACGATTGAAAAGTCTATTGTCCTAGTTGTTTGGACGTATACAATAAAAGGAAAGTTTGTGCGAGATATTAAGCAAGTCTAAAGGTTAGATATCTTCTAGTAATCTGGTAGAATTCATAGCAACAGCCAAAAGGTGCACGCATCTGGTATGGATGAAGAATTTACCTAAGGACTACGACGTTCTAGAGGAAGTTCTAACTCCCCACTATGACAACATCGAGCGGATCAATATCTTCTCCCAAGGTGTGGATGTTGCCAGGTATGAAGCTCGCAGAACATCCCTAAGATTATGCAACATCAGATTGTCCATATCTTCGTCTCTAGAGTTCTAGAAGAAAATGGCTACTTCAGAAATTGAATTTGGTGAAGACTTGATGGATTAAACATGAAGTCCCTGGGAGAACCAAGAAGTAGTTCAAACTAAAGTCGTCCCCTAGTGTAAGGACATGGCAGCCTTTGAGAGTTCGGACTAAGGACAGAGTTTACTTGGGACGCAGGTCAATTTTGGAACATTGGAGGCCAAGGTACTTGGGAAACAAGGTATCAATGGGCCAAAGATTATTTTTGGCAAGTGGATAAATATCAAATCAAGAGGATCCAGACTTCTAAGCTATCAAACTAGAATTAAAAACAAATTAGGTTTATATTATGAAGATGATACCTAAGCAACAAGTTTCCTTATTCCGTAGTGATAGCTTAAAGGCAAGTACAGAAATAGAAAGTAGAGATGGAGTCATATTAGGATAATGATTCAACCTTATCAAGACTTCTAACACTAAATTACAATGCTATAAATTTGGGGGATTTGAAGTTCTCATCACGGATTTCAGGAGTAGAGCTTGAAGGAGAATAAACAAAGTCTGAACGTGTTGAAGTAGTGTAGAGTGCAGATACTCGATTGAGATATTACACATTAAAACACCATTGGTGAAATATGATGTTTTAATTTTCATCTTATCTATGTAATGTGGGTATGAGTATGCGATGCTGTAGAGATGGGGAATGAAGGGAGTTCATTCTGAATTCAGTTATAAGTGATTAGGTTTCAAGAAGGATCATGTGTAAAAAGGGAGTCTCGTATCACATAAGACTAATCGTAAATCTTGAATCAAATTTATGGAAATCCTTTCTATGCACAGCCCCGTGAACATCGGCAGTTGCTGAACCACATAAAAGATTGTGTGTCCTTATAGCTTTATACATATACTTTATATCTATTCCACACACACTTAAGTCCCACAGGGAAAGTTCGGACGCACCATACTGAAGCCCGAATTCTCACACAGTTCCAACACCAAAAATTGTGTCCAAGAACACACTTATATCTATCAATATTTAATTATTAAATCATGATGCCCCGAGCAGGGGTCCAGTTGACTACGAGTCGACCTACGGAAAATCCTATACATCCTCGTATCACCGAGGCATACTGAGTAAAGTGGTCTCTTGGGCCCATAAACCAATACTCAAATAATAAATATCCAACTATATTCCAATAGTCAAAGAGTTATACATTTCTCTTAATACACATATATATTAAAATTTACAATTCTAATACATATTATCCAAAAACCGTAAAAGCCTGACTAAACTTTCTTCAAAATCGGTCTCTAAGAAGAGCCGTCTTCTCGAACACCCCTTTACCTGAAAAAATGTTCCCTCGACAGGGTAAGTTATCGCCCAGTAGTGGAATCACCCTAAATGGGTTACTCTCCACCTAAGTGCATATGATGCTCAAATTTAAACTGCAACGGGATGCATCGTGATCTCTTGAATGCAAGTACCCGTTCTCATGTCTCGAGTCCTCACCGACTCCCTTACGCTTATCTAAGCCTTATGTATGAAAATATCATTTTCAAAACAAAACTTTGTTGTTCTTGGACTATACACTCACAGAAACGTGTCGATAAAATATGGGACTACCCTCTGAGGCGAATGTGTTGGAGAACTTCCCGAAACAATCAAGGTCCTCATCCCGAAATGATCACGATTGGGCCGTCTCCCAGCTATAAAATCATCCTGTGAAATTCCTTTTCCATAACCATATAAATTTTGGAAAATTCGTGTCATACTAACACACATAATCTCTAAGAGTTGCAATGCATATGAAAATGCATTATGCCATTCAAAACCATACAATATATATACCAATATATTAATTATGCAACATTCTCAGGTACAATTCACACCACATGTAATTCAGCAATATGGATCAAACAACTTACCCAAATTAGCTCACTTGAGCAATTCCACAATTCATCTCCGATGGCACATCACTGCAGTATATTATATAATTGGAGTAAAAATCATGTTTTATACTCGATGGCCTATACACACAATAATTATATTCCATATAATTGAGCAAATCAATTTATACCGATGGCTTTATCTGTAGAAACCTGATTTATTTCATAAATTATTAAACAAACACCTCAAAGCATTTTTACTACAATCACGGTTTGTCAAATGGGCTCAAATTCTCCAAAAATTTCCACCTTGGTTCTAAGTTTGGGGCCAGATCAAGCAAACCCCTCACGGCCTCAAAGCTAACCACAGTATTACAAAACACTTAAACAAAGGGATAAAACAAGTAGGATAAAACCCACTACCTCACGGAGTTTAACCACAACTCAACTTTTGGTGTCCACAGCGTAGCTTACTAGTCACGTAAGATCAATTACACTTGATGCAGATAAAAAGAACTTCACGATCCCAGATTACCGTGTCTGAAAGAAACAAAAAGAGAAAAATTAAAAAATTAAAATTCTCTCACCTCTCTCTCTCCATATGCCTCTTAGTCCTTTTAATAGCCAATTTGACTTTTTTAGCACTTTTATTTTATTATTTTATTATTATAATGTTATATTATTATTATTATTATTATTATTATTATTATTATTATTATCACGGATACAAAAGCATATTCGTCGAGTTCGTTTACGTCTCGAAAAATTTTATTTCTTTTTCGGTTCAATTATTTTAAATAGAACTTAACCAAGTCATTCTGACTTCGATTTAAGTAAAAATTTAAATCGCGAAGTCATTGTGATTTATATTTAGAAATTAGCAAAATATTAAACATCTCGAAATTCAATGAAACTTTTACGGGTCATTAGAGATTAATGAGAATAATTTATGGCCGATCCAGTTTTAGGTCATCCGAGATCTGAGAATTTTAGATTCTTCAAATTACCGTTTTATACTTTTTGAGAGAAAAATTGGTACTGCCGGGTTTTACATTTTCCTCCTAGCAAATTTAAATCCCCCAAAATTTACCCTTTGCCACACATCGCTCACATGCATATGCTCTGTGACTCCAATGCCGTGTCGGGTATAATGACAGCCTCGGATCACAATCTTGACAACCCGATGGGTTGTCAACTCCTTCATGTCAGAATGACATCAACCCACTTATCACGATCTGCCACCCTAAGGTCCACCACGCTTTTCATTGCGCAACTCGATCGTCACGACCTAGATGGTGGTAGCTTACGGAACCACGACGGAACTAAATACAGGCTTCTTCACGAACTAGAAGAAGACCGACTCTGCCTCTTGACATAACACTCGCATCCCTAGACCGTCGAGCATTCTCGATCTCTCTCTATGGTCGAGTGTCCTGACCACATGGAGTCCATGTCTGAAGTAGGAGAGTCCTCTCTATCACGCCCGAATGGACAACTTTGGCCAATTTTCAAATCGATATGGCCATATGCGTGGCCACATAGTCATCCTGCGTCGGGCTAGCTACGTGAACCTGGTCATAATCCATCTGATCCTTAAGCCCACATGATACAGGAACCGAGCCTTCGCAATCTCTGGAAAGTACTTACTCATAGGCAGCTCTTTGAAGCTGCCCATGTCATCGCCTCCTAGGTCTCTAGGGTCTTATTTCCACCATATTTGGAGCTCGCACTCTATTTTGGAGCGTATTTAGTCTGTCCGGTCGCGTCGAAAGTGTCTCGTGGCCTCCCACTTAGCCTCGTCTGCATGAACCAGTAATTACGCCACCATTGGATCTCCTCCCACATCGAATGTCGGAGGACTAGTGCGCCCTATAGCCTGCGGAGGTTACTAGGATCTTCTGTCTGCTCTTTATACCCATTTGTCACGATAAGCCGCTGCGTATTACCTCTGATCACCGGTAAAGCACAGCAGTCAAACAACTGGTGGTGTGACCCCGGTACCACATGGACGCCCTCTACTTCCTGGGTCTCATTCTTTCCATCATACAATTAACATGACCGATTTAAATCTCAATACGGTATCTACAAGAGCGCCATATGGCCAAAGACACTAATCATCTTACTTTGCTCATCAGTGTATACCCATTGTCCTTGCATTTGAGGTAATGCAAGGTAATCATTCTCCCATTTAAACATTTTTATCAACAAAAATTTCCATTTTTGAAAATTTATTACCGAAAATTTTATCTATTGATTTGATTTGATTGGTTGATTTTGTTATTATTATTTTTTCATTTTTCCCGGGATACTGAATAAATTTATAAAAATTTGGCCTACTTCCATCTTACCTAGCGTGTAAAACCTTAAAATTATATTCTTTCACCTCGATTTTTTATTTTCTTCTTTGTTCGGTTTACACCTTTGTAAGCTCCCAAAAACAAATTTTCCTAACACTTCATTTTGTTTCCTATGTGCTAATCACTAAGCACATAAACGATCTCAACATAACATGGTAAGCATACCATTCATCAAACATTCACGCAACATTTCATCAAATCACATACAGCAAATCAGCTTGCATGCATACCGAGTGTCTTGGTTTTGTCACGTGAATTCCTCATTAATCTAAATACCTAAAAACACGTGAATACTTTTATCACAGTGGTGATGTTCTTACTCAAGACTATGTCTGGCCCAAAATCCACTTGAGCCTGAGTAGCCGTATGCACAGGCTCACGATCTGGTTGTGGCCAGGTATCGGAACCATACTTATAAACATGCCACCAGGGGCTCCACTTAAGTGTCGTTTCTGCCAGGCTAAGATCTGCGGCTGTGACACCCCCAGCCCGGGGTCGGGTTGATACCGTCGGCCTGCTTGGGAAAATCTGTCTTGTCTCGTGTACCTTGAGCCAGCATGCGAGTAAAAATAGCTCTTGGGCCGTAAACCATCTTCAAAAATAAATATCCATTATCATTAAATAGTCAAGAGTTATAATTTCTCACTTAATACACATACATATTAAAATTTACAATTCTAATACATATTATCCAAAAACCATCAAAGCCTAGCAGAAACTTTCTTCAAAATCAGACCTCTAAGAAGCCAGATCCACATACATATTAAAATTTACAATTCCCTAGCACATATTATCAAAACCATCAAGCCACAACGGCTCTCTTCAAAAAAATCGGTCTCTAAGAGTAGTCTTCGAACACCCCTTTACACGAAAAATGTTCGCCGACGAGGTGGTATCGCGGAAGTAATGGAATCAGCGCACAAATGGATTCTTTCTCGCTGAGTCGTATCTGATACTCGATTTAAACACACACTCAAGTAAATACGTGATCTTACTTGAATGTACAAATGCCGTTCACAGTATGCCAAGTCGCCATGACTCCTCGCCACTGGTATGTGAGAAAAATATCATTTAATAAACTTGTTGTTCTTGAAAATACACTCTGAAACGATATGGGTAAAATGGGACACCCCTCAGAAGTGAATGTGTTGGAGAACTTCCCGAAAGCGGTCATAGTCCTCATCGAAATGATCTGTTGGGCCGTCTCTGACCAGATTCTCAGAAAAATAAATCTTATTAAAATTAAATTTCATAGTAATATAGTTTTTCGAAAATTCGTGTAAATTATATTTCTTAGCTGTCTACAGGTTCTACACGTCACATATGAAAATCGTTAACTCTTAGTTTCTAAACTATTTATACAATATATATACTAATATAGTAATTATGCAACATTCTGAATTTGCAATTGCATAGCATGTAAATTAATGATATGGATCGAAACAGCGCTGAGTGGCTCGGCAGACGGTCAGCAATTCGTCTGGAGTAGGCATATCTGCGATTATATTATTATAATTTGATGTCATGATTTACTCTCCAATGAGCCCTATACAGCATGATTATATTTCATATAATTGGGCAAAGTCTACAATTTTATCTCCAATAAACATACCTTAAAAACACAATTTATTTCATAAATTATTAACCAAACACACCAGCAGCATATGATGTGGACTATCAATAGGATCAAAATTCTCCAAAAATTTCCACACTTTGGTTTCTAGATTTGGGACAGATCATTCAGCATAAACTCATTAATATGGCTTGATTACAGCAATTGGCAAAGGGTGCAATTAGGATAAAATCCACACCTCACGGGTTTATGCAAGCTTCCCAGGCTTTTTCAGTGTCATGTAAACTTTAGTCGCGTAGATCAGTTTTGCCTTTGGCAGATAAATCTACGGTCAGATTTTCATAAATCGATAAAATAAAGAAAATTAAAAATTAAAATTCTCTACCTCTGTCTCCGCCATACTATAAAGTCATTTAATGGCCAATTTGACTTTTATGATTTTTATTTATTATTTTATTATTATAATGTTATATTATTATTATTATTATTATTATTATTATTATTATTTGGATATAAAACTTATATTACCTTATTAGGGTCTTATTTTTATTCAAAAATTTTTATTTTTTCAGTTCGATTATTTTAAATGAGAACACTTGATTATTCTGTTACGATTTTCGTAAAAATCACCAAGTCACTTTTAAAGCCTCAACTGTGATTTTATGTGAAATTGGCGAAATCATTCTAGCGCTCTCGAGTCTAGGCTGAAAACTGCGGGTCCATAGATTTGTGAGGCAGATTTAGCAGGGAAAGTCGGTTTAGGTGGTAGAGATCAGGAATTTCGTTCATATTTGAAATTACCGTTTTACCATTTTCAAAAATTGAATTTTTATCAGGTTTATAAAATCATAATTTTCTTGACAAAAAAACCAATGATACAAATTCCTTTTGTTCTTTAGTATTATTCAAATCAGTGTGGTAATAGAAGCACAGGCCCATAAGTATTACCAAACCTCTAGTGTATATATATTATATATTAAATGATACAATAAATTTGGAGGATAGTTTGGGTATTTTCATATTTTATATCTTTAATATAATTTGTTTAGGTTACATTAGAGTAATTATTGAGTTTTGGGTCAAAATAGCCATGGTTTTGAAAAAAATTATCGTTTTTAATTAACATAAGCATTATGTTTAATACTAAATCATTGAAAACAAGTAGAGTGCAAATTAAGTTTATTTTTATATTAAAACTATAATTACTAATTACGATTGTCTTTTTATATTAAAGCCATAATTACTTATTATAATTTCATTTTGTAATTAAAATTATGAGTACTAGTATGCTTTAATAAAAACTCAAAACGTATAATTAATTCTTCAAACTTCTAACTTACGACGGAAATAAAAATTTAGACATCTTTCATAGTTTACATCAAAAAAGCTATATTGGATAATTGTTTGTACAGAGGCCTACAATCAATATTTGTTTTAAAAAAGGAGTAATTTTAACCCCAAACTTGTAATTATTAATTAATGTAAGTCATATTCTTTAATGCCGGTCTCACCTTAAAGGGATGGAAATGAGCTTAAATCCTTTTAAGATAATTTATTATAGTGAACATATGTTAAAATAAATAAATAAATATAAGCCAAAAAATGTATAAATAAATATAATAACATTAAAAGAAAAAATTGAATTAAAAACATGTGGCGACTGTAAATGTAATAGTGATATAATGTTTTTTTAGAATTTATCTATTTATGAAAATATAATAACTTTGGAGCGTAGCAATTCCTCCTTATTAAGTTATTATATGGAAAGTGGAAGTTTCCAAAAAGGCAGGTGTCAGAAACTGTATCAAGGGGACAGCTCTCTGTCTCCTACTATTTTTTATTTTCACTATTTTTTTTAAATAAATTTTAAAAATACAAAATAAACTTTTGTCAGTTTATGTGATATAAGATTTTAAGTATATGACTGGTAGTTCGATTCAAAAAATAAAAAAAGAATTAGAATATGACTGTTGGTAATTTTAAGACATCCTTCCAACCTTATTAACATTTAAAATATTTTATTTTTCCAGATTTTTAAAAATTAACTACATGTTTTTTTTTTTACAATTATTACAACATTCACTTTAAAAGTCAGTTTCATAATGATTCTAGATTCTAGAACGCTTTTTAACATAAATAGTATTTTAAAGAAAAACTATTCAACCGTTAAGTAAAATTTAGGAAACAATTAAAAAAAATTTAAAAATCAATTAACAGGTAATTTTTTAAAAACATTTATGAATTTAGGAAACAGGTGTGTTTGATAATAATTCTAGAAAATTTTTATTTAAATTTTTAATAGAAGCTAAATGAACGTGCTCTTTTCTTTTCTTTCTTTTTTTTTTTTGTTTGAAATATTAAAACATACTTTATCATAATTTTTATTTTAAAAGACTTTGCTTCTTATACAAGTCCTTTTTTTTTTTTTTAAACACATACAAGTCCCATTTTTAACTTCTGTATGGTTTTTTTTTTTTTTTAATAAATCATTCATAATACAAATATTCCCATAAAAATTATGAGTTAAATTAATTTGGACTCTGTGAAAACATTTTTAAAAAATAAAAAGATAAATGTAAACGGCCTTAAACAAAAAGACAAGCATAATCTTTGTAAGACATTAAGGAAAGCACAAAGATTCTTTTCTTAAGGAATACCAACTCCTTACTTTTAAATTTGTTAGAAAATTGCCAAAAATAGTACAATTTTAGGAGTTCATTCTGATTCTGAAACACTTCTAAAAAAATTTTCAAAGCTGTTAACTTCAGAATATGGGAAAATTGTTTTTGGAGAAAAAGAAAAGAAAGAAATTAGAATTTTGGAGAGGGAAGAAAAGAAGGTGTGTTTGCAGGCTGAAAATGGCAATGGCATTGTAAGGTCAAAGTCTTTTCAGAAAATTACACATCCACCCACTGCAATCTAACACCCTTTTGGCAGGTCTCTCTGAGGTGGGCCTCTTCCTGTTTTCTCTTTCTTTTTTTTTCTGTTTCTCTCTCTTTGTTCATCACAATTTACAAATTTCAGTGGAACAAAATCCACTTCTATCTCCATCTGTCAGCTTTAGACTGGTGGTTTTCTCTCTCTTCATTCTTCTTCTCCTTCTTCTTCTTCTGCTTTTTCTGCTTGTTCTACTTGTGCTTCCTCCGCCATGGAGTTGGTTCCCTACTCAGACCCCAGCTCCAGTTCTGACTCCGGTACCGTCCCATGGCAGGACATGTTCCGATCCGCCTCCATCCGCAAACCAGACCCATCTCCTCAGAACCACGCGCCGACTCCTCCCTCCAACGCGCCGCCGTCTGCACCTCCTCCGGGTCAGGCGGCCTCGGCCGCAGATCAGCGCGGCCTCACCGGGGACTCCCAGGTGCGTCTCGCTATCTACATAGCCATGGCTCATGCTGGGCTGGCCTTGACCATACTCATACTCTACGCCGTCGGGAAACTTCTGGAAGCTTATCTCCGGCCAATTCAATGGGCGGTACTCTGTTCGATCCCTCTCCGAGGAATTCAACAGACGCTTGTGGGGTTCTGGTCTGAGCCCTTGAGCTTGGGTCTCACAGAGACCGTCTTAGCAGTTCCGGTAGCGATATTTCGGGTTTTCGTGGGTACCCTCGTCGGAATTCGGGATGCTTGTCTTGGATTTCTTCTCGGCAAACCCAAAACGGAAACGCAGCAGCGGCGGAATCGGAGTGGGTTTTCCAAGCTGGTCCGGTGGCTTGTGTCTTTCTGGGTTTTCGTGATTCTTTATGAGAGTATTGGGGGTGTTGGGTCTTTCACACTTCTTGGATTATGCCTCTTATTTGGGTCCAAGAATGTTGATTCCACCATGTCCAAAGTTTCTACTCTAAGGAGTGGGAGCTTTCGGAGAAGTGAAATTAGTGCTTTTTTCACCAGAGGGATACTGAAAAAATTGAAAACCATTGTGGCAATTGGGTTAATTTTTGGTATGATTTTAGGATTCTTGGTGGGGATCATGTTTTTTTCATATAAGATTGGAGTTGAGGGGAAGGATGCAGTGATTTCAGTGAAATCCCATGTGGAAGAAAGCAATTATACAGAGAGGATTGGTGTTAAGAAGTGGATGGAAGACAATGATGTGGCTGGAATGGTGGATAAGTACTCAAACAAGTTCTATGAGACTGTTTGGGAGCAGATTGATGGTCTGGCAATGCAGTACAATATGACTGAATTTGTGGTGGGGATTAAGCATTTTGTTGTAGCTCAACCCTCTGTTGATTCTTCTGAAGAATCCACAGCTTTGGTTGCTCCATCTCCTTATGCTGAGAAGTTCCTGAGTTTGCAGAACCGGGCTAGGAATAAGGAATGGGGGCAGATTTATGCAGAATTGGATGCGATATTCAGAGAATTACTGATCACTAGGGCGGATTTGGTTGAGAAGGCTAAAGGATTTGCAGTTTTAGGGATGAATGTGACCCAACGTTTGTTTGACAATTACAAATCTGTTCTTGGTGGTGGTATGAAGTTCATGGTCTCCATTGGTGAATCCATTGTATCTGGAGCAGCTGAGGTTTTCAATTTTGTGTCACAATCAGCAGTTTTCTTCTGGGTTTTGTACTATTTGATCACATCAGAGTCTGGTGGGGTTACTGAACAAGTGATGGGTTTAGTTCCAATGCCAAAATCAGCCAGAGACCGATGTGTTGATGTTCTTGATAATGCTATTTCAGGTGTTCTTTTGGCAACAGCTGAGATTGCCTTTTTTCAGGGATGTCTCACATGGCTGTTGTTTAGACTCTGCTCAATACACTTCTTGTACATGTCGACTGTGCTTGCTATAATCAGTCCTCTTCTGCCCATCTTTCCAAGCTGGTTTGCGACTATCCCAGCAACCTTACAATTGGTACTGGAGAGTAGATACATACTGGCCATCAGTTTATCGGTTATTCATCTTGCGCTTATGGATTATGGAGCATCCCAAATTCAAGAGGACATACCTGGCTATAGTGCATATCTCACTGGGCTTAGCATCATTGGGGGAATGACATTGTTCCCATCTGCACTCGAGGTAATCCTGAATTCACTCTTTCGCTTTCATTATACTCGTAATCAATCTGCATCATATATGAAGATGATTGAGTCTGTTTTAACTTCTTACGATTGTATCATTTATATGTTTAAAGCCCCATTTTTTTGTTTAGGGAAGTATATTGATAGATTCTAAAGCTCCATACCAGCGTCATTCAGCTTCCTTTACTGATGTGCTGGCTCATTCATTAGTATGAATGCATTTCTTTGCCTGGTTTCTTAGTATACTAAGAGGATGGTGCCTTTGGACAATAATCATTGTATAGTTGAAAGGGTTTTTGGTTGTTCTTTGGGCTAAACTTCTAGTTTAGTCTATAACCCATTAAGCTCCATCTTCTAATGGAAAAATATTTTGGCCATATTGAGATAGTTTGTGCTCTTCGCTTAACGTTCCCAAACCTAAAATCATTCATTTTAATTCTTAATTTTGTCATATCTAATCTTAAGTTAGTCCTAGAGTCTTTGAAACCAAATCTATTCCATGTTTATCAAAGTCAAACCCGATAGACCTAAAATACCACAAACCGATATCTTAACTTGTTTAAATCCCTTAGGTCATCCATCACGGTCTGTCCCTACATCAAGATGGGTATCGTCAAAATCTCTAAAAAGAAATAGTGATCTCAAAGGGTTCGTAACTTTTAACTCATTTTGAAACCTTAAGCTCTTTTAATGAAATTATCCAAATAAGTACATAAGCAGCAACTTTTAACTCTTTTTGAAACCTTAAGCTCTTTTAACGAAATTATCCAAATAAGTACATGAGCTTCTGTTAAGCTTTTAAGAAAAGGCGCTTTTGGTTTTTCCAAAATGAATCCAAATAGGATCTTAGTTACCTTTCTTCATGGTGATGAAACACAAAAGGCCACATTAATCATAAGGGAATGGGAAAAACTCAAGAACATTTAGACAAAAAAGTCTCTTATTTGAAATAGAGTAGATAGAGCAAATACATATAAAGCGTTCTGAAACTAGAGTTTGTAACCATGTTGGACAACCAGTTTTCCTTGAAAGCTTAAACTGGGAAGATTTAGAATCACCATGTATGTCATAATCTCCAATAGATATTGTGTCTTTTATCAAATATAAAAACCTAGGTGTTCTCGTCCTTACCCTTAAAATATCCTATCATGGAGCACGAGTTCAACCACCCAATCTTTCATTTCCCTGAGGCCTAGATTCAAGTGGTAAAAGGGTGGGATGGACATATAAGAGCCGGGGTCTAATCCAGAACAGCATATTATATTGTAATATGCAAAGTAAATAGAGATAAAAAAAAAAAAAAAAAAAAATCTGATGATCATGTGTTTTTTATCTTTATTGTTTTAGTTTGGTGATGGATAATAAATGTGAATTGAGTGATTAAAGCATCTGTTGTTGGACGGATTGATTGATTGACAGGGAGCAATAATGGGGCCGTTGATAACTACAGTAGTGATTGGGCTGAAGGATTTGTATGCAGAATTCGTACTGGATGATGAATCAAAGAAGGAAGGAGTTTGAGAAGCTGTAAATGCCCTCACCTCACCTTTCCCTTAATTCGAAGGTGGTGGTGGTTAGAACAAGTAAAGGAATTAGTTATGGAATGCCAATGATTTTTTGCAAATAATCTTAAATTATTTCCTATTTCTATTTCTATTTTAGATTGGGAGTAGAGAGAGGTGTTTCTTTCTGTAAAATTGATGTTTGTTGGGGTCCTGCTTGAGTGAGAATTGTAAAATTTTCCTTGTATTCATTTGTACAACATTCTTATATATGTCCCTCTGATTTTAGAACTTGGAAATGCAATATTATTTTAATAATTATTTGTGATGATGTCTTTTGATTGGGCTAGCAAGATTGGAGCGTGTTAGAATCGATGGGCGGACTGGATCGGAATCGTTGAGTCGCTTATTTGCTTCGAATGTTCTGCATTTCCTTGCGAAACAAAGAAGAAGATGATCGGCGGGTGTTCGACCAGATTCTTGCATTCAGATCTTTCAAAGATTAGTTCTTTCATGTGGAGAAAAGAATCATTGTCTGAGGCGAATGTTTGCGTACCTTCGCGATTGGGGTTAGTGCGCGTGTTATAGTATATGTTTTATCGATTAGTTGATGATAAAACTCTTTCGTTTGGATGAGGATTTTAATCTTTGTTGTCAGTTAATAAGAGATAATTAAAGACTTGATTATTGAAATTATCTTCTCTTAAGCATTTGTGAGATTTGATTTGATTTACATAATATGAGTCTCTTAAATTTGTCAGGTGTTAATGACCCTTGGGAGGCGAAGATGAATTGGGCTCCCAGTTTTGGGCGATCTTGAGGAGCGCAGGTTCAGTTGGCTGCACTCTTCTTGGGTTTGGTGAGTGGGCCTGTAGCGCCTATTTTAAACCCAATCGATTTGCCCCGACCCTTAGTCACGGCGAGTGTGGCGAGGATGTATCGTTCTTGAATTGGGTCGCGGCTTGCGTGGTCGGTTGTTTGGGCTGGTTAGAACTTTGTCATCGTCCAAGCGTCCTGTGATAATGGCTTTCCATTTTCGCCTTTCATTTCTCTAGTTATTGATTCTTGAAACGTCCTCTGGCCCGAATTAACGTTTATCACTCCCCGCTATGATATTTTTACTTTTCTACGAGTTCGAACTGATCGTCGACCTTGTTGAATCTCTTTTGGCGTTTGTGATACCTTGCCGAGGTAGCCCTTTTACGTTCTGTTCTTGGGATGGAGGGATCGTCTTCTTCATGTGTCTCTTGAGTAATATAAGCGAGGCGTGAAACATTTGTAGTTAGAGTCTTGTTCTTTCTACGATACTCCATGGGTTCGGGTCGTTCCTCTTCTTTACCTTGTAGGGGTGACTCCTGCATTTGTGCAGGTCGGGCGGATGAGTGGTGCCTCAGATCGTTTAGTGGTTGCTCTTCGGGGGCGTCTGGGGGAGACCTCCTCTCCCCCTTGGTAAAGGCAAGGGTAGAATTGGCGGATTAAATCTCTGCAGTGGGATCGAGATATCTGAAGTCGGTAGAAAGTCTGAGATGCTCGCGATGGGACCTGTGAGGGTGAGCCTTTATATTGGGGAGGAATTTGTGAGGCGTTATAGAGCCCCCTTTGGTGTCGGTGCGGTCTCGAGCATTTTGACCTTTTTACGTGGTCAGTACCTAAGATAGTGTTAATAACCCCGAGGTGGCCCAATGATGGCCTCGTTCCCTCTACACCCCCTTTATAAAAGGGTCTTTTTTGACACATTCCAGCGTGCGCCGCTTCTCAACTTTAGCGATTTATAGAGGCGTTCTAGTGTTTGTTGGTTTTCTTTTAGAGATAAGGGCAGGTGTTCCTAGGCCTCTTTCACCATTCTGGACCTCTTTGAGTGTGAAGGAAGCCAGGGGCTTTACGTATCCTATCTAAGCGTGCAGCGCTCACTGCGATCATCTGGATCTCCCATCTTCCATAAGTTTTGGAAAGAAGCGTTACTTTTTGTTAGTGGGTTTGCGAGTTAAGTCATTGTAATGAGAAGACACCTGCTTGGGTGTTCGTGCATCCTAGACCACTCCAGAATCGTGACTGCTTTGGTTTAGTTCGGTCTAGTTTTCGTAGGTTACAGGGTGTTCCTAATTTTGCATTGGTTGTGCGTTTTTCAAGTATTCGCCCTGATCTTAGCCTCGAAGATAAGGTCGTAAAGCGGAAGTTGGCTCATCTTTCAGCGCCTGCCAGGCTTATCGGGTTGGATGTTGAGATCTTCGGGTTCGAGGTCCTCCCGGAGTCACGCTGCTTTGGGGGCCTTCGCTGTCCAGTTTGTGAGATTCTCTCACGATGGGCCTCCCGTTATCAAACCCACTTTAGGAGAGCTTTTGGCTGGGTGGAGGCAGTGCGGAGGTCTCGGAGTGTGGGCGAATCTGGACTCCTTGAAGGGCCATTCGGCACAGGTAGAGTCCGAGGGTTAGGGGCGTCTTCCTCATCACCTTCTACCCATGTCCGAGTGCAGGGGTAAGTGTTGCCGCCTCGGCCGGGGTTCTGGGGCCCTGGTTGCGATCGTTTACGGTTCTTGCCAAGGCCAAAGATTCCTCGGGGGTTGTTGAGCCTCGGTTAAGGTTATGCTATAAGTTTGGAGTCCCCTGCGCGGGCGCTAAGCCTCCTCCTTGAGGAAGAGTTGGGAGAGCCTGGCGATGGAGATGGGAGTTCTTGACTAACAATCTTGAGCTTGCGGCGGCGCGGTCATCCATTACAGGGTTCGGTCTGAGAGGTCGGGTGCCTTGCTGTTGAGAAGCCTTGACTCACATCCATGAGAATTCGTCTCTGTAAGTTCCTGCGTCTTGTTGTGTCTACTTTAATCTTGGGTTTGAGTTGTGTTGACTTTATGTTGGGTGTCGGCAGGTTGCTACCCATCCCGAAGAGTTTGTGAAAAGGACCAGCTGAGCGAGGAGTCACATCAAAGCCTTGAAACTATAAAGGCGAGTGGTACTCTTGCCTCTAAATAAATGACTGTGAGATCGGATGCAAAATATAATGGGAGGAGGCGTGAGCTCAAATCCGACTTGAAGCATACCCACGATGGACGAGCGAGCTTTAAGGAGTAAGGGAAGAAAAAGGCTCGAGATGAGTTAAGGTGGCCGAGGGAGGCGAGCTGCCAGGAGGTCGGAGACGAGCTGCAATTGCAGGATGTCTATTTGGTGGCCAAGACAATTTGCGTTTTGCCTAGGCCCGAAAGGCTTGGTGGTCGAGGATGGTGTCCCATCCTAGAATGGTTGTGGGTAACTTCGAAATTTTGTGTCTTCTTGAGATGAGGCTGCGTGTCGCGACGTTGCTAGATTGATCCGAATGCGAGCTTAAGAGTGTGGAGGCTCTGTCTCAGGCGCTTTGACCGAAGTGCCATGGGTTGCGAGGGGACCTTTAAAGGCAGGAAAACTCTGGTTGTTTAGAGGGACGGAGCTATAGCGAGTTTGAGGGATGAGGCCTACGCTCAATGGGCTTCTGGATTGCTTGCTTTCCAGAGGAAGGTCGCTAATGCCTACGAGCGGACCTTGCTTTGATATCTAGTGACTGGGGAGGTGAAGAGTCTTTTCGCCGGTGATGCGGAGAGCTAAACACCTGATTAGAGCCGCTCCCGCTAGCCATATACGCTCCGCCTGCGCGGCGTCGATCTCCTTTAATAGTTTTGCTTTTTTTTTTTTGCGGTTGGGCTTGAACCCGGGATGCTATGCGATGTCGTTCTCGATAGAATACCCCATTTTCTATCTCATTTGCTTTTTTTTTATAAGCGCTTTCTTGATCTTTGCTCTTTCCTCATTGACTTGGATCGATGGCTATATGGGGCGATCACGCTCGGGCCAACTGGCCCCTAGGCTACTTCAGCCTTAGTTGGTCGAGCAATGAGCTTTTCAAACTGAGCAACGAGACCTGCTTAAGACCGCCTGAAATAAATTTGGCTCCTAGGCTACCAGCCTAGAAATATCGAGTAGCCGAGTCTCAAAACTGTTACTAAGGTCTGCAAGATCCTGGCCTGAAATCGAACTTGCTTCCGGGCTACTACAGCCCAACAGCTAGCCGAAATTCTAAACTGTCGGGAGGCCCACGGCTGGACCCGCCTGGTTCTTAACTCTGCTTCGCGCTGCCTAGTCAGTGGCCAGCTCAAAACCAGCGATCGAGGCTTCAGGCTTAATCCGCTGAGCTGAACTTGAGCTTCGCTACCAGCCTTAGTTGAGTTAATGGGTCATCGTCAGCTCTCAAAACGCTAATGAGGCTCCGCGGTTCATTCTACCCGAAATAATCTCGCTTTGCCAATGCGCCAAAGCTGCTAAGCAAATGAGTTTCTTCAAAATCGAAAGTATCGAGCCCCGCGCGCGGCACCGTCTGGAAATTAACTTTGCTTCGCAATAGTGCCTTAGTTCAAGAATGAGCTTTTAAAATCTAAGCTACCGAGAGGTTCCATGGCGACCGTCAGCTTAACTTACTGCTACTGTGCCTTAGCTGAGTAGTCGAGCTCTCTTTCAAAACTCAGCCGGGCCGGCGCCCGTGGACTAATTCGCCAGCCGAATTTGCTCTCGGGCTACGTTTTAGCGGGCAGCCAGCCTTCAAATCGAAAGACACTGAGGTCACAGCAATCGCTTTACCAATCTCATTGCTGCCAGCCAGCTTCGAACAGTGGCCGCCTCAAAACTCCAGCTACGAGGCTCCGGGGCGCTAACCCGCCTCAGCCGAATTTGCTCCCGGCCACTGCGCCCAGCCGAGTAGTCGAGCCAGCAACCAGCTACCAGCCCAATAACTCGCCCAGCTCAACTCGCTCCCGCGCCTGCGCTTTAGCTGAGGTCGAGTCAAACCGGAAGCACGAGGCCTGCGGCTAAATCTCGCCGAGTCAACTTCGCTTCCCGGCCACAGGTCATTGAGTAACGTCTTTCAAAACCGGTCATTGAAAAGGGCCGGATTTTGTCACGCCTCAATCCAAGTCCGACCCGACGGCGGATCCGAACTGACCGACGCCGGCACTGGGAGCATCGACCTTACCCGATTTGTGCCAATTATACTCAGGTGTGGGTCATATTATAATTAATCAATAATGATCTATACATTTACCGAGTCCCATTACAAACATAAAACTTTACACTTACAATCATAAACTATGACTCCGAATCCCATACGAGTGAACCCTTACAAGTGTGGCCGCTCAAATTATTGGATGTTTGTCGACTCTCTCTCCGTACCTACACGGATTAAAAACTCGCATGCTTTACGCCTTAGTGTCACTCAAAGTATATACATTTAACGATGTACACAATGGATATTATAAATCTCCCATGACGTATATTACGCGAATTTATACGAGTAATTTTCTGCAATGCCTTACGCTTTATTCGGGACTCTGAGCATCTTATTCTTAAGTAACTTATGCTTATCACAAACTTATTGCTCATTCAAGACTTCGTAGGAAATACGTGAACTTTATAACATCCAGAACTTATACTTAACAGCTTATATTATTCCAGACTTCTAGAGTTTAACTTATCCTTATACTACGAGTTTACCTTAGTCTGAGGGAAAATCGTAGGTATCGCCAAATTACGGAATGTATACCCGATAATGCAAGAACCCATTCTTATACGTAAGTACTTGTAAGTACTACAAAACTTATAATTCGGTATTTCAAATCTTGCTACTTGTATTACAGAACTTATACTTATCTTGTATTTTTCTTAATTTTACACTGGTCTGCTAATTTGATATGTATTTTATCTTATATATGTCTTGTTGCAGTATTATTTATCTTACTAATTATAATCGATCTTATTAATCTGATTATGTGAATGATTCTATACACACAACCATAAGATATACTTATCTTACTTGAACTTATAATCGGATCTTACTTATATGGTACTTATCTACTGAATTTTATACTGGTCTTATGGTAATCACATGTATTTCATGATCTTATACATGTTCTACAGAGTATATACTTATCTTATGAACTGATAATTATCTATGGATATTTATACCCCTTAGGTACTACTGGACTTATACTCGCCATGCGATCAATAATGGAGTACTCAGAAAATTTCACCGACTTATACTTATTTTATAGAACTTGTACTTGCTTTACCGATACGAGAGTACCCGTGGTTAAATACGTAACTTATACTTTATGTTATCGGCATGAGTACCTCTCTAAAATGCAGAACTTATACTTATAAGTACTGATACGGAGTACCGTGGTACTACGTAATCCTATCAAATAATATATACCAGAGGTACCATAGAACTTAATCGGTTACAGGAGTACCCGTAGGTACCACTAATTTAATCAGATACAGGAGTACCCCTAGGTACTACAGAACTTAATGAAATACGAAGTACCTGTGAGGTACTGGCTGCAGAGTTTAACTCACACAGTATACCTTGAAATACAGCCATTTCGTGGCCGTGGAGTACCCGTGAGGTACTATGAGTTTAACTGGGAGCACAGGAGGCCTCGTGAGGTACTAAGGCATCGTATACGTATGATTTCTCTTATCTACTTGGCCTTTATCTGAACACTTTACTATAATGCCTACCACTACCTAATTCAATTATAAGAAATGAGTAGGACGCATTACAATAAGATCTCGGCGACAGACTGGGGTACATAACACAAACAGAAAATGGGCATCGGGTCAGAGAGTGCCGTAGCACTAATCGTGGATACTGGTTATTTAACCCAGTATTACACTAATCGGAGTAATCAAGCATCAATCGTGACGCCCACCATTCATTCTTTGGTCCTGTGTGAGTCATACGATCATACGTCTTTCGTAACTTATAACCCTCTTAATTACATCTCCCGTGATCATGACATCTTGTTTTTCATTCATGTTCATGTTCGTGTTTCACTAAGCTGCCATGTCATTCTTGGTGGCATTTCAGATACTAAAATTTCGATATAGATGCTGTCATCCACACATCATTCATATTTGCCCTCGATACATCTACGCTTCTTAGAATTTGGAATCAATCCAATCTGATCATCTAACTTCCAAGTTACAGATTTTCATGCCAACTAATGACACGATTTTTACCGAGGAACAGTTTGCAATATTAATTTTCCAGTGCTTTGTCTCCATATTTACCACTGGTTCTTTGTGCTCCTATAAAGCTAAGGTGCTGGCGGTTCTATTCTGAACTAACTCAAATCGTTCGGCTACCTAATTTAAGTTACGTCCAACAACCCGGATCACTCTATGTTCAAAGCTGGAACCGTAATTTGGTTTGTATTACGGTCCACTTGATAACTTTTGCACCACTTAGGATCGTGAATTTAGCGATCATTCTTAAGTTTTTTGTTCTCCTTGGAAGTCTATTTTACGTAGAAATCACTCAATCACTCAACCTTATGTTAAATGGCGTTACGCAAAATACGAAAATCGGGTTTAAATTAGAAAACTGTGAACAAAGCCACCAAGAAGGTTTAACTTCAGATCGCATGCCGCCAAAATGACCAGACTGAAGTGTACGGTACAAGTTCAACTTGTACTGTACATGACACCCGAACTACCCAAATTGTGTGTTTTTCTCCCATTCATAATGTTTCAACCTCTAATCAACTCTATACCATATAAATACTTCAAGACCACTTCAAATTCATCTTATGACTTTTCAATAATTTAATAGTCTGAACTCCTTCTCTTGCACAAGACCCATCATGAATTTCTTTCAAACCCACTCTAATATGTCATGATCCATCCTCAAACCAAATATGATATGAAGGGTTTATTCTAAACCCTAATTCAATTACTCCTCAATTAACTATGAATTCATCCTCAAAGAGAGATTTTCGTAAGAGCTGCGCATGTGTCACCCACCTTACTAAGTTGAATACGCTTATTAAGATGAAACCCTAGCAAAACCAAGCTTGTATTGCTTACAAATCAACCAAGCACAAAATCTACATAATCTCTTAGAATCCATAACCAAGGTTAGTTTCCACACCTTGGCTTGCTTGATCACCTTCCTCTCCTCTTCTCTTCCCCTCTTCCTCTCTTCCTCTTCTCTCTCTATTTGGCCCTTCTCCAATTTGAGGACTAAATTGGTCTTAAATCCCCACATGGATTGATATGCCATGTCTCTGCCTCTTAAATAAAACCCATTCCTTTGGGTTAACTTTCTTTATTGCAAAATAGTCCTTCAATTCTTGGCCACGAGGAGTTCAATTTCTATCAGATTTTGGCCTCTAGTCTTTTCATTAGGACTTTAAGTCCCTTTTTGGACCAATTACAAAATTGTCCAAGTTTTGTATCTTTCCGGTTCTCGCTTCCCATGTTCAGATTTAACTCAGTAATGGAAATATCAAATTAGTTTAAAACACTTTATACATGTAGAAAACGACTATTAGGTATATTTTCGTGTTACGGCATTTTAATTTCCACTGAAAAGATGCGAAGGCCTAATGCCACGCCATGAGAACTGACTCGCTTCATGGTAACTGAAACTGAACAGCGATTTTCGAGTGCTCCCGCTCCTTATAAATTGCAACTCCCCACAATGGTTTTCATGCTCAACCTTCATCCTTTCGGGCTGAACCCAATCCCTGCCACAGTGACAGCTGCTGGCACCAGCCGTCACACAGGAGGTCCACCGAGATCCCGATGGCGTCAACCATAGCCTCTCCCCGCCAGTGTTTCTGTGGTTTTTCCTGCCTCCTCTACTTGTTATGCTACCCTCAGCCTGGTCCATGATGGAACTGTGCTAGGAATGATCCTCCTGAGAGGCTGCAATTCTAAAGAAGAACCCTTAGCAACTGCTTTTCCTCATTTTCTCTCCTTCTTCCTTCTTTCTTCTTCTCCTTTCCTTCTCCTTTCCTTCCCGCTCTTCACTCCTCTTCTTTCTCTCTCTCTCTCCTCCTTTTCCTTCTCTTTTTCCTTTCTTTCACTCTCTTCCTCTTTCCTTTCCTCTCTTTCTCTTTCTTGAGATTTTTTTTTTGAGGGAACTGCTTGTACTGTTCATTTCCGAGATGTAAGGGATAGCACTGCTGATTGTAATTGATTGTACCTTTATTGGAATAAAGAATAATATTTTTTTCTTTTGAAGCATGAATCTGTGTACTCTGAAGTGTGTAATTTTCTCAAGTATTCCACTAAGTAAGTACATACGCCTTTTTTTTTTTATCCATAGGGATATTAAATAAAACAATCCGCGAACACACAGTATTATCTTAAAGAAAGCGATGATACTTTATTAAAGATTACGATCAGGGTCTATTGATCGCGGCGAGGTGCTCGGCATTCGAATGGGGTGACGCTATTTTCCATAACCAGATGCGGGTTCGTAGTTACTAGGTCTGACGACGTGAGACATGATATAAGGGCCTTCCAGGTTGGGCCCTAGTTTTCCATGTGTCGATTTTCTCCATGACGAAGCTTTTAAACTAGGTCACTAGGCTTGTAACATCTGGGTTTGACCTTTTAATTAAGTAGTACCTTAATCGTCTTCCTTTGGTAGTCTTACGTACATTTACGGACGATCCGCTTTCCATCTAGAGTGCAGGTTTAGGCGCGGAGGAAGCCTCTTCGTTATGTTCGCAGCTTGCCCGATTCAATCCTTGGGGATTTTAATCCGATCTCGACAGGGGCTACACCTGGTGCGAGGCTAAATGAATGAGGGTTTTCTGAGTTGGGCGACTTACAGGTGTAGTTACGCATGCCACGCCTTTACCTACAGTACTCTACTATTTTCCTTTTAGATCTTCGACTTGGTCTTGATTATCGCTTTAAAAGTTGGTGGTGACTTGACTTGTCCGATGGGTGTGAGATGGTAGGGGCGGAATAGTAGTTCACGATCCGAGGCACCGACATAGAAATCCACGAACTTAGGATTATCGAATTGCTTCCCATTATCGAACACGGGGCCCTCGGGATGCAAACACACGCCAATATGGCGCGCCCAACGAAGTTACATACCTTTTGTTATTGATGGTAGCCGAGGCTCGACTACGCCCGTTGGTGAAGTAATCCCACCCCACCGCCGACGGCAATTTGCATTGACCCTTTCCAATGGGGCGAAGGTCTGATATGTCTATTAGCCCTTCTTGAAAAAGGCCGGGGACTTGGCCAGTTGAGTCATTTTGCTTTCCGGATGGGAGTGAGAGATTTTGGTACTCTGACAAACACTGCATTTCTGTGACTCGATTATGTTGCCATCATTTTGGTGATATTTGACCCGATAGTATCCTTGCCTTAAGACTTTCATGAGTGCAGAAACTCCCAGTGTGTTTCCACATACGCCTTCATGTGCCTCCCTCGATGCGTAGTCGGTGTCTCCCCACATAATGCTTATGTTGGGTGTGAAAAAACACAGCTTATAAAAGCCCCCCAGATGAATAGTGAACACGACAAAGCCTGTCTAGCTTTGATGCCTCTTTTTGGGTCGTTTGGCGATGATCCCTACTAGGTAGTGAAATAGGATTGTCCATTTCGGCTTTCGGACATGAGGGGCCTCTTATTCTTGAGATCCACGGAGGGCTGAAGGTGCTCGACGGGCGTCAGTTTGTTGAGGTCTTCTTGGGAGGTTGTCGCCAGTTTTTCTTCAAGGCATACGCTGCGAATTTTTACTCGATATATTATGCGAGCGGAACTAGTAGAAACCATAGTGATAATTCGCACCTTTTAAGATATAGTACCATTTTTTCGCCCTTGGCCTCGTAGGTGTCTTCTATTTGCTTTATTACCCGCGGGAGTCATTTGCACACCTCCTAGGCGATTAACTTCCATTGAATGGGCGAGGTTGGTCATTGTAGCGTCTCCTCTGACCTCGTTGTTGGAGGCTCGGAACCAAATCGGCGCATACTGGGTATCTATTCATGCAGAGGTCGAGTCAGCGAGCCTGCACTCCCTTGAGCATTGGCGGCCCAGATGCATAAACTGACTTCCAAACGGGAGGTTGGGCGTTGTTTGGCATCCTCGTGACTCCGTAGGAATTGAATTCCCATGGCAAATCTGCCCGAATCTGTCCTTTTATTGTTGTTTTGGTTTGTATCCCAATGTAGAAACTAGCTCGACTACATGGCCCGGCTTCATCCCGATCTTCCAGGTCTGGTTTTATGTAACACACGCTTTCCGAGTATACATTTGGGATTTCGATGGTATGCGCTTGGAAGTAAGGCGAGTTTCGGTACGTAGTCACTAATGCCGGGATCGGTTCCATGCTGGATACCTCTCCTCTGCTCCTCTCAAAGCTCGGTTGCAATAAACTAGTGGGTCTTTTCCGGTCTTTGTCTCTGATCGGGGCAGCGGTTGAGAAATCCCCGAAGCTGTAGGTCTGAGGTGGAGCTGCTCCCTCGGAAGGGACTTACGGAAATTGGGAGGCTCGGATACATTTTTAAGCGGCGCAAATGCTTCTTCGCAGCGTGCATCCCATTGGAAAGCTTTTTTTAGAATCTGGAAGAAGGGCTGACATTTATCGCTGGCCACGGATAAGCGACAGCGCTTCTATCGCCAGGTGGGCGTTGGACCTGTTATGCTCGATGGTGGCATGTCGAGCCTGGCTTTGTCTTGTCGAGTTTGCCTCTATTCTCGATTGTTGACTATAAAACCGAGAATTTTTCGGCTAAGACTACGACGCATTTGACTAGATCTGACTTCATGTTCGTACTCTTTGAGGATCTTGAGTGCCTCGGCCGGATAAATTTATGGGCTCGTAGTAGTTTCACTTTACCCGACATATCGTCTATATACCTCCATGGATGCCCTTATTTGCCTTTGGAACATCTTGTTCACCAATTTCTGGTAGGTAGCTCCTGCGTTTTTCAGTCCGAAAGGTATTACCCGGTAGCAATAGATTCCTTGCCCTGTGACGAATGAGGTCTTCTCTTGGTCGTCGGGGTCTATGCTGATCTGGTTGTAACCGGAGAAAGCATCCATAAAGCTAAGGAGTTCATGGTCGGCTGTGGCGTCTACTATAAGGAGTCGATGCGAGGTAGAGGGGAAGCTATCTTTAGGGCATGCTCGATTGGCGTTAATTGAAGTCGTCGAAGCGCTATCTGGTCGCTTTTTTGACAAGTACGGCGTTGGCTAACGTGAGGGTACTCCATTTCTCACGATCGGCTCTGCTGGAAGAGCTTGAGCCTCCTCATTAATGTTTTTGTGCTCTAGGCGAAACTCCTTCTTTTTGCTTGGTGGTTTGAAGGCCAGATAGCGTTTAGTCTGTGAGTGATTATTATAAGGTCAATCCCTCCCATTTCCTCCTGCTTCCATGCGAAAATATCCTTGTTATGTTTCAAGAAGTGGGTAAGGAGGCTAAGTCTTATAGGCTTGGTAGATGTAGGCGAGGTGTTCGAGGTTATCGTCCAGCATGCGGGCTCCGGCTCTTCAAGGGCTCGGTCAGTGTTTACCTCGTCAAGCATGTTGAGCTCGATCCACGTATATGTTGTTGGCTTTTGCTTCATGGATGCTTAGAGTGAACACTCCTTGGCCACGCGGCTGGTCACCTCCCGAACCATTCTACTCATTTGTGGTAGGGCAGTCATCATGTGTGGTAAGCGGAGGATGGCTTTTATGGCGTTGAGAGAAGGTCTGCCCAATAACACGTTATAGGCCGAAGGGGCATCTACTATGAGAAACTGCTTTGTCGTTGTTGCACGGCCGCGGGGGTCTCCTAAAGTGAGCACTAGGCATGACCCGAAGGTAGCACTCTCTCCGGAGAATCCTCGCAGTGGGTGTGGCCGGATTGGAAACTACCGCTAGATGCCCATCTTATCAAAAGCCGGCGAATGATGTCGACTGAACTCCATTGTCGTGAGGACCGATTGGATTGTTTTGTTAGCCGGTGCCCTTATCACTTGAAGGATCGTCGTGGGGTGTTGGCATCCTCGGTGTCAGGGAATGTTATGGCGATTGTCGGTCGAGCGGGTTTGGATCTTTGCTTGCACTTCCATTACCTCGACACGATGCTCTGTGAAACGAGCCTTCATGGTAGAGTTGGACTCCCCACCTCCTGCAAATCCTCCTGAGATCACATGGATTTCCCCAAAACATTGGTCTTGAGTTGGGGTTAGCCGCCAGGTGGTGGTGGGTGCAGCTTGATCGACCTTGGAGGCTATGTAGCGAATATCCTCGTCGAATAAGTATTATTCCTTCACGAATTTGTATGCAATCGTCGGGTTTGATGCGAGTGGTCCACATGGAACTCCGCGATTACACAGTGTCATCTCTTTTAGTAGGGTCGGTCCTCATACGGGATGTGCCCGTCTTAAGGAATTTCGTCTTTATCTTGTGCCTTGAACTGTGATACGTAGGCGTCGGTGAACCGGCGGCCCAATCACCCAGATTGGCGTAGCTCGGGCTGAGGTGGTCCCAGGCGGTCTCTAATGCTTCCTTGCCTCTTCGGGGATCGTTTCCGGTCCCTCCTTGGAGATCTCTCTCGATTTCTTTGTTTCCTAGGGCTTCGCTCCTGTTGCTTGTCGGTCTTGCTTTTCTCCTTGTGGGTTGCTGAAGAGCTTCCTCTCTTAGATGTAAGGGCTTCTTCGCCGTTAATGTACTTCTCCGCTTTAGCGAGCACACCGACGTGTTACGGATGCTTTGAGATGGAAAACATCAATCTTTTGGCGAACTCTAGCCCGGTGATGAATGCGGTGATAGCGAACTTCGTCGGGTACATCTACCTTGTGAGTTCGGCATTAAACCTCTGGACATAAGACCTCAGATTTTCTTGGGGGCTCTGCTTTATGGATTGCGAGGTGGTAACTGCATTTCTGTATGTTACGGCTCGATGAAGTGAAACGAAATGCGATGGAAACTCTGCAAATAAGAAACTGAAGGCGGTGGGGAGCTTATTAAACCCGAGCCAGGGCCTTTAGTGTGATAACAAAGGCTCTGCAAATGCGGGGTCATGATATCGTGCGGAGTTCCATCACGGTTCTTATAGGTGTTAAGATGGTCGACGGGATCCTTCGTTCCATCGAATGCCTCTATTTGCGGCATCCGGAACTTGGCCGGAAGGGGGAAGTGTAGCACCTCGGCTGTGAATGGTGACTCAGTTTTCTGCACCAGGGTGTCCATAAAGTCCGGTGCTCGGCCTTTTACGACTTCCTTCATGTGGCTGAGCTCACATTGGATGCGATTGAACCTTGTTCCCATGATCGCTCCCCAGATTCCTTCTTTGAGAAAGGGAATTCGGCTCATTGTTCAGATGTCCCAGTGTTGCCGTTGCGCTCTCTCACGGGGGCTAGGTGGTCAGTGCCCTTTGGCTCGGCTGGTCTGCTTCTACCTCCGGGAAGGCCCCGGGTGTGGAGCGCTCTTGCTAGGGTGGTGTTATGGCGCTTGCGGGTGCATGCGCGCTTGGCCGGACATTGCATCTGCCTGGTGAGTTCTTTCCCCAACTCACTTATCAGCGTTAGTTGGTGAGACGGGTGCCTGCACCTAGTCTGTGTTGGCTGCATTCTGCAATGTGCCTCACGGGAGTCGGCCTATCCACCACACATTTGGTCTTGCATCGCAGGATGATTAGGCGTGCTCTTGTATTAGAGTTGATCTGTATGAGTTCTTAAGAGATTAGGCTTTATTTGTAAAGGCGTCGATTGGTGTGGTATGGCCAGTGATGCCTTTTAGACGGAGCGGCACGGAACGTGTTGGAATCTACGAGGCGGAGCCCCGGATCCGTCGTTGGGCCGCCGCTAGCTTTGGATGTTCTTGTCCTGCCGAACGAGAAAGAAAGAAGTGTCGGCGGGGCTCTTGGATTCTTCAGATCTGGATTAGTTCTTTCTGTGGAGAGAAAAGATCGGTAATACAGAGGGCGAATGTTTTGCATGCGCTCGCGTGGGGTGGCACGATGTTATAGTATATGTTTTTCGATTGGATTGGGATAAGGACTCTTTTCTCGTGGATGAGAGATTTTGCATCGCTATCATTGTCGGATTAATAAGGGATAATTATGGAGTAGTTATTAAGAATTATCTTACTTCCCTTGTTAGTGAGATTTGATTTGATTTACATAATATAGACCTCTTAGGCTGTCCGTGTTATTGGCCCTTGGGGCGAATGGGTGAAACTCGTTTTTGGCCGTGCCCGAAGCCCTAGGTTTCCAGCAGCACACTTTACTTCTTGGGTTTGGTGAGCGGGCTTGCGCGCCTATTTTTTAAACCTAATCAATTTGTACATTATTTTGGTGGCGATTTTTTTTTTTTTTATTTTATTTGTATGATGACAATTTAACTCTATCATTATGGCAAATGAAATATTTATATAATGGTTGTATGACAATTTTACATTTTTTTTTAAGGATTTAACATACTTTTTATAAAGCATAAAATTTAAAATTTATTATGATCAACAATTATTTTTAAAGTTATTTTAAAAAATATATATCTTGAGAAAAAAAAATAACAATTCATCTAAATTATTCAATGTTTTAGAGTGAAACAATAACAAAACCAATCGGATTCAAAGGAAAAATCGGTTTTCTTAAATTGAACTTCAAATCAATATACTAATCGACCTTTTATTTTTATTTTTTCATTGAAACGACATTGTTTGAACTTAAAATATAACATAGGTTTTTTTCCTTTAAAAAAGAGAGAATATGACATTGTTTCATCTTGTCTAGTTACGTAGAACGTTTAACATTTTAAAAGGCAAGGGGCGTAAGGAACGTTAATTAAATTCACTTAATGGCTTATTAAATACATTAAATTAAATATTTAATTAAAAAGCTTATTACTTCACAGTAACGAAAATAAATATCGATTAATAAAACAATGATGAAAAACAGTAATCACAACTAAATAATTAAAAATAATGATGAAAACAACTAAATAAATACGTTAATTTGACAACTTAAAATAAATTTGTAACGCACACTTACACACTCAGAAATCCACTAAATGGAATAAACGGAAATCCGTTAAAACCCGAGTCAAATAAGGCCATTTCAGGTTACATTGTGAATTTAGGTTACATTTATGTCTCCGGTAGACTTTTCCCTTGGAAGAAGAAGAAGAAGAAGAAGAAGAATTATTATTATTATTATTATTATCACTTCATGTATTTCTGCAAGAACTTCCTGTGGAAGTCGTTTCTAATTGTGTCGTTGATAAAGCGCTTGGCAACCTTAGCTTCACCACGCGCCTGGTTCTTGAATACCACATCATCATCCCACCTGCAAAACCAAAAGAAATAAAATGCTTAGAAAATTATTCGGATCAGTCATCAATGAAATGAAGTAATATCTGAAAGCTAAATTTCGGAGATATAACCCTTCATCAATTTTTAACCTATTTTGTTTTTGTTTTCTTGTAAAAATAACTCTTTTTCTTTTCAAAGATACATGTAAATACATGTGATGTGATGGCAAAGGGCCTTTTTTGTTTTTGTCCATAATGAGTCATTTTGCAAGGAAAAGGAAAAACATGAGAAGGGTTAGATTTTAACAAATTTGAGGTCTTTTAACTAAATATTTCTAAAATAATCCTATTTATCCAAGCAGAAGGGGGAAGTCCGGCCATTAAACCTTCTTTTCACATTGAAAGACGTTGGATTATTAAGCAGAGGGTTTCCTCGAATGAGCTCTGCTTCCTTGGCTTTAAGCTCCTCTTCCTGCTGTTCTCGCTCCTGCAGATTTAAGTACCCCATTAATTAACAATTTTAACAGGATATACCATAGTATACCAATTCCACATATTTCGGTTCGTACAAGCAATTCAGATCATGTAGGATAGATACACCATGAGAGACTACAGATTTCTTGAGAAAATTCACCTTTTGAAGCATCTCCTCAGCTCTTTCCTTTTTTATTTGTTGAAGCTCAGCTAAAAGAGCTTCTGTGTCATCCTCCTCGTCGGCATCATCATTGTCATCATCGCTAACCACAAAGAAGCAATTATTGGTTTTAGGAAATAATAACAAATTCAAATCAAAATGTGACTTCAACTGCTAGACATGAATGAGCGAACAATGAATCCACTCCAAGGGAAAACATGCATTTCGAAAGAACTTAATCTACCACCTATGGGCCTTGTTATTGCCAGAAAAAAAAAAAAAAAAAGGCACTGCAAACTTGCTAGGTTACACCCATCCAAACTTCCTTCCCAGAGGAAGGGAAGAAATGCGTTAGTGACAACATAGTTACGTTATTGCACAGCAATCAAACATTACACTGAGGAGATAGCAAATGGGCAGGGATTATAAACAAAGGCATAATGTCTACCAACTCATAAAACCTCAGCTGCAAAAAAAGCAAAAAGATGAACATCACCGAAGAAACACCAGAATGCTGTGAGCAAAACTAATAACCAGTAGGAAAAATGACTTTGAAGTCAAGACATTTTTTTCCAGTTAAAAAGAATACTAATGCAATATCATATAAACAAAAGAAGAGTTTCAAGAAATCCCAAAGATGCTTAATTTCCAACACATCACAATAACCTCCCATATAACTAATTGGTAGGGTTGGCATGTTCAATTCCAATATATTTACATGGAGATTACCTCTCATCACTTTTGACTTCAATGTCAGAATCATCAGCATCTACGCTGCGAGGAACTATTCGATCATCAGCATCCCTCCTTACCCCTGCAATGGCAATGCGGTCAGTTGGCAAGAGGTAAATATTTATGTTTACATAAACACACGCACAAGAGACCAGATAGAGATAGCATTTACCTTCCAACAGAAGATGGCCCTTTTTGCGATCTCTATCTTCTGCAAACATAATGATTGAATTAATGAAGGTGATATTGACATGCAACAAAACAGGCTAGTCGTAGCAAGAATTGAACACAAATCAAAGAAGAGCGCATATGAAAGAAAAGAAAGAATAATTTTTCTCCCCACCACCATGGTTCTTCTCCTTTGATGAGAAATGCCTCCGCTCACGCTCTTCCAGCTCCTCACGGAGGTTCCTCTTCTGCAATTCATCTGATGTGTCTTGCCCTTCCTTTCTGTAGTGAAACACATACCAAGTTAGAAAGAAGATCAGTACGCATTGGCATAAAGAAGAGAACATATGCAAAATAACACAGTTGGCATGCAAACCTATGACAATAAATACGGGTGCTCAAATTACACATGTCTAGCAAAGAAAATAACTGTGCTCATACACAGAACTGCAGGAGCTCAAAGGAAGGTTACCACAATATTCGTGATATAAAATAAGGGGTTAGAGAATGGTAAACATGGACTTAAATACATAAAGAGGGCATAAGAGCATAAAACTATGATATGAAATAATATTTCTGAGCTCTGAGCTATTCAATTCCCAATGGTTCATACTAAACATCACTGTGATGCTTATTCATAAGCATGAACCCTCATGGTCTAACACGCAAACCTCACTCCAAAATCATTTTGTTCCAAGACAGGATAAAAGATCAAAAAGGTTACATTCAATATGTTCTATCAATAAATCAAGACATCAATAAGGTTGCATTCAAGATGTTCTATAAATAAATCAAGACATCAATATCAGATACATGTTTTGAATGAATTTCATATGTTCATACTTCAAACAATCCATAACAAGTCCTTTTCAATGTCTCTAGCTCTTCCCTTTAATTTCCTTTATCAAAAGGGCTTTACGATTTGCATGACATGATAGGCTCTGATTAAAAGGATTACATAGAACCCTTAATCAAAAGTTCAATGAAAAAGTATAATATATTAAATCATCTAGCCAACATAAAAAAGAAAGCTCCTAGTTTGAAACCATCTTTAAGGCTTAAACCACACTAATAATACTTCCATTTCAATGACATTCCAAGAAGTCCTCATGCATGTGTGGTTCACAACAGCGCACAATTAAACATGTACAAAACAACCAGAATTTGGCAAACTACTACCTGGGCTTTAGAGTTGTGTGAGCTGCAAGGTCTCTTGAAGAGTACTTCTGTGAAGGACCAAAGATTCGAGTTCCACCTTGTTCATTTCCACCCTTTGCTGGAGCCCATGTGGGTCGAGCTGCTGTCGTCATGTCTTCTCACAATATTCAAGATATCTGTCAAGATATTACATATTCAAAGAAGGGAAGACGATAAACTATTGCAATCACCATCATCTCACTAAAAAAGATGGTTAACAAAGATAAGTTCGAAAATGATTAATAATACAAAAGCTCAGAGGAAGTGTGGTCAAACAAAAGAAATTAGATGTTGCATTGATTCAAGCCTGATGTATCATACATTCCAAGGGTTTTTATTAGAATCAAGCTTGAGCCACTCCAGTTTGATTCATATTTGAGGTAAATATACATTGAATGCATTAAAGTAAGAAATGGCTAATACACATGTGCTAGATAGAAATTTGGAGAAAATACTAAAACAAACAAAGGCAAACACACAAAAATGAGTATGAACCTGCAAAGTCATGAAAGAGGATATGCAAATGCCATCCCAATAGACATTCAAATGTCAATAGGAGTTCAAAGGTCATCTTGATAAACATTCAATCATCATACTAATGAACATTTGAACTTCAACAGGAAATTCAAATGCCCACTTAGCATTCAAACATCTCACAATCAAGAACAATCAAGTTTAACATCTATAGGACATTCAACTATAGTATTGACAAACATTCAAACATCCAATTAGTGTTTGAATTTCCTGCAATCAAGAAAGAACTCATAATTTATGCAGTATGCTATACATAAAAGAACAAAGAGCTTGCAAGCTTTTTCCTTCCCAAAATACCATTATGACATCATTATTTCTACTCATATCCTACATCTTTATCATGGGACTCTAATAATCATAATAAATTTTCGTTTTTGGTAGGTAAATTTGTGTCCCCATTTGGACTTGAACCCTAACCTTCCATCAACCTTCTAACCTTTTACTACTTGAGCCAAGCCTCAACAATAATTTTTTTTTTTTTTTTTTTGATCGATAAAGAGCGGTATATTGACCAAAAGAGAGAGCATATAGGACGTATACAAGAGAGGCCACAAGAAGCTAAACAAAAAGAAAAAGGCAGCGATAAAAGAAAGAGACAAACAAACCAACCCAAAAATACCACCTCCTAGGCATAGCCATAGAACCTAAAACAGAGCAATCTAACAAATTCGGTATCCACCTTTGGAATAAACCCACCCCATGTAAACAGTGATCGGATAACTGAAAGCTTTAGTCTCAATGGGGAAAAAATAGCGTCTTCAAAAATAATTATGTTCCTCTTTTTCCAGATAGCCCAGAATAAAAGTAGGGGCGCGGCTCTCCAAATAGCCTTAGCTTTTTTCCTAACAGGGAAGTGTATCCAGCTTTGGATTAGATATTTAGTC
The DNA here is from genome assembly GCA_016808115.1 of Tetrastigma voinierianum. NCBI lineage: Eukaryota > Viridiplantae > Streptophyta > Magnoliopsida > Vitales > Vitaceae > Tetrastigma > Tetrastigma voinierianum. The sequence goes on along the minus strand of JAEQBH010000222.1, from coordinate 383,213 downwards.
AGGAAAGGTCAAGTCCAATCAACACCAAAGGCAAGAAGAAGGTCAGTCCACTGTTCCCAAATTGCATGACAATGGATTAGAATGTGCTCCAGCTCTTCTTCCTCTTTTCTACAGAAAGGGAACATGCTGGCTAAATGAAAACCCCGTTTCTTGTCAGGCGAGTTGAGGTAGAACCTTACCTGCACCACCTCCCATGCGGCCCTATAGAAGGGATATGTTGGTTCCATAACATTTTGCAGGGCACTTTATGTGGAGAAGCTCCTTCCAACTCTTTGAAGTAAGCTTTTACCTTGAAGGACCCCAACTCATCCCCCTTCCAAGACAACTTATCCTTTTCTAAGGGAGAGATTTTGATGTTACTAGTCACGCCAATGAACTCCTGAACAACTTCCATCTCCCAATCATTAAAAGACCTCATAAACTTTGGATCCCAAGCTCCTCCACCATCTTCTCTCACCCAAAACTCAGCCTTAGCCCCTTTAGAACCGGCTATGCTATAGAGGCCAGGGAAAGCATCACATAAAGGTTATCTCCCACACCAAGTGTCTTCCCAATCGTTTTCCCTCACAGTCCCAGGTTTAAACACACGGTCTTTCTTAAGCTATTCAGTCTCTTTTGCAATAGACTTCAGACAGCTCCATAATACCTACAGGATAATGGTGAACTGACCCAGTTCTACAGGCCATGTTGGTGCGATCTCACATAGATTCATCCTCCACTACAACCTCCAAGCCCACTTTCCCAATAAAGCTCTATTTAGTAGGTCAAGCCTTTTGATTCCCAAACCACCCTCAACAATAATATAAATTCATCTTTAGGATCATCACAAATTCCCTTTTTTTTTGTTTATCCAATGATTTTTTTTTCTTTTTTTTTTATAAGTAAACTGGACAATATATTAACAAAACAAGGCCAGGCCCTAGAGTATACAGGTTGTATACAAGAAGAAACAGAACCTACCACCCAAGGAGTATGGCTAGGAGTACTAGATAAGTTGTTTATCCATTGATTATAGAAGATAAAAGTAAATTTTCCAATTAAAAAACAAATAAGTTGTTAAAGTCAAAAATTCGATTCATTTTACTTATTTTGTACTTTAAAGTTCTTCCTTTTCTCCTTGACGTGGGAGTATTTACTTTTTCATTTTTCTTCCTTTTTTTCCAAAGACCACCATTCACATTAGGATTCATTGGCATATGATAGGTACCATTTACTTTTCATGTTAGATCATTTTTTAATCTAGTACTACAACATAAGTATTCTTCTATAGTTCATTTTATAAAAAATCTAGCTTGACCTATAGTCATAGTTTTAAAAGTCATGTCTAGGGTCAAGAGGCAACCACTCCCCAATTATAATGCCTTACTTGCCAAGATACGTGTCTTACTAAGAAGTGCACCTTACTAAATTTTACTTTTTCTTTTAAGCACTTTTATACTTACAATTTCTAACTATATGTTGAAGTTTACATAATTCCTTTATTTTTGAATGTTTTTTCTAAATGTCAGAAATCTTAAATTTTTTATTAATTGGATTAGATTTTGAATCATACTTTATAGACTTGATATACATCTAAGGTCTCATCTCACTTCATTTAAGTGTGTGCCTTACATTACTCACACCTAACGTATAAGAGACTTTTTTTTTATAAGTAAAAGAACTAAGGTCTAAGAGACTTTTGCACCTAGGTATGCCTTGCGTTTTTTAAAACTATGACTATGATCTGAAATGAAATCCTAGAAATAAAAAATTTCAGAAACAGCATTGGCAAGTTATAGACATCCAGCGAGAATCTATCGCTCTTTGTTTATTTTCCAAGAAAACAGAGCAATAAAAGAAAAAAAACAATTATACAAATATACACAACATTTGCAAAGCCCATCCATCCAACAGAAACTTTAGTCTGAGTAGTAGTATATACTTCCAAAAACTCTCCTAATACACTTCTTTTTACTTATCAAAAAAAAGTATACACTTTCAATACTTCAATAACTTTTCAAACAGAACCTCTTGAATTCAAAACTTTCAGCAACAACATTCCCACGTTACAATGCACTATTACCCAAAAAAAAAAGGAAGAAGAAGAAAAATAAAAGAACCACATTTCTATTGCTCCCGAAAGCAAGCCAACAAGTCGTATGAATTTTGGGTATAGTGGAATTTTCTGCATTGTGTAGGGTGAAAATTTTATAAAATTATGATTCAAAATTTCCTGTAGTTTTCTAATTATCTTCTCAGCATCCAACTAATTATAACTAACCTTCAAATTAGGAAAAGAGACTAAAGCGGTGCCTTGAACTAAGAGATTGATAAAAACGTATCGTTTGAAGAACAGATGTTTGAATGCTTTTGTGTAAACAAACAGGCCTTCTTGTGCTGCAAGCAAAGCTTAAAGCGGTGTACAAAGTGATTTTAGAATCATTCAGGCCATACAACAAGCAAAAAAAAACCAATTATTTCCTTCTAGAATGCCCTAATTCGAATTATCAACCACAAGAAACCCTAAGAAATAAAATTAAAAATAAGTCCAACATAATGATTCGAGGCATAAACCACCGAGGCCGTTTAATTACACCGAAAATCGAATGCAAGGAGAAGGAAAAACAGGAGGCTTCAGAATCGAATCAATCCTCCAAGTTTCCTTCCGCTTCACAAAGATTTTCTTCGAATCCAAACGGAAAAAAAAAATCGAAAATATAAACTCTAAGATTGAATAGAAACAGAATTAACAAATACAGTAGAGATAAGGGCTTCGTCGCTCTTACCTCCAGAGACTGTTCTTCGGTCTGAGACAGACAGCAACGAGAAAGAACGTCGCCGACGGTCGGGGACGATGGGGAGGATATATTTTGTTTTGTCGTAGGAAACGACGTCGTTTCAAAAAAAGAAATAAATTATATTTTTGGCCCCTGAAGGTTTCTCACAATTGCAGATAGCTCCCATCCAGTTTTGAAATTTATACTTAAGTCCCTTTCTTAAAGTTGGTCAATTGTTTTTAGTATCAAATTAAAAATTTATTAGAGGAGATGTCATTCTAGATGTTGCCTTGTCACCATTTTGGGTGGGCCCAAGGATCTAACATGTTTGTATAGATATTAGTATATTACTATAAATTATAATTTTATGCCAATGATTATTACTTAATCTACTTGTAAGTTTTCCTAAATAAGACTGAATTTATTTATGTTTGTATCTAATATATTTTTTAGAAATTATTTCTTAATTTTGAAACAAGGGTCTCCCTTAACTTACCAAATATACATGTTTTTTTAACTAACCAAAAATGATTTCTTGTTTTAGAAATTATTCACTTTGAATTACTAGTATTTTTGTTCTTATAAGGACTTGATCGTTTATCTTTCCCCTTTATCAATTGAGCTAAGTTTTAAAGGCATAAATAGATTTATTTATTTTAATTAAAATCCAAATATTACTTAATAGTAATACTCTTCACACATGAAAAGAGATTAATAGAGAGGGCGCTCATAATTGATTTTATTAGTTTATATATATATATATATATATATATATATATATATATGATAAGAGTTTGAAAAAATGGAACCGCGAGGGAAGCTCATTCATACAGCCCACGAAAAGGTCTTATTACGTTGAAGCAACAATTTGTACTAAGCAGGAGGTGCTTAAAGTCCTTGCGTCCAGGTGTTGCTTGGCTTAAACTTGGAATTTACTAGAGAGGCGGGTTGGGTACATTAAACCTTTATTGAAAAAGCAGGAATGAAATTTGGCCGGCAGATAATAGTGGCTTAGATATGACGGCCGCGTTTTTGCTTTGAAAAATTTATTTGGTAGTGGCCGGTTTTTAGTAATTTGGGTGTTAAACACAGCCCGAGGAAAAACCGGGCGATTTTGGCGACCGGGTTTTGGCTTTGGCCTTCCATTGGCGACCCTCCCAGGTGCCACCTCTAGCAGCTAACCCGGAATGAGGCCGGTCAGCTCGACCCAAAGGCCGGGTTATGGGTGGTGAAAGGCATGATGCATGAAATCAAACTAAAATCCCATCGATAAGGAAATAGAATAATCCCCCGATAATATTATCACTGCCAGAATCAATGAAATCTACGCGATGGGGAAAGATAAGATAATTCACGTCTCTTGTTGAAATCCTCTGGATCAAATTGGATCTGCAGTAGGAAGAAAGATAATTCTAAATAGCCCAACACTCTTTCAATATCACTGTCCAGTCGAATCACCGATAAAAGCGGAAATATCGTCTGATGGGAAAGAATCCTGTCCTTGTGGCCCGGAAACGTATCGTATAAATCTTAGAATTACCCCGTCGGTGAAAGGTCACCTTAAAAAACATTGCCTCCCAGCGGGCTATCTTTTCTCGACCGACTTAAATCGCGGAGCGTGTGAGAGGCGGCCTGTCAGCCGCCTGCACTCTTGTCTTTGCGGAGGTCTTTGCGTGAATGGCCGCAGACAGCCAGTGCCACATCAAGCACGCGAACCGAGGCGGCGGCGGCCCCATTCGACTAACAATACGCTCCGGCCCGATCCGGTTGAAAAAAGAATCATCGATTGGCGTTGTTGTGAGCAACCGGTTCGCTACAAATAAAGGCCCGATCTCTTGAGATTCGCGATGGTATCAACGGTACCTGGCGAACAACGCTAATTCACGAGATGCGGGGATCCGCCCGGGTGGCGCGAGCGATAGACCTCTGGCGCGTTAGAAGCGTCTGAAAGCGAGCCGCGAGCGAGGTGGAGCGCTCGCCTCCTGACAGCGCTGGTAGGAGAGTTGGAAGCGACTCACGGCGGATCAGCGCCGGGAGGCGCAGCCAAAGGCTCGGAAGGTCCTGACATTCCTCCCGAAACGGAAGAGCGGTGATCTCGACATTCCCAGGGTGCTGAAGCAGTAGAGTCCCGGTAGGGCCGGGGCTTGGACCCTGATTATTGGAGAGGAGGGCAGGGCAACACTCGGAGGGCATGTCGGGAACAGAACTCGTCACCCTCGGTGGGAGGCGGGGAGGCGTCATGGGAGCCGGGGGTTCGAGGCCTCCCGACAAGAGCTCGGTAGGTGTGAAGGAGGTGGTAAGGGCGCTCACGACACTATGGTTTGCCGGTACAGCGGACTACAGGAGTCACGTTCGCGTAGAGGTGCTTCCTCTTCGGCCATCCAGAATACCCGCAGTGGAAGCATTCGATGGTGTTAGAAGATCGATCCGATAATACCGGCCTTGCAAAGCCAAATGGTACGCATGGTATCAAGATGTGTGCGTCTGAGCTTTATTTATAGTAAAGGCCCGGCCCGGCTGGTTTAACGGCCAGCCTTCATCGATCTCCTCATTGAAGAGTTATCCATTGTGATGTCTAAAACCGTTTAGACCGAGGCGTATAGAAAGCAGTTACCATCTATTCACCATCAAGCGAGCTCGTAGGAGAGCTTTGAGGTCTATGTTGAGGTTCAGCGTAGAGTCTCGAAGGTAGATATACTGACGAAGTTCGCGATCCTGCATTCATTGCTAGGTTAGAGTGCGGTCGAGAAAGACTTGATGTTTCCATCTCTAAAAAATCCTCAGCGACATGGTTGAGGTGCTCAAACGGAGAAGGCCATTAATGTGCTGAAGAAGCCTCATATCTAAGAGAGCTCCTGCACCTATAAAGAAAAAAGCGGAGACCCGAGTGGCGGCAAAGGGCCGGGCCTAAAGAATAGCGGCGGGAGAGATTCTCGAAGAAAAAGGAAGCGGTCCGGCGTGGAAGCCTCGGAGATCGTGCGGCCCACCTCGGCTTCGAAGGCAACGATGCTATTCACCTCGGCGGTTCACCCGCTGCGGCCTCGATATCACGGGTCTGCTTGGCAGTGCAAAGCGAGCGATTCATGAGGTAAGCGGAGCTGAATGAAGTCGAGACCCACCATAGAGACAACACGGGTATTGGCGAGTTCCATAGGGACTACGGCCACCACACAGATGATTGCATACAACTCAAGAAGGAAATAGAGTACTTAATACAGCGTGGGTATCTCCAATGCTTCATAGCCCTTGAAGAAAATCGGCCCGCCGAGTCGGGCTCGGAGACAGTGTCAGGCTCGTGACCACCACCACCACCTCGACGGGAGATGACAACTCGGCACAGCGGCCTTTAGGGAAATCCACGTGATCTTGGGAGGATTTGCGCGGGGATGAGGGAATCGGCTCGTGAGAATGCATATCTGCTTGCTGACATCATGTCGGTAGTAGTGGAAGTACAAGCGGTGTCAAAGCGCTCGGCTCGACACATCGCGCGTTCTCGACTTAGATACGGAGGGATGCCCGGCACCCCCATGTGACCCCTTGGTAATTGACGGTTGTGGCCAACAAAGCGGTCCATCGGGTCTAGTTGACCGCGGGAGTTCAGGCGACATCATCTTACGCCTCGGCCTTGATAAGATGGGCATCGGAAGGGAAAAATGGAACAGTTAGCACCCGTTGCGGATTCTCCGGAGAAAAGTAATGCCCTTGGGCTCAATCTGACTAGTACTCACCTTGGGGAGATCCCCACGTACCGGGCAGCAGCGACGGCCGAGATTCCTCGTTGTAGCATATATGCTACTGTGTGTTGTTAGGCGGACCCTCCGTCTGATATAAAGCCGTTCCCTCAACACCGCACATGATGATCGAGTTTCCTCACGAAGTAGCGGGTAGGAGTGGTTGAGCGACGAGTGGCTGAGGAATGCTTCCTGGCGTCCATGAAAAATAGCGATCGATAACATATCGCCGGGTGACTCGACAATGCGACGAGGTGCTCTGCGACACGAGCCCTCGGAAGAGCTAGAACACGTGTCAGGTTGGATGACGACCCACTAAACACCTCGCTTCATGGCTCAGCTAATAGAGGACCTCAAAAGCCCTCTCACCCATTTTGAGGCAGACCAAAAGATGTCTTCGCTTGGAAACGACGGACATGGAGAGGATCCGGCGCGTTAATCACACATAGGCTAAGCGTCAGCCCGTCCTTCAAGCCAATCAAACAAAGGAGGAACTTCACTTTCAGGAAAGACAGCGTCGCGGAATTAAGGCAAATCCTCAGCGGGGAGCTTGTCGAGAGAGGTGGAATATCTGTTTGGCCAGCGTCAGTGGCGCGAAGCGGTAGCGGCGACTACGCATCGACTTCACTTGGCGTTAACGAGCATACCCCGAAAGGCGGTTCCTTTGCGCGAATCGACCTCGCCGTGGATGCCTTGGCCATGAACTCCTCAGTTTTATGGATGCCTTCTCCCGTACAAACCGGATCGGCTATGGACCCGGGCGACCCGAAAAGACCTCGTTCATCCGCAGTAGCGAGGGGAACCTATTGTTATGTGATCTTAGTTTGGAATCCAGCGCGGGGAGCTACCTATCAAAAATTTGGTGAAGCGGGATGTTCAGGCGGATAAGACGACCATGAAGTGTACATAAATGAAATCTTGGTAAATCCCTGCTTGCCCGAGCTCAGCATGCTTTCGTCTTTTCGAGCGTTCCCGAGGATCACGAGAGAATCTGACGCGTTTGGAATCGGCCGAGTGCCCGGATTATCAGCCAGGAAGAATTCTAGGTTTCATAGTCGACAACCCAGAGGAATTGAGGCAAATCGAGGCAAAAATAAGGTTGTCTTGGGCTTGTACCATCGCCCTCGGGCGTAAAGAGTCCGTCGACGGGAAGGATTGTTGCTTTAAGTAGGTGGCCTCCCGGGCTAGTGATAAATGTCGACCTTTCTTCTAAGTTTTAAAGAAGGCCTTTCAATGGGGCGAAGTCTGAAGCATTCTCGGCATTGAAAACATATTTGAGCTCCCCGTTACGGTAAGCCGGATTGAAGGGGGCTCCTCCTACATCTTAGATGTTTCGGACTTCTCGATAGCGTTGTCCTTGTCGGGGACAAAGACCGAGTGCGGCACCCGGTTGCTAATGCGGTAGAACTAGGGAGGAGGCGGAGGAGAGGTATCGAAGGATGGAAGAGCTAATCTTGGCATTAGTAACGCGGTTCGAGCTCATACTTACTTTAGGGCTCATACCATAAGAGAAGTTCAAGCCGGAATATCCAGGTGGAAGCAGAGTGTTACGCCAAACGAGAGACTTCATGAAGGTTGATGAAGGGCCATAGAGCTAAGTGGTCGACATCGGATATAAGCCCAGAAAGCTATGATAAAGGGCGGTCTTAGCAAACCCCGTCATGGAATTCATCTCGCGAGCACCAAGAAACCTGGCCTTGAGCCGACCTCCCGTGCGGAAACTCTCTCACGTAGATGGGGCGCAGCTTCCTGAAGCGAGGTAGGTCTAATCCCCAACCTCCCGAAGGAATAGATATTGAGTACGTGCTCATATTCAAATTCCAAGCCTCGGCAAGCGATGCAGAATATGGCGTCATAGCGGGGCCTGACCTCGCCAGTTCGGAGGTGACCGGCTTGAGGTCTACGGCTGATACGGTGGTAGTAAGACAAATAGAAGATACCTACGAGGCCAAAAGTGAAAGAATGATCCTATACCTCAAAAGGGTACGAGATTTAATGAAAAAGTTCGTGTTGGTCCAGGTCAGACATATCCCCAGAACAGAGAACTCCCGAGCCGATGCCTTGGCAAAACTAGCGACAGCCTCACAGTTTGACCTCAGTAGGTCAACGCCTATCGAATACCTTGCGAAGGCCTTCTATAACAGATCTGCGTAGGCGTGGAAGTTGATCGAGATTTAGAGGCAGGTTGGATGGACCAATTTGGGATTACGTAATGGGATGTCTGCCAGACCAAAGGCATCTAAAATTGGGACAAGGTCGGCGGATTCACTAATCATAAGGGAAGCCTTTAGCGAGAGTTTCTTCACACCCATCCTTAAGTGCATCGCGGGAAAAGACACTAACTATGTGCTAAGGAAATGCATACAAGGTGTATCTGGAAATCATATCGAACTTCCGGGCATTAGTAGGGAAGGTCTTAAGGGCAGGATACTCTTGGCCCGCCAATGCTTTCGAATCGACCTGACCTGGAAGTGTCGAGGAGTGCGAGATGCAAGGGAGCATGCGAATCTCGCCTCAGTATAGACCCTTGACATCAATCAGGCCCACGGCGCTCCAGCGGTGGGGTTTGGACGTGCAGGACCTCAGCCCATTGGGAAGAGACGATGCGGATTCATCATTGTTGCGGTGGTTGCTTCACCCAGAGTGGGCAGAGGCGAACCTTTGTACGATCACGAGAACAAAATATTCGCAATTTTGTGTGGCTAACCATAATATGCGGGTTTGTATCCCGAGGCCACTGGTATCGGACAATGGAAACTGATTTGACAACGCCCCGATTCGGGGATTTTTGTGCAGGGCTCGGAGTTAGAATACTCATCGGCACATCCAGTCTAATGGTCGGCGAAGTCACCATCGGAGCCCTTAAGGCCGCGTGAAGACCAAATTAGGAAGATCTTAAGGCAAATGGGTGAATGCCTCCACAGGAGTGTTATGGGCCCTACGGGACTACGCAAGTCAACAACCGAAACCCCATTCTTCTTTGATGCGGAAAGCGGTAGCCCTGTCGAGTCGGGTTAAAGTCCTCGAGATCGAGTTAGCATGATGGAACACAATGACGAGGCTCTCCGCTAAATTTGGACCTCTTAGATGAAGGCGTAGCGAGTCCTAGGCGCCGGAAGATTACCAAAGGAAGACGGGTATTATAACAAGTGACCAGGGCTACGTAATAGGTGACCCTGGTGTGAGCTCTTGACAAGGAAGAATCCGGCGCGCATGGGAAACTGGGCCCCGATTGGGAAGACCCACATATTATATCGCGATCATCAAGCCAGGGCAATTAGACTCAGACGGAGGGAGGGAAAATTACGCATCATGCTTGGAATGCGGAACACCTTAAAGCGTTTTTGTCGGTAGACCTCGGTTTGTAATCTTAAATGAAGCATTATCGATTTCGGATGACCATTTGAGCGTTCTTTTGGTTGTTACATCGGGCGTCTCGAGCAACAGATGGATATGAAGTGCCATCTGTGAGAATGTGAAAGTTCGCGATCAAAAGAAAAAGTCTCTCTTTATTCCAGTGAGGTTACATTCAATTCTGATCGAGTAGTGTTATCTATTGCACCTCGGGAAGTACACAGTACAAGCGGTTCCCTAAAAAAAAAAAAAAACCTCGAAAGGAAAGAGGAAAGGAAAAGCAGATGAAAATAAAGAGAAAGAAACGAGAGAGGTGGAAAAGGAGAAAGAAGAAAAGGGATGGAAAGAGTTGTACGAAAGGAAAGGAAAAGGGAGAATGAGATGTGGAAGAAAAGAAAGAAAGGAAGGAAGAGAATGAAAGAAGAAGAAAGAAGAAATGAGAGGAAGAGAAGAAGAATAGAAAAATAAGCGTAAAAATGTCTGCCTCTCGGGCGCGTTACTAGCACGAAGCTAAGAGATAACATAACTCATAAATGAGAGACTAGGGGAAAAACCTGACTCCTGGCGGAGGTCAACAAAGCAGACGGAATCCTCATGGATCCCGTGACGGGTAAGCCTTGTAACCGTTTTAGCATAGATCTGATTCACGCACCGAAGAGAGCGAGAATATCCAAAGTATAAACTCCATACTTGATGAAGCGCCATTTATAAGAAGGTAGCTTTCGAAGTCGCGCAATCATTTCCAATTCTTCATGAACCAGCATTAAAGACACTCGCATCCTTCCAAAAAATCGAAGTCGAGCATTTGCGCGACAACGACCGATTTGATGGGCTCGACTACTCTACCGCGAGGCCATGCGGCTTAAGTCGGTCGGTTCGAATTTATTAAGGCCCGCAGAAGGCCTCGGCGCGGGAGTCCGGCTTGGATTTGTGAGCTTCGACTACTCTCTGCGCGAGGCCATCGCGGCCCTGAATTCGGATCGGCAAATTTATTCGGTATGAGCCTTGGCGCGAAGCCCAGCGGCTGATTTGATGAGCTCGACTACTGCTGCGTAGGCCGTGCGGCTGAAGTCAAATCCAGCTCAGGCTGCCGGCCCGGGCCTCGGCGCGGGCCAGCCCGGCTCAGTTTGGCGAGCTCTACTACTCTGCCGCGGGCCATGCGGCTGGGTCGAGATCGGCTTTCAAGCTGGCCGATCCACAGGCCTTAGCGCCGGGCGTTTCGGTTGGCGACTGGCCTGCATGCGAGGCCATGCGGCCTAAAGTCGGATCAGCTGGCTATTCGACCCACAAGGCCTTAGCACCTGGGGCCCGACTCAATTTGGCGAGCTTCGACTACTTTGCACGAGCCGTGCGGCCTAAAGTTAGATCGGCTCCGGGTGTCGGCCCGCAGGCCCTCGGCGCCGAAGCCCGCGGCTCGGTTGTGAGCTCGAGCTACTCTGCAGGCCATACGGCCTAAAAGTCGAGATCGGCTCGGCTGTGAAGCTGCTGAGGCCTCGGCGCGGAGCCCGATGGCTCGGTTGAGCTCGACTACTGCGGGCCGTGCGGTAGAAGTCGAGATAATTTCGGGCTATTCGACCCCACGAGGCTGGCGCTGGAGCCCGGCTCGGTTGGCCAGGCTTCGACTACTGCCGCGAGCCCGTGCGGCTGGAGTCGGGTCGGCTCGGGCTATTCGGCCCGCTAAGGCCTCGGCGCCGGGGCCCAGACTCGGTTGGCGAGCTCGACTACTGCCACGAGCCATCGCAGCTGAAATTCGGTCGGCTCCCGGGCTATTGACCCTGAGTCTCTCGGCGCCGGAGCCGTATTTCAGTTTGGCGAGCTCGACTACTCTGCGAGCCATGCGACTAAAGTCGAATCAGCTTCATTGTCGGCCCTGGTGGCGCGGGCGAATCTCGGTTGGCGAGCTCATTTACTCTGCTCGAGGCCATGCGGCCTAAGAGTCCGTCATTTCAGATTATTCGACCCTGTGAGCCTCGGCGCCGGAGCCCCTCATTTCGGTTTGGCCAATTCGACTACTCTGCCGCGAGGCCATGCGGCCTAAGAAGTCCATCGGCTCGTTTATTGATCCCTGAGCCTCGGCGCCCACGGAGCCCTAGTAACCTGATTTAATGAGCTCGACTACTCTTGCACCTGAACCATACGGCACGAGAGTCGGATCATTTCGAAGTTATTGACCAGCAAAAAGCCTCGGCGCCGGGCCCAGCTGACTCAGTTTGGCAGGCTTTCGACTACTCTGTGCGGGCCGTACGACCTAAAGTCGGTCATTTCATTGTCGACCGTGGCGCCGGAGCCCGGCGCCGGTTTGGCCAGGCTTGACTACTCTTGCCTGAGCCATACGGCTGAAGTCGGATCATTTCGGGCCTATTAAGCCTAAGGCCTTAGTGCGGGCCAACAACTTCGGTTTGACAAGCTCGACTACTCTTGCTTTCGAAACCATGCGTACAAGAGTCGAGGATCAGCTCGGGCTATTCAACCTGAGCCTCAACGCACAGGTATCGCGACCCTAGAGTCGGATCCATTTCGGGCTATTCGACCTGAGCCTCGGCGCACGAGCCCAGCGGCTGGTTGTGAGCTCGACTATTACCTTTCGAGCCATGCGCTAAGTCATGCTCAGCTCAGTGTCGGCGCTAAAACCTCAGCGTCAAAACGTGACTCAATTTTGAGCTGTTGCTCAACGCCTCAAACCACTCTGACCTAGTAGTTGCTCAATTCGAGCCTTCATTTCGGTATGCAGCCCGAAAATTAATTTAGTTCATGCGAGAACAACGAAATGCAAAGTAGAGACAAAGTGGTAAAAGAACATTTATTAAGGAAAAAGGCTACACTCGATCACGGGTCCCGGCCTAGCAAAAAATAAATAAAATAAAAATCGACGTCAGGCAAGAGAAGAGGTGCGCGGGAGATTAGGCATCAGAAGGAGGAGCAGAGGGTGAAGAAGGGGAGTGGGCCTCAGCGGGGGTGTCCGGTTCTCTAGAATAGTCAGCAGAGAGGGACTCCTTAACCTCCTGTTCTTAGGGATGTTGGGTTCAAAAGTCGAGGAACTGGGTAGGTAATAAGCGACTTTCCTCACGAAAGAAGCCCATTAGTCTGAGACCCTCATCCCACCGATCTTCTATAACCCGTCTGGCGAAAGCGGAGTTGCTTGTTGATGAAGGTCCCCGCCAGCCACGGCACTCCTCGGTCAGCGGATTACAGGAGTTTGCAGCCTCGAAAGCCTCACGACGAGCCCAGTCTAGTAGCGTCGTCTTATCGCGCAGTTCATCTTTGGCCACACGTAGCTCTTCCTTAGACTCCGCGGCTTCATACAGGATGTAAGCCATCCTAACCATACGAAGCTCATATTGGGCGGCCCCCGCGGCCGGAATCCTTGGCCTCTAACAAAGTCATTTATTACCTTCGCAGCTCATCGAACCTCGAAGCTCGCCTTGGCCACTCAAAAAACTGTTCCCGGGCCTCATCTTCTCTACTCCTTGGCACAGGCACGTAAAGCATGGTGCCTTCAAATCATACTTAAGCTTCATTGCCTCCTCGGTCATACGCTGCACCCGATCACTTAGCTTCAGTCCGCTCGGAAGAAAAATACCTAAGCCTTGCTTGTAAACGCAGGCGACTTTAGCGCGACCTTCGTTTAGATTGGTTTTTGGCCGACTCTTCCAAATGAGTAGCCACCTTCCCACGTCAGCGCGAAGATCAGCATCGACACAAGACCGATACCCGACTCGGGGTGAAATCGAGGACCTGACAAGGTATGAAGACTTCACGAGCAACCTTGGGGGATAGAGCCAAAACTTCCTCAACGGGCAGAGAGCCCGACCTCTTGAGGTCAGAATCTTTAAGGATGGGCGAGCCGCCATGCATGGCTCGGCGTTGAGAAAGCGAGTCGCCATCCCACCGGTTCAAGATTCCCTTCCTCCTCAACTTATCCGACCTCGAGGAAGGTGAAGCAACACTCACGTGGGAGGGGATTCCCAAGCGTGATGGCGCTGACGGCCGGCGGCTGCTCGGCCGCCCTCCGGAGGAGCCTTTTGCCTTTGCGACGGACTTCAACGAGTTTGTGAACTCAAAGCTTAAGGGACCTCAGCCGGAGGTGGCAATATCTGCCCCGATGTTCGAACGGAGGTAGAAGGAGAAGAAGAAGACGCCCCCAATTTCGGAACCTTACCCCCGAGTCTAATGGATGCTGATGGGTCAGGAGTTTTGGTTTCACGCTCAGGATTTTCGGGACCAGGCGTCTCACAGAACAAAAGCTCCTTAGTGGGCTTGTTGGCGGAAGCCCAGATGAACTTTCATAGTGGAAGGAGGCGAAGGCCTCAAAACAGCAGAGCGGGCTGACCTCGAGCTCGAAGGGCGAGGAATATCGACTTGATCGACTCCGTAGGGGCGGGGACACTCGGCCGGCGCTGCTGTAGCGTTATCTTGAGTGAGATTGGGTCGAGCACCTGAGAGGCACGTGGACAATGCAGAATTAGAGATATCCAATGACCTCATAAAGATTATACCAAAAACAAAGCGACACTCATGTAGATTCTCGAAATTGGTCAACCCATTTGGAGCTGAGGTGTCGATCCTTGTCAAGCGGGTCATACTCCCGGTGCGGCGTGACAAAGTAGATTCCTTCAAGCTTTGTGAGAGGAGGAAGATGAATCACCAAAGGAGGCGATGCGCTTGGAAAAATAGAGAAAACTCGGTTCCTTCGGCCCAGCTAAAAGATAAAGGAAGTAGCTATCTTTGGGAACAGAGCCTGTCCACTAAAAGCCAATAGCGACCAGCAAAATACCACAGCCATTGGGTGAAAGTTGAGAAGGACAGACATTGAAGTGCTTCAAAACTCCTTTTATGAAGGGATGCGGAGAGACGGGCCGTTATGAAAGCTACTTGAAGCATACCATCTTAGAGTACGGAAACCACATAGGAGGTGAAAACATTAGGGGGACGATTTCGGATGCGGGAGGTCGGTAACGCCTAGCGTGGCCCCATCTGGGACCAGCAACGCTGGGCCACACGGCCAAAGCATTACGAGCGGTTGCGGTGTTTGACCCCCGGGATGCTGTCAGGTCTACTCTCCCTTACCCTTGTCGAGGAAAGGCGCCTGAGCATCTCGAAGGTCGACCCGGTCGAGCGATCGGAGGCCCGCTAGTTCGCGGGAACCGACAACAGCCAAAGTCACCTCAATGCGCGAGAGAAGAAAGCCGACCCGGACCCATGGTGATGCGAGGTAATGAGGAAGCCAGGCAGCTGGAGAAACAGCCACTAGCAGCCTCGACGTATGGCAGAGACATACACCAAGAGAGAAGACGGCGGTCCCGGGAATAACACGGAAGAAGCTATCTCGAAAGGCGCGGGGAAAAGGACTGCAGAGGTTTAGGTGGAATTAAGGAAGAGGAAAGTCAGAGACTCGTTAAAGGGAAGAAAAAGTTTGAATCGAGGCACCTGAGACGGAGGATGTCTGCTTGAAAGAAAGCTGAAGGAAACTTAAAGTGGGAGAAATGAGGCGCAAATCGAAGAATTAAATCATTATCGCAAGACTTATAAGCGACTAAGCCTAACTTGACCCCGGCGGTGCGTAGAGTACATCCGTCTGAGAAATATTACGATCCTTGCCGCATACATTGTACACAAGGGTTGGAAGCGTGATAAGGTTGGCGAATTCGTAAGCCCACTCACCAAACCCAAAGAAAAGGTGCGCCCATTGAAACACTTAGGCCTTTGACGCCAGCCCAGAATGAAGGCCCAGTTCGCTCGGCCCAAAGGCCGGTTATGGGTAATTGAGAAAGCCCACATTCTGCAAATCAAACTAAATCCCATCGATAAGGGAGATATAATAATATCCAATGACATATTATCCTGCAAATCCAACTAAATCTCACGGCAAGGAAAATAAGATAATTCCACGATGCTAACGGCTCATCTGTAAGATCAATGGATCCACCGTGAGGAAGAAAGATAATTCTAAATAAAGCTTGCTCTTTCAATATCTAATCCGAATCCAGAATGCTCGATAAAAGCGAGGGGAAATATCACATCGATAGGAAATAATCCTAATCACCCGTCAGCTGGAAAAACATATACTATAAATACCAGGCCACCCCATCGGTGAAAGATGCAAAAAACATTAGCCCTACAGCGATTATCTTTTCTCTCGATGACTTAGGCATCGGAGCGCCACGGGCGAAAGCCAGTCGATCTGCCTTTCTTGTCTTTGCGGAGGTGCCGCATTGAGTGAAGCAAACCCGGCGATGCCACATCTAGAGCCTGGACGGCCCGGCAAACCAGGTAGGCCCAGCGACCTGATACGCTCCGGTCGGTCAGGTTGAAAAAGCATCATCAATATATATATATATATATATATATATATATATATATATATATAATTAATTAATTTTGTATCTTTTTTATTAAAAATATAAGAAAATTATGTTTCAACACAAACGGACCTCAAATTCCCCCTTTCCCAAATCTTAGGGGGCTCACAAATAACTTTTTGCTTAAGTTATTCTAAAACCACGTTGTATGTTCCACGTGATCGTGAGAACATTGCCTTGATTTGGAGTAGGGTTGGTAAAATTTAACACGGTACGTGAACACGACACGAATCCAATACAGTTTTTACGGGTTTGGGTTGAGTATAATCGTGTTTAGATCATATTCGTATTGACCCGCTTAACACGTTTAATAAATGAGTTATATTCGTATTATGCTCCAACATGAATTGGCAAAGTGTAGTTTAATTATTATATTAATTAATTAACCTATTTAATAAGTTATATGTGTTAAATATGGATTATTAATTATAATTCCTATGAATTTAAATAATAAAATTAATAAACATATTAAATTTAATAGGTTATTTGTGTTAAATATGCATAGATAATTAATTATAATTCTTATTATTTTAAATAATCAAATTAAATGGGTCATATTCGTGTTAATCTGCCTAACACGAATAATAAATGGGTTGGGTTTTGGTTAGCGAATGTTGACACGTTTATTATTCGTGTTGGATTTGGGTTGACGAATGTTGACACGATCCGGTACGTGTACTTGCATAAGCCTGGCCATTAACACGGATTGTTACCCTAATTTGGAGAAGCTTAGTAGGTTCAAATAGGTGTGGGGGATTACTATGTGATGAGAATGATATTTTGATATTTGGATTTTCTTATAAGCTGGGCATGTATACTTCTCAATGTTTTAAAAATTGGACTGATGACTGAATCGAAAAAATTATCGGTTCAAGGTTCACTGATCGGACCGACAGTCAAACCGCGGTTGAACTAATGTCATAATAAATATATTATTTAAATTTTAAAATATATAATTAATAATTTTTAAGATATTATTTATTATGTTTTATATAAATAAAGTATTTTAAAATTTATTTTGAAAATATATATAATGTTTAAATATGAAAACATATTAAAAATAGAATAAACTTATTTATATAAATAAATATATACTTAATTTGTAGTAATATATAATTTTATTAATATCTAAAATAATCATAATTACAGCACAGTGATAGAGTTGTTCCCTTATAACTTTCCTCTCGTATGTTCGAATCCACGGGTCTATAGTATTTAATTGAATTTTTTTTTATTTACAAGTCTTTTAATCCTAAGAAAAACGATGTTGTTTCGATGTAAAAAGCATCAAAACGACGTCGTTTTAACTTGAAAAAAAAAAAATTGTGGGAGCGAACCGCTCTGTTCGCTAAGAACCAACTGGTTCATCCGGTTCACCGGTTTGACTGCTGGTTCAAAACGGTTTTCATCTTATTCATTCACAATCGATTTTTTGCATTGAACCAAACCAGTTTTGTGACCGATAAACGATCCGACCGATCAAACCGACTAATCCGATCCAGTTTTCAAAACATTGGTGCTCCCTTAGTTGTAGAACTTTGGGCGATGCTACATGGTCTTGAATTGCTCAGGATAAGGGTTGTCAAAACCTATAGATAAGGGTTTTCAAAACAATAGTACTCCCTTGGTTGTAGAACTTTGGGCGATGCTACGTGGTCTTGAATTTCTTTTGCTATAATAGTTACTTAATGGGTATCCCTTCCTTATAAAAAATAAAATAAAATAAAATAAATTCCCTTTTCACAAAACCCATGTACCTTCTAATTTCATATACAATTTCTAGAGGCTAAAATATCCTTAATGTATTATATATCAAAATTTTAAAGTTACATTTGGTTTTTTGGAAAATACTAAGGAAATAAAAAAAGTGAAGAAAAATAATTTTCTTATATTTATTTATTTTATAAAAGTTCTTAGAGAAAATCATATATAATTAAAATTGGTAAAAATTCATATATTTTTTAAATTACTTAATCTTCATATTGATGAATTTAAATTAATTTATTAAATTTAAAAGTGTAAATAAAATAATTTATTAACTTAATATTATTTTATTTTCTTTCACTTTTTCTTTTCCATTTTCTTCCCCTCACATTTTCCCTTAAACCAAACATAACCTAAAAATGGAGAATTGTATAATGTGGAAAATTACTATACTTAATGTTTTCAATATAAATATAATTTATCAAATCTCCTATAATTTTTAAAGATTCATTTCAGAACACTTTTCCCAAAAATTTGTTATAAATGTCAAATGTTTAAATTAAACTTTGAATAATTTTAATCTTTCAATTCTATTTTTCAATGTTTGGACCAGGGTTATGTAAACTTTCATTGAATTTTGAAACTTTTTTTTTGAACTCGAAGTAGTTCAATCGTTATAAGAGTTTCCACAAAATGTCAACGATTAAGCGGGGTCTAAATGCTGTACACCCAAACCCAGGACAGCGAAGCGAGGTCTATGAAACGCTGACGTTCTTGATCTTCTAACGACGAGTGAATAGGTTAAGTATGTCTTTGAGTGAAGCAGTCCTGATAATCAAGCGAAACATGGTTGTCTGCACCTTGCAATGTTGTGGCATTAACCACTAAAGAGCGTGGGTTCGGGCATGACTCTTCCCGACCCCAGGGCCAACTAGAGGTGCTTCTCTAAAAACAAAGCCGCCCTGGAAGGGGACAGCATACATTTGGAATACTAGGCGTTAAGTTGGTGTGACGAAATCATGATAATGCGAGAGTACAACACATGATCCAATCATTCCACGAAGGCTTTTCTTTGAAATACTCAATCAATGTTGCGTTTTGGCCAGTCCCATGCAGGTGTCTGGACCATTCAAATCAACATAGAGCAGGCGCCTGAGGAGATTTCATATTTCAAATTCTAGAAGTGTCAGCTCCAAAAACAACATACTGTAACCAAGGATACGATGGAACCCCTCTCCTTTTCCATTGATAGAGTTACAATTTTAAAAATTTGCCATATAATCATTTACAGTAGTTCCTTATTGAACTGTAGGGTTTTACTTATAAAAATGTGTGAAGAAAACCTACAAGCAGACCACAGTATGTGTTAGAGAGAATCTTAACAATTCTACAGCAAATGAAGCAATCAAAAAAATATGCATAATAAGATTGCAATACTCCCCTACAAAAAGACCTTTCCACACAGCATGGCTTTATTTGCAAGATTTATCAACTGTAGGCAAAATAAGAGGAGGCCGCATGGAAATAGAGATTTTACCTTTGGAGGAACTGTAATGAACCAAATGAGACTCCAAAGAGAGGAGGGCCCAATCTAGAGGCTTGCAATAAGAACTCGTAAGAGCTTCTCACTGAATAAACACCTCTTCTATTGACCATGACCATTTGTCCTCTTGTCTCCAAGCGTGAGAATCCCTTATAATGTCAGATCTCTATCGTTGACAGTTTATAAGGATGTCATTATCTGACAAGAACCTTTGTTGTGTTAAAAGAACTTACAAAATGTTAGCAAACAATCACTTGAGAATTAGTAACAAAGTTCACATCATCGAACCTTAGGAGCAGAGAGACATGGGTATTACACTCCAATCCCGATCAATTTCCTTACTCTTCCTTGAACCAGATTTTTGTGCCAGCCGAGGATCTCCTCAGTTTGGCTTGGGGTTAATCCCAGTGACCTCGAGCAGTATGTTTAGAAAATCTGAAGGCCTTGTAGACTTTGAAACCAATAAATCAAGTCTTGTCAAAACCTCCAAGTTTGTTTGCCTAAAGAAACATTAAATTCATTTGTTTTTAAACCATTCCATCATTGAGTTTTCTTACATTATAGTCAATAAAACGAAACATGAAGCCAGGAAAAGTTCAATTTGCAGAGAAAAAAATGGTAAAGCGATGTTTAAGTGGAAAATCCGAAATTCTCTAGATCTCGGTGACAAAATGGACTGTTGTTGGAATCGTTTGTAAAATCCTTTCTGCAGTGAGTTTTAGTTGGATTGGGACAATCAAGATTTCCACGTTTTCGAAGGCGCGCGGGGTGTGCAGGGCCGCAGCGCGTGTTGAGTGGCCCATTATTGCCACGATGTCAAGTGCATAATAAGTCAAAACTTGAGAACCATTCAGGACCCATAAAGAGACATACAATAACACCGCGATTTAAAATCAAGGTAGATGATGAGGTGATGAGGTAACTGAGACTAATGGAAGTGACATATTACGCAAGAGAGGGGACATCCACACTTGACTTTGGACTAAACCGATTGAGTGGAAGAGAAAGAGGCAGGAAGAAGGGAAGGGAGAGAAGAGGAAAGTAGAGAGACTCTACCTTTTCTCTAGATACAGGCCATGGGACCGTACGGGTTACGTGAAGCAAAGAAAAGTCTTTCCTCGTGTGAGGCTACAGTGAGGCGGGAGTGTAAGGAGTTTCGACAAACTCAGAAATTGGAGTCTTCTCCTCCTACTTTGGTTACTTTCTACCCTAAGGGCTGTGTGGTGGTGTTTTGCCTCAAGGGGAACGTTTGGTTGTATTTTGAACCATGGGAAGTTACCTTATTTCGATCATAAGCATTAGCCAGATTTTAGAACTGGTTTTTGGGTGGGAAATAAAGAAATTTGTCAGTGAGGCCTTTAGGTAAATTGTAGCCACATTAGTGAACTTCATGTTAGCTTTTGAATTTCCCAAATCGGACCTCCTATAACCAGGTATAATTACATTTACCTGAAGCGGTCAGTAGAGAAGCTGAGTTAGGGGATCAGCAGGCTAGCGGTTAGGGCATCGGTTAGCGACTAAGGGTGTCGGCTAGTGGTTAGATCTGCCGGAGTCTAGCGGTTAAGTGCTGGCTTCCAGGCCCCAGGGCTATTATTGCCGGCTATCGGTAGTAGCTACAATCATTTCGTCGAATAATTTTGGAGGCTAAAACCCAGCCATTCAGCGAGTTCCAGACCAGACGGCTATAACTAAGACGGTGGCTAGTGGCTAGAATAACCAACTAACCAGTTAGAGCGATCGGCCGCGATTATGGCGGTCGGCTCGCGGTTAAGATCGATCAGCGAGCTTCGCGGTTAGGACAAATGGCTAGCGGTTAGGACATTCGACTAGCGGTTGGACATCATTTGCTTGATTGCGATTCGATCGGCTAAGCGGTGAGGCCAAGAAGAGCTGTATTTAGGCAGAAAAAGCAATGTTGTTATGGCGACCCGGCTAGTAGTTCAGGACTCGTTATTCGCGGTTAAGGTCAGCCGGCTAGTGGTTAGGGCTGTCGGCTAGAGGTTCAGATCTGTGTTGGTGAGGGTTTACAGTCTGCTTGGGGTATTATTCATGTGAGGGCCTCTCGACGGGCGACCAGCAACTTCTTATTCAGCTCGTTCGGGTTTCTTGGACTCTATGGAAAGCCCATTGAGTCAAGATTCCATACATATGCCTATGGAGGACAGTGGGTGAACATAACCTACTGAAATCTATGTTTTTCCCAGGGCTATTTGTCACGCCCCGATCCGGCCAGGCAGATTGTGGTCCGGAAGACCAAGTAGGGCGCGATACTATCTATACTATATATATTTTTCTTTGGGACTCTCATTGACTGTTCTTTCGGAGGCTGTGCACATGCACCGTAATATACAAACAATTTCTGTAATAACAAAATCAGTTTTGCCCATCACCATATCTTCTCTGAAAGACTACCAGGAATTGGTGTTCATAAAAGTATACACATATCTGAGTCCCATTTACCTGTACATTTAAAATTTTATACGAAAACATCGGAGATTGAATGCATGGTGACACCTATCTACGAGTCGAAGCCTTACCTTTGTGAATCTCTTTTATATCATTGTCTTCCTGACTACGTACCTGCAGATTGAATTGCAATTACTAAGACTCACTTGTTGGAACATAAACGTGGACCTTCTAGTAGCATTATCCTGAAATCATATATTATTATCATATATATCTCTAAACATATTTCCTATAGCAAATTCCTTATCATCTTATATTCCTATTGCGTATTAGACTTTTTCTGTCTTGCATTGTTCTATATCTTTGGCATATCATTGCTTATACTTTTACGTATTTCTATTTAATTGCTTTGTATTCCTATATTTATCATGTCTCTAGTCTATGTCTTTTCATACGGTTCTATAATATTTTATTGCCGTGTTTTATCTTAACAAGTATATCATATCATTCCTTATCTCTATCACAAATACTTTCATGACTATTGTCATATCGTATGCTTGATCTATTTCATCTTTATTTCTTGTATCATGTTCTTTGCAAGTTTCCTATGCTTTCATGTCTAGTATACACTTTCATATAACCTATCTATATACTATCACAATCGTTTATCTACGTTCTTATACTTTTCATATCTTTGTTCTTTCAGCATGTCTTTTACTGTCTCTAGTCTTTTCATGTGTTGTAAGTGTATGTCTCTATTCTATAATACTGGCATATATTTGTATCTATCTTTCAATGTGTATTCCATGTAGTATAATAGTACACATTCATGATTCTATATCATCTCTTTTGTATTTTAGTATGCTTTCATGCTTTTCATGTGATTTCATATATTTTCATATGATATTTATATATTATGCTTTTAGATGCTTTTCATATACTATACTTTTCATGTGGTTTTCATATCTTTGTGCTTTTCATATGCTTTTCTCTTTTATACAACATCTTATACTTTTCATGTCTGTCATCTGTACATTACCTCTTATTCTTGTAGCGTCTATACTTTCATCATAGCGATTAACTATAGCTACATATCATGTCATTTCTTTTGGTTTCAATATTATATGATACCGCCCGAGCGGATCAGGGAAGCTATGTAACGCGAAGATTATCAACAATACAAGGCGTTGATCTGCAATCTATCAATACCCAGTTAATAAATGCTATCACGAGACGTTCATGCCATATATATCCGATGCCGAAGTTTAATATTTATCTGACGGTGATCTCATATCTATATTAGTGACCCTTGTGGATTTTTGATCAGCAAGGGATCTATATCATTATTGAGCAGGACCTCGATGTCTATCACATCGAATCTCTTTTAAACCATTGTCTTACTTTGTCAGGCATTCCTATCACATCCTCTGGTCAAGACAGACGATAGAAACTTTTCATACATTTTAATATATATCTCAAATGACATTGAATAATATTATTATCATGTTGCTTGTGTATATATGTTCATGCTCGTAAATTAGTTCTCATCATATCTCTATAATGCAGCATGATCATCTTTCCCCTCAATTGTTTTCTATAATATATCATGGACCATCTACTTAAAAACTCTTATGTTATATATTTCACTTCATAACAAGTTTTTCTACTCAATTATATCTCTTCCATATCATTACATGTTCTGTCAATATCTTACATCTAACCATATCTTTTCTATCATTTTCTAATCATTGTGTATCTTAACATTCTTATGTTCTGTCATTATCAATACATTCATATACTTTCCCATATTACTTGCTGTCATTAATATTTTCTTGTGCTAATAATTCATGCATATACATACATTCTTATCATTTGTCATCTTTACTTATCTAACAGTTCAATGAAAATTTGCATTTCTATCAATGTAGTTTCTAACATATTCCATCTTAATTAATTGGTATCAACTATCATATGTTCCATATCATGTTATGTTTATAAAACATATATACATATTATTTCTATATTTTTCTTGTTTCATGGCTATTACATATAACACTTCATATAGCAGAAGTATGATGTCCTATGAGATCACACACCTCATTCATATATTCTCATTTCCTTTATGAATCTAGTTTACTTAGGAATTGGAATCAATCTAATTGACTCATCCAAATCCAAATTACCTGACATTTCAGCATCAGCTAGTCATTTACCGATTTACACTCAGGACTGTTTGTATTACTCATTTTCTAGGGTCTTATTTATGTTTGACACTATGTCCTTATACTCATTTAAAGCTAAGGTGCTAAGGGTTCTATTCCAACTAGAAATCACCCGATTCGAGCCATAGGAACTCCCAGTTGTCAAAACAACCCGGACTTCTATATTCAACATGAAACCAAATTTGTTTGCACATGGTCCCACTTCAGTGGATTTTGGAGCTACTTAGAGTCATAATTTGATGTCTATTTCTATATGGATGGTTTTCCCTTGAAGTCTCTATTTTAATTGGCCATGAATCACTCATATCGGATGAAAATGACAAGTTATGGCAAATAAAAGCTAGTTTGGCGGGACGAGGCTTGTGAGGTGTGGTACCCTAAAAAAAAAAGTGTATCTCTTAGGGTACACTTTGACAAACAGAACCTGTGTATCGGTACATGTTCAAAGTGTCACAGGTACACATGACCCGGAATGCCCGGAATGTGTATTTTTCTCTCCTTTTTCCATATTTTGTTTACCCCACATCAACCACATACTCCATAAACACCTCAAAGCCATTCCAAATTCATCCTATAACCTCAATTTTGTGATTTATTGCTTTCAATACTTCTCTTATTTCAAAAATCAGTGAATTACCTCAACCCACTCTAATATGAGTTGCTGATGTCATACCTGCTTCTTATGTAAATTAGTTGGTTATTCTAAACCTAAACTAATTAGCATGTTGATATGAATCCAACATAAAGGAGGGTTCTGTGTAGCTCTGTCCTGTCAGAGTTTTACCAGATTGCATGGAATTCAGGGTTGGGAAGAATCACAGTAAACCACAGTTTTGGATTAAATAATCTGACATCAGTGTGGAGTGCTTTTAAAGGCTTTTTGGAATTCAGTATGGGTTCCATCACCTTTTAGATCTTAGCTTATGATCTCTTCCTTCCTCTTCCTCTTCTCTTCTTCTTTATATAACATATATTTATATCATCTTCTCTATCAGTTTGAGATATATAAAGTGAGATTAAATTTATCTCATCTCATATTTTGTTAGACCATGTTTGGCGACCAAAAGCTGTTTTTTTGACTTCAACCTCGTTTTGAGACTTTGAAGCGCTAATAGCGATTGTTTTATTCAACGCTCTCTGTTGCGCCCATCTATAACTTACAATGGTTTCGTTTTGACGTCATCTTTTAATCGCCGCCGTGACGCCCGATCTCGGTGAAGTGATTGTATTTTACAGCGGCTTTGTGTCGTCAAGTTATGTTTTAAGAATTCATTGGTTTAATAATATTGCCTAAAACAAGTCTAAAAACTTCTGCGCTAAGATATCATTGAATTAACCACTGTTCGGTTAATAGGCGTGACTGAGTTCATTATAATTCCGTGATATCAACGGATTGATATAACTGCACCGTCGGAACTCGTTGAGTTCAACGTGAACGTGGAATCGTTTGGTCAGATTTTATCCATATTTGCTGAAGGACGAAGGATATCATAACTAACCGATACTATCGTTTTGAACCAGTTGCGGTAATGCTTCGTTATCGATAACAAATGACCCCAGTTTTGGTTAATCAGTGTGACGTAATAATTAACTCTAATGTTGAGGTGGGGTACCATGATTGAGTAAGGAAGGTTGCATGACATCAATTAATTGATCGCGGTTGATGATTACTAATATAGCCCGTTATTTCTTTCACTGTATATGTGTGCATACCACTTGCCGCCTGCGCTATACCTGCCATATGCCATGCCTGCTTCTCTCTCTATATATACCCCTTTACATTCTATATATGTGTATATATCTCAACGTGAAATATCATAGGACTCATAATGCTTGATATATGTTTGCATGAGTGGAGTTGATACTGTGATGAATGATTGTAAGAGTGTATCATACCATATAACCATAGAGAAATTGGGTGACATTAACATTTTTATACCATGATGTCATCAATCAGTGTGGTGTGGAGTGTAAACTTGATAAATACCATTCTTGATGATCATATGATTAAATCAAAATGGTTTGATCTGATTAAGATCACAGTGATATAAAATGGATAAAACAGTAAACTCTCAAGTCAAATGATGTTAGGTGGAAGCAGAAGAGTTGTTAATCTCGTGGTTGAAACTTCAGACCAGTTGTAAGAGATCAAAGACGAATCTTAAGATTTTGTAAGGTGTAAGGGAATATGATACCAATCGAAAGATTCTGTTTATTAAATAAAACACAACCAACATGGGCGCCAGTTGTGGATAAGATCGGGATGAATCGAGTTCGATTGCCGATTAATATATTAGTCTGATGTTTGGTAAGAACAGACTATAATATGTCGTTCGTATACCGATGTGGTTATCACCGCCGGTGTCGATCCGTGCCAATCATCAGTTAACCAGTTGTCGTTAATGAGTTGAACCGGTTAAACAGTTGACTTTAGAGATCGATTTTGGTAACTAAAGAAATATCTCGATAGGTATAAGTGATCTGGTTATTGACCGGATCGAACGTCGATCGACGGGATAAGTTACGACTATCAGAGTTCAACGTTAACGCTTATGAGATGTCGAGTTCTGTCTTTGATTTTACAAACGACACTGAACATATCTGGCGCGCGGATTACCGTGAACTATTTAAAGCCGCCTCTTCGGGCTCCCGACCTCAGGAAAGCTCTCGGCGGAACGATTCGGTCGTTAACGCGCGGCGTGAAGATCGGACGGAACCTCCGGCTACCTGCTCGCGCCGGTTCGCGGATCGCCCTGCGCGGATGATGACCGGCGATTTTCGCGTTAACCGCCGCGGACGCGGATCGGCCGGCCGGTACCGATGCGTACCGTTATCGTTGACGATTCGACCGTTTTCGGTGCCCTCGGGCGCTGACTCGTTCGCCGTTGGTTGCCTGAATCGTTGTGGACCGCGCGTTCTCACCGTTGAAGTTCGGTAATCAGTTGGTAACGAATTGGATCGATTTTATTACCGGTATTCGTGGGATAAATAATGATAACGATGGTTCAACGATCTCGTTTATTCCAGTGTGGTTTATAATTGACAATGTTTGGTTAATTTTCCATTAGTTCATTTTGATTATTAAAAGTAGATTTAAATAAATCTATTAGTCAGTGGAAAAAATTGAGAATTATTGATGAAGTGGATGTTTTAGAATGGGATTAATTTAGAGAGTCATCAGGTAAAACCATAATTTTGATAATAGAACTCATAGATGCGCTAATATAAATGGTTTATAGTTCAAATTTGGACCTCATCTGATTCAAGTGTTTTTAGACATGGATATCAGTTAATAGTTGATTTAATTATTTGTTAAATGGGTGTTTTGTTTATATTAGACATTCTTGTGCGAAACGAGTGATCCTGCGGAAGGACGAGAATTGAAAATCTTACCGTAATCGTGAGTGATTCGCCATTGAATAGTTACGGGGTGTGTCGATATATCATTGTGATTAATATATTTTACTTATATCTTGTTTTGAATCAAATAGTTGGTTTTAAATGTGATTAATCGATCTCATATAAAACAGGTTATCATTCGTATGATTTTTAATCGCATTTCTTCGTTTTGAGGAAGATCATCTTGTTAAGTGGACGATCATGGTAATTTTCGAATATCATTGATTCAGTGGATGGGTTTAAAATATCTTGATGTGGTATATGATATGGGATTTTGATAATATGTTTAAAAAGTGGATTTAAGGAATAATAGATAATTAGAGATATTTCTCAAAAATTTGAGCGATTAAGAACAAAGAATCTTAATAATAGATTGTTTGGTTAACGGAAGAATATTATAAAGATTAATGACTTAAAATACCAGGTGACGTGGAAAAAGTACATGATTAGGTTATTGGGAGTTATAGTGGTAATACATATTATCGCGTTGGATCCCGATATTATATTGCGTTCAATGGATTACCGATGTCGCGAGTTGGTTTTATCTGGCGAATAACATATTATTTCCACGGCGTGGCGGGGTTAAACTCAGTTAAATATACTGATTACCGAATATCGCGAGGTTGGTTTATCCGCGGATCATATGTCTTTCCGCGGCGTTGGTCAGATTTCGCGGCGGTTCAATATCTTTGGTTATCGATCGTCGTGAAGTTGGTTTTATCTAACGGTTATATCTATATTATTCGGCGACCGGTGGTTCAATGGTTCGTAATCGGTTTGCGTGTGGTCGTTCTGACGATTATGTTGCCGACGTGATTGTTTCGTCGCGATTATATTTATCGTCTTCCGTGTAGTTGGATTACAAACCGATTATTGTCTGATTTTGCCGTTACGTGGTCGGTTTAAACGATTATCGATGCCGATGTGGTAAAGGTTGGTTCATCCCAGTGATTTTCATATTTATTCCGACATTGAGATGGGGTTTACTCAATAGTTTTGAGATGAATTTGCATGGATGATGACATTAATTGATCTACCATTAATAGTAATAACCCTTTATATTAGAATTGTGATTGGAATTATCTTAGTTTATGAAGTGTATATGTCCGCGAACTTTATATTTGATGGATTAGTGTGTGTTAACAAATTTATGTTAGGAATTATTGAAGTTGGGATTATCTGGAGTTTAGGATGAATACATGATCTGAACCACCTTATTGATCTGGATTAAAGTATAAACATTAAATATTTTGGATTATGATATTTTCATAATGGTTATTTTGTTTATGATGGGTATATCATTTATATTTAATGTATTCATGATAGATTAGAATCTTAAAAGTTCTTGAAATATGGGTTAAAATCATGACATGACATATATTGTTGACTTTGATAGGTTGGTTTTGTGATATTTACTCATGAGACATTACAAAAAGAGTGGGCGATGAGATGTAGAGAAGAAATTTTAATTAAACGTTATTCATATAAATTGTACCACTCTTGAGATTTCTGTTTCTCCGGGTTTATTGTTTTTAATCCATTCCTGGTCGAAACGAGTTCAGTGAACAACATAATCAGAATCGACAAATCCGCATGGCAGGTGATGTATCTGTCCCACCTATCATCTTTGTTTTGTTGGACCTATTTGTTTTCGTTGTAACCTAAAATTAGTAAATCACTCATGGAATAACTCGATCGTTAATGTCAAACTCATAACCAAGGTCTATTATATGTTATTGATTGTTCCGTTTGGATCAGGTGGTCGTGGATTTTTATCATATATAAATAGAGGATATTATGATCTTGGTATGTTTATATACCGATTGAGATCCTTAGTATTCTAGGATTGTACAATGGAATCATTTCAGTGGGAGTTCACGAGATATGGAGGGGTATCAAGATGTGATCTCATCATAACATCACATTATCATGTAGAATAGGTGATGACTGGGATATGTTCAGATATTCCACGTGCATGTTATGAACCATTCTCCATGTTTAATTTCGCCAGATGTGTGTTAGTTTTGATCCATATCATGCGCCCGGGTGGAGGAAGCAAACCTGTGGGTATCGTGTCCAAACATAACTCATGTCCATCAAGGATACTTGAATGTGAAGACGACAACTCATACGAGATACTTAAATCTGAAGATGGGTTAATGACGTAGTATTTTGTAAATATATTAGAATAATCTATGATTGGATTTACTTTGGCGTATAAAAATTGTAAAAAATTGTAGATCGACTTTATTGTGAAATATTACAAGAGATGGTTGTTTATGAAGTCTCAGAAATGACTATAAGACATTAATGGTGTGATATGAACGTAGATATCTTTGGATCTCAGGATAATAGATTAAAATGAGGAATGCAGATAGGGAAAATCACGTAGGTATTTGAATAAATCATGATTTTACCTGAAAGATTCATCAGTTATCTGGATCATTTCTGCTGAATCGAGAATGAATGGGCTGTCGGTGCCAAATGGTGTAACTGAACTGGACCGATTAAATTTCTTTGCTGGCTTTGGACGGAAGCTTATTTATCCATCCCTCAAATTTTTGTACACCATGGATCCCTTGACCAAGCCGAATAATCTTGTTCTTTAGAAAAACCGTAGACCCCAAGTAAATTATGAATCGTTTGTATAGCCGT
The DNA here is from genome assembly GCA_016808115.1 of Tetrastigma voinierianum. Classification (NCBI taxonomy): domain Eukaryota; kingdom Viridiplantae; phylum Streptophyta; class Magnoliopsida; order Vitales; family Vitaceae; genus Tetrastigma; species Tetrastigma voinierianum. The sequence continues at coordinate 353,084 of JAEQBH010000222.1, read as the reverse complement.
CGAAGAATTCCCTAAATAACGTTTTGATAATAGTCCATGATGATTGAAGCTAGTCAATGACAAAGTTCGAAGGATGTTGTTACGAGCCTTTCATGGTTAGATGTTGTTTATCACCTCGTTCACTTTGTTCAAAAAGGTCGTTCGCGAGAAGGTAAAAACCAGATGGTTACCCTCATATAAATCATGAATATTCCACTAACTTTCGTTCATTCTATTGAAATAACAAACCCTTCATCTGAAATGAAAGGTGTGATTGAAGCAGCGGATCATATATAATATCTTAAGATGTTGGTCTCTCTGATATGACTTATCTGAGAACATGATCTGCGTGAGGCTGAGGGAGTTCGATAAACAAATACCGTATAGCTGGTTTTAAACATCATCACGAGATAACTTGCTCCGCCTGATATACGCTTTTTATCATTATCGACTGGGGGCATATATAACTTTCATTTTTCTCGTACCGTGATGATTGACCTCTGAAGCGTTACCTGGCATTATCGATTCGCAGATCATTATAATGGCCTTTGAACTACCGTCGTATCACCAAATTGCGCTAAATCTATTTTGGATTTTGATTGTTTTATATCGAACTGTTTCACAAACTATGTTTCAAGTTATGACTTTAATTCCGAGTTATCTTTTATGGTATCATTAAACCTGGTGTTGAAACATTATTGAGTCAAAGAACAGACAGTGTAATCTTTATAACAGTTTAAAGTAACAGGAAAAAGTAGATTCTGTACATCGGACCAGACATCAGATGTAGAAAATAAACATTTTATCTTCAGTGAAACTCACAAATGACTGTATGGGCTGTTATAGTTGCGATTATCGGACATCAGATTATCATAATACCAGGGAAGAGAAGAGTTCGAAGTAAAATAATTACCGTCTGAAGCACCGACTGTTGCTAATATTATCCGACTATCGGTCAAGCCTTCAGTCAAGAAAGAAAGTGCGTTTTTCCAGCGATGATCGTGAAGATCTGAGTCAGGTCGAAACTGGGAAACAATATTTGTTTGCGACAACTATGTTTCAAAATCATCTATCAATATAGATTGGTTCGTATTGTTTGATCCTCATTTCAATTCGTCAATGGATCAGTCAAAGATTGATATTCAGAAATCGCCATCCTCAGTTCACGCGCTACCGCGTTTGATCTTTGTTCAGAAGAAGTCTTGTTCCATCAACTGCCATGTTTCGTTGAAATAGAATGGTATATAATCAGTTGAGTTTCTGCCGTGAAGCTTTGTATAACGCATTTTACGTCCTATTGATTATGGCTTGCGTAGACCGCTCTATTGAAGTAGAAGAAAAATATTGAGTAAGGTAGTTTTCCTTATATTGCGATTTGTTTCGAAACCAATTGTTTTTAAATTAAACCTTAAAAGTATATAACATAAAATTTGGAAGAGCTTATGATTTATAAAAATTGTTTATCTTGGTGATAATGAAGGATATTTTGACTTAACTCACAATATCATTTACAAATATAAGATTCTAAAACAATCGTGAAAAATTGATTATCTCTTACATAGAGATTATGTTAAGAATTATCTCTTCCTTGGAAGATTTTTAATTATTATATAAGCAGATTTTGTTTGAAATGGAAGTATTAGAAAATAAAGAGGAAAAATGGAAGGAATTTTTTGAGAAAATCAAAAGATAGGTTTAAACAATGATTAAGTGTCTGCATTTGTTTTGTTAATTAGTTTTCATTTTGTTATTAACATGTGAAAACTAAAGATTTAAAAACATATAAGATAGAAGATTAAATTATATGTTTTCCTGATGAACCAGACATAGAAAATCAGTTTCTGTGATTTTTGAAACATATCTCAGATGACTTTGGTTTCACACGGAACAGCCAACGACTATCGATTCGCCGCTGCGCTATCATATCATATTTATGCAACATAAGATGAATTAGTGACCTATCGAGTTGTTCTGTTGCATGTGGCGTTTTGCGATAAGGTATATTAAACTTCACTCATTACAGTGTATTAAAATGAGGTGCCTCATAACATTTGGGCGTGTGCATGTGGGTGATAGACCGTTCAGTGGCATTTGATGCGAAAGACCCATGTATTTCCATTAAGGTTATGACGAGGATTCGATGGAACAAGATCCCACGTGTGACTGAGAAATAAAGCCTGGTACTCCTCATGCATAGCTTGCAACAATAAGGAATTTTTAATAGCTTGAGCAACAGTAGTGGGTTCAGTGTCATCTGAAACCGTAGTAGTAAGACCATATTTCGGATTCGGTTTCACAATGGAATTCTAAAGTCGAGTAGTCATAGAATGAGCATTAGTCGAAGCAGATGTTGGTAGCCGCAAAGGAGACACAGGTTGGTGATGTGGGGCAACCGAGGATGTCGCAGATACGTCAGGGGATGCAAGTGGCAATTCTGCAGGAGTATGGGTTGTAGAGGCCTAGGTAGAGTTGACACAATGGTTGACTGCAAGAGAAGGGCGGAACCGGCAAGAGCCATGGTAGGAGGGACTCGTGCGGGTTTAGCCAAAGTGGAGATAGAAGTCGTGATTAGGGGCACGGGTCGTGGGGACCACAAAGGTGGTGGTCGATAGTGCATAGGAGGGCCGGGCTGCTGTGTCGGTGTAGATGGTGGTCCAGTCGAATTGTTGGATCAATTCTGTGAGCCCGACTAGTTGTTGGAATCAAAATATTTGTGTTGTTATGACCTAGTCGAGGCAGCAAGTGACATAGCCGGTAAAGTTGGGAAAGCGGACTATGGGTTCATGAGTTTCAACTGTGCCTCATAGTTCAATAGTTTCTCAAAAAGTTCCGAAAAATCAAGAGGAGTTTCCCAAACCTGCAAGGCATGAGAAAGTTTGGAATATACGGGATCAAGTTCATTGAGAATACGAATTGATAAGTGATAGGCGAAAATGTGTGCTATAAAATGTGTACTTTATATCTGTGAAGTGCGCGTGTCGCCCAGTAATATATTAAGAGAGTATAAGTATCGTCATGAGGATTGAGTTACTAGTAAACAGAAATTGGGTAATCTTGACTTTATTTGGATAGTGGAAAATATGAGAATAAAAAGGAAAACAAATAAATTAAAATCCTAAGCTAACATGTAAGGATAAGAAATAAAGTGGAGAAGTCTAGGGTTTAGATTTCATTTGGTTAATCCTTATGCATTCTAGTCCAATTCACCCCCAATTGATATTCCAATCACCTATTAATGGTAAACCTCACCTTTTTATATATGAATCTCTCTCAATAATCCACATTCTATCAAGACTTGGTATCTTTTGTCTCTACTCAACCCCAAAGGCTGAAACAAAATAAACCCTAGAAGCTAAATTCTACATAAAACTATGAGAATCTTGTCCAATGGTGAAATGTGATGCCCCTACACATGTCTAATTTAACTCTCATTCTGAAATACTTGAATTGAACCACAAGCATATCAGGTGGCACTTACAAAGCATTAACATGTAATGATGAATAGAATAGACATTTTAATAGAAATGTGCTTCAAATATCAAATAGAAAATAATCAATGTTTCAATGTAAATCATAAACAAACTACATCTAAATCCCTAGAAAGTAAGTTAGTTCATGGAGAAAGAAATACAACCATAGAAAATGAAGAAAAGCGAGAAAATAGGAAAGAGTGTAAAGATGAGCCCATTGCTTCTCTTTAAATCTCCTTATTCTTCTCTTTCCAAGGCCAAATCGATTTCCTCGAAAGATTTGCCTTTGGGTGTTTTTCTCATCCAAAAGAGATATTGCTGCATGCCCCTAAGAGCTCCTCTTGTACTCCTATATTGAACTCTCCTCTAAATGCCTAATTTCCCTTTTATGGCGAATCAAGAGAAGCGGTGGGATGAGCTGACAAAAATCATGGGCCTCGGCATCACACTATAGCGTGATGGAGTTGACATTGCAACGTGGCAAAAATTGGAAGCTACAGGAGGAATGAAAGCCATACCAAGCTGAGGTGTGAGAAGCTCACGCTATATCGTGTTCTCACACCGTAGCTTGAGTGGACTCCCGCTAAAGCATGAGGCACTCATGCCTTAGCATGAGTAACTCACGCTAAAGCTCTTACTCAAGCTAAAGCAAGAGCAACTCACGTTTTAGCTCAGAATTTCATCCCGTAACTTCGTGATGTCATATATTGCTCATTCGAACTCCGAATCATGTGATCTTGGTGTCTACGAAAAGCCCTCAGAGTCTAGAATATGCCGATGCCAATGAGAGAGTCATAGAAGGACATCACCTAGGTGAAATGATCACATGTTTTGCGCGACTACATGATGACTTTGCCACTTTTTCTTTGATTTCGCTTGTTTCCGCTCAATAGTTGGCCTAATCACAAAATTGGGAAAGTATAGCATTAGGACACTTATTTATGTCATAGAACTAATAAAACCTAAGCAAAACATGGGGATAAAATGAGTATCTAAGATACTCATCAATCGAGTCAATGAAGTTTATGATGTCTTTCATATATGCTATAATTATCTGATTTTCTTGAGATAGGTTGGCGATGGCCACGAAATTCCATAATTTGTCCATGCGAAGGTGACGCATCTTTTTTCTCCAAGGTGCTCTAGGTAGCACGAGAAGAAGTAGATGAAGCAACAAACGTAACCAAATTGGTAGAGATAGAGCCAATTATTGCATTCAATAATAGTTGATCTTGACGAATCCATGGCACAAAGGCAAGATTGGGTGAAGCAACATCTAAATCAAAATTAACAATTGTGGCAGGCGGACATGCTAGTGTATCATCAACATAACCAAAGAAGTCATACCCAATTAATATAGAATTAAATTGGGCACGACAAGCAGAGTAGTTTGTGGAATTGAGTTTGAGAGGGGCTTGAGTAGTGACATTAATGGCAATTAAGGACTTCAAGTGATGGACAGAGGTACAAAGGGAGGGGTGGACAAGAGGGCTTGTGGAGGTGGGGGAGGTGGTGGCAAAATTGCTTGGTGGCTAGGTGGCAGACATGTTTGGCAAGGGAAGTTTTCAGCAAGGTTGTGATGGCTATGGTTTTGCTAAGGAGCGAGGCGGTCGACAAGGAAGGGTCGTAGTAAGCGACAAGGAGGAGAGGCCCGTGGTGTAGAGAAAGAAAGAGAGGTAGGGTTTTTAGTGAACCTTGGACACGATACCATGTATGGGAATTTAACTTTATTAGATAAGAATAATGTTTGCTTATATAAGAAATTACAACAGAATAAGGGTGGCGAGATTAAATAAACGATTCAAATTTAGATAATCTTATCTCCTATATGGAAATGCTGAGATCGTTCTAGAAACAAAGGTTTTACAAAATACTCATTTTTACTATTTTAAAATTTTTCTTTAAAATAATTATACTTTAAAAAATATATATATTTATTCAAACTAGCAATATATAGATAGAAACACATGTATCAAATCACGAAAAACTATAAAAGAGGAAACACACATGTTCATAGCATAATAAATCGGCTCAAAGTCTACAAATTTAATAATACTATAGTGAGTAGAATACCTATGACTCAAGTTCTATAACATACTAACGACTATAATATGATTTGTTGTCTCTATTTGATCGAATATGCTTTACCCTCTGAATTGTCCGCACACAAATAAAACATCGTAATAAAATGACAACACAAAACCAAACACTTCAATAAGACGACAACACAAAACTAAACACTGCAACAAGATGAAGAAATCACGAAAAACAAAATAAAACTCCGATCTATGTAAATAACCAGTTTATTAGGAAATAGACTAATAGTGTAAATGGGTAATTTCAGGCCGATAATGACCCAAAATTACCCCTCCATGCTTATGGAAGATGAGTGGGCTAGAAGAGAAAGTTGAGAGAAAATAATACTTACAAATTTTTTTTTTTTTTTTTTGACATCTATTCAATTTGCAATACACCATAGTCATTTGTTCCTTTACAAGCTTGTCCCCACTAGGACTCGATCCCTAGACTCCTCACTTCTGATGCCAGTCTGAGCTCTTAGCCACTTGAGATAGGTCTTAATTGCAGGAAACTTACAATTTTAACACCTTTAAAAACTATATTTGACACCACTACTTTAATTTCTATATTTAAAAAACTTGTTATATATATAAATATATACATAGAGAGAGAGAGATGTGTAGGATTGGGATGAATTATGTTCTACCATCCATCTTCCTTGATTGAGATGAATTGTCAACAAACCAAGGAGTCTAAAAGGAACAAGCATGTTAAATAACAGGAAAATGCTCAGATTTCCAAGGAAAAAGGCCTCTAAAATGACCTTAAACGACCTCTAATGACCTTGACTACCAACTAACTATTGAGACTTCAACAATTAAATTGTCTAAATAAGCATTGAGTAAAAGCTAAGATTGAAGAACTCCCCTTGATTTTTCATCTCTCTCTCTCTCTCTCTCTCTCTCTCTCTCTCTCTCTCTCTCTCTCTCTCTCTCTCTCTCTCTCTCTCTAACTTGATTTTGTGGGATAAAAACAATGTCTATTCTATATTTCTTTGTCACATACATTGTTGAATGTGACCTTAGCCTCCTTTTCAAGGTCCCTTCAATCAACACGTCACAGTTGTATATTCTAAGTTACATTTATATTTCTTTTGATTACGGAACTACTGCCAGAGTGCCATATCTTCAAGAGAAAAACTTTTTGTGTTATTTATATATAAATTATACTTTAATTGATAAGTTATTTATTTAGTTTCATGAGATTCATGAATAAATTAAATAAATTATGAGATCCTTTTCAGATAGGAGACCTAACGCTATATATGTACGAGTAGGATTTATTTTAATTTTATTGATGTATTATAAAATTGTAACGATCTTATGGAACACGAAAAAGTTAGTTTTCCTTGATTAGGACATAACGTTATATTTATTCAATCATAGTCTTGTGGTATTAATTATACTCATATAGATGCATTTTAAAATTATGAAGGCCTTAATGCATTTTAAAATTATGAAGACCTTATTGAACTTAAATTTAATGATGTTTATAAGAAAGGGAATGCGTTCTCATTACCTCAAATATGTGACACATTATTTGTTAGACCCATAATCTTGTAAAATATAACAAGATAATTATATATGCATGAATTATATATATAGGGTTTTATTGTTTAGGGTTTGGGGATGGGGTTAGGGTTAGGGTATAGGATTAGGGTTTATATTTATTTTTTAAGATTTTAGGTTTATGTATCACATATCCCATGTGGATTTAGCTTTCAACAACATAGAACACGTTACGGGAGATGTTGAAGGGGATTGGTTGCTCTGTTATATGCATGCTAATGGGACAAGTGTTTCTCATTATGGTTCACCTTCATATTTTTCGTGGTCTATATCATACTAATTACCATGAATATGAATATATATATATATATATATATATATATATATATATATATATATATATATATATATATATATATATATATATATATAGAGAGAGAGAGAGAGAGAGAGAGAGAGAGAGAGAGAGAGAGAGAGAGAGAGAGAGAGAGAGAGAGAGAGAGAGAGAGAGAGATATAGAGAGAGAGAGAAAGAAAAAAAAAAGAGTGTGTGTGAGAGAAAGTTTATGGAGATATAATTATCTTGTTATATTTTACAAGATTATGGAGTGCAGCATATAAAAATAGCGTGTCGGCGTATATAAAGGGTGGCGTTGATCTTGATCAGTTAGCGCGAGGAAGGCATCTTTGAGTTTGGGCGTGAGGCGCTTCTGCGCCGACATTCGGTATTTAGTTTGACCCGAATAAAGGGCGAGCCCAGGTTAATTTGAGCCAGATTAATAAAGTCTACGTGGAGTCTGTTGAGGAAAATAGAATGTCGTAATAATATATTATTCATGAGTCCGGTAGAATCTCACTTAGATAAGGAAAGAAGGAAACCGATAATAAGACATCATCGAATCGGATCCCTCAGAAGGATCCCAAACGAGAAGGAAGATTATTCAAATAAAGCGCTCTTTCTATATCCCTTACAAATCGATACCAATAATAACAAAATATAAAATGATCAGAATAGTCACAATCGTGTGCATTGGTTGAGCATCCTACTTTATAAATGTAAGAGTCATTTTTATTCGATGAAAGTCAGCGAATCTGCTTGATCTAAGCGGTCCTAAGCATTCTACTTTTTTCTCTCGGAAGCCGGCTTAGGCATCGGGCGGCCGCGAGGCCGAAGCCACTCGCGAGCCCCGCCTAACTCTGTTTTTTGCGAGGAGGCGCCACGTCAGGCTACGGGACCGGCGTGCGCGGCGATCCCGCCTCGGCTAGGCGATCCAGGCTACATCCCGGCCCGCCCGACCAATCCGGTCGGCCCGGCGGCCCTACTGCGAAGCCAGCCCGATTCAGGTCGCGTGTCAGTTGGCGCGCGTATGGCGGAGCAGCGGCGGTTCAGCACCACAAATATAAGCCCGATTTCCGATTCTTACGATGGTAACGACTTCGGAACAACTAGCGGAAGCCAGCCAATCACTCGAGATCTGAATCGTCCGAACCCAGCGCGAACGGCCGACCTCGTATTGTTAGAAGCTTGATGCAGGCCCGGCCGCGAGGGCCACGAGGTGGAGGCACTCATATACGGTGGCGCGTGGCGAAAAGTTAGAGCGACTCACCGGACTTAGTAAACGACCACGGGGCGCGAATAGCGAGCTTCAGGAAGGCCATGATATTCCCCATGTGAAGAGACGACAACATCGGTACTCCCCAGAAGGAGTTGAAGCTGACGAATCTAAGCCCAGGCAGAGCCTGGGGACCATCCTGGCCCGCGGAGAGGAAGCGACGAAGCGTCTTGGAGGCACATGGGGGACGGAGGGTGCAGCGTCCTCGGTAAGGAGCGGGAGCGATCGTAGAGACGAGAGGTTCAAGAACCTCCGGTGAGAGCTACGTAGTGTGAAGGAGGTGGTGAGAAAAGGACGTGCCCGACACTATGGACACCTTAATTCTGACAAGGCCCCGGAGTCACCTACTACCTTGGTAGAAAGTACTCCTTCGGCAGACGAGTTCGAGGAATGCCGCGGGTGGGCGTTCGACGGTACTAGGATCGTCGATCGTGCCAGCAACTACGAAAACGAATGGAGTACGCATGGATATCAAGATCGGTCACGTCTGAAAGCTTTTGCTATCCACAAAAGGCCCGGTAGGCGTGGTTGATAGACTGCAGTCATTGATCTCCTCATTCAGGGAGTTATCCATTGCGTTCGTCTCTCACTTCATTGGGGCCAGGACGTATAGAAAGCCAAGTTATCACTGCTGACCATCAAGCAGGGCTCGTAAGAAAAGCACGAGTCTTATGTCAATGATTCAATGCAAGTCTCTAAAGGTAGATATCTGACGAGAAATTCGCGATCAGCTGCGTTCGATTTCTTTGGCAAGGTTCGGTCGAAAGATTTAATGTTTTCCATCTCCAAAAATCCCCAAACGAGCATGGCGAGAGGTGCTTTCCCTTGTGAGAAATATATTAACGGTGAGGGGCCCTCATATCTAAGAGGGGCTCTTTGCTCCACAGAGGCGGGCGAATGACGACGGGCTGAGAGCCCACAGATGAACAAGCGAGCCAGGGAAGGATCTCCGAGAGCGTGGAGGCGATCCTCCCAGAAAAGGCGTAGACCTCGGGGCCCGAGTCTGGGTCCATCGCCAAATCAGAAGGCGACGAGGCCGGTGTGCCTCGATGATTTCACCCATACCCGACCTCGATTGTCACGGGTTACCCAGTACGAAGCCCGAGCGGTTCACGAGGTGTCGACTCAAACGAGTGGACCTGCCTGACAAGGGACAACTCAAGTATTGCGAGTTCCATAGGAATTTCTGGACCGCACTTACGGACCCATTGCATACATTTCGAGAGGAAATGAGTACTTGTCTGTAGCGGATACCTCAGGAAGCTTTATATCCCATGAATCGAGATTCGATCAAGAAACAAATCCAGTTCCGCCCGAAGCCCTGCTCGGCGGGCGGCACGACTTCGGCGCAACAATCCGAACGAAATCGGTATCGGGAGGATTCGCGGGGAGGAATCATTTCGGCTGGAAGGCGTTCACGCGGCGTGGAGTGACGGGAATGGCGAAAATTCAGCGATCATGCAAACTACCGCATTTCGACACATCCATCCGTTCTCGACTCGAGATCTAGAGGATGCGCGCACCCCTCGCAGCGGCTGACCCAGCACATTTGGTTAGCGCGGGTTGTGGCGACAAAACGATTCGCCGGTGTCGACAGCGGGAGTTCGGTAGGCCTCATCTTCACGTCGACCTTTGATAAAATGGACATCGGAAGGAAAAACTAGAACGTCCGTGCCTCTACGGGGTTCTCGAGAGGGTATTACCTCCCAGACTCAATACAATTGGTACTCGTGGGAGATTCCTCATGCGGCGTCTGGCCAAGGTGATTCCTCGTCTTAAGGCGCCCGTCACGCTTACTAACATGTTGTTCAGGGGGCCTTCTCTCAATCTCACAGTAAAGCCGTCCCTTCCGTATCACGCTGATGATCAAATTCTACCATAAGCGGGGTAGGAGGAATGGTTTGAGGGGACGGTGGCTAGAAGTGCTGCCGACATCCATGAAACAAAAGCGGTCGACGACATACTCTGTGGGCGGAGCTTTCGACATACGTGAGGTACTCGAGCCCTCGAGGAAGAATTTGGAACGGTATTTGATGGATAACTGACCATTTGAGCATCTCGCCTATATCGACTCTAAACTGGCGGAAGACCTGAACCTCCTTATCCATTTTTGGGAGACAAAGCGAGGCGTCTTGCATGGAAGCAGACGGATATGGGAGGAATTGATCCTCACGGTAATCACGTTAGGTTGAGCGTCGGCCCTTCGCTTTTGAAGCCCGATCAGCAAAGGAGGGAACTTCCGCGTAGGAAAGACCAAAAGCCATCAACAAAGAAGTGACCCAAACTCCTACCAGGCGGGAGCGATCGGGTAGAGATACCTGGATAGGCCCGTGATGTCGTACTGTCGAAAATGACTGACAAATGGCGACTCTGCATCGACTCGCCGGCCATGCAACGTGAAAGATGAAGTACCTCTGCGTGAGATGAGAACATGACTAAACCTCAAAAATCTGCCATATCTGTCACATGTCTGCCCAGCAAATATAAGTGCTCGTGCTGGAGATATCGATCACGAGGGGCCAGTGTATTGACTACAAAGGTTACGCACTGGAAACTGATATGAAGGAATGACTTCTAGAAGAGAATTGAATATGTAAAGATTACCTAAACTATTGATTAATTTAAAGTATTGGTTTGAAACTGGGGTTATACTCCCTTGTCGCGTTGATGGGTTGTCTTACCAAATATGTTATTGTCGATATATTTCCAATATGTCAATGGCGGAGTGATCTTTTCTACGGGGTATCCTCTCTCGAGGTATATCAGCTATCATGAAGATAGAATCGAGTATATCTCTATCCAGGCTCGTTAGAAATGCATTAATGTCTAACCCCGATTGCCACCTTCGGGTTCGAATATCTCTATTTAGAATCAATGAGTCTACTCTACCCCGGATCCACGAATACCTCATCTCTCACGAATCTCAGATCTCGGTGTAATTATACGATGTTGACGGGACCGTCGATATACGATTAAATCATAGGCATAGAATAGTTCTAGACATATTGAGGAAATAATGGAATAATATAAAGTTGCAAACTTTAATCCCATAGGCACATATGACGAGGTTCAATATAACCACAGAAATAAATCTAGAACATCATGAATGAAAAGAAAGAAAATGTTTAGAATTAAAAACATCCCATTCTCCTATCAGGGATATCGAACAATGAAGGCGGAGTCAAATCCAGGGCACTTCCTCGAGAGTCACGTGTCACTACGCTCCTGGAATTTGGGCGCGCCGTTAAATGCGGCTTCAGATGCCCTAATTTGAGCCATTACCGTACTTTAAATGATGAAGTCTGATTTTAGGTGGCACGTCGCGACATTGGTGACATCGCTTGACGTGGTGACGTGCCGGCAGTAGCCAGTCACTTCTTTTCAACTCCTCATTGTTCCCAGCTGCTTCCCAAAGAAAATTTGCTCTTTTTGCAGCTCAGTGAACACGCAATCACACCGAGACATAAATCGGGGGATCTAGCTACAAAAACTATAAAATTATTATAAAATAAATGTGAAAATGAAGAGCAGAAGCCCGAGTATGAATGTTAGTGTTTTTGGGCACTCATCACACCCCTGGCACCAGTTTTTCGCTTGCTTGTCACCGGCGAAGGCGGCTCTGCGGGAACTACCTACATGGACTGACGGGACTCACACAAACATAGTAATGCACATGCTTTGAAAAGTAGAGGATCGAATTTGAGGCCGATGGCCCACCTCCCATTTTGCTTTCGGCGATTCGGAAAATGCATGCGGGTATTTGACTTTTCGTGGTCGATTGAGATAGGTGGAGTGACTTGTGCATCGAAATCCAGCTGGTGTTCGATAGCCTTTCCCAAAATCCTATGTGCTTATAATGGTGACCTCGGTATATGGGTTGATACCCCAGCTTAAAGTTGACTCACTATTTGGAAGAAACCCGACTAGAAGGATAGGAGCACCCGCATTTTATTCATGTCGACTAGCCCAGAAGCGTCCTGCATTTTTAAAACAAAATGGAAGAATATCTAGTGCGAGTTTTAGTTGAATTGTTCACATGGCGAAGGGGATCATTACAGTTTGACTCCCACACGGTTAGTTAAAGGGCACAGGCATGCAATTCCCTTGAACTTCCACCCACGGGGAACACTCGGCCCGAACTCGGGCTCTGGGTTGCGTGAATGATCCATCTTACGTCCCATGCCAGCGGGCAATGAGTCGATGACTCCAGCCGGGTTGGCTCGGGCATTAGGCACGATGAGCCCGCCCGGTCATTTTAGGGATTCCGTTGGATGATCGCTTATTCTATGCATATCACATTTTTGTCGTATTTCTTTTTTTTTTTTTTTTTTTCTCTTTTTCTATTGTTTTTTGTATTTTTTTGTTATTTTTTTCTTTTTTTTTTTCAGTTTGGGGCTGATGGCAATCCTCTTGATTGGGTGTCCCATCACTCCCGAGTAGTTCGAATCTCAGAGTTGATCGAACTTTGTGGATTAGTTCGGCTTTTTATGCATGCTGAAAGTCACTGGTGTGTGAGTGTGATAGGGTCTTTGGTAGTTTCTTCGACTGCAGGGATCGGTTCACTAGCCCTTTTCACATTCGGCTAATTCTGGGGCATGTCGACAAATGTATGCGTTGAAGTCTATAGTAGTTCAATCAAAAATGATCACGTATTCAACATATTTTTTACATATCACAGCATTATTACATGTGAGAATATCTAAAACACCGCATGAGAAACGACTAACCTGTGACTCATCAACATGAAGATGCGATGCCAAATAAACTAAACTAAGAAACTGAAACACCACGCGATAGCGCATGCACAAATACACTAAAGACAAAACCACGACAATATGCGGTACACACTAAAGACTACATACCTCTTAAGGCAGAAATGTGATAAACAAACGAACATAGTACCACAGATCACCCGCATTTACACCCAAACAAAATATCCGTTGCCCTATTTTAGTAAGATAGAAACAATAGAGAGGAAGGGGGGACTTCCACGAAGATCAACGTGGTGGAGGGGTGGTGGAGGTAGTGGAAAGCCGGGGCGGCGAGTACGGGCTGCATGGCTGGCTGGCTGTTTGTAGAGATGATGCTTTGATTAGCCGGGAGGCGTGCGTGTCGGCCCGCACTTGTGAGCCTCCCCGTATCTTTGGGGCCCAAACGGGACTCGGTGCTCTTGGGTCTACGTCAGTGCGTCCAGCCGCTGGTGGTGAGAGCACTTAGGGTCCTGGTCCCCGGTGAAAGGCAGGGGGCTTGGCCGCTGAGAAATTTCAGCTGAGATGATGGTGGAGTGGGTGAGAGCCGGGTGAGTGGTGGAGGGGGTGGGTGAGGGCAGGCCGGCACATCATAAATCCTGAATTCAATAGCTAGGGTCAAAAGCCCGAAACCTGATACTCACTTGAGCTGGAAGTCCTCATCAGAGCTCATGACTTTGGAGTAGTAAGTACCTAGGGTTCGGGACCTTGGGGTGTACGATAAAACTTGATCGACTACCTATAGCTTTGATTAAGGGTGAAGCCAAGTGCCGGTATCGTCCGAGGGCGCCGACTTTGTTTTGCCTGACAAAGATCGAGAAGTGTCTAAAGTTTCATGCTTCTCATCCGGTTATGGAGGATGGCATCACGATAACTTTGCCCGGCTATATCGAGAAGGGTATACCACGTAAGATGGCGTAGTTGAACGCGACCGTTGGGCGTCACCTCCACACACGTTCCGTCGTCGGGATGGAGCGAAGTGATGAAGTGGTGCGGACCTTGAGATGAAGGCGAATGCTTGGCCTTGGGGTGACCCATGGCGCAGCTATTGATTTTCCACTCTCTCCCGCGGATTTCAGTGCGTCTGCGTATAATCTCGGGAATTGGTCAGGGGTGCTTTCGCAGACCGTCGAGCGACTCGAGAGGGACATGCTACAGGCTAGCCAATGTATTGATCGACTCACGCCTTTGAAGTCGACCCGATACGCCCCGCGCCCTGACTTTCTTGAGACATGGGGAGGCGAGATTGAGGCGTAGAACTCGCGCACCACACTCGTGATGTGCTGGATGAGGTGGATTTGGCACAAGGCACGCCATCCCTTGGCGCAATTGTCTTGAGGAAGAAGTCATCGAATTGGTGAAACCCCTTCTCATGATGAAGGATCCGGTTCTTGCAAATGGTGCCAAGCCAGGTCGGCGGCTTCGCATTTACAAACCGCGAGACATCATAAATTAGGGTCGGGTCCTCGTGGGTTGGGCGCTCACTTGCGGCAACCACGCCTCTTGCGGATATTGATCTAGAGCAGCGTGTTGGCCCCGATGGGCACCCTGCGGCAGACCAACGAGCACCTAATGTCTTCCAGAAAACTAACTAAGACTCGAGACTCGAACTCCTAACTCAAGACTGAGACCACTACTCACAGACTAAGAAGCCTGCAATGAACACTTATTGTGAAACCACCACGGAGTCACAAGAAGGTACCCTAGAATCGACCTGAGCTAGAGCCCAGAGCAGGTGAGGAAATGCCACAATGACTTGGGAACCCGGGAAGAGGGTGGCTCGTAGGAGCACAATGGGGGTCGGAGGAGCAGATCGGAAGGCCTCCAGGCCGGTGGAAGCAAGAGACTCAGAGCAAGTCCGGTGAAGCGGCCCGAATAAGGGGACTGGCGAGGTTTCAATTTGTGGGTGTGTCGCGGTTAAAGCGAAATGAAGCCCGATCTTGGGAACTGGCGAGGTGGCGTCGCGGCGTGCGAGAATCAGCGTCGCGACGTGACCAGAGAGCTTCACTAGAAGCGTCAGCGGCGGTGACCAGTGGATTTAATCCGCGTCGCGACGTTGGAGTCGCGTCGCGGCGTGTGAGTCATATTAAAATGGCCCGTCGCGGCGTGGGGATAGCGTCGCGGTATTAATGACGACTTTGCAAATCCGCGTCGCGGCGTGAAGACATGTCGCGACGTGGCGGAGGGTGTACAAATTGGCGTCATTGATGAAAGCCTGCGTCGACGTGACGGAGTGTTAATTTGGCGTCGCGGCGTGAAAATACAATCGCGATGTAATGAAGAAAATTAGAGGCATATTGAAGATTTAAGCGAACATGAACCCCTACTCTCGTACTTGTGACTCTGAGCTTATGTCACGTGGTTAGGAGCAAGAATCCTCCCACATTTGCATCCAGCACATCTGAGTAAACAAACAAGCTAGAAATACGATCACGGAATAAAGCCCCGGAATCCACAAATTGCGAGAAAATAAACAATAGAACTTGGAGCCCGACAAAGGGAAAGTTTAAGAACACTTGGGTTGCCTCCCGAGAGCGCTATATTTAATATCGATTGCTTCGGCGACCATGAATCTCACTTTGCGAGCATGATTTAGAAGGAGCTGGGAAATGCTTATACATCCCCCATAATGCTCACACCCGTATTGAGGTGGATGAAATGATATACATTCACGCCCTTGCACCACTTCTGGGGTGTCTTCTACGTACGATCATAGGCTTATCACGAGTTTTTCGCATCGTCTTGCAAACTCTCTGTGTAATGAAGTTGCGAGATATCGTCATTTGGATAAGTCATGGGTGCTTGTGGGTTGGAAGATATGGAAAGTGATCACAAAGTCTCCTTGGACTCTTAGTTTGAGTTCACCTTCTTGCACATTGATTTGAGCTTTCACAGTGGCTGGGAAAGGTGCACCAAGTATGATGGGGGCCAGAGTCGTCTTCCTCCGTGTCAGGAATGACAAAGTATGGCTGGAAGGACCCGAGGCTTACCAACTTTTACTAGCACATTTTAGGCTATACCTCGAGGGGGTGTTGGTACTTGACTATCTCTTGAGTTGTAGGCGATTGTGGTTGATTTAGGTTCTCCCACGACTTTAGCCTTAAACATCGAGTGGCATCAAGTTGATGCTTTCCGCTCCGAATCACATACAAGGGAGCTTTTCACGGGTACTTTATTCCATGAAGCAGTGTAACAAATTTGAGTCTTGGGAGTTTTGAGAAGTTTCGCTGCGAGGATGGCCTTGCATTCCTCGGTTAAGAGCGATGGTCCATATTCCACTCCTAACTTCTTGCCTCAAGCTGGAATCTCCTTTTCATGAATTTCACGTAACTAGGCATGTTCTCCGATGCCTCAAAATGGTATATTAATAATAGCAAGTTTTTCTTGAAGATGTAGAAATTTTGCAGGCTAGCTTCTCGATTTACCTTTCTTGACCTGAATGCGGGTTGGTAGACGGAGTTCATATTTTTTATCTGACGCCGGTTTCTTCAGCACTTTTTTATTATCCTTAAGAACTCTCACATCTGGGCAGTTTTGCTCATTTCCATCTGGTCGGTCGGGATCACTTTGGTGCTCCTGGCAATTTTCGAAATTCTCTTTGCCCAAACTGCTGGCTGGGATTTCTGACTCCTTCCACTCCTTGGTGATGGCTTTCTGACCTCTTTCCACGCCTCTCTAGGGTTTACCTGCAGGTGCTTGTGATGATCAGGTTGCCTTTTACTTGGCCAGTTGGTGTTTGCCCGTTGAACCTCAATTTCCTCGTGTGCGCAGTTGTTCGATTGGGTTTGCACATTTAACATATTGCGCCAGTCTCATTCATGAAGCGGTGGAAGTCGGCATTTGTGCGAGGAGCTTGATACAGTCATCGCACCGGAAGTGGTTTACTATCTGAGTTTGTGACATATTGTTCGATTATTCCTCTGTCGCCGCATGATTATTACGGTATTACGGTTATTCATGCTTTACCAGCTATGATTTTGATTTTGATAGTTGTTTTGTCTGACCTTATTCTTTGAGATTGATTAATTTGAACCTAGGCATCTTGAGCTTACTTTCATAGTTTGATTTCATTAACATTACGTGCTATTACAATAACATTACTCCACGAATTCACGCCCGCTCAGTGGGTTGATTCTATATAGTAGTTCGCGGTTACTTTGTCCTGTTTAGCTGTTTACCGTCGGTGCGCACGCGATTAAACAGGTATTGGGGGACCTCATTATGCGGCTGCCACCCGCTGCTTTCGCGGGTGGATTTTCTCTCTCTGAGCGTTGATTAATGTTGGTCGCATCGTATGAATTTCATAAGCAGTCTGTGGTTTTCTTCATCGGTGCTCCTCGGTTGAAACGTAATCATTGTTACAGTCGCGTTTACCGGGCCAATTTATAGAAGGTGTGGACCCCGTCCATCTAGTCGATCGGTGGTGTAGGGCACGCCATGATGGTCGTGAAATGCGTCCGAGTAGCCACTAGGTTCTCCCCACTACAGTTGTCTGACGTATTGATCTCTTACGAAAAAGTTGAGCAATTTCGAGAAGGTGGAAGAACTTGGTCAGAAATTTTACTTGAATCGTTCATGTAGTAATGGAATCGGTGCGAAAGGTGACTAGTTAGCCGGGTGTTTGGCTCTATCCCCGGAGTGAAATTAGAGCAGTGTAACCTTAGAGCTTCTTGATCCTTACGTTGTACTTGATAATTATCGCAAACCGAGGGATTTAGTCAAATGCATCGACCGGTTTCTCATGGGGTAATCCATGGAACGAGATATTACGAAAACATCATAACATGTGAGCTTTGGTGAGTGTTGCACTTGAGCATGATGAGTATCTCGATGCATTTATCTGAACAACGATCGGGAGTAACTGAACTTCGTCTAATAACATGAAAGGATGTCTGTGTATAATTGGCACGGGCGCGGTTTGTAAGTGATTCCCATTTGACCTCTCTGTAGTTCGGTCGCATTCCGATGCGAGATTTTGATCTTCATTATTTTCCATGAAGATTACGTTGGTTTCTAGTACATTACGTTCTCTGTTCTCGAAGTAATGTGCGAGGTTCTTCGGCTCGGGATCGAACAAATGTAGATTAAGCTTGATCTCGATGTATGTACTTGCTGAACCACTATCTTTGCCGATAACCTGCGAACCCGACGAGCAGTTACGGCGCGTAAAAATAAAGCAGAAATAAAGAAAATTTCGGGTAATTTCTAATTGCGTAATTCTGCATATCAATCTAAACATGTTCCTTTTGGCACACGCGCTAAAGCAACAATGACAGCAGTGTATGGCTATCTTTACATATCTTATGAGAGTATCTAGTAGCCTTTGATGGCCATAGTATTGCTTTTAAGTAAGTGGAGATATCGATCCAGACAGTGTATTGACTACGAAAGGTTACCTTTTTAGACAATAATATGAGGGTAGCTCTAGAAGAGAATTCAAATATGTAAAGATTACCTATTTATTGATTAATTAAGTATTGGTTTTGAAACTGGATTATATCTCCTTATCACATTCCGATGGATTAATCTTCTAAATATGTTGTTATTCGGTATATTTCCAATATGTCCCGTAGCAAGGTGATCTTTTTCACTGCGGGTATCCTCTCTCGAGGTATATCAGCTATCTACGCTGAATAGATCGGGTATATCTACATCCAAGACTCGTGTTGAATGCATTGTGTCCTGTTGCTGGCGCTTGGGTTCGAGATATCTCTGTTCTAGAATCCAGCGAGTGCTACTGCGGATCCTGAATACCCTCATCTCTTTCGAGATCTCGGGATCTCGGTGTAATTATGCAATGTTGACGGGACGTCGACGTCACACGATTAAATCATAGGCATAGAATAGTTACGACATATTGAGAAATAACTGAATAATATAAAGTTGCAAACTTTAATCCATGAACATATGACAGGAGTTCGATATAACTTCTAGAAACTAAATCTGAGACAATAATGAATGAAAAGAAAAGTATTTAGAATTAAAACACATCATTCTCTATCAGAGGATATCGAACAATGAAGCGGAGTCCGTCAAAGGGCACTTCCTGAAGTCTGTGTCAGCTACTCACGGAATTAGATTATACATAGTTCGTCACGCTTCCGTGCCACTTTAATTTACGAGCCATTCGTACTTTAAATGATGAGGTCGCCGATTTTGGTGGCGATCGCGGCGTGGTGGCGTCTCGGCGTGGCGATTATTAAGCTAACGCGCCTTTCCGCCGTTGTTCGGCGCAGCTGCTGCTCTTTACGCTCCGATGAACCTGCGATCACACGGACACCAAATCGGGGATCTAGCCACAAAAAACTATAAAATTATTATAAAATAAATGTGAAGAGAAATGAAAACCCAGGCGAGTGCAAGATGAGTGTTTAGGCATCATCGGCCGCGAAATCAACCTCGTCGTATAGATGCCAGCGGACCATGAACTCCCTCGGGTTTTATGGATTCCTTCTCATTTACAACCCGGATCGGTATGGACCCGGGGTGGCCAAAGAAAGGCGTCGTTCGTCACGGCGCGCGGGGAACTATTGCTATCATGTGATCTTGTTCGGGCTTAAGCCTTAGTACATATCGGAGGTTGGTGAATCGGATGTTTAGGAACCCCGATTAGGCACGACCTTGGAGTGTACATAGATGACATCTTTGGTAAAATCCACCTCGAAATTTGGGCTCCACACTTGGCTCATGCATGCAGGCGTTCAGATCTTGAGAAACTACGACATGAGCGAATCGGCTAAGGTATTGCCTTTGGGTATCGTGAAATTCTGGGTTTCGCGAGTGACCGCCCAGAGGTGGAAGCGAGGAATCCAGGGACGAGATAAAGTGTACTCGACATGCCTTTAGTCGACATAAAGGAGTTCGGCGCCTAGCAGGGAAGGATTCTTGCCTTAAAGCGGGTTCGTATCCGAGGCGAGTGATAAATGTCGGTAGTTCTTCCGAGTCCCGAAGGCTTTTCAATGGGATACGAGAAGTGCGAGAGCATTTCAGCCTTGAAAACATATTTAAGCTTCCCACCCCATTCTGCTCGAATGCCCTTGCGCTTCCAGGGCTCAGCCATGAGAGTCCCCAACCGAGAATACCCAGATGAAGCAAGGGTGTTACATAAACGGGAAGTCTCGGGAAGGGGCGTGGAAATTAGGCCATGGGGCCCGGGGTAGGTTTGGGCATCGGATACAAACGAGGCAGCGATAAGGGGCGGTCTTGGCCGGCTTCATGCATGGAGTTCACCTTAGCGGGAGACACCCTTTCAGCGCTCTGACAGCGAATGACCTCCCCATCCCGGAAACTCTGTAGATGGAGCCCTCGGCGCCTGGAAGCGGAGCGGGGTCTAATCTTGACCTCTCACGGAAGGGAATATGTAGACATGGAAGTACGCACTTTCAGTTCGGTTCCAGGCCTCCAGAGCAAACGGGCCGAGGTATGGGGTAGTCATGGCTAGGCCTCGACCTCGGCTCATTCAGCTGGAGTTGACCGGTGGGGTGCACGAGCTGGCTCCGATTTGGAGGTAAAGACAGGAGATAGAGACACTCTGAGCTAAAGGTGGAAGGATACGATCACCATGTCTCCCGAGGGTACGGGAGTTATTAAAAGGTCGATACGACCGGTCGAGAACATGTCCCAGGCGGGGAGAACTCCGGGTAGGCGCCTTAGCAGAAGCTAGAGACAGCCCTTACAGGGGAGAGACCTCGGCCGGTCGACACTGTCGAATGCACAGTGAGGGCACTGTCGATCTGCTTGATGTGGGGTTGCTCGGGGTCGGGTCAGAAGCGAAGTGGATGGACCCATTTGGAATGTTATATAATAGACGGCGTTTACTTGGCGACCGAAGGAGGCGGCTAAAATAAGGGCGAGATGCGGGTTCACTAATCATAAGGGAAGCACCTGAGCGAGGGTTTCTACACGATCCTCAGAGTGTATCGCAGGGAAAGGCTTGTTGAATACGTGCTAAGGGAAGTTCACGCGAGGGGTATGTGCGGAGAATCACGTGGGGCTCGAGCCTTGGCGGGAGGTCTTGAGACAGCAGGATACTGCGGCTGTTTTCAAGATCACCGGCCGGCTGGTGAGAAATGCGAGATGCACTTTGTGGGAGCACGCGAGATCTCCCGCCTCCCAATCCCCGAGGAGCCCTTGGCGTGATCCACAAGGCCCTGGCCCTTCCACGTGATAGGGTTTGGACGTCTTTTTGGGACCTCTTGCCCCTTGGGAAGAGACGATGTAAAGTTCATCGTCGATCGCAGTGGACTGCTTCACCAAATGGGGTACGGCCAGACCTTTATGCGATCACGAACATAAGATCCTTGTGATTTTGTGTGGCGGTATCATATGCGGGTTTGTGTCCTGGGCCACACGGTGTCGGACAACGGAACAATTAGAGCAACGCCAAATTCGAGATTTGTGCCGAGCTCGGAATTAAGGTACTACTGGAGTCTCAGGCTGCACATGTGGATCTAGCAGTCGGGCGGAGTCACCATCGAGGAACCACTTGGGTGGCTTCAAAGACCAGGTGGAAGATCTCGAGAAGGAGAGTGGGTAGAATACCTCCCAGGGTGCTATGGGCTTCTGAGACAACACGGTCGACCAAGGAAACCGTTCGCCCCAGCCGCCGGCACGGAGCGGTAGCCCATGTCGAGATCGGACTAAGGCCCGAGGATCGAGTTAGCGGTGGTGGAGCACAATGACGGGCTCTCGGGTAAATTTGGATCTTTTAGATGAAAAGCGCAGAGCAAGTTCTAAGGCATGGAGAATACCAAAGGAAGACAACAAAGATTTTCTGACAAAAAGTAAAACCCGAGGAGTTACATGCGGGGTGATTTGGTCTTAAAAATGCTATGAATGAGGAAGAATCGACCCATGGAAAGAATTGGGCCCGGTGAGAAGGCCCACATCATATCTCGGTAGGTGGACCGGGCAATTCACGAGCTCGAAACGAGGAGGAGGGAAGATTTCTGACATGCTTGGAATAGGAGCATCTTAAGCGTTTTTATCGGTAGACCTTGGTTTTTGTAATCTTAAATGGAAATTTATCAATTTTTCGGTTAACGATTCAGCATTTGCGAGGTGTCTGTTAAGGCACGTCCTGAAACAACTGAACATACTAATGCTGGAAAAATTACATGCAATCTTGATGGATCGTTTGGAGGAGGACCACCTGCTTTGTGGCCCACGTCGAGTTACATTTAGCTGATCGGTAGTGTCATCGATTAAATGCTTGGAAGCACTCGGTCTGAAGCCGTTCCCTCGAAAAACTTGACCAAGAAAAAGGAAAAAATGAAAAAGGCCGAGAAAGGTGGAAAGAGGAGAAAGAAGAAGAAAGGGATGGAAGGAGTTTGTGCGAAAGTGGGAGAAACAAATGTGGAAGAAGATGAAAAACAAGAAAAAAGGATGGAAGGAGTTTAGGCAGAAAAAACAAAAAAGGGGAGAATGAGATGTGGAAGAAAAGATGAAAAGAAGGAAGGAGAAAGAAGAGAAGGAGAAGAGCAGAAAATGGAGAAGGCGGCCTTGAGAAGTACCGCATCTCTCGAGGCGCGTTCAACACGGAGGTAGGGAATAACACTTGACTCCAGCAGGAGACAGGAGAAAGTACGACTCGTGACATGAGTCGTGGAGCTGAGGCCGGGAGATCTTGGGGTGGATCCCGACCAAAAGAGACCACCGGACTTGACCTTCATCTCGCTCGGGTTTACGATTCACGCACGGAAGAAATGAGAATATTGAAGTATAAACTCCATAGCGGTAAAGCGCCATTTATAAAAGGCGAAGCATTGAAAGTCACCGACGTTCAAATTCTCCGTAAATTGGCATTTAAAGCATTCACTTCCTTTCGAGAAAATCGGTCGAATGGCAGCGCGCAGCGTGAGGATCACTTTGACTAAGCTCGTCTACTCTGCCCACCAGTCACTACGAGGTCGGTATTTCGGTACACATCGCCACTAGGCCACGGCGCCGAGGCCAATGACACTTTGGCCAGGTTCGTACACTTTGCCGCAGTCACGCTACTGGTCAGCGGATCATTTCAGGCTGTCGCCATCGGCCACGGCGCCGAGCCCGGTAGCTCACCTTGGCGGGATCGTCTACTGCGCACGATCCGCCACGGCTGCCCGAATTGAGATCAGCTCATTGCTCTCGTCATTCGGCGCGTGGCGGGCGGCATTCCTTTGGCAGAGTTAAATGCCCTTTCTGCGGTCCGCTACGAGAGTCGGTCGGCTCATTCACGTAGCCACTTTCGGCGCGGCGCCCCGAGCGACTCACACGCCCAGCGAGATTCGTCTACTGCGCGCAGTCACGCTACGAGAGTGGTCGATTCATCTTTACGTGCGCCATTGACCCGCGGCGCGGGCAACCCGACTCACTTTGGCGAGTTCGTCTACTGCACAGAATCACGCTGCCCGAGAGTCGGATCGGTCATTTACACATCGCCACTCGACCCGGCGGCGCGCGGAGCCCGGCGACTCACTTTGACTAGTTCGTCTACTTTGCAGTCCGCATTTACCCCGAGTCGGATCATTTCGAATTTCATCGCCGCTCGGTGGCCCGCGGCGCCACTGACCCAGTGACTCCACTTTGGCGAGTTACCGTGCTACGCGCACGAGGAATCCGCGCTACGAGGGGAGTCGGAGATCAGCTCATTTCCTACGTCGCCGCTGCGGCCACGGCGCCGAGCGGCCCGACTCACTTTGGCGGGTGCGTGCACTGCGCGCAGTCACGCTACGAGAGTCCGTCGGCTCGAAGGGCTACGCCAGCCCGCGCGGCCACGGCGCCAGAGCCCGACTCACGCCACCCGAGTTTGTCACCCTGCAGCTGCAGTCCACGCTACGAGAGTCGGATCATTTCAGGGCTACGGCGATCCTTCGGCCGTGGCGCCGGGCCGGTGACTCACTTTGGCGAGTTCGTCTATTCTACCGCAGGTATCACGACCTAAGGAGTCGGTTCGACTCGGGGCGAATCGGCCGCCAGACCCGACGGCTCACTTTGGCGGAGCTCAACCAATTCTACCTGAGGCCATACGGCCAGTGGTTTATTTCAGCCCGAGTCGGTCGACCGGAGCCCTAGCGACTCACTTTGGCCAGGCTCGATCATTCTACGAGGGCCGTGCGGCCCACAGAATTCGAGTTGATTCGGTAGTGTTGATCTGACCTGGCTGACTCGCATTAGCGAGCTCAACTATTACCTGAGCCATGCGGTTTAGGAGTCATTTCAATGAAGAGAAATGAATCGGTCGGCCAAGGCCCGACTCACATTGATGAGCTATTTGCTCACTGGGCCGTATCCCCAGTCTAGTTCGGCAAGCACTTAGGCCTTCGAGCAAGAAGCCTCGGGAGGACCGGGTTGAGGCCGGCCCGACCTCGGCTCGAGGGCGCCGGCGCTGGGATACATACGGAGCCACGAGGAGTCGATTCAGGTGGGGCGTCGAGAAGAGCCTGAGAGTGGGAGCCCAGAAAGAAATGGGGTGCAAAATGTGTGCTCATCGAGAATGAGGCTACATATGGCTTGGGGCCCCGGGCTGGCCGAAAAAACATAAGGGTGGGCATCGAGAGCGGGCGAGGGACGTGCACGGGAGATTAGGCACCATGGGGAAATACGGCCAATGGTGAAGAGGGGTGGGCCTCAGTGAGGGGTGCCGAGCTCTCCCGGGATGATGTCAGTGAGAAGGACCACTTCGTCCTCCTCAAATCCTTTGGGAAGGTCAAAGTTAAAGTCCGAGCCGGAATAGAGCGTATGACCTTCTTCGAGAGGCGAGCCACGAAGCCCCATTGATTCGAAACTTAGCTCCTCGGTCTTCAATAACCGTCCGTGAGCCAAAAAGTTATTTGGCATTGATCCCCCGCTGCTGACCGGCGAAGCTCCTCATTGGGCGTTCCGCCGGCGGCGCCTGGAGTGCAGCCTCGCGGCGAGCCCGCGTCCAATAGCGTCGTCTTATCCGCGAGGCCGTCTTTGATGTACTTGCGGCTCTTCCCATAGACTCTCGGGGCTGCCTTGGGAGCGTGAGAAGCTCGTCCACGCCGTCGAAGTTCATGCGGGCGGATTTGCGGCCGGGTCCACACAGCCTTCATCAGGTCGTTACGCGCGACCCTCGAGATCATTCCGAGCCTCACAGGCTCGCCTTCCAGGCGCCCTCGAGAAGCTATTCGGGCCTCGATCTTCCACACCCTCGGCCCCGAGCACGATAGAAGTGGTATATTTGGACTTGACTTCCACGGCTTCCTCGGTCATGCGGTTTGCACTCGACCTCGCGATTCAACTCGGATGCTGAGGGAAGCCACCCTTGCCTTGCCAGACGCTTTAGCATGACCGTTGTTTTGGCCTTTTCAGCCCAGGAGCCGCCAAAATGGTAGCCACACATCAGGCGGCGGGGAATGACATCACGGCGCGAGCTGAGAGCTCAAATAACAGTGGTCGAATAATGCGACAGAATGCGTGGAGACTTGGGAAGACTGGAGACAGGACAGTCTGCATCGCGGACAGCGCGACCGACCTCTTCGATCGAATCCTTAAGAATAATGGCGAGCTATACTTGTACGTACAGTTCGAGCATTGTAGTAAAGTCGTCTCATGATTCCCGAGGTTCACGTCTTTCCTGGCACTCCTTCAGCCCTTGAGAAGGTGACTTAACCTTCTTGTTGGCGGAGTTCAGACCCAGTAATAGGCGTGTCGCCATGAAGCTACTCCAGCATTCCCACCTGAGGACCCTACACTTTCTGCGTGGACCGAATGGGACCCAGCGAACTCAAGCATAGGGCCGCTGGCAGTCTGATTTTATGGATATGAGGAGGAGATGGGGAGATGAAGATGCCCCGACCCGAACTTTGACTGGCTTGAAGCCTATCTTTCCTTGAATCAGGGTTTTTCGTTTCACAGCTGCTTGGGACTTCGGGACCTTGCTCCTCCATTTGGAACTGACAATTCCCCTAGTGGGTTTTTGTATCGGGAGGCGGGAATGGGAGGAACTTTCATGAGGTGGAAGGAGGTGGGGCTCTCGAGGGCCGTGACAGTGGATACCTCGAGACTCGGGTGGGGCCGTGGGCTTAATCGACTCTGCGTGGGACGAGGAGGGACTGCGACAAGCGCCAGCTATCTTTTGAGTAATCTTGACAGCGGGGATCGATTCGGGCACACCGAGCATGTAGACGGTCTGAGTCGGGAGATGCCAGTGACTACTTGTCTGATTATAGAGCGGGCGAGACGCCGAGATTCTCGGGGTGGATTTGAATACCGAACGCCAGTGTAGATCCTTGTGCGAGGGTCATACTCCCAGGTCGGCCGTGAAGTAGCGTCCCTTCCCGACTGTGGGAGGAGGCGAATCGGAAATCCGCACGGAGGAGAGTCGGAGCGCTAGAAAAATAAAAAAAGCCCTTGGATGTCTCCTTCGGGCTAAAAGGTAAAAGCAAGTATCTTTGGGGTTGGCTGGGGCACATCCACTGAAAGCCCGGCGAGGCTAACGAAATACAGCCCAGTTACAGGCGCCGAGTTGAGGACACACATTGAAATGTTGCTTGAAACCAGCTTATGAAGGATGCGGAGACGAGGCGGGTTATCGAAGGCGGCGAAGAAGCCACACCCCGTCTTAGGCACGGAGACCACATAGAATTAGCGTCGAATATGGCCGAGCAGCCGAGGTACAGTGGCGTGTGAAGATGGCGTATGAAGAGCCAGAGCGCTACTTTGAGTCCTGATTAAAGCATGTTAATAAGCGGATCTTAAGATATTAGGCCCCAGTATTTGTCAGATTCACTTTCCACACGCATCGAGGAAGAGGAGGCACCTCTGGGGCGTCTCGAGGGTTCGACTCACCGGCCGAGCGATTGGAACCTTATGGGTCTCGTCCAGGAACCGGCAATGACGAAGAGTCTTATCGATCCCAGCGAAGAGGCGGGACCAGTGAAGTAAATAATGAAATAAGGTCGACCCGATGACCTGGCAGCCTGCATTCGTATCGCCCGAGAAAGGAGACGAGTCGAATCACGGTCGGACCCAGGAAATCGACGGGAAAAGACTATCCGAAGGCAATGAGAGAAGGGGCTGCACTTGCAAGGCTCAGACAGACTAAGAGAGAAGGAAATCCGAGACTACGGCCCAAAAAGCGAAAGAAAGGTCGAGGAAGCGTGGCACCTGAGACGAATGGCGTCTACGAAAGAAATGAGAAGCTGAGGGTGGGAGAAATGAGTGCGAAAACGAGAAGAGTCATTATTATCGTAGGAGCAGAATGACGGCGGCCAGAAGCCCCTAACTAATCCAGGCCCCAAACGGACGCGTGGAAATTGCACCGACGAAGACACGTTGCATTGCCTGCCAGTCGCCGTGATACGAGTGCGAGGCGGCGATGGGATTCGAAAAATAAGGTACCGTAGAAAGCCCTTGCCCATGCCGAAAGAGCCCGGCCAATGGCTCGCTGAGCCATCCGGCCCAAACCGAAGGAGAACATGCATTGGAGCGTTTAGGCGCTACAGTGGCGATTCAGTAGCTGGGTACTTGACTGAATAAAGGGCCCGACGGAGTTGGCCCAAAGGCCAGATTATGGGAAGTCTCATATAGATACGAGAAGAAAATAGAATAATTACTAATAATATATTATTTATAAAGTCCAGGCAAGAATACCACGATAAGGGAGAAAGACAATAATAAGACATCATCAAATGTTAGTTCTCCAAGAAAGGATCTTTTAGATAGGAAAGGAAGATTATTAAAATAAAGCTATTTCTTTTCTATGCTCCCTTTCAAATCAGATGCGATATTCCGCGAAAATATCCCATCGATGGGACCAATCTAATCGCGTCAGTGGTTGAACATACACTATAAATACAAGCCACCCACAAGCCGGTGAAGATGCGTGATGCTGGCGATTACCAGCGGTGCAAGCATTATAACTACCGGCGGGCGGCGTCGGGCGTGGCGGGCGAAGCCTCGCCGACCATATACTGTTTTTTTTTGCGGAGGAGGCGCGTCGATAGCTGGGGCTTCCGATGACGATCTCACGCCGACCCAGGGCGAGTCAGGAGGCTGGCATTGGTAGCGATGATCGGGTCCAGTCAATGACCTCTATGCTCGACTGGTCAGTTAACGTTATATATATATATATATGTATATATATATATATATCTATCATATCCCTTATACTTATATATATGTATGTATCTGTGAGAGGTGAAGGTTGCATAAATTTTATATTGGATTAAAATCTTTTTTTATAAATACAATAACATGATATGAGAATATTAATTATAAGATTAATGGTTATTCTCTATTGTATGCTCATTGAAAGAAACATTTCAAAAAATTAAAATTCTACCACCTCATGATTTAAAGTTCATTATCCACGGATGTGTCTTCACGCTTCTTTCTTTTTCATTTATATAGCATTTCTGTTTAATCACGCAACTTTAACATATTGAAGCAAAGCTGTGGCTGCAACCATTGCGTTCCACTCCATATCATGGCATTTCTTCATTGGATAAGAAATCTAATCCAATAGTTTCTGTTTGTTTTCTTGGAAATCAACCGTGAAAATAAGTCATGCATTTTTTTATTTTGAATCATTAATAAGATGTTAAACTCGTGTTTAAATCTAAGGAATTCATTTTCATTTGCTAGCTTGGATTATTCTCTTTATAGTATGAATAAAAAATTATAGTTATCATTACCATTATTATAGAAATGAAAAATGATTTCACATCATGGATGAAAAAAACGTGTTTTGAAAGTGGAAAAAAAATGCAATTTAAAAGTAAGTAAATTATTATAAATAGTCTCAAAGTTGATTCCCATGTCTAATGTAACACTTTATTTATTTATGTTTTTAACATCTATTTACTTTACAATATAATATTATAATATTCTATTCTTATAAAAACTCGTACATGATCTTTTTACTATGCATCACTCGGCCTTTAACCATTAAGTCAATCCTCATTGATCTTTATTTATTTCGTTTTACAATATTTTTATGAGTCATCAATTATAGTTATTATTAATATTAATGTAGAAATGAAATGTGATTTCACACCATGGATAAAAAAAACGTGTGTTAAGAGTGAAAAAAAAATCAATATAAAAATTAGTAAATTATTATAAATAGTATCAAAGTCTATTTCAATCCCTAGTGTAAAACTTTATATATCTTATTTATTTAGTTTTCCAATATTCTTGCGAGTCAATTCAATGAAACGTGTGATTTAGATATCCTATATATATTTGATAGAGAAAATAAATTTAAAAAAATTAAATGGGGAGAATTATTATTTCAAAGCCAATTGTGCTTCAAATTTCACCCCAATGTCATATAACCTCCAAAATTAATAATAAAGATATATAATTGGGGAATTATATTAAGGTGCAATGAAGCATCAAAAAGAATATATACAAAAAAAAAAAACAAAGACCCCTAAATCATTGAACATGTGTCATATGTCACGTAATTTTAAAAACATGAATTTGAATAGTAAACTTTATAATAAGGCCCAGCAGTGTCGCCGCTATAGCCTACGCATGTCGTGAAGGGAGAGAGAAGAAAAACTTTCTAACATCTCTTACACTTTTGGCTCGTAAATTCTTGTCGAAGGGAAAGAAAGAGTTTGTAGAATGCAAAAATCACACTAAATCTGTGATTATTTTTGCACAGTGTGTATAGGCTTGGCATTTGAATGTCCAGGATAACTACATATTATGTAACATATGGCATAAATGTATAATATCGCACAATGTTAATATCGCCGTTTTCGTTAATATAACTTCATTTTATTAAATATGAAATAATCATGAAAGTTTTTTATTTTACATCACATAAGACATTTTCTTTGATATCACACTCAATATTTTTCCATTAAAAATGATTTTTTAATCAACACAATGACTCATTTTTTTTAAAAAAAAAAACCCTCTTTCTTCAACCAAATTTTGGAGTTTGTATGGTCTTGGAGTGAATTTTGAGCTCAGCTAGACCTAAAACATAATTTCCCATAAATACTATCCGAGTCGCGATCTTCAACTATAACATAAATTTTTTTACCCCTTATTTATTTAGTTTTATAATTTTATGAGACAATAAGAATACTAAAACAAAGTGATAGTGATACTTATCACTAGATATAAGAAAAAAAATCACCCACATCAAATCTCACATTTTGATTCCGTATACCAGACTCTTCATTATCAGTGGTAAAGCCAAAAAAAATATAGTTAGAGGCATAAATATTTTTAAAGGGTATGGTAATATCTTTTTACCAAAAAGTAAAGGGTTCTTACCCCTTTATAAACATTTTTTTCCCAATTTTCCAAATAGGTATTTGCCCCCTTCAGCCTTATATAGATCCATCACTGTTCACTATGCTTATCTCTATATGGGAGTACAAAATAAAATCAAAGTATTTTTATGATCCCAATCCTCTTTAATTGAATCAATCATGTAGCCAGCTCAAGCTCAAGGTTATCCAAATTCCACATACATCGGAAGAAGATGGGAAGAGAAGGTGGGGCCATGCCGCCATGGCCCTCCAATAAAAATAACACAACCTACCAGAGCCCATCACTACCAGTTGGAGTTAGGTGGCCTACCTCCCACCAAAAAACAGTACCCGCCAACAATTCAAAACCATTTTTTTCTTCATTAATTATTCTTTTCAAGGAGAGGGGTTTATAAAAAGATAAAAGGAGGAAATGTATGTTTAGATATCAAATTAACTTTGAGGGGTAGCTTAATTAGTTCTGAGTTTACTCTCTATTGTACTCGTTTGAATATGGTCACAGATTGATGTGACCTATAACAAGATAGTCTTCGGATTATTCTACGTACAATTCAAAACCATTTTTTTTTCATTAATTATTCTTTCCGAGAAGAGGGGTTTATAAAAAGATAAAAAGATAAAAAGAGGAAAATTTTCGTTTAGATATCAAATTAACTATGAGGGGTAGCTCAATTAGTTATGGGTTTACTCTCTATTGTACTTGTCCGAATATGGTCATAGACTGGCGTGACCAATAACAGGAGAGCCTCTCGGATTATTCTACATACACTTCAAAACCATTTTTTCTTCATTAATTATTCTTTTCAAGGAGAGGGGTTTATAAAAAGATAAAGGGAGGAAAATTTTTGTTTAGATATCAAATTAATCGGGTAGCTCAATTAGTTTCGACTTTACTCTCTATTGTACTCATCTGAATATGGTCATGGACTAACGTAACCTATAATAGGATAGTCTCTCAAACGATTTTACATTCAACTTCGAATGGGGAAAATGGAGACATCACAATCAATTATATTTGAAAATTATTGATTGATATCACAATCACTTATGAAATGATTGATTGATAAGTAGGTGGGATAGTGAAGTCTTCACTATCAATTATCAAAAGATTGATTATTAAGTTGATTAGACAGACAGAAAATTATGATAAGTTCATACCAAAAGAAGAAGGCTATAACATATAAATATGTCTTTTTATGAACTACAAATTATAAAGGAAATAAATGTAAAAGATCCATTATTATCCTAGACTTAATTCACACCTATAAACTTGGAAAATAAATAAACCTAAATAGGCTATGATTTGGTTACAATTTCGGTTCCGCCTCTTCTCTTTGAAAACCCTAGTCGTCCCTCTATTTGTTCTCTCTTTTAGGCCCTTAATCGCTAGAACATAAAGATGATTTTTTTGTCATTCTTGGCTTGAAATCACCAATTTCATCATTCTTCTCCAGATTTTGGTTTTCTTTTTCAATAAAGTGATTTCTTCCACATCGATATGGGGGTTTCCTTTGCTTTTTCGTATTATTGTAGCTAACCTTTTGCGGTGTGTTTTGTCATTGACCTGCTGCGATATGTTTTGCAACATGCAGTTCTATCGTTGACAATTGGCTTCTTTGTGGGTTTTCACGTTGGTGCTTCAAAGGACAAAGTTTCTATTCGACAAAGTCATCTTATCAAATCTTGTTCGTTAGTATGCGGCAAGTCTGTAATTTTAGGTATTTTAGGTATTTTTGGATTACCAAATATGTAAGCCTTGAGCATTTTGTTTTTGCTTTTGAATGTTATGTCATCTTATAATAGTTTTAGTACTTTTGATTTTATGTTTCTTCAAATGTGTTGCTAATTTGAATCAATAAATTTATCTCTTTTAAGAAAAAAAAATAGAATGGGATTTTGGTTCTCTATATCACCAACCACATATGCCTATGGTAAGTAAATAAAGATAATAAAAAAACTTAAAAGGAAAAAAAATAAATTGACATGTATACCATACAATATCATCTAAAAATATTCCAAAATCTTCCCAAATACCCTGAAGAATTTACTCAATTATTAACTTCTAGCACCCTTAAGCTTGTTGAAAGTAGAAAACTTCAATTGGGAATAAGAGAAAAACTGAAAGTCTTATTCCAATAACTTAATTGAAATTACATAACAAAGTATAGGCATACGCTTACTAGAAGAATCATAAAAGGAAATAAAATCTAGAGTGCTAAAAAAAGAAACCCTACCAATAATAGGAAATAATTTAATTTGCACACCCTCAAACTCACAATGTAGCTCACCCATAAGCATCGAGTTTGTCAAATAGAAAAGCAGCGGAAGGAAAGCGAGAATGCGACTTGGTAAAAAAATCTACAAGCTACAATGAAGAAGAAACAAACGGCAAAGTGATGGTGTCATGCTTGAAGAGATGACCTGTAAGGTGGCAATCAATTTCAATGTGTTTGGTTCGTTCATGAAAAACTGAGTTGTGAGTAATTTGAATAGCACTTTTGTTGTCACAATACATAAGAGTGGGATGAAAAAGAAATACTCCCATATCTACAAGTAACTAACGTAACCAAACAATATCTTTGGTAGTAGATGTCATATACGATATTCGATTAGGGTTGGTGGGAGGACTTTCAGCCGGGTTGTTTTGAAACCTCTGCTTGCAGGAGGCTGAGGACTTTCTTGTATGAAGATGAAACGAACATGGGTTTTGCGTTAAGAGGCGTTGCCACATGAAGCTTGGAATGGTGTATGCATGTAACTCCAAAGATGAGGTAGATGACAGTAGAAGACTCTAAAAGATTGTACCTCGAAGATACCGCAAAATACGAAGAACAATTGCCTAATGAACTATAGTGGGGCTTAATAAGCCCGACTAATAACACTTGAACAACATAAAAGCAATATCGGGACGAGGCTAATAGTAAGATATCGTAGACTCACAGAACAATGAGTACGCGGTATAATGTAGAGGATTATGGCAGAAAGAGCACACACCATCAGGAGAATACTTTGTTAACTTTGATGCGTGAGAAACGAAACATGACCAAGGCGAGAATGTCCTAAATAAAAACTAAAGAAGGACTGGCTTGAAAGATGACAAATCGACGGTGCCGAAATGACGTACTTGATAAGCATTAGCAAACGCACTTTTAACTCATCCAAAACATATAATCCTCCCCCCTCCCCTTCCTATGGCTTGTCTTAATCAACTTCTAAGATTGCAAATCTTGCACAAAACAGCAAGAAAAAGAAAAGGTGACTAAACTAAATTACTAGAATCACACAACTGACCAACAGAAGCAAGATTCAATGTGAGATTCAAAATATGATAAACATTAGAGAGAGAGAGAGAGAGAGAGAGAGATTAGGGGTAACAACAAAACTAACACTTGCTAAAGGCATAGAAGTGACATCAACGGTCATAACAGGAATAGAAGACGAATGAGACACTTCCAGGGTAAAGCAAAGAAGAATCACTGGAGACATACGTGATGAGAAGCACGATCACAGGATCATTATGAAGACGACATACTTGAAGATTGTGAGTCAAGCCGCCTGGAAGAAGCGGTTGCAGCATGTGGCTATGGGAGCTTTGAAATTGCTTGGCCGAGTGCGAGGATGAGTTAAAGAAACAATAAATCTTGTTGCCCAGTATGGGCACAATGAGCTGTATAGCAATACTGGAGTGGGCATCGTATAACAATTAGTTATCCCAGTACCGAACTTCAAGCTAGATTGTTATCATAGTGGTTTGATTTCTGAAGCCTTGAACATAAACATTCCAGCCTGACAACATTGCTTACAGCGCACTCATCGAGAAGAAGTGTTATGATCTCGATGATTATAAAGAACAGCTTGAATATTTTGAGATATGAGAAGGTTAGATGAAATAATTCCCTTTGGGAATATGCTGACTTAAGGCATGTTTCTTTGTGATAACTCACTAACATTGGGAGATTAACTTATGGCGGGTGGAGGCTTTTAGATCCTTGAAATCACTCTGAGAGTCATCGATAAGCCCGAACTAATCTTTGCTTTACATTTTCTCTCTGTGATATAGGCATGCGTGCCGCTGAGAATTCATCGATTCTATAGACTTGATTGATCTAAATATGTCATGTAAAAATAAAACTCCTGAACATTCATATTCCTTTGTGAAGGTAGGAGTGGCAATTCGGCCAGACGAGAGCCGAGGTTGGGCGAAACCCGACATCGGTGCAGTCGGTGTTTGATTTTTTTTTGGGCTAAGGTCGATGGCCCCATTTCATGCAAAGATACAAGTGGAAGTCGGGCCAGGTGCATGCAGGGGAAAATTTTAGCGAGCCCAGTGAAAGGATAATTGTTGTTTTTTGTAGAATAAATTTAACTATTGACCGGCCTAATTCACGTGGGGGCCAAGGCTAGCCGTTTGAAATTTTGGAGCCCAGTGCCCTTTCTACTAAATAGCACATGTGTAGTCCTCAGTGATCTTCTTTCTGACATTTGATTGAGTGTACCATTATACACAGATGATCCCGAACCTCCTTTGCAAGTCTGCATACTTTTGACGTGTACGTTAGATATACGGTATAATTGTTAATCCAAGTGATAATTTTTGAACTGTTTGCTTCCCACGTATCTAACTCAGTAACATAATCCTTATTAGTACTTTTAGGTTTAACACAAGTTCCAATAACATATCCCCACCCTTTTTTTCCCTTTAAGAAAGTTTCTCATCATATAACTCCAATACGAATAATTCTTTCCATCTAACCTCATACTATCCATCCAACCTCATACTTACATATTGAAGTGAATCATCTCTTTCAATAGTCATAATCAAGAAACAAAAAAATAGAACCCAAACATTACCATATTATGAATTTGCTATACAAAAAACCACAAAAGAACGGCTAAAGATTGAAATCCATTGAAACCTTTTAACTGTAGGATCACGCCAAAAGAAAAATTCGGAATCGACGAGGCAGGCGTGCTTCAACTTTGACCAACTCATTGCGGGGTGGGGTTTTGCAGGGATTATGATTGAGATTAAATTCTCATGAAGCACATTTCTAATCTTATGTGAAATTAAAAACTCCAATTTGGGTGAGAAAAACTAAAGTCTTTATTATTAACGAGGTGAAATTACGTAATAAAATGTCTTTATAGCAACACATTGAAGAATCTAAAGGAAACAAAATTTAGAGTGCTAAAAGAAAAAAACCCTAACGATGATAGGAAATAATTTAATTTCATAAGACATCCTCAATTAAAAAACATATAAGATAAAAGGAGGGATTCACCAAACACAGGTACGAAATCTACTTCTCTTTACCGCGTTTCCAATTAAAATCCAAAAAAGTAGGCGTTTGTATCACAACAAGTAGTCTTTGCTTTTATACTAATTCTCTTAACAATACAGAGAGATAGATATAGATTTGCAGTTGAGAAGAAGTCTCTCTTCTCTACCCTTTGAGCTTTGCTTTCTGAATAAACAAAGCCCACAGTGAAGTTAGGCCACCAGTTTGTTTTCTCTTCTCCTATTCCCTTGGAATCAAAGCAAAGCTGTTCGATTCTTGGTCACCATCTGAACCCAACTTCACCTTCCTGTCTTATTCTTCACACCCTTCCTCTCCTTCTTCTTCCTTCTCCTCTTCTCTATTTACATCCATGGTGTACTGAGCTTGTTATTGCTGAAAATTGAGGTCTTAGAGATGATTTAATGGCAGGGTTTTGGAGGGTTAATTTACTGTCAGTTATGAAATTATTTGAGCTTAGTTGAGTTTGTTGAAGCTTTGCTAGGATTTTAGCTATGGAGTTTGGAGTACTCAGAATTTGGGGTTGTACCAGTTGAAGATCATATACTTGTAGTTCAATAATCTAATCCTGCTTTGTGCAGCTGTCTTCGATGAATACCCGGTACTTTTTTCCACCGGATTCGCTCTGCAATTCAGGAATCTCTGTATCATTTTCTTCCCTGTCTCCAGCAGGAGAGGAAAGAATGGCAGCTGGTGCGAGGAACAGATCTTCCCGAGCTCCGCCTTCGTCTTTCTTGATAAGAACAGCTATGAGGATTTCAAGAGCAAGATGGTTTAGCTTCCTGAGAAGAGTTTTCCATTACCAGAACGGATCAAGATCTGATCTGGGCTCAAATCCATTCAATTCCACCACATGGATGATCGTGGAGTTCATAGCTTTGGTTGTTCAAATAGGCCTCATAACTTTCACTCTCTCTGTTTCTAAGACTGAGAGATCAATCTGGCCTATGAGAATTTGGATTGTGGGATACAATTTCGGATGCGTCCTAAGCTTGCTTATGCTCTACTGGCGGTACCGGCACCATTACTCAACTCAAGCAGACGGTTTCGGCCTCCCTGACATCGAACAGCAGCAAAGAAACAACAACGAAGAATCCAGGTAACAAGATAATTTTATATCTAAAAACAGTTCAGTATCCTTTCATTTGTAACAGGAGCTAGCTACCATTTGATGCCCAACTGAAGTTTCAAGCCATAAGATGATATCAAAGTTTATATCTAAAAACAGTTCAGTTCAATATATCCTTTCATTTGTAACAGGAGCTACCACTTGATGAACAAGTGCCGCACCTCTCTTGAGCTCTTCTTCGCTATATGGTTCGTGATGGGGAACGTTTGGGTGTTCGACTCTCGCTTCGGATCCTTCCAACGAGCTCCGAAGCTTCATGCCCTCTGCATATCTCTGCTTGCCTGGAATGCTATTAGCTACTCTTTCCCCTTCCTCTTGTTTCTGCTGCTTTGTTGCTGCGTTCCGCTAGTGAGCAACCTTCTCGGATACAACATGAATATGGGGTCAGTGGATAGAGGGGCCTCTGATGACCAAATTTCCAGACTACCCAGCTGGAAATTCAAAGAAGCCATCGCCAATTTGGATCTCCCCAATGGCGTCGACAGTAAATCAGCTCTTTCAAGTGAAGATCTTGTAAGTATAGTCACTCTATTAGTACTAACAGAGTTAAATTTTGGGCTTGCTAACTGTTTTCAAAAGTAGTTATCTGTTTTTAAGAGTGAAAATTGTTTTTTAGTTTAATTCAAAAACAAATTTGGTTACTCTTTGATAGGAAACAGTTTCGAGCATATGTTGATTGCTTATAGGGTGAGAGCATTCCAAATTTCCATCCTATTGTTTTTAAAAACATTAAAGATAACTGTCTTTAAGAATTGTTTTCTGAGATGGGATTTCTAAAACATTCATAAACAAACACCATAATATACAATTAGAACCAGAAAAGGACTCATGAGCTTAATTCTCCATCTTACCATGGCAGGAATGCTGCATTTGCTTAGCAACATACCGCGAAAAGGAAGAGGTGAGGCAGTTGCCATGCTCACACATGTTTCACTTAAGGTGTGTGGATCAGTGGCTCAGAATCATATCTTGTTGCCCTCTCTGTAAGCAAGAAATTGAGAGATGATAAGAAGAAAAAAAAAAAAAAAACAAGTATTCAACAATGGAGGAGGAAGCTCAAACTAATCATACTGCTTTTTTTTTTCCCCTTTTTTCTGATTTTTCACTATGGCTTGGTTTTGTATTTATTTACATGGCTACTTGAGTGAGTTTATTCATTGTACATTGGACCTCACCAGTGACCAAGATTTTATGTTGGTTTTTAGCTTACTGCCTAAGGGCTAGCTACAAACCTCAAGGATACATATTTACCTTGTAAACTTTTTTTTTTTTTTTTTGAGAATGATGAGTATAAGAAAACACATGTACTTCTATTATACAAATCAATACTTGTTCACATACAGTATTTCTTAGTATTATTTATTAAAAGATAAATATAATATGTAAATACTTTTAATTTTATGAAATAATTCATTGAAAATTGGACTTTCTTGTACTTATTGTTTTAGTTCTCTAAGTGCATGGTATTAGGACAACCACCACATGACTTGCACCCTCAATGTCCATCTAAAAATGGACATGCTTTTATGTTGTAGGGCCTAAAAATGTATAAATGGCCATATTCATATGGGTGGATGGTCTATAAAAATCTTATTCTACTAAGTGGTTTTCCTCATATACAAAAAAGAGGAAAAAAAAAAAGAAAAAGAAATTAGCGTGCATTTTATCATTTTTTTTTTATTTGAGATGTGTTTGAAGGAATTATTTTTCTAAAAATGTTTTTAAAAGAATTATCTATCAAATATTTGTCTTAAAAATATTATAAATGATTTTTAAAAATTTTTATAATATGTTTTAAAATTTATCAAATACTTAGGGGTGGGTCATGTATTGGTGTGGACTTATATTTTTCACGTGTGTCCCCACTCGATAGCTAGAATTACTTTTTATAGTGAAAAAAAATGATTTTTTTAAAGATTTGGAGTCTCCCCTTATTTTGTTATTTTTTTAAAGGGAAAATAGAAAGATAAGAATAAAGAGCTCTTATGTGACTCGCTTATTTAGGAAATACGTGCCTGCAGCCTGAGTCCCGGTCGAGAGTCGGGGTTCTTATCGGAGTATACGGTGGTGAGTTGTAGCGTCGCACACAGGCGTATAAAGCGGTATCCCTTTAATGAGTTTAGGGAATTACGATAATTAATTAATTAATTATGGATACCGAGAAAAAGAATCACATGACTCAATACGTAAAAATAAATAAATTATTCACTCACAAAAGAAATATCTAATTTTCTTTTAATTTTTTTTAAAAGTCATAAGATCCAATTTTATTTACAAGAGAATTATTTGTATTTATTTTATAAAAATATTTATTAAAAAAAATGAACTTTGTCAAAAAGATTTATTATAACTAATTTAAAAAAGAAATTGAACTTACAACTTTATTTAGAGGAAAATGATTTTTTTTAAAATAGACAATCTTATTTAAAAATAAATGAATGAAAGACTTTGATTAAAAATAATATTTTGAATTATCTTTAAAACAACTTTTAGATTCTTTATAAAAAAAAAAATCATCTTTCTAGTTTTCTTTTATTGGAGAAAAAAATTGTTTATTAGTTTAAAAACAACATATTATGAAATTACTTTATTAGCTTAAAATTATTGAATTATTCTTTTTATTAACATATAAATTATAAAACTGCATATTCAATTTTGCGTAAGTAATTAAGACAAAATAAATATTTAATTATAATAATAATAAGCCCAAAAGTAATATATAAACTTATCCAATTACTTTCATTCATGCTAATGGTTCTCAAATTATTAAATAAATTCACATACAAATATCAAATATGTCATTAAACTAAGTCCATCATTTCATAATAATAATTAACATAAGAACATACTTTAATAAATTCACAAACAAACAATTTTTTTTATCAATTAACAAGCTCAATTTAATTGAAAGTTCAATATCATGCCATAATATTTTAATTTCATATATATAACCTAAAAACATAATAAAAAGTTTATGTTTTTAAAAACAACAATGTATTAAAAAACTACAATATTAATCAATAAAATATGATTTTTAACTACAATACAAATAAAAATAACTACAAAACCTATTCAAAATTTCATATTGTTTATATTTTTAAAATCATATTTTAATACAATATATTTGAATACATTGTTCTGGTTTCTACAATTATATTTTATTCTATTGTAGTTTTAGAGAAATGAGAACTTGATTGTTATAAGATTGAGAACTTAATTTTTAAAATCACATTGAATGCATTGTTTCAACTTTCCAGAACGATAAAAAAACTATCTTGTATATATGATTTTATTCAAATAAAAAATAATATTTTTTAAATTTTGATTTTTTAAAATAATACTTGAAATATATATATATATAACACATATAAATCATACATTTTTTACACTAACTAACCTTACGAATGCGATTTTAGGAACAATAAAAACTACAATTCGAATAAAAAGACATTTTTTTTATTCATCAAGTGCAATAGGCATATATGATTTAAAAAATCTACGGTATACGATATTTAAAACTTCTGATACCAGAATTAGATATAAAGGGTTGATCCTTTTCTAAAAATTTATTTGGCTTCAACGATCGAAAGTGGATTTGAATCTTTCGAAAAATTGCCACGAAAATTTGTAAATGATGGGTATTTATCTACCGTCTGCAGAAAAGTCGATTTAAAAAATAATTAAAAAGTAATATTTATGAAAGTCAATGACTTTTTCAATACAGATATACTTTTATAGAGTTTATAAAATTGTGATTTAATATATGACTTTTATAGACTTTTAAAAGTCTTAAAAGTCATTATGGAATATAGTATGACTTTTATATTATCTTTTAAAAATGCTTGTCGATATCACTGGCTGTAATTTTACATTAAAGTGCATTAAAATCTAATCGCAATCAAGAATCAAAATATCGTGTCTAAAGCGAGGATATTTCGGTGCGAATTTTACAGGATATATCGAATATCGGTTGATATTTTGACAAAGAAATCTTGTAAGCGAATTAATAAAGAAATCTTTGAAATTTATAGAAATCTTTGTTTAAAAGCATAAAGCAGCGTAAATAGCCAATATACGAAACTTTGTAAGAGAGCGATGTCATTTATAATTTATCGAAAATTATTACAATGATCTTAAGTAAAATGAAAGGCAGATGTGGCTCCGTATATTATTTGATGAAGGAATACACGTGCATTGAGAGGCAGGAGTATTCGAAATGTGAGATCTTTGAGATATTAAGATAAATCATGAAGAAAAAAATAATTTGAATTCAGTGGAGCACGGATGTGTAGGATGAGTTTGTAAAGAAATAGGATGATTTGGAATTTGTTATAGAGATTTTTGAAGTCGAAATAGTTGTTGGTTTGTCAAAGAAAGCTAATTGTGATTTAATTACATAACACTTTAGTTTGATTTTGGATTCGAGGTATCGTTTGGATCAAATGCAGATCAATGAAACCATTGGATCGAGCACAGGTTAAGATCAAACATTGGATCGTCGTATATCGGACAGTGATCTGGCGGATTGAATCAGTTAATTTAAAATCAATTGGATTGTAATAAGCATAACGGATTTAAAAAATGGCGAGATATGACGATATATTAAAAATTGAATATTTCAGTGTCTGGGACCAAATATCCTTGCGACACGATTTTTCAAATTAAAGTCGTTTATTGGAAAAATGAAAGAAATCGAGTGCAGTATACTTCAATATAACTAGAAAGATATATCGGTATTTTACGTCTCTCGACCGCAAAATAGAGGTTTGCTTGCTTTCCAAATTGAAAAATAAAAAAATCAAACTAGTGATATATCCGATATATGACCGTCTCGGCGGTTGAGTTTTTTGTTTTCCCGATTTGATCTGATTGTGGTTTAGGGACAGCGCGTGGAAGGCGAGATTTTTATGCCGAGAAATTCAAATTTTTCAACGACTAATAGGCGATCGGCGGCCCCGAATTCAATCGTGTTGATGTGGCCAGGATTTTCGTCACTTCGGAAGTGACGGTATATTTTTATCCTGTGATTGGATTTTGAATCTTTTGACTTGATCTGCGACCCAAGAATTTATTTTATAGCAATTTGAATCAGAGATACAGCGGAATCGATTTGATCAAAAATCAAATCCGACGGCCAAAATTCATTTTGAGGGCTTTTAATACGCATTTGATTTAGTCAATGCATAAATGCCCACTAAGAAAATGAGCATTTTCATTATGTCAGGAGAAATCTGTGAAGATTTCAAACAAACATATAGGTGAGCCACGAATTTCCACTGTCAGTGGAGGTTGTGGGTCTGATCGAAGAACGTTTATCGTCGCGTGTTTGATCTTATAAATGATGTGCTCATGCTTATTTATATCTTGGTATGAGTATTGTCTTGGCCAAGATGGGATCCTTGTCAAATGTTGTAATAGGAAGTGTGTCGATGTCTTGTTTGGTGAGAGGTGAAAGACCATAGAAATGTAACATATTAAATGTCATATTTCATTATTAATGTCATTCTTACGGCACACAAAGTATTTGCCAATTCAAAGTATTTTGTTAATTTATGATATATCGATATTCATATAAAATATCCGCGATATATCTACGATATATCAGATATATGTGAAATCAGTCTTGGAGTATATTCGTGGCGATATTTTTATGGCTGCATATATATAACCTTTGGATACTTTTAAAAAAACGAATGAAATATGGACCTTTGGGATCAGTAAGAGCAGATACGGGTAGTTAAAGTTTTACTACAGTCGAGTGAAGCGCGGTCGATTTTGAGAAAAATATAGACGATATAGCCACTAGATATTTTTATCGATATATTTAGATATTTTATTAATGTCTGCAGATGTTTTTACGAAATTCGGCTGCGTCTTGTGTTAGCAGGGTGCGGCTCTCGATATTTCGCCCGAGTGTCGACTCTTTGATATTTTGGTGAAATATCGGCTGATTTTTCTTGATTTTTAGTAGATTGGTTTTCGATTGATAAAATCGTGTCGATATCGTGGAGTATAGATATTTCGATAATATATCTATTAATATTGACAATTTTTTGTTCCTGGTCGCAATACACCTCTTAGCCTATTTTGAATGACTTAAGAAAGTGTTTTTAACATTCTTTGTTTAATGACAATGTTGGAGGCAAAACTTACCCATCATCAAGAATAATATGCACTGGGATGGGTCAAATTAACTAGCGAATTGAGTGGAAAATCCAAAAGAACTTTTGTTTTTGTTTATTTTTGCTTTATAAAAGAAGAAAGGAGGATTGGTTTTTTGTAGTTATGTGAAGCAATCAATAATCCCCTAAAATTGACTACTCAATGACTTCAAATAAAATAAGTGTGGGCCATTGTCATTAAACAACTTTTCTACATTTTGACTTTCCTAAGCAGTTGTCTCATGCTCCTACTCCACCCCACCAACCCACCTACTCATAATTAAAATAGCAATCAAAATTTTTACTATATTTTTATTAATTGTAATCATAGTATACAATTAATATTATTATTAATTATATATATATATATATATATATATTTATTTATTTATTTATTTATTTATTTATTTATGTTCAAATGGTTAATATTTACATGATCAAAAAAACTGGTAGAGAGATTTAGAGTTCATTTTCATTTTCAGGAGTTTGTTTGATCTCATAACAAGTTTAAGTTTTTAAGTGTTTGCACTACTGAGGGGTAGAACATCACATAAGGAACTTATTGATCAAATTTCGTCCAAATCTGAGGTTGTACACACCCTTAGATAATGTTTGAAGCCAAAAACTAAAATCATCGTCAGTCGTTGCACAAACCTCGGATTGCCACAAAATTTTACAGGAAGGTAAATCACCAAAAGAGAGATCAATTGGCCAAATTTGGGCTCAATCCAAGTTGGAACGCGTCCCCACAAGCCCTCGGAAGCCAATCATGTGAGTTTTAGTCTCATTCGCTTTGGGCGGCGCGTGTCGAGTCTTCTGGCTAACCTCTTCCTCTCACTAACCCTCCTTTATGTCTCCTACATAATTCTAGTGTTGGTCCGCCAAATCTATACTTTGATTGACACAAAAAACGATGAACAGTAACATGCAACAATTCTTCTCCGGGTACTTATTATATAATTATCCAATAAATATGAATTTATATAAAATTATCAAAATAAAAATAATAAATAAATCAAGGAGGAATACCTAATCTTGATTGTTCCAAGTTACATCCAAATATATATATATATATATATATATATATATATATATATATATATATATATATATATATATATATATATATATATATATATATATATATATACACTCAAACTTCTACCATGGATTAAGGCCAAAATAAAACATTCATTCATACAAAATTATAAATAACATAAAACATAAAACTTGATGTCATATATATAATTACATCAAATATACATGTAAAAAATAGAAGGATTTGGTTTACCACACACCGATTCAATCAAGGCTCTGATACCAATTGTTGGGATCAATGTATAGCAGAAGCTTAGATCATGATTGAATAAGATGTGTGATAAACTAATGTCATCATCCTTAGGGTTACTAACCTCTAGGCGTGGGACCTTTCAAGCTATTCTAGTTGCGATAGATCTGTGTGTGGGTGTTCCTAAT
The DNA here is from genome assembly GCA_016808115.1 of Tetrastigma voinierianum. NCBI lineage: Eukaryota > Viridiplantae > Streptophyta > Magnoliopsida > Vitales > Vitaceae > Tetrastigma > Tetrastigma voinierianum. The sequence goes on along the minus strand of JAEQBH010000222.1, from coordinate 308,388 downwards.
TGCCAAAGATTAGAGGAGAGAACACTCGCATATGTATGTAAAGGCTCTAGGGAGAATGTGTGAAGGTCCTAAGGAGAGAGGTCTATTTATAGACTCCAAATCCTAACCTTATAAGGTTACTTGTCTGACAAGCAATCAATCCCTACCTTATAAGGTTTCTTGCTTATCAAGTAACCAAACTCCTGTATTACTAGTTTTATTTCATCTTAAGTAATTAATTAATGGGTTATGTCATTAATTAGCTAGCCTGGGGATCAAACGACCAATTTTTAATTTTGGCTTTTGATCAACGGCTCGGATTGTTTCTAGAGCATAAATCCAACACCAATCAATTAATGAAATTATAGTGTTGAAATCAAAATTTGGCTTTCCATTTTGTAACGAAGGATTTGTGCTCTATCGGATATATTTTGGGTATTGAGGTGGCTTCTTCTTCAAAAGTTATATTTTCGCATAATTTAAGTACCATATTGATATGTCCATCATACATAACTCAAGTGGTAGAGTGTTTACCGTTTCAAAGAGGCATAGGACATAGGAAAGGGAGTCTTAAATTCGAGTCCCAATAAAAACTGTTTACTACCTTGAAATTAAAGTATAATAAAAAAAAGTACCATATTGATATGACATTGAGGTTTGACTCAAGTAGTAAAAGGATAAGACGAGTTTACAAGAAATCCTATGTTTGAATCTAAGAACATAGTACTATAACAATGTAATGTAAAATGAATAGAAGTCAAAAACAAAAAACTAAAAACTTACCATATTGATATCCTTAATCATGTTTGTCTTATTGACACTAAATATTTTATGATCCTCTTGAAGTTAGTATGTAGTATTTTTCTTTAGGCTCCAGTTGTAACTTAAAAACTATTAAGGAAAGAAAATATAGATGAAAAGTAAAAATGAAAGAAATTTTGGAGGAAAATAAAAAATTGGTTTAGACTTAATAAATTAATTCTATATGTTTATTTAAACTCATTTTATTTGTTTATCTCTATTATATAAGAACTAAGAAATTTAAAAATATTTAAATTTTGAGGAATATTGATTATATTTGATTTTCTTCTATGTTTTCCATAGTGATACCAAACATGATAAATCATTTTCCTTAATTTTTTTTTCCTTAGAATTTTTTGAGTTCCAAACTGAGCCTTAATTTCAATGGTAACCCCTATCAAACCCTAATTAATATCATACTATCGTTGGTACAATTTGGTGTATCTTCTGGTACTTGCTTGTGTTATTCACATTACTACTCGGTTTGTTATTGCTTTTTTCTAAAATTTATTGGTGTTGGCCAAATGGTACCTCTAATCGAGGTTTTAATGATAACAAACTTAGAGTTATTGATTACTAATGGTTAAAATTTAGATGAATGACAAGTTGTAGTGATCAATCAGCAAATGAAGATATTTCAAACTTATTATGATAATGATGTATTTGATTAAGATCTTGGAAAACAAGTTCACTCATTCAAAGAATAAAAAATTCAAGTCCAACATAACAAGGAAGCACAACTCCATGCTCAAGCATCAAGAGAAGACTCTTTAATAGTAGGATCTCAAGGTTTGGTGAAGGCATTGGTGCACTTAAGTTGATTGCTTCATATATGCATCTTGATTTTAACTCGATTAGTTTTTAATTCTTTTAAAACCCAAGTTTAAGCATCAAATCTAAGATAATTTGGACTTAATATGTTTTAAATTAATTCCATAAATATTTGGAACAAATAAAATTGAAAAGAACCTAAAATGGCCCTTGTAAAACTCGAGAAAATTCAAATTTTCTGAAAAATGATAAAACGGTAATTTCGGTAAAAATCCGAAATTTTTCTATATCTCGGATGACGAAACGGATTTCACCGTTTGAATCATCTCGAAATTCACGCGACTCCAGACAATCAAATTTCACGCTTTTCAAGGCACGGTGCTCCGTGCCGAAACGGGTTTGAGAGACATGTGATGTGACAAAAGTCACCTACTATATGTACCCATGTGACACATGTTGCATCAGTAGAGAGAGGATGAGATGGATGGCTTAGATTGTGCCAAGTGTCAAAAATCAAGAAAATGGACACATTGGGAATTATTGAAATGTAAATGAGAATAAGACAAAATGCAAATAGTGATCTTCTTCTCCATTTTGAAGACCAAAATCGGCAGTGGCTGGAAAAAGTGGCAGTGGGTTGTGGATTTGAGTTTGAGAAAGAGATAGAGCTCCTTCTCTAGATTTCCCCGTCGTTTGATCGTCGCCCGCTCTCTGCCAAGAAGCAAAGTTGTCTCTTCGCGAAGCAGGGCTACGTGTGGGCATCGATTTGGTGGAGTTCGACAACCTAAGAGGTAGGGATATTTTCCTACTTGGTTTATTCTTTGGCTAAGCCATTTTATGGATAAGGATTTGTAGAGGCCTGAAGGGCCATAATATCGGTCTCAAAAGCTTTGAACCAAGTGGAGAAATCTCTAATTGTGTGGCGTGAATAGTGCCAACCCGAGGGTTTCACTATTCACATGAATAGTGACATGATTTTTTGTGCGAATTTTTATGATATTGAGTAATTCAAAATGAATTGCTTGTGTTTGTTAATTAGCCCATGTGAGTTAATTTTGGTGTTATTGATTGTGAATTTGAATAACATGATTTATGTGGATTAATTATGTTAGTATATACATGTTTTATATATTGGCATGAGTTGTTGGGATTGGCATAATGCATTTCATATGCACTGGGGCACCCTAGAATATTAGGAGTGAGTGCATAACATGAAAGAAAATAACAAGGAAAAATGTTTGTGAAAAGAATTTCGAAAGAAGATTTTCCGAAGAATTGCCTTGGAGAGTCGTCCAACAGATCACTTCGGATGAGGACTATGATTGTTTCAGAGCGTTATCCAGCAATTTTCCTCGAAGGGTAGTCCCATATATTTACCAAATCTCGGTAGTAAGTTTTCGAGAACAAAAAGCTTTTGTTTTGAAAACTGTGATTTTACTCACATTTGGCTTAGGCATGTGTGAGGGAGTCGGTGAGGACTCGGGACATGGGATTGAGCATGTAGACATTCGAGTGGGTTCATGTAATTGCTTGGATGTGATTGTTTGTCATGACATGTGCACTTAGGTGGGGAGTAACCCATATAGGAAATTATCAATACTGGGTTTTGATCACTCCCGCCAAGTGATCACTATTTTCGCAGATAGTGGAGGCATGTGGGAGACCACGCCTCACTGGTAGGCCGCAAGAAGAAATCTGGATTGTGGCTTTGGCATTTTCATTTTGTATAACATGTATTAAAACTCTAAATTTTGATATATGTTTGGTAAAGAGTAATTTATTAACTCTTGAACTATTGTATATAGTTGATGGATTTTGTGAGTATTGATGCAGGGGCCCAAGTGGTCATTATTTTACTCGCACGTGGACCCCAGTGGTGGTCATTGTTAATTGTCGGGACAGGTTTTGTACTTGGTAGAGCTCCCGCATGCTGAGATCGCCTCGATGCGTGGAGTGGTGCTCGGTTACCCGACATCCACGAGTATTCAAGGGTTGACGGTTGTCAACGACTTCGGTTTTGGGGGCGCCACAAACCCTTCTTTGGTTTGGAATGAGAAAGAGTTGAAATGATCCAAAATGAACCTTTATGAGGTTATTCGGACAAGGAATCGGTCAATCGAATGACCAACCACGATCTATTGGTCTTTGCAGAAATTTTTTCAACACCAATGCTACTTAAACTTCCAATATTTCAACAATAACAATAATGAGTTGCACTAAGTTTTTCTCTAGCAAGCCAACTAGAGGCTCACAACAACAATATATCAAGAATATCATTCTTGGAACACCAATGCAATTAGCATAACTTAAAGGATGGATAACTCAAGAGAGAAAAGGAAAGATCTCAACAAAGGTGGAATGGCCAAAGGGTTTGTGGAGAGCTAACCAACGATCCAAACCATTAGGATTAAAGAGCACTTCGCAAGGAATCACCATGTCAAATTTGAGCCAAAACGAACAAGGTTTGGTCTTCTAATCTTATTGCCAAAGATTCAAATCCTAGCCCCATTTACTTTCTCTCACTAAACCCCTCTCCCCTTTTCTCCAAGCTACTGCCTAACACACACCTTGCTTTTTTCTTTTATTTTTTTATTTTTGAAGCGATGGACTTTGCCCATTAAAAATCCAGCCCATTAAATGGGGCAAACCCAACAAATCTCCCCCTTCGTTTCATGTTGTGAGTGATGAGTATCTTAAATACTCATTTTATCCCCATGTTTTGCTTAGGTTTTAGTATTTTTATGAGATAAATAAATGTCCTAATGCTCTTTTTTCTCAATTATGTGATTAGGACAACCATTGAGTGGAAATGAGCGAAATCGAAGAAAAATCGGCTATGTCATCATGCAGTCACAACAAACATGTGATCCTTTTACCTGCATGATGTACTTCTATGGCTCCCTCATTGGGATGGGCAGATTCTAGACTCCGAGAGCTTTCTGTAGACACCAAAATCACATGATTCGGAGTCTGAATGAGCAAGATACGACATCACGAAGTAAAGGGGCGAATTTCTAAATTAAACGTGAGTTGCTCACGCTTTAGCGTGAGTTGCTCACTGACGAGCTCGAGGTAGGTGTATAAAATTGGTGTAAATAAATGTAAAAATGTAAGCCCATACGCGCAAGTATACGGGTGTAGTTTACTTAGTATAGAGGCTAATCAAGTGTCGTCCCATAAGGAGAAGTGCGTTGAGTACTGACTTTACGCTTTAAATACTATCTGGATCTAAAATTCTAGTGAATTCTAATTAATGTAGAGAAAAACTACTCCTAAATTGTCCGCTAAATCGATGTGAAGAAACGAGGGTTTTGCCTTCACCTACCACATCCTATGGATTTTAACCTAGATGGATTATTCATTAAATATATTAATTAATTCACGCTGATGGGTTGATCGTGCCTATTAAATATTTTCTCCCGAGATATATTAGCATATCCTGCCAGTAGGGTGTATTGCATCTCTACTTCAACCCTAAACCCCGAAATGCCTAAATGTTTAAACCCGAATTGCCACACTTGGAATCAGGATATCTCTATTCGCTTATTGACCAAGTGTTGCTCTATTCATATCCTTGGGGGTGATTATCTCTCAATCTCATACTCCCAACAAAAACACACCAATGTTGGTCAAACACTACCAAGTGATGAAATCACGGAAATAGAGCAAGACGAGAAGAAATCATATAAATATTGAATAAAAACAATATAATAATTAGTCCGTCTATGGCTTAGCTACGATAAAACCTAAATATCAGGACATAGTGTTGTTCAGTGCAAACCATCAAGTCCGACCATCAAATGGTTTAAGAGGAAGAAAATACGTAAAAATCCACAAGAATAAGGTCTTGGTTCATGTCTTCCACATCTCTCTTCTCTGTTCGTCTGTCTCTGACCTTCAAACCCCAATGTGCCATATCTGCCAACCTACCGCACTCACTCCCAATTCATATATTTATAGGCTCGCAATCCAAAGCAACCCTGAAAACCTCGTACATGGGCTGGGCTTCCGACGCCCGCTATAGCGGTTGCCCACAATTATGAGCACGGCTCACACTATGAACCCAAAATTCCTCAAACAAGCCTCTCGCACGCTCTTAACTGAGATCGCCTCGCTATATTTGGGACCAACTTGTCAAAATGGGCAATAGCCCGCAATTACAGCCTGCTGTTTTTTTCACTAACACAACTTTTAGACGTTGTAGTTGGCTACTCGCCCGTTGTAGCGGGGGATTGCCCGTAGTTGCGGGCTGTTCTGACACCAAATCTATTCCAGCAAATTCTTTGGATTTCTTGCTTTCTTTGGTCTTTCTTGCTTCATCTAGCATGACTGCAATAAAACACATAAAATACCGTCAAAACATGCTAAGATTAGTGATGAAAGCATCTAAATACAAGGAGCAAAGAATGCAAATATGAGTACTTTATGGCTCTCATCACTCCCCCCAACTTAGATTTTTGCTTGCCCCAAGCAAAGAGTATACTTGTATTGGAATTTCATCATTTGGCCATATAAGATGAGAGCTAATTTGCATACTACAAGTGGTATTCATGAGATTATAGCATTCCTTTCCATGCAGTTTTTCAAATTCACCCAACAAGACCTCATGCATTTGAGTCACTTTAAGGTTTCAAAAACTCAAGCAATATGGTGATAAGAGCTAATTTAAGTGTCACGCTCTCAACTAATCCTTTCTCAAAGAGTCCCATGAAAGAGATCTATAGGTCCCTTCTGTATACATAGCCACCAACTACTCACACCCCATTAAAACCTTTTATCCCCTTACTCCTTACACATGCTAAGAACACACCCATGTTGTTTATTCTTTTCTTATTTTCAGTATAACTATAGGGTGCAATGTTAAGACGCTTAGATTGATGTCCATGTAGCAGGGATCCACTGGTGATGACTCCCTACCAGTTGGTTAAGGGCACTGGGTATTCAATTCCCTTCAAATTTCACCTCGAACATTACTCTAAAGGTCAAAACTCCTATAACATACTCAATCCCATCTTTTGTCCCCTGTAGCGAGTAGTGAAATCAATGACTCCAGGCCAGTTGGCTCAAGGCATTAGGTTTGTATAAACCCCTCATACTGTGCTCGGGATTCCGATTGGGGTTTAATCTTTCATGTTCAATGACATCACACTATTTTCTTTTCTTTGGGGCTTTGTGGCAATCCTCTTTTCTAGGCGTCTCAACTCTATATAGGGCATAGAGGATTAATTTATTCTTTTTGGTAGAGTGCTGGTCATTCTAGGTTTACTTGAGGGTCATGATGTGTGTGTAAAGGAACTCTTAAGGGAAATAGCTCTTTGAGGGTCCTGAGACTTTATTAGCTCGGTCTCCCACAGTTGCTTGGCCTTGAAAACCCTTAAGCTTCCAAAAACAAGGAGTCGTTCTGACTATTTTAAATCTCTTTCTTTTGCTATAATCTTATCAATAGTTTGGTTCTTTTCAAGGTAGACTCTCATTTAAGTGCCTTGATGGCCATCAGTTCTTTTTCCATTTTTCTCTTCTTCTTTTTTTAAATAATTTCTTTTGTTGCTACCACACAACCTAGTCTAGTTTTTCACCACATTCCAAAAAGTCAACCAAGTTAAATTGCACCAACAAAATGGACATTTTCATTATAAAACGGACTCCTAGGAGCCACTGCAAGCAACAAATTAGACCAAACAACTCATAAGCAACTAAAAATGAACTAAACAAACAAACCAAATTAAACAACCTAAAACATTAAGATTTTGAAAACTGAAACTTTTGCCCTCCCCCCAACTTAAACCTAGCATTGCCCTCAATGATATGATATAAAGAAAACAAATTGCTAGTAAGGAACAGGGAACTCCCCTGCAAGCGGTCAATCATGACCACCATTTCCTTGTGGTGGTGGGTGGGGCGGTGGTATCCAAGTGATGATCTAAACTTCGAGAGGGGCGACTCGCTAATAAATTTTTTTTTTTCCTCGAAAATATATCAAAATATAGAACAAAGTACAAACAATTATATTAATAAAAGTTTAAACTTGAAGGATAGAAAAAGTACAAATCAAGTTACTCATGTTTTGTACCGCGAGATAATTGATTTCACGACTATCCATATTTCAAAACCATTCAAAATGAGTTCGTTGTCAATAGAATCAAATATCTCCTTTTCTATGTATACCACTAAACTGTCATTTAACCATTCATCCCCCATTCTATTTCGCAAATCAGTTTTCACAGCTTTCATAGCAGAAAATACTCTTTCAATAGATGTTGTCGCAACAGGTAGAAGTAATGCCAATTCAACTAAACGATAAACCATGGAAGAAAGCTCTATCTTTTATAGTTTCTTTCATCTTCTTTTAACTAGACTTTAAGTCTTCCACAGTAAAGCAGGCCATACATTCTCCTTCATCAGCCCCAGAAAAGATTGAAGTTCTGAGAAAGAAATGCTTGATTACTTTTGAAGTCCTCTTTGGATAAAGGATCGACCAAGATGCGCAAGCTTATCCATATCAAAATTAGAGAATCCATTCTTTGGATCAAGACATACCAATGCAATCAAGTAAATTCATAACTTGCTTTGAGAGAAAGCATTGTTCACCTCTTGTATAATTGAATAATAACCTAACAAAATATTAATAGTAATTAAATTAAATATTGAGACAATTTTATTTAAAAAGAACTAAATAAAGTCATAGTTTTTTTGGGTATACCTCCACAAATAATGCTCACACTAAATAATGATGATAGTTTATGACCGTTGGTCCATCCCTCTTCATTCGAACTAGTCTTGGTACTGTGTCTTCCATATTAACAATTGAAATTTTATTAGCTTGACAAAACGTCTCTACTTCTTTCAACAAACCATCCCCATCTGATTCTCTTAGACTTTGTAACTCAAATTTGCTACAACTTTGATCGAATAATAGCATTTTAGAATATTTGCATCTTTCTCTTTTCAAAACCATAGATAATCTATTTGTCATTCCCAACAAACGTTCCATCAATATCATAGGAAAAACAAACTCAGTCGCATCCTTTAGTACAACCCCCTAACGAGCTCGGTTTGGAGTTAAGTACTTTGTCATCAAACACAATTTGTAAAACTTCCGAACAGGTATTTTCATCTATGAGGCAAACAATGGTGACATAGTGTGACCCAGCGGTATCACTGTCTATGCAAAGAAGTCTCTTGATTTTTCTGTACCGGAAGTTATTCTCCATTCTCAAGGCGTTCTACCCTTCTCTCTCATGCTCCTTTGCCAGAGTTCCATCGACCTTTTAAGATGATCCATGTATTCACAATCATAGCAAGTGTATAAAATCAAGTATATCGATTTGTTTTGCATCAAACCAACAATTACCAAGCCCCAGAGTTGATGTGCAAAACAATGAACATACCTCATCTTGAGAAGGATTTTCTCTCTCAAAATAAGTGACTTCAAACCGATGCGCTTCGCCTGTATTTGCTGCACCACCATCATACCCTTGACCTCTCTCAATCCCGTAGACAAACCATTGCGCAAAGAGAGATTCATGCTCCTTCAAACATTTGCCGTTCCCTCCCATAGACAAACCTAAAAATCGTTCAATTATTTCTCCACGCTTGTTCATATCTAATCCTACTTGACCATTTTGTTCTTTCACGAGCAATCACAGGCTTCCATCAACCATAATAGAAAATGACTTGTCACCCGAGATCACTAACATTGCAAGTGTAGTTTCAACAGCACAAGCATTAATCATGTCTTTTGATTAATGGAATGGTCATGCAGTTTATTAGGCTGGAGCATTCTTCAAAACAACATTCCCGACCTCCTCATTCCTTAAGCTATACCAATGCACCCCAACTCGAGAAAATTTCCCTTCCTTGTACCGATGCCGGAAGCTCATCTTATCCTCTGAAAGCGACCTTTGACCTAAGATAACGAATAACATCAAGAATTCTTTGTCAAAGCCCAGATACAATAAACATTTCACTTTTAGATTTGTCCATAACAAGTATAAGCCACACTCTGTTTTGATTTTGGGGTTCTCAAATCTGTTCTGCTTTGTTGTGGGCTGTACTAAGACGAACCAACATGGTCTCTAAAATTTATCTATGGCTTTTTCCAGTGCAAAAGCGGCTAAAACCCATTTGTTGTGACATACTCATCCTGTAAGCGAAGCCGAAAGAAAACACCAAAGGCTGTGACATCTTTTGCTACACTATATTCCAACCCAAATATTGTCAGCAAACCAAGCATCTACAAAAACTTCTATTATCTTTTCCATACTTCTTCTTCGGAAAGAATATGATTGTGTAGTTGACAAGGACCTTTGGATCGTATTCTTCATGGATCACGAATATTCACATTAAAACTTTCAATCGACGTAATCCCGGATCACTAGCAATGTCATCTTGATTGAGACTCAATCTCATCAGTTACTCGTCAGCACAACGTTCTCTTTCGAGGTATTTGCATTTGGAGTTTGTCTTAGGTGTTCAATACTATGTGACCGGCGAACTTTGCCAGAGCCGCGTTTAGAAAAGATATCTTTTCATTCTCAATAGGAGCTGAAAACCTACAAAATAAACCATAATTCTCTCAACAATTCAATATTTCTGATATTGCTAATAATTCAACAATTCGATAAAACAAAACAATTCTCAACAATTCAGTTTATTATTCACAATTCAACATGCCACAATTCAACATTATAAACAATTCCAATAATCGGTTAACGTCAACAGTTTAATAGTCAATTCAATTCATAATTCATCTATCAACTATCAATTGGAATAATTAAAAACTTAACTTAATCGAACAAAATTTTCTGATAAAATAATCTAAAAATTAACTCTTAATCATGCAATTGGAAACTCAATTGATAAATTTGGAAATCTCGATACAAAGATGGCATTTGAACTAAGTAAAGAAAAGCGAAGCCTGATCTCCATACGAAGATCACATCACATAAAATTAAAAAAAATAAAGGAAAAGTAGAGAAATCGAGTTTAAAAATATGTTCTCTCTCTCCTTTCCTTTCACAAATTGACGGATCAAAGTAAAGGTTATTGGGCATTATTATAACAAGGAAGAGGCTTTTAGGGTATCTTTCAGAGAATCGCATTTCAGAGCAGAGAGAATTCGGATTAGATTTGTATATTCAGAGAAATACAAGAATACGAAGAAAATGTGAGAAAAAAAGTTAGCACCTGCAACAAATACAAAACTTCGAAACAAGAAGAAGAAGAATGCAAAGAAATTAGAAAGAAAGAAAATGGAGAAGAAACGAGCGGAAATGGGATGGGTAGGAGAAAAGATAATCATGGATACCATATACCCAGTGGAAGGCTTATTGACGACCTCATGGCCATGGGTAGTGCTATGATTAGAGAATAGGGTTGTCTAATTTTGAAAAAATCAATAAACAGTTAAATTCCCAGATCTTTGAACTAAATCCAAAAATTTGGAAAAATCAAACAATGATTCACCTTGGGAGCCTTGCTCTTAGCTTAGAGAATTTAGAGTAGAAACGTAACACAAATGGAGGCATAATGAGACGCCCACCCCTCTCACTCTTGCCTATTTTTACTTCTCGATGCGAGTTGAAAGGGGCCTACGCTGTTTTTTTTTTTCAGTGGGACCAAAGCAGCGTGTTTGGTCCTAATTAAAAATTATTCGGTGATGGAGCGCGCCCCACCCCTCAGTGTAGCGGTGACATCAGCTGGGAGCTCATCCATGGTGGTATCTCTGATACATTGGTGTGGCGCATCTTGTGCCTCCTGCATACTCATGTGGGTGAGTAACTCTCATCGGAGCCACGTAAAAATTTGGCAACATATAACATGTCCTGTAGTTGAGCTGATCTCGATGTCTACCCATAGCGAAGTCGTACATCTTCTGTGCCACTCAATGTGTATTATGTGCTGCATTTTAGTGCTAGTTGTGGTCATGGAACATGTCGCCAACCCTTTCGAGAATCAACTTTCCACGATGCTGATGGTGTGGCATCCATTGGTCTCCTTCTCTTCTTAATGGTCATTGCCAACAGCATCCTCTTCATCGGTTCATCCTCACGAGATTATAGCTGACCATGCTCCTGGAGGCCTCGCCTCTAACTAACTTCCGTGGTCGGGTTCTCATGCCTTTGATATAGAGAGGGTATGGATGCGGTGTCTTTTCTTCATTCCACAAGAACATACGTTGCTTTCGAAGCAAATGCACGAGTTGGTTGCAGGCGAAGAATCAGGAGTTTGTGTTTAACGGTCTTTTGGTGCACTCAAGGATGTCTTCGGTGATAACCCGGTCGATGTCAAAAGGGACGTCTTGAGAGATTTCATATACATAAAGTGCTTTCTCATTGGTCTCTTCCGAGGAGTTTCTATTCGGAAATATCCTGGAAATCACAAAGTAAAACCAAATTTTTGCAAATAAAGTGAGGAGAGAGGAAGGGAACCTAGTCAGCTCACCCTTTCTCGTTGTATTCCGATTGTGTGATCAACTAATAGACTCTTTTCAATTCATGTAAGATTTTCCTTTATGTGGGCTTTATTACCAGTCAAAACTAAGCTGGATTAAGTTTGAATTACAATTAGTGGATTATTAGCAGGCTTCTTAATAAAACATATGGGCTAAACTAGTGTGTAGGGTGATGCGGCTGACCGTGATGAGGCACAATGGTCAGAACCTTCAATGCAAATGAAGGCCTAAGTCCCTCCCGAACCTAAGTGATACATTACATTCCTTTCTGGTTTTTTAGAGTATTTTAGGATCGGTGAGGCGATTTCTCGTTTAAAGCGAGGGATTCGCCAGTCGATTGGGGAGAGAAGATCTTGGGGTCGTTTCTTTACGGGTTCTTCATCGATTCATCGAAGACATTCATAGTTCCAAATAATTATGTATTACAGTTTCTGTTAAGAATTATGCTTTGTGTTCTAACATGGTTATCTAGAATTGTTTAAATTGTATCCAACACTCCACTCAGTTAATATTTGCTCTTAGAGTTTGGAATCATGTCTCATTTATCTCTAGTAGAGCATAATACTGGTCGAAGTGGTTTTTAATAAGTTAGATGGTACCCGTTACCTCTTCACGACAGTTGTGATCCCGATGAAACAGGACGTTTGCATTGAACTCTTGGGCCCGACTTGGAAGAGCACCGCTGCTCGGTGACTTGCGAGCGTTGCCCGCGACGATGCGAAATTCTTTCAAAAGCATTCGAAAGCAACCAAGCCACGTTCGGTATGACTTTTGGTACGAACTGCTATTGTAGCGCACCATTGTGGCAAAGCTGATGAATCGTTCGCGGTCATAGGCTTGTTCTTCGGATTATCCAGCCTCTCCTGATTGCCTCTACCTTTTCCTCGGGGCCATAGTCAGTGGTGTTCGGTACTTCAGAGAGTAAAACTAGAGGCTTAAAAATCAGATTTAATGGAAAAACACTGGTCTAGGGTTTATATAGGGAGTTGGGGAAGATGAAGAACCCTTAAATTAATGGATGATCAATGCTCCATTGATGAAGTATTTCGAAAATAGGGGAAACACATAAGTCGAGTAGAACCTTCAATTTGGCGGTTGTAGCAGAGAATGCCAAAATAGGGGTAGCCGAAGGGTACTAGTTGTGCGAAAGGGCTGGGATGAAAATTGCATGTTCCCAGCTGTAATCAGGCAACAAGGACCTCAAGCTATAGAAACTAAGGGGCCCACATACAAAGCAGACTATAGTTCCAGTATAGCGGAGTGCTCATTATTATAAGGGAATTAGGCCACTATAATTGGAAGAATGAGGACTCCGCTGGGGTTAGCCATTATGGCGAAGCAATACTGAATTCTGCGGGTAGAATAGAGTGTTGAACTCTGTTTTTAGCTACGAACTAATCGGTACTTGTTTGGCTTCACATTCTCCTGCAAAAATACATCGACACCAAAGACACAACCTTTCCACAAATCAAATGCATGGGTTTAAATTAGGTGAAAAATTAATAAAGAAAAATAAAATCAAACTAATCAAAAAATTAAGGGGAAATGAAAATTTTGGTGAAGATGCTTCACCTCATTGGGTTTCCTCCCAAGCAGCGCTTTGTTTACTGTCGTTAGCTCAACGTCATTGCTCTAAATGCTTACTGCCCCGTTCCCGATGCGCTCAAAGTGATGGCATGCTTGCTTATTTGAAAATCCCCTCTGAAGTATGGCTTTAATCTCTTGACCTTAAAACTTCCCTTCTCTGGATGCGCTGATTTCCCACTCCCTCAGTAGGAAAAAGGCACAGTCACCGTAAGGGTCTGACCACCTTGACTTTTTAATTTTTCCACTAGAAAAGCAGTCGGGTGCGCCAGACTTCGTTGACTGACTCAAACTCCTTCCTTACAATATGTTTGTCATGCCAAGCTTTCATCTTTTCTTTATAGATCCGAGCATTTTCGTAAGCCTCATTTTGGAATTCTTTTAATTCACTAAGTTACGGGATCACGTTTCCTCCATAGGTTGCTTTGATATCAACTAATCAGGTTGCCCTAGTTGCCCAGGCACTGCTCCATATACGATTCCACGGCTTGAGTGGCATGCTCCCATACACTAGCAGATGGTGACATTCTAGGGGTGTCTTAAATGTTATTCTCTGAGGCCTAAGCGTGTCATCTATCTTTTCGCCCGATCTTTCTCCCCGATCTATTAATGTTTCTCAATGGAGCTTAATTTCTCGGTTTGACGCCTCTACTTGGCCATTAGTCTATGGGTAGCATGCAAGTGATGTACGATGTCGAACACTATATTTTCCCAATACGCTATCAACAACCTTGTTGCAGAAGTGAGTACCTCCATCTGTAATCAACACACGTGGAGTGCCGAACCAGGTGAATATGTGGCTGCAAAGGAACTTTGCTACCACTCTTGCATCATTAGTGGGTGTAGGTATAGCCTCCACCCATTTGGAGACATTGTCCATTGCCAAAAGAATGTGTAGATTGTTAAATGAAGAGGGGAATGGACCCATAAAATCCATCCCCCATATATCGAATAGTTCTACCTCTAAGATGAGTACGCAGGGTGGTTCATCAGAGCTTTGATATATCATTCTTTGGCATTTATCACAGGTAGACACAAATCGGTCAGCACCCTTGAACAAGCTAGGCCTATAGAATCCCGATTGAAGGACCTTTGCAACTATTCTCTATCCCCCAAAGTGTCCCCCACATTCTAGAGTGTAGCAATGATTTAAGATACTCTCCATTTTTCCTCCTGCGGCACACCTTCACTTATCACTTGATCGGCCTGATGCCGCACAAAATAGGCTCTTCCTAGTAGTAGTGCTTCAAAGTGTGCGAACCTCTTCCTCTGTGATAGCCAAACTGGTGGGATACTGGCATCCACAAATAATTCACATAATCTGCAAACCATGGCACTGGCCTTGTATCTTCAATTGCCAAGAGATGTTCATCAGGAAAATTATCATTGATCTGAATTTCTTTGGTAGGCCCTTTCAATTGTGAGAGATGGTCTGCCACTAAGTTTTCCGTCCCTTTCTTATCTTTTATTTCCATATCAAACTCTTGCTACAATAATACCCACCTTATCAGTCTCGGTTTCGTGTCCTTCTTAGTCATCAAATACTTTATGGATGAATGGTCAATGTGCACTATTACCTTGTTACCAATCAAATACAGTTGAAACTTGTCAAAAGTAAACACAATTGCCAAAAGTTCTTTTTCTGTTGTTGCATAGTTCAATTGCACATCATTCAAAGTCCAAGAGGCTGCGCTGTGAATGGCAAAAATATCCGCCTCTTCGACCCAATCACGGCCTATTGCGTAGTGGCTCGCGTCACACATTAGTTGAAAGGGAGGTCCCGGTTTGGTGCTACTACGGTGGTATTTGAAACCAATTTCTCTTTAAATTGAAGCGGCTTGCATAGTGGTGCCAAATTCAAAAGGGGCTCCTTGAACTAGCAGATTCAACAAGGGTTTAGCTATTTTGGAAAAATCCTTTATGAATCTCCTGTAGAATCACAGCGTATCTAGGAAGCTCATATTCCTTTCACTTGAAGCTGGGGAGGTAAGCTTCTCTATTGTTTCCAATCATGGCTTTATCTATAATTTTCTTGCTGAAATCCGGTGCCCAAGTACAAGCACCTTCCTTCACCATGAAGTGGCACTTCTCGATTGACCTGGTTAGTTTCTTCACATCTTATTAATTGCATGCCTCGGGTTTTCAGGCGATTGTCAGACTCTGACGAAATCATCCGTGTCTTCGACCATGTCTAAGAAAATAGCCATCATGCATCGCTAAAATGTGCCTGGTGCGCTCTATAACCCAAATGTCATCCGCTTGAATGCAAATGTACCATAAGGGCACGTGAAGGTGGTCTTCTCCTAGTCTTCTGGGGATATGGTGATATGATTGTACCCTGAATACCCGTCTAGGAAACAATAATACTGTTACGCACCAGCCTAGCCAACATCTGATCCATAGCGGAGTGGAAGTAGTCATTTCTAGTTGCCTTGTTCAACTTCCGGTAGTCTATACAGATTCTCCACCCCGTCACTCTTCTTGATGGGAGCAATGCATTGTTTTCTGTCTTAATCACTGTGGTCCCTCCTTTCTTAAGGACTACGTGCGGACTTACACGACGCGGATGGGGTAGATCTGCTCTTGCATCTAACCACTTCAATACTTCTCTTCTTACCACTTTCTACGCTATGATGGGGTTAGTCTTCTATGTGCTTCTACGGTGGTTTGTGACCATCTTCGCAGATCGATGCATACACATAGGGCGGATCCTTTAATCTTCTAGAGACAATCGATAACGTCTTTATGATCTCGAAGTACTCTGGCTTTCTCTTCTTCTCTTCTGCTTTATTCGAGGATCTTTGAGATGATCAACTAAGGTAAGGTTAAGGATTCTCCTAGATAAGCATACCTCAAATGATTAGGTAGTGGCTTTTGCTCCAACTGTGGTGGTCGCTCAATTGAAGGCACTAAAATATGTGCATTCTCTCCCAAGGACTCATAATACTTTCTTCTATTTGGTTCAAAGGAGTCCATCCATTTCACATACTCCTCAGCCTTTTCACCTGATTCTTCTGCTCCTCGCACAAAGGCTAGTCTCTCGAAGTCGGTCAGGCCACTTTGGTGAACCTTTGGAGCCTCCTTGCCTCTGTATAAAGCATGCATTCTTTCTCACATTGGATGTGTGTATTAAATACATGAACCTGACCTCATCATCTTGCACTCTTAATTTGGGTTGCTGTATCATGTCTCCTCCACCTAACTGCTAAGTGGTCTACCCTAATGTAATGGGTATCTCCACGCCTTCCTCCATGTCAACCTTTATAAAATCAATTTGGAAAAATAAACATCTACTTTACTATACGTCTTATCGCCTGCCCAGATGCTTTAATGATCTGTTGCAAACTAAAGAGTCACGATTAGTAGTGCAGCTGCTAATCCAGATCGATGCAGATATATAGATAAAGGCATGAGGTTATCTTTGGCTCCCAGAGTATAAGGCTCTCTTAAAAGATTAGGTTCTATCTTATGGGATTATGCATACTAGGATCCTTGGAGTTTCTGTGAGTTTTCTCTGAAGGATGTCACTCCTGCGTAAGTTCTTTGTCTCAAGAGTCGATAATCTTCACTTCCTTAACAGTATATCCTTCATAAATTTGACGTAGCTGGGCATCTGTTCCAATGCATCTGCGAACGGGATGTTGATATCCAGTTTCTTAAACACTTCCATAAATTTGGTAAACTACTTATCCAGCTTATTCTTCTTCAAGCATTGGGGGTATGGAATTTGTGCAACGGGTTCATTTGTAGTTGCCTATTTCTCAGTCTCTTTCATATGAGTTCTTCATTCTTTTTCTCTTAGGATTTCTCCCCGCACATGGATCTTCGGCTGGCATGATCTACTTCCTCGGTCTTCCACTTCTCTTTACGGGCTCTTACAGTGCTACTAATTCTCACCACTTCGCAGTGATAGCCATGTATGTTCTTTACCTTCTCTTCTTGGGTTCACCCTCCTAAATTGCCCGGGTAGTGAGCCGTGCGAGTCTCTTGGTCGACAAATTGGCCATGGCCCATCGCACCTCGGATTTCTCAAGCTGTCTTTGCTGGTTATTCAGTGGGTTGATTGGTTCTGAAAATTTGCCTTTGTTTAATTCATAAAGGTTGTATGGGAAGTGAGCATCGAAGCTAGAGCTTCTTCTAAATCTACCTTCTTTTTTTTGTGGCGGTTTGCTCACTTGGGGAGGTGTCATGTTATTCTGATTACTCCTCCATCCATAGTTATGATTATTCTTATTACTCTGATTATTCCTCTGTGACCTTGGCCACGATTATGATTCTATGATTCTAGTATACTTGTTTCCTATCCTCACGAATATTATTGCTAGTTAAATCTAGTCACATCTTTTGTGCCACACTAAATCATCGTCTGCCTTTGGCATGTTGTAGTACTATGTTGTCCTCCACAAGAATCGCATATCTCCCAAGGGTTAGTCTGGATGGCATGTACTGCCCCTTGTTGTCTTTGTAGTTGTTTAGTGAGCTGTGCGACATGGTTGACCAAATTGCTCATAAAATATGTATCTGCACCTCCTATCGCCTTTCTTGATATTAGTCGATATTAGCCTATCCCTAGGCCACTAGTTACTATTGGTAGCCATGTCCTCTTAGATTTCATATGCTTGGTCTGTAGTCTTCTTCATCAAAGCACCCCCTACTGATGCATCTATGACTGTTCTAGAAGAATCACTCAGACCGTTGTAAAATGTATGCACTTGCATCCATCTAATCAACCTATGGTGTGGACATCTCCTCAACATTTCATGAAATATATCCTAAGCTTCAACTAGGTTTCTCTCCGCTTTCCAAGTGTCTAAAAGTATCTGTACCGTTGTGCAATCTTTGGGGAGGAAGAACTAGTCATGGTGCACCAAATCATTTCCATGAGGTAATGAATCCGAGTGGTTCCTTTCGTCGACCAATGTTTAAGCTTTGTCACTTTCGATGCGCGGGAACAATCTCGGTCTAGCTGCACATTACCCCACATTGTATTTTATCGTGTCGAATACTTCAATGAAGTTTGTTAGATGCGTGTTCAGATTCTCACTTGGCAGCCCATGAAACTGGATGTTCTGAATATACGGAGTGTTGTTTTCAGCTCGGGGTTGTTAGCGAATTGCGGTGCCATTATAGCGGTGAGTAGCATAGGTGGCGGAAGCGAACTCCTCAAGTAGAATATTGAGGTCATCTGGCTATATGAATGGTCTGGTAGCATTATTCCTACCAGTGTTTCCATTTTGCACTCCTTGCGGCTCATTCCTCTCATGGCCCTGGTCTTGCTCTTCCTGATTCTGCATGATTGTTAGATTTCTCAAGTGTGCTTCTCTTTGCTCTCTACGTAGTCTGTTTGCGGTTCTCTCTGGCTCAGGATCAAATGGAAGTAGTTCTACTTGACCCTGTCTTTGCATGCACGCAGATTAACCTCACGGGAAACCACAGACAAACAGCTAGAGACCAAATCCCATGGGCACCAAGTAAAGATGGAGTCGAAAATTTGATCCAAAGTAATATCTAGTGCGCTATTGTCAATATCAACACAAAAACTTCTCCCCGGCAACGACGCCAAAAACTTGATGGGCTCGAGGTAGGTGTATAAAATTGGTGTAAAATAAATGCAAAAATGTAGGCCCATACGCGCAAATATACGCGTCGAGTTCTGATAGAACATAAATTTAGTCAGTGTCGTCATGAGGAGAAGTGCGATCTTGACTTTACACTTTAAATACTATCTGGATCTAAAATTCTAGTGAATTCTAATTAATGTAGAGAAAAACTACTCCTAAATTGTCCGCTAAATCAATGTGAAGAAACTAGGGTTTTGTCTACACCTACCACACTCAATGGATTTTAACCTAGATGGATTATTCATTATATATATTAATTAATTCACGCTGATGAGTTGATCGTGCCTACCATATATTCTCTCCTGAGATATAGTGGCCTATCCGCCAGTAGGGTGTATTGCATCTCTACTTCAACCCTGAACCCGAAACGCCTAAATGTTTAAACCCGAATTGCCACACTTGGAATCAGGATATCTCTATTCGTCGATTGACCAAGTGTTGCTCTGATAAATATGCTGGGGTCGTCGTCTCTCGATTTCGGACTCCACACATGGCTGCGCTAATGTTGGTGAGCACTGCCATGTGATGAAATCACGGAGATAAACCAGACAAGAAGAAATCATATAAATAATGAATAAAAACAATATAGTAATAATTAGTCCATCCATTAGGCACAGCAAGGCTATGACCAAACCCTAGGAGTACTGCAGAACATGGTGTTGTTCGAGTACAATATCAAATCACGAATTCATCGAATAGTTTTGTAAGAAAAGATAACAAAAAACTAGCACAAACAATGTAGCCCCGTCTTCCCGCGTCTCTCTTCTCCCGGGTTAAATGCATCTCATTTTCTAGGGTTTTGATGTAGTCTAAACAATGAACTATGGTGTTTAACTTTTATTTTTAATCTTTGATGTTTGGATTTTATTGTTTATTGAACGTTCTATTCAATTCCTAATGCTTGTTAATGATTGATCACCATTAACATAATATGTAACCTAATTTGAGGTTGAGAAACAATAATTAGGTTAGACCATGAATAGAATGTCATGTTTCTCCATAGAATAAAGATATTTGTGGGTTACATGTGGTTTTGTGGGTTTCTAATGCTTAATGCAATCCTTGGTTATGATGGTTTGAGGTAGAGATACATTAGAACCTTTTGTAAGGGTAGATTGTTATTGCTTGAGAAAGAATAACATGTGTTCAGGTGAAATCAACCATTAATATATAATTTAGGCATTACTGGGACCATTTCGAATCTCACCATAAGATTTGTTGAATTATTGATCAAGGCCACAAGCTTTCTTGTAATTACATTGTCCCTTTGCATGTTAGACATTTTAGTTTAAGATTTATGTAGTTTAGATTGTTTTCATTTTAACTTCCCCTTTGTGTTAATCTAAATAAAGTTAAGACTATTCTAATTTCAGTACTTAGTAACCTAATCCTCATGGGAACGATACCCATCACTTTACTACTTGATACGACGCTTGCATTTTCGCATATAGGCACACATTATATATAGCACAAATTGAGCCTATCAAGTTTTTCGTGTCGTTGTTGGGGATTGGTGTTTTTACTAATATTGATATCTAGTAGTCTTTCTTTACTTTGGATATAGTTAGTCTTGTTTTATTTTCCTTTTATATTTTACTTTGGTTTGTTTTTGTTTTTGTTTTGTAGGAGTTAAACCACAATAGATTCTTTCATGGAATTATCGACTGAATAGACTTTCCTCACTCAACAACTAGCGCATAGTTGGCATTAAAGGGCGAGAAGTCAAGTTTGGAACCCGTACATTTCTATGGATCAAGTTCAATATGAGGGTAACCCATACTTGAACACATACGATTCGAGTTGGCAACATTATCTTAACCTCTCATGGGAGACAAGTCAAAGTACTCCACAAGAGCCTGATGATCTAGAAGAGACCATGGCTGGTCAAGAGAGCCGAGCTGAATTTGCCATGGCTCAAGCTGAACCTAAAAGTTCAATGGCAGATATGGACAATTCTCAAGTTGGTTTGCCTAGGTTTCATGCCCAAAATGAAATGAGTCCACCTCCATAGAGAAAGCAATAAAACCTAAAAGTGACACTGGTGAATGAAGAGTCCAAGCTAAATTGGCCAAGTCTAGAACTGAAGTGTTCATGGAAAAGGCAAAGGCCAATGTCTAATTTCAATCCATACCACTCAAGAGCTTGGAAGAGACAATGACTCCAAAGGCCACTTCTCATACTCAAGCTATGACCAAGATAGAAAAACCTCCACATATGAAGGATATGAGTATAGAAGAGATAATGGCCCAACACATGAGCTAGCCTAACATTCTTAAGGTGAAGCCGAAAAAGAAGATGTGGATAACAAAGAGGTTATCACCTTGATGAGTGGTGGAGAACTTGAGCAACTTATAAGAGAATAGGTTGATGCAAATGAGTTAAAAAAGCTAGTTGCTAAAGAAGATGATCCAATTTCTCCATAACCAAATGAAAAGAGAGAAGAAGTTGTAAAGACTTTTCCGGATATGACTCTATGGGGTGAGGTGTTTAAGGAATTGAAAAATAAAAAAATGACCACTATGTCAGAATGAGGATAGTACATTGTTCGGTTGAACAAGGAATTGAAGCAACCAATTATGCGCCCCAAAAAATACCTAGTATTTTTATGATATATTTTTGTATTATTATGTGTTTAAGGTATAAAATAAAGTAAATGAAATTGCACTTTTGGCAATTTAAATCCTAGGAATGAAAAAATATATATCACCTAAATTTACCAAGTGTAAGGCAAATTTACAGATTTGTAAAATGAGGACCTAAGGGCCCAAAATAAGGAATAGCTTAAATGCTAATGTAGGTTAAATGAAGTGAAATAGAAGACTTAAATGTCAAAAAATGAGAAATGGGACATTTTAAAAATGAAGAATAGGAGACCCAAACAATATAATAACCATTAAATGAAGATTAAGACCAAATGTGGTCTAAGATAAGGCACATTTGTGCATATTCGTTCTTGGAGAGCAAAGGGAGAGAAAACAGTGCTAGGGTTGAGAGAAGACCAGGTTTTGGTGGGAGATCTTCCCATTTATGGTTTCCAAGTGATCAAGAAGAAGAAGGAAGACTTGGTGTTTAAGAATCAAGAGATTCAAAGGTAAGAAACTAAACCCTAATCCCTTTTCTCTTGTGTTTGGGTTAGGGAAAACCCCAAATGTGGATAAAGGTGTTTTGCATTGGTTGTAAATGGGTTTCCCAGTATAGTTTGAATTGGTTTGATGTTTGTAAAAGGGAAATGTTTGGTTTTGAAGAAATCTTTGTCAAAATTTGACTAAGCCATGTTCTTGTTTTGGATATAGATTAGATTATAATCAATCAAAATGAAGTGATTTAGTGGTAAACTGTAAGAAATAGAGCTACAAATGTATAGAAGGGACCAAGAGCAAATTTCAGCACTAAGGCTCCCGAAAATGGGCTTAAAGGTGAGTTTTGGGTAGCTCGCGGGTATGCCCTGTTTTGGGAGTAGTTGTGGTGTTTTGGCCATAAAATGAGTTTAAATCATCAGACTGTGATTCAAAATTCTGGGTAAGCCCCAGACTTCTAGAGAGTAATTTAATTGAAGTGTAGCACAAAGTACATAACCCTAAAGTGCCCAGAAATATATCAAAGTGGAGCTATGTGCAGATTCTGTTTTGCAAATAGTAGTCTAGATGTTAAAGTTAAAAATTGTACCAATTGGTTTATAATCTAATTTTGGGTGCTTGGGGGTTGGTTAGGCCTTTGTCTAAGCTAATCAAATCAATATTTGAAGTTAATTTTGGACAACATTAGGATTGGTTTTGGTGACAAGTTTTAAAGTCTTTGCTGTCGAAAAAAACAGCATGTGTTGTATGGTTGAGGCCTTAGAAGGAATTTTAAAGTGAAAATTTTCAGAGATGTCATTGGATATAAAGGACAAAACTGGAGAGTTTCATAATTTTGAAGACCGTTTGAATATTTTGGGTAATAAAGTCGGAGAGTACAAAGCGGAAAATAACGGTCGCTTGCATGTGTGACAACTGGTGTTTGTTTGAGGTTTGACTTAATCTTCCTTTAGGATGGTTTAATTAATCAAGTATTGTTGGAAAGATTTATAAGGAAGGGCAAAAATTTAGTATTTTGGTATGTGATATGGATTAAAGTTAGAAACTAACAACCATACGGGGGCTTGTATCTTGCCCTTATTTGCCTAATGAGATTAAGAATACGATATTAAGCTCTGAAATCAACCTAACCAAAATCATGCCTTACGAATAATCACTGTTTAACAATTGTATGAATATGGGCTGATGAGGAAGAACCGAACTGAATCTCGAGATTCAGTTGGAATCAAAGTGCAAAGCTTTTTGGTTTGTTCTACACCTTTCTCTCATTATTTCGAATCTCTATCTCCAAAATGTTTGAATTGCATGTTAAATTGTTTTAAATTGATTTGATGCAAATAAATTGTGAAATGAATTGCAAGTTGATTTAAAGATTCAGAAATTTGAGAATTGATTGATGCGAAATGAATGACACTTAGAAAATTACACTTAGTATTGAAATGATTTATTTATATAAAAAATACCTTTATCTGTATTTTCCTAAAATGATTTGAATGCATAATAGAATGTTAACTAAATTCAAGTTAAGGATAAGATTGGTATACCAATAGAGAATCGAACAAACGTATTATTTATGTGGCATACCGATCCATGTGATGGGGCTGGTATCTGATAGTATACACCAACGAATACATATTATATATAACACCCAAATTATACTAGCAGTTTTTACTAACATGTTTTGGGTATAATAAGCGTAGTATATTTTATTCGGAATAAAATAAAGATAAAAACAAAACAGGAATATGAATAAGTTAAAATTCTGAATAATAAAGAAGATTTGAAGTATTATAAAATATTATAAATTGATTTGCAAATATTATAAGAGTTGGAGGACCAAAGTAAAATAAAAAGGGGATAAGATCAAATAAGGATAAGACCAAAAGAAAGATCTTATTTTGGTCTTGGAGAAAGGGGAGAGCAAATACGAATAAGGAAAGAGAAGAAAGGAAAGAAGAATAAAGAAGAAGAAAGATCACAGGTACGGATGCATGTCTTGGATTGTAGGAATTACTAAATTTTGAGTATTGGTATGAAATTTGAGTATAGGCATCAGGATACGTTTTGGGTTATATGGAAACTATGGGAGCAAGTCTAGTTTTGGACTATAAAGTTTAGATACATGGTTAGAACCAGCTATCTTGTGTATGGTTTGGAGTTTGGGAAGCTCTGGCGCGCTCATTTCTTGTAGGGTTAATTAAGAAAGGCTTTAAGGCTCTAAATATGTGTTTGAGAAGAATTACAGATTTGCAAGTTGAACCAAAGAAAATTCCCTATTATGACCTTTGCTCTGTGGTAGGATTTTTAGAACAGGTTTTAGGTCCAGAAATACAGGAAATTCAAATTGAGTCCATCTAGTAAATTGTGGCCACATCAATGAACTTTGATGTTAGGCTTAGACTCCTACATTGAATGCTCACGTAGATCCAAGTTATGGATCCTTTTATAGAGATCAGTCCATTTAGATACGAGTGAATTGATTCTGCCAGTCGGGTCAACTAGGACATTATAACGAGTTTTTGAATCAGGAAATAAAGAAATTTGGAAGTAAGTCCTTCTGAGAAAGTGTGCCCTTCAATGAACTTGATGTTGGAAGCTTTAATTCTGTTCAGGACCCTGGACGAAGTTATGGTCTTTTTACTTTGAACCGATCAAATGGATGAGAGGTCAGCCATAGAAGTGCGTCAAATAAATTCGGCCAGACCACCGTCCTAAAAACTGTTTCGTCAAATGGGAAACTGAGCTTTATGTACGAGTTGACTCGTCGCACAAAAGCTGACTGTCTAAAGAGCTCAGCTCGTGTACGAGCTCAACTGCGTCATGCGGAGCTCCACTTTCGTCATCTGGAGGCTCAGCTCGTCATGAAGAGCTCCACTCGTCATGCGAGCTGCTCGTCATGCGAGCTGGCTTCGTCATGCGAAGAGCTCCATGATCATCTGAAACTCGGCTAGTCATGAAGAGCTCCTCGTCATGCGGGAGGCTCCACTCGTCGTGCGGAAGCTCCAACTGTCAAACTGCGGGCTCCACTCGTCCATGTAAGAGGTCGACTCGTCAAGGCGACTAATCTTCGGTCTCAATTTCGTCAGTCCAGGTCGGCTCGTCGGTTGCCTGCGTGGCCTCCGACTTGGGAAGGTCATCTCTCCGCCGTTTGGGCTCATGGTTGGGTGTTCTTTGGACTCTATCGGCCCATTGGAGTCAGGGAATCTATCCATATTCCTGAGGAAGATATAGGATGTCAGACCGAGGTGTTAGACTACAGGCTCGTCACTTAGTACAGCTCGTCGGTCCAGTCAGCTCGTCAAGACCCAATTGCGCGCTGACCTCTGACCGGAAGGTGTATCTCTTCGTTTGAACTTCCGTTTGGTGTTCTTGGACTCTATAGGCCCATTAGTCAAGAATCCATCCATGTGCCTGAGGAAGATATTAGATGTCAGACCGAGGTGTCAAACTGAGCTCGTCACTTCAGTGCAGCTCATCGATTAGTCGGCTCGTCCCGAAGTGACTGCGCATGACCTCAACCGGAAGGTCATAACTTCGTCTGAACTCGATTCGAGTGTTCTTGGACTCATGGAAAGCCCATTGGGTCAGAATTCCATCAATAGATAGCATGATAAGATTAGGAACTCTCATTAGTCCCAAAACATATGAAAACAGAAGTAGGTTCTGCAGAGTAACTATAGTTATTCATAATAACTCATAACATACGAGGGTAAGCATAATTATTTATGCATACAATAGAGACATAGAAAAAATGCAAAGCTACTTGTTAAATGATAGTATATATATATATATATATATATATATATATATATATATATATATATATATATATATATATATCACAATATGATCTAGAATAATGATAATTACTCGGGAATATAAGGATATCTGACATGATATGATTATGCAGAGCCTGGTAGAGGGATAGATGGGCATGCCTATAAGGAAAAATAAGTCTGCAACATATAAGTTATGTGTTCTGTTCTGATATCGAGGCCCCGTTTGGGTCGATGACATAGATCTGTTTGGATCGAAGTGGCCACAAGGGTCACCTGATGCCTTTGGAGCCTCATGATCCTTGTTTCATCTGATGAATCCCTGGCGCCGGGCCCTCATGGTTTCTGTCCACTTCTAAGGACATGGACCCATGAAACATAAAGAAAATAGCAATTATGTGCAAAATGAAATGAAGAGAATATGAGAAGCATATCAACTGTATGTGATGATAGCTGAGTTACATATATGACATGATGTAGAAGCATAGCAACCCAGCGATGATAGTATCTGATTACAAGAACAAAGTAAAATACAAGATGATAGAAAATTATATGGATGATAAGAAATGGAAGCTAGTTTATGATAAGTATATATATGAGAAATGATAAAGTCCATGGCGTAATATGTGTTATATGCATTTGTATAGAAGTGTGGTGACATGTGAGTCATCCATGTGTATTAATTCCCACTAAGCGTAAACATGGGTGTTCAATCGTAGTAGATGGAGAAAGAGGAGACCGGAGGACCGGACCATCATCGGTCTGAGGCCACACGACCAATGAGTGCCCCTTTGGAAGACCTTTGGAGTGCATTTTGTATGAAGTTTATGGCAAATGTAAATATTATAGATGTTGAACACTTTTATATATGGAGCTTGTATATATATTTTGTAATCCGCTGCTCTGAATACAATACAAGTTAATTGTTACCATTATATGAATATGCAAGTGTAAGATTATCAAGTTTAAAAAAAAAAAAAAAAGGTGACCCTCACTTGACATCCTATGCAAGGTTGGGGCGTCACGGTTTAGTGGTGTATCGAGCCTAGGTTTTGGCGTTTACGAAAAACCTAGGTTTGGCGACACTTGGATAGAGTATATATGATAGAAAAGCCTATGTTTAGTAATGTGGGTTTGATGTAGGATGTCAGCATGTTTTGTATAGATGGATCGTCTGAAGGCTGCGGAGGTATTAGCGATGGAACGGGTTATCGGCTTACGAACCTTCGGAAGTAAATAATGCCTAAATGGGCCATAAGCCTTGCTGAGAATATCGCAAGACATGAACAAGACTTTGGATAGATTGACCTCTCTAAGCTCGATAGACACAGTAAGAAGACATGGAGCATAGGAATTTCATGGGTCGAGCATGGAAGAGTCAGAAAAAGCCGAATTCTGGTTAGAAAAGTTAGAAAGAGTATTGGAAGAGGTTAGATGCTCTCCCGATCAGAGAGCATCATGTGCGAATCTCATACCATTGCGGGGGTGAGGCACTTGATTAGTGGAAACTAGTGCTCAAGTCAAGGGTTCCAAATCACGACATAGAATTCTTTGTCGAGTTCGAATAAAACATATTATCGAGATGTATAGGATTCCAAGTGGAAGCAGTTCTGTGAATTTGAAGCAAAGGGCATGGGTGTTGAATATATGAGAAGAATTTAGTCATCTTAGTAAGTACTTTAGATTGGTTCTCCGCAGAGGCATTTCGGTGTAAGCTGATTTGAGGATGGATTGCATGATTCCCGCCGAAGATATTTAACCTATGATTTCTCTCAGGTGGATTTTTATCGGTTGGTGGCTGCAATGAAAGTGAAAGACTAGCTTGAGCAGCAAAAGATTTCCAAAAGAGGAAGTTTCTAGAGGAGCCGTCCTCCTCGGGAAAAAGAGTAGAGTATCTGACTCGATCGAATAGTCCTTTCGAGAGGTAGAGCAAGGTCCAATGTAGCACGTAGTACAAGTATTAGAGATTGCTTGTTGAAGACAGAGGAGGACTTCACTGAATGTCCTCTATTGCCATACAAAGGCATTTGGGAGTTTGTAGGTTAGTAACAGGAGGGGACATTTAGGTGTGGAAGCCTTGATCATTTGATAGCACAGTGTCCCGAATCAAGGGATAATAGAAGTCAGCAAAGGAGAGTGGTAGGAAGATCTAAGCACCACTTTGACTATGATCCTTGGTAGGAATTAAGTAGTGGTCCATCATCGACATAGAGGACGAGGCGTAGTTGAGAGTGGATCGTCCACATGCGACACCGACACGAGCATATGCTATGAAGGCTCGTAAGGATCGGGATCGCTCCACCAAGGGTTATAACTGGTATATTTTCTTTATATGATATTGAGATGTGCATTGATTGATCACGGATCTACTCATTCCTTATGTGTGCATGGGGCATGTATTTGACAAAGTACGACAATGGAAGAGTTAACATCTGAAACTGTGCGTATGTAACTGGTCGGGTTGAGATTTCGCCGTTAGTGTGAATAGCATATCTGAAATTGCCCCATTGTTATACAAACAAGAGAGTTTCTCGCTGATTTGATAACCTTACCCTTCCGAGAGTTTGACTTGATTCTAGGAATGGATTGGATTGTCTAAACCGTTTATCGTTGATTGTGGACAAAGATAGTAGTGTTGAGATGTACGACGAGGCGAGAAGTAATAGTAGAGCATTGGATCAAGTGTAATGTCACAATGTCTGTCTATATGCATTGGAGAATTATGAGGAAAGATCTTAGGGACAGTTCTGACTGATACCAACCAAGAGGGGTGGAGTGATGTAGAAAAGATCCCGATAGTAAAGAGGAATTTCGGATATATTCTGAAGAGTTACCAGGTATTCCACACATGAGAGAGGTGGACTTAGCCTGTAGAAATTGTGGGAACAGTCCCTATGTCAAGGGCACGTCTGAGATGTAGCTCAACGGGTGAAAAGTTAAAGAGTCAATTGCAAGAACTTTTAGATAAAGGGATTTATCAGGCCAGTGTAATCACACAGCAAGGTTTGCTGTATTATTGTAAGAAAAAGAAGATGGCACTGGATGTGCATCGATTATCGCGAGATTAATAAAGTAACGTTAACAAATTACCCATTATCGAAATTGAAAGATCTTTTTGATGGGGAAGGTTGAAAAGATGGTGTCTTTTCGAAGATAAGACTGTGATGGAATATTATCAGTTGAGGGTAAAGGAAGGAGATGTGTGAAGGTACATTTAGAACAGATATGGTCATTGTAGTTTTGGTCATGCCATTTGGTTGACTAATGCCGGCAGCATTATGGATTTGATGAATAGGGTTGACCCTATGTGAATCAATTTTTGTGGTTTATTAATGACATCCTGGTATATTCTAAGGATGCACAGGAACATGAACAACACCTGAGAATAGTCTTAGAGACATTTAGAAAAGTTATATGCTAGACTTCAGCAAATGGTTTTTATTCAAAGGAGTCTCAATTCCTAGGCCATATTGTGTCTGCTGAGGGTATAAGAGTTGATCCTGCTAAGATTGAAGCGGTTGTGAATTGGAAATCACCTCAAAATGTAACCGAGGTGAGAAGTTTCTTGGGTTTAGCAGGTTATTATAGAAGATTTGTGAGAGGCTTTTCGGTCATAGCTTCTCCGCTCACCAAGTTACTGGAAAGGAATAATAAAGTTTGGGTGGACGAGACAAATGTCGGAATAGTTTTGAAAAGGACAGAGAAAGGGATGATGGTTGAAGCACCAGTAGTGCCTTGGCCTACTCGGAAAGAGTATACCTGTATAGTGATGCTTCATGCATTGGTTTAGGATGCGTGTTAATGCAAGATGGAAGTAGTGGCTTATGCGTCAGACCAGTTGAAGCCACATGAACAAGAATATCCTCATGAGGCCTAGAGTTAGCCGGTAGTGTTTGCTTTAAAAATATGCGACACTTTACTTATACGGGGAAAAGTGTAGAATTTACACCGATCATAAGAATGTTGCGCTAGAGAAAGAGGGTTAATTTGAGACGCGGAGGTGGATTAGAGTTATTAAAAAGGATTATGACTTCAATCATAGATTACCATCCAGGAAGGCTAATATAATGCTTAGTGCTTTAAGCGAAAGGCAGATGGTAGCAATGTCAACTACATTCACGATGATTGGAGACTAGGGAGATGATGGAGCTATGTTGGCTCAATTGAAGTGCAATGTTTTTAAACAAATGATTATAGTCTTGCTTGAGAAAAATGATGAGGATTCTGAAAAATTCTGAATGGTTAGAGATGGTAGACAAGGCCAGGTTTTAGAGAAAGAAGGCTGGAAGTTTGTATTTCGAAGAATAGATTATGTGTGCCGGATAAGAGCTAAAGAAAAAAGTTGCTATTTGAGGCTCCATAATACGGTATTTACCATGCATCTGGAGGGGAATAATAATAATAGGGACTTGAAGCGCAGTTTTATTGGTGGAAAGGAATGAAAAGAGATGTGGCTTTAAGATATGTCTAAGTATAAATGTTTGACTTATGACGATCAAGCTGAACTTACCAAGTGCCCAACAAGTTTGTTAAATCCTTCGATTCCTCGTGGAAGTGAGATAACATTACCATGGATTTTTGTGTCGGGTTTACCCCTCACACAACATTATGATAATGCAAGGTGATTATAGATAGGCTCACAAAATTGACCCATTTATACCCGATCCCGGGATTAAGGCTATTCTATGGATCGACTAAATTGAGTTATATGTAGATGAGTTTGTGCGATTGCATGGTATCTGGTATCACATTGTCATCGAGATAGAGATCGCGATTTACATCGAGGATTACGGAAGGAATTCTGATCGGCTTTCAGGCACTAAGCTGAGTTTTAATCCTGACTTTCCATCCGCAAGCGGATGGATGGTCGGAGAGATTGATTCAAGTACTCGAAGATATGCTTGAGGTTGCTGTGTCATAAATTTTTCGGGGGAAGTTCGAGATGGGTATAACATGATCTGGAGATTTGCCTATAACAATGGTTTTCCAGTCAAGAAGCATTGGTATGGCACCATATGAAGCTGCATGGTCGGAAATGTGAGAGCCTCACGTAATGTGGTTGAGAGGAATTAAATGAGCATAAAGCTGATAGGTCAGGACCTTTGTAAAAGATCTGAAGAGAGAAAGTACAAGTTGGTCGGCTGAGATTAAAGGCGGCTAGTGATAGACCAAAATGTTCTTGACCTAAAGAGGAGATATTGAATATAAAGTGGGAGACAAGGTGCTTTCTTAAAACCATCCTGTGGAGGAAAATTCTAAGGTTTGGTCAGAAAGGCAAGTTAAGTCCAAGGTTCTAGGGCCATGAAATTTTAAAACGTGGCCAGCGCTTTGTAACCTCCGGTGGCACTCCCTCCGGAGCTGGCACATTCACACGATGTGTTTCATGTGTCGATGCTTAGAGATGTGAAAGCTACGATGAGTCGCACATACTACCCGATTAAAATGTAAGTACAAGGAGGTTGTCATATGATGAGGGCGAGGCCATTACGGCGGGAGGTGAAGCAGGTTGCAGGAGTTAAAACAAGTACCGTTGGTAAGTTCTACCTTGCATACGGTAGAGAAGAAGCTACTTAGGGCTGAAGCAACTATGAGAGCAGTATATAACTCTTGAATGGTATGAATTTCGAGGGCCAAATTCTTTTAAGGGGAGAGTTGTAGCACTGGTATATACCTAACAATTTTATAACATGTTTTGGGTATAATAAACGTAAAGTATATTTATTCGGAACAAAATAAGATAAAAACAAAAGTAGGAATATGCATAAGTTAAATTACTAAATAATAAAAAGAAGATTTGAGTCTATTATAAAAATATTATAAATTGATTTGCAAATATTATTTTACAGGATTGGAGGACAGTAAAATAAGAGGATAAGATCAAATAAGGATAAAGGCCAGAAAGAAATATCTCATTTGGTCTTGGAGAAAGGAGAGCAAATACGAATAAGAGAAGAGAAGAAAGGAAGAAAGAAAGAAAAGAAGAAGAAAGATCGCTTTGGTACGGATACATGTCTTGGGTTGTATGAATTACCCTAAATTTGAGTATTGGTATGGAATTGGTATGGTATGGATACGTTTTGATTATATGGAAACTATGGGAGTATGAGTCTAGTTTTGGACTATAAAGTTTAGACACATGGTTGAAACCCTCTATCTTGTGTATGGTTTGGGTTTGGGAACTCCCTGAAACTCATTTCTTGTAGGGTTGAGTTAAGAAGAGCTTTAAGGCTCCTCGTATGTGTTTGAGAGGGTGCAGTTGCAAGTTGAACCCGAAGAATTCCTATTGTCGACCTCTTGATGAGTCGGATCTTATGAGCAGGTTTTGGGTCAAGAAATACAGGAAGTGGGAATTAGAGTCCTTCTAGTAAATTGTATCAAATCAATGAACTTGATGTTAGGCTTTCAGAATTTCTCGATTTGGACCTCTGTAGATCAGAGATTATGGTCCCCTTTCCGAGATCGGATATTTAGATCTGTTACGGGTCATTTACGCAATTCGGGTCAACTAGCCGGACCTTAGAACGAGTTTTTGAATCAGAAATAAAGAGAATTTGGAAGTAAGTCCTTCTGAAATTGTGCACATCCAGAACGATGTTAGGCTTTGAAATTCTGGTCTGGACCCCTGGACCAAGTTGTAGTGCTTTTTACTTTGGACGGTCGAATGGATGAGAGGTCAGCCATAGGGATTTAAGTCGAATAAGTCAATGAATGCGATCCTGGCTTCATTTCGTCATCACGAGAGCTCAACTCGTCATCACGAGCTCAACTCGTCCTCAAAGCTCGACTCGTCCACAGAAGAGCTCAGCTCGTCATGCAGAGACTCAACTCGTCATCGGAGGCTCAACTCGTCATGCGAGCTCGGCTCGTCATGAAGAGCTCCGCTCAGTGCTGCGAGCTCCACTAAGTCATGCGGGGGGCTCAGCTCGTCATGAAGAGCTCCCACGCTACGTCATAACGAGAGCTCCACTCGTCATCACGGCTACTCAGCTGGCGTCGCTGAAGAGCTCCACTGATGTGCGAGCTCCACTGTGTGAGGTCAGCTCGTCAAGGCGACTGTAGCCCGGTGCAGCTCGTCGATCGGTCGGCTCATCGGGTTGCCCCACATGACCTCCAGCGGAAGGTCATCTCTCCTTAGTTGACTCCGATTTAGGTGTTCTTGGACTCTATGGAAACTCATTGAGTCGAAATCCATCCGCATATGCCTGAGAAGATATTAGATGTCAGCCAGGTGTCATGCACAGGCTCATCACTTCAGTACAGCTCTTCCGGTCTAGATCGACTCGTCGAGGCGGCCCCTGTGCATCGACCTCCAACAGGAGAAGAGTCATATCTCTTTCGTTTGAACTCCGATTTGGGTGTTCTTGGACTCTATAAAAGCCCATTGAGTCAGAATCCATCCATGTGCTAAGGAAGATATTAGATGTCAGACCAAGGTGTCAAGCCCAGATAAATCACTTCAGTGTTCGGTCGGTTCAAGGTCGACTCGTCAAGGTATTTGCGCATGACCTCAACCGGAAGGTCTTAACTTTTCGTCCCGAACTCCGATTCAAGTGTTCTTAGACTCTATGGAAAGCCCATTGAGTCAAGAATTCATCAATAGATAGCATGATAAGATTGGAACTCATATTAGTCCCGGAAAACGCAGAAAAACAGTAGGTTCTGTAGTGGCTTATAGTTATTCATAAATAACTCATAAGCATACGGGGTAAAAGCATAGTTATTTATGCATACAATGAGACATGAAAAATGCTGTGAGATTATGAATAAATGATAGTATATATATACTATATATATATATATATATATATATATATATATATATATATATATATATATATATATATATATATATATATCACCTATGATTACACGAATGACAAGTAAACTATTTGGGAGAATATAAGGATATATACGAGCATAAAATACACATTGATTATGCACTTAGAACTTTGGTAGAGGGATGAATGAATACCTATTAGGAAAAATAGAATGCATAACATATAAGTTCTATTCTGTTACGTTCTGATATCGAGGCCCGTTTGGGTGATGACATAGATACCGTTTGGATCGGAGTGGCCCCGAAGGTCACCCGCAGTGCCTTAGGCCCTCATGGTTTGTATCCACTTCTAAGGTTTATGCAGACATGAAACATAAAGAAAATGACAGGTATGTGCAAATGAAATGAAGAGAATATGATAAGCATAGCACTGCTATGTGATGATAGTATACAGTTACATATATGACATGATATGAGAAGCATAGCACTGCTATGTGATGATAGTATACAGTTACAAGAACAAGAAGTAAAATACAAGATGACATGAAAAGTATATGGATGATGATAAGAAATGGAACTGGTTATGATAAGTATATATATGAGAAATGATAAGAATGCATGGCGCAATATGTATTTATATGCGTTTGTATGAAGTGTGGTGACCTTAATAGAAATTAGATCCATGTGTATTAATTCCCCGCTAAGCGTAAAAACATACGGTGTTCAATCAGGTGTAGAGTACGAGAAAGAGGAGATCAGAGGACCAAGACCATCCCACATCAGCGTTCAAAGGCCACACAGCCGTAGAGTGCCCGCTGGAAGACCTTTAGGTCTTATTTTGTATATAGTTTGTAAACCAATGTAAATATTATAGATGTTGAACACTTCCATATATGGAGCTTGTATATATATTTTGTAATCACTTTCACAGAGTATAATGCAAATTAATTATTGTGTATAGATATGCCAGAGTGTAAGGTTATAAGTTAAAAAAAAAAAAAAAAGTAGCCCTCATGAGCAATATATGCCAGTTAAGATGTCACATGCTCTCTCTCTATATATATATATATATATATATATATATATATATATATATATATATATATATACATACCTGTATACAGCTCATTAACATTTGCATTTTAGCCCTTATAAAATTTAACCTATCAGTTTTAGAGAAATGCACAGGATAGAATCACATTAGTGCCCTTCGACTGCATATCTCTTTAAAAGTATCATATATATATATATATATATATATATATATATATATATATATATATATATATATAACTCTATATATATACATACCAGCATGCAGCCTAAGCGGGGACCCGTCTGGAGGTGATTGATTTATCCTGTGCGTGAAATCATAGGTTGAACCGATAAAGGCTAAATGCAAAATATTCCGTAAGAAGATTAAAAAAGTACTGGTATAATTTGAATGATTTGATGCATGAAAATGCATAGATTAGAGATGACTGATGCATTATGACCAATTTAATGAAAATATATATATCATTATTTGCATTGGTATTCAATTAAATTGCACAAAGCATTGTTACATGATAACCATGTTTGATTTAAAAATGAAATGAAGAAGTATTTCTTTCGAACCATGGCATGTGCGCGGACAATTTTAATCTTGTAATGAGTGAGTGCGGTGGGACCGAATCAAAGACACAGTCATCAAAGAAGGCTGCCCAGGTGTAGTATATACAGACATGCGTATCATTTCTTGAACATGTGATATTTTGTGAACAAGAGTTTAAAACTGCGAACAATTTTGTATATTATTTTGAATGGACATAGAATACCTTCATTGTAAATATATTTTAGTTAAATGTAAATTGATTCTCTGAGAAGCTTGTTGAAAATCAGCTTTGAGTTGCAGCAAAAAAAAAAAAAATGGGGCTTTTAAATGTCTAAATGAAATATGTTTGATAAATGAACTCTACTAGCTCCTCCGAATCCGGTTCAAACCCACTAATCGGGTCGGACGGAAGGGTGCCACAACGCAATATTTAAGTTTGTCACACTTGGCATAGGCATGTGTGGGGGTGATGTGGTGACTCGGGACATAAGGCATAAAGACATTCCGTCGTGACATCGACATTCATGTAGACATTCGCTGATGTATGGGTTGGTTTTGATCACTTTGCATGAGCATAGGTGGGGTAGCCTCCGTATGGGTTTTATCTGGCGGTATCACCGTTGCAAGGATCTGCCACAGTCAGGTCCCGGTGCGAGGCGGTACGACCCATGAATGGGACCTCATATGGGATGAGAGCGAACCTGGCTTTGTTTTGTTTGTTTTTATCTTTGTATTCTATGACGAGAACCAAAACATGTACACCTTTTTGGTATCGGAAAGGTGTAAAGGAAACGCTGATTATAGTCTATCATATATTTTTGTATATTGTAGGCTTGGCGGAATATGCGGGAATGGGTCTGATGGGACATGAGTGTGTCTCGGGGGCACCCGGTATATCAGGTTTCCGTGGGTTGTGAGTTGTCAACGGGGACCCGGGATAGAGGTGTTACAATTTCTACTTTGACTTCTCCCATGCATTTTTTGTTTTTCTTGTCTTTCTTGTTTTTCATGAACAAGTACTTCGAAAGAAGACTCACCTTTTTCTTTATTTCTATCATCTTCATTCAGTAAGCTATCTTTAACACTCTCCATAGTTAGAATCACATGTGGAGTGGAATTACTAACTATTACCACCAATAATGTCTGCAACTACCGGGTAGAGCTAAAAGTAATGATGTTGCATCTCTATCATCAATGTTTCCATTTCATGGCAATAACTTGTTCTGTCTGTAGAAAAGAACTTATATGCTTTCCAACCATGTTGTTAAATCATTGTCTTGGTGACAAATCTTCTAATCAAAGTAGTTTTATATCCTAATGTGTTCATGAAAAAAAGGTTTTCAAGCTTTTTCCAAACAACGTCTGCTTTCGTTTCATCATAAATGTGCTCATGTAGATTTGGATACATCCACCTTCTCATATAAGCAATGACTTTTCTATGTTTAACATCTCAATATTCATCAAGCATGTCAGATGGTTTTTCTTTCATTCTAATAGGCTTGTATAAATCTTTACAGTAAAGCAAATCTTCCATTATACCTTTCCAAGTGGAATAATTCAACAAATTTAATTTTATCATGTCATCATCCATTTTAGCACACTGAAAAAAAATACTCCAAACAATTCATCGTTGATACCGGTTTGTTGGAAAAGACTACAAAATACAATTATTCTAAAAATGACTTTTCCCTCTATGTGTACCAAAATAGGTTCAATAGTCAAACTAGCCAACATAATAATGTCAACCAAGTAACAATAAATCAACTACAATGAGACAATAATTTTTACTTAGAAAATCCCAAAATGAAAAAGGTAAAAACCACTTGACCCGTAAGCGACTTAAACTTCCACTATTTCAACAATAACAATAATGGATTACATCAAGTTCTTTTCTATCAAGCAAACTAGAGGCTCACAACAACAATACATCAAGAATATCATTTTGTGAACACCAATGCAATGAACATCATCCTAAGGATGGATAACTCAAGAGAGACAATGAAAGATCTCTCAACAAAGGTGGAATGGCCAAAAAGTATTATGGAGAGAGTTAACCAACTATCCAAACCATTGAGATTGAAGAACACTAAGTTCCATTGTATGACATGTACAATTATAAAACCCGAGAAAATTCAATTTTCTGAGAAATGGTGAAAAGGTAATTTCGGTTGAAAACCCGGAATTTTTCTAGATCTCGGATGACTAAATGGACTTCACCGTTGGAATCGTCTCGTGAAATCTAGCTATCCCGTCGAATTCCGAGACAATTGAAATTTCATGTTTTTCGAGACACCGAGGGTAACGAGTAACACTTGGCACATGTAGGATGGCTCATATGGAGCCATGTGTCAAATGGAGAGCAAGTCAAACAAAAGTCTAAGTGAGACCCATGTGGGACATGTGTCACAAGGTAAGAGGATGGAAATTCAAAGTTATGGATAAGTAGATAAGGGGAAATCCGAGAGAGCCAATGGAGAGGTGACATGTGGCTAAGGCTGGTAATGAGCCAAGCTACTCGGGCTCGGCTCGAAAAAAGCTCGGCTCAGGCTCAGCTCGTTAGCTAACCGAGTCGAGCTTGAGCCTTAATTTAGGCTTGATAAATTTCGAGCCCGAGCCCAGCCAAGCCTAGACATTAAAAAACAACATCGTTTTTATTAGTTGCATTAACCCAAAATAAAAACCCTCAGGTCTTAGCCGACAACCCCTAATGCAGACGCCTTCCTCGACCCTCTCTCTCTCCTCGCATAGAAAATTATTTCCTTAATTGATGTATTTGTTATCAGATTGATTACAAAAAGTTAAAAAGTATGGGTGAGCAGTTGATTCTGATACAAACTTGTATAGGCTCGAGATTAAGGCTTGAGCTCGAGGTTAAGCTGAGCTCGTTCATATGGGCTTGAGCTAATGAGATCAATCCTGGCTTTTTTTAAATCAAGCCCCGAGGCTTGAGGCTGCTGATTTTAAGCTCGTTCAAAAGCTCGGCTCGGGCTCGAGCTCGCTCATAAATTAACAAGCCTAGCTCGAAATGTTCAAATCTCGGCTGGCTCGTTACCAGCCCTACATGTGGCAAGGGAAGGTGAGAGTGACTTTCCCACTTGATCAAGTTTGACCAATCCGGTGAGGAGAAGAGGAGAAAAGAAAAGAAAAGAGAAGAAGGAAGAAAAAAGAGGAGGAGAAAAAGAGTGAGAAGCTCCAACTTCTCTGGGAATTTCGAATCGGACCTTCAGTTTCCGTGAGACAAGAGGCAGAAAGTTTTCTTCACGCGTCAAGGCTTAAGATAGAGACAAAATCGGGGAGTTTTGACAAACTCTAAGAGGTAGGGGTTCTTCTCCTACTCAGTTTATTTTCGGTCTAAGAGTCATTCAAATGGCATGAGATGTTTGGGGCCGGGAACGGTCGTGCAGTTCAATCCCAAAATTTTGGGATTGAATGCTGAAATTTTTGGGATTGTTTTGGGCAATCCCGGGACTAATTTTTCGAAGTGTTATTGATCCATGTGTGTTGTTTGTGTGTTATTGCTAATATGAATAACATATTGGTTGTGTGTAAATTTTGTTATTTTATGCGTATATGATATATTACCATGAATTTGTATGAAAATGGCATTTCGCATTTCATATGCATGGGGACACCATAGAGTATTAAGTGTGAGTGCATGACATGGTTTTTGGAGAAATTATATCGAAGGGTTGTCCACAAATATTTGTTGGAGTATGTCCACTATATTATATCGGAGGGTTGTCCACATAAATATTTATCGGAGTATGTCCACTAAATTATATCGGAGGGTTGACCACTAAATTTTGAAATCGGAGATTGTCCAATGAGCAATCAAAAACAAAAATCTTTTGTTTTGGGAACAGTTTTTCATACATGGCAAATGCATGTGTAAGGGAGTCAGCGAGGACTCGAGGCATGGGGCATGGCATGTAGACATTCGAGTATGAATGTGCATAATTTTACTTGAATGTGTGTGTGTTTGTCATTGTATGAGCACTTAGGTGGGGAGTAGCCCTTGTAGGAGAATTCATCTACTGGGCATTGCTCACCTCGTCGTGGGAAAAATATTTTCATGTATTGGAGGTACTCCGGGGGATGAAGCCTACCCAAGACCTTAGTTGTGAAGAAAAGGCCATATTGGCTTTGTTTTGTACTTTGTAAATTTGGGTGGAAAACCCAGTTTCTGTATATGTAAGAAGAAAAGAGTTGTAATTAAACTCATTTTGAATGATGAATGCATTTTGGCAAGTTTTCCAGGTTTCCTATTGTCTTTGTAATAAAAAGGCTAATACATATTGAATTTAGAGTGCTTGGAAAGAAAAGAAAAGAAAAGAAAAAGGGGAAAACTGGAGGTGCAAAAAGGACTGAAATGGAGCTCGCATTTTCGAGGTCTTTAATCGTGACGAAGAATTCTCTGTCGCGATAGAGAGATCTTGACCACATGTTCGCGTGGTTTTCATGTTGCGACATAGTTCTCAAGCAGTAGCCGCGACCGACCTCAGTCTCGGCGGCATGCGCGAGCAACAGTAGCGATCTTACTTGCGAGAGCCTTACGGCTGCATTGTGTGATAGGGATCTTTGTGTCACGAAGCGTTCCCGGGCCCGATTTGGGTGGTTTGGAGTCGTGACAAGGCTTTTGCGTCGCAATAGAGATTTTCCGACCTTTGTCGCGTGAAATTCGGCGTTTGGCGGCGAGCTTTAGAAGCTTTAGTGTAACAAAGTTCTCTATCTTAGCAAAGTAGCTTGCGACAACACTCACGGAGTGCGCGCGGCGGTCTTGAAACTGCGAGAGAATGCATCGCGACGAATTCCTCTGTCATGTCAGGAATTTGTAGCACTACATTGCGGTAGAAAATACTCTATCGTGATAGGGTTCGGTGTGGCAGGGCTCCTAGGTTGTGACAGAGCATTGCATGTCGTGACGGTCTTGTAGCCTTGACGGTGTGCGTGTCTTGGCGACGGCGTTCTTTGGCATGCGACACGTGCGGTGTGCGCGGCCCAGCGGCCTTGGCGTGCGATAAAGCTCATTGCGCGTGTGAGGCGAGCATCTGATAGCCCGGTGCGCGCATGGCGGCAGGCGCTCGAAGTGCGCTACATCACGGCCGGAGTTGTCCGGTGGCTCGTACCTTTGTGTTGTGCATTGTTTATTTGTTCTTTGACACGATTCATGAACATTGTTCATGGACACCGTTATTAAAAAAAAAAAAACCCCCGAAAATTTAGGACGTCACAACCATCAGCAAATAGTTTGATTATATTGGTTATTGTTAATACATATGTTTCTCTTTTTTATCTGACTCATGCCTTTTGGCAAAAAGAGTATAATTCATACACGTAAATTTGGCTTTTATAAAAAGACCAAGCATATTGAGAATGATTGTTGGGCTTCGTCTCACTTGCATCTCATTCACTATCGGACTCGTTCACCAAGTCACACTCACTTTCAGGCTTACTAATTTTGATTGGTGAATCTTCAATCTTCATGAATATTTGTGGTATTCACATGGTGAGTTTCTAAGGGTGTCAGAAATATTTATTTTCTATTTTAAAATTATTATCCTTTTTTTTAAATAAGGATAAATTAGTCATCTTCTTTTCTTTACTTCTTTTATTGTAAAGCTATTTAAACTTGATGATGCTTTTTCAGCCGAAGATGAGGTACATGGGCGTGTAGGGTCGTCAGTGGACTGAGCTCTTTGTGAAGTGGAATTTTAAGGGCCCGGCGGATCGTGCGGGTTCTCGTCTGAGGACTCTTATCTCGATGGTCCGCGGGCGGTGCGTCGTGGGCTGGGGAGGATCCTTTCCCGATCGGCGGGTTAAGGATGTTGCACTCTCTGAGAAGAGCGAGGGAAGGAAGAAGGGCGGCGAAGGCTCGCCGTGGCAGCTCCGATGCTAAAATCAGATTCTTACGAGAGGAAAGAGAATACTTTGATTGCCTAGTATTGAGCGTACCTTTCGATGTGGAGGCTTTGTATTTATAATGGATATTCGTCCATTGGACGATGACCCGAGAATCCTTCCATTGGGAGTATGTTTCCTCATATAGTTAGCCTTAGACTTAGTGATGGATTAGTCAAAGGGTTTATTCGGAATAATGCCTCGCGTGAATGTCCAATGATGGTCTTACCTATTGCTTTTTCTTTCCTTTATAATAGGACTTGATTGGAGGATATCTTTTAGGGAGCCCACATGTACATTATTGGGGAGGGATATGGGTTGTGGCGAGCATGGGTCTTCTGTTCTTTCGAATCCATGTTTGAACTAATGAGTTGGGCCTGTTTGGCCAGCGTGGGAGGACACGGGGCGAGGGCCGCGGACCCCATTGCTCTCTCGAATTTGGCGTTGCGGCGTGGCCCATTTCTATATCATATCGGTTGCCCCCGACCCTTGTGTGCGGATTGCGTGGGCAAGAGTGTGATTAATCTGCGGCGGTTTGTTATTTCCAGAGTGCGCTTTCGGATGTAGTTTAATTAATAAATCGCCGTCATCGTTAATGATGGCTCTTGAGTTTCGTGCTTGTTTTCATATTCCCTTGTTTTCCACTTGCTTCTTGTCGACTTTTCTAGATTCGACTTCCTTTAGCCTCATAACTCTCCTTTTGTCTTTATATTTCTTGGCGTTCTTGCATTTAAGTTACGGATTTTGCTCCTATCATTCGAGTGTTGGGTCCTTTTTGGTGTCTTCTTTTCTTTCTGAGCCAGCGGCATCAAATCTGTCGTGTTTCTTTCGATTGATCACGGCGAGGCCCTAAAGTTCGGTTAATGCGGATTCGTTTTGGTTATGCCATGGATTTGGCGTTTCTTCACCTTTGCATCATGATGATTCCTACATTGATGCGGTCCGGGCAAATTTGAAATTGTCTCGGCTTGTTTGACCGATCGTTGGGCCTCGGCTGCTCGAAGGCCTCCGCCCCTTAGGTAAGGGAAAAGGAAGATAAAGCTTGATCAAATATCACAGGGGTTCGGACTATCTCGATTGCAGCCGTGACGTTACGTGAAAGTGGGCTGGCCCGGTGTTGGCCCTTTATAGTCTACTTTTGTTGAGCGATACGACCTCTTCACGGTGTTCGTATATGGTCTCTGATTTTTGACTCGTTACATTACCTCGTGCGGAATGGTATGTTTTTTGGTCGCCTTTGTCTGCGGCCTCGGCTTTCCGTGCACCCTTTCATCAAACGGGTTCTTCAGCATTTTCATATGCGCTTCCCAGCGGCTTTAATGGTTAGGGCATTTTAGAGGTAGGTTTCTTTGGTCTTTTTAGAGACAGGGGGCTTGGCGTCCCTAGTGTGGCTTTGCTCCTGCATCTTTTTAAATGGTGACTGCAGCCGAAGGGGTTTATTTATTTCCCTAGGCGTCACAGGGCCTTTGGTGATTCGGATCTTCCTTCTTCTCATGGACATGGAAAATCCGATGTTTCTTCTGCCAGTAGCTCCAAGCTGGGAGTACGATTCTTTAGACGGGGAAGACACCTAGGCGTACCGAGCGTGGGGTGCCCCCATTAACCTTTCGTAATTATCATCCTTACTCTTGGTTTAATTGATTTAAAGTTGATTGGATATCCCTGACCTTAAGTTTCCCTTATATTTTTCAGATGCTCGTCTTGGGCTTAGTGTGAAGATACATTTGTTGCTCTTGCTCGGCCCGAGTGTTACGCTCAAGCTCCTCGCGAGAACTTCTAAGGTCGGATGTCCCGACTCATGGGTCACGAAGTCTCATAAAATCTTCCGTTTTAGGGCCTTCATCTCCCTCTACTCTGGGTGTTTTCTCTTTCGGGCCCGCTGTGGCTGCTCCTACTCGAGGGGAGATTTTAGCTCATCTGGGAGGGATATCTCGAAAACCTCGGAGTGCGAAGAGGAGGAAAGTAGATTCCCCTAAGAGGGACCAGCCAGTCCGTAACAAAGTTCGGAGATTAGAAGCACCTTCAAGTCCCCTTGTCCAAAGGCCCGTTCGGTCTTCATCCCCATTGGCCGAGGTTCCCCTGGTTCTTCGTTCACTTACTCTTAGGAGCCATCGCGGGTGGGAATCCCTCGAGCGGTCGGCGACCGGCCGTTGGCGGCTTATAACCATCTGGAGATGGCTCCTCACGGATCGGGTGAGCCATCTCACGAGAAGGTGATAGAGTCGAGAGGAAAACAAAATCAAAGGTTGATGAAATCAAGGATTCTTTGCATCTGTCACGGAACTTTCGACCGGTGCCATTAAATCCATCCTCAAAGATTACGATGTTGAGAGATCAGAAAGGGTTCTTAGGTTGATAAGGCCTTGGCCTTGTGTTTTAGGGGACTTACTTGGTAAGCTTATAATTATGCTAACTTTCCTTCTTGGCTCGGTGTTGACTTCATACGTGTTTGTCACCATGAAGCCACTCATTTGAAGGGCTTGGCCGAAAAAGCTGTTGAATAGAAGCATGTAGATCGCCCGAATTTATAAGGGGCGAAGTGGCTACTTGTAACTTCCGGCGGGACCGAGGCTGCGGGGCGGGTGCAGCTTATGTCTGGAGAAATAGAAAGACTTACGTCAGATCTGAAGCACACCTCATCGGCTCGTGGTCGGTACGAAAATAGGGAGAGGCGGAGTCGACGGCTGGCGTCTTCGGGGAGGCTCGAAGAGTTCGAGATGAGCTTCAGGCTCTACATGATGATTTGGTTGAGACTCGGGAGGAATACGATCTACCGGGATGAAGCCGAGATTGGTTAGGGAGGAACTCGTCGTTTCTGGGACTGACAGCCCGGGATCTATAGTGGGTTCTTGGCGTGATCACGAGGTTTGGGCGCGGCGGAATGGAAGCTTGACTTGAGATTGCTTCGTCATGAAGTTTTGGAGAGCGAGGTGTTCTTGCGGAAGCGCGGCGTGAGTCCTCTGGCGTGGACTTGTCGGGACGGCTGCGAAGAGTGCCGTGGATTCACGCTGCTTGAACTTCATCTGGCGCGACGATTTGGTTGTTCGAGGGCGAGGTCATCGGTCGATTCTTGCGGGACGGTACGGTGCTGTGGGAAGCTACGGGTGGCTTGCTTTTGTGACGGCTCGTGTGACCTGATCACGGATTTTGACTTTGATCTCGGCGTGGGGAGCGGAGGAATCTTCGATGCAAATAGATCCCGAGCTAGCCTCATGTTGAGGCCCGCTTCGTTCTTCTTCGTCTGATACTTGAGATCCGAAGCTCGTCTCCGCTGATTTTGTTTTTCTTTTCTTTTTGTCAGTCCTGAGGCCTACTATCTATGTTGACCCTCTTTTAATGGATACTTGCTCCCTGGGAATTTTGATTTTACTTATTTATCTATCTTTGCTTTTCTTTAAGATAGGATCGGAAATTTAATGCATATAATCTCTACACTTTGCAAACGTTACGTTCCGGCCCGCATGGTGCGAGATGAAACTTTGTTGGTCTAGGTCTGTGGCCCTCGCCGTTTGGCTTGCGGGTATTGACCCCGTCCGCTCGTTCGCGTGCCGCATTG
This sequence comes from Tetrastigma voinierianum, assembly GCA_016808115.1. Lineage (NCBI taxonomy): Eukaryota > Viridiplantae > Streptophyta > Magnoliopsida > Vitales > Vitaceae > Tetrastigma > Tetrastigma voinierianum. The sequence goes on along the minus strand of JAEQBH010000222.1, from coordinate 263,501 downwards.
GAGTGTATCGAAGCGGGTTTGCGGCGTCGTGGTTGATTAAGAGCTTGATTACTGCGCGCGGGAGGAGAGTGTCTCAAGAGTTAGTCAGCCAGGGATAGTAGGGAGAGCCGATGCGTTTGAAATGCGATCAAGGCTCGTTACGATGAAGTAGGGAGCTCGTCTGCCCGTATTGAAGGGAGAGCTTGTCAATGAGACTTGTAGGGAGGCATGCCGTTTGGAGCACGATGAAGAGGCTCGTCTGATAAGTAGGAGCTCGTCGGCTTTGTGTTGAAGGAGAGCTGGATCAACGAGACTTGTAGGGAGAGCCCGTCACATTTGGAGCCTGGAGTGAAGGGGCTGGAATGGGATAAATAGAGCTCGATCTGTGTTGAAGGGAGAGCTCGTCAATGAGACTTGTAGGAGGCTTCCCGTCTGTTTTAGACACGAGTGAAAGAAGGGCTCGATCTGAAAATGAGGAGGCTCGTCGGCTTTGTGTTGAAGGAGAGTGTCAGTAAGGCTTTGGGAGGGCCGTCGTTTGGAGCCTGATGAAGGGGCTCGTCTTTGATAAATAGGGAGCTCGATGCACTTTGTGTTGAAGGAGGCTTCGTCAATGGAACTTGTAGGGAGGAGCCACGTGCGTGGAGTACGTGAAGGGCTCGTCCACGATAAATAGAGGAGCTCGATCTGCTGTGTTGAAGGGAGGCTCGTCGATGAGACTTGCCAAGGGAGGGCAGATACGTGTGGAGGCCTCTGGTGGCGGGCTCGTGCGATAAATAGAGGAGCTCGTCAGCTGCGTTGAAGGAGAGCTCGTCAGTAGGACTTGTAGGGAGGAGCCCGTCGTTTGGAGCCACCGGTGAAGGGCTCGTGCGATGAAGTAGAGAGACTCGTCGGCTTTGTGTTGAAGGAGGCTCGTCAGCGAGACTTGTGAGGAGGCCGAAATCTGTTTGGAGCAGTGAAGGGCTCGTCGGGATAAATAGAGGGAGCTTCGTCACTGTGTTGAAGGAAGCTTCGTCAATGAAGACTTGTAGAGAGGAGGAGCCCGTGCATTTGGAGCACGATGAAGAGGCCGTCACTGATAAATAGAGGAGCTTTCGTCGGCTTTGTGTGTTGAAGGAAACCGTCAATGAGACTTGTAAGGGAGGAGCGATGCATTTGGAGCACGAGTGAAGGGCTCGTCTGATAAATAGAGGAGCTCGTGCACTTTTTGTGTTGAAGAGAGCTGTCGATGAGGACTTAGCAAGGGAGGAGCCGTGCACAGTGTGGAGTACAGTGGGGCTCGTCTGATAAATAGAGGAGCTCGATGCACTGTGTTGAAGGAGGCTTCGTCAACGAGACTTGTAAAGGGCCGATGCGTGTGGAAGTCAGTGACAGACCGATCTTTGACGTCGTAGAGGGCTCGTCGGCTGCGTTGAAGGGAGAGCTCGTCGATGGGACTTGTAGGGAGGAGCCCGTGCATTTGGAGCACGGTGAAGGGCTCGTCGATAGAGAGTAGAGGAGCTCGTCGGCTGTGTTGAAGGGAGGCTTTCGTCGATGAGACTTGTAAGGGAGGGCCGTCTCGTGTGGAGTACAGGTGAAGGGCTCGTCTTGATAAATGGGGAGCTGTCGGCTGTGTTGAAGGAGAGCTCGTCAATGAGACTTGTAGGAGGCCGTGCGTGGGCACGGTGAAGGGCTCGTCACGATGATAGAGAGGCTCGTCGGCTGTGTTGAAGGGAGGCTTCGTCGATAGGACTTGAGGAGGAGCCAGTCTGTTTGGAGCACGAGTGAGAAGGACTCGTCACGGTAAAGGAGAGAGGCCATTCGAAGCTGTGTTGAAGAGGAGAGCTCGTCAATGAGACTTGTAGGGAAGGCAGTGCAGTGTGGAGTCTGTGAAGGGGCTCGTCGTCGCTCAGAGGAGCTCGTCGGCTGTGTTGAAGGAGGCTCGTCGTAGGACTTGTAGGAGGGCCGTGTGTGGGACCGGTGGAGGGCTCGATGCGATCAAGTAGAGGGCTCGTCGGCACATGTTGAAGGAGAAGCTCGTCGATGAGACTTGCAGGGAGAGCCCCGTACGTGGCTGGAAACCTGATGAAGGCTACGTCTGACATAAGAGAGGAAGCTCGTGGCTGTGTTGAGAGAGCTCGTCAATAGAACTTAGCAAAGGAAGAGCAAATCACATTTGGAAACACAGTGAAGAGCTCGTCTGACAAATAGGAAGGAGCTCGTCGGCACAGTGTTGAGAGAAGCTCGTCGTGAGACTTGTAAAGGAAAAGAGGCGATGCGTGTGGGTACGAGTGAAGGGCTCGTCGATGCGAGAGGAGCTTCGTCCGATACGAGTTGAGGGGCGGTATGATGTGTGGAAGGAGCCGTGCGCACGGAGTGCGCGAGGGCTCGTCAATGTAAACTGTTGAGTTGAGCTCGTCCATGCTGAGTGATGGGACGAGCTCGTCAGAATGAGTAACACAGTAGAGCTCGTTCATGTTGTGTGATGGGAAGAGCTCGTCAAAGTGAGCAGCGTGGCTCCGGGCGCTGAGGCCGAGTGGCGATGTAGCCTGAGCTGGTCTGACTCCTGAGGCGGCGTGGCCTGTGCGGAGTAGGTGAGCTCGTCAGAGTGAAGCGGTAGTGGCTTTCGGCGAGCCGATGGCGATGTCGCTTTCAGTGATTAAACTCTTGGCGGCGTGGCACGTGCGGAGTAGGTGAGCTCGTCGGGTGGCGATGGCTCCGGTATTTGGGCCCGGAGTGGCGAAGTGCTGAGCTGGTCGAGCTCTGAGGCGAGTGGCTGTGCGGGTGGTGGGCTCGTCGGAGTGGGGCCGGCCGTGGCTCCGGTAGAGGCGGGAGTGGCGAGTGGCTGGCCCCGGTCGCGACTCCCCGGCGTGGCTTTGTGCGAGATGAGATGAGCTCGTCCAGTGGCGGCGTGGCTCGGCGGCGGAGCCCGTGGCGATGTAGCTGGTACGGTGACTCTGCGGCGGCATGGCTGTGCGGGTGGGTGAGCTCGTCGAGTGAAAGCGATTGGGTTCATGGCGTTGCGGACGAGGCGGCCGCGGTGTGAAGGGCCAGTTTCGTGAGGATCCATCTTGTGGGGAAAGGCGCCGTATGAAGAGGCGCTTTTATGAAGCGATTCGCGTATCCCTTACGCGTATCCACTTGGATTGTATTGAGGTGTGAGCGCATTTAATCTTTGATTGATGAGAATTTGGAGCGGTTATGTTGCCTTGAGCGCTTTCTCTATAAATAGGAGCTCTGTTGCCTCTGTGCCTTACGCTCTTTGAATTTCTTCTTTCCATCTTGGCGGATGAAGTTTGCGAGAAGATGGATCTTGATGTTCGGTTGCCTTCGTTGGGAGTTTCTTTGGCGCCTTTGGACATGCTTTTCCTGAATTTCTCCGTGTGGGAGTTGTGTTTTTCCCTAGTTTCCCACTTGTAGGGTCATGTTCCTAACTTGGCTGGGAATGCGCCTTAGGAGTGGGGATGGTGCCTCCTTGCACCTCCTCCTCATTCTTTTTCTTCTTTCCTCTCTTTGCTGCTATACCTCCTCCTCTTTTCTTTTCTTTTCTTCTTTCCACGGCTTTCTCACATACCTTGCTTCTTCTTTTCTCTCTCCTGCAATACATCTTTTTCTCCTCTTCTCTCCTTCTTGTCTTTTTTTTTTTTTTTTTTTTTTTAGGGTGCTTATGCGAGTGCATGGAGGGAGCTGCATCTTGTATGCTTTCTATGATGTAATGGTTTTTCCATTGATTGTATCTGACCATGACTTGAAATAAGATGCACTTTTATTTCTGAAATTTCCATTGTGTATATATATTTATTTTTTTTTATGTGTGCGAAACTGTTTGAGACGTCGAAATAAACAACCCGATCCTCGCCCCACTTGTCACCCGGGAATCGTAAGGCCTTCTTCTTGACCCCGAGGCCCTGCGATAAACGCTTAAGATATTCCGCATTCCATGTATCTTTGTAAATTTTTCCTTCCTCTGTTTGGAGCTCATAATTGCGGTCTGCCGGTCTGACGACCCGAGATACAATATAAGGGCCCTCCCAATTGGGGCACAACTTCCGTGTCTTGGATTTTCCTTCAACGGGTAGTAACTTTTTCAAGACCAAATCCCCTGGCACGTAACTTCTGGGCCTGACTCTCTTGTTGTAGTGCCTAGCGGTCTTTCTTTGACCATTCCTCTGTCTGTTGTTAGACACTCCACGCTTCTCGTCCGAGAGCTCCCAAGTTCGAGACGGGGCCTCATCGTTTATTTCTTGAGGCTAGCTCGATTACGGAGACACTACTCTAACCGACCAGTGCTGTATTGCCCAAAAAAGCTAGGGCAAATGGAGTTTCAGGGTTGCGATACGTGGTCAGATAGGCCCTTAGTAACCCGGGAGTATTAGGCCCAACTCCCCTTCAACTCTTCCAACTTGGTTTCAAGAAATTTGTCTTGAGGTTCGATGTAACCCATTGTCCATTTGTTTGTGGTGTTTGAAGAATAGTAATTTTTAATTAAACTCGGCACAAAGTCCACTGAATTTTGCGTTGTCGAGCTGTTTTCATTCTTTATCGAGATCAAGGCCCTTGGGACTAAATACGCATATGATTGCTCGCCATACGAAGTTGCGTATCTTCTGCTCTGTGATTGTGGCTAAGGGCTCAGCCTCAGCCCACTTGGTGAAATAGTCTACCGCCACGATTATAAATTTACATTGGCCTTTGCCCATGGGCAAGGGCCCTAATATGTCCAACCCCCACTGCTGGAAGGGCCAGGGGCTGGTGATTGATGTCAGAGGCTCTGCTGGGAGGCGTGATATTTTAGCGTGTTTGCGGATTACGCATCTTTGACCCGAGGTTGGTTGCGTCTTTGGTGTGTGGAGCCAGTATCCCTGCCTCAAAATTTTTCCGACCAACGTTCGAGCCCCGATATGGTTCCCGCATATGCCTTCATGCACTTCTCTTAGCACATGTGAGTGTCTTCTCTGTGATACATTTTCAGGAAGGGTGTGAAAGAATCCTCGTTTGTAGAGGCTCCCCTTGTGATTGGTAAACCTGGAGGATCTCACTCTTATCTTAGCCGCTTCCTTGGGGTCGTCTGGTAAGGTTCCGTCATTAATGTAATCCCAAATAGGGTCCATCCAGTTTGGTACGGGCTGTTGTGGCGACTATTATGCGTAAATTGACGGAGGGCTCTGCGAGGTATTCGATGGCGTCGATCTAATGTCTTCTGCAAAGTGATCGCCGGTTGCCGCGTCGGCGCGGGAATTCTCGGATTACGGGACGTCTTGGATCTGGTAATCCTGAACTTTTAAATAAATCGTGGACTTTGCGAAGTCTGAGAATCATTTTCGCTTTTGGCCTCGTATGTGTCTTGATCTGTCGACCACCGGTTGAGATCGCTATAGACCTCAAGCGTCGACCTCTAATGAATGGCGAGTTGAGGCACGCTATTGCGGCCTCGTACTCGGCCTGCGTTGTTGGAGCGTGGAACGAACGGCGCATACTCAATGTCTATACCTTCTGGTGAGGTCAGGGATTAAGCCTGCTCCGCTTCCTTGTGCATTTGAGGCTCCATCCGCAGAGTTTCCATATGGGAGGTGATCCCTTGATTGGGTGGGCTCGGCCAAGCTCTCTTGGGCGAACTCCATGGCCGAAATCGGCTAGAATGCGTCCTTTATGGCTGTTTTTGGTTTTGTCTTAGAGATGTCGAGATTCACTCGCTCTATGGCCCATTCATCAACCTCCCGAGACCTGGCTTATGTAATACTGCTTCATAGAATTATTCGGTCGGGACTTCTATGGTGTGAGCACAAAATAAGGGCGAAGTCTCCAGGCGCGATCACTTGAAGCTAATATTAATTTTCCATTTTGGATACCTCTCCTCAGCTCCCTCGGCTCATTGTGATAGTAGGCGAGTCTTGTGCCAGTTCCTTGTCTCTATGATGCGCTGGTTAATGCGATCTTGCCAAATACAATGTAAAAGTTTCTCCTTCCTCTGGAACTAGCAGAATGGGTGGCGAGCTGAGTATGTTTTCAGGAGCTCTGAGGCTTGGCTTCTTCACATTTCTCATCCCATTGAAAGGCTTTTCAAGACTTGGAAGAAAGGTTGGCACTTGTCACTTGCCCTGGACACGAATCGACTTAGAGCTGCGATCCTCCCTGTTAGCCGTTGTACTTCCTTTGTCCCGGACGGTGATGGCATGTCCAGCAATGCTTTTATCTTATCCGGGTTTGCTTCAATTCCCCTGTGGTTGACTATGAAGCCCAGAAATTTTCCACGACACGCGGCTGTTACGCCCGGGTTCGACTATGTTATAATCCCTTAGGATGCGGAATGTCTCGGAGAGGGTGAGCGTGTGGGGCGGGGTGTGGCGGATTTTACCGGCATATGGGCTATGTATACCTCCATTGTTGTACCTATCTGCTTTTGAAACATCCGGTTCACTAACCTCTGGTAGGTTGCCCCATTCTTAAGCCCAAACGGCATTACCGACCTTGATAGGTCCTGTCTTTGTGATGAATAGCGTCTTCTCTGGTCACTAGGGTCCATCGCGTCGATTATAGCAGGAGAAACGCATCCATGAAAAATTTAAGGCTGTGCTTTCTTTGATACATCTACAATAAGTCGATCTGAGTAGGGAAAATTTGTCCTTTGGGCATGCTTTGTTTATATCGGTGAAATGTCTGAGTAGCCATTGCCATTTGCTTTTCTTGGCCGAACAACATTGGCCAGCCATTCGGAGTATTCTACCTCCTGATTGCCCACATGGAGCTTGCCCGACCTCTTCGTTGATGGCCTTTTGTCTCTGCAGTGCGAGCCTGGCACAGCTTTTGGCGATCAGTTTGTGAGAGATGGGTTGGTGTTCAACTTATGAGTGATGGCCCAGGTGGTCCGTGCCACTCATGTCGACTCTTTCCATCTCTTGAAGATGTCCACTGATACGTCTTAGGAGCTGGCGTGAGGGCCTTTGCAGATATACGCTAATTTAAGACCGATAGGCAAGATGCTCGGGTCGTCACCCAGCGTTCTGAATCAACTCTTCCGAGGGGCTGGCGGGCAGTGAACACTTCATCACGCATATCAAGCTCACCCGTACTCCACATTGTCGACCGTTTTCTGTTTCATAGAGGCGGTATAGCATTCTCGTGCCACTCGCTGATTCCCTCGAACCGTCCCAACGCCGTTTATTGTTGGGAATTTAATTACCAGGTGGTATGCTGAGGGGATGGCTTTTATCGCGTTGAGAGAGATGCATGACCTTATGTTATAGAAATTTGAATGAGGCGATCCACTATGAGAAACCTTCTTTGTCGTCTCGTTGGCAGCAGGGTTCCCCGAGTTAGCACTAGTTGGATTGATCCCAGCGGCCTTACCTTTTCTCTGAGAACCCCAGGAGATGGTGTTGACGGGTTCTAGCTTTCTCTTCAATTCCCACACATTTTAGTGTGAAGTAGTCTCAAAAATAATGTCCCGGTGAGCTCCATTGTCTACTAGGACCCAGATGGGCCAGATTGTATTTGCCACAATTGCAGCGGATTACGGTGGGTGGGTCATGGGAGTCTTGACACCCTTCCAAGTACGAATCGAGAATGTGATGGTGGTGTGGGCTGCGGCGGTGTTAGATCTTGTGTGCACTCCCCCAAGTCTCTGGAGTCTTATCTTGCGTAAGTGGGCCTTCGGTAAATTCGTTCTCCTCCTCCGGCCAAATCCTCCGAGATCACGTGGATTCCCCGGGGGTTGCTGATGCCGGTCGGCGTCGGCGAGGTGGTGGCGGAGCGGGACACGGTCCCGGTTAGGTCTGGTCTTGAGCTTGGTTACGAAGATATGAAGCGCCCGTAGATATCCATGACATGTATCGGATACTGCATCTCTCTTCTGTTGTATCTGAGTTGTCAGTGCGATGCCCACGTAGTCCTTGTGGAACTCCGGTATTTGGAGTTATCTCGGTAGCGGGATTTGATTTCATATCTTGGCCACCTTAAGGTGCTTTCGTTTCGTACTTCATGCAGAACTTGCGATACTCTGATGCTGTCAAGGGAGTGAAGTGCTGAGGCGAATAGCGTCGTCGTCTTTCGGGCTGCGGCGGGCCCAGGCGGTCCCTAAGATTTCCTCGTCTTTTAGGAGATCGCTCCTGCCCTGCCCCCGGAGAATTTCTCTGGTCGCCTTGCCTCTTGGGGCTCCGTCCCCGTCGCTTCTCGGTTGTCTTTTTGCTAGCGGAAGAACTTTCCTTTTTTGACAGAAGGGCCTCTTCTCCGTTTATGTATTTTTCAGCTTTGGCGAGAACCTCGGCCATGTTAGCTTGAGGGTTCTTTGAGATAGAGAACATCAGGTCTTTGGACTGTACTCCCAACCCCGCTATGAAGGCCGTGACAGCGAACTTTTCGTCAGGTACATCTATCTTCAAGGACTCGGCATTAAACCGTTGTACATATGACTTTAAATTCTCCTGTGTTTCCTGCTTGATGCTCAACAGATGGTAGCTCGGCTTCCTGTATGTCCTAGCCCGATGGGTGGGAGGCGAGCCGCGATTGATAATTCTGAGCGAGAAATGTTGAAGGATTTGTTGAACCAGGCCATATTTGGGCCTTTACCCAAGGTGGTGGCGGAAGTACACCAAACGGTCTGAATACCCATGCAACTCCATCCCGATTGCTTGTAGGTATTAGAGATGATCTACTGGATCTTTGACGCCATCGACGACTCCACTTGAGGCATCCTGAATTTGGCCGGGAGCGGGTAGTTTAGCACCTCGAAATTGAGGTGATTACATTTCTTTGCACGAGTATCCATGGTGTCAAGGGTGCGCCCTCAGCTTCTTATCCTTTACATGGCTTAGCTCTTGTTGGAGGTCCCTGAATCTTTGCTCCCATGTCTGCTCTCGTGTGTCCGGTGGGGGATGTTGTGGTTCCGCGTTCTCGCCACGTCCTCTGGAGTGCTTGCTCATTTGTCTTCCCCCTCACCAAGGGGCTGGTTACATGAGTCGTGCTCTCACGGCTTGGCTGGGTCGCCTGCGCCCCCATTTCGGGAATGCCATAGCGTCTTTGTCCTCAGCGTGGAGGAGCGTTGTGACCTTGATGCAGCCAAGCCGCTACCGAGAGTCACGTATTTAATACGGTGAGTTGTTATCGCGCAGCGTTGGTTAACGGCGAAGCGCTTCCGCCGTTTGTGTGCGCGGATGCTTGGTGCAGTCTGGCGACTGCATGCGTATCTCTGGTGGGTCTGGCATCCTTGCAGGATTAGCGTTGCTCCTGCTTGTGTTCCTAGTTGATACCATCAGTAACTGAGAAATCAGTTATGTTTGTGTAAGAATAGTCGTTCCCACAGACGGCGCCAACTGATGATGCTTTTCCGCGGGCTAAGATTTGGAGCGTGTAGAATCGTCAGTGGACTGAGGCTGGCTGGCGGGCTGAATTTGGAGGGACGGATCGTCACGGGTTCTCGATCCCGAAGGACTCTTATCTCCAGATGGTCGCCCAGTAGTGCGTCGTCGGGCACAGGGAGGATGCTCTTGATCGGCGGGGTTAGATGTTGCACTCTCTCTGCGAAGAGCAGGGAAGGAAGAAGGGCAGCGAGAGCATGTGGCGCCTCCCGATGCCTAAGTCAGATTCTTTTCTGAGAGGAAAAAGAGAGAATACTTTGATTGCCTAGTATTGACGTACCTCTCGGTGGTGGAGCGGCTTTGTATTTATAATGGATATTCGTCCATTGGACGATGACGAGGAGGTCAACACCGTGGGGGTATGTTTCCCTCAACATAGTTAGCCTTAGACTTATTGTTGATTTGATCAAAAGAGTTTATTCGAATAATCCTCCCTCTTTATTGGAGAATGTCAAGCGTGGTCTTCTATTGCTTTTCTTTCCTTTACTAATGGGGACTTGATTAGGGATATCTCACCCAGGGAATATTTTATCTTAATTATTGGGAGGATATGGGATTGGTGGCCGAGCATAGGTGTACTGTTCTTTCGAATCCATGTTTCGGGCCTAATGAGTTGGGCCTCTGTTTGGGCTGCTGTGGGAGGACACGGGCGGGGCACGGACCCCATTGCTCTCTCGGACTGGCGATTGAAACGCTTGACCCATTTCTATATCCTTATCAAAACTCTATCCATACTATACCTATTTTTCAAAATGATAGCATTCCTTTCGTAACTTTAAATATTCCTAACTAGTCACTGAGTTCTAGCTTAAGTGGTAGGAGAAGGGAATAGGTGTATGGGGAGGTTATAGATTTGAGTCTTACTATAATAAAATATTATGTTGTAATGCACATATGAATAAATATAATAAAAAAAACATTCCTAACCTTAGGTATTCCTTTTCTCTCGTATTTGATTTTCTTTAATGTTACGACACACGTGACAAAAATTCCCTTGTTAATCTTGATTATTATTTAAAATTAATGCAATAATATATTTAATTATATTAAATTTAATCATTTATCAATATAGTGACATTTTTTTTGAAAGGATCAATATAATGACATTAGAAACTAATGATATGTGATTTCAAAATTCTAAGGAAATATATTGATAATAACAATAATATTAAAGATTCATTACAAATTATTTAATAATAAAATATTTTATTATCAATTTTTTAAATAATCATAAGTTGAAGTTGTTGGAGATAGAAATTGGCATAGTCTTAGGTAATAATTCACTTGCATGTTTTCAACGGTAAAACTCACTTTCACAACCGTTTGTACACGAAATAGTAAATCAATATGATAAACAAAACTTTCCATATTTAGTCTCAATGAGTTTTTGGAGCAAATATTCTACTGAGTTGATATTCTCTGAAACAAATAAGGAAGACTATAGGATGATATTTGGATATTAAGACTCATTTGTAAAATTGTAGCAGTCAAAGGAACTTCTATAAACACAGATTGCAAATCAAAAAGAAAATTCAGAGATATATTGAAGCAAGAGAATAAAAAAAGGAGTAAAAGACGTTTCAAGGTGTCCCTTCGGATCAGATTAGGGCTGAAGCTCAAAATTGAAAGGAAAATGAGTTTCTATGGGCAATGGTTGTTATGCTTATATATACATAAATTTATAAGAAGAATTTGGACTTATGAGAGTCTAGATGTTATTAGGAAAATAAAGAGAGCTTATTTCTATGTTTCATTGGGAGAAAGGAAAAACCTTATCTCACATAAAACAAACATGTAATATAATTGATATATAATTGAATCATTTACATCTGGGCTCAGCCCCGGGGACGTAGACTTTCATTAAATCGCATGACCAATCTTTTGTCCCATTATGTGTGTGGGGATTTTTTCCTACATCTTCACTAATTTTATTTCATAATTAATCATTGATATATATATCTTGGTAAACCTCAGTCTTAACACGGTTGCATCAAGGCAAAACAAATAGTTTTTTTCTTTTTGCAAAGTTCACTTTAATTGTATAAAACTAACAATCCTTCAACATATTTTACACACTTATGTTTCTTCTTTTTCATTTTGGTCAACACTATGACCATCAATTTCCTTGACTCTTCATTTGCTTTCCCACCATGCATGGTACTTTAATATTTTTCACGTGATTGCATTAAGTTTTTAGTCAAGCCTCTGAAGTTCCACCCAATAAAAATGCGACATTAAATATACATTTGACTTTCCCAAGTTGTAAAGGGTAGACCTGTTCCTGAATTTTGTTACCAAATACAATGTACACACTATTGTTTTTAATAAACTTTAATATTTTATGGCTATGTTTGTTTATTGAAAATTTGTATACAAAGAAAAAAGAATTGAAGAAAATGATTTGGATAAAATAAATTAAAAAAAAAATTGTATGTTAAAAATGATTAATTTGTATAAAGAGAAATTGGTGAAATGATTTTGGAGTAACAGATATGATTTAACCTTAAAGCTTGATTCAAACGGTAAAAAGGGTGGGATGAGGTTGCCAGAGATTTTAGAGTCGAATTCTTGTAAAAGTAGAGTACTAAAATGTAATATATAAAGTGAATAGTATTGTAAAATATGTTATGACGGAGATATTGGAGAAAGAATGAAAGAAATATGGATGAGAGAATTGTATTTCTTCGGATCATTTTACAAAGTGTAAGTGAGACTCTTTTATAAGCTTCTGACGCATGTATCGAGGAAAGCTGAAAGGTGTTTCATAATGGTTACCATAAAGCAACCATAATGGTCATTATGTACAGATTCACGAATCTTTCCGGTATATTAGATAAATCACGAACTTCAAGACACTTCAAGTTAATGATACATGAATCTTCAAGGCACGTCGAATAAATCTTCAAGATTCATTGGATGAATCATGAACCTTCCTGAGATTGAAAAGTATCTTCCACATTCATGAATTTATTTAGTAATGTTCATACTTTTATATTTACAACACTTCCCTACGTGATGCCCATGCCTCATTAGAAAAACCTAGGGGGAAAAAACCAGTTGAGGAAAAGAGTACATGACATACGCGCTTTTATGTGTTGCACTGGTTGCCTCGTTAAAAAACCTTTAACTAGAAAAGGATTGTGGTGCAATATGTTTTGTCAAGTTGCCTTTAACATATCCATTGCTCATGTATGTAACACAGGTTACATTGTCCTCGTAAAGGATTGTGGGGGATATATCATCTGTCGCGATGCCACACGAACCACGAATATGTTGTACCAATGGTCATAACCATACACATTCTTGTGAAGCCTCATATAAAGCTATAATCTATGAGTGGTTTGAAGAAATGGTAATCATAGTCTGTTTAATAAACCTCCATGAAATTACAGTATCTCCATGGACCTCCATGAAATTACAATATCACCATAGAGCTCCATGAAATTACTGTACCACCATAGAGAAAAACATAACCAAATCTTTACCTAAATCTTTTAAGAAATTGGTTATATCTTTTAAAAAATTGATTATATGGAAAAAGATTTGTGAGAAAAATTAGTTTTGCAGTTTTTTTTTTAATTAGTATTACATGTTTGGTAATTGTTTTTAATAATGTTTTTATTCCTAACAATAAAAATATAAAAATATTGTTTGATAATAGAAAACTTATTTTATATTTTCTAATTTAAATAGTAAAAAAGATGTTTTTAGACGTTTTTTTTATCTTTTATTTTTTATTTGTCAAAAGCGATTATCTAAGCATAGAAATAATTAAGTATTCAAAAAGAATAAAAGTAATAGATATACAAATTTTGTTTTAAAATATATAAATATATTTAAAATTGGAATTCTCAAAACAAGCTTTTATTTTATAAACTATTTATGTTAACTAATTATTTTATAATTTTGAGATAATATTTTTATTCAATAATTTTATTCTGTTTTAATTCATTTGTGATACTTAGAGAGATTCAAATTTATTTTAATTTGATATTAATTTTTTAATTTTAATTTTAGTTATTTAATATGATAAAATCATAACTTAAAATAAACTCTACTTCAAAATGAATTTTTTATGACATGATTATAAATATATTGCAATAGAAATAAAAAATAAAATAAAAAGATGAAAAACTTAAATATTACAGGTAATTTTATTTATCATAAATTATATATTTAATAAATTGTGTTTATGACTTGATTATTAATCACCTTGTAACAATATAATAAAAATAATAATAATAGATCTATAATTATTTAAAAACAATTTATTAGATATGAATTAGAAGTGCTTATTAGTATTTTAGTATGATGAAAATATAGGAAACCAAAAATCTATAAATGAAATTGAACAAAAGTAAAGTTATAGATATAAACAAAAATATATTATTTTGACCTATATAAGGTGTGCTCTTACGTTATTTTTCTACAACAAAATTCGAGAATCCTACTTTGATCCTTACTTGTTTATTTGTATGGTTTTAAGATGAATTTTAGGCAGACTTGCTTGAAAACTAGCACTGTATCTATCTCTACACTCTTAACTAGGTGGCGTTTGTTTTTTTAAGCACATCACGAGATATAGATTTTTATCTTAATACTGAATAGTACTTAATAGCATTAAGTATTAAGTTGTTTGTTTTTTAATATTAGGTAGTGAGTAAGGATGGCAATGAGGCGTATTATTTTGAGTTCCCGCCCCAAACTATTTTTAATGGGATGAGTTTGGTTTAACTATAATCTGGTTTTTAACAAGTTTGGGTTTATTTTCTCAAATTAAAACGGAGTTGGTGTTACTCACTTGTAAAACACAGGAAAATTAGAAATTTAAAGTAAGTAAACGTTAATAAAAATAATAAATTGTCATAAGGGTTCGAGAAACTGAAAATTCTACAGATCTCGGATGGCCAAGCGGATTTGTAGATTAAATTCGTCTCGAAATACAGTGGCTAAATAAGTTCGTTGAATTATAGGATAAAGCGGAAATTTTCAATTACAGGTAATAAATTGTCAATGACTCAGGGCAGGGTACTACGAAAATCTCGAAGTAAAAATAATGAAATTTAAGTTAATTTAAAATAAAGTGATCCCAAAATAAATAAATTGTTTAGGACAAAAGAGGACTGAATGAAGCAATATGAATCATGTGTCCAAAATAATAATAATAAGTCTTTATATAATTATATTTTAAAAATAATTTTTATTGTTTTATTTTTATACTTTAATATAAATAATTAATATTATTATAATGTTTTTAATAAATAATTTTATAAAATTATATTATTTTTATTTTTTATGAAAAATATTAATTTTAATATAATAAAAATTAAAAATCAAATATAAAAAGATTAAAAATTAAAAAATAAGCAAAAAAATAAGAAATGTGGTGCGAGTTTGGAATTTCACTATCTAAATCATGCTGTTGGTACAAATGAGACAAGTTTAAGAATTGAAAAAATAAATGAGCAGATTAGGGATGGGACCACCACAAAAGTCAAGACATAATTGTCGTGCAGTGAGTGTGTGATGTTAGTATTGCTTTAATTTGGATATTGATTGAGTTTTCTCATTTTTGTGGAAAATGACTTACGAATGAAGAATGGAAATATTTTCACTTTTCTGTTCATAACTTTTTTTAAAAAATTTGTGATAAGTAAATTGAAGATTTAAAAAAACAAGCCGAACAATCATGAAAGTTATTTAGGTACAAATCAATTAAGTCGAAAACCAAAGCCTTTAAGTGTTGTAAAAGTAATAGTGAGCTCTCCTGCAGCTATAGTTATATATATTTCATTGTTTTTATATCTATCTATTATGTCTATATAAGTAAATTTACCTTCAATCAGCTACTGGCTATCAACTATTTTACCAAGCTGTAATTTATAATCAGTTATTAGCTATTTTACCAAACATTAATTTATAATCAGATACAAATTTATCAAATTCTTAAGTATATTCTTAGCACATATTATCAACTATCGAAATTTGAACTTAATAGGGCCATGATTTAACCTTAAGGCCTGACTCAAATGGTAAAAGGGTGAAATGAGGTTACGAGATATTTTAGACTCGAATTCTTATACAGGTATAGTACTAAAATGTAATATACAAAGTAAATAGGAGTAAAAAAAATAAAAATATTTTAGGGTCAATTTGATTATTGTTT
Organism: Tetrastigma voinierianum; assembly: GCA_016808115.1. Lineage (NCBI taxonomy): Eukaryota > Viridiplantae > Streptophyta > Magnoliopsida > Vitales > Vitaceae > Tetrastigma > Tetrastigma voinierianum. Next base: position 248,027 of record JAEQBH010000222.1, on the reverse strand, counting down.
TTTTAAATGTGCAGAAATAATTTGTCTGTATCACAAATATTTAAAAGTATTCTGTGTCCCATTTATGTTTTGTATTCTGTATTTTTAGAACAAAAAAACAAAGGGACTAAATATGTTTTAATTGTTTTAATATTCTCTTTATTTTCAAAAACTTGATGACAAATAGAATCTTAAAGCCTGTTTATTTATAGTTTTTGAAAAGTATTTTTTGTTCTAAAAAACAAGGAGAATAAGGATATAACACATTTTGTTCTCAATTTTTTTATTCCAAAAAACACAAAACAGAGAAAATATTAAATTCAAATAATAAGAACAATTTTCAAAAATATGAACCAATAAGGCCCATGCTTCTATTTTTTGGAACAATTGTTGGAATTTAAACACATAATTAAAATTTGTGAAATGTAAAATTTGAACATAATTATATTATCGTGTGCTGTCAAGATTAAGTAATCTATTTCAGTTAGATAGGAGTTCCCATAAATAATTATATAATTGTTTCATTAATTATAAAATATGTAATTAATGTGTGGTTTCCCACTGTTTGCCCTTAATGTTGTTTTGATGGGTCAATAACGCATTAAGGGCAATTAAGTAATTTGAGCGGGGGTCCCTGGGTTTAAAACCTACAACACGTTATCGACCCCAAATGAGGAAGAGCGTGTCATAGCTTTGGGTTTCTGATGGAAGAAGCAAGCCCAACCTCCATACTTGGTGAGCTTACATTCTTTGCGTTAATACAGTACAATGGATTCCAGTATGTCTTACTGATATTGGCTTATTTGATCTTTGATTAGTATGCATGATTCTAGGGTTATGTGGTTTATTACGTATTTGGTGTAACGGTGATAAAATCAAATACATGTTGTCTTTGTGTATTTAATCCCAACAAGTGGTATCGGAGCGGATCATGCGATCGTTAGATTAATAAGTTAATATTTTGGTGCTAATTTTCGTGGGTTTTTTGTTAGTCAATATGTGTTAAAGTACCTAAACTCAGATTTTTGAAATATATATATTTTTTGGGAACCCAATTTATGCAAAATTCAATAATTTTGTTTTTTGGTTGAAATCGATGTATGGGTTCGACACATAATGCGTTTTTGGGTTGCTTTGAGTGAGATTTGCATGATTATTGTGGTTTAAAATCTGGTATATTAGGAATTAAACCCCGGGAATGCCGAATCTGGTTTTAAATCGAGATTTTTTTTTGCAAAGTGGCTGGGATTCGTTCCCCATAAGGAGACGAGAAAAACCCAACTTGAATCGTCGAAAACGGACGCCGGACGGCAAAGTTATCGGCGGTCAAAGTTGGCTTATCGGCGGTCAACATCGCAAGGTTGAAGACGATTCAAACGTTATAATCGTTTGGGCCTTGATGCGACGTGTGATGATGTCGGCGCCACGTCGACAAAAAAATTGAGATTTATTCTCATTGGGTATTTTCGTGTGTGATGAAATATGATATGTTATTTATTTTAAAAATTAATTTTTAAATTAATATGTTACCAGTAACATCACAATTAATTTCATTAAATTAATTTATAATAAATGAACTTTCTATATCTATGCTAAAGTAGTATTGAAGGATGATTATTTTATGCGGATGTAGGGTAAATAATAGTCAAATGTGAGACAAATATAGTTTTTAACATGCGAGCATTATGTCGGTCCAAAGAAAGGCATAATGTTTGGCGTTATAATATTGTCTACATTTAGTGCTATAATTGAGTCATAGTTTTCAAATTGTTTTCGTCAGACTAAATACAATGTTGTGCTTGAGTATCTTATTAAGGGGCCCCATGTGTATATATGTTTTGTGCTTTAATATATACGTGTGTAGTATTATGTGAGCATTTTATGTTTTATTTTCGATTATCTGTATGTACTTTATTTCTGCGATATCAGTAGCATTCCTAAGCTTAACAACTCAAATTTTAAGAATTGGAAGGAACATGTGATGACGGTATTGGGGTGCTTAGACTTGGATCATGTATTTAGGTTAGGCTAGTCCTGCGACTCACGACCAAGTACTCACGATCAAAGGGAATACGCATATGAGAAATGGGAAAGGTCTACTTAGTGAGTCTAGGCATGATGGGCTCACAATAGGAATCAATCAAGGTTCCATATCGGAAGAAAATGATGCCAGGCTTTCTTAAAGAAGTCTCGATAGATTATGTCATTAATGAGAAAGTTGAGACTAGTACCATTCTATCAAAATTAACTACTATGAGGCATAATGGTAGGGAAGCATGGGAGTACATTACGAGGATGAGCAACCTTCTTTGCCGGGTTTAAGGCCACTTAAAGTTAAATGCTGAGAGGCATAGTCGGTACAATTGGCCTTGAACTCTCTTCCTATACAGTATGACACACTTAAGGTGAGTTATAACACTCAAAAGGAAAAGTGGTCTTTACATGAACTACTTGCACAGTGTGTTCAGGAAGAGGAGAGGTTGAAAAGAGGGAAAATAGAAAGTGCTCATCGGCATCACTTCTTCTTATCAGGAAATAAGAAGAAAGAGAGGACCACTAAAGGAAAGGAGCACCGCGATCGCGAGAGCATCACAGGCATCGGGAGCAAAGCGGGATTCGGTTATCCTGTTTCTTTACGAGAAAAATGCCACTTAAAGAAAGATTGCTCAATCACGCGATGGCGTGTAAAGGTATGTCTTACAACTTTGTTAGTTCTGAAGTTAATTTGGCTTTGATGGAATGACCTTGGTGGATAGATCACGGGAGCCACTACTCACATAAGTGTCATATGCGGGCTTGCCGCTCGGGCTTGACTACGATTGATGGTGAAGATACATCTATATGGGAGTAGGCGAGAGGCTCAGTCTGAGCTATTAGGACATTTCGAGCTTATGTTAGACTGGTTTATTTTAATTTTGGAAGCTCACGTTTATTGTGCGAGTCATTTAGGCGGAATTTGGAACCCTGTTTCCATGTTTGGACAAATCGGTTATCTTTGTTCATTTGGAAGTAAACATTTAGTCTTTTCAAAATTCTAAAGTTATGGGTAGTAGTCTAATTGATAAGCTATATAAATTAAATATGCAAAGTCCCAGTACAAATTTAATAATGAATACAACCATTATTGGATCAAAGCGCAAAATTAAATAATGAAATCCTCGATGTTATGACATAGCGTATGGGACATATTCCGAACAACAAATTGAAGAAATTGTCTTTCGAGAATTCTTGATTCCCTTGACATGTCGATTTTGTATGTAGATTGCATTAAAGGAAATGACTAACAAAGAAAGATGATTACCAAATCGATGTAGTAACGTCTTAGAGTTGATACATACGGATATATGTGGACCATTCCTACGACTTCTTGGAATGAGCACACATACTTTATCACGGCTATGAGCGATCCTCACGATATGGTTATTTGTACTACAATACATGAAAAGGCCTGACCACAGAAGTGTTCAAAATTTTTCAAGCAGGAGTTGAAAATCGGCTAGGCAAGAAAATTAAAGCGTCGAATCTGGCTAGTGGAGGAATATTCGGTAGATATGATGGATCGGGTGAACAACGACAGGCCTTTTACTTAAATGTCACCTTGAATCTGCGGTATTATACCTCGATACACCATGCACAGAACTCAGAGTCAAAATGGTGTAGCTAAGAAGAGCAAATAGAACCCTTAAGACATGGTAAGAAGTATGATTAGTCATTCTTCTCTACAATTCATTATGGGGTGAAACATTAAAAGCCGTAGTTTATATACTCAATAGAGTTCCAGTAAAAGCAGTTAACAAACCACTATACCATGAGTTATGGATGCGTAGAAGCCTAGTATTAGACATACACGTTTGGGGTTGTCAGTTTAGACGAGGCCTTATAGGCCAATGAAAGCGGACTCGAAATCTTGTTAATTTTGTTATTTTGTGGGACCTGCGAGGTCTAAAGGGTATAGTTTTATGACCCTTCAGTAGGTCCTTCTTGGACGGGTAATGCCAAGTTTATTGAGGATAGTGGGAGCACTCAAGTTAAGGAGGTCATTTTTGAGGAAGTATGTAAATGCTCGACCCTGACTACTATTATTATTGGTGACAAATCGGTGCCATTCTATTATTGTGCCAAGTGTTGTGGTAAATGATGACATTCTGACATTACCTTCAATACTATTGGGCTCACCCACTAGATTTGAGGAACCACATCAAGAAATAATTGGAAGAACCTCAGCAGCCTCAACTGAAGTGCCATTAGGCGGTCCACTAGAAAGGAGAATGATTTGAGGATGTATGTAGTCTTTCTTCGGGAGGCGTAGGTTTGATCACAGGATTGGGAGGGCGATCCTACGTGCATCGATCAAGCGATAGTCACCAATTAAGAAAATTAGTTGACTATCTGAAGTAAGTCCATGAAGATAATGGTTTGGGATCTCAGTCAGTGCCTTGACCTTGAGGTGTGAAACCAGTTGGTTGTAAATGGATATTCAAAACCAAATGGGTTCAAAAGGCAGTAGAGATATATAAAGGCACACTAGTTTGTCAAGGGCTTTACCAAAGGAAGGCATAGATTATAAGGAGACCTTTTATTAGGTTCGTTGAAGGCTCCGTCGAGAATTATAATGGCGCTTGTGGCTTCATTGTGATTTAAGGCGCACCAAATGGATGATGACGGCTTTCACCGATGGAGACATTGATGAAACTATATACGTAGTCTGACGGAGAACTTTGAGGTTAGGAAACCCAAGCTTTGGTATGTAGACTCAGAAGTCCATTTATGGTTTAAGCGAGGCATCCAGTCAGTAAGTGCGGAGATTTGATAAGGTGATTTATTCATATGGTTTCAAGGAGAATACTATTGATCGGTGCATATATATCTTAAGTTCGAACAGAACAAGTTTGTTATGGTTACTCTATGTGGATGACATTACGCTTCTGTAATGATGATGAATTCATGACACCCAAGGTTCTTATCGATCATTTTGAAATGAAGACCTTCGTGATGCATCATATGTTTGGGTATACAAATCCATAGGGATCGTTGAGATGTATACTTGGCTTATCACAAAGGTACATATGTAATGGGTGCTTGAAGGTTTAATATGCGAGGAATTGTGCACGGGTGATACACTGTGGCAAGGTGATAAATTCAGCTTAGGTGATGCTGAAATTGAACTTGAGAGAAAGAAGTAAGAACTACCCTTATTCGTGCGTGGGGAGTCTTGTATGCACAAGTGTAATGCGCGTCGGATATAGCGTACATTGTGGGAATGTTAGGCGAGATATCTCGATGAATCTGGTATGGATCTTTAGGCGGTAAGCGAGTGATGAGGTATCCAGAGGAACGAAGGATCGTATGCTCACATATCGGCGATCAATCATCTGGAGTTATTGGATGGATCTTGGGGCTGCGGGATGTCAAGATAGCGGAAATCGACCTCTCAGTACATCTTCATGTGTTGGCGGGAGGGTTATTTCATGGAAAGTGTCAAGCGGACACTGTGCCTCATAATACTGAAGTGAATTATGCGCTTTGCGGTATAATCAGAATGGCTCTGAGGAAACTTTATCGGGACTTGGTTATTTTGACGACAAACGAGCGCTTAGGATTAATTGTGATAATAAAGGCTGCGAGAGTTATATTAAAAACAAGCAGGGTTCATTAAAATCAGCGCATTGACATTAAGTTTACGGTTGTAAAGAAAGGGATTAGTGGTCAGAGTGTCAGTGGCGTATTGAAATGCAGCTCGTGATTGATACAGCTCACGAGGCTTACCACACAAGATTGTTTCATGAGCATGTTCTTTCGATGGGTTGTGCCAGTCTAGACGATATAGGAAGATGGTAAGGAGTTAATTTGGTTTTATGTATGTTATGTGATTGACGTCTTTATAGTTATTTCATTTTATATGTACGTATCTTTATGATTATTTAATGCGTTATAATATTATCTTCCAGAAACTGCTACATTTGTGATGTCATTGATTTTCTCTTCTTTGTTTTAGCATGTAAGTGTTTGAAAATATGATACACTAGACTCGTGAGTGTGAGGACCCACGGAATGGGCATACTATAGATGCGTTTATGTCATCTCGAGCCACACATCTATATATTGATCATGTATGTTGATTGTGTTTGTTTGTTGTGAAGATAGGTCGTTGCGCATGAATGTAATAAAGGCGACTTTGATCCATTCTGAGTACAGTTAATGTGATGGATTGTTTAAAGTATTTACGATTGGACCAGTGTATATTTGTGAAACTTTGGTATTGATCATGTACATATTCGGTAACACTTGTGGCCCCAGTGGGGTGTGGGTTATTTTGGTGGTGACGGAGTGGTAGTTCAGATGTTATGATTTGTTGATGGGTGATCAAATAAGTTAGTGATCTATTCAGGTTGAATTAAGGGTTCGAAATAATTATATAGTATTTATTCAATTATAAATATGGAATTAATGTATGGTTTCTGTTTCTTAATGTTGTTTTGATGGTCAAATGCTGTTGAAGCGTGAAATGTTGGCGTGGGGTACAGTTTAGCACTCTGTTATTATCTGCGGTCATTAGGGAGAGAGCCAGAGTAAATCATCATTAGTTTTGAGTAGGAATGACACAGCCTCATGCTTGGTGAGGCTTACATTCTTGCGTTGTCACAGTGCAGTGGATTAGTTATGTCTTACAATGTGGCTTGATCTTTTGGTCATCACTAAGAATTCCCAAGGTTATGTAGTTTAATGTATTTAATTATATGATGATAAATGTCTATATATTATCTTATTTATCTAGTAATATTTTAGTTTATATATATATATATATATTATTGAAATTAGTTGTTAAATGAGTTAAGTATATATGAATTAGCACTAAGTTATACTGCATTTCCTACTAATTTTATATTTTTTTGCTATAATTTTATATTTAAATTAATATAATAAAATATTTATATAAATTTAATCTATATAAGTTATCTATAAGACTTTTTATTTATTTATGTCTTATTTAATTTAAGTTTTGACAATGAAAGGTGTACTTCGAGTCAAAAAAAAACCTCAGCAGCCTTTCGAGGACTTTTTGAATGCGATGCCCATAGTCGAGTCAGCTAGCCACTAAAATTTGAGCTTTTCATGATTTTTGACATTTCACAAATTTGAGAATTTTGGACATATATAATTTATTTTAAAAAATTATTAAAATAGGTTAAAAACCAAAATAATGTTCAAATTAATACGTAAAATACCTCTTCACTCACCCTCATTGCCATAATCGATGAATGTGAAATTCATCTAATTTTAAATTTATTTTTCATGCATATTTAAGATCTTAATATTCAATTTAATGTAAAATTATAGAATATTTACCCAGACTTGTGTTTTGTGAGGATTAAAAGCAAAAAAATCAACAAAAGCAATTGAATTGACCAAAGCAGAAAATGTAGAATGTCGTGACAACTTCATTATTGTCCTTGAAAAACATTGTAAAATGAAATAACAAAAGAGTATTAAGTAACGATGGAAACTCATGACAAATATTGAAAAATGTCGAAGACAAGCGAAGTTATCACGACATTTCAAGAGTTGTCGCACCACAGTACAAGGTTGAAGGTAAAGAATTTGTAACGATAATTCAATCTTTATCGCTACAATTATGATGAGAGTGCATGAGGAATCAACTGAAAATTTATCGCGACAATAACCCAAGAGAAAGATCAGTAGATTATCGACCGTCTCAAAACAAGGCCCGAAGACATCTAGCGGCTGGTATTATGTAATGATTGCAAAGTTTGTCATGATAATTTTGAGGCGCACATCGAGCTACGAGTAGTAATATTGCGAGCTGACGTTGAAAATGTTTTAAAATTTTTATGAGGCATTGGCTTAAAAAGTTTTCCAAGTGACATACACATTATTTTCATTTTTTTTTTTTTTTTCAAAATAATGTCCCAAACTCCAAATTTTGCTCAGTGTACTTCTCGTGACCGTCATTTATCCAATCAGATAACGCCACGCGTCCACTTGTGTGTCCCAATTTGGCGGGCATTGGAGGACTTTTTCATACCCTTCCATTGAATGCGGATTGTCTTGTCGATGGCTTCTACCCTCGGAAGACGACGAATTAACAGAAATGCCACTGAAGCTTCTCTTTTATTGATTATTTATTAATTTTACTGTTTTAGATCCGAACTAGGTGGATTTTGCTGTTACTATTTCCAAAAATAAAAAATAAAATATTTTTTGATAATTAGTTTAATTTATTAAAGATATCGAAAATCAAATATTGTTAAATTTAATCCCATTATTTAAGTCAATTTCTTGAAATAATCAAGTTTTTTTTTTTACTCTATTTACTTTGTATTACATACGTTCTTGAATTGGATCTCCCATAAACTTATACTATCCCTTTACATCTCGAACCCAGTCTCAAGGGCAAATAATTAAGCTATTTCCACTAATGTGAAATTTCAAATTTTAATTGTAGGTCATGTAAGACAAAAAGTTTGGTATAAAAATTTGTTATTTTGTGAAGTGGGATAAGTCTTAGGATATGTGTCATGCAATTAGCGTGCATTGAGAACCAAGTCAAGACCCGATTGAGTACTTATGATCTTTACCTAACTCATTTACAAGCATTTGAGCCCGAATAGAGAATGATAGAAGGATGGATGACAGCTCAAAATGACCACCTCGGGAAAAGGCAAGCAAGCTACCTCGGATAACCAGTTCAGGTATGAAGATGAGACCATCTCAAAAAAATGTAAGCGAATCACCTCGGACAACCAACTCGGACATGAAGATGAAGAAAACGATATGTAAGTTACAATCTTCCTGGACAGGCACGACGCTTTAGTTAATAGGGAACAATTAATATATAACGTAAAGAAATAAAGGGTCACTCATAAATGCCCCAATTATGAGCATTAAACATGTAACTCTCGAGCCATGGGTATAAAAGAAGTAGAAACGAAAAATAAATGGGAAGGACTTTGATTAGTTATTCCAACTATTACTTTGTGGAAGGAAAAAAAACCCTTTCACTTTGTACTAGTCCAACAAATGCGAGGGTCCATAATATTAGTAAATAGCATGTATATTTAATGAAACTTTTTGAGATTTCTCTTTACATGTTACAAAATTAAGCCCTACATGTATAAACTATTAATTTGAAACAAAGTAAGGTACTGTTTGATAAAATGAAAAAATTAAGTGCTGAATTTCATAAGTATTGAATTTGTACTGTAAAAACTGTTTGATAAGTTACTAACAATTGAATGCTGAAGATAAATATATTGTTTGATAGCGTAATCTTGAATCATGAAATTATGTATTTTCTGTATTACCTTTATTATCATTGTATTACATATTATCCAAATAAATAGAGTTTTTAATAATATTTTATTTTCACTATAATTATTAATTATTGTAAAAATAAATCACTAAAGCTACATTTCCATAAATAAATCATAATATCAAAAAAGACATAAATATGTTTAAAAAATAACCAATAGAATCTAAACTTTTAAAACTATCAAACTTTTAATATAAAAACAAAATTAATGAGCAACTAGTTGATTTGTTATTTCCTCTCTTAAATTAATCATGAAAATCTTATCAGCTTATGCAGCTCTTCCTCCTACTTGTAGTAGAACTTCATGATTATTTTGAGGCATCCCCGAATTATCACCATACTCATTTTCACCTTGCTCCAAGAAATTATCCATGATAGATAATTTTAGAGATATAGTTATGTATAATGCATGGCTTAATAACAATGTTCCTCTGTACTAGAAAAGGATAAGGTGCCATCCTCTTTAAGATTGGAAAACAAGCTTTCAAAACTCCAAAAGATCGCTCAATGACATTCCTCAATCTGGCATGTGCATAGTTGAATGTCACTTCTTTCGTACGAGGGCGGACACCATTGCGAAAATTAGGCAACCAATATCGTGCATTACAGTAAGGCGCCATAAACCCTCGAGTATGTGGATAGCTACGGCATCAAGATAATATTTATCTACATAAAAATTATAAAATAAATTAATTACGAATTTATTAATAATATAGAAGAAAATTATACTAACACAATTAGGTATTGGAAGAATTATTTTACGGATTACGCATAGTCTCGATAATACTCTTGAGTCATGTGCTACTCCTTCCCAGCCAGCCCAAACAAATGTAAAAATCATATTGAAGTCACATATTGTTAGAACATTTTGATAACATTCTGCTCTTCCTCTTCCTCTATAAGGGACTTGTTTGTCATATGGTATCACAACATGAACAAGCGTCCCATCAAGTGCACCAATAGCACCCTATTAATTAGAAAAAATATCAATATAACAATAATAATAACAACAACAACAATAATAAACTTATATTTATTTTTTACCTTAAACACTTCCCTTAACCATTGATGGGGATGATTTTCTGTAACTTCAATAACCAGGGTAGGCACAATCATCTCTCTTCCGAAGAGAAGCATTGCCTCACAATCTTCTATAAGTAATGATGTATGATTTGAGTTGAATGGTTGAATCTTCTTTTAGTAACACGATTTCTTACGTTTTATTTTTAATGTCATAAGGAACATCGTCATTTTTTCTTCAACTTTGATGTAACTACTGTCTTTCAACCATGTTTTATTTTTGAAATGCTCACAAATTCGCAAAAATGCTTGCTTATTCATTCTTCAAATTTCTAGAGAATGTGTTGGATTACCATTTAAAATTTCTTGCACATATGCAAAACCTTTGATCTTGGTCGATTATCTGGTCTTCTTCAAATTAAGCTTTTCTAATAATGCTTCTTGACTAGAATCAGCATTTGTGATTTTCAATATTTTTCTTTGCTTTTTAGGTTAACATCTTCTAATAATATTCAACATATGCAAATATATCCAATTAAAAATAATAAAAGTAAATACAATTATAAGCAAAATGAACCTCAAAATATTGTCATGAAAAGAAATAATGTCAATACAAACTAATGTCAAGACAAAGTATAAAAATAACCCATAAAATATCACATAAATTGCATTTCCGTAAACCCCAATTACCTAAAAGAAAACTAAAGTAATCCTAATTTTTTTGCATTCATCCGAATCCAAGCAATTTTGACTGCCTCTGGCTTTTGTGAAAACATCATCCACTATTCTCTGTGTCTTTGCTTTCTAAAATATATGCTAGAAGCGTGATATCCTGTCGTCCATAGGTAATGTTGCAATCTCATCCAACTTCTTATTACATTCTTCTGATTGCTCCAAGGTATTAAGAACAACTAGCAATTTTTCATCTAGATCTCCTTCATTATTTTTCTTTTGGTACTTCCTTTTTTGTAAAGACATTTCTTTTGATGATGAAGGGCTTGCTGGAGATTCATCTATATCTATGTATATATAAGAATTCTCTACAGTCGGTTGAGCACTTGATGAATGTTTGTCAGCACCATTTTTAGGCAACCCCTGTCTAGATGGACCCCATGATGCTTGCCCATTATTTGTAATGTATCAGTGATCTCATCTCATTTGCATATTGTAGCCTAGTATATCGAAATTGTTTTACATCCGGAATTTTCTGTTATTCAAATCATTGTAATTAGTCAATAGTAGTTTAATTTATTTTTCAAAATATGAACTAAAGAAAGAGCTATACCTTGATATATTCTTCCCACTCTTAAAAGTCGATCAAGTGTGGATTCTTTGGATTATAGCCATGGCGGACTTTCCTGTCAAATTTGACCACCTTGTGTATTTTGTTTTAAAATGAATTCCATTGGTTTTCAATTGCTTTTAGGAAGTCAAACTTAATATTTGTGTTCTCTTCAAAAGATTTTGAAATTTTATCCCATGATTCAACAAGCTCTCCCGGGACCCAGGCAGACCTCCCCGGATTTCGGGTGGTCCGCTCTAGTGAAGTCCCAACTGTATAATCCTAGGGAAGATCGGTGGAACCCCTATAAGGAAGGGAGTAACACCATGTATTAATTTAATTTAAATTATATGTATATATAAAAACCCTTGACAATTATAAATGAGGTTTCATAAAAGAGTTAAATCGAATATCGGAGCATTCTAAGGTATAGTGGATTTAGAGGTACTAGTAGAAATGAATAAGTCCAGTACATCAAAACTGATAGATAAATGCAATAGAGTGCGACCAGAATTTGTGGCGAGGAGAGAAGCGACGTCGAATCGGCGCGAATAGGCCCTCTGATTGTCTACAGGACTCAAGAACCAAGGGATTTAAAAAACAATAATGTGAGATGTAAATCAGTGAGTGGCATAATTTATAAGGAAAAATAACATTTTATATTTTAAATGGTTCTTCTCTCAAAACCTTCCAGTTCGCTCTTTGTAAAGTTCCCAGGATTTAGAAACATTTCCTGAAATCCAACTTTTACCCAAAGTCCAAACATATGCAAATCATGCTCCACAAATAGAGTACAAACCTGATGTTAAGAAAACCATAATGCACTTGGCATGCCTGACATCGCCAAGCACAAAACATGTATAGCCATCAAGTAATAAGATAACTTTGAAATGCACAAAAAATCGCAGGTATTAAAAATGGTTATGCTATATTTAGAGAAACAACGGCGATCATTACATGCCCATCATAAGCGAGTCGGTAAATGAATACTCAAACTATAAAAGTGGCTTGACTAATGAACACGATTTTCGAGGCCATCAACGTGGCAGCTAACCGACCTCAGGAACAGACGACCGTCGCGTGGCAACCTAACAAACCTCCAAGTAGACGCACGTGTCGTGACTAGCGAACCTCCCGGTGGGCCCGGCCATCACGTGGCCTTAGCAGACCTCCCGGGACGGAGGCCGGGCCGTGTGGCCTTCAATAATAGGCACCAGAGATTGAAGGCACAGCATCCAGTGGCTCAACAAACCTCGAGATGAGCGGTAACAAGCGCCAAGGATGAAAGCTGGCCATCACGTGGCACCTAATAAACCTCACAGTGAACACGTCATGTACCGTGTCCCTTCTGTGGTATAAATTGAAATCCGGCCATCACGTGGCAACTAATAAACCTCAAGAGGGTAAACGGCCATCCACTGTGACCAATATACTTGAGTTCCCTTTCTCACGTGTACTTTTCCCAGTAATCACAGTATTAAGAAATTGGTCTGAAATCTCACGATCCACCTTTTTAAAACAATAGTTTTCAAGATAGTTACAGCTTCAATCTATGTACCCCGAAATATCAAACACACTGAAGCTCATCCATAGACACGAGTAAAACTTTCAAATAGTTAAAATGTTAATGAAAATTCACATGAAATGATAACTTGTTTATATAAACTAGAAAATCGTATTTGCGTACAATAGCCACTCCCAGTCAAAGCGGTATATATGTAAAGTGATAAATCATAATAGATATATACGACCTTAATATCCCAAATCATTTAAAACATATAAACCACTCGCGGTATAGGCCTTTGGAGTCCTGCTCCCTGCAGGATGATCTCGACCGCGTGAATGCGTAATATAGATAAAACTCAGCTTGAAATATGCTTGGGCAACAACCTTAGGATGCCCACGAGGCCTTAGAATAGCTGTTGCAGAACTAGAAACCATCCAAATTGGACTCAGACATGTCCAGTTCTGCAGTGTCTGCTATGGGCCGTCTGCAATATTGGGGCTTTCACTGGGAGCTAATTTCTCGAAATTGAGCAGTCCAGTAATTCTAATAACATCGATTTCGCTGTCTGACTGATTTTGCCAAATTTATTAATCGGTACTCTATTCCGATTAAAACTACCGATGATGCAGAAACGACACAAAAATGAGCTAGCAAAGCGATGCCCAAAATTTACAAACCACATATCAATGGAAAGCGAGACCGAGAACTCGTTGTTTGCTTGCATGGTCAACGAGTCATTTGTGGTGGCCCAGGAAAACTCGATCTAACCTTGTTGATTTTGTTTGGTTGTAACTTCAACGGTGAGGAATGCGCAAAGGGACCACGTAGATGAGTTGAAGGTCCAAAGTAGTGGAAAGGAGCTATGGGGTGGCTGAGCGGAAATGTAAATCAGAAATTACCGATGACCCACGGTGGCCGCCAGCCGCGCCAGCCGACCAGATCCGTAGCGTCCGTGGTGTTTGGTAGGTAATTTCCTTGATCAGCCGTCTGAATCCCCTCTCCCCAAGCGTCGCGCGTGTACGATAATTTGGCGAATCGGCTCTTTTGGTTGAAACTTGAACGGTCTGCAAATTGATCAAAATGACCCAATTGGATGCTCACGGGTTTGGGGAGTTTTTCTAGGGTTTTTGGAGTTCAAAGTGAGTGTTTGGGGCTACGGTTTCCTTTGGCATACAAAGCTATGTATATATAGGGCTTAGGGTGGCTTCGAACAAAACAACGAGAGACGGCTTGGACCTTTATTTTAAAACAACTGTAGTTTGAACTTCTTAGGAATTAGTAACTTTTTATCAGTAAGTCGGTTGGACGTTCGACAGTCCCATGAACTCGTGTCGGCCGAGGCTGCAGTGGTGTGTGGCAAACCCGAAATTATTTATCCTTGAAAGAAAAAGTCGACTTTTGTCAACTCTGAAGTGTTGGTCGAGCTAGTCAAATTTAGTGGCTTAATTGACTTGGTGAGCGTGTTCTTGAGCTTGTATTGTTGAGTGCGGGTCATTCTGATCTACCGCAAGAAAAATTTAGTCCACGAGATTCATGCACCTTTAATCATGGAGAGATGAAGTGCGCTCAGCATTTGGTGTTCAGCTCCCAGTCGCCTCCTCGACTAGGTGGTTTATCGAAGGACCTTCGCTAAGGATATTGTCTTGTTCTTGTGACTCTCTACATCTGCCCGGAATGCACTAGCTATTCTTCATAGGATAGAGTCGTCCTCATTTCGATCTACGGTGCCTCCGGTACATGTGAAGTGCAGAGATACATCACGTAGCATGGAATGTGGTAAACATTATGGGCACAAGAAGAGCTCATAAATGAGTCTAATCATGAAGTATTGGACTGTCCTCTCTCAACGTCAGGTGTCACATAAAATTACTCAGAGTGATGCACATTGCTTTACCTGCTGCGACTCACATATATCATATACCTTAACACAAACCTTGATCCCCGAATTGCACTCTCTCTTACACTTACTAGGATCGACACTCGACCACTCATTATTAAAGGTTCTGTGGCTGCTTACTCCGCATAAATTGCACTCTGTACTCATCTCCCACGTATTCTTCGTTTGAAGATAAAGTCTTCAGGGTTGGCTAAGTGGAATCACTCGGTCGACGAAATGATCAAGTTATGGCCAAAATACTAACAGCGGCGAAAAATCCGACCGCAATGCGAATTTATGATTTTCCCCACTTTTTTTCATAGTTTCCAGCGAATCAATCACGATACTCAGACACACGCCGAAGCCACTACATTGACCGAAACATCTTAAAAACACATCTTAAGCGAGAATCTAGGGTTCTGCCAGCTCATCACTCGACGATCTAAGGTTAGGATGAAATCCCCAACTAGAAAGAGAGTAATCAACAGATCATATCCACTACATACAAATCCCCTCAAATCCTTTACCTGAATAACCAAAGTTGGGTTTTACCTCCCAAGTATCCTTGAATCTAGGGTTAGGAGGAATTTCATGACGAGCCTTAGAAAGAACCATTTTACAAGAATCGAGCCATGACCTTTACCTTTTGGCTCGATCTCAGCTCTAGTCAAGCAGTGATTGATCACATTATTTTTGAGAACCTTACATGAACTGCAGGTAATACCGTTAATCCACAAGACTCGCACCTCATCCTGTGGTTGGTTGCTCCCCGTTTGCAGTTCTTCTACTTTCGAGGATCCACTGAAATGCCATCGGCGAAACTACATGTCGAGAAGCCCGCTCGATGACGAAAATTCTCATATCTTGAACTTGGCACCTGTTTGGTATTGCCTTAAAATGCCGACACCAAACCCGAATCCGTGTTGACTCGCTTCTCGAGTTCACGAGATATCATCGATGAAATGATGACGATCGAGTCTAAGTACAGACGGAGAAGACTCGGTTCATTAAATCCATGAAAGATTCTTTGGGCATTGGTGAGTCAGAAAGACATCACTTAGAAAACTCCTTAGCAGCCCGTATCTCGTCTTGAATCTCAAAGTCTTTGGGAATGTCAGGTTCACAATCCTTGTAATGGAACCTGACCTCAGTCACTCTTGAAGAACACTCTTGCACCACAGGGGGCGATCAAATGAGTCAATGTCAAGGCAAAGGATATTGGTTGAATGGTTACCTTATTCAAGCATCATGGTTTATACCTGACCTCCCAAGTGCCATCGGGAAGAAGAACTAATCAATTTCAGGATAAGGTTAGGAAGGTATACAAAACCTTTGGATGAGTTGCAGCGATAATACTGACGGAATTTAGAAACCTAGAGCTCTGATACCAAGATGACAGGACCAGGCAGGATACCCTCCGGTTTCACGGGTGGTCATATAGTGAAGTCAGCGCTATGATACTGAGGAAGATATGGGTGGAGCCAGCATAAGGAAGGGAAGTAACACCGTGTATTTAATTTAATACTTGATTATATATGTATATATAAAAACCACATGACAATTATAAATGAGGTTTGTAAAAAGTTAAATACGAATATCGGAGGCGTTAAGAGTATAGTGGATTTAGGAAGTCTGAGTAGAAATGAATAAGTCAGTATCGAACCTGAATAGATAAATACGTAAGTCTGGCAATTTGTGGCGGGGAGAGAGCGACGTCAATGCAGGCGCGAATAGGCTACTAGGCATGCGGACCTAGGGAGCGATTTAAAAACAATAATGTGAGATAATAAATCTCGGTGAGTGGCATAGTTTATAAGGAAAATAACATTTTTATATTTTCAATGGTTTCTTCTCTCAAAACCTTAGTTCCTCTTTGTAAAGTTCCTAGTTTAGAAACATTTCACAAAACCAAACTTTACCCACGAGTCAACATATGCAAATCATGCTCCACAAATGGTAAACCTGATGTTAAGAAAACCATAATGCACTTGGCATACCTGACATGCGCGAAACCTGAAAACATGTATAGCCATCCAGTAATAAGATAACTGAAATGCACGAAATCATGAGTATTAAAATAAGTTATACTATATTTAGAGAAACAAACGGCGTCCATACCGCATCTGCACATCCATGAAGCCGTCGGTAAGCCGACCTCGACAGTGACAACTAATGAACTGTGGTTACGCTTTGGCCATCAGTGGCGACTATGAGCCTCGGGTGGGCAGAGCGTCCGTGGCGATAACGAACCTCGAGTAGACGGGCCATCGCGTGTGACCTTGAGCCTCGGTGGGCAGGCCATCCGCATGGCACTAACAAACCTCGTGAGCCCGACCCATCTTGTGACACCTAATAAACCTCGGGTAAGCACGGCCATCCATTTGGCACTAACAAACTACTCAGGGTAAACTTGGCCCATCACGTGCAGTAACAAACCTCAGGGTAAACACAGCCATCACGTGGCACCTAATAAACCTCAGTGAACTGTCCATCACGTGTCACTCTAATGAACCTCAGGGTAAATCAGGCCATCAACGTGGCAACTAATGAAACCTCAGGGTAAATAGGCCATCAACGTGTGACCAATATGTAGTTCACTTTCTCACATGTACTTTTCCCGACAATGCTAGTATTAAAAGTGGAGTCCATAATCTCACGATCCACCTTTTTAAAGCGATGGTTTTGAGATAGTTCTGAGCTTGATACAATAATACCCAAAAATATCCAAACTGCAGGCTCATCCATGAACACGGTAAAACTTTCAAATAGTTAAAATGTTGACCAAAATTCATGAAATGATAACTTGTTTTTATATAGAGAAGCCCAGAAAATCATGTTTGCATGCAACTTGACCATCTGATCAAAACAGTATATATGTAAAGTATTAAATCATAATAGATATATCGACATAATATCCCAAATCATTTAAAACATATAAACCACTCCGCAGACTATAGGCTGGAGTCACATCACTGCCGGGGATCGTCTCCTAGGCCACGCGTGAATGCACGTAATAGATAAAACTCGACATGCTTTCTAATAACTGAACGACAACCTTAGGATGCCCTAGAAGGCCTTAGAATAAGCGTAGAACTGAAGCCATCCAAATTGGACTCAGGCATGTGTCCAATTACACGAGTGTCACTATGGGCGATACCTAAATTGGGGCTTTTCACCAGGAGCTAATTTCGCCGAGGAATTGAGCGAATCCGATAATTCTAATAACATCGATTTCACTATCTGACTTCAATTTTGCCAAATTTGACCAATCGGTACTCTATTTGACCCAGGCTTCGTGAGTAAACAACCTAAAAATGGAAACCCCAACAAGCGATGTCAAATTCCTGACAATATCGATGAAGCCGAGACCAGGAACCCATTGGTACCATTACCTTGGTCAGCAGCTTGGTCGGCCGGTCATTTGTGGTGGCAGGAAACTTCGATCTAACCTTGGTAGATTTTGTTTTTCGTTTACGTAACTTCCAAAAGCGGTGAGAAATCTGCAAAAAGGGACCACGTAGATGAGTTCGGAAAGGTCAAAATGGTGGAAAGGAGCTATGGGATTTGGCACGAAGCTAATGAAAAATGGCGAAAAATCAAAGAAATTAGATGACCCACGGTGGGCGCCGTAGCGTGTCGCGGCCGGTCCGGCGCGTGGTGTTTGGCCGTGAAATTTCACCGTCAGCTTTGTCTGGATGTCCCTCTCCCAACTGTCCGGCGCGTGTACAGTAATTTTGGCCGGAATCGGCTCTTTTGGTTGAAACTTGAGCGATCTATAAATTAATCCATGACGATTGGGGTCATATCACGGGTTTGGGGGGAGTTTTCTGGGGTTTTGGAGTTCAAAGTGAGTGTTTTGGGGCTCTGAGGTTTCCTTTGGCATACAAAGCTATGTATATATAGGGCTTAGGGTCGCTTTCAGGTAAAACGCGAAGGCGGCTTGGACCTTTGCTAAAACCTTGCCGTTTGAACTTCTGGGAGTCACCTTTTTATCGTAAGTCAGTTTGGACGTTCGGCCAGTCTATGAGCACAAATATCGCGAGGCCCTGCGAAACTGATGTCTTGGCAAACCCAAAATTATTTATCCTTGAAAAAAAGTCAACTTTGGTCAACCTCCTAAGTGTTGGTCAAACTGGTAATTTAATTGACTTAGTGGCTTGATAGAAGCGTGTTTGCAAACTTGTATTGTTGAGTGGGTCCTCATTACACATAACACCAATATGTTTTTCAGAATTAGAGACATAAATCTAAAAAAATATTTAATTAGTGTTGGGTCTTTCCAACTAGCTCTGATAGTATCAAGAGGAGCCATTCCTACATAAGATAATTTGAGACAATAAATTAATATTAAATATATAATTTATTTTGTATATAAATAGATTATTATGCAAGTACTACAGATTATATTACTACGTTCACAAGTCTGATAACACATCCATGAAGTAAATTACAAGTTAGAAATTATTACACTTACAAGTCACAAGTGCAGTCATAAGTAGCAAGCCCTATTTAATACTTCATTTTTTTTTTAAAAACCATGACTAAATAATCTTTGCTTTATTTTTAATCATTCTTCAAATCTGCATAATTATCTTTTCAGACAGCTCTCAGAAAACAAGAGAAAACAAATAAATGATGTTTTCTAACAATATCTTCTTTTTTTTTTTCTAGTTTTAAGAATAGAAGATCCTCTTCTATTTTTTAGTTTATCATGTTTTTCCTTTTTTAAGTGATGGAGACTACATACAAGCCTTAGTTTTGAAATCTGTTCCATTTCCCTAATTTTTTCACGACACCCATTCAGGACTTTCAAATAGACAACTCCTACACTTCTCTCTAGAATTACCATAAGTGAGCCTATTATAATACTTTGAGATAGGTAAGTACATTTTCCCACAACGATGAATCCCCAAAAATTTTGAAAAAACACCGTCTTCCTCACATCTCATGGAAGTGATAAACTAAAGAAACAAACACACCACCACAAAGCTCGGATACAGAGAAATAATCTCCATAACACATTCAATAAAAATATAATATTATAACTACTATTTGGCTTAATAAGACATTCACAATTTTTTGTCCTACTCTGTTTCTTACTAACCAAATAGACTAGGTGCTAGTTTAGGATTCTGACTCGAAAAATCCATTAGGGTTGCTTCATTCTTGCTTCTTTGACCTTCTTTCATCTAGGTTCTACTTGGATTGTTCTTTAAAAAAAATTTATCATAAATTGTCACTCATCTCTGTTTTTTCCATATGGCTTTTACTTACTTTTGGTTTTCTATTAGGTTTTTTTTACACAGTTCGTGGGGCTCACCGCTGCTCCCCTGTTTGTCATTTCTGCCCTCTGGTTTATGGGATTTGGCATTTATTTTCACATCTCACGGAAGTGATAAACTAGATAAACAAACACACTACCACAAAGCTTGGATACTGAGAAAGAATCTCCATAACACATTCAACAAAAATATAAATAAAAAACAAACAGCAATGTGAAAAGCGACAAAGTTTTAAAAATAAAATAAAAATAAAAAATTCGCAAACCTGTGAATTCCAGTTCGAGGCGCAAACCTGTGATTTCACAAACAACAATGTGTATAATATTATATTCAAAGTTCTGATTATCTTTTTCCAACAATTTTAATTTGTTAAACACACGGAAAATCTGAGCCGAAATACGGCCAAAAGAATTAACATAATGAAGCATAAAATTTTCAAAACTTTTAATTAGTTCATCAAAGTGGGCGCGAAATGAAGCGAGAAGCCAAAATTGGGAAACACAAAACTCAAATTTCTCTTGATTTGCTTCATTAAAAAACATGCTAACTCCTAAAATTTCGAAAAGAAAAAAGAAAAAGACGAGGTGAAGAAAAAATTGTTAGAACAAGAATAGAACACTGACAGTAAACTTTAGGAGAGAAGATAAATTGAACACAGACTTAAACTCTTTAACAATATATTACATCAGCAGAATAACACAAATATATATACCTGTATCTATATATATATATATATATATATATATATATATATATATATATATATATATATATATATATATATATATATATATAACGGTAGATAGAGTCTTGCAAGCGCGATGTCCTAAAAATGATATTTCACTCTTCTCTTGTACACAAAGGCAGGTGATTACCTCAAGGGATGAAACTATCTATTGTTGAAGTATTTGCACAGGAAACTTCAACTCAAGCAAACTCTTTCACAGTTTTCCTCTCTCTAAAATGTATGTACGAGTTGTTAAAATGCAAGGAAGAACCAAAAAACAAAAGTATTTATGTCAGAATCCTGTGTTGTATTTATAAAGCAAGAATCTGACCGCTACGAGAAAGTTTACCTTCGAGACGGATGCATTGTTTCAAAATGATTTTTGCATTTTCCTCAGAAGACCAAAGCAATTTGTAGGTTATTATTCAAAGCCACGGCTGAGCTGAGCCCAAATCTTTTTGATTTTATATATATATATATATATATATATATATATATATATATATATATATATATATATATATATATATATATATATATTAGGTAGGCATGAGGAGCGAATGGAGAAGAGACCCACGGTAAACAGTGGGCGCCAGTGCAAATCTTATTAAGCAGGGGCTTTCTTAATATAAATTGTTCAAGCCTCCCATGACCAGATGTGGGACGAGGGAGGTTTTGTTTTAAAAAGATTAACAAAATTAAATTTGAAATCAAAGAGTTACCCTGAAAGGAGAATGGCCCAGAATCGAAAAGTCCTAAACCACCAACTACATCTACCATCGGTGACCGCAACGGAGGCATAGCAGGGGAATCACGAGAGGTAGGGTTGGGCTGGTTAGGGTTTATTGTTTGTTAGAGGAAAATAGTATATTAATTATAAAGGGTTTTTTGGTCCAATTTTTTTTCATTTAAAAAAAGTTTTGTTGAGCGTGTTCTGCATTCTACGTTAAGTAGGCATCTACCTACTTATTACTTTCAACAGTTTTTCATTTAAAAATTTCAATTAAGAGCTTCCTAAAATTTTGTTATCAAACGTATTGAAAATTAAAGCCGAATTTGAAAATTTAGGTTTGATGGTTTGAGCGTTTGATAAGCTTTATCAACGGCGCTAGCGTCACAATAAGTAGGGTGACAAATTTGACCACGTCATTGAACAAAGACTATGAGAACCCAACACGGTTTTTGTGGGTTTGGGTTGAGTAAAATTGTGTTTGAGTTATATTCTTGTTGATCCGTCTAACACGTTTAATAAATTAGTCATATTCGTGTTGATATGCCTAATATGAATTTGATCCGAATTGACTCGTTTAATTATTATATTAATTAATTAACTTATTTAATAAGTTATTTGTGATAAATATAAATTATTAATTATAATTCTATTAATTTAAATAAAAAAATTAATAAACATGTTAAATTTAATAGGTTATTCATGTTAAATATATATAGTTGATTAATTATAATTCTTATTATTTTAAATAATCAAATTAAATGAGTCATATTCGTATTGACTACTAACGTGAAATAATAAATGAGTTGAGAGTTTGGGTTAGGCTAATGTTGGCCATGTTATTGTCGTGTACAGTGCGGGTTGACGAATGTGCGATCGTCACGATGACGCGGCAAAGCAGCGGCCGAATTCTTGGTGTGCGCAATAATAAACCGACAAAATGAAGTACGAGTTTTTAATATTATATTTTTAACGTTTATTCGCTGTTTACATCATAGTATTTTGTATTGTTACTCATAAATTTGTTCTCACTCGAACTTGAATGATAGATCCCTCCCCTCCTTATACCAACATAATAAGCTTTGAACAAAAATTAAAAATTAAGACATATAATTGAACAAAATATAAGTTAAGACATCAAAATACAAAAAATTGAAAAGTTGAGACATATTTGCATATTTTTCTATTAAATATTCACGGATTATTATCAATTAGATAATCAATTATTGGTGGAGGCGAAAATGTTTTTTTTTTTTTCCCCTTTATTCATGTTCTAAATTTAAATTCACGGATGGCAATTCTGCAATTTTTCTCAAATTGGAGCCCAAACTCGTAAAGGGGCAAGATATTCACGTGAGCTAACTCCCACGTGAACCACACAAAACAAGAGAAAGAACAATGCAATGGTTTTGCTAACTAAACGACGCCGTTTAGATCCCCATATTTCGTTTCCAACCATTTTCTTCTTCTCTCTATAAATAAAATTAACTCTCCATCTCAGTCTCTTCGGGTCTCTGCTTCATATTTCTTTCTCCCCTCTGCAAATCCATTTCTTCCCCTGTCTGGAAATGAGCGAGACGAAGTCCAAATTCTTGGAAGTTTACTCCGTTTTGAAATCGGAGCTTCTCAATGACCCTGCTTTTGAGTTCACTGACGAGTCTCGCGAATGGGTCGAGAAAGTAATTGCGAATCTCACACTCTTTTTTGTTTAATTCGTTTCTTCTTTCTTATGGGTGTTTCTGTAATTTTTTTTTCTGTGGATGTGCAAATGGGTTTCCACTGTTGTTGTTGTTGTTATTGTGAATTTTGATATGGTAATCTGTGCCCATTGTGAATATCATTCGTTTGATCGTGAAGGTGGAGCTTGATGAGATTCGAAATCTGGGATTACTTTGTTTGGGAAAATATTTTCTGTTTTGTAGCTTCGTGTTTTGGATTTTAGAGTTAATCTTTTGAGTTTTGATGGGCTCTTGAACTTGATGAGGTAATTTTAGTCCATTACGGAACGATTAATGTCTGATTTGAGTGATAGTGATGCTTCAAACAGCTTTCATTTGACCGTGAAGTTGAAGCTTGGCTAGATTCCAAATCTGAGGATGTCTTTTGAAAATGAATTGGAAGTTCTTTAGCTTCCTTTTTTAATTTTAGTATGATTTTCTTTTGTTATTATTCTTATTACCATTAGTAGTGTAGTTATGATTTGATAAATCGAGCTCATGGCCGGGTTCCGACTTAGAAAAATATTCCAATTTGAATTTGGTTGAGGACGACGGGTCAAATTTTGGAAGTTTTTGTAATTAAAAAAGGGGGAAAAAGACAGAAAGTCTGCAATTTTCTTGCTTTTGTTTTTTTTGTTTTTTGGTTTTCTGAAGTTTGGATGTGTTGTTGGGGAACTTGGTTGAATTCAGTTATACATTGTTGAATAAGTAAAAAAAATTAACAAATTTATGCTCAATATCAATTTTGGCAATTTGAAGGAAATAGGATTCCGATTGAGGAGCTGATTTGTTCATCAATTCAAGAAAAGTTCTTGTGCCTTGTGTATGGTGAAAATGAATAATCAAAGATAAAAAGGGTGGGGAAAAATTATAGTCT
Organism: Tetrastigma voinierianum; assembly: GCA_016808115.1. NCBI lineage: Eukaryota > Viridiplantae > Streptophyta > Magnoliopsida > Vitales > Vitaceae > Tetrastigma > Tetrastigma voinierianum. Next base: position 223,698 of record JAEQBH010000222.1, on the reverse strand, counting down.
GAACCACTAAGATGAGAAGTTATATTTTACTTGTATGATATTCTAGTGAAGCCCCATGGTAAGAGAAAGAAATTGTGATATGGATGTTAGAAAAATCAGAGACAAGTAAGTATCATGTTTCAAAATGTTTGATTGAATCACCTGTCAATTGAATGTCCCTTTCTGAAAACAGCAATGCACCTGTGGACCAACATGAATTGCCCTTTCATTCTATGTCACTTTCTAGTAGGAAGGCCCTTTCATTCTGTTACTTTCCAGTAGGAAGGGAAATATGTTTTGGTCTGTTAAAAGCACAGTCATCATAGAAACCGAGTACCAATCAACCAAGTCCAAGTAAACTACATGCATTGGCATGTGCATCTGTGCCTTTCTATTGTAGTTTTTATGATTTAACTTTGTAATTTGAATCATGGAGATTCTATGGACTTCCTTATAATCCTTACTTCTAACTTAGAAGTTCTAATTAGTGTCTCTATGCTTCCCTTGTTGCAGATGTTGGACTACAATGTACCTGGAGGTGAGAAGAGAAATGCTGTGCCATTTTACATTTGAGAAAAATATCTCCTATACCATTCATGATCTTCTTGAGCCAGACATCTGTCCTTGACAGGAGTCTACTGATTTTCATTGCAGAGGAATATAGTATGAATGATGTCTTATATAGTTATATATATGCACCTTTTGGCAGGAAAGCTAAATCGAGGGCTCTCTGTTGTTGACAGCTACAAGTTGCTGCAAGGCAGGGAACTGACCGATGATGAATTTTTTCTTGCATCTGCCCTGGGTTGGTGCATTGAATGGGTAGGAAACAGAGTACCTCTCCTGTATTTTGTTAAGGCTGAAGCTTTTTCTCAGGCCCATAATTATGTAAGTGTACCTCTTTTATTGCATGACAATTTATGCCTTCTTTTCAATGGCACTTGCAGCTTCAAGCATATTTCCTTGTGCTTGATGATATTATGGATAATTCGCATACACGTCGAGGTCAGCCTTGTTGGTTCAGGGTTCCAAAGGTACAAGTCCACAGTGAGCCAGTTTTTTTTTTGTTTTTTTTTATTTTTTTATGGTGCAATCATGTTTGCAGTTGCTACTTTGATAAAGTGAAGTACTAACTTTCTTAGATTTGACTTAGGTTGGTTTGATTGCTGCGAATGATGGAATAATACTTCGCAATCAAATCCCAAGAATTCTCAAGAACCATTTCAAAGGAAAGCCATACTACGCAGATCTTCTAGATTTGTTTAATGAGGTGAGATCCTTTTGCATAGAAGATGACTGGTGAATTCTCATGTTAATGGAGCGCTAATGGTTTATTTTACCATGTTTTAAACAGGTGGAATTTCAGACAGCCTCAGGACAGATGATAGATTTGATCACAACTCTTGAAGGAGAGAAAGATCTATCAAAATACTCATTGCCTCTGTAAGTGAGAATTCAAAATAGCGATTTTTGTTTTATTTTACTTCTAATCAATTTTGGTCCTTTTTTTTTTTTTGATTATCGAGTGGTTGTGTTTCCCTGCAGTCACCGTCGCATTGTTCAGTACAAAACTGCTTATTACTCATTTTACCTGCCAGTAAGTGAATCTCTCTCTGCTAAGAATGGTTTTGTATTCCTCTTTATTGTTAAATCACTCTGTTTAAAAAAAAAAAACAATTATTAACTGAAGTTACTTGAGGTTGCTGATTATTTTATTTTATTTTATTTTATTGTCCACAGCATGGTTCATTGAATTATTAACCTGGACTTTTATTTGCTTGCAATCTCGATGCACCTAGGTTGCCTGTGCATTGCTTATGGCCGATCAAAATTTGGACAATCACACTACTGTAAAGGACATTCTTGTTCAAATGGGAATCTACTTTCAAGTACAGGTACTTGCTGTTTCCTGCAAGTATGATCATCGAAAGCACCAGAAAAACAAATCACAAATGAAACTTATGTAGCGAACTCTTATGTATTTCTAGTTTTTATTTTCTTTCCTACATATTCTCTCAAATGACAGTTTATAGATTTCTATTTTGATATATATCTTGTAGGACGATTATCTGGACTGCTATGGTGAACCCGACGTGATTGGAAAGGTATTACCTGTTTGTGGAATGTAATTATATGAATCATTCAATGTATAACCTGTTTGAACAAAGAATACAGATCTTAGTGTTACCAATTTCATGTTGTCAGATTGGAACAGATATTGAAGATTTTAAGTGCTCTTGGTTGGTTGTGAAGGCGCTGGAGTGTTGTAATGAGGACCAGAAAAAAATCTTATATGTAAGCTAGGAACTTCATCCTCCTCTCCCTATTCTGCTTCTTTCCTTATTATTAATTACAAGATTTACTCAATAATTCGAGTTCTTTTATCACTCTACCAGGAGAATTATGGGAAAACAGATTCAGCCAATGTTGCAAAAGTGAAGGCGCTTTATAATGACCTCAATCTTCAGGTTTGTTCTTCCCACCATCCCTTTCAGTTTCCCATTTCCAGAATATGAATGTCATATGGGCATAGCTTTTTAGCATTATGAGATACAGGGTTTGATTTGTGTGTTGTGAACGACATCGTATTGTAGGGCGTGTTTCTGGAGTATGAGAGCAAAAGTTATGAGCAGTTAGTGACCTCCATTGAAGCTCATCCAAGTAAGGCAGTACAAGCAGTACTGACATCGTTCTTGGGGAAGATTTACAAGAGACAAAAGTAGGGTTTTGAGCAGGAGGGAAGAGGATGGATGGAGTAATTTTCGGTTTTTCTGATGTAACATTTGTGTTTGAATTCTGTCCTAGCAGAGGAGGACAAACCAGCTCCCATGGGAATTTACAGGCCTCTTTCATTGTAGGTTTGTTTGCTTTGTTGTGATTCTGTTGTTTGTTGAAGAACTTAATTGTTTGGGCTGATCTCAAATAGAAGAAGTGGATCTTCCTTCCACCATTTTTAGTTCATGCTTCTGCTTCTGCTTCTGCTTCTACTTTCAAATCAATCAAAACACTCAAATTTGAATGAAGATGCAAGAGTGGAAAAGTAGAAGAAAAATTAAAATAGGGTTAAATTCTATGTATTATTTATATTTGTTAATTTAAACTCCTTAGTATAAACACTAAATAATTTTAAAATATGTAAGTTTTTAAATAAATTTTTTTTTTATATTTGATTGTCTTTGAATTTTTCTTTACAATATAAGAAAAGAAAAATGAGTTAAATTCTATGCATTATTTATATTATTAAACTCCTTAGTATAAACACTAAATAATTTTAAAATATGTAAGTTTTTTAAATATTTTTTTTATATTTGATTGTCTTTGAGATTTTTTTCTTTACAATATAAGAAAATAAAAATGAGTTAAATTCTGTAATATTATATTTGTTAATCTAAACTCCTTAGTATAAACACTAAATAATTTTAAAATATGTAAGTTTTTAAATAATTTTTTTATATTTGATTGTCTTTGAGATTTTTTTCTTTACAATATAAGAAAAATAAAAATAGAGTTAAATTCTATGTATTATTTATATTTGTTAATTTAAACTCCTTAGTATAAATACTAAATAATTTTAAAATATGTAGATTTTTAAATAATTTTTTTTTATATTTGATTGTCTTTGAGATCTTTTTCTTTACAATATAAGAAAAACAAAAATAGAGTTAAATTCTATGTATTATTTATATTTGTTAATTTAAACTCCTTAGTATAAACACTAAATAATTTTAAAACACGTAAGTTTTTAGATAAATTTTTTGTTTTTATATTTGATTGTCTTTGAGATTTTTTTCTTTACAATATAAGAAAAATAAAAATAGAGTTAAATTCTATATATTATTTATATTTGTTAATTTAAACTCCTTAGTATAAACACTAAATAATTTTAAAATATGTTAGTTTTAAAAAAAAAAATTTTTATATTTGATTGTCTTTGAGATTTTTTTTCTTTACAATATAAGAAAAATAAAAATAGAGTGAAATTTTATGTATTATTTATATTTGTTAATTTAAACTCCTTAGTATAAATACTAAAAAATTTTAAAATATAGCAAGTTTTTAAATAATTTTTTTTATATTTGATGCCTTTGAGATTTTCTTTTACAATATAAAAAAATAGAAGTTAAATTCTATGTATTATTTATATTTGTTAATTTAAACTCCTTAGTATAAACACTAAATAATTTTAAAATATGTAAGTTTTTAAATAATTTCTTTTTTATATTTGATTGCCTTTGAGATTTTTTTCTTTACAATATAAGAAAAATAAAAATAGAGTTAAATTCTATGTATTATTTCTATTTGTTAATTTAAACTCCTTAGTATAAACTAAATAATTTTAAAATATGTAGTTTAAATAATTTCTTTTTTATATTTGATTGTCTTTGAGAATTTTTCTTTGCAATATATAAGAAAAATAAAAATAGAGTTAAATTCTATGTATTATTTATATTTGTTAATTTAAGCTCTTAGTATAAACACTAAATAATTTAAAATATGTAGTTTTAAATTTCTTTTATATTTGATTGTCTTTGAGATTTTTTCTTTACAATATAAGAAAAATAAAAATAGATTTAAATTCTATGTATTATTTATATTTGTTAATTTAAACTCCTTAGTATAAACATAAATAATTTTTTAAAATATGTAAGTTTTAAATAATTTCTTTTTATATTTGATTGTCTTTGAGATTTTTTTCTTTACAATATAAGAGAAAAATAAAATAGAGTTAAATTCTATGTATTATTTATATTTGTTAATTTAAACTCCTTAGTATAAACACTAAATAATTTTAAAATATGAAAGGTTTTAAATATTTTTTTTTTTATATTTGATTGTTTTTGAGATTTTTTTCTTTACAATATAAGAAAATTAAAAATAGACTTAAATTCTATGTATTATTTATATTTATTATTTTAAATTCCTTAGTATAAACACTAAATAATTTAAAATATGTAAGTTCATATTTTTTTTATATTTGATTGTCTTTGAGATTTTTCTTTTACAATATAAGAAAAATAAAATAGAGTTAAATTCTATGTATTATTTATATTTATTGAACTTGTTGGTATAAACACTAAACACTAAAATAATTTTTAAAATATGTAAGTTTTAAATATTTTTTTTTTATTTGATTGTCTTTGAGATTTTTTTCTTTAAATGAAAAATAAAAATAGAGTTAAATTCTATGTATTATTTATATTTGTTAATTTTAAACTCCTTAGTATAAACACTAAATAATTTTTACAAATATATGAAGTTTATATATATATATATATATATATATATATATATATATATATATATATATATATATATATATATATATACCTATATATATACTGCCTATATATATATATATATATATATATATATATATATATATATATATATATATATTATATTTAATTGTCTTTGAGATTTTTTTATTTACAATATAAGAAAAATAAAAATAAAGTTAAATTCTATGTGATATTTATATTTGTTAATTTAAACTCCTTAGTATAAACACTAAATAATTTTAAAATATGTAAGTTTTTAAATAATTTATTTTTTATATTTGATTGTCTTTGAGATTTTTTTCTTTACAATATAAGAAAAATAAAAATAGAGTTAAATTCTATGTATTATTTATATTTGTTTAATTTAAACCATGATATAAAAAAATTATAATTTTAAAACATGAGTTTAAATAAAAAAACATATTTGATTGTTTTGAGATTTTTTTCTTTACAATATAAGAAAAATAAAAATAGAGTTAAATTCTATGTATTATTTATATTTATTATTTTAAATTCCTTAGTATAAACACTAAATAATTTAAAATATGTAAGTTTTTAAATATTTTTTTTTATATTTGATTGTCTTTGAGATTTTTGTCTTTACAATATAAGAAAAATAAAAATAGAGGATTAAATTCTATGTATTATTTATATTATTAATTTAAACTTGTTGAGGCATAAACACTAAAATTTTAAAATATATGTAAGTTTTTAAATATTTTTTTTTATTTGATTGTCTTTGAGATTTTTTTCTTTACAATATAAGAAAAATAAAAATAGAGTTAAATTCTATGTATTATTTATATTTGTTAATTTAAACTCCTTAGTATAAACACTAAATAATTTTAAAATATGTAAGTTTATATATATATATATATATATATATATATATATATATATATATATATATATATATATATTATATTTAATTGTATTTGAGATTTTTTATTTACAATATAAGAAAAATAAAAATAAAGGATTAAATTCTATGTGATGTTATATTTGTGGAATTTAAACTCCCTTAAGTATAAACACTAAATAATTTTAAATGTGTAGTTTTAAATAATTTCTTTTTATATTTGATTGTCTTTGAGATTTTTTTCTTTACAATATAAATAAAAATAGAGTTAAATTCTATGTATTATTTATATTTGTTAATTTAAACTCCCTTAGTATAAACACTAAATAATTTTAAAATATGTGGATTTATATATATATATATATATATATATATATATATATATATATATATTATATTTAATTGTCTTTGAGATTTTTATTTACAATATAAGAAAAAATAAAAGAAATAAAAAGTTAAAATTCTATGTATTATTTATAATTTGTTAATTTAAACTCCTTAGTATAAACACTAAATAATTTTAAAATATGTAAGTTTTAATATTTCTTTTTATATTTGATTGTCTTTGAATTTTTTTTTCTTTACAATATAGAAAAACCAAGAAAATAGAGTTAAATTCTATGTATTATTTATATTTGTTAATTTAAACTCCTTAGTATAAACACTAAATAATTTTAAAATATGTAAGTTTTTAAATTTCTTTTTTATATTTTATCGTCTTTGAGATTTTTTTCTTTACAATATAAGAAAAATAAAAATAGAGTTAAATTCTATGTATTATTTATATTTATTATTTTAAACTCCTTAATATAAACACTAAAAGCCAAATTTAAAATATAGAGGACTTTAAATATATATATTTTTATATTTGATTGTCTTTTAAGATTTTCTTTACAATATAAGAAAAATAAAAATGAGGATTAAATTCTATGTATTATTTATATTTATTATTTTAAACTCCTTAATATAAACACTAAATAATTTTAAAATATGTTTTTTAAATATATTTTTATATTTGATTGTCTTTGAGATTTTTTTCTTTACAATATAAGAAAAATAAAAATAGAGTTAAATTCTATGTATTATTTATATTTATTAATTTAAACTCCTTGGTATAAACACTAAATAATTTTAAAATATGTAAGTTTTTAAATATATATTTTTTTATATTTGATTGTCTTTGAGATTTTTTTTCTTTACAATATAAGAAAAATAAAGTAGGGTTAAATTCTATGTATTATTTATATTTGTTAATTTAAGCTCCTTAGTATAAACACTAAATAATTAAATTCTATGTATTATTTATATTTGTTAATTTAAACTCCTTTGTATAAACACTAAATAAATTTAAAATATGAAAGTTTTTAAATATATATATTTTTTTATATTTGATTGTCTTTTAGATTTTTTCTTTATTATAAGAAAAATAAAAATAGGATTTAAATTCTATGTATTATTTATATTTATTATTTTAAATTCCTTAATATAAACACTAAATAATTTTAAAATATGTTAGTTTTTAAATATATTTTTTTTATATTTGATTGTCTTTGAGATATTTTTCTTTACAATATAAGAAAAATAAAAATAGAGTTAAATTCTATGTATTATTTATATTTATTAATTTAAACTCCTTAGTATAAACACTAAATAATTTTAAAATATGTAAGTTTTTAAATAATTTTTATTTATATTTGATTGTCTTTGAGATTTTCCACACAATATAAGAAAAATAAAAATAGAGTTAAATTCTATGTATTATTTATATTTGTTAATTTAAACTCCTTTGTATAAACACTAAATAAATTTAAAATATGAAAGTTTTTAAATATATATATATTTTTATATTTGATTGTCTTTTAGATTTTTTTCTTTACAATATAAGAAAAATAAAAATAGAGTTAAATTCTATGTATTATTTATATTTATTATTTTAAACTCCTTAATATAAACACTAAATAATTTTAAAATATGTTAGTTTTTTAAATATTTTTTTATATTTGATTGTCTTTGAGATTTTTTCTTTACAATATAAGAAAAATAAAAATAGAGTTAAATTCTCTGTATTATTTTTATATTTATTAATTTAAACTCCTTGGTATAAAACTAAATAATTTTAAAATATGTAAGTTTTAAATATATATTTTTATATTTGATTGTCTTTGAGATTTTTTTTCTTTACAATATAAGAAAAATAAAAATAGAGTTAAATTCTATGTATTATTTATATTTGTTAATTTAAACTCCTTAGTATAAACACTAAATAATTAAATTTTATGTATTATTTATATTTGTTAATTTAAACTCCTTTGTATAAACACTAAATAAATTTAAAATATGAAAGTTTTAAATATATATATTTTTATATTTGATTGTCTTTTAGATTTTTTTCTTTACAATATAAGAAAAATAAAAATAGAGTTAAATTCTATGTATTATTTATATTTATTATTTTAAATTCCTTAATATAAACACTAAATAATTTTAAAATATGTTAGTTTTTAAATATATTTTTTTTATATTTGATTGTCTTTGAGATTTTTTTCTTTACAATAGAAGAAAAATAAAAATAGAGGAGTTAAATTCTATGTATTATTTATATTTATTTAATTTAAACTCCTTAGTATAAACTAAATAATTTTAAAATATGTAAGTTTTTAAATATATATTTTTTTATATTTGATTGTCTTTGAGATTTTTTTTCTTTACAATATAAGAAAAATAAAAATAGAGTTAAATTCTATGTATTATTTATATTTGTTAATTTAAACTCCTTAGTATAAACACTAAATAATTAAATTCTATATTATTTATATTTGTTAATTTAAACTCCTTTGTATAAACACTATAAATAAATTTAAAATATGAAAGATTTATATATATATATATACATATTTTCTTATATATCTCTGCTATATATATATATATATAAAAATAGAGTTAAAATTCATCTTATTATTATATTATTATTTTAAATTCCTTAATATAGCACTAAATAATTTTAAAAATATGTTAGTTTTTAAATATATTTTTCCTCATTGATTGTCTTTGAGATTTTTCTTTACAATATAAGAAAAATAAAAGCCAGGAGTTAAATTCTATGTATTATTTATATTTATTAATTTAAACTCCTTAGTATAAACACTAAAATAATTTTAAAATATGTAAGTTTTTAAATATATTTTTTATATTTGATTTATGAGATTTTTTCTTTACAATATAAGAAATAAAAATAGAGTTAAATTCTATGTGTATATTTATTCAATTTAAAGCTCTTAAGTATAAACACTAAATAATTTTAAAATATGTAAGTTTTTAAATATATATTTTTTTATATTTGATTGTCTTTGAGATTTTTTTTCTTTACAATATAAGAAAAATAAAAATAGAGTTAAATTCTATGTATTATTTATATTTGTTAATTTAAACTCCTTAGTTTAAACACTAAATAATTTTAAAATATGTAAGTTTTTAAATTTCTTTTTTATATTTGATTGTCTTTGAGATTTTTTTTCTTTACAATATAAGAAAATTAAAAATAGAGTTAAATTCTATGTAATATTTAGATTTGTAATTTAAAGCTCCCTTAGTATAAACACTAAAATAATTTTAAAAATATGTGAGTTTTAAATAATTTTTTATTTTATTTTTATATTTGATTGTCTATGAGATTTTTTTGTTTACAATATTTTTTTTCTTCTTTAGCACTTCTCAGGAACCAAATACAACGTTTTGAGATTTCGATTTTTATTTTTGACCACTCACAACAGGTTTTTAATAATATATATATTTAAAATTTTATTAGAAACTTACATATTTTAAATTATTTAATTTTTATATTGATAAGTTAAAATAAATAAAATTACTTTGAAATAACAAATAAAAATAATATGTCAAATTTAATTCTATTTTTACATTCTCTTATAGTTTTCCTCATATTTTCTAGAAACCTAATATAAACTAAACGTCTTTCTAAGAAAATCGATTTTACCGATGTTTTTAAATTTATTAAGCATAAGATGTTCATATAAAAATCTCTTTTTAGAATTAAAACATTTTATAAAAATTAAAATCACTATTAAATGCCCCCTTTATTAAAAAAAAAACTACTAAATGAAAGAATTATTGAATTTTTTTTTAATATTGAATTAAAGAAGTAAGCCTGTCATTTTAGTTATGGTGGATGTGGTTAGATTAAACACTAAGAAATTAGGGGTGTTTTTTATTTCATAAAGAACGTGTTTAATAGCACATATTTTAATTTTTTTTAAATATATATTTTTATTGTAAAACAAAAATAAGCATGATTATTTTTTCGAAGAGAAAAATAATTTAATTGATTCAAACTATCAATATATATAAATATATAATCAAAATCGTTAAAAAACCATAAAAGATTAAACAATATCCAAGTTAATATCATAATGATTGACTCAAAAGTACATATTTGATATTACTATTATGAATAAAATACATACGACTCGAGTTCTGTAGTATATTGATAACCATTGATTTGATTTATTGTTTGTGATCGTATATATTTTACTTGTCTGAATCGCCTAAACATAAATAAACGTCGCACAACGATGACGAAAACCGAAAAGACACAACCACCGTCGCACTAAGGCTATGTTTGGGGTTGCAATGAAAAAAAGTGTGATTTAAAAACGTGCGTTTAACAAACTGTAGTTATAAAAACTGCGTTTTACAAACAATGAGACACGTTTGATTAAAGTTATTGCGATGTATAATTGATGTTTTTACATGTTTGGTAAAACTGTGATTAAAAATGTGATTCAAGTATAAAATTACCAAAATGGATAGTTATCCATACATGTATCTTCATTTTGATGTTAATGTTAATAATTTTGAATAATGATGTTAGCCTATTAATGATAATAAAAAAATAATAGTGATGACCAAAAAATTCATTATAATATTAAATATAAAATAATTAAAAACATAAAAATTGTTAATTTAACATTTCAATATTTGCAATTATAACAAAAACAAATAATTTTAAGATCTATTTCTTTGACTCATCAAACTTGAAGTAATATGATAACGTAATTTATTTTTCTACTAAGGACTTTTGATTGAAAATTTAACATGAAAATCCAGATTTTTCATTAGGTTAATTTGTAAATCTATTGATAAACTGTATCTTTAAAATTTTCCTATATTTAGCTAATTCATAGATTATCTCAATTAATTTATCGTTCATAAAAGCAACAAAGCAATGTAAAATAAAACTCACTTAATAGTTAAATATACATGAAAAACTTCTTAGGTAGCGAATTGGTAATGTCCAAACTTTTTATAGTAAGTACACCAAATATTAGAGATGAAAATTATTGAAGAATAATAGTAGGGTGAGGAGTTTATAGAATGGTGAGGATATTAAGAAAGTTTAAGAGCACTACGTTTGGTTAATTGTAAATATAAAGTTATTTGAGGTTATTTTTTGTAAAGAAAATAAAAAAACCGTGACCCTTGATTCTGATTTTTGTCATTAAGCAAGTCTTACCTGCTTTATAAAACTGGTTAAATCAATTGTGATTGTATGTAGATTTTTTACATTAATAAACATGGCTAGCGTTTAGATTTAAAACACCGGTTTCTTGCACTTACGTAGTTTTTAATCCTTGTCCACGAATGGCTAAGGGCGTGGCTTGATCGTCTGTTGCAAAGACGATGACTAAATTATGTTTATTGATAATAAAATGATCATGTTTATTGATTATTCATTTATTATATTAATTTTATTTATTTATAAATATGCAATTCTAAAGGGGAACCGGAGGGAAAAAGATAGTGTCGGTTGATGCTACGTAAATGATGCCGTTTCAGCAGTCAGACTGATTTGTCATTTGTGCTGCTTATTTGGGCAATTCTCCCGGGTGGACGATTGAAAACCCAGTTCGATTAAGCGCTTGAGATTCTGTTTGGTGACTGAAACTTAGGAAAATGCAGAGAAAATGGAATGAGATTTTCTAGATGGTTCTTCTATTTTCCTTCTATCGAGCATGAACCGGACTCAGATTTTTACATTGTTTGGAATCAGAAGAACAAAAGCCTTCGCTTAGCTCAGATTAGTTCAACTCTTCACCTTCGTTAGGGGTGAGTTTTTTCAATTTTAAGAATCCATACTACATAGAAGAAGATATTCAAAATCTTCTTTGCTTCTAAGTTTTCTAAGCAACCGAACGGAGGGTTCTTTGTCAGAACCGTAATTGCTACTTGTAGACCTCAGAGTTTCTTCCGCAGCTGATAATTTGCGTGTTTGAGAATGGGCTTTTCCTAGTTTTTGGTTTGGCTGCGATTAAGACCTCACGATTTGTGTTGATTAGACTCCCTTGAGAACAAAAAGAATCAGCTCAATCATCTTTATTTACTGCCAATCGACTAATTTTCTTTGTGCATTTTCAGGTTAGAAAACAAAATTGCTTGAGGGTCTGTTGCATTTTGGGTTCTCATTTCTCATTGTTTTCAGGACTTGTTGAAATGGCTGATGAAAGGTGAGTGGGCCTTTGTGGTTGTTAGTCACATTGTATCAACTTAATGTTGATGATACTTCTTCTCTGATTTATTACAATTTCACATAATATCTTGCTGAGTTTTAGAGAGAGTTTTGGTTTTTTAGAGGTCAATCCTAGCATGTTCTTAAGAGTGGGTTGTGGCTTTTACATTTTATGTCAACATGAGGAAGACACTATTGCAGATATTGGTGCAAAATGGTCATGAAAATTTGAATTCGTAATATATTGTGTAATCAAAAGTAAGAAAAAAGAATAAGTAAATGAAGTTTAGGCTAAGAAAACTTTTCAATCTGGTAGGGCAGTAGGGATGCTGCATTCTGAAGTAAAGACAGGGAAGTGAGTTGATAAGGAGTGGCTTGATCCCCTCAATGCTCAGAGGAGAAAGCTTGGGTGAGAATAGTGGGACTCGATTACTTTGTGGAGTGGGACGATGTGGAGAAAGTTGGGCGGCTTGTGGGCGGCTTCCTGCCGATCGACAGAGAGGCGGAGTAGGCTCGGTAGGGTGGGCGGGATGCGGTAAGATGGAAGAAACTGAACCTCCCGGCGAGACACGGTTAGCCGGGGTGGAGTGTGAGCGGAACAAGGTTCGGATGTAGCTATGGTGAGTTGTCTCCACGGCCATGTGATCTTAGGTCTGGATCGAAGAGGAACCCCAGCTCCAGCCCAGGGACGGCGAGGGGCGGCTCGCAGCTGGGAGAGAGTATGGATGGTGTGGCGTTCGAGGGCTGCGGGAGGAGGCGTGGGTTAATGACACCCGGTCTCATCAAAAGCAGGCCCGAATGGCGGGCGTCGGGGCCGCGGTCTGCCCGAGAGAGAGGAGGCGGGTTTGGGAGGTGGCTTGGTCGAGAGGGCAGCGGGCCATCTTAGGATCCCGGGAGGTGGGCGGGGAGGCGGGTGGGGTATCCGGCCATTGGTCGTCTGAGGCGGATGAGCGAGGCGAGGTGAAATGGCGTTTTGGGCTTCCACGGTGAAATCGCCGGGCTTTATCTTGGCCCAGTACTAAGGCCTTTTTTTCAAAAAAAGAAGGTGCCATATCCGACCCCGAGTCCGTCTTCTTCGTTCAGCTGGCGGCGAGAAGGAGTGTTGAATCTGAGGGGACCGAAATCATGGAGTAGTAGCGAAAGACCCAAATACAGGTGGAATCATAGAGAGTAGAGGCTCCATTGGACGACCCGGTTCTATCAAACAGGTATGAGATGTCAGACCTATTGTTAATTCCCCTTCTCTCTGCTTTTTATTGAGCCCCTTTTTTGAGGGGTTCTTGATTTGCAGGGGTATGGGAGGATCACAGTTTCTAGGAGAGGAGTTGGAGGGATTGCCATCTTTGCTGATTGGATATTGTGTGTGGCTTGAAATGAAGGAAGGAAGCAGTCAAGAAGGTATGTTGGTGGAGTACAGGCAAGATGAGGGCATCGTTGAGGCGACTCCTTTACTTGATGAAGGGTACTTGAAAAATGGGAGAGACGACATGTTGGTAAGGATTCGGCAGATTTGGGATTTGCAAGCGGGGGATTTGGTCGGATTATTGAACTCATGCGTGAATGGTGAATCGGAGATAAGGGCCGAGAGCGGAATGGGCGCGCCGGTTTCTAGGTGTGAGCGGGGCTAAAAAATTAGAGTGCCACGATAAACTACGGGCGAGAAGTGGGAAAAGTCTGAGAAGAAACCTTGAGAGATAGGAAATTTCTTGGTAAAGTTAGGATGAAGATAAAAATTTTATCGTGGAATGTGAGAGAGGCGAATAATCCACGAGAAGAGAGAGTGATCGAAGCGGTTATTAGGGATCAACGTTTGGACTTGGTGTGTTTGCGGAAACTAATTCAAAATATGGGCACGCCTGAGTTCGCTGCAGAAGCCTTGGGGTACGGAATTCTCGAGTGTGGGTTCTTTGTGGATGTAGGGAGTCAAACAAGGAGGCATCTGACAATTTAGGATAAAGAATTTTGCAGGAGATTGCTGCGACGGTGTGTACCAGGAGTTTCTACTTGCTTCTTTGTTCTTTAGAAATGTGGAGGATGGTTTCCGTGGATCTTCAGGGGTGCATAGTCCAGTCTTTGGATTAGATTGAAGGAAGGACCTTGCCCAGGAGGAGTTGAGGTCGAGTGGGGTTTATCGGGCGGTCCTTGGTGTATTGGGATTTAACGCCTCCAGTCACCCGATAAACAAACGGGGTGGAGGCCGCAGGCTATGCGCCGTTTAAATTCTGTCATTGGCCCGATCACGGGGTGAGAGACTTTGCCTTCCTAGGGGCCTTTCTCGTGGGCCAGGGGCCTGATGGCCAAACAATGTCTGGGTTAGTGAGGTTCCTAGTCTCGGGAGTTAGGAGAGAAGTGTGGCCCAGGTGATCATTCAGCACCTTCTAGACCGATTTGGACCATACTATCCTCTTAGATGGAGAGGCATATTAGAATCGAAAGGACCTCCCTTCCCAAGTTTGAAAATATGTGGATGAAGGTGAGGCTTTTCACAAGACCTCGCAAAAATTGGTGGCAAGGTTTTAGTGTAGAAAGGGATTAACGAGTTTCATATTAATTTGAAAAATTTGAAAGGTTTTAAAGGAAGCTAAAGAAGTATGGAATAGGGGTTTTTGTGTGTGGGCACTAGAAGGGCTGAAGCACTTTATAGAGTGGGTTGTTGGGATGACGTGGTAAAGGAAAGGGAGCTGTCTTTAGAAGAATCTGAGGAGAGAGCTAAAGCAAAGGAGGACTACAGAAGATGGTCGTTGTTAGAGGAGGCTTCGTGAGAGCCAATCTAGGAGCTCGGCTTAAAGAGGGAGGCGAAACACCGGTTTTTTTCCACGAATGGCAAACTCGCATAGAGAAGGAGGAGCCTTGATAAACAAAATCCAAAATCAATGGTAGGTGGCTCGCCGGGTTTTACGCCATTCGAAAGGTGTGGGCGGTTTAAGGGCATTGTCGGATCGAGGTGGTTGCGTCTGCTCCTGAGTATCTCGGTGGAGGAGCCCCCAAGGCAGAGGATGCGGCCGGTTAGAGTCGCTTCGAGAGGAGGAGATCTCTACGGTATTCTTGGGTCCCAAATAGGCGAGGCTGGGGTCGGACCGGTTTCCCGATCGTGTTTTGGTCCTTCTGTTGGGAGTTTGTTAAGGGAGAGGTGGGTTCTTCGGGAATTCTATGAGAGGAAGAAATTTAGTAAAAAATTTAAATGCTACCTTCCTAGTGTTGATTCCCCAGGAAACGTTGAGGATGCTAAAAGATTCTGATTATCCCGACTTGCTAGGAAGTTTATAAGATTCTTGCTAAGGTGTTGGCGAATAGGCGAGAAGGGTGTTGAGCAAGTGATCTCTCTCCATCCTGGCATGCTATTCGAGAAGGTAAGCGAAATCCCGAATCTTTTAATCGCGAATGAAATTTGTGGATTCCATGTTGAGAAGGAATGATGGCGGAGTGATATGCAAATTAGACATTGAAAAGGCTTATGATCATGTAAATTGGGAGTATGTGATTGAGGTCATGAGAAGGATGGGTTTCGGTGAAAGATGGATATCTTGGATCTCTTGGTGTATGTCTACTGTCTCTTACTCTATACTTATCAATGGGGTACCTGAGGGCTTTTAAACACGTGGGGGGTCGAGCGAGGGGGATTTATCCCAGGTACCTCTTTTTGTTTTGGGAATGGATATTTTAAGCCGAGATTGGTTAACAAGGCAGTGGAGGGGAATTTGCATGCGGATGTAATATTGAAGTGACAGAGAGGGAGGCGGAGGTGTCACACCTTCTCTATCGCGAGATGACACCATGTTGTTCACGTAAGAATAATCGACCAAGCGGCTTTGTTTGAGATGGATCTTGATGTGGTTTGGGTACTATCGGGGCTGAAAATCAACGAGCAAGCGAGATATTCACATTGGAGGCGGGAGAATATTGAGGTGGCGGCAGCCGGTGGGGCTGGCGGCTCGCACCTACGTATTTGGGCCTCCCACTGGGGGCTCCGCACAAGTCAGTTAGGATGTGGGATACCATCGAGAGTTCGAAGGAGGTTAGCTAGTTGAGCGTCAATACATCTCGAGGGGAAAAATTACACTTATCGAAGTACTACGTCGATCTCCCTATCTATTTTATGTCAGCTTTCGGATCGAAGTCTAGTATGCAAAAGGCAGAAAAAAAACCAGAGGACTTTTCACAGGGTGGGGAACTGGATAAAGCCTCACTTGGTGAGAGGTTGAGCTACGGTGTGCCTGAGATAAGAAAGTTGGCGGCACAGGTCGGAAGGCTTGATCTAAACAAAGCCTTGTTAGGAAAATGGTTGTGGCGTTTCGCAAATGAGAAGGAATTCCACAGTGGAGGAAGACTGTGGGAGCAAATTTGGGGAATCGCGGGGGTTGGGTGCTTTCCGTTGAGTCGAGAACGGAGTTTTGGGACGAGGGTTTATGGAAAGAAATTAGGAAAGGATGGGATTTGGTTCGCTTAAATGCAAATTTTGTGGTTGGTAATGGTAACAGAATCAGTTTTTGGAAAGATGCATGGGGAGGGGAGGAGGCTTTGTGCATAACGTTCCCGTTGTTGTTTAGCCTGACATCTCAGAAAGATGCGATGATTAGGGAGTTGTGGGATGCTTCGAATGGTGGTGGTTGGTCCCCTCGTTTTAACAGGCCTTTCAATGATTGGGAAGTAAGGGAGGTGGTGAATTTTATGAAAATGATCCATCCCTGGAAAGTGGTCGCAAATAGGGAGGACAAGCTGGTCTTAAAAGGGAGTACGCCCAATGTTTATTCAGTAAAGCTCTTGTATGAGGGGTTTTGAATGCATGCTTGGCTTGAGACAACACCTTTCCTGCCTTATCGGTTGGAACAATATGGGTCTACTTAAGGTGGGTTTTTTGCTTGGGAGCGTCTTGGGAAAGGTGATGATTTCTAGACGACTCAAAAAGAGAGGAAGATCCTAACAGCGGATGTTACCTTTGTGAAGAGGAGGAGGAAACCTAAACCATCTTTTAGTTCGTTCTTTGCGAAGGCGAATCTTTGGGGAGCTTTATTTTGGCTACTAGTGGGGTTTGGATGAATTAACCAGTTCTCGATGCGACAGAGTCGCCCCAGCACGGCAAGGAGCAACGTGGGTAGAAGCGTAAGAAAGTTTGGAGAGCTGCGCCCTTGTGCCTCTTATGGGCAGTGTGGTGCGAGAGGAATAAGAGTGATTAACCGATAATGAGACGCTACCATGTATAGATTAAGGAATTAACTCAATTTGTAATTTAAATTCTTTGGCCGACGTGTCTAGTGGGGATAGGGATAGAAGTATTTTGGATTTTTTAACCTGGATGGGGTATAGGTAATTGTTTCCGGTTTGGGGTTTTTTCTTCATGTTTTTGGTCCTTCTCCGGGCTTTGTCCCTTTTGTATACTTCCAGTGTACTTTTGGGCAGCTTTGCTGTTTTTTGTGATCAATGCATGTTTCTTTAACCATCAAAAAAAAAAAAAAAAATTCTATTGATAAACCTTTTCTGGTTACAGTAAGGCCAAGGAGGGTTGTCATACAAATTAGGATATGCGAGGATGGCATTAAAATTTTTACTGATATAATAATTCAGTCAAATACAAATTTTCTAATGGAATCTTTTGCAGTTTAAATATCAGCATATACGTATTATGTCTAATTTTACATGCCTTAATTCAGAAGGTTGTTCATTTAAAACTTTGCTAATTTGGTTATAACACTCTAATAAATATCATGGAAGAAAGGAGGTGGTGAATTTAATTCATACGTTTTCTTTGTTCGGGATAGTAATAATATGGGTATCTGTTTATGAATGATTCTATGTGTGGGGTTGTTTAACAAAAAAAATTAAAAGGATAACAAGGATATCATAATTACCAATGAAGAAAGCACATACATAATCTGAAGTTTATGACTGGAAGAAAACGACAGACATAGTTAACATAGCTTAACCAAAACACGTCCACTCCAGACTACATACTTATTATATTGTTAGACCATTAACCAACCTTAAGCTTAACCTAACGGCATCTAGCATTGGGAACTAGAAACATTATTTCTTGTCGATCAGCATCCTCGACAACATTTATGGTGGCTCTGAGAAGGTCCTTGATAACTCGGTAACCTGTGCCCGTTTCTTCTTTATAACTGTCAAGAGAACCTGCAAACCATGATATGAGTACACCTCGTCTAAAATAGGATGCAAAATAAAATAAAATAACATCAATATAAAAGCTCATGATGATTTAATGAATTACCCTTATAATCCTTCTCAGAAACTCATTCTCCTTCTTCATCTTTGCAACTTCTATCTGTTGCTGGGCATGGTAAGCCTGAATAGAAAGGAAGAAATAAAATTTAGTTGCTTTCGAAAACTTTGACAAAGCCCATTTCCTCTGGGTCTGATAACTAGCTTTCTAAATGGCAATGGCATTTGATGCATTGGTCACCCATGTTACATTGAGATTTAATTACAGCAAGGAAGACAAAACTGGTAGGTTCATAATTTTTCAGTTTTAGGTTTGCAGCTGCAAGTGTTCCTTTCCACCTGTTGCAATGTCATCTAAAGCGAAAGCTCCAACCGTACAACCCTTTTGGCTGATCCTTTGCCTGCCTAACCCCAACCAGTAATTTATTTGACGAGCCCTGGAGCCTAGACCAGGAGGGAAGGGGGAAAGGATTGTTAAGACTAGCCCATTGAGTTTGTTGGAAAAAACAAAATACCCAAATGGGTAGGCGATGCACCCAAAGTAGAATGCTGCAACGATCCCATTCCCTGCTATAGATTTGAATCAAGGAACCAGCATTTGGGTGTTGCCTGATGTTTATGGTGCTCAGATTGTTCACAATTTAAGAAATCTATACAAATTTAGTGCAGCATGACTTTAGTGGCTACAGAAAAAACAAGCCAAAATCAGTGTTAATATAAGTTGCTTTGAAATGATGCAGAAAAGGAAAGTTTCTCTGGGAAGTGATAGATCTCTTACCCAGCTGATTTCCAGGGAACCATGGAAAGACAACTTACCAGTTTCCTTGCTCTTGACCTGGCAGCTTGGGTGTCTGTTCTTTCATTCTGCGCTTCATCTTTTCAGCAATGGCTGTTTCTGTTACATCAGCATCAGTGGTGTTGATAACAGTCTCTGTTCTGCCATTTCAGGACCGAACACATGTTAATGAACCGATGGTAGGATGTGCCCCTGAACAGCTTGTTCTCTGCATTCACTTCATGAGGATTCACCAGGCTGAAGCCATTGACGATGAAAGTAGCTCCCTTCTGATGGCCTTCTCCTACCCCTCCATGTCCTACCCCAAAGCCTGCAGATCCCATTGGTTCCAAAACATTGCCAGCTCTGTGAATTGGGAACTGGCTTGAACCTGATCCATTTCCAATGGATAGCGATGTCTTTTGATGGTTTCTCAGGCTTTTCATTCTCATCCAATTTGGTAGAGATTCTTGTGCGTTTTCCCAATTTCCAGAAAGTATAAAATTTGCTGGTTGGATCATGTCTGAAACGAGAGATGACTGGGCGTGAAATTGCTGGGCTCCTTGGAGATGTGCCCCTAAAGACAGTGGGCTGACTTGAACTGAAACCCCTTCATTGGAGATTGGGGAGACACAGGAAACATGGTGTCTAGATCTTGAAGATGCAATCAAACTTCAATTCTGGACCTGGTAGCAGGAATGAAATTGGCTACAAAAACAAATATTGTTGAATTGACGTGCATGCAAGGATCTCATTTTCTCATTGAAAACAAATGCAAATCCTCTAAAGAAAACAGAATTCTGATCTGGGATATATATTATGAGATGAACTGTGCAAGTGTATTTTTTTTCTTTCTTTTCAAATTCCATATAAATCAGCAAAACAATAACCAAACTGTAGTACCTTTGAACTCTACTGTTAAAGACCAAGACGATGTTTTAAGAATGGGATGAACTTCCAAAAACCTTCACCTTCACCATTGCCAAGTTGTGTTGAGTACCCTCTGAATGCTCATACAGAGAGACTATACCTGAGAAATATAAAAGACAGAAGATAGAGTCAAGGATTATAAGCGACACAGAAGATAAAAGAAGGGAAGAAACTTTATGCCGAGTGGCAGAGATGCTCTGAAAATCAACATGCAAGAGCTAGGCGGAAGTACCGAGGCCAATCAGTTTTACCAAAAAGGGAAAAAGTTGAAACCGATGCTTTCATTGTGAGCTCGTAAGGGTGCAGCAAAAAAGGACACTTCAAGCTAATCAGGTAGTATTTTATTACTGCGAGAGTGCACGCTGGAGTTTCTAGAATCTCTGGTTTGCTTTTGCAAATAGGAAATAGTGTATAAATGTTCTTGACTTTATAAAATATCATAATATGCCATTGGATTTATCGAAAAAGCAATTTAAAAGATGTATTAAGTTTCCAATCTTATCTATTGATTCCCAAAATCTTAGACTGTAAAAGTAAAGACCTATTCCCTTTTTTTCCCTTCTGAAAATTGATATTCCTAAACCTTCCTTTTTTTCTTTTTCTCCATGCTTTTGTAACTTTATGTAATTCAGACTTTTAATTTTTTGGTATGTTTGTTTACAATGTGAACTTCTAAACTACATGTTTTCTCACTATATATATGGAGGTTAGGTCAGTGATGATGATTGCATAGAAAAGACTTTATGCTAAGTAGTTAAGGGACAACTGTGATCATGTCTGAAGTATCATTTTCGTGACTGACTTAGTACAGATTTTCGAAATCCTCAAGTCTCCTGATTAGAGCACAAACATGGATCTTTCTCTTGGTTTCTTTCCACAATATTGTTCGTGTCTTAACAAAACACAAACTTTTGGCACAAAATTGATTTCAAGTTGTATAATTTCTAGTATTTATTCAGTCTAATCTTGTGCATTTTGGTGGATTCTAAATACCCTGAGCTTTGGCACAATTTTTGCATTGTGATGAAAACATCAGTGTTCCAACGCACAGTACTAGTACATGGACAAAAACCACCATATGACCTCTTCTAGGATAAATGGGAAAGTACTGAAAACTAGTACTGCAAATTATTTGATTGGGTAACGACCCGAAAAATTTGCGGGTAGCAAACTGAAAATAAAGATTGGTCAGAAATCTAAATCAAACTACTTACAGATGTTCTGGATTTGATTCTCATTCTCATTTGAGTTTCATATTTTTCTCTGCACTTAAAAATAAAATGAAAAAAAAAGACGATATCCCATTTAATTTGGACTTTCTCCCATACATCTACCTCCTAATGCAAAGCAAAGAGAGTTCCCAACAATGGCCAACAGAAGAGCTTCTTCAGATTGAATTGCATACCTACTTTTTTTTTTCAGGTAATTCTGTTTCTATTGGTTTTATACATTACCTTAAACTTTGATATGGTTATAAATTTAAGATAATTGTAAAATTTATTCATGTGTTTATTGTAATCGATGAAGACACATAATTATGATGGAAACCTTTTCTTAGTAATGACTTATATGTACTTGCATTGCTCTTAAGAATTTTTCATCATTTGAATCAAAAGCTCCTCATTATCGAAGGAAATTTTGTTTATTTTTCTCCAGGAAACCATCAAAAATGATATGAGAACTACCGGCCAGAACCTTTTATGCTTCTTGCCTATAAAGATACGCTAACCAAGAAGAATCTTTCTAACCAGCAATGGAAGGATCCACATCATACCAAATAATGCTTAGTGCAATGGATTGGAACATGATCAATTGACTCTTCTTTAGCAAGACAAAGGAAATATATGTTAGCTAGAGACTGGCCCCTTCTCTTTGGTTGATCCAAAGTTAAGGCCTTATCCATGCAATCTATCAAGAAAAAAGGCCCACTTAGGGAGGAATACAAGGGCCCTAAATGATGCCTCTAAAAGATAGGATTGCATATATAGGATCCAAAGCACCATAAATTGACTTCATAGAAAAACTTCCCATCCTTAATCTCAAGCACCTTCTTAAATTTTGTAATCACCCTCTTCTTTTGTATTGTCAAGAGGAATCCCTCCACAAACTCTCTCCCAATTATTGAAAGCCCTAGAGAAACAAGGATTCCAACCCCCTCCTTAAGCAGTCGAGCACTTTTTCACCTATTTTGGCTTTGCTATGGCATCTGAGGGAAGCGAAGCACCTGAGCATCGTCACCACTTATCCTTCAAAATCTCATTCTTACACCAGCACTTGTGAACATAATTTCTTTGCTCTCGATAAAGCCCCTTCCTTCCTAATCTCCTTCCATAATCCCGTTATACCACCTCGCTTATCGGGTACACCACTTTCCTTCTTACATCCAAAACTTCCTACTAATAGCATGCTTTCAAGAGCCCCACTTTCTACCATAAAGCGACAGCTTGCACTTATAGAAAAGGACCATTAAGAATAAAAGGCTTCTAACACGAAACTACCTTTACTTTTATTTGAATAGACAACGATCCACTTTATTGGATGAGGCCGCCCCAGCCCCACCCAGAAAGGTCCCTTTGTGATGCAGCAATCTCGATCTATCTACTCTTGACATGCGCAAAAAGACATAAAGTAAATGGGCATGCCCAAAGCAACATGCTACAAGCGTAGTGATTCTCAGCTTCCTTTAGATATAATTATCTTATCCACATTGCTAATCTCTTACAAAACCTCTCTCCTCCCACCTCGCCCAAACATGTAGATTTATGTGGGCATCGAGGGAAGCGAGTATGGGAAGGAGTACCCTCCTTTGTCGACCAGAGCTTAAAACGAAACCTATAAAGTTTTCTGCATCCCAAATCACGTAAAATCTCGCTTTTGTCTAAATCGATTGTGCTTGACTAATAAACCATCTAATCTTGGGAAGTTTACCGCAAAAAACAAGCATATCATCTATAAAAATAAAAAATAAGTGATTTGACCACATGCCACCCTTCTTCTCGCATTAGCGACAAAGCCTACTCATTGTTCTATTGATAAGGCTACTTAAAACCTCTATCCTTTTTCAAATAAACGATTGTATGGGAAAATCCCCTTGCCTGCGTCCACTAAAGTTATGAAGGAACCTAACAATATTATTAATTTACTTTTTTTTTGATAGTAGAAGTGGACAATGTATTAACAAAACAAGGCCGAGACCACCCAGAAATTATATATAGGTTGTATACCAAAGAGAAAAGAAACAAAAAAACGAAAACGAGAAACCTACCCAGGGATTACTAGAATACACATTAATAAATTTACAATAGAGTGCTCCCTCATGAATAAGGCTTTATCCAAGAAGTAGGGATGTTACAAAGGGTTTTCAACCTTTCTTGGGAAAAAACAACATTATCAAAGACCACCATGTTTCTTTCCTTCCAAGTGCTTGGCATGAGCTGGCGTTACTGCCATAAACTACTTTTTTGCTTTTCTTCCTAACAGCTGTATTGTACTAAAGGAACATTGTTAAAGTAGAAATGTACCACCTTATCCAACCTACTCATTTCTCACCAAATCCCATTTTTTCATAATAAGAAGCAATAAATTCCAATTTATGTGATTATGCGCATGTACTTCATGTCAAACACAGCAATGCTCCGCATTTTCTTACTTCAAGAATCTGACCTTATTACCAATGTCGATGCAATATTAAAAATTTATCTTCCACTTAAAGAAGTATTTTGAATGAAGACACCATCTTACCTATCACCTTCAACAGCTTTGTTAGCTAAAACCTTTGTCGGCTTGACTTGTCTGGTACTGATGAAACTAATAGTTCTAGAAGTCTCGTGGTCATTGCCCTGGTGCTTTTTGAGACTACTACCATGAACATAGCTTTTCAAGGTTCTTACAAATCTTCCATGCTCATAGAATTCTGAAAAACCTATAACCTTGTATTTCACAAAATACCCAATGAAAGCTGCGAAAATGGAGGGGAGAATTCATCTGGCTGGGCGCTTTGTCATGTTTGGGCTCAAGGTGAAGAAAACCTCTTGCGAAGGTACTCCTGCAGCCTCCAGCATCCTCACCTCGATTCTTTCAAAAATTCAGCCCATTCAAACTTGGATGCAATCACTAGAATACGTCATTAGTGCTGAATGTAACCACACCGTTATATGCTCCTTTGATAACCGGGTTCCATTAATTTTGATCTTAGTCATACAATTCCTCTATTGTGAGAGTTAACCATCACAGGGCTAGTGTTCCTATTGCAGCCACCCTCGACCACATTTCTCTTGATTTTTATCTCGGGAAATTTGTCCATGAGGACTGTTTCTTACAGAGTATCCTCCCTTCTTGCTCCATTCTAGCCTCTGCACCACCAATGGGAGCTTCTTGCCAAGTTTCTCTGTTCATCTGAAAATCACTTGATGCAATGCGAACCCTTTTGAATGCCAACATTCCCAGAATTGTTCCAAGTTTTCAAATTGTTCTTTAAGAGCCTTGACTTTCTTTGCTAGAATAAAGGCGAAGAAACAGTGAGCCGAAACCACGTGGCCGACTGATGCTCCTTAAGCATCTCCCTCTGTCGACCATATTTTTCAAAGCTAAAAGGAATTGAGCCTCTCATCAAACAGTGATGATTACAGGGGCCTTATTAATCCAAATGAAATGGCACTCTTTGATCCTTAAGATACGAAAATTGATCGATATTGCCATGGACAGTTCTTGACCCATCACTCGAGTTAATCGACCCGTTACAAGGGGAAGGGTCTCCCAGTGAAATCATTGATCACCTTGGGAGACAACGCGGTTGAAAGACATCCTCTGCCCTATACATTACACTGGCCCGGGGGATCTGAGCATATTAAAATCCTTCCAATGCACTAGGGTGTATTCCCACGACCCACGAATGGCCCCAACTTCTCCCAAAAATATTCTCTGCTTACCATTCATGGTAGGACCATATATGAATCCCTGATAATCCCATCCTTACAAATTTTAAACTTGATAATATATTGGTGACCTCCTCATACCGACTGACTTTGGATCTCTATTATCACAAATACATCACCTTTATAGTTGCTCCCTTTGGATTGACTATTCTCCACTCTAAAAATGTATCCACTCACCATTTTGCACCACTTATAAGGGGTAGTATCTTGAAGTTTTCTCTCTAGTAAACAAACCCGAGTCCACTCTTTGATTAATTGATCAAGGCCTTAGTTATCTTCCTCCTTGTGAGTAAGTAACCACTTTACCTTCGAGTAAAATTCTATCTTCATCTATGGCATGAGACTTTGGCCCGTCCTTTGTTCCACCCGCTCTTTTTTCCCATGACATTGTAATTAATTGAACATAAACCTTTTTAGTTCTTGTTCAAACCTTGTAGATTGTTAAATGACCAACTCTCCTAAAAGCTCAAGCTTATAGGATTTGGGTTTAATATGAATATCATGCTTCAACACCCTCCCACTCACGTGCACACGACTATACCGGCTCACGTGAAGGAGTCGAGAGAGTCCATTATGGACTTTCAAATAAACATGGGGATTAAATTGCAAAGAGAGGATTCGAACCCAAGACCTCCTGCAAAACCAAGCTCTAATACCATGTTAAATGACCAACTCTCCTAAAAGCTCAAGCTTGTAGGATTTGGGTTTAATATGAATATCATGCTTCAACATAGATGTTGTATAACCCCTCTTTTTGCATTGTTCTCTTCCTTTTTTCCATCCATGTAGACCGAGATTTAGGATTTCTATTTAAAAATTCTTTGTTGAGGATCCTTAAAACTTGTTGTACTTCACTAGGCAGTGGTTGTTCACGACTATGAACCCACTTCTTGCATAGACCCCACATCCATGGTCCTTTAAACCTCATCGACTCCCACCTCGACCACATCCTTCCCCTCCCTTGGGGACACGCCGCCATGAGAGGCCCGACCCGAAAACAAAGGAAGGGTCTGAGAGAAACCACAGAGCTTGTGGGTAAGAGAGAATTTTTACTACGATGCTTCGACCCATGGCAACTTCATGCGTAATCCTGACCAATTGTTTATCACCGTGTGATCTTTGTTAGAGCTCTGAGAACCTGCTTGAGAAAGACCTTTCTCACCTCTTTGGATGCTCTGCTTTCAAAAACCTGGTACGGAGAAGTTGAAGCTTCTATAATCCTGCTCGCCCGTGAAGCCCGCCGAAGCAGGCTAATTCTGTCGAAACTCCTCTCAGGTCGGTGGCCCCAGGCCTGCATGTCTTTAGACCTATGAACACCTTGCATGGACTGACTGGGCCTATGCTTGGCCTAAACAAAACGACCCACTTCTACCACCACCTAATCCACTTCTGAACACACCCAATTTGGTATATCTTGACATGTTGGTCCCTATACCTCTTCCTCCATCCTCTAAGCTCCCTCCTGCAAAACCTTTGGACCCTCTACAAGACACAACTGTAGAGGATGGAACAGTAAATAATGCGACTTCTTTTAGTCTTCCTCTAAGAATCGACATGTCATGTACCCCCACTTATGCCTCAAATTGCAGCACCCTTCCCTTTGGACGCTCACTGAAAGTAGCGTGTGGGCTTCCTTGATCTTCTCCCCTAACCACTATAACTCCACTCATGCAACTCCCTCTTATGACACCATCGCTCACAATAAATTTCCCACCTCGATTTAATGAGAGAAACACTCTGATCCCATCCGCGAGCACGAGCAGGCGGATAAGTCCCATCGACTATCTTCACTTAAATTATGGCCCATTGTAGCTAGAAAAAAAAGTTATATCTTCGAGCAACTATATAGCCTCCACCTGACCACCGCTTTTTGAACACCTCACCACTCCACAAATGAAGGAGACCCAACATTGAATTCTTATTAGCATAAGCCTCCTTATGGAAGCACATTCTTATTAGCATAAGCCCCCTTATGGAAGCACCTCATCGTCAGGTTCCATTTTTTCAAATGAGAAGACTCTCCTTAACCCTCCTTTTCCCCCTGGTAGGACCCGCTCCGGCCTCGAACAAAGACTCAAACTCGAAGCGATAAAGACCTCTTCCTAACCTGATAATTCCTCGATCTTCCCCTTAGAAGGCGTCGGGCACCCATAATAAATACGACTTAGGGTTCAAATTGAAAAATCTCCCCACCCGATCCACAAGCCAATGAGTCAGCGTTACGATAAATCTTGGGTCTTGACTCCCTTTCCCATTTCCAAGCAAACTAAGGTGGCTTTGTTTTTCACTTAATCTTTGAATAAAACTTCGACTTAATGTTAAATAATTTTGCAATAATATTAAGTAGTAGTTTGTTTTTTAACGTGGGAGAGTGAGTCTTCTTGCTTTCTCACTCCCTTGTTGGGGGAAGGATGGTGTTTCTTGTTTTGGAAGATAACTTTTTTCTAAATAGAAAAAGCCAAATATT
The DNA here is from genome assembly GCA_016808115.1 of Tetrastigma voinierianum. Classification (NCBI taxonomy): domain Eukaryota; kingdom Viridiplantae; phylum Streptophyta; class Magnoliopsida; order Vitales; family Vitaceae; genus Tetrastigma; species Tetrastigma voinierianum. Next base: position 195,778 of record JAEQBH010000222.1, on the reverse strand, counting down.
TTGCTTTTTCTTTTCAGAATATTTTTTAGAAATTTCAGCAATAAATCATGAAAAAAGTTAAAAAACAAACAGGTTGATTATTGAAAGCTATTAGTTTTTAGAAAAAGCGAAAAACAAACGCCGCTGATGCCTGCATACGTTGTGTGTTTGCGGCCTCGCAAGCAGCGTTGACTCGACCCCTTCTCCCTGAGAGACCCTTTGGAGCATCGAGAATCCTTTAACACATTAAGGCCTTGCAGCTTCTCTGCCAGTGTTCCATCCTGCAATTACTCCCTTCCCTTTTGGGAAAATAAGGTTGAAGCTTTTTGTCTCAAGATTGCAAATTGAATGGAGAAGGAACCTTCCCGCTTTGTTTCAGCAACGCTTTAGTCTGTATTTCCTTCCCCCCTCCGCCTAGTCTAGGAACCGCTTTCTATTTTTCATTCTCCACACCTTGAGGCTTCAACTCATCAACCAGACGGCTTAAGCTCTCTTCCCCCAAACGATATAAGAGAACACCTCCGGATCTCTCCCGGATACACCCTCACTTCCCTTAGACATCCTCGACCCTGACTCAAAAAGATTTAGACTCCATAGGGAACGTTACACCCTTGAAGCTTCACTAATTGGAATTCTAGTTTTTAGGGTTTGTGCTCTTACCCAATTAGAAGATGTGGTTATATATATAGCTTGTTTCGAAGTGAATAACTTGTTTTTGGATTTTCATCAATTTTCTTGCAAGTCAATGGTTTTCTAAAGAAGCTATATTTTGCATGGTTTTGTATAGAAACTATTTATATCGTGAACCCAACTCCTCATAGCTTATGCTACTTGGAAACTTTGTTACTCTACATAGTTTATAGTTAAACCTATTTCTCTCCTAACTATCTTTGTTTTCAAATATGATATCCTCACCAGTTATTGTTGCGGCTATCCCTGAGTGGTATGGTGCACTCATGGGGTACTAGAGCATGCTGCATATTGGCAGGTTTAAATCTTAACGACTTAAGCTTTTTAGATAAAATTGGTTGCTCAGAAATTGCATAATATATGTGCTAATTCATCTTAAGCAAACGTTTGCTAATTTATATTACACATCTTGGAGAAATTCTCCTCATTCTTGATTCAACCAAAAAATCGTATAAGTCATTTACGTTTGGTTCTTCATTTCAAGTTGATATATAAAAGTGTATTTGTTTAGTGGCACTAGCGATATCCTGTGTGTGGACTTCTGGTAGGTTTATACTAGCTTGTTCATTTTCTGACATTTCAAGTCTCTAAAGCCAGGAGACCAGACATCAATGAGAGTCGTTGATTGTGCTAGTTATCTATGCCAAAAATATATATATATATATATAGAGCTGAGATTAAGAAGAAATCATCTTTCATAATGTCACCACCCCACAGCTTCTTTATGAAACCATCAAGTGCAAGTTGTAAATGCCTTTGTTCACCCATGACAGGTGCTGGATCTTTCAGCTACTGCTACCATAAGAGCCATGGCCAGACCCAGGGTTGTTCCAGCTCTTGGGTCTTAAGCCTCAGTCCTGGGTGCTGAACCAGAGGCTATCATTGACGAGATGAAGCTCAGTAGCTCCAACTTTTAGTTAAGCATCATTCACAATAATAGGAGTTGTTTGAATATCAATGGCTTATAGTTTGGTTGGTGTTATGTTTAGTAGTTGTTCTCAAGATTGAAGGGTGTCTAGGAAATCCTTCTTACCCCTGAAAATGTTCGTATCAGGATGTTCTAAATTTTTTATAGAGCTAGCTTCCTGTTGTGTACAAAATTTGCGAATATGAGCATTTCATTCATTATTGTTTGAAATCTGTTACAATATTGGTTGCCATTTATTATAATTTTTGTCAGCTGAAAGGCTTCAAGTTTTTAATTGATTTCAGTGTGTTTGGCTATTTCTTGGTACAACGACATTATTTGATTTTTCATGTCGTTTGCTATGGTAATGTCTGGTTCTTGGAAAGTACCAAGGAAGGAAAATAAGTAAGAAAGAAAATCATATATAATTAAAATTAGTTAGAAATTTATACTATAGAAACCAAGAGGAGAAGAGTTGGAGGAATGAATTCCTTGTGTCTTTTTCATTGAGTCATCATACATATATATACAACTAGGTTAAGTTATACATTAGATAAGATGATCTACTCTACCTAAATTGTTACAATCATAAGAAAAGTATCCTAGCAAGATACAAACCAATATGTTAACGTAAGATACATACTATAACGCTCCTACTCAAGTTGGAGCATAGATGTTAATCATGCTCAACTTGTTACATAGGTAACTAATCCGGTCTCCATTTAGAGCCTTTGTGAAGATATCACCTAATTGTTCTCCAATCTTCACATATTTTGTAGAAATCAAACCGAGTTGTATTTTATCACGAACGAAATGACAATCCTTCATGTGTTTAGTTCGTTCATGGAAAATAGAATTAGAGGTAATATGAAGGACAACCTGATTACCACACTAGAACTTTGTTGGGCCGAGGTTTTTATGCAGACTTCGCGAAGTTGATGAACCTAAGCGGTGCAGCATGGGGTGGCAGTGACAGCAACCACTGCTCTGCAGTGGATTTTTGCTAGATCGAGATAGCAGCTACATTTCTTACTCTTTCTTAGATCCTCCCCAATTTGCATCTGAAACACTCAAGTCTATTTTGCCCATGATTATTGTATAAAATGCCATGTCTCGGGGCTCCTTTCAAGTAACATAGTATCTGTTTTATGGCATGATATGATCGGCTTGTTGGAAAAAGACATGTATTGAGCACCTGGCAACAGTATCTGACAACAAGGTGTGTTACTGTAAGGTAGTTAACTTCGCAACTAGCCTTTTATATCTCTTAGGGTCTTCAAATAATTCGCCTTCTCTAATAAGATGTAGGCTTTGTGCCATAGGGGACTTACATGGCTTTGCTGCCGACTTTCCTGTTTCAAACAATAGATCTAGCACATTTCCTTTTAGATAAGAAGATTACACGTTTGCTCCTCATAACCTCAACACCTAAGAAGTATTTTACCATGCCTAAGTCCTTTTGTGTGAAGTGTATGAAGAAAGGACTTGAGTGAAGATATACCTACCATATCATTCCCAGTAATGATAATATCATCAACATACACAACTAACAAGATGAATACCTGCGAGGGTTTCTATAAAGACATAATGATCATATTTAACAACTGGATATAAATTCTCCAATCACTTTGCGAATTTTCCAAACCACGCATGGAGACTTTGTTACAAGCCATACAATGATTTCGAGAGGGCGATGACTACATAATCTCCCCACACGGCAGCGAACTGAGAGGTTGCTTCATATAAACCTCTTCTGTAGTCCCCGTGAAGAAAAGACAACATTTTAATATCAAAGTTGATGGAGGTCCGGCCATGGTGGAGTACACGCTAGAGATATAAGCGGTCGAATAGAGAGGTCGGCAGCAATGGGGAAAAAGTATTAGAATAATCCACCCCATAGGTCTAGGCATATCCTTTAGTAACAAGACGGACCTTCAACCTAGCAATTGATCAATCGGGATTAACCTTCACTGTAAACACCCATCGGTAACCAATGGCTTTCTTCCCAACCGGTAAACGCACCAAGTCCCAAGTATCATTATTAGTAAAGGCATCCATCGCCTCTATCATAGCACTACGTCAACCAAGATGAGCTAGGGCTTCAGAAACCTTGTTAGACAATGAAATAGAGTCCAAAGATGCAATAAACAAACATGAATGGGATGATAAATGGTTATAAGAGAAAAATGAGGAAATTGGATGAGTACATTGACGTTTACCTTTACGGAGAGCAATAAGAAGGTCATCACTAAGAACTGGTTCTGATGTCGAAGCAGTCGGTGGAGGGCTCAAGACTGGGGGGTGTAGGCATCGAGCATAGACTGGTGATAAGAGCTTTTGTCGGTGAATTGGAACAAAAGTTGGGCGGCGAGACAAGAGTATAAGCGAGCAAATCATCATCACTCCCAACTGGTGTGGATCGAGTATGGAGAAAAGGATTATTCTCGAAAGGTGACATCAACGAAGCAGTACTGCGAAGGCTAGGGCGATAACACCTATACCCCTTTTGAACTTCGAGTAACGAGGAAAATACACTTGATGACTTAGGATTGAGTTTAGATACACACGGACGAACATCGCGAACAAAACAAGTACACCTAAATACCCAAGGCTTAATGGGAAACAAAGATTTATGGGGAAAGAGGGTTTGAAACGCAATGGCCTAATCCAAGACAAAGGAAGGCATCTAATTAATAAAAAAAACAAGCGATGGAAACAACATCAGCCCAGAAATGCTTGGGCACGTGCATTTGAAATAATAAAGCCCGAGTGGTTTCAAGAAGATGTCTATTTTTCTTTTAGCAACTCCATTATGAGAAGGAGTAATAACACAAGATGTCTAATGAAGGATGCCATTTTGAAGCATGAAGGATTGAAATTGTTCAAACATATATTCTTTGGCATCATCACTTCTTAGATTTTGAATAGAAACATGAAATTGAGTGTGAATTTCAGCACAAAAGGCACGGAAGTGAGAAAATAACTTCGAACGGTTTTTCATTAAATATAACCTAGTTGTTCGTGAATAATCATCGACAAATGTAACAAAATACCAAATTCCAATTGGGGACACAACTGGACATGGACCCCACATATCCGAATGGACTAACTCAAAAGGAGCACAAACTCGTTTATTAACTCTAGAACAAGAACTAAGACGATGATGTTTCGCAAACTGATAGGACTCATAATCTAAGGATGATAAGCTTTAAAATTGGGGACACAATTACTTCAATAGAGGAAGAGAGGGGTGGCCCAATTTGCTATGAGTCTCAAATGGTGTAGTAACCCTAGAACATGCAATAGGTCTCGATCTTGTATAATCAGAATGTGAAACCCCCCAGACTTGTGTCCTACACCCGATAATTTGTTTCGTTTATAAGATCACGGAAGATCTGTTAATCAAGAAGAATGAGACATAACATTTAAGAGTTCGAGTTAGTTTGCTCACATATACCAAATTAAAAGAAAAATTAGGTAAACTCAAGATAGATGATAGGGGAATAGAAGGAGTGAGAAAAATGGTGCATGACCAAGAACACAGGACTATGACCCATATGCTAAAGTGATAGTGGAAGATGAAGTTGTGATTGAAAGGTAGAAAATAGATTGAATTACGTCATGTGATACGTGGCTCGAGAATCAATAGCCCATTCGGGACGAAGATGAGACCAGGCATGTGTTTGGGTTACCTAATTACGACTATAGCTTTGCTTAGGGTAGATGGAACTTGATGATTCTGAAATGCAGTGGAACGACAAGTTCGTCTGAATTAGACTGACTAAGCGGTCTCGTGAGAGGCTATATGGGCAGATGGAAATCTCTGATTTCGGTTCTGCAATTTCTTACAGTCTCGTATCACATGTCCAGGCTTACGACAGTAATAACACACAACCCCTCCAGAATTAGGCCCTCTAGTGTTACATCTTGGGCCACTTATTTTACGTCTTTATTGGCTATTCATTTCACCACTATTTCGACCCGACAAAGCAGCGCTCATACGGGCGGACCAGGAAGAAGCGAGCGAGGGATATTTCTATGTGTGGTATGTTGGTAGACATTTCTTGAAAGAAGAAACTTCAAAATTTGGACATAATCTGGCATGTAACAAAAATCATACTCATAAAGGAGGCGGCTAAAGCCCATCACTGCCATTTTTTCTCGCTGATCTTGTTGGGCCTTAACATCTGGACTAAAGGCCTTAACATTCAGTTCCTCATATGTCTTTTTATAGTCCATGAAAAATTCCGTAAGCAACCGATCTTGTTTCTCAAAGCGATAAAAGGCTCGACACATCAAAGATGCGAGAAATATTTCCCTTTCTAGAATACACAAATTCCAAATAATCCATAAGCTCCTTAACAAACTCAAAGTGATTAATGAGAGTGAGTAGTTTACCATCAATGGCGTTATGAATTTGGAGAAAGAAATGGGCATCATCCTCCAAGCATCGGTCCTTTGAATCATCAATAGGAGGGTCCTCATGAAGGTAACTGGTCGTACGAATACTCCTCAAGTAGAGGTAGATTGTTTTACTCCAATCTAAGTAATTAGGACCAGTCAGCTTGTTCTTCGTGATTTTAGAGATCATCGAGACCACTTTGAGCGCCGAAACAGGCTTCTTATATGCTGAATCAGTCATATTGAGGTAAAGGGAAGTAGATCAGGGCCAAAGAGTACCTCTAGAAATTAGAGACTCAAAAAAATCTCCCATGTCGGACACAAAAGCCACAAAAAACAGCAAATCCAAGTACCAAACAGGGAAACCAAGTGGATATGAGGTCCTGTCGGTGCCGAACAACATCGGAGGAGAAGACTGGCACCGGAACAGTCCCCCACGCGTCCATAAGCGCAGTGCGTGTGAATTTGGCCTGAATCACTATGGTGGCGCGTGAGCTCCACAAGCGTGGTTTCCGGCCACCGAATTTTTGTGGTAGGTATGTCGATGGTTGGCAAAGCTCCTCAGGTTGGCAGTGAGATCCCACTCTCCCTTGATATAGGTGTTTAAAAAAAAACCCCACATAGCTCTCTTGAGCACTCAGAAAGCACTCGCGGTCGAAAACTCTCCTGTATTTGAGCCACGATACGATACCATGTAAGAACCAAGAGAGGAGAACGGTTGGAGGAATGAATCTTTGTCTTTTCATTGAGTCATCATACATATATATCTGAAGGTTAGGCTATACATTAGGTAGATGATCTATCTCTACCTAAATGGTTACAACAGTAAGTATCTAATAAGATACAAAATCCACATATGTTAACGTTATGATACATACTATAACATATACATTTTTAAATTATTTGATCTTCATACTAACAAGTAAATTCAATGTTGAAAATCCAAATAATTTGTTAACTTTTAGTGTTATTTTTTATTTTCCTCCACCTTTTCTTTGCTTATGTTGTTCCTCTCTATATACTTTTCTTTAGATTTTTCCTCAAAATTTTCAAGAATCAAACATAATTTATAGGTTTCTATGGTGATTCACATTTCAATCATCATATTTAAATTTTTGTAGAAGAATGATTCACTTTACTATTTTTCATTAATATATGGTTGCTAGTTAATAGTTACAAGTTAGTTTAGTTATAATGGTGCTATGCTATTATTTACTTGTTTAAGACTAAATATTATTATATTATTTAGATTCTATTATTTTGTATATTAATTATTATTAGTTATTTGTGCAATGATTATTTTTGTTTGAAGAATGATAAAATTTATGAAATTACTTTTATTTTTAGCATTTTTAAGGTTGTGACTCATTTCGGCCTGTTTTTGACCTACAATCCATATAGGATTGAGTTGGGTTGGCTTGAATAAGTATGGCTGAATTGACATGGCCTAATTTGGCCCAACCTAGCGGGCTAAAATGAAGCTAGACCCGACCTGTTTCTCAGCTTTAGATGAACCTATATATGACACTTAATTTAATGATGAGGAGTTAGCAAAGGTTTATAGAGTTCGATGATGCGCTTCCCAAATAGATGGCGACCATATTTGAGTAAGATACTCCAAGCTTTATGAAAAAAAATTCTATGTCATGGAAGTTATCATGTTTTTTCAAACTTTATGGTCCTTGTGCTAAACTCATTTCTATCCTTTGGATACTTTTCTTAAGCCCAAAGTGAAGCAAGTCACAAAATTTATGCTAATGTAATGGACATGCTTGTTAGGCATAGACTTGATGAAGCAAACCATTAAGAAACAGGAATCTAAGAGAACAAAGAGCTCTTGCATGATGAAGTTACTTAGGTTATATTTGGTAGACAGAATATGATTGATGTGCATATCTTATTTCTCATTGGATAAGAAATATATATCCTTTGATGTGAAATTAAAAAAAAAAAAAAAAAAAAATATATATATATATATATATATATATATATATATATACTCCTTTCTTCTTACTCTATATATATATATATATATATATATATATATATATATAGGACTCTGATTACTTGACGATATAACTCATATTTATTACATGGAATATGTTATCCTTACACTGTATCTTATGATGTTATATCTAACTAATCAAATATATGGTAGCTTCTCTTGGGAGTTAGTTTATGTCCTTGTCATTAAAGGTGAATGGATATGTTTCCTAGCTATGGTAGGAGATCTTGGTCATATGCATGAAAAATGGATATGCTTATCCTATCTATTTTTGGTTGAACATTAGATAATATTATAGACAACATAACTTATCTTTATTACATGGATTATGGTATCCCTACTCTTATCTTATTTCATGTTATATCCGACTAATCAAATTTAACATTAGCTTCTTATAAGATTCAAGTTTATAGCCTAGTCATCAAAGGTGAAGCCTAGTCATCAAAGGTGAATCGATATGCTTCCTAACTATATCATATGGATAGGAATCTCTTGATTAACAAACTCCCGAACACCTTTTTTTTTTATCCTAAAAACGCTTAAAAGTGTTTTTAAGACTAGAAACACTTTTAAAAAACATTGTCAAATTGATTAATAGTTAGGTCGATTTACATAAACCCCTGTTGTTCCTTCCTTAGTCATGGGCCATGGCTAGCTCTATCATATACTGATGAAAAACCCCACCATATGACAGACCAACCACCTCCAAACTAAATAGATAAGTATGGAAAAACTAGTGGTTGAAGAGAAAGTTTGATTAATTAAGGAATGACCACAGGTTTGAAACAGCCAGCAATAAAATAGAGGTAGTTGGAAATCTAAAATTAAGCCTTCACTTGAATTTGGTTCACATTCTCATTTGCATCTCATAAATCTCTCTCTCTCTGCACCAAAAAGGAAAACAAGAAACCCCATTTTAATTTGGGCTCTCTCATCTCCCATTCATCTCCTTAGGAGACCAACACAGAAGACCTTTGCAACTTTTTTCCAGGTGACCCACCTCCCTCTTCTCTGCTTTTTTTTTTTTTTTTTGCATTCTGCATTTAAAACATTCAAATCTAATTGTTGGATATATTCATATGTTTATGATATAAACAATCGAAAGATTAATTTCATTACATTATGTTGATTATGTTGTAGTGCTATGTTTTTACAATGATTCAAACCTGAATCTCCTGTAGCCTTTTTTCACCCCTTTATCACTTAAGTCATATCTCGAGAGCAAATTTATATATTTTTAAATCATTAAACTTTTATATTGATGAGTAAAATAAATAATATAAGTTTGAAGCAATAACCGAGAATGATTCACTAATTTATGCTATTTTTTTTCCTTATGATCTTTCCTCAAATTTTCTAAGAAATCAAACACAACCTTATAGAAAAGCATGCTTACGAATTTGAGGATTGATTTTTTATAAATCTTTCTAAAATTTCATGATTTTCTCACAAAGTGATTGGACTTTTGTTAGGCTAAATTGATAGGAAATTTAGTTCCACAAAATAGCAATAAAGTTGAAATAAAATCAATTTATGCATCTAATTAATTATGATCACAAATGTACAATATTTTTTTAGAAATACAAACGTACGATTTGTTTGCATCCGTTATTGTACCTCTAAGTATTATGATCATATATAAATTTAGATTGAATATAATACTCAAACCGATTCAAATTGATCCACGAACACCCCTACCTCTAACGATAGGTACAAAGTTATATATGAGTGAATGTTAGAGCCTCATATATATTTTTGATCTACATACTAAGAACTTAAACTTTCTTTTTGGAAAATTAGTCACTCGATAATTTATGTCACGTTTCTTTTTTTCTTTATTTTGTGACACTAGGATTATCTAGTACATGACACAAAATATACATAAAAAGGCTATGTACTAACTCTTGAGTTTCAATAGTACCGTTCCAAATGATGATACTTGAATGTCATAAAAATTTTAATCCATCCTTATCAAATAACAATTTTGACCAATTTGTTGAAGCTAAGGTGTATTAAAAAAATAATAATAATAATTTGTTTTCGGATGAGATATCATAAAAAGTTTAACCAATCTTGATCCATCGTCATAAGACCCATTTGGTAATTGTTTTTAGGGACTATCCGCCAATGGATGGGACATAGGGAAGGAATTAGGTTCGAGTATCCATGAGAACAAATTACTATAACATTGTAATGCAAAATAAATGTGTAAAAAAAAAAACCCTATGGGCTACCTAGTGTTTTAATAACGAGATCGTTATCGGTTCATGGTTGATCGAATTGTTATCGATCGACTGTCCTTCCGATTGGACCTATTGGTTTAGTTGGGTCCATTTTTTCAAAACATTGGAGCTATTTGAGAATTTACTCGGCCATTAACTTCAAAACTCTATAAGATTACTCAGTTGTTGGACACCCATGACTATTAAAAAAATAAAAAGCATAAAATAGGATTTTATTTCAAAAAGTAATTTTAAATTGTTTAAAGTGGTTTATTAATTTCTAATGCATGTCTTGAAGTGTGAGTGTGTGTGTGTGTGTCTCTCTCTGTGAAGCAGGGGGAGGAGAAGATTGTCTTGATTGATCAATGGGGAGAGAAAGGGCTTCTTATACAAGAAAACTATCTATATCAAAAATAGATATAGGTGAGATAAAGAAGCAGGCATCATCTTCCCTAATGTCACCAACCCTAGAAAGTTGCTCAGGGAAGCCATCAAGCGGCGGAAGGGTGAACTGCCTGTGCTCCCCGACCACCCATGTCGGATCTTTCCGGTGTCGCCACCACCGGAGCAAAAGCCAGAGCCGCCTTGTCTCCAGCTCCAGCCTCTCCACCCTCTCTGAACTCGCCTCTAAACCAGACACTATCACTCATGACACCACCATTCAACTTCAAGCTCAGTAGCTCCTCTACTCCCCCTATCCACAAAACAACACATAAAGGTTTATAGTTTATGGTTTATGGTTTATGGTTTGGTCTTGTAATGTAATTTCTAGTTTTATTTTAGAGACAACGGTTTTAAAGGGACGAATTCAAAACTTATTTACAAAACTAACCTATTTTTTTGTAATGTCGTACTGAGATATAGTTATAATAATGTGGGAGATGAGACAAAATGCTCGTAAGGGATTTAGTCATGGGGATTTTTGTTTACGCTTTTAAGGGTATTTTTATTCGAAATACTGACATTTTCAAGAGGTTGTTTTTATAAATGTTTTTGGATTTGTCCCTTTTATAAATCCGATTTCTCTTTTATTTAATAAGAAAATATTCAAGTGTGTGAAAGATTCTTAACACACAAGGGCCTTTAAGTTTGGAGCTAATTTTGTTGTGTAAGGGCTTGTCTTAAATTTTCTAGATTTGAAAATGACTTTGTTTATCCAAGGGAGTGTAAATTTAAAGTGTTTTAGTCTATTTCACATTATTGAAGAAAAATATGGAACCTTTCTTTGGGTTGCAATGTTCGTGCCCTACCAAGATTTATGCTTCGTTGTTTTACTAGCAAAATCTTCTCGTTTGAAGTCATGAAAGGAAACACGAACCATTATATTTTCAAATCACATATGCCTTGACCACCAAAGAAAAACACCAGACACCAGTTGATGATGGGACTTGTCCTTTCATCATGCGGATTAGAAGGAGTGATTCTTTCCACGATTTATAAATCTATTTAATGAAGGATTCTTGGTGTTTATGAAAAAAGTCTTGGCTTTGGAGGGTAGATGAACATAGAACTTTTTCTCACGAGGAGATTTGCGCGATGGGATTTATTTATGGAGTGAGTTTTAGTACCACAAAAGCAAAGAGAAATTATTTCTTTACTTTCATTCTCTCTACACACCCACATTAGAAAATGCTTATGAAGACAGGTTGATAACCACCTATGGATGTAGAGAAAGTAAGAGGTGTAAAAATAGAATTGCTCAAAACTAAACTTTTATATTCACGATTATCAAGTCGGGTTGAGTCAACCCATTTGGACACACGACCCATAACCCAAATCCAACAATTATATCACATTTTACTTTAGTATATACAATATATTGTCCGCTCTTAGGTCAAAGGAATTCTTACTATTTTAAATTATGTTAAACTCCATAATTAAATTATTATCTATTTGCATCTATATATTCAAGAATACAAACCCACATACTCTTAATAACCTTTTTTTTTAAATTCTCAATGCAAAACTTCACTTTTGGAATATTATGATAAATTCTATAATGTTTAATGACTTATTTATATTACTAAAATTACCCTTATTTTTCTTTTAAAATCAAAAGCAAAAATGTGATCAAATAAATAAGGTGATGTTTGTTGGAAAAAATATTAATGAAAATGATTTTTTTTTATGTTTAGTCACCCTGTGAAAAATATCAAAGAGAATCAAATTTTTAATAAAAATTAATTAATGACTTATTCATTTATAATTATTTAATTTTTATAAGAAAAAGTTTGGTTTAAGGTTTGGGCAGAGCCCTTAGAAGAGCCAGATTCAAGTCTCCTTGATAATAAAATACTACAACTCAAGTGAATACATGTTAAAAAATATTGAAGTAATTTATTCCCTTTTATTTATTTTAAATTTTTTCATTTTTCTTTCTTCTTTCTTATATCTTTCTTCTTCTTTTTTGTCCGTCACTCATATTTTCTTTCATTTTTTTCTTAAAACCAAGCACAATCCAATCAAAACAATGGTAGATTTTTTTTCAAAAAAATTTCAGCTGAGCCCAAGCTTGCTCCGTCCCTATCTAAGTATGTTGCAATGAAAAATGGTGCTAAATTTTTCAGTGCAAATCGATGGATTTGTGCAAATCCATTTCAATGCAAGAAATTAATCGAAAGCCCGATTTCAGTACAAATCGATGGATTTGTGCACCCCCAGCCCCCCATCCCAATTTTTATTTTGTTGGCTGTATGAATAACCTTGTTTTGAGTAAATTCAAAAACGGATTCTTCAAACGGCTATTTTCTAAATTCAATTCTCGACAGCAAATTTTATGAATTTAATTCCTAACAGTCATTTGATTTAATTTCTATCCTTACGACCATTGTGAATTTCAAACCTCAAACCCAACAGTTACATAATTGGTTTTCTATAAATTCAATTAAGCTCCAAATTTTACTATTGTTCTGGTGATCACTACCCACCCAGATTTCTTCGATTCAGTCAATTGCTTCATATTCAAATGCCTGTGCCGGCTCTAATAACATTATGTTCTCTATGTATAAAAAGGGTACAACGGCCCTCTTCATATTAATAGAGGAATTAAAATTAAAATTAATTTATTTGCTCCATCATTTTCTTTTTTTTCTTTCTAGTCAAACATGACTACTACTATGTCAAAATTGAATTGATTGTAAAAAACACATATCTTCTCCATTTACAACAACTCTTAATCAATTTGAATCATGACAATTTTCTCTTGTAGGGAATATCGAGTATTGCCTATATTTAGTACACAAAATAACAACCATCATTCGAGATGAAGATGGAAATAATGTTGGAATTATTCATCTCGAATTCCAATAATTGAATAGAGAAGATCAATTACTACCGAGTTCATTGCTTTCATCTTTATCAAATAAAATTTTTAGTCAAGTTGTTTCGATATACTACTTCACTTGAACTCTAGATAACCTTGGAGCACTTGTTCATGTCAAAATCAAAAGCAAAATCGTTGCAACTCAAGATGCAATTGCAATTTTTAAGAAAAGGATCTTTGACATTGAATGATTACCTTGCTACAGAAAAAATATTGTGAATCATTGTGCAGTGGCAGGAGGTTTTGCTAGTGAAGAAGATTTGATACTTTATATTTTAGCAAGCCTAGGATCATATTTATAAAATTTCTCTAAAGGATTCATGCTTTACTACTCAATCAAGAACATAGAAAAAAAGTACCTATATACAATTTATATAAGATTGCTATAATTTTATTGACACTATATAATTTATAGATAGTAATAATTTTATCATGTTTTAACTTTTATTGATTGATGGTATTAACTCCACTGGCAAATGGCATAGTTTTCCAAAGATTAGGCGAAAGGGGGACATGCCAATTGGAGTTTTGAAGGTGGTCCTATATACCCATAGAGGGTCATCCAACTTCTTCGACCAATCCTTCCTAGACGAACTCACCGTTTTTTCCAATATTACCTTAATTTCTCAATTTGAAATTTTTGCTTGGCCATTAGATTATGGGTGATATGGGAGGCTCTTTGCATGCAACACGTTATACTTTCCAAGCAATGAAGCGAAAACTCTATTGTAGAAATGGCTCCCTTCATCACTGAGAAGACATCGGAGAGGATATTTTTGTTGATGAATTGCACCATTGTTTTAACATCATTTTTCTCTGTACCAATCACCTCTACCCACTTTGACACATAGTCTATAACAAAAAGGATGTACAATTTTCCAAACAAAGGAGGAAATGGTCCCATGAAGTCAATCCCCCATACATAAAAAATTTCCACTTCTTGAATGTTGTTCAAAGGCATTTCATTTCTTTTTGAGATAGTGCCCACTCTTTGACATCTATCATAGCTTTGAACATGTTTATGAGAGTCCTTGAATAAGCTGGGCGCAAAAATCAGGTGAAGCGCTAAAGGTTGTCTTGACTTCCCAAAGTGTCCTCATGGCAGGAAAAAATGACATGATTTAGAATAATGTTATTCCTCTTGAGGCACACATCTTCTAAGTACTTGATGTCTGGGCATCTTTTTGAAAAGCAATGGGTCATCCCATTGATCTGACTTAATATCATGTAGAATTTCTTCTTCTGTGTGAGGCAAGCCTGAGGCAACACATTGCAAAGCTAAGTAGTTTACAAAATACGCCACTGGAAAATGAGCTGCATCTGACAATTGTTAAATCAGGAAAGATTCCTCAATTTCAGTGCGGTCCTCAATTCCCTTATCGGATTCCAAAAGAGATAAGTGGTTTGCTACCACATTTTCATTGCCTCTCTTGTCTTTTATTTCCATGTCAAATTCTTGAAGCAATAAAACCAGCCCAATTAATCTGATTTGGCCTCCTTTTCTCATCGCAGGAGTACTTGATTAACGCATGAGTAAGTATATATAGTTACTTTGGAACTGATAGCCATGATGCGAACTTGTATTTCCTTCTGCGCCCAGTCATATAATTTCTGACTTGTTGAGTCTCTTTACTTGCATAATAGTATTGGCCTGAAGAGATGTTCTCTCGCCTTTGTCCCAAAATAGACCCAACTGCAAAATCACTGGCGTAGCACATTATCTCAAAAGGTTCACCCTAATTAGGTGCAACAACAATAATTGCTTCAATCAATTTATTCTTTATTTCCTCAAATGTTGTCATGCAAGCTTCATCAAAGCTGAATATTGCATCTTTTTCCAACAATTTACATAGTGGTTTTGCGATTTTTGAGAAGTCTTTGATGAACCTTTTATGAAATACGCATGTCCCCGAGAGCTCACGTTTGCCTTGCGCATAGTTGGTGGGAATGCGGAGTTAGTTGTTACTATTTTTGCTTTATCCGCTACAACCCTTTGGAAGAAGTAAGTGTCGAGCACAATACCCTCTTTCACCATAAAGTGACATTTTTCCCAGTTCAATACCAAATTCTTCTCTCTGCATCTTTGTAGAACTACTTCAAGATTACTTAGGTAGACATCAAATGAACATCCATACACTGAAAAATCATCCATGAAGGCTTCCATGATATTTTCTATCAAATCTGAAAAGATGGCAATCATACATCTCTAAAAGGTGGCTGGAGCATTGCACAACCCAAACGACATCCTTTTAAAAGCGAATGTCCCATATGGACATGTGAAAGTTGTCTTCTCTTGGTCCTCGGGATTTACCATAATCTGGTTGTACCCCAAATAGCCATCTAGGAAGCGATAGTGAGAATGTCTAGCAAGTCGGTCTAGCATCTAATCCAAGAAAGAGAGTGGATAGTGATCCTTCCTTGTTGCCTTGTTAAGCTTCCGATAATCAATGCATACTCTCCACCTCCGTAACTGTACGAGTGGATAGAAGCTCGTCTTTCTCATTCCGAAGCACAGTCATCCCTCATCTTTTAAGCACAACTTGTATTTGGCTCACCCAAGGGTTGTCCGAAATTGCATAAATAAATCCAGCCTGTAGTCACTTTAGGACTTCCTTTTTCATGACTTCTTTCATTACAAGGTTTAACCACCTTTGATGTTCAATGGATGGAGCATGATCTTCTTCCATTAGAATTTTGTGTGTGCATATGGGGGATTGATTCCCTTGATGTTATCAATGGACTAAGCAAATGCTTCAGAATTCTTTTCGAGCACACCTAATAGTTTAACTTCCATATCATTGTCCAGTTGAGAAGAGATAATCATTGGCTTTGTCTCATTCCGTCCCAAAAATGAAAATTTGAGACCCTTCAGTAATTCTTTCAGCACTAATCCATTTGGAGTCTTTTTCACTTCTTCTAAAACATATTCTTCTTCAGTTACTTCAAGAGCAAATATTGTTTCAATCAGTTCCAAAGTAGCTGATAGATCTTCACAATCTACTTCAACTATGGTAAGCGACTTTGTCAAGCATGCCTCAAGTGGACTTCTTTTCCGAAAGTCATATAGCAAATCATCTTGTGAAGGAATCAAGGTGTCGATTCTCATGCTGCTTGCATTTATATTACTCAAGAATTCCATGCTTTTTTACAAGTTGAACTTCACTTGGTCTTCACCCACTCTTAGTGTTAATTCCCCTCTCTTCACATCGATTAGCATTTGACCAGTGGCAAGAAACGGTCTTCCTAAAATGATTGGTGCCTCCCTATCTTCCTCTATGTCTAACACCACAAAGTCCACAGGAAAAATGAATTTATCGACTTTAAACAAAACATCTTCGACAATACCCTTCGAAAAAGTCAAAGATATGTTCGCCATTTGAAGTGATAAAGCTGTAGGTGTAATCTTCCCCAAATTCAGAATGACATCATATTTATGCTCGCCCCAAGATCACATAGTGCCTTGCTGAATGTGTGCTTCCCAATGATACAAGGGATACTAAAACTACTCGGATCTTTGAGTTTTTCTGGGAGCTTCAGTTGAATGATTGCGCTGTAATTTTCAGACAAATTCACTGCCCCATATGCCTTTAACTTTTTGTTGTTGCTCATTATTTCCTTCATGAATTTTAAATAGTCAGGTATTTGAGCCAATGCATCAGCAAACAGAATGTTGATCTCAAGTTTCTTAAACATGTTAAAAAATTGAGCAAACTGCTAATCCAACTTGGTTTTTCGAAATCTTTAGGGAAAAGTTAAGGATGCAGTATATAAGGGAGGGTTATTGAGAAAAGTCATTCTTCTCAGGACAGCTTCATAAGATTTTTTGCTCATTTTCCTTGTTGTTCAACTCAACTCCTGCTTTGTCAATCTTAGATTCTATATTTTCTTCAATTTCCATATTTTTCTGCTCCATTTGCTTTTCAGCTTTTTCACTCTTCTTGGGCTCATCCAGCTCTTTTCCACTTCTTAGTGTTACAACCATGCATTGCTTCGGGTTTTTCTCTGTCACTCGGAAAGGATTTTGGAGGATTTTCTCTCAAAGATTGAGCTAATTGTCCCATCTGAGTTTCCAAAATTTTCAAAGATGCTCCTAACCAGACTTGATTTGTCTCCATATTCTTCATGCATGTGCCAATGTTTGCTTGATTCTGCTCCTGATTTTTCATACATGTTCCCATGGTGGATTGAATACTTTCCATGTTCTTAATTACATTTCCCATCACAACTTGACCATTTTCCAGTTGAGTGATTCTAGTGTCGATGGACTTCTTCATATCATTTATCACTAGCAAGAGTTCATTGAATCTCGGCTGCCTTGTATTTCCTTGATAATTGGAGCTCGAAGCTCCTTGGTTCTGAAAACCTAGGGGTGCCATGGTATTGCTTAATTGGTGGGGCTCATGGGGAACTATTGCTTGATTGTTATAAGAGAAGTTCTCATGATTCCTTAACCCTGGATGATGAGATGGTAAGTTGTTAGGTGGAATATTGTAACTAATCATTCACATAATTTGCATCTCGTTGAAGTAGGATTAGCCGTGAAGCACCTGTGCTTGCATATATACGATTTCCTAATAGTCGACTCCCTTGAGCTTGTTAGTTAGTCTAGCCATCAGAAGCATCAAATTTTGCCTTCCAATGAGACATCCTATCAACTTGATTAATCCTCATATCTTCTTCAATATTTTCTTTCTGAAGTGACGATAGTGGTTCTTTGCTAACTCCTCAAATAATTGATTGGCTTTCCTCGCGGTTTTAGTTGTAATTGAACCTCCACATGCCACGTCAACCAATGCTCTCATTGAATAGTTTAGAACATTGTAAAAAGTTTGTACTTGGGCACTCAGCTCATACCCATGTTGTGGAAACTTCCTCAACAATTCTCAAAATCTATCCCAAACATCATATAGCATCTCCTAGTCACCTTGTCTAAACTGTGTGATTTCAGCTCAGAGTTGTGACGTGAGTTGGGGTAGAAATAATTTTGTTAAAAAGACTTCTACTAGCTCCCCCCATCTATTTATGGAACCGGACATCAAATTATGGAACCAGCTTCTTGCCTTGTCCCTTAAAGATAATGGAAACAACTTTAACTTTATCACATCATGATCTACCCCATTCATCGCCGATGCATTGCCAACTCAGAGAAAGTTTGAAAGATGACCATTGAGATCCTCAGAAGGACTCCCCTCAAATTGTTGTTGCTAGACCATTGAAATTAATACAGGTTTCAACTCAAAATTATTTGCATCAATAGGTTGGTGCCTAATGCTGAAAATTTTCGTTCGATGGTGCCAGCAGTCTCGAAAGTTGGTTCTTGCCTTTCGGAGTATCTCATTTTTGATGCGAGCGACCTTCACTATATCGGTAAGTGTTTTGATCGTCCATCTTAGTTTTATCGGCTTTGACCTTCATTCATTTGAACAATGTTCTTTCGATTTTTGGATCAAACGACAATAAATTAGAGTTGGACCTTCTATGCATAAAATTTGGTACCTGAAATCAGAAAACAACACTAGAAAATCAGGGTAAACAAGCTGAATATAAAATAAAACTAAAATGAAACTAAAAAGGAAAATAAGAGAAATAAAGTAAAATTCCTATACAAAAAGATTTTTGCTCAAAGTAGCAAATGTCTCTTTTGCTAGAATATCAATCTATTCCTTAAACGTAGCTTCCCAGGCTAGCAGCGCAAAAAACTTGTTCGGTTGTTTTGTATTGCTTATAAGGTTGTGTCAGCAAAACACAGCAAAGTGCCACGGATCACAAATGTCACGGTGGCTTTCAAATTTAAAAAACCTTAGATAAGACATAGGAAAAGAAGTAAGTGGAGTTAGTACCAAGCTACTCGAAATTTATTTATTTAAACAAAACTTAAATGATTAGCTTTCAGCGGTAACTAAAAGTGAAACTAAGTTAAACTAAAAATCTACTCTAGAAGATTAGCAAATGATTGGATTTGTGACGCCCCAAACCCGGGGGTTCGTTGACTACCCGTCAACCCGTGGAATACAAGTGGATGTCGGGTTACCCGACGCCACTTCAGAAAATCGGTGATCTCCCTTTGTGCGGACTCTGCAAATACAACACTGCCAAACCTATCCCAACGGTCAATATAACGGTCTATGATTAAAAGCGGCCACTTGACTCATAAATATACTGTAACAATGTATATATATATATCCAACTATCCAACCATAGTTCAAGAGTTCAAAGTTTACTCTTATACAACACATATATTAAAATTAGAGAATTCTAATACATGTAATACATCATAACCCAAAGCCACAATCCGGCTTTCTTCTAAACCTCAGTCTAGGGCCAATAGTCCCCTCGCCATAAACTCTCCTGTGCCTGTAAAATGGTATCCCTCGACGGGGTGAATTTAATCTTCGATGGTGGAATACTGAGTGGGCTACTCTCCCACCTAAGTGCGATTACAATGCTCCAAAATAAACACATCAAACAAATGCATGATCCTACTTGAATGTCTGGCTGATCGTCTAGGTACCAGGAGTCTCGTGAACTCCTAAGCGCTCTTTAAGCCTCGTATGAGAATTATTATGTTTATTTGTTTGTGGACAACCCTCCGATGTGTATATATCAATTGGGCCGTCTCCGACGATTGATATCTGCATTATGGACTACTGCTTGATCATTTTTAGTTTTGGAAATGACCCTCGGAAACCATTCACTCTAGACTCACCTCATGCACTCCTCCATCATCCTAGAGGTGCTTAGTGCATATGGAGTGCATGATGTCAATTCCATTCTGATCTATGTCACATGTAAATATATAAACATGCATATATTCATAAAATTCAATCACACAATCATGTTATGTAATTCATTTCATCACATCAAAATTAGCTCATGGGCTAATGATCAAACACGAGCAATTCGAAACTTGAATCCTTTCGACCAAACACATTTTCACACACAAAAATATATTTTGTAAACACTATTCTGGGGGCTAGTGAAACCTCGATTGCTATTCGAAAATCGCAATCATAGGTTCACTTTGTGGGCGGGTTTCCATGACCATTTAGGCCTCATTCAATCAATACATGATGTATTTGCAAATTACACAATTGATAACACGGCTTTGCAGCCGTGCCCGGTGATGGAAATGAATTTCAAAAATTTCCAATAATTCGATCCCAAGTTTTGGGACCGATCAAGCGGCAGTCAGGCCTCAAACCAACGAAACATTGAAAAACACTTAATAAAAATTATGAAACCAAGTAAGGAGAAACCCACCACGGAGTTTGTCGAGAAACTCCTCGAATCCGGTATCCCACGTGGCACGCTCAGCGTGGGGCGCATTTCATGCGTCACGAGAAGATTTGAAGCGGTCGTGTCATGAACAGAGAAAGTCTAACCTTCTCTCCGCTAAAACACCATTTTTTGACTCTTCCCGGACCTTCTGCGGTTCAATTCACGTTTTTGCCTTTTTGAATTGTGGGAGACAACCTTTATTGAGTGTTTGTCTTCCCATAAACAATTCCATTAATACGTTATGTCGCTTCTTTTCCCCGATTTTGACATTCGGCACTACTCTGGCCAGTCGGGTTTTAGAAGCCGTTACTCTACTCATGCCACATGAGTTCGTGTTATATGTGACTTCGTAGCGTGATGATTTCACGGCACGAAATCGATGCCTCGGCAACGTGCCAATTAGGTATCTCGAATTCATGAGATCGGCGATGCTAGATAGATTTCATGAGACGATTCCAACGGTGAAATCTGTTTCTTCATCCGAAATCCAGAGAATTAATTTTGGATTTTTAACCGAAATTACAATTTTGTAACCGAAATTACGATTTTGCCATTTTTCTAGAAATTGAAATTTCTCAGGTCTTACATGATTAAGTTGTAAGAAAAACTTTAAGGAATGACACTAGGGCTGATTGTCTCCATTGGTGCATTTATGGCTTATATTCATTAAGTGCTAATTAAGTAAAAATACTCTTGTGCTTACCCAAGGAACTTTGTATGAGATTCACTCTTTCGAGTCTCTCCTCAATTTCTCACACCTAATTCCTATTCTCCTTTCGGTCTATCTAGGTCAAACAACGTGATACTTGTTCTAAGGTAAATAAGTCCTTAGGAAATTCTATTGGTCACCTCTCGGTCCATACAATGGAATTTCTCAAGTTATGCTCGGATCGATCACTTCTCGGTTCATACGATCATCACATAAGATTAAATGATGTCCCTCATAATAAAATCCATCTAGTACTAGGCATTCCTAATTTCCTAGACTTCTTTGATTAAGTTAAATTGATATTATCAATTATAAGATATTAAGGAATGAAAATCAAGTCCCGAGGGTATACTTCTAGCTATCACTTTGGAAACCCTTTGAGCTCTAGGTCTCAACCTCACTACCTAGCATGCAATGATTGAATAAAAAGCTAGGAATTCATAAAACCACATCCATAAAACCTCAACACAAGATTATATTCACAAAATCATTCAAGATAACAAATAAACCAAACACCAATGTCAACAACTAGCCCCAGAGAAGGATCTAGCCACTCATAGCAGCTTCAAAACCTAACAAAATCATGTTTACACTAAACATAATGCTGAAAGATTAAGAGAGAGAGAAGGGTTTAGGGATACAAAACAAATATGAGGTAGAAGTCCCCTAAAACCCTACTCCACCACTACAAGAAGTCCTCTAGCAACTAGATCTTGAAACTTAGCTCTAAAAAACAAGTTAAAAATCTAAGAAAATCTATAAACCCTAAAAGTATGAGCTTAGAGAGAAACCCTAGAAAATGGGAAATGTTCAAGCCTCCAAGTCCTCTCTAAGTTTCCCTAGAGGTGTTACAAATATGATATTTATAGCATTAGGAAAATGGGCCAAATATTGGGCCAAAATGACAACATTCTTGTCTCATCTCGACATCCTTCGCCTTGGCAAAGAGTTCTTCGCCTTCGCGAAGATAGGTGTCTTCAATCTAAGTGTTCTTCCTTAGCCCGGCGAGGACGGGCCCGCCTTGGCGGGCTCAAGAAATCATGTGTGCGGGATGTTCTTTCTTCGCCTCGGCGAGGGCTCCTCCCGCGATTGGGCTCAGCCATGAGCGAAGGTTGGCCTTCGCCTTGCGAACTAGAGGGGCCATGTTGGAAGGGTCTTGGGCTCCCTTAGCAGCAAAGTTTCTCTTACGCCTTAATTTAACCGCCGCCGCTACAAAGGTGTTCCTTCACCTTGGCAAAGCAGTGCCTTTGGTTGCAGGTTTTGCATTCTTAACTTTTTTCTTTTTTCTTTGCTTGATTTATTTTCAATACTTGCAAAACTTACACAAATGAGGGATTAGTATAATATTTATGAATAAGGGTGTGAATCTAGCATTTAGGTTACATAAACACATGAGAAACATGCTATAAATGCTAATACGATTCACCCCTATCATTAGACACATAGTTGCACATGGGATATCTAACTTAACTAGACAGTTTAGGTTCATATGTGGTTTTAGGGATACCTCTATTATGACGATGTGATAAACGTTTCATAGATGGCTTAGGTTCCAAATTAAGAACAACCTCACTAGATGATGATTGGTGTGGTATGTCAATTGAGGTATTCTCAAACCTAGTTTGTTTAGATGGTGGTGATGGATCAATTTTATTGTTTATTTCTTCTTCTACCACTTCTTCAGCTTCTAGGCGGTTAATGCTACTTGGTTCCGATGTTGCCCTACTTATATCCAATTCACTTACTTCCTAGTTCAACAATTAAGATTCGCTCTTTATGGAGATGTGATAATCATAATCAAGAGTCTGAATTTCCTTATGGTACTCCCACTGAAATTCAGAGTTAGATGAAAAATACATCAAATCTTCATGAAACACCACATCCATTGTAATGAACATGCGTCGAGTTGGGGGTGGTAACGTAGGTACCCTGTTTGGTGTAATGCATAACCAACAAATACACATTAGAGTGCTTGGGAAGTTAACTTGTTGCATTGGTGATTATGAAGGTGCACAAAGGCCACACAACAAAAATATGAGGAGGTAGATTTGAGATATTTGGTGCAATTACCGCATTAGTCAAAGCTTGAAGAGGTGTTTGGAAATCAAGTGAGCTAGAAGGTACTCGATTAATCAAGTATGAGGCAGATGTACCTACTTCTCCCCCAATAAGGTGTCGACATTTGTGCTGCTATCAAGGAAGCTCGAACAACCTTTAACAAGTAGTAATTTTTCTTTCAACGACTCCATTTTGCTGGGATGTATTAGAACACATAGTTTGATGAATGATGTCATGTCCTTCTAAATACTTTTAAAGATTAGAACTTTGATATTCTCCACCATTGTCACTTTGTATAACCTGAAGCTTTGTATTGTAGTGAGTTTCAATCATTTTATGAAAATTTTGAAACAATAAGTCCACTTCATCCTTGGTCTTCATCAAGCATAACCATATCATTTTGGTACAATCATCAATAAAGGTAACAAACCAACGTGATCCACTCAAAATGGGAACTTTGGATAGACCCTAAACATCATAATGTATCACCATAAAAGAAAGTGGACTTTTATTCAAACTTAATGGAAATGAAATAAGATAACTCTTTGTTAGTTCACAAACATCACAGTGAAAACTAGAGACATAACACTTTGTAAACAAACTAGGAAACAATTTTTTTAAATCCAAAGGAAGCATGTCCCAATTGCAGATGTCATAACCAAATTTCAAACTTCTTTTTCTCCCTTTAGACTCATATATCATTAAGTTTTGCTACAACTTATTGGAATCTTTTGACTATAATTCCAAGTAATAAAGTTTCTATCGCTTAATAGCACAATCAATTGTTCAAAGTATAGACAAAATATTATAATTCAAGGATGGAACAACTAAAACAAAGTCCATGTTCAAAGTATCGATAAGGGTTAAGGATCCTTCCCCAATGACTAGGGTCGTATTACCATTAGCGGTGGAAATAAACTTTTTTGAAGAATGTCTAAGGGATGAGATCTGTCTAAAATCAAAAGTCATATGATTTGTAGTACTATAATCAATTATCCATATACTACTAATAATAGATGCAACAGTATTTAAAACCTTACCACCACAGTTTGACGTTGCCACCAATGTGGACGCTTTCTCGACAACATTATCCTCTATTTTTATTTCATCAATAGTTACAGTCATAACTTTCTTAGAAGCCTTCTTCCGTTGCTTACAATTATGATCTCACCATTCTAGATATCCTACAAGTTCAAAGCAACAACTCATGATGTGACCAATCTTATTGCAATGAGTGCATTTTAATATAGACTTATTAATATTAGAGGTTGCCTTAGGATGGTTACTGTTAGATTGATCTTGCCAACTTTAATTTGATTGTTGTCGGGCTACCATAGCTAAGGTATCATGATTGTAAGATGCTCCTTTCATAGTGGCATGACACAATGCTTCTCGTCGGACTAGTGCATAACATTCTTCCAAATTTGGAAGTGGATCTTTGCGTAAATGTTTGGCACAAAACGTGTCTCTAAAATTATACTCGTCTATGTGCGCGCAAGTGATATAATGAAAGTATGAGTATTGTCCCACAAGGATTGGGTCATTAATTACCGAAATTAGAATAGTCCTAAATTTATTTGGATTAACACAAAGGTGAAAAAGAAATGGAAACTAAACTAACCTAAGGAAATCCTAAACTAAGGTCCTTAATATGCAAGAGAAAATGTAATTACAAGAAAGATAAGGATTTTGATTTTGTCTAACAAATTCCTATGTTGAGATTCAAATTGGTCCCAATGATGCCTAAATCATATATCAATGGCGGATTTCACCTAAGCACTTGTTATTATTTCTCAAGCAACAACAATCGATCCTTAGAAAATGTTCTAATGTATCTCTACCTCAAACTAACATAACTAAGGATGCATTAAGTATTAGAAACCCAACAAGCCACATGTAACCCACAAATATCTCTATTCTATGGTGAAACATGACATTTCATTCATGGTCTAACCTAATTATTGTTTCTCAACCACAAATTAGGTCACAAATCATGTTAATGGTGATCAATCATCAATAAGCATGAGAAATTGAATAAAACATTCAATATATAAGAAAATCCAAACATCAAATATTACAAATCAAAGCTAAACATCATAGTTCATTGTTTAGACTACATCAAAACCCTAGAAAAATAAATTAGCCCATGAAATGGGGAAATGCAACCATAGAGATAAATAAAAGTAGGAAAAGAGGAGAAGAAATAAACTAAATGTGGATTTAAGTCCTTCTCTTTCAATCTTCCTCTCATTTTTCTTCAAGATCTTCTTCCCTAAGAAAGCATTTGCCCTAGGGTGTTTCCACCCAAGGAAACCTCTCTTTTTGCCTCCAAGAACCCCCTCCACCCCCTCCATTTTTTAAAGCCAAAACACCCGAGATAACAATGGCTGGGCTTCAGACCTCGACATCCACACTGCAGCGTGACAAATGAGCATTGGGGTATGGAGAAAAATGGACGATACTGGTTTTTTGAAAGCCAAATCATGTTGCGGCGTGAGTTGGCTTTCACTCCTCTAGTAGTGGTAGTGTTTTCTTCAATTTTTGCATCCTCAATTCTTCTTTCATATCTTGCTCATCCGGACTCCGAATTAGATGACCTTGGACTCTATGAAAAGATCTCGAAGTGTAGAACGCGTCCATGCAAGTGAGGGAGTCATGGGAGGCCATCATGCAGATGGAAAGGTCACGTGATTGCTTCATCTGCATGATATTGTTGCCGAATTTTCTTCCATTTCACTCAATTCCACTTTGCTCCGCCCAATGATTGACCTAAACACAAAATAGAACATTTGGAGCATTTATTTATATCTTAAAACTACTAAAAACTAAGAAAAAATAGGGGATAAATGGGTATAAAAGATACACATTAGTAGAATCTATACTCGAATTTGCTCAAAGTCTCTATCTAATCCAACAAGAAAAATGTGCATTGGTTTTCATTCAATGGATTTTCGATATGCTGTAATATCATTAAGGTCTTTCATGACTACCTTATCTCAATGATCCAACTCATGAAATTTTCTATCAATTCTCTATAAAATTTAGAAAGAGGCCTACCACTTTGTTTGGTAATGAAAGCTCTTTGATTCAAGGTGAAAACTTGTAATTCATCACTTCCATCATAAAAGTCCTTTGATAACGCACTCAAAATTTCTTGAGTAGTGAGTAGGCGTAAATAATGCTGCATAATTTCTGGGCTCATGGATATTAACGACTATCTCTTCCACCTTCAGCAACCATTTTCCATAGTCATCTTCTTATTCTTTCTGTTGTTTCGTTTTACCTCGAATATAGGAAAGTTTTTCCCGTTCGGCAAAATGCATCTCCACATGTTGTGACCAAACATCATAGTTTGATTTGGTCAAAATAATCCTTGAATTAAAAACACTTTTTGATTGAAAGACAACAACATTTTTTTTCACTCATATTTTCAAAGAATGCAAAAAACTGATCACCGGATCTTAGGGCCTTAAGCTTGAAGCAGCACAAATAATAATACTAATAATAATAATAATAATAATAAGGGTTAATTTTTATAAATAATTTATAGTTTGATCGGTCTTCTTTAATTAGTCTCACTTACTGTTTAACTAGGAATAATCCCACGTTTAGGGATTCCCATATTGTATTGGTCTTAATGCATTAGTGACCAATTACGAAAGTTGAAATAATCCTATGTGGTCACGTATCACTATCCAATTGATCCCATTATTTTTATTTTTATTTTTTTTAAATCAGTTTAATCTCCACCCACTCTCTCTCCTTTCTCGTCATATGTCATTATCTAATTGGTCATAATTTTTATTTAAAAAAAAATCAATTTTATCCCCACTTCCCTCTCCTCTCTCTCATTCTCCAGCATTGTCGACACCTTCTTCTCATCCTCCTCCACCATTGCCACTAAAACATCTCAACCCCCAACTGGTAATTTAATCTAGTGGGACCCAACCAGGTATTACACTCTGCATTTTCGAGGAAGAAGCTAAACTTGACAGCATGCGATTTGGTCGACGGCTGACTTGCGTTATTTACGAGATTAGACCCCGGATGTTTGGCATCTTTGAATATGAATGGATGATTGATGACATAATAAATCTAAATGCAAGGTTCACAAAACTTAAGACTTGCTTCAATTTTTTATTTATTTATTTATTTATTTATTTTTGTTTCTAGGTTTAATTGAAATTGTGAAAGATCCAAACCCGACATTTTGTTCTAAGGATGAACATTTCCAAGAATGAGACCTCCACCACAATGAACACTTCATTTGCAGAAGGCAGGCTACAAATTTTGGGTTCTAAAACAACTTTGCCAAGAATGAGATCATTTTTTTTCTGCCTCTCCTCTGCTGTCTAGATCCTTTCATTCACTAATTCCATTGTTGAATTGTTCCACAATGTTGTAGCTGCAATACTCTTCTTTCAATTCATCAAACAACCCTAACAATGGTTTTTTTTAGGGATCGATCAGTGAGTAACATAAATGTCCCTGATATATTTAATGACAACGAGTCGGTTTTGCAGTTCAGAAGGGGGCTTAAGGATGCTAGTAGATTCCTTCTGAATGGTAATGGTTTGTTTGATCCTCATATGGAGCATTTGGATTTTGAGGAAGAAAGGAGTGGCAAGCAGTCTGCTATTTGTGATGAAGTGATAGTCATGTCAGAAATGTTTGATTAGGTCAGCTATGTTAGGCAAATAAAGGTGAAGCTGCTCTTCGTGAATCATTCCAGAATGAGGCAAGCAAGACTGCGCAGAAATCACCTTCCACATTTTCTTTTATGGATATTGTTCCCAAATTTTTTGAGTGCTCTTAATTTTTTTTTTTGTCAAGGAAAAATCCGTTTGAAAAAAATAATCCATCTATATTGATGGATATTCTTCACAAAATCTTAACATGAGGCTTGAACATAGAAGATGGGGGATTAGGCTACTACATTATGGAGCAAGAGCAGAACTCCATGGAGTCGTAATAAAGCAATTCCTCAATCATTTGCTATATATGATCATCTTCAAGAAGCTTGAACTGTTGGGTGTTGTTGATTTCTTTCTTCTCAACCCAATTGGCCTGCAGTTAACTGTCTTGCCATGCATGGGTCTTTTCTCAGCTGACATTACTTGATTCCTCGACTCTCCTCACCCGCTTTTGCTATTAACTCTATGTTCCCATGGGCTTTGAGACCGTTAGATGCATGACCATGTGGTACCTTTTTTTCTTTTTTTTCTGTTCAATAATTGTTTGACAATTTGTCTATTAGACAATTGAATTGATTTTCGGGCATGGAACCATTGTTCTTGCTGTTCTGTACACATAAATGGAAATTACTTCAATTCTATTGACAAAAGCATAAGAATAGTTGTGATTTGGATAAGGCTCGAATGTGATATTGAGATGCCCAAATTTTAGAGGCGTGAGAGAGAAGTCCTTGATGATATAAGCCTATGTGAGTGCTTTGTTTGTGATGGAAGCACTGAAGTTGTTAAGGAGAGTGAAGCTGATACGATTTCACATCGGTTCCACACAAGAGTGTGGAGTGGTACTTAAGCTTGATGGGTTCTCCTACTTAATAGGCTAGTCTTTTGGGTTGGTGATACCATCCCACATCAATTCCACCCGGTGTGGGAGTAGTGCAAAGCAGTGGGTTCTCCACTTTTTAAATAGGCTAGTCTTTGGTTTGGCTCTTCCATTGAAGCTTGGGCACCTATCGATTAAAACTCTTCCATTGGGCTTGGAATGCTGTGACCAAAAATAATATATGAATCAGAATTCTGCTACTCTTACCCAAGGACTATTACCTAATCCCTAATAAAGGCACCAAAAACTTGTTTAGACTAAATAGAATTTGTGTGCTCGTAATAAAAATGGATTTGTCAATGAATTTGTTGAAGATTTAGTTTTGTCATAATGCTGCAAGTGCACAGGTCGTACAAGTAATAAAAGTGGACCTATAAGTCCGGATATCGTTCCCACATAGATTGAAAAGAATTTAAAGTTCAACTACCCTGACTACTTTTCAAGTTCCACACTATTTGAACTTCATTTCATAAAATTTGAGTAACTGTTAAAATTCCTACTTTATAAGATTTATATTTGCATCTATAATAAAAGAAAATTTTTAAATCCACAGACACAAATAGTAGAACCAGTTATAAATTTGAAGTAGACAACTGGGATTTCAAGAAACTCAATGAAATCATCCAATTCTACAACATAAATCTAATTCTATTTATATCATAAGATTGGAGTCTGAGATTTGTCAAAGAGAAGCAGTAGTATAGCTTGGATTTCTCCCTTAACCATACATTTCACTTATTGAAGAGTCATGTTCTTTAAAACATGTGTCTAACCAGTCTTGTGTCAGAATTTCTTTATAAGATTTGGGTATTTTTCTTTTCCAATACTTCATACCTATTTCTTATGACTGCAGATTTCTTACTTCCCAAGACAGGGCCATTGCCAGATTTCTACAAAATGAATGATGTCTCATCCTTGATAGCTTAAAGAGTTCTCCCTTTCCTTGATTAGATCTAAGCTAACACAGGATCAAGATTATTCCTCAAGACCAAGGAGAAATATCTAATTGATTAAATTGATATATCACTAAATTAATTCTCAAACCATGAGTAAATTTATGATTTATCTAAATAATCTTTCAGAGCTCATTAGTTCTTCAATATTGTCTAGCATACCCCCAAGTAATGCATCCATGCTCTCAGGAATCTCCATCTATGTGTCACTCAGAGGGCCTCTTGGAAATCAGAGTCAAATAATGGTCCTTAAATGGGTATAAGTTACTAATATTGGGAAAAATTCACTTCATGAACAACACCATTCAAATAAACTCAAAATTCTCAATCCAAGAAATCTCTTTCTAATTGTGCAGGAAAGACCATCTCTAACATCAGATCTTTCCAGAGTTGTGTTCTGTGAATCAGTGAACTTTGAAATACTAATGAGAATTTCCAATGTAGTTGTAATCAATAGAAATGAATTCCGACTTTTATCTGAATTTCATTAAATTCAAACGATGTCGGAATTAATCACTACCAACAATTTAGCTTCGACTTCAAAACTTACGAGCGATTCAACATTTCAAGTCAGTAAACAAAATTGAAATTCACTTCAAAATCTAATCTAAGAAGAAAGAAAAATAAAAAAGAAAATAAAAAGAAAAATAAAATACAAAAGTCCCTCGGCTCTCCGGATACTTTCTGGTTTTTCACTGGCCCAGTTACCTCATTTTCCTCAAATTGTTCTATTTATAGAGCCTTAAGTTTAGGCTTGCTAAGGGTCGAGGCTGTATGAATCCCCAATTCTAGCCAGTTGCATTCTGTCGCGACTTGAAGTGTTGTTCTGACGAGTTTGTCTTTATCACGGTCTCACCACGTGCGACGTAATAAATGGTTGTGCGACACGCTCCGCAATACATCGCTGCGGGATTCAATCCGCGACAAAGATTTTTGTCGCGTGATATTCTTTTCTTGACATATTTGATACGTAGCGTGTGAGTTTCCTTGGCTCTTTAACAATTTGTCTTGCAAGGTCTTTCATTCTATTCATTCTATGTCGCAACAATCTTATGTTGGATTACTTGAATAGTTATGTTGTGACATCGACAATTATTATCGCGGCCAGTCATTTACCATCGACTTCTTCAAATTGATGTTACATTTGACCATTTGTTTTATGTCACGTGACATTTACATTGGTTCTTATTTACGCAAATGTTTCTTGTAGTGGTAGCATTCTGTGCATTGACTAGGAAAGTACGTCGCGACCAGTCTTGTCGCCATAACGTTCTTATTTCGACTGTTTGATCTTGCAACATAATCTCTTAGTGTTGTCAATGTTTTTAATATGCACGACAGTTTTTTATGCATTGATAAGGCTTTTTATATTTAAGCATCATTTTATGCTCACAACCCGGTTGTTATGTTGCATCAAGACCTCTCTTCCTTGTGTTGGAATCTTTCTCACGACATAGAAAGAGTACATGCGACCTTGTTTATCAATGTTAAACATCTTTGTGTCACGACCTTAAGATCCTTTATCATGACTTATCTCTTATGCTTGAAGTATGTCGCAACATTGGATTCTTTTATTGCAACCAAGTCAGTTCACTAGGCAAGCATTGCCTATCGCGACCTTGTTTATCTGTTTCCACTAGCGTCTCTTCTTCCTTCAACGTCGTGACCTACATCACCTTGTCGCGACAAAAGTCTTTCTTTGAAGCTCTTCCTCTGTCTCAACCAGCTTTTTAATGTTCTTGATAATCTGTGTATTAATGAAGATCTCTTATTTACGGCATAATTTATCTTTCTACATTTCATTGTCTGACAGAACTTCTTTGTACTAATAAATTCTTCGTTGTTTGACATCCTACTAAAACGCCCAATAAGTAACATAAACTTTCTTTGTCTCGGCTGAATTGTCGGATTCATTTGTTTCTATTACGGCCTTGTGTCTTTTGTCACGACAGAGCTCCTTTGCTATTAGCTTGGATGTTTGTCGCGACACATAGACTGCTACAATTGCTATTTTTCTCTTCTTTCTTGCTGGAATTTTCTCCTTTTTGAATTAAAACCTACAAAACACCAAGTTGGTGAATATTCCATAATTTGGCATTAAAACAACTCTGAATATATTAAAAATAAGCTAGAAAAATGGATTAAAAATAGATGAGTTTAAGACTCATCAGGTACCTATCATTGGTGATTTCATTGAGAGCCGGTACATAGCGGGAGAGGGCTGCCTGGGAAAGGGCTACCTGGAAGAGGGCTACCCGGTGCCCTAAAAGTGGGTCCGGAGTGAATGCTAGCCAGAGTGTGAGCCACCTTGAGTGAATGCCGTCCGCGAACGTCCGGTTTCTCAAGGGGTATGGAATGATACGATCCCACATCGGTTCCACACAAGAGTGTAGAATGGTACTTAAGCTTGATGAGTTCTCCTACCTAATAGGCTATTCTTTTGGGTTAGGTTCTTCGTGAAGCAGGCACCTGCTCCCGGAAGTGCTTGGCTGATGTGAAGAAAAGCTATTGGAAGCGTTGAGAGCTATAAGAAGATGGATGTGGAGATAGAGGGTGGGATAAAACTAAAAATTATTAAAAAACTAAAATTTTTGAGGACCAATTAGATAGTGATGCGTGGCGGGAGAGGAATGAGAGAGGGGGTGGGGATCAAACTTATTTAAAAAATAAATAAATGTTTTTGAGGCCAATTAGTTAGTGACATGTGGCATTTTTAACCAGTCAAGTCAGTCAATTCCGATCGCTAAACAATACAATACGAGACTCCCTAAACCTGAGATTATTCCTAGTTAAATAGTAGGTGGAACTAATTAAAGAAGGTCTGTCAAACTATGAATTATTTCCTATCAATTACCCCTAATAATAATATCTAGTGAACGATAGAACCAAGTTTTTTATGGTGTTGTTCTCTGAATCAATAAAGAAAAAAGAATCGTATAGTTGATACCTTGA
Organism: Tetrastigma voinierianum; assembly: GCA_016808115.1. NCBI lineage: Eukaryota > Viridiplantae > Streptophyta > Magnoliopsida > Vitales > Vitaceae > Tetrastigma > Tetrastigma voinierianum. The sequence continues at coordinate 162,728 of JAEQBH010000222.1, read as the reverse complement.
AGAAAAAAAACAAGTGGGAACATGTGATTGTCGGAATTCTTGTAGGAAGTGGAGTTCTTCTAGAATTGTGGTACCCTTCAAAGTTCTTAAAAAAAAAATCCCTCAAAGTTGCTTTTTCCTTTAGGACGCTTTCAAAAGAGAATGAACAAGACCCACATGATTATGCTTTGTGTCACAGTCTCAGAACCACCAGGAGCTTTCAACTGTTAAACGAATGAAATTTAAAAGCGATTTGAGATTACTTTGATACCAAGCTCAAAGGGATAATCGTATTTTTCATTGATATTTTTATGAGAATATACAATCAAAATTATAGGGGAAGACTTTCTATATCCTTCTCAATCATAGTTGCAATCAAACTAAGAAATGAAATAAATAGAAAAAAAAGGAGGTAATGATGTTTAGGTGGAATAAAAATGACAATATTATGAAAATAGATATTAACTATGTGAAACAAGTTAAATGTGGAATGAAGACAACTAAATTATCAAAACATGTGGTGGAATAATGACATCACATTTGAACCCAAAAATACCGCTTATGTGGGACCCACATGCCCATCTCTCTTCTCTCACCCCGAACCCCCATTGGAGTTACAACACTAATGTAACACCCTTAAATCATTAATGTAACACGTTTAAAGTACTAATGTAACACCCTAGACTAATGTAACACCTAGACTAATGTAACACCCTTGTATTTAAAAAAATAAAAGCATCATTATGTTTAAATAAAATAAATTATTCGTTGTTTTAAAATTTTCATTAAGATTTTATTTTAATTCTTTTAAATCTACTAAATGAAAAATCAAAATTTATTTCTTAATTTTTAAATAATTTTAAATATTTATAATAAATTTTATTATAAATATATTTATTTATAATAATTTTAATGGTGTTACATTAGTGTAGAGTGTTACATTAGTAATTTAAGGATGTTACATTAGTGCTGTAAGGGTGTTACATTAATGCTTTAATAGTGTTACATTAGTGCAGGATGTTACATTAGTACTTTAAGAGTATTACATCAGTGATTTAAGGGTTTTACATTAATGACTTAAGGGCATTACATTATTGTTGTAACTCCAATGGGGTTGAGTGGGGTGAGAGTGTAGCTAGGATAAGGAGGAGATGAGAGAGAAGAAAGGAGACAGGAGAGATAAGCATGTAGGTCTTACATGAAGGATATTTTTTTATTCAAATGTGATGTCACTATTCCATCACATGTTTTGATAATTTGATTGTCTTCATTCCACATTTGACTTGTTTCACATAACTAGTATCTATTTACATAATCTTGTCATTTTCATTCCACCTAAACATATTCTCAAAAAAGAATCATAAAAAATATGGAAAGAACCATGTTTAGAAAACATTCCAAAAAAACTCAACAATTAAAACATGATAAAATTATTGAGCCATTGTATACAACCACTTCATATTTGCACCATCCATTTGCTAATCTTGTTGCTCATAAAATGGATGAAATGAATGTTGTGCTAAAGGAAACTTCAACTCTTAAGGCTAAGGAAGAGGAATGAATGAAGGATTTTTTTTTTTTTTTGGTAAATCCTTTGTTTCAAATTACAATAAGTTTGTCAACAATTACTCTCAAATAAGTATTACAATTTAGTGACTATTTCCAATATTAATTTCAATATATGACATAGAAAGCTTGGTCATCCTTCTACCAAAATTTTGATTAAAGATTTTTTTTACTCAAGTTTTAAAACCTACAATTCTTCAATAAGTAAAATTTTGTTGTAAATGAAGAGTTTCTTCATTTAGTGAATGACCACATTCACATAATGTGGCCTTAAGTTCATTAATGAACTCCAATTAATCAAGGCTTCATTGAATGGTTAATTATGGCCATCATGAAGTTATTCCTTTATGAACTTCTTTAATGAACTCCATTCATATGATATATGTATCAAAAAGCCTTTAAAAGGTTCTCCTTTCCTCCGTGTAAGATCATTCCCAAATAAAGTATAATTCTCTTATTCAACTCTCTTCTCTCTCTTTATTAGTTTCCATCTCCCTCTTCACTTTATAAATATAAGATACAAAGATAGCAATACTAGCATCTATCTAATCATATTTTGTGTTGCAATTACACAATTATTTACAACACGTTATTAGCACGAGTTTCCTTTGAAGGTAATTTCTTAACCCTAATTCGAAGTTATTTCAATTTTGCATATCTACGATTATATTTTATAATTGTTGATACTATGAATACTAATTGCTCTAAAATTGAGAGAAGTCATGAATATATTATATACCATCCCATATAACATATATGGGTAATTTGCATATGTTTAATAACTATAACATGGAAGCATTCACTTATCACATACAACATGAGTTATGTGTTATTTATGATACAATAGATGTCACGACATATTTTACATTGTGATATTATATGTTATATGCATGGTATAATATATGTATGTACACAAAACATTTAAATGTGATTATCAAATAAACAATATATGTCATAAGCATAGTTTTGGCCCTTTAATGAATGATACTTAATCAATTAATAGTATCATACCTGTAACAACCCTATCCCGGAGGTCCCGTTGACAACCCGTCAACCTGCGGAAACCAGTGGGTGTCGGGTAACCCAACGCCACACCATCATGTCCCATTTATCGGGATCCATAATTTAACAAAAAAATCGGACAGAGTCTCCTCTGTACGGGAAGCTCTATCCAAAATACAACCTATATAATAATACATCACATGACCCATCCAGACTCAATATACCACACTGAGTCATTCATGAATCATAGCGACCACTCGACCCCATTCAACCATACCCTAAATAGTATACATGCAACTATGTATTGATATCTTTACAAGAGTTCAATTATACACTCTTATACAAAATGATATATTAAAAATGATTGTTCTAATATACATATACAAAATATGGTCCAAAGCCACATCCGACTTTCTTCATATGTAAATCCGAATGCGGAGTCGGCCCTTTGCCACGACCCGCCTAAAGGGGAATCCTAGCCAGAGTGAGCAAACTGGTAGTGGTAATCTCTTACAAGGGTTACTCCCCACTAAATTAGCTCATCTGATGATCAGAACTGAGGCAGCCATCCAGTGAAATGTCGACATGAATGTGGTAGCCAATAAATGCGTGGAATGTCTGCTGTGCCCTTATCTTTGAGATCCCTTCACTTGGAAGCTCCTCACACATGCCTATGCCAAGTGTGACAACTGTCACTGGTAGTACCAATGACACACATGTACTGAGCCCTTACCAGCTCACACGAATTCTAATGCACTGAAGTGCCAATGGGCAGCTAATCCCGAGTCAATCCACGACTCCTATCACCTGTTCAGAAATCCCATGCTTGATAGCAGGTGTGTCTTATTTTGGGCAACGGATCTTTTCGGATCACACCGAGGGTCTCTTACACCCATGTTCCAGGTTTTTCACCTATGGGGTTTAACAACCCCCTTCTTGCTCCGCCCAACACACATTAATTATATTTCACTTTATGCTTTGAACCGCGAGTCATTTATTGGACGTTGTCAATCTGTTTACTACCCATTCATGACACTTGATGATGGATGACCATCTCTTGCATTTACACACCTAATATGATGATGTCCCTGTTGCAATGCTAATGTCACTGCAATTTCTCATGTTACATGTATGATGCACACTACATGAACCATTCTCATCAGTTGTACTTCATGTTAATTACCATGCAAACATATTTCGCAAGCATATAAGTTCCATATATTTCATGCCAATATATATATATATATATATAGATATCGTATCCACCATATTAGCATTCATCAATCCATGACTAAACAAATAATGTCATACAACCTTTCTTAGGCTAACTCATGACAATTCCTACCTAATACAATAGCCTACAACATGTCATGCAATGGTCATGTCAAAACTCGGCTATTCACATCGACACAACCAAGCAACCTACATACTTGGTGCAAAACATAGATTTCAGAAAATTTATGATCACCCACTATCCTCCACAGGCATATGGCTAGAATCTTGACTCAATGGGCTTTCCATAGAGTCCAAGAACACCCAAAATAGAGTTCGGAAGACGAAGTTATGGCCATCCGAAGTTGGAGGCCAACAATCAGAAAAATGACAATTGTGTCCTACTCGGGAATTTCCTACTGCACACCATAGCGTGCTGCTCCACTTTGACTGAATTTATGAGTCCGAAGGGGTCCGAATTTGGATATACCTATTTCAAGGAGATATGTTCTCCTATAAGTCTAGTTTATCCAAAATTTGAATCACTCGGTCGAATAAGCTATAGCGAACACGATCATGGGTTGAAGGGGAGAAAGGCGGGTGACACCTCCTTGGACACACACACATGCCCTTAGATAGAAATTAAAGCCCGAGTAGGAGAGAAAAGCCCTACCTCGAATGGCGTGATTTCAGGGACAGCGCCTTGGCACTCTCGGTTTCATGAAAACACAGACCTTGGACCTTGACAAAATCTTATGATTATGATACCCACGCATAACTCTCGTAGCATAAAGTAGCTTTAACTCTCGGCCTGCCGAGTTCCGACCGGCAAAACCTTGTAAAATCGCCGGAGAAGCTTGCTTTTATTTCTCGCTCCTCTCTCTCTCTCTCTAATGTTTTGTTCTAGACCAAATTGTGAGATATTTTTTTCTGACGTTTTGTTCTCTTTCTCATCGCACCACGTGTCACACTTTCCCCTGTCCGTTTTCGCCTTGAAACAATTTATTTGGTCCCGATTTAAATTCTATATATCTTAAATGGACATTCTTTAAATATTATTTTTTGGGATTTTTTTTAAAATCCTATTTTTGGGGTCCACTCGCGCGCGTCAGCCTGGTGGGAAAATCAGACGATCTCGAAATTCAATAAGGTCGTTTGGGTGACTTAGATTTACAGGCAGTTCAATGGTGAAGTCATTTCATCATCTGAGATCTAGAAAATTCTAAGGTTTGTAGCCTATCATTTCGAAAAAATTACCTTTGCCCTTCTAGCTAAATTTAAAATATTTAGCTTTTCCACAGTCTTACATTCTTCCCTCTTTAAAGAATTTAGTCCCCGAATTCCAACTCACAACCATGCGCGATCCATGATAGCATATCATAGCAGTCATTGAATCTTTACTTGAATGACTAAAAAACATGCCTTCATCCCCGAATAAAAAGGATGAGCGAGTGCGCATCATCCTCACGCTCCCATGTTGCCTCCTCTCTCCTAATGCGTATAGCACCTTCACTGGTTCTGATCTTGCGTCATAAAAACACAGTCTCGGTTATCCAAATGCATGGCAGTCCGCCATCGAAGGTCCGTAATATCCTTGACAAGCTGCTTGATCCTTTATGAGTTGGATCTAGAGTGTATTTCTGGAGCATGGAGACATGGAATATGTCGTGAACGCTCGATAAACTCGGTGGTAGTGCCAACCGATAAGCAACTATACCCACCCTCTCGAGCACCTCAAAGGGCCTAATATATCTCGGCGATGAAAACTCTCGCTTACTTGAGGCGATCACTCCTCTCTTGGCGTAGCATGAGAAGACATGATCTCCCACCTCAAACTCTAGAGGTTGTCGCCGTGTGTCATTGTAACTCTTATGCCGGATCTGAGCCGTGAGAAGACGTTTACCTATCAATTCCACCTTCACTAAGGAGTCACTAATCAATTCCGGACCCATGGTGAATCTCTTTCTGCTCACATCGACAAGCGGAGATCGACAGCCTCCCGTACAGCTGCCTCATAGGGCGCCATATGTATACTCACCTGATAACTATGGTTATAGGCAAACTCGACCAAGGGAAAATTGATTAGTGCTCAAAAAGTGTTGTTTTGAACCCTGTTTATTTAAGGTTCTGAGCACTTTTTGTGTACTAATCAGCGTAATTGACCCGATTCGCACATTAAGGTCGGCTTTTCTTGATCACATTTTGTGACTTATGTTGTAGTTTTACAAACTTTTAATGCTAAATTTGTTGAATCAACCAACACGAGTCAAGGCAAAACTAGCTTTGCATATTAAAATCGGGGGCTTGAAACGGGAAGCGGAAGAGGAATGGAAGAAAAACGAGACGGGAAAATTTGCACCGGGATGCGAAAATTCGCACTTGGGTGCGATTTTGCACTAGATGCCAATTTTTCGCACGGTCACGAAATTCGTAATGTCGCGAAATCCCTCTCTCCTCCTTTTTGTTAACCTTTTGATTTTCTTTCCTCCTTTTCCATTTACCCTCTTTGTTTAATGCTTTTTGAGGCATAATGGTATTTACCACTAGAAAAACTAATATAAGCTCGATGTTTGGGAGATTTGTAACTTTTGGGGGTGGTGAAACTTGGCTTTTGGTAGAAAATCAAAACACATGGATTCCACATCTTCTTTTCTTTTCTAGTTAACACCTTATTCCTTTTTTCCTTGCTTTTCATTTAGTTATTTTTCTTGGTTTTTAATGCGTCGGCACGAGGATGGTCGAAGCTAAACTTCCGTCCTTGAAGAGGAGAGTACAGGGAGGTTACGGTCGAATGATGGTTCTCATGTATTTAATGCAAGCATTCATGGATATTTATGCTTCTCATTATATGTTCAAATCCCTTTGGTATACCTTGAATAACAGTGATTCATATAAAGATTTGATCTCAGTGTCACATATTATGACTCAGTTTTCATCAGTTATCAGTATTATAGTCATATGAGTAGATTACCTAGAATATAGTTTTCAAATGGAACATTTATGTCTATTCAATGCTATATTTCAAAAGGAAATTTACTAGGGTTCGATTTGATAGCCAAATAAAGATAGGTTGAAATATTTATATGTCCTTGTTTGACACGAGAGAAAAAGGACCGGGAGCCTCTCATTTCTCGGACCTAAACCCCTTTGTGTGATGCTTCAAAGGAGTTCTTTTCATATTTATTTTTAGATCAGTTATTTTCGGTCCGACCATTTCAATCAAGCCCATTTTTAACTTGAACCTTAAAGATCAGTGCAATTCACCTTGCATTAAGCCAAATCACGAATCATTTACCATGAAAGAAAACCCATCCACGAGTTAGGCCTAGACCACTATCACTATGGTAGCTTTGCTAAACAATGGAATTAGGTTACAAATATTGTTGATTAAGGCACCCTACCATACGCGAATCAAATTGACGTTCTTGAGATGAATGCCGTAGTGCAGTGAGTTGTTAAACGCTGATCCTCATCACAAGTATTGGTGAATCCCATACACTTTTTGCTTTTGCTTTTATGTCCTAGCGGTTCAGCACTGAGTTGACACAAATTCTTATCTTGTCAAACTAAAACTTTTTGTTTATTATTTTTTTTTAGCTAACAGTAACATTTCTAGGTAGCCCTGTGTTTTGTCTTGTGTTGTTTTCATAGGACTTTATGCAATCCTGGGATGCAGGAACTACGAGGCGATTAAGGAAACTGAGTGTCCCACGGGGCGAGGGTTGTGAAGTGAGTCTAAACAGCGAGCGGTCGTTGTGAAGAGCAATGGCTTGGTGAGAAGTGAAGGGATCGATGCCTCGGTCGATGAAAGTCCGCGTTCACCCGCAACGGGGTGGTCACCCTCATGCATTATCCCTGTGAGGATGTAGCGGTGAGACCTTATCGGTACTTTGCTCCCAACTTTTCATGGTATGGAGAACGAAAATCCATACACACACATCCGGGATTTTGAGGAAGTTTGCACTTCTTTCAAGGAGGGTGCAATCGATATGGAGCTGCTAAAGTTGAAAGCCTTTCCTTTGACCCTCAAAGACAAGGCCAAGATTTGGCTTAATTCTCTAAGGCCAAGAACTATCAGGAATTGGGCAGAACTGCAGGGGGAATTTCTGAAGAAATTCTTCAGTACACACAGGACCAATAACTTGAAGAGGCAGATTTATACATTTGCGGCACATGATAATGAGAAGTTCTACCAGTGCTGGGAAAGGTATATGGAGACCATCAGTGCCTGCCCTCATCATGGCTTTGATACTTGGATGCTAGTCAATCATTTTTATGATGGGATGTCCCTCTCCATGAAGCAGCTGTTGGAAACAATGTGTGGAGGAGACTTCCTGAGCAAAAATCCAGATTAAGCCATGGATTTCCTCAATTATGTAGCCGAAACCTCCAAGGCATGGGATGAGCCAAACTGAGAAGTTGAAAATGGGCTGACCCGTGAAGGGGAGAGGCATTTATGCACTCTCTGACGATATGGAGATGAAAGCAAAACTGTCCACGTTGACTCGCCGATTGGAAGAGCTTGAAATGAGAAATCGGCCTTCAGGTTAGAGGCGTGCTGGCAAACACACATGCCCCTCGGCCTAACTAGCGCGATCAACTAGTCATCAAGGGAGCATTGTCCGGTGGCTCGCTGGTAGAGACTTGATGATGGAGCATCACGAATGTTAATGAGCCAAAACCAAACCATCAACAAATGCTCCCTTATGGTAACACCTATAATCCCAGCGGAGACTCGCCAACCTTTCACGGAAACTAAACCTCCACCATATGTTCCCAGTGCTTTCATTGCTTGACATCACGGTTCCACCTGCAGGCGGCGCGGCCAATCCTCATCCCCTATGGAACAAGCCATCATGAACTTAAGCAAAGTAGTGGGCAATTTTGTGGAGGAACAGAAGGCAGTGAATGCTCAGGCTAATCAGAAAATTGAAGCAGTGGAATGCACACTCAATAAAAAGATAGATAACCTACAGTCCGAGATTTCCCACGAAAATCGACCAGCACCGCGATGTTGATTTCAAATTTAACAAACCCGAGTGTTAGAAAAAATTTCACTCTTGATTACAGCCAATCAAGGGAATACATGAGCTGAGAAGCTCTTCTAGTGATCCAAACCCAGGAAATGATGAAGTGAAACCGGTGGTCACTTTGAGAGTGGTAGAGAGGAGTCAAACCATCCCAGCCCCCCAGAACCCGAGTGGGAAGATCCTAAGGTAGTTGAACCTAAACTAGAGGATGAAAGGCACCAAAAGGGAGATAATGAATAAGACTACACCTCACTTTTCATAAACAAAGAAACAAGAGAAAAGGCCATCAATCGGATAGAAATATTAGAAGTCTTTGGGACAATTGAAAGGTGACATCCCTGCCTTGACATGATAAAGCAAGTCCCCACTTATGCTAAATTTTTAAAGGACCTATGCACAGTGAAGAGAGGTTTTAATATCAACAAGAAGGCCTTCTTAATAGAGCAAGTCAGTGCCATCATTGAGCGCAAGACCCTGGTAAAGTACAAAGATCCAAGGTGTCCTACCATCTCAGTTAATATCGGGGGCACTTGTGTAGAAAAGGCCTTTATGAATGCAGGAGCTAGTGTGAACCTCGCCATATTCCATGTACGAAACGGCTTAGTTTGGGAGAAGCTGACCACTTCCATCCTGCTTTGTCTCTAGCAGATGAAAATCTATTAAAATACCAAGGGACCATTGAGGATGTTCTAATACAAGTAGACGAATTCTACTATCCAGTGGATTTTGTCGTACTTGATATGAGCCGTGCTTGATTGGGAGCGACCATGTACCTATCATATTGGGAAGGCCATTCTTGGCTACTTGAATACCGTATAAATTGCCGAAATGGGGTTATGCAATTCACCTTTGGGAACATGACTTGGAACTGATATCTTCCACTTGAGTAAAAAGCATATGCAACCGTGGAGGATAGTGTGAAGAGTGCGCATAATAAGATACAATTCTAGCCCGAAGAGCAGGCTAATGAAGCGACAAGTCTCGAGATGTGCTAACCTAGGAGTTATCTGAGTGCCTTGTAGAGCAACAGGATAACCAGGAACCTTAATGCATGAGCCAGGTGCAGGGGTGCTGGAGAAAAAAAGTGGAAATTCTACCCTTATTGACTGGAGAAGAGGAAAGGAATCTGGCAATTTGGATCTCAAACTGCAATGGAATTAAAATATGCATTTTTGGAAGAAAACAAGTTGTGTCCCGTTGTAATATTGTCATTGCTGACCACTCCACAGGAAGACAATCTGCTGCACCTCCTCAAGATGAACAAGCAAGCTTTGGGGTGGAAAATTTCCGATTTAAAAGGCATCAACCCAGCAATCTGCACCCATCACATTTATCTAGAGGAAGAGTCAAAAGTACATTGGCTGACCACGAGAGGAAATTGAATCCTGCATATGCGGGAAGTAGTTCACATTAGGAAATCCTGAGATTCTTATAAACCCAGTATCATTTACCCGATATCGATAGCACTTGGAGCTGAAAGCCCGACCCCAGTGGTGCCCGAATCGGGGTGACGTTTGTAAAAAATGAAAGAGCGAGGATGTGTCTACGTTACCGGATTTGGAGGGTATACATAGGTCTGAGGCTCAATCACATTAACAAGAAGAATCACTTTGCCGCCTTTCATTGATCGGCTTCTTGAGAGAGTTTAAGGCACCCATTATTGCTTTTTGGATGGGTATTGGTGCTTCGGATAGAAGTCGCGGCGAGAAGATCGAAAGACCACTACTTGTCATTTGGAACTTATGCTTAGGAGGATGCCTTTTGGTCTTTACCGCGCCACGCGCCTTCGGAGATGTATGCTTAGTATATTCAGCGATATGGTGAAGCGCATAATGGAAGTATACATGGATGACATCACTGTATACGGAGGCGATTTTGAAGAATGTCTGACTAACCTTGAAGCTGTCCTGCAGAAGTGCATTGAAAAGAACCTGGTGCTTAACTGGGAGAAATGCCATTTTATGGTGAACCAAGGGATTGTGCTAGGACATGTCATTTCCAGCAGGGGGATTGAAGTTGACAAGGCAAAAAGTGAAGACTCATTTCAAGCGCCTTCTCGACAAATGTAAACGAGTTAAACGATTCCTTGGTCATCTGACTTTCACGGAGATTTATCAAGGACTTTTCGAAGATTGCTAAGCCCCTCTATAAGCTGCTCGAGAAAGATGCTAAATTTGCTTGGGATAGAGACTGTCAGAAGAGCTTCGAAGAGCTGAGGTCCCATCTGACCACTGCACCAATAGTAAGGGCACCCAATTGGCAGTTGCCTTTTGAGGTGATGTGTGATGCAAGTGATCTTGCTATTGGAGCAGTTCTTGGACAAAGAGAAGGTGGAAAACCTTATGTAGTCTATTATGCAAGCAAAACCTTGAATGAAGCACAAAGGAACTACACTACTACAGAGAAGGAATTGTTGGCAGTGGTCTATGCGTGAAGCAATTTGAGCATACTTGGTTAGATGCGATAGTCATTTTATAGATAATTCCGCTTTGAAATATCTCCTAGCAAGGCAGATGCCAAGGCAAGACTTATCCGATGGGGTTCTTACAGCGAGAATTTGGTTGCAAATTAAAGGACAAGGGTAGAATATTGTGGCGAGACCATCTTTCTAGATTAACCGCCTTGTAAGCCACTTTCGTAGCCCCGATCAATGATGAATTTCCTGAAGAATCTCTAATGTAGTTGGAGAATGCTCCCTGGTATGCTCACATTGCCAATTTCCTAGCAACGGGAGAAATTCCAGCTGAGTGGAAAGAACAAGATAGGAAACATTTCTTAGCGAAGATCCATTCACCTAATGACTGGGAGGAACACTTTCTTGTTTAAATGCGTACGAGATCGGATAATTAGGAAGTGTGTGCACGAAGAAGAGCAGGGAATTCTAAGCCCGCGCCATGAGAGTGCATCGTGGTCACTTTGCTTCGGAAGATAGCAATGGGAGTCTTTGCGATCTGGTTTCTATTAGCCTTCTCTTTTAAAGAAAACACCGTGTGCGTATGTGATGATGCGAGACTCGGAAATTGTCTCGTCGTCATATGATGCCCAAACCCGATTTTAGTAGTTGAGCTATTTGATGTTTGGGGCATCGATTTCATCAGGACCTTTCCTACGTCTTATGGGCATGCATATATTGGTGGGGGGTAGACTATGTATCTAAATGGGTTGAGGCAATCCGCATGAAACCCGACCACGAGTGGTGCTTGAATTTTTGAAGCGGAAACATGCCGGGTTTGGGGTACGAAGCGTTGTGGATTATGGGGGTTCACGCCTTGTAACAAACCTTTCGAAAACTCATGGCTAAATATGGTGTTAAACATAAAGTGAAACACGCCCACCATCCTCAAACCCGTTGGTCAGTGGAGCTTGCCTGCTTGAGGAAGATAAAGACCATTCTAATGAAAGTAATGGTAAACAACAGCGGAAAAGGTGGTCCCTCGAGTGCTTGATTCGAGGGCTCTGAAGCGGCTTTCAAAACTATTCTTGGAATGTCCCCTTATCGTTTGGTCTATGGCAAGGCATGCCATCTTCAAGTGAAGCCGTACAAAGCATGATGAAATCGAAGGTGAACATGGATTTAAAAGTAGAGGCGGGGCTCGAAAGATTCATGTGATCTCGATGAGTTGGAGGAACTACGAAATGATGCCTACTTGAACTCGAAGATTGCAAAGGAAAGATCGAAAAAATGGCATGATCAGATGATAACTTGCAAGAATTTCAATAAGGGGGACCAAGTCCTACTCTACGACTCCAAACTCCACCTTTTTACGGGCAAACTTAAATCCAGATGGATTGGACCATTCATCATTCATCAGGTATACCCCAATGGCTCGGTAGATTTGCTCAACCCAAAGGATAATAGAGTGTTCAAGGTCAATGGGCGAAGAGTGAAGCCGCATGCCGCACAAAGACCTGCAAACAAGGGAAGAGATTCCTCTCCTCGAATCTCCATGAATCTAAAACTGCCACCCGAGAGGGAGTGATCACTCCACTTTACTTTTAATTTTGTTGTTTTAATTTTTTTATTGCATTTATATTTTTCGCTTTTATTATTATTTTCATTTTCTCTTGCACATTCTTATAAGTTTTGGTATTCTCACAGCAGTGATGCAAGCATCTTTCCACCCTCACCATCTCCTCCTTTATCCAGAATGGCAAGGGACCCGGAGGACACGCCTGTGCCCCGAGTGCGACCTTCCTCTCCACCCCGCCCCGGACGTAGCCTCCCACTCGCAACCAATGTCGCACCACCTCGCTCCCTCCCACTCCTCGGGGGCCGGCTCCCACTCACTGTGCTCTACATGAGGAGGCCCCGCAAGAGACCCGGCGAGTCATCCGCAACCAGCTCAGGAGCCCCAAATTGTCGTGATATCTAGTGGGCCACCGACGACCTCCCCTGACCTCTCACCTACTCTATCATCCAACGCCCATTTCATCAGCCGCCCATTACAACTGTGATCAGCAAGACTAAAGAGTGCACCGCGAGATATATTATGATGTGCCGCCTACGCATCCCGGCCTGGGATTCCATAAGGAGGGTGCAGCGATACTCCCTGGAGGCTTTTATGACTCCGCGCCAGTTTTTCTACCCCTGGGTGGCCATTGAGTTCTTCCATACCATGACATCGAGGAGAGTACCTCGTTCTACTGTTATCCACTTCTCGGTTGATGGCCGCGAGGGGACACTACAAGCCACCGATATTGCAGTCGCATTCCATCTCCCTGCTCCCCCAACCAACTTGGCTAATTACAGGCTGTGGCCACACCCCTCGTCTAGTGAGATGGTTCGCGTTATATCCAGAGATGTAACAGCTGGGTCTATTCTCTTCCGGAGGCAGCTTCCTCCGAAAGCATACCCCATTCGACTACATTAATCGTGATTCGAACATCTTTCCACTCCAGCATACTGTGCAGCGAAGATGAGCTATCCTGGAAGCTCTATACCGTGATTGAGGGTTATTGTCCACCCGCTGAGCTTGGAGGATACTTTGTTTCACTCAGGACAAAGTTCACTACCAAACCTCGACCGGCCGAGGCCATACTCTCCCGTCTCCCAAGGCCGCGGCCAAATATTAGAGCATTCGTTTTCCCGGTGGAACCCCGATTAGAGCTACTGCCGAGTTTGCTAAATGATCCTTTCTCGTTGACGTGTGGCCACGCCCGCCTCGACTCACCACTCCGCATTTCACGACGCAGTCGGTGGGGCATAGCGGTTAACCATCCAAAGAAGATACGTGAGCACCCTCGATTGCATCATCAGCGCTCAAAGAACTACTACTAAATCCTCGCACCTCCAAATTCCATCGAAGGACCTAGTACATCACCGCACCCCCACAAAGACATCTCCATATCCGCTCCGACGGCCATTATGGATGTAGTCCGCTCCTTCTCGCGTACCACCGCCAAGATCGTTTAAGGCCCATACAGCTTTAGCAGAGAGGATGGCACGCACAGAGGCAGATGTCGCACAAAACCACGCCATCCTCTCAAGTAGCTGCGGTCACCCTGCCTCGCTCCTATTCCACCACGCATCCATCAGCCTTTAAATGTTAGCTAGAGTTTTTCTCCTACAACACCTCACCAAGCCCGATGGGGATAACCTTCCACCAGCTACACACCACTGAGGAGGTATCACTTCCTTCTCTAGTTTTCGAATCCAAGCCCCATTGAGGACAATGTGACATTCTGTTGGGGGGAGAGAGAATTAGGGAAGGAAGTGGCTTTACATTTCGCTTGTTGCTATTTTAAGCAAGCCCATCTTTGTTTGTCGGGCTATTTGCTTTTTGACTTGTTTGTGAAGTCGTTAGTTGTTTTTGAAAAGTCAAACTATAGCCGTTATTTTGATATACATATCATTTAGCTCACACCTCACGCTTTCTTAAAATTTCACCCATTTTTCAGAGCCACTACTTGCAGTTTGAAAAATTGAAACTTTGTCTAATCCTGTTGATGTTAGATTGATGCCATGCCTAGTTGAGTGGATGATTAGTTGAATTCTTGTTACTTTGGACCTTTTTCTTCCACCTCTAGTTAACCACACACGGTGCGCATCAGGTTTCAATAATAGGCTGAAAGAACTACCTAACCTCCTCAACTTTGCAAAACCTACCCTAGTTTCATTGACCACCTTAAATAGGTTAAGGACCCCCATGAAAAGGAGGCCAATGTGTCTTCCAAAATAAAAAGAAGTGAAAAAGAAAAAGAAAAGAAGAAAATTCATAACGCCATTTTTGAAACCCGAGCACAGCCCGAGGGGTATACGGGCGAAAAGCCTTTAAAGCCTCGCGCCCTAAGCTAATCAAGTTGGGAGCTAATGACTTAATGCTAGCTACACCGTGGATGGGTGGAGCGAGTGTTGTAGGTGCCTGAGCTCAAATCATTCGGAAACCGGTGAAACCTCGAAGAGCTCAGGGTCGAAGATCCTTTGGGCCGATGCCCTAAGCCTTAATTGCCGGAGTCATCTATGGATCCCCCTGCTATACGGACTTTGGTGAGGTCGAGTCCTAAGCATTGCACCCCTACAACACAAAAAGAATTATGGAATAAGAGTGGGTCCTGTTCTATTTAGGTTGGTTAGTGTCCTAAGTGTAGGCAGTAGCTTGGTTGGGGGAGAGTGCAGCCTGAGCGCTATTGTCAGAGAACTGATCAAACAAAACACTTAGGTTTTCGTGGAAGTCTCCGGGTTGATTCACCAAGAAGGGAGGCCTTTGGATACTCACTCTTGTATGTACCATTCTCTCGAGATAATTATTGGACAAGGGTTTCAAGCCGATTCTCATCGAGGGTTGTGGCATTACCATTCCACAACTCCTTTAAACACCATTTTTTTGTGAACATCATTTTGTTATCGTCTCAGATGCTCTCTTTCTTTCTTTTCTCTTTCATTGCTAAGGGACTAGCAATGTGTAGGTTGGGGGTGTGATTAGTGCTCAAAGTGTTGTTTTAAACCCCGTATTTAAGGTTCTGAAAGACTCAGGTAAATTAATCGTACTGACCCGATTCGCACATTAAGGTCCCAATTTTTCTTCTGATCACATTTTGTGACTTATTTTGTAGTTTTTACAAGCTTTTAATGCTAAATTTGTTGAATCAACCACACGAGGAATCGGGAGCCAAACTATTAGCTTTTGCATATTAAAAACGTGATGTATCAGGCGTAAGAGGAACGGAAGAAGAACAACAGAAAGGTGAAAATTGCACTGTGGATGCGAAAATTCCGCACCGGTGCTAATTTTCATTCCGGTGCCAATTTTTGCACTAGTGCCAATTTTCGCACAGTGCGAAATTCATGTGTGCGAAATCCCCTCTCTCCTCCTTTTGTTGACTTTTTGATTTTCTTTTCTCCTTTTTTCCATTTTTACCCTCTTTGTTTAATGCTTTTTGAGGGCATAATGGTATTTTACCCTAAGAAAAACTCTATATAAGCTCCAATGCTTGTGAGATTTGTAACTTTGGGAAGGGGGGTGGTGGTGAAACTGCTGTAGAAAATCAAACCCAAGTTCCATCTTCTTTTCTTTTCTAGTTCTTCTTATTCTTTTTCCTTTGCTTTTCATTTAGTTATTTTTCTTGGTTTTTAATCATCCTTTGAGGATGGTCGGCTAAGCTTCCCATCCTTGAAGAGGAGGGCTACAAGGGAGGGTTACAGGGTCAAATGATGGTTCTCATGTATTTAATGCAAGCATTCATGGATATTTATGCTTCTCATTATATGTTCAAATCCCTTTGGTATACCTTGGTTAACTTGTATTTGGCAAGTTTTTAGGGCTCAGTGAATGCTTATTAATAGATTCACTTATTTTCATTAGTTGTCATTTATTAGTTAACGCAGGGTAGATTTTTAGGAGATAGTTTTTCATGGCCCGGGAACATTTATGTCTATTCAATGCTATATTTCAAAAGGAAATTTATTAGGGTTCGGTTTTGATAGCCAAATAAAGATCCGGTTCGGGAAATGACTATATGTCATGTTCCCAACACGAGGAAAAAGGACCCGGGGCCCTCTCATTTACTATCAGACCTAAACCCCAGTAGCCCGATGCTTCAAGGAGTTCTTTCATGGCGATTTACTCTCAGCTTATTTTCACCACAACTACTTAATCAACTGTTTTTTAACCAAACCTTAAGATCCAAATTGCAATTCACCTTGTTAAGCCAAATGCAAATCATTTACACGAAGAAAACCCATCCTCGAAGTTCAATTCTAGACACTATACCGGCAGCAGCTTTGCTACTGCTAGCAAGAGGAATTTAGTTTACAAATATTGTTGATTCCTAAGACCTCTACCGCGCCGAATCACAAAGTTCCTTCCAACTACCCGAGATCAAGGATGCATGCTCGTGTCCTCTAACAGACCGTGATAGTCCTCTCTCGGCTTATCGCGCCCGGGATGAAAAGTACTCATCCTCAACTCCGTGTCCCCATGGCTCTTTGGAAACTCTAGAACTAAGTCAGAACCTAGGATTCGATCCGATACTATGGAGATCGAGGTAATCTACAAAATCTATAATCTCTCATATGTACAACTTGCAAAATTCCTCTGGTTTGAAGGTCATCCGCACAACCAGAAAATGTGCCGACTTAGTAAGTCGGTCCATTATCACCCATACCACATCATGCTTCCGAGATGTCCGTGGTAAGTGAGTCACAAAATCCATCGTGATATGCTTTTCACTTCGCTACCTCCAATGGCTGGAGTAACCTTGCTAACCTCTGATGCTTAGCCTTAATCTATTGACACATGAGACATCGTCGAACAAAATCCCCAACGTGTCTCTTCATCCCGCTCCGCACTGCAACGGTTCATGATACATCTTCGCGGTCACCCCGATGCACCGCAAAACAAGAACAATGGAATTCCCCGGCGATCTTCCTCTCTCGCCATCAATCGGGGGAACCACAATCCGTCCCCTATACCGAAGATACCATCCGTGTGAATGGCCCAACCCTCGTCACCCGTACCGGCTTGTACTCTATCCCTGATAGACACTATCTCAACGTCTTGCCCCTAAGACTCAATCACTCTACTCAGTAAGGAAGGCATAGCCATTAAACTCCCCAAAACACCCTGAGTTTGTTCACTGTGACGTAGCCGAATCCACCCCACAGCTTCAGCATCAACCACTCCCGGGAAGCCACACTAGCTAGTACTCCCCGTGACTTCCGACTGAGTGCATCAGCCACCACATTTGCCTTACCAGGATGGTACTGCAAAGTGAAGTCATAATTCTCCAGATAAAATAAATCTATTTGCGCTGCCTCATATTGAGGTCCCGTTGAGTAAAGATATACTTCAGACTTTTGTGGTCCGAAAATACCTCAAATTTCTCACCATATAAATAAGGGTGGCCAAGGTCTTCAGCCAAGACTAGAGCTGCCAACCCATGTCATGTAGGGTAATTCCGCCGTGGTTCTTCAACCTGTCAGAACCATAAGCTTACCACTCTCCCGACTACACTGCACACATCCCACTCCGTCCTCGAGGCATTGGCAATATACTATGTACCTTTGTCCCCTTCTTCCGGACTAATGTAATGGGGGAAACATGTAAGCCTCCTTTTTAACTCTTGGAATGCCCTCTCACATGGGTTATCCCACTCATACTTAACCTCCTTCCGAGTCAATCTAGTCATAGGCGCAGCTAATCGGGAGAAGTCCTCAATAAACCTCTTGTAATATTCAAATTACCCCCAAGAAATTGACGATCTCGAAACCCACTTCGGCCCTCCGAACTCCACTGTTTCAATTTTCTGGGTCCACCGACACACCCGGGCCACACTAGGTGTCCTAAAAACTGCACCTGACAAGCCAAACTCGCACTGATTTAACTTGGGCGACAACCGATGCTCGCAAAACCCGGAGAATAATTCGCAATGATCCTCACGCTCCTCCTCATACCGAGCATCAAGATGTTATCAACAAAGACTACAATAACCGATCAGACAGGCCGGGAACACCCAGCGGCGCATGATCCATGAATGTCACTGGCACATTCGTCAATCCGAAAGGCATCATTGTAAACTTAAAATGCCCATACCGCGTCCTAAACGCTGTCTTAGGGATATCTGCCTCCTTAACTCTCAACTAATGCTAATTGGTACGGAGATCTATCTTGGAATAGACCTGCACCCCTCTCAACTGATCAAATAAATCAGCAATCCTCGGTAATGGATACCGATTCTTGATCGTAACCCTGCCTGTCCGTTTAGGCTCCATATACAAGCGAAGGGTCTTATCCTTATTTTCGCAAACAGAACTCCGAGCGCCTCAAGGTGAAGTACTGCCTGACAAAACTACTCTGGCCAAACCAGATCTGACCTCGAAGTTCCTACAACTCAACTAGCCATCTTATGTGAGTCATAGAAATGGGCGACACCAAAAACTCCAACAACAAAGTCTACACCAGGTATGAGTAATCCCTGCAGCTCATCCCAAAAACATCCTCGCACTACAAACCACCAGAGGTAGACTCAAACTCGTCTCACTCGTCCCTGTGGTAGCTCTACTAGCCAACCCATCAACTCCGCTCGTACACTGAGTCGTGATAATCAGTCCGTAAAGCATCATGCTTATCCCCGAACATAACACAACTACCATCCCGTGTAAAGTACAATCCTCCTACGACACGGCCAATGACGACCCGACAGGTCGCCAACCAATCCATGTCAATACGACATCAAACCCATACATGTCCATAACCCGAAGGTCCATCGCGAGAACCCCAGATCTCTAGCTCACAATCCCGACATATCTTATCAACCCCACCTAGTCCCTATGAGAACTCTGCTGCAACCCGCTTTTCCAAGGTCTCAACCTCTAAGCCCAGTTCTTTCACACACAATGCAGTAATGAATGAATGAGATGCACTATAATCAAATAAACTCTCACCCATAAATGAAAGAGCAAGAAAGTACCTTGTATCACCGACTGGTCTACTATCTCAGTCTGTGGGGTAATGGCGTAGACACGCCCCTGAGTCCCTGAAATCCCTACCTGTGGGCCCTATCCTCGACCTTGACGCATAACTTGGCCTCTCTAGCCTGTCTATGAAATCGAAGGTGCTTGTGTAGCACCCGAAGCTTGATACCTGTTCCCTTGACCAATAGTGGGAACAAACTGTGTCCGTGCTGGTCCCACTAATGACTAGGACTGTGGCATCCCAAAACCCCTGATCTCATTTTCCGGCAATCCCTCTTCATATGTCCAAGCCAAGCTGGGCAAGAAACAAAGATCCGCCTCATTCGCTCATGCTCCTACTCTCGCTCTTGGCCCCGATAGCTCTAACTCCCGACCTCGCTCTAATAGCCGAATTGCCCTTGTGATCCCCAAGTCCTCTGGGTCGCTTCCGAAATCGAAGAAGGTCAGTCTCTTCTCTTACCGCATCCGCATCTTGATACTCTTAGCATCAACTATCTCACCCTATGGCCATATAGTTGTCCATATCCCTGTAGAGAGTCCACATTCGCCCGATGGACACCACCCATCCTCAACCCTCACCTCGCCGCATCTGTACACATACTGACCGCAAACTACAATTTCAAGAAACCTAGCCACGCACTCTAGTACTACTACAAGCCCCCATCGCCAAGCCTAGGAACTCTCAGCCTTGACATGCCCTCGGTGTGACGCAGAAAGAACTTGCTCATAAAGAGCTATCTGAAATCCACCCAAGTCATCACCTCCACATTTTTGGAGGTCTTCACCCAATCCCACCATATCAAGGATTCACCCGCTAGCTAAAAAGATGCTAGCCTGATCCGTGTAGTAGCGGAGGTGGTCTCCATGGCCTCTAATACCCTCTCAATCTGACGGAACCAATGGTCATCTACCAATGGGTCCCCTTCTCCCTTGAATGTCTGGGGATGATGCGCCCTAAACCTTTGGAGGTTACTCATTCCTCCCTAACCCCCGGCTACACCAAACTGTACAATAGTGGCGACTATAGCGCCCATGGTCTCCATAAAAGCCTGTGGGTCGAAAACAAGCGCGGTGGGACCATGGTCTTGTGTGACTCCTACTGTCAGCGACTAAACATCTACACCTGTCAAGCACCAAATCTTAGATTTCTTATGCCATGTCATTCGTGATGCATGATCATGAGCAAAAACCCATTATTTTAATCCATTTTGACCTCAGGTTACAAATATACTGTTGATTTTTATGCATAAATATGGAAACCTCACCAATCATATTTTGGTGTGTTTTACAAAAGACAGACTTGGCAAATACAAAGAAAGATCCGGTAAAAATATGACCAGAAATCTAGGTCGCGACAAAACTGGGAGGCTCGACAAAGGACTTAACAAACCAGTAGTTTTTAAGTCAAGACCTAAGTGAGGATGTTGCTGCAAGGTTGACAAAATAAAATCCTAAAATACGTCGCAACTCATTTGTCATATGTCGTAAGAGAAAACAATAAAGATTTAACAAAACTTGGTTGCGACAGAAAATCAAGGTCACGACAAGAAGTGATACTGGGGCCAAGGGAAGGATGTTGCGATAAGAGACAGGATGCGGAGAGAGAGAAAAAGCTTTAAAGAAGGATCTAGTCACGACAATGTTCCGTATGTCGCGACACAGAAAGAAGACAACTTTGGCCGCGATAGAAAAATGATGTCGCGACAAAGAATGATAGCTTCATAAATCGACCAAGTCTCGACAAAGGATTTTCAAGTTGCGACATGATGATGAGATGGAGATATCATTCGAGGTCCCAATGAAGACTTGAGATCTCGACAAGAAAGGATTCTAGGTCAAATGAAAGCTGTGCGACAAGAGAAAAGTTGCTGAGACAGAGAAGGGGTTTCAAAGAAAGATCTTGTCGAGACACCGTACTGTATGTCACGACACCGAAAGAAGACAAATCTGGTCATAATAGATAATTGATGTCATGACAAGGAATGGTTGCTTAATGAACTGGAAAGGTCTCCACAAGGGAATTTGTTGTTGCGACAAAATACAAGCTGAAGACACTAGTTGAGGTCGCGACATGAAAATAGGCTGAACAGTTAAAAGCATGTTGCAACTAAGTTTGAGCAATTGCGACAAGAGCAAAGGTGAGAAGGGTAACCATTCAGTCCCGACCAGAAATAGAAACTGAATTGAGTAAAAATAGTTGTAACTGAGAAATGAGGTTATGACAAGGTGGGAATTAAAAACGTATATTCAAGTTGCGAGCTACCTTTTTGGTTGCAACATAAAGTGTAGCAAGGAAAGAAACGACCTAGTCGTGACCTAAATTACATGTCTGGCTGGGCGAACTGAAACAGATCGCTAATTTTGACGTGAACCCGAATGAAGGCGTATGACAAACAAATGACGCCGCAACATAAAAAGGAAGTCGTGGACCAAGAATCAAATCAAGGTAATAAAATCAGGTCACGACATGAAAACTAAGTCGCGACACAGAACTCAATACAGGGAAGGACAACCAGGTCGCGACATGGAATCGAGGTTGTGACACAAATACTTAGAGACCAGAAAAAGTTGTCACAACAAGAATCATAACTACTTGCAACTGAACTTCGTCACGACACAAAAATTCATGTCGTGACAACCAAATGAAGAAGCTGCAAAGAATGATGTTGTGACAGAAGACATCAGGCCGCGACTCCCTACTACCAAAAACAAAACAAAGAAGGTTGCGACAAGTAATTGAAGTCATGATAGACCTCGCAAGCTCATGACTGCAAACTTAGTCGCGACAAGCTCCTTTAGGTCAGCACTCAATGCGGAGTCGCTTACGAATTAGGTGGAAATCCACTTGAAGCCTTCGAATCAGGCCCAATTGCTAGAAATGTATAAATAGGTGTCTTTGCGTCAGGACGAAGCGGCTCTTCCAGAACCCAGATCTTTAGGGGATTGAAGAAGACTCACTTGTATATTTTTAGAATATATTAGTTAGAATCGTTTGATTTTTATTCAACTAAAGAATCTGGTTCAACTATTAAGCCGGATCAAATAGTGTTCTATCCTCTTTCCACCATCATTTCAATTAATGAAGTCTAGACAATTTCTAGAATTCGTTTCTTTTCAATTTATTACAGTTACATGGGATATGCTTGATCAATATTCCATTGCTGATTATGATTCAGTATTTGAGAAGGGCAGCTTCCACCGGAATGGATCTATTGTTAGTTATAGTCTTTTCTGCATAAATTAGAGGAAATTTCCTAGATTTGGATTTATTTGGTTGATGTTGTTTATGAATTGAATTGTTCACAATATCAGTATCAAATACCCTTTCAAGGACTGTATCCTGCTTTGATTTCCAGGAGGCCTTCTGAGTGACACAGAGATGGAGATTCCCAAGAGCTTGGAACATTCAATTTGAGGGTATGTTAGACTATTATTGAAGAACTAAAGAGCTTTGAGTGTTCACTTCGATAAATTTCCAATTCACTCATCGTTGAAGTTGAAGGGGATTATTTATCAATTTAAATAATCAGAGATTTCTCCTTAATCTGATGGAAAGATCTTGATCATGTGTTAGCTGAGATCTAATCAAGGAAAGGGAAAATCCATCAGATCTAAAGGAGGAGTCATAAACCAATTTGTAGAGGTTTTGCAATGGCCCTACTGGGTAAGAAATCTCGCAGCCTTAAGTGAAATGGGCATGAAGTATTGAGAAAGAAAATACCTGCATCTTATAAAGAGTGTTCAATACAAGTAACCTGGACATATCCATGTCTTTGAAAGAAGCAGGGACCTCTAATTAGTGAATTATGGAAAAATCCAAGCTACATTATTAGGCATCTTTGACAAATCGAGATCCAAAATCAGGATTGAGAAAATCAATGGATTATAATGCGTAAATCGGGTTGCTTCACAGCCAGCTCCTTTACTGTTGTTCATTTCTAGCAAAGAACTGATTCAATCCAGTTTATTTTATTTTTTTTAATTCAAATTTTATTTTAATTAGAGAAATATGATATAGGATTATCTTGTCTTTTAAATTCCATTTTTCAAACCATTACAAGGAGGTGCAAATAGTGTGGATCTTGGAGTAGTTAGGTAGTTGATTCTCAAAATTTTGTCAATCTCTCGAGGGAATGATATCCGAACTTGCATCCACTTGCTACTTGTATGACCCAGCACTTGCAAAGGCCTGTAATTAAACTCATTTATTATTTCCAGAATATAAGACCATTTTCTAATTTTCAAACAACTAGCTCCAATTTTGTTCCCACTGCAGAGGAATTGTAAGGCTATAGTAGAGGTGTTAAAATTGAGTGGTTTAGTCTATACATTAACAGACAAACAATGATGCCAACCACTAATAAATAGTAGTTCCCGAACACCTATGATCATGCTCTCTAACTCTAGTGTTCTTTGTTTTCCATATATATCCAATCATGCATAAATGACAACAACATGCAACACACATCATGTTATACACCAGCACATAAACACAATGCATGCGATGTTCCAATCCTATCTGTGATTGCTGGGTAATCACATACAAATCTAACATCGGTGTGATGCTTATATCGGACACCTTAATGACCATGGCTAAACCGTCCCTCAAGCCCTAGGTACTGTTGTACTATACTACGTACGATTTGTGACACCCACATCCAGGGTCCTGGCTAACAACCCGTCGACACAATGGGTGGGTGTCGGATAACGACCTTCGCACCATCATATCCCGTTTATCACGGATCCATAATTTAACAAAAATCGGACCAAAGTCTCCTACATATAGGAAGCTCTATCAAAATACAACCTGTATAACAATACATCCACATGACCTATCAGGACTCGATATACCATGCGGAATCATTCATGAATCATAAGCGACCGCTCGGCCCGAATTCGGCCGTACACAGAATAGTATACATGCAACTATGTATTGATATGTTCTAGAGTTCAATTATACACTTTTATACAGAATGATATATTAAAACTGATTGTTTCTATTATACATAGTACGAAAATATAGTCCCAGCCACATCAGAGGCTTTCTTCGTATGTGCGATCCAGCATGCGGTCAGCCCGCACACGACTATTACACGAAGGGGTTTACAATGGGGTGAGCAAAGCCCAATGGTGATAATCTCCTACAAGGGTTACTTCCCACCTAAGTGCTCATACAATGATCAAACCAACCCATACACTTCCAAGTGAAAATGTTTACATGAATGTTGTATGTCATGCATGGAATGTCTTCATGCCCATATCCCGAAGTCATTCACGACTCCTCACTTTGATCACATGCCAAGTGTGACATGCAACGCCGTCCACACAGAGGATGTACATTGCAATATGCTTGTAGGAACGCATATATGAGCACCACGTACCATTGTAATATTTTTGGGAGTGTTGTTCAGGATGAAATTGTGAAATGATAATTTATGAACCCGGAATTTGTATTAGAATAAGGGTAAAGTTGTAATTGGCCAAAATGGGACATAAAGGTCATAAGTAAAGAAGATAGTATGCCAAAATAGAAATAACAAGAGTTGATGTGCAAATATTAAAGTGATTAAGGACTTCATTGCAATTAGGAGAAATATGAGACTATAAATAGAGGGTGAGACAAACCAAAATTCATTTTTGGTCTCATTTTGCTAAGGCAAACCGTGGAGAGGGAAGAATAGAGCAAGGAAGAGAAGAGGAAGAAGAGGAAGAAGAGAAGGAGAAGAAGGGGAAGAATTTCAGGTATGGAATCATGTCTTTTGGATTTCTAGGGTTTTGGTATGGAGATTAGTTGCTCCTTGTTCTAGGGTTTTGTGGAGAGATCACATTAACCCTAGAATTCTTGAAGTTTTGTGGGAAAAACTCTAATTGGTATAGAATAAACATGGAATCCATCATAATTATATGGTTTTGTAGGAATTGGTGGGCCTTGGGTTGAATTCTTGGAATTTTTACCTAGGGTTGGTAATAAGAAGTTCCAAATCACCAATTCAAGTGTTGTAGAGTTGTTTTGAGTTAGATTCCATGTTGGTTTTTGAGGTATTATGGAATGGAGAAGTTGTATAAAGAAAAATGGTACCAAAGAGGGCAAAAAGCAGCATTTCTGGGCATAACCACAAAGTGGTGCAGACACAACGAGGGGTGAATGCCGGTGCGATCTGTGAGTGGTGGGGTGCCACCATACGAGGGTGTGTTTGGTACCGGTACCAAACATAGTGGTACCGGTACCACAGCTTCCAAAATGCCCAGATTTTTTGTTGTTTCGCATATTTAAGCCCGAATTTGTACACCGATAGTATGGGAACTTTACTAAATGATTAAGAGAGGTTCAAAGAAGATTGGAACTCACTGAAAAACGTAGCGTACCTCGCCACCTCGGCGAAGCGATTCATTGAGTGTGAGTAAATGTTAGTGACTCAAAGTCTATGAAGTACGTTAAGTTTATATGATTACGCAGACGATTAATGTTTTCGCCGTATTCGTTTGAGTGTGTAGGCTAAAAGCAAAGGCGGGAAAGTTGTGGAGTCGTGCTCAAGTGTTGGTAAACAAAAATGTGAGTGTTCTAAACCTATTTTTCAAATACTAGTATGTTATATTATAAACTGTTTACCTTTGGTAATGGTTTTGATTGTAAAACATATTTGAAAAGCAGTAATGGGTTTAGCAAGAAAAAAGCAAGCAAATGGTTTGAGTTTAAACCATATATGAAAAGCAAACAAGTAATGGTTTTGATGTATTCAACCGTACTTTTTAAAAAGCAAACAGCGATGGTTTGAGTTGTAGAAACCATATTTCAAAAGCGGCAAGCAAGCAAAAGGAATATTTTAAAGCAGACCTAACGAAAATCCTAGTTTAAGCAAGCATACGGTCGAGGTATTGTTAAAATGCGATGCCGCAGCGGTGGTGTTAGGATATCATTCATGCATTTTAGATTTTCCAAGTCGGCAAACTTAGTTCATGCATCATGGCATTTAAAGGAGACCGTGGCACGTACTTGAGTATATAGGGTTAGCACGCTAGCTAGATTATGGTGACGGAGACTAAGGTCAATTCCACCATATTTACCGGAAAAAGGGGAATTGAGACAAGGCTCTTCCACGGTATTGATGTGGACCAGGTCCTTCCACTTAAGAAACACGGTCGATGCCCTAGGCTCTAGTCACATTTTAAAGCAAGCGGTTGATCCCAGGCTCCCGTTTTTATTTTAAAGCAAACGGTTGAGCCTAGGCTCCCGTTTTTATTTTAAAGCAAGCGGTTGAGCCCAAGCTCTCGTGTTTATAAAAATTTTTATAAACTTTTAAAGCAAGAGATTTGAGAAAAGTTTTAGAAACTTTTAAAGCAAAGCAAGGTAAAGCAAGCAAGCAAGAGATTTGAGAAAAATTTTAGAAACTTTTAAAGCAAAGCAAAGCAAAGTAAGCAAGCAAGGCTTATGGAAAATATCTTGTAAAAGAGAGTTTTACAGTTTTGAGATGTTTTCAGAAAAAGCAAACATTTTATAAAGCATACACTCAGCGAGGCTCGTTTAACTCATTATTTTCCACATTTTAAAAACTATTTTCCAGTCTGAGACACGTCGGACTATTTGAGCATAAATTCTCCTGACTTTTGTAACAGTGTTGTTATTAATAATATTTTGTAAGGAAATACTTTGAATTTGTATAATGAAGCATATGTATGTACATAGTGTAGTTTTGTGAAAATGTGTTGAGCCTGAGGCTCTTTTGAAAGAACGTTGTTGGTTGCCATATTTGGAAAAGTGTAAATTGTGTTTACAGGATTTGGAATATGTCCTTTATGCAGCTGATATGCTGCCGAGATTTTACAAAATCCTAAGTGGAGAAAAGGAAAAATTTTTATAGGAGTTTTTCAAAGCAAGCGGCGGGCGACACGCGGGAATTTGGTGTTGGGGTTGCATTTTGGGAATTTTTGTGGGAGTGGCCGGCAGCGCCGCTTGCCCCCCAGTAGAGGTGGGGTGTCATGACGACCGTCTGCACTAATTACCCGAGTGACACCTTATGCGGGGCCCTCATCGGCTCACCGGTACCTAATGCAAGTGCCAATGGGCAACTTGTGCGAGTCAATCAGGCTCTATCCACCTGACTTCAGAAATCACATCTCACGATACTTAGTAAAGTCTTATTTTGGGCAACGGATCTTTTCGGATCACACCGCGGGTCTCTTACACCCATGTTCCAGGCTTTTCATCTAAGGGGATTAACGGCCCCCTTCTTGCTCCGCCCAACACACATTAATTATATTTCACTTTATGCTTTGAACCATGAGTCATTTATTGGACGTTGTCTAATGCAGAGCTTCAGGCTACCCATTCATCGGCTGCCGATGATGGATGACCATACCCATGCACACACACCAATATGCTGATGTCTCTATGCATATGCAATGCTAATGTCATTGCAATTTCTCATGTTGCATGTATGATGCACACTACATTAACCATTCTCATCAATTGTACTTCATGTCAATTACCATGCAAACATATATCGCAAGCATATAAGTTCCATATATTTCATGCCAATATATATATAGATATTGTATCCAGCATATTAGCATCCATCAATTCATGACTAAACAAATAATGTCATACAACCTTCCTTAGGCTAACTCATGGCAATTCCTACCCAATACAATAGCCTACAACATGCCATGCAATGGTCATGTCAAACTATTCACATCGACACAACCAAGAAACCTGCACACTTGGTGCAAAACATAGATTTCAGAAAATTTATGATCACCCACTGTCCTCCACAGGCACATGGCTGGAATCTTGACTCAATAGGCTTTCCATAGAGTCTAAGAACACCTAAAACGGAGTTCGGACGAAGAAGTTATGGTCGTCCGAAGTTGGAGGCCAATAATAAAAAAAAATGACAATTATGTCCCACCCGGGAATTTCCTGCTGCACAGCATAGCTTGCTACTCCACTTTAAATGAATTTCTGAATCTGAAGGGGTCCGAATTTGGATATACCTATTTCAAGGGGATATATTCTTCTATAAGTCTAGTTTTTCCAAAAATTTTATTCACTCAATTCGGATAAGTTATGGCGAGTTATGGCGAGAAGCAAATCCTTAAGTCAAAGGGGAAAGGCGGGCGACACCTCCGCCTGGACACACACACATGCCATGAACATAGATAAACCGAGTAGGAGAAAAACCCTACTTCAAATAGCGTGATTTCCCGAGACACCGCCTTTTCTCAGTTTCCATGAAAACCCGAACCTTGGACCTTGACAAAATCTTGTGATTCCGGTACCCACATGTAAAGCACCTTTAACTCTCAACCTGCCGAGTTCCAACTAGCAAAACCTCGTAAAATCGCCAGAGAAGCTTGCTTTGTTTTCTCCGTCCTCTCTCTCTCTCTCTAACGTTTTGTTCTAGACCAAATTGTGAGATATTTTTTATTTTAGATATTTTCTTTATATTTATACATGAGACACGTGGCTCACATCGCGCCCGTGTGTCCATGACACCGGTCCGTTTTGCCAGAAAACGATTTGTTTAAATGGGTTTAAATTAAGTATATCTTAAATGGACATTCTTTAAATGTTGATATTTTTGGGATTTTCTAAAATTCCATTTTTTGAAGATCCCTCGATGCCCGTCGCCTCGAAGTCAGAAAATCCAGACGAGTCTCGAAATTCAACAAAATTTATTTAGGTGACTAGATTTCGCAAGAAGATTTCAACGGTGAAATACGTTTCATCATCCGAGATATAGAAAAATTACAGGTTTTAGCCTATCCCATTCCGACAAAATTACCATTTTGCCCATCCTATCTAAATTTAAATTTTTTTGTTTTTTTCCGGGTCTTACAATACCATACCAATTTTATCACTTAATGGTGGTTGCTTAAAAGCCTTTTTAATGAAGACTAACACTTTTACACTGGTATATTATATACCATTTCTAGATCACAATAAAATTAATAATTTATATTATTCTCAATATTATTTGTTTTGTGTATATTAATATTGATTTTACTATATATTGTTAAAAGTTCAATATATTTTATTTTGATTGTAAGTCAAAATCTATATTAACATTTATTATAGTTGATTTTAATTATTTTTTTCTTATATCAAAAGTTTGTCCACAATGTCAAATCTCTCAAAATTCAAGTTTATGACATTTGACATTTTAGAAAGGGGTTATCTATCTTAAATCCTTGATGTTAAATAAACTATTAAACTTTTGATGAAAAATATTCAATCTAGTCATATTGGGTTTGAATGATTCCCTGAAGTGAATCAATATCATCTTAAACTCGTGGGCATGGATGAAGATTGATCATGGTTGTGATCATGGAAGAAATTATAAATATCATATTGATGATCCCTTAAATCCTTGGAAAAGGAAAAATTCTCACCACCATAAGTGGATTAATAATGAGGTAAAATGGGAAGTAAATAAGGGACAATCTTTACAAAAACCATGAGAATAATTTCCATATATATGGTATGAAAAGGCATTGATTGCGTACCAGTCGTACACCCGAATATTTGGCTAACCTTTACTAAGTATAATGCTCTCAAATAGAACTAGATTCCATATTAATGATGCATTATATTATAGCAAATCAACAAGAAATTTGCTTAGTTTTAAAGATATCCGCAAAAATGGATATCATATTGAAATTATGAATTAAGGTAATAAAGAAAGTTTATATATTACCTCTATAATTTTTGGGAAAAAGATTGTTGCGGAAAAGCTCCTAGCATTCTCCTCTAGGTTATTTCATACAACCATAAAGCCAATTGAGTCATATGTTGTAATGAACTAGAAGTTTAATGACCCAAAGTGTGACTCCCCTGATTTTCCATTAGGGGTAAAATAAGAAATAAAAATAATTCCATTAATTAAATTAACTGTCAAGGGGATAAGAGTAAGTTCATAGGGTAACCCTATATATAAAAAGAAAAAGAAAAGAGAGATTATTATTTATAAAAATTTCTTTTCCTTGTTTATGCTCTTCCGATTTTTAAACTTCAAAAACTTGAGAAGTCATTGCTAGGGTTTGAAGCATGTATTACAAGAGGTAAGATTTTCTTAAATCTGATTAAAGAAAATAAGAAAAAAAAATTATTTTCGTTCTTCCTTGAGGAGTTGTTTCCGACTCGTAGAATTGTGAGAAAATCTAATGTGACATATCTAGGGTCTGAAGAATTAATTCGAAAGGTAAGATCTTTTCCCTATTTATTTTTCTAGATTTTTGGTTGTAGATTGTTTGATTTTCTATAGGTTTTGATCAACCTTGAAAAAGTCATAATTGTATTAACTTTTATTCCAAAAAAAAAAAAAAAAGGATGAAAATAACTTTGTAAATTGGATTCTTGGGGTGAAAAGGACAAGAACTTTTAGAAAAAAAAAAAAAAAGTTTTGAGATTTGTGTAGAGAGATTATTGACCTTTGAAGAAAAAAAATCGAATAGGTAGATTGGAACAAAATCTCATATTGAAAAAGTTAAGTAAATAAATGAAAAGAAGTATTTAAAGGTAAAGCCATGTTTGGATGAAAAGAAAAAGGAGAATTGTTGAGATGGTGAGGTATTGTATGTGTTTTAGGTGTAATTTAAAAAGTTAAAAGTGTTGGATATTGAGTTCTTGAAATTAAAAAAAAAAAGTAGGGGATCACTAGCTTTATGTATGAGAAATTTAAAAAGAAAAAAGTAGGAGACCACATTTGAAAATAATAATAATAATAAGAATTTCTATTAGGAAATTTAATTCAAAGTAAGAATATAAGTCAAATAAATTAAGGAATTTGAGTTCAATAAAAATTTGAAAACTAGAAAATTTAAATTATTGTCATTAGAAAATTAAAAATACCTATAAAGATAATAATAACTATATAGGGATAAAATATTGAGAATTAATTTTGGAAAGAATACAACTTTGTAAAAATTTATAAATTTATGGACTTTTACTATTATGGAATGGATTAGAAAGTTAAAAGTAATAATAATAATAATAATAATAATAATATTAATATTAGAATATTAATAATTAGAAAGTTTTAGGATTCCTAAACGTATAACCTTTACGTAGGTAAGTATTAATGATATTTCTTCCTTATTATATTAGGATGAGATATTTTCCTTGGAGAAATCGTTCGGCTTTATTACTTCAAGGTTTTCAATACTTCTTTGAGGTAAAGGATTCTAATACAACTTTTTGAAAAATTATTATTATTACTATTATTATATATAAGTGTAAGGGATATTAATGCAGATTTTCAAAAAGAGAATTGTTTGTTTTACATCATTTTGATGATGAAAACTTTTAAACTGAATTATATATATAATCTTGGTTTATGAAAAGTTTTGTTTTTTATTTATTTGATTATCCATGGATCAAACAGTGGTTTTGTGTGATAGTGCTTTCGAGATTTGTTTTGGTTATGAAAGAAAATGTGGAGATATGATGTTTTGTGATTTGAATTATTTGAATGAAATATTTAACTCTGGTTAGTTCGGCCCTGTCAACGGGAATAATAGTTGATATTATTCAGACCTTGTCAATGAGAATAATAGTTGACATTTACATTCCTTGGTGGTGAATGTAATTGATTTGAACCCCAACTTTTAAGGGTTTTGGTTAGAGGTTACTAGTATTAGTAGGGTTTGGTTCCGTCCACCTTAAAAGGAACAATTTGCGGCTAGCCACCCATTTGAAATGTCCCACATGGCTGGGCACCATTTGATGTTTGATGACCAGAGAAAAATATATTTGAAATGTATTTGATTTTAGACTTTGATATGAAAGTGTTTGAATCGAAATTTGATATAAAATTGTTTGGATCACATTTGATATGAAATGGATTTGAGAATGTTTTGAAGGAAATTTTTTAATGTTCCAACTTATTTTTGAATAGAAAGTTTGGTGAAAAACATCTACTATTTATTTTGTGATTGAAATCTTTTGATCCATGAAACTGCTTTAGTATTTCTTACTGGGCTGTGAGCTCATCTTATTCGTTAATTTTTCAAGTACTCTTAGTTCAGGCGAGGAGTGTTGGCTAGGATGAGATTTGTCATCTTTAGGATTTGATTTTGAAAGTCGTTATGGACTTTGTTTAGTTAATGAGTTTATGCTTATTCGGATTGTTTGGTTT
The DNA here is from genome assembly GCA_016808115.1 of Tetrastigma voinierianum. Taxonomy (NCBI): domain Eukaryota; kingdom Viridiplantae; phylum Streptophyta; class Magnoliopsida; order Vitales; family Vitaceae; genus Tetrastigma; species Tetrastigma voinierianum. The sequence goes on along the minus strand of JAEQBH010000222.1, from coordinate 129,894 downwards.
TTGGATTGTGTTAATTGATACTTGAATATTGAGATTGAAGAAAATTTTTGTTAATGCAATCTTGGAATTGAGAATTGATGAATTTAGAAGACTACGCATTAGTTTTCACAGGAATTTGGTAATTGGACACCATCTAGTTACAAAAGAAAAATTGTGTCTTTCGCACTTTGAGTCTTTTCGAGTTTGAGGTGGGAAATGACAGTCATGCCCATGGACCGGGTTTCGAGGCGTGACAAAGTGGTTGTAGCACCCCTTTTCGGTCCGACCCAATTGATGGGTCCAAACCGGATCCGGGATACTTTGATACCACTATATCATTTTATCAAAAACACTTCATTAATATAAGCGTTTTCGTTCTCAAATCTTTGCGGAAGCAATTTGAATTTAGGGCAAGCCCATAAACATTTACAAATTCAATGCAATTCCTTTACAAAATATGTATTTAACCAAAAATGGCATTTTATGCCGTTTATAACACAATATCCAAAATCGTATTCAGATATAAGTACAAAAATAATTCGGGTTGAACTCCTTTTGTTTACAAAACAATGTCATACTAAAAATGGTGAGGATGCGTGTGGCCAGAGAGCATACTCCGTGAACTTTTCTAAATGAACTTTGAGGCTCCTCGACCTTGAATTAAGCTTTCATCATTTGTCTATCACTTTCGGTACTCGTGCATTATTGTGTCATATCTGCTAAGCATTTTCATGCTTAGTGGTTCTACTCTAATTCCATTCTTTTGTTTCAGTTTAAGTCAAATCATGCAATTTTACTAAACAAAACTTTCAAATCTTTTTTGATGATCAATGTCAATACAATACATATACTTATTTCATATACAATCATTTATGATTCATTAATCATTCCAAATATATACTTTCATATACCATAAATCATTTATAACCAAATCATGCATTTCACAATGCTCTTTTCATTTCAATTTACAATCATACTTTTCAATTCCAATATGTCAAAAATCTCAAAATCAATTCAGTTATGCCCTTAACGAATTTAACCTATGTTTTTAGTATATAGGATATCGAAATCATTGGCACGGTCCCGCTGGGCTGTAAGTCGGTATAAAAACATTTGTTTATAAACACGGTTCGAGTTCTGTGGGAACGTTGTTTGGTTATTAAAAATCAATTAGTTAACACTACCCACGTCTTGTCCCATTTGGGAATTTGTTGATCGAAGTGACACATCAATATGTTTTATTTGCGATCTTGCTAATTTGACCCTATTGGTATACCAATCTATCCTTATCTGAAATAAATGGTTAACATTCTATTGAGGCGTTCAAATCCTTTATAGAAAAATCTGATTTAATATGTACGTTTGTATAAACGATTCATTTCAATACCCATGCAATTTTCATATGCAAACATTTCGCGTCAATTGCCTCGAGAATCAATTAAAACAAATCAATATGCTTTTTTATACATTTGAAACGAACATTTCAAATCTTGGAAAGCAGAGAATAGGAGAAGATAGAACAAACGATCTATCTCTTTCTTTTTGCCTTACCCATCAATCTCGGTCCTAGGTTAGGTGATCTCTTTGGCCCACAGCAAATCACCGCATCACATTTAGTAAGCTACTTCTGCCCTTAACGAATATCGCCGGCGCAGTGCCGATCGTTTTTCATTTAGTTTTATCCTTATTTGAACCCCCATTAATCATTTATTAGGGTCCTTAAACTATCGGTGTACAAAAACTAGACTTTCGAAACAAAAATCCAAAATTTTGCCCTCTATGAACAGTAGCTACACCTCTACGTAGCACTGCTACGTTGCGGCGTAGGCCTTCGCCACAGCGTAGCTTTGCTACGCCGTGGTGTACCCGAGGAGTGCCATTTTTGGCACCTTGGCCTCGTCGTGGCATGGGTTCCCTATGATGCGACGTAGGAGCCCGATATGCCCAGATTTCCAGTTTTGCTCTTTTGCGATTTTTCTCCAAAGATCCTCAAAATCCTAAAACAAATCATGGGAATCACTCCCAATAACATCCTAATATCATCCTAAACCAACCATGAGCAAAAACCATGAATAGATTAGGGTTTTTCTAACCCAAAATTCAAATACAACTTTCTAGGGTTTGGTTCTTACCTTAAATCCCTTTGAATTTTCTTCACCCAAGATGCTTGATCACTTGGAAACCAGAAATGGGGATGATCTCCCACCAAAATCACTTCTTCTTGCAAAACCCTAGCTTTTTCTCCTCTCCAACTCTCAAAAACATTTTTGCTCAAATGAGCATTCTAAGACCAAATGTGGTCTAATATCACTTATCATTATAAGGCGTGTTTGGCTTCAATACATTTTGGGTTAATTTACCTCGGTACCTTATAGTACATATATCACTTCCATTTGCACTTAAACACAAACATTTTCTCAAATGACCCTTAGGTCCTTATTTTACACATTTCCATTTTTGCCCTTTTTCACTTGGGTTATTTTTGGGTTCAATCATTTAATCACTTTAGCATATAACATTTAATCATATGCTCACATATTCATTTCACATTTCACAATTTATCAGTTTTCTCGGAAAAATCCAAATTTGGCTCAATTCATACTCGGAATATATAATAAAATTATTATAAAAATTCTATGGTATTTTTGGGGCATTACAGTGGTATAAGAGCAATAGGTTTTGATCCTAATGGGAACTTGTTTAAGTATCTATGGGGATAGATGAGTGATGCATTGGTTAATGTTTCATCTTCGTCTTGTCTAAGTCCTTATCACGCATGCAAATACTATTAGTTAACAAATGTTTCATCTTAGTTAACTAGTTGGTTTCTTGGTAACTAGTTAAAGCTCACTGCACTCTTTTGTATTAATATTATTTGACGGTCTATTAGATATTATTTTCCAATTAACATAATACTCCTTGAAATTTAGGATTTCGATGTGATTTTGAAGATGAACTAAATTGTTTCTTACCTTACCTTATTGGTTGTCTTAGGAAAAAATGATGACTTTCTATTTTCTTAGTTAGCTTGATTTTAGTTTTAAATGAAAGCATATAGACGGACTCTTGTGTGTGGTCTTAGCCTTGCAAGCTATTTCTTAGAATGTTCTTTTTCAAACTTTTATCTCGTGTGATGTATGATGAAAACACAGAAGTTTTGAATAGACATAGTCTTATGTTTGTTATTAATATTTTTTCTGTAGATTTATCGATTTCTATAAATAATTTATCGAGGGACCTCAAGTTCATCCTACTTTTCGTTGACATTGAAGGAAATAAGTTTGACTGTCTAATGACTATGAGCATAGCTAGAGTTGAAAAGCAAATTAGTAATAACTCCTACTTTGACTATTTCATTAGGTTCAAAAGGACTTGTTTTGCATCATGATATCTTTAATTAGGTTTTGGTAGTGTTCCTATGCAACATGGAAAATTTGTAGATATGTGCCTTTAGATATTTGAAGCCCTTAATCTAGAATTCCTTAGCTAACGATTAGGTTCATAAGGTGATTTTTGCACTTATATATGATTGAAAGCATTTTTCTTTGTGGTTAAAGTTATGAAATATTTGTGGATTATGAGAGTTTGAAGTATTTGTTTTCTTATAAAGATTCAAACGAGAAATATATGAGATTGATAGAATTCCTTAAGGACTATAATGATATTATCTCATACTATTAAAAGTAATGAGAAATCTTGCAATGGATACCTTAGCTAGGAAATTAGTTTATTCCTTGGAATTTATTAAAGGTTATCACTAACGATTGCTAAATGATTTGAGATGCTTGCAGGTTTGTACCATAGATTTGACTTTAGAACTTTTATGTTGAATGTCATAGTACAACCAATTGGAAGAATTAAGACCCTATAAGAATGAATTTCAATTAGTTGAACATATGGAATAAGTTACAAAAGATGGTAAAAAAAAAATTGACATTGTTTAATAAGATGATAAGAGACAAATTGGGATAGACTTAATGTCTTAAATTATATGACATAAGGAAACAACTCTTGAAGTGATGTTATTGTTTAGTCTTATTATTTCCCTTAGAGGTATGCAAGTGTCTAAAGATTTGAGATAAAATCTTGGATGGTCAATTATGAAATTAGATATGACAATTTGTGGCTTTAGGTTCAGTGTGTTTGTATATGGTGGTTTACATCAATAGCTAATATGGTTTTGCAACTACCTCGTATTTCATAATGAAGGTGAAAACATATTACCATAGATTTTGTGATACGGTTACCAAGAACCTTAGTTGGTGACAATGCTTATTGTGATAGTTTATTAATTTAAGTTTACTAGTTTTCTATTAGACTAACTTCTCTGTATTAAGAAGATTTGAGAATGCATGATTCTATGATATATGTGATAAGAATTCTTATTTTACTTCTAGATTTTGATTTTGTCCATTAGAAGAAAAAAAATATATATATATATATATATATATATATATATATATATATATATATATATATATATATATATATATATATATATATATATATATATATATATTATGGCACTATGTTGAGTTTTCTTAGTAGCTTCCATATTTAGGATGATGATTAATTGAGGAGAGTAAATCTAAGAAGATTTCGTTGAGACATCTGTTTTCAATTTGGAAAGTAATCAAAATGAGTACTTAGTTAAATTTTCTCGTGATAATGTTTTCATAAACTATCAATGAGATGATACTTTATGAGAGTATATGGTAGGAGACGATGATCCATTATTTGTTATGATCGTAATGGAGGGAAAACTCTTAAGGCTTGACTGGTGCAATTATTCACAAAAATAGTCTCATTAATGGAACCCAAGGAACTCAATATACATAAAGGGTTATGGTGATATCTCAAGTAATATTTGGAATTTGAATTTGGTGATTATATTTTCTTAAAAGCTTGCTTGTTAAGTTGTAGTGAGATTTGGAGAAAAAAAAAAACTAAATCCTTGGTTTATAAGACCGCTCGAAATATTAGAAAGGTGGATGTGTTGATGTATTAAGTAGTCTTACTTCAAAGCTTACTTAAGTTCATAATATATTTTATGTTTTGACTTTGAGGAGAGATGTTCTTGAACACTCTCATATTATGAAATTTGAGCTGGTCACTACTTATTCAGACTTAACATAAGAAAAATATCCAATTAGAGATGTGGATGTAAGAGAACAAGTTGTAGGCTATTGGTAGGAGGAACAACTATAATGATGGAGAAATAATTGAACCAGAAAATGAAGAGAAAATTACATCCAATTCACTAAGGATTGAAGAGGATCAAACTTATGACTAAACTTTTATTAAGGAGGAGAGGATGTGACGCCCCTGATTTTCCATTATGGGTAAAATAGGAAATAAAAATAATTAAATTAATTGTCAAGGGTATAAAGGTAAGTTCATAGGGGAATCCTATGTATAAAAAGAAAGAGAAAAGAGATGATATTTATAAAAATTCTTTCTTTGCGACTTGCCTTCGATTTCTAAACTTCAAGAACTTATGAAGTCATACCTAGGATTTGAAGCATGGATTACAAGAGGTAAGATTTTCCTAAATCTGATTAAAGAAAATAGGAAAAAATTATTTTCTTTCTCCCAAGAGCTGCTTCACTTCAGAAAATTGTAAGAAAATCTACGCGACTGAGATCCGAATAATTAATTCGAAAAGTAAGATCTTTTCCCTATTTATTTTTATAGATTTTTGGTTGTAGATTATTTGATTCTCTATAGGTTTTGATCAACCCTGAAAAAGTCAGAATTGTATTAAGTTTTATTCCAAAAAAAAAAAGATGATGAAAATAACTTTGTAAATGGGATTTTTGGGGTGAAAAGGACAATAACTTTGTGTTTTATGACTTGTGTAGAGAGATTATTTAACTTTAGTGAAAAAAACGACAGGTAGACGAATGTAACTGCATTGAAAATGAAGTAAATAAATGAAAATAAGTCTTTAAATAAAGTCATGTTTGATGAAAGAAAGAGAATTGTTATATACAGGCACAGGCGTGTTTTAGGTACTTGAAAAGTAAAAGTGTTGGATATTGAGTCTGAACAAAAAAGTATAGGGATCCGTGGACCTGCATTTTGCTATTACGTGTTTCCCATTGGAAAAGGCGAGACTCGCTTTTTATTTCAAACCATTTTAGAAAACAAATAGCCGCCACTTATTTTTTGTTTTTATTTTAAAATGCAAAAAACAAAATGTTGTTAAAAACCCTAATGCGACTCTGATAAGAAAAGAACTTAAACTGAGTCTAGGTCCTGGTCAGCATTTATCGAGAAGGTACGATGAAAGTTTAAGATTCTCTTAAGCCCCTAAAGCCTGGTCTCTACTAAACAAATCCAAAAGAAAATACGCTGACTTAATCATCAACTAATGAATACCAAGATAAGCAATAACAATACAAAAGCAAGCAAGACATATATAACAAAGAATCAAGCAAAGTCGATGGCAAAAATGCACCATGAAAGAAGTATCAATTGGGAAACAATATTACAAGTAATACAAAATATAAACTATTCATATCTAATTAGAAATAATATAAATCATATGTCAAATTATTTATTAAAATGATATAATGTCATTCACCTAAGCCAGATTAGGTAAGTATACAAATTAACTACTCAATATTTCATTTATTGAATTGTATAATTAACTATGTGTTTGAAATTTTCAAGACTCGGTTTGGAATTGAAGTTTTGAAAATTGGAAGTTTGAAGATGAAATTTGAAATTGAGATTTTTTTGGGTATTTTAGAAACAGAAATTTTCAAATTAAGACTGGGACAACCGATCTGGAATTAAGATTGAAATTTGAAATGATCGCTGAATTTTTAAATATGGTTTTAAATTTGAAATTAAAACTTTAAAATTGGAAATTGGAAATTGTAGAAAACTTTGTAATAGAATTATGACACTTGATTTTCTTAAATTATATATTTGAAAATTTTGTAATTGAGATTTTATATTTTGAATTTGTAAAACGAAAATTAATTTAATTTTTGAAATATTGATACTTAAAAAAATTGAGAAATGAAAATATAGAATCTTGAAAATTTTTTTAATTTGGGGATTTTATTAAATTAAGGGTGGGTGATAGTTCACATGTTATGAAAATAATGAATATATATATATATATATATATTTTTTTATTTATATATATATATATATATATATATATATATATATATATATATATATATATATATATATATATATGGTATATATATATATATATATATATAAATCAACAACTAATTTTAATTAATAAAACAAAAAAAGGAACAATATAATACAAGGAAAATAAAATAATAAGACTATAAATTAAATGACTAATATAATATATATTGTAAGAATCGAGAAAGTTCCAATTTTTGGAAAAATGGTAAAATCGTAATTTCTCGTCAGTAACCAAATTTATTTAGATCTCGCATGTCAAACGGATTCAATTGCTGAATCGTCAGAAATCTATTAACACGCTAATTTCGTCGACCCGAGACAAATAAATTAACACGCCGGCGCACGCGACGTGTTGTAAAACGATATTTTGGCGTGATGAAAGTCTATATAACATGTACTCAAGGATTCATAAGCTGTATGGAGCAGAGAAATGACGGAAATGGACGGCCGAGATAGTGCCAATGCCAAAATCCAACTGAGATATAGATGGCATTTTAGAACAGTTAGAATGATAACAAAGCCAAAATAATCCAATAGTAAGCCCTTCTTCCAAATTGGAAAAAGAGGCAAACGTACGGGAACAGGAAGATGCGAAACTGAAAAAGCAGGATTTTCTAGAGAGAAGGACCCTTCTCTTCAAGATTTGGGAGATCCATCAAACCCTTCTGCAAAGCAAGGAAAAGCCAGCTGCTTGAGAGGCCTACGATGGACTCGGTTTGTGAAGTTTCACAAACTCCGAGAGGTAGGGTTTTATCCTACTGGGTTTGCTAATTCTTTATTTAAGTGTTTTGTATCAAAAGTCATGGTTTGAGGCCTTAAACTACTGCGGATGTTCCAAATCTAATCGGTGGGCGGAAATTTTGAAACCTATTTGACATCCGTGATCAAGCCACGATTGTTTCGTTGCTAGTTTGCATTTATGTTATAAATGATGCTTGATGTATAAGGCCGAAATGGTCGTGAAATTCGGGTTCACAAAGTGAACCGATGATCGTGAAATTTTAGTATTCAAATACACATCCGGCGGATCAGGCCGTTTCTGGGGTGTTTATTTCATAAATTTATGAATAAATCTTGTGTTGATGGTAAGGAAGCCTAAATGGCTTGAATCAGGTGGAAATGTAATGGTCAGAACTACGCACAGAACTTAGGGTTTCACCGCTCTCGAATAAAGTGTTCACAAAATAATTTTGTGGAAATAATGTTTGGCTGAGTAATTCAAATCGAATTGTCAGGTTGATAATTAGCCCAAGTGAGTTAATTTTCGTGTAATGGATTGTGAAATTACATACATATTTGTGTGATTAAATTATGTAAATGTATATCATGTTATATACATTCACATGTAAGTTATATGAATTATCGAATTAGCATCATGCATTCCATATAGCTAGGCAACTGTAACAACAGAGGAGGCGTGAGGTGATTCCGAGAAAATGGTTTCTGAGGGTTGACTAAAAAACAATAATTACTCCGGGAGGGTAGTCCATATAAAATATCAATCGTCTGAGCTCACTTCAATTGATATACACGGAGGGTCATTCCACTAAATAGAACATCTAGCCTGGCCCACTACTTATATCCGAGTGGTTGTCCACAAATATAAACAAATATCTTTGTTTTGAAAAAATAACGTTTCACGCGCCTGGCAGCCGCCGAGTAAGTCGCAGACTCGGGCCGATGAACTGACGCGCAGAACATTCAAGTATAATGATTTACTAACGACAAGCTTTCACAAAGATTGTGATATGCACTTAGGTGGAGAGTAACCCATTTAGGTGATTCCACTATCGGGCGATAGCTCACCCCGCCGAGGGAATATTTTTCGTGCAATAGGGGGCGCTGAGGACGCACTCTCTAGAGACCGATGAAAGAAAGCCAAGCAGGCTTGTATTATACGCGATATGTATTAGAATTCTAGAATTTCACATATATGTTTGTATAAGAGTATTTTCCTAACTCTGAAACTACATATAGTCGGGATATATTGCCTGAGATATGTGGGGCCCGCCGCCATAATTACCTCACTGACCCTATGGTCAGCTGGATGCGCCGGGATTGTGTTATGTACTCAAGCAGAGCTCCCCCGCACAAATGAGACTCCCGCCCGATTTTCGTGAGATGCTCCAGGTCACCCTAAGATTCACGAAGCCCGCTGGCCGACGGTAGTCAAACCCGACCCCCGTGATTCGGGGGCGCTATAGCTTGGCATCGAGCCAGGCATACGAATACCTGTGTGAGCCTGCGTTCGGGTATCTATCACCACTATGGTTCGACGTTGCCAGGCATGAGATTACCTAGGAAATCACGACAAAACTAGGACACCGTGATTCATGTGTCAGGTGTGTTTTCAGGTGACGGATAATTTGTCAGGTGAAAATATGCATAAATATGAATGATGCGATCATGTATCATAACATATTTCTGTATAAGAGATAAGACAATGTGTGTTGGAAAATTTTGGAAAATTTTAGAAGTTTTTACAAAGTGTATAAACTCGGAACAAAGAGGAGAAATAAATAAATTTGAATAAATTTAGCGTGGGTTTAGCTGATAATAACCTAAAATTTTACAATTTAAGGCTGAACACTAGTTTAGTGTTTGGATCAAGAGGTTTAAGGAGATTTTAGACAAAATGTCAAAATAAAAATAAAAAATAAAAAAAGAGGTGAAGAAAAAATTATTTTTTAAGGTTTTAAGCAATTAGTAAAATTGAAGAAAATTGAATAAAATAACTTATAAATTTATTTGAGTATTCTGAAAATGAGAAAAAATAGACATATATATATTTTTTTTTTCCAAAGGGTTGGAAGAAATGAAAAAAAATAAAAATAAAAATAATGAAAACGAAAAAATTTGGTGTCGACTGATTGGGCTACTACCCAATGGTATTGTGATAGAAAAAAAATTTAATTTAATAAAATAAAATCAAATAAAATGGGACAAAATTTTGAAAAAATGAAATTTTCGAAAATAAAATTTTTGTGGATAAAATTGATTTGAGATGTGAATTAATTGTCTCTGCATCAGATTCGAATAAGGACACCGTGTAGCGAATCGTGATTATGTGAAATGAATAGTGCCCAAAATGTGGTTTGAGCCTTGTGAGATATTGAACTGGGAGCTTCAACTGCTCATTTGACTTGGAGTAGATGGCTAGCTCGAGGGCAAGGACGCAGAGGGCGTCCATGAGGTATCGCCGGCACCATCTGCATTCACCGCCCACCCGCACGGATCGCATACTACGAGGTCAGGGATCAAGGCGGCTACTATCGCACGTGCCAGTGCATAGTCGGAGGTCCTAGTAACCCCAGAGGTTTAGGCGCATCATCCTCCGACATCACAAGGGAGGAGATCCGATGGTAGACCATTGGTTCATACAGATCGAGAAGGTGTTAGAGGCTATGGAGATTACCTCTGACACTACCAAAATTAGACTAGGCTATGCCTGGGGCCTAGAGAGGAGGCCCAAGTATGGTGGAAATGGGCAAGGACCTCAGAGATCTTAGGAGAGCTTTAGGCGTGAGTTTCTCCTAGGGATTAGTGGCAGAATAGTGGATGATATGTCGAGGTTGCGAGTCGAGATCCTGTGACTCACTCCACAAAGGACCCAGATCATGGACATGTTAGAGTTCGATATCATCCCTGCATGGATCGGGCCGACAATTACAAGGTTGTTATCGATCAGGAGGTGAGGGTTACCACCTACACGCAGGATCTGCACTACGTGGTATTTCGTGGTGACAAGAGCGACATTTCGCCTGCACAAGATATCGAGTCCGTGTCGTGACGTTAGCTGGGTTGGCTACAAGCCTTACTTCCCAGAGGACGAGGAGAGACCCGCACTTGATCTACTCTCGAGTGAAAAAGGACATATGTGGACGTTTCCGATGAGTCACTGGACCTTCCACGTAGGTAGATTTCCAGACGAGTTGGCTGACTCCTCGTATTTCGCCCATCTCTATGACCTCGACAGATTGGGCACCAAATGAAGCAGGTGAACTCAAAGTCCACTTCCACAGAGCTACTAGACAAGGGTTCATTAATTGCACTTCACCACATGCCTCCCAAGACTATTTGGCTAAGAAGAAGGACAGGACCCTTCGACTCATGCATTGACTACAGATACCGAACAGGTTACGATCAAGAATCTGGGCACTCATTACCGAGGATTAAATATTTGTTCGACGCTGAGGAGGAGCGTGAGTCTACTCCTAGATGCACCTTTCAGACTGCTACCATCACCCAGGTTAGGAGGATGCACCCCTAAGACAAATACTAGATGCTTACGGGCACTTGAAGTATTTATGATGCCTCTTTGATCGACGAATGCGCCAGCCGGGCATTCATGGGATCTCAAGGCATTGGGTATCTAACCCATTTAGATCGCTTGTCAGGCCGTGGATGACATTTCGATCTACCCCACGAGTGGGAGCATGAGTATCACTGAGGATCAGGGTTACGCTGGTTGGAGACCATCAAACAGACGCCAAGTTCGCAAGTGCGAAGCTAGCTTACCGAGGTGAGATTGGGACACGTGTGCTCAGATCGTGCATGTCAGTGGACCTGCAGAGAAGGTTGATAATGATGAGTCGAGAGACCGACGCCACCTGGTGATACGAGTTTCGGGACAGCCGTATTACAGAGATTCGAGAAACTAGCCAAGTTGTCCATCGTGGCAAGATCGTGACTCTCGCCTACGACACGGACTCCATGGTCAGATGGCCCCGACCATAGAAAGAGAGACGAGATGCTCAAACACTCTCGATGTGTTGCAGCAAAAGGGAGGATCACCTTTCTAGTTCGTGGAAGAGGCAGACTTCGCTTCACGAAGCTTCGTGATTCAGCTGACGGGGCATGTGAGACGAGATCGTTCCTGTGAGACAGGATCCCCGTGACTTCGGGACAACGTATTCCCAGCTAGTCGCATCAAGAGAGCATTTGCCCATTCCTCCACACCCTAAAGATGGGTCGAGGAACCAGCTTTCGCTCGGTGTTATACAAGCACTTCAAGAAAGACGTACAAAGCCAGAGGGGCGCAGTGGGCCGAGGTCGTGGAGAGATCGTGAGTTACGCAACTAAGCGTGGTGAACCTTAAGGTGGCAGAGACATGGTCAAGTGATGCCTGCTTGACATGGCAGCTGACAACCACCCAAGTCACAAGAATCGGGACCCTTAGCCTGTCATACTCCGATAATTCGCTCTCGATTCCTTCCAGCCAGCGTTAAGGCCTTAGAGAAGCCAGTATAGATGTTCTTCCCAGGATGTGGTAAGAGTTGACCTGATAGGTATGCATTACGAAGCAGAGATCTCCTAGACTCGGCTTCATGGTGGACCCCTGGATTGGGGGTGTCACGCATGACATTATGTCAGGTGCACAAAGTAGATCGCACGTAGCCCAAGTGGTGCACGCAGACGGTCATTCACCACTCGTGAGTGTGGGTTGAGTTTGGTCTGGGACTACGCCCACAAAGACTCATTTCGATTCAGAAAATGAAGAGTAATTAAAATGTGTCGGGCAGCCAAAGCAAATGCGAATCCCCAGTGAGAATCTGAGTTGTGGTGGAGAGACCCGTGGAGATATCCGAAATTCCCCGTATGAACAAGGCTTGAAGTAACCGAAGAGTTATGTCATCTCGAGATGAAAAACACACGATCGTGTTACTACGTAAACTTTAGAGTCAAGGATGTGAGCCTTTGAGTGACCCGAGATTTGATACCCCTTTGGAAATCAGATCGCGTTGTCGGTGCCGACAAGGGCTCCTAAGATATGGATGTCATTTATGACATGGACTAGTCGACAGTCCATTGATTGTCACGATTGTGACCTGGGAAGGTCAACTACACACCAAAATGTGGCCAGTAGGTTACATGTTGTATGACAGATAATGTGTTAGAGGACACGCTCGCAAGCATGCATCCCGGTCATAAGTGGAGGAGGAGCACCGTCTCTAGTGGAATTCGCCTACAATAATAGTTATCGCGCAGTATACAAATGGCACCATACAGGCATTGTATGTGGAGCTGCGTAGATTATTTGAGTTGGACCGTGGTGGAAGAGAGCTCCATCACCTGGGTCCCGATTCATTAGAGACACCTCCAGAAGGTGAGCTTGATACAACAAATGGGCCTTCATGGCTCGTGAGCCTAAGAGCTATGATTATGCGACGTCGAATCTCTTAGAGTTCGAGGTCGGGGATCACGCCTTCAAGGTGATGCCTAAGAGAGGAGTAATGCCCTGCAGAAGGAGGAAATTATCACGAGGTTCACTGGGTCTTTCTAGATACTCGAGTAGGCACCGCCAAGATCCACTGGGTTTTACCGCCCAAGACAGTGTCCACGAGGTGTTTCACGTCCATGCCCGTGGCAGAGGTCGCTGCATCCAACTCATGTAGTGGATTGAGACAGATTATGGTCACATCAGGACCTTCGAGGAGGAGCCGGTGTGTATTTTGGATAGCCGTGATCGCTCTTACACGAAGACCGTGAGGGCTAGTGAGGGAAGTGCATGCGCGGCACCATGGGAGTGGAGGAGTCCACGTGGAGCCGCGAGGACACGATGCGTAACATATCCCTTCTTGTTTAAGGATGAAGGTACGTGATTAGTAGTTTAATAATTAATGACGAGTTTACATGCATGGTAGAGTGCACGCTGTATGTCAGAGTGATGTGATCTGTCTTAATTTCGTGACGAAATTTTTGGGCTGATAGGGATATCAGAAGACCGAGAATGCAATTCTTGAAAATGGTAAAATAGTAATTCCGGTCAAAAATCCGAAATTTATTCTCTAGATCTCAGATGAAGAAACGGATTTCACCATTGGAATCGTCTCGCAAAATCTAGCTACCACGTCGACTTCAATAATTTCGAGACAATAATTAACACGCTTTTTCGAGGCATCGCGATTCGGGTGTCGTAAAACGATATTTGATGTGACGAAAGTCACATATAACATGTACTCAGGTGTTTATAAGTTGCATGAGAGAAATGACTTAAATGGACGGCCGTAGATAGTGCTAAATGTCAAAAATCCAAACTTCGGGACATATTGGCATTCAGAATCGCTTAAATGATAATAAAGCCAAAATAACTAATAGTGTCTCTTCTCCAAATTGAAAAAGAGGCAAAAACGTGCTAGAACAGGGGAAGATGCAGAAACAGAAAATGGTGATTTTCTAAAGAGAGAAGGACCTCCTTCTCTCTAGATTGGGAGATCCTCGACCACAAAATCCTTCGTGCCAAGAATAAAAAAATTGTCGATATGAGAGGCTTCAATGCAGGACTCCGTTTTAGGAAGTTTCACAAACCCGAGAGGTAGGGTTGGTCCTACTTGGGTTTTACACTTTATTTAAGTGTTTTGTAATGTTTCGGATGGTTTGAGGCCTTAAACTTGCCGGTTGATCTGCCCAAATCTGTAACCAAGGGAGTTGGAAATTTTGAAAACCTATTTGACATCCGTGTGGATCGTCACACTCATTTTGGGTTGCTAGTTCAGGCATTTATGTTATAAATGATGCTTATGTGTATAAGGCCGGGAATGGTCAGGAAATTCGGTCACAAAGTGAACCGATGATCGGGTGAAATTTATGGAGCCCAAATACACAGTCTGTGACTGTGTTGGGGCTGTTTGGATTTTTATTTCATAAATTTATGAATAAATCTTGTGTTGATGGTATGAAGCCGAAATGGCTTTCTGAATTGTGTGGAAAATGTAATGTGGTTTGGTGGAACTGCAACAAAAGAATCGGGGGAGGGTTTCACCGTTCCTGAATAGTGTTCACAAAATAATTCCTTGCGGAAATAATGTGTTTGGCCTGAAAGTAATTCAAATCGAATTGCTCGTGTTGGATAATTAGTCTAAGTGAGCAATTTTTTGGTGTAATGGATTGTGAAATTACATAACATATTTAAAGTGATTAACTATAAATGTATATCATGTTATATATTCACATGTGTTATATGAATTGTATCGAATTAGCATCATGCATTCCATATAAAATGGGCAATCTCTAGAACAATAGGAGGAGGTGAGGTGATTCTCGAGAATGGTTTCTGAGGTTAATTAAAACAATAATTATCGAGGGTGTCCATATATAAAATATCAATCGCCTGAGTCGGCCCAATTGATATACACTGAGAGTTTCCACTAAATGTAACATCGAGCCGGTCCACCACTTATATTCTGAGCATTGGCTCACAAATATAAACAACATCTTGTTTTGAAAAATAATGTTTTTCATACGTGGCCTAGGCAAGTGTGAGGGAGTCGGTGAGGACTCAGGTATGAGTTGATCACATTCAAGGTGATCACATTTACTTAAATGTATGTTTTCATCGACATTGCATGCACTAAAGAGAAAGAACCCATTTGGTGGTGATTCCACCATCGGGCGATAGCTCACCCTGCCGAGGGAACATTTTTTCACAAGGGCGCTTTGAGAGGACGGCTCTTTGCAGACCATTTGTGGAAAATGGCCATGCTTTGTACATGGTCAGATGACATGTAATAGAATTTAGAATTTTAATATATGTTCAGATAAGAGTATTTTCCCTAACTCTTGAAACTATTGTGGTAGTCAGATATATTGGTCGAGTGATGATGCAAATTCAAGTGGCCATTATTTACTCTCATTTGAATCTGTATTTGGATGCTTGGACAAGTTATAGCCAAGTATGTAGCCCCCATACAAAGGCGACTCCGCTCGATTCCTGTGAGAGATGCTCTGGTCACCCAAGATTCACGAAGCCCGCGGTCGACGGTAGTCAACCGACCCCTGACTGGGGCGCTATATACACAATTAATTAAAAATAACTATATAAAAGAAGAATAAAAGAAAGTCACGAAAAAATACTATATAGACGGGTAAACCTCGGACCGAATCACCCTTTAATGAATCGCTTCCAAAGCCTGATCGTCTCTCTCAAAATCGCCTTACTAAGATTTCTCAAGACAATCTTATTTTAAATCAAACCTTTAAACTTTGAGACCAACTAGGACCTCCCACTCAATGTGAGGAAAGACACATATCTCTTAAAAAAAATAAACTTAAGGAACTAATATGACCTAAATTATGTAAGCTCATGCCTTAATTTATTCTCCAAAAAAAATATTTAATTAAGGGTCATTAGGGTCTCACACTTTTTCAAAGGGAAGAAGTTCTACATAGCTTTCCTCTTTTTCTCTTTTTTTTTTCATGCAGGCTCCTTTTATAAGCAAAGGGAGATCCTCCTTGTTCATTTAATGTGGGATTGCTTCTACAAAGGAAGGAATCCAAAGCCTCAAAATTTGGGGTTTATAAATATGCCCCTCTTCGATAGAGTTCATGAGTGTAATGAACACGGACAATAAAGTAAAACGAAGGTGTGAAAAGTGAGTGAAGCGAGATGAACTCTATCGAAGAAAAAAGAGACCCCAAAAGTGTCAAAGAGGGACACTAAAGCAAAGACAAGAGGGCCCTAGACACCCTAAGGGTAGACAAAAAAAAAAACAAGATAACCTATAGTCCCGTTCATGATATAGATCCAACTCACTCAAGAAGGTCCTCTCAAAGGTGAAACCAGACGAAATCGAACTGTTTAATGCCCGCCCCGCCCATGGGCGTCAGGAATGGCTGCGTAAATGAGACACCACCTATCATGTGAGAAACCGCGATCTAGCAAGCAGAGCACGACAACCGAAATAAACTATGTGGTCAAAGTGTGCGATGATAATCACTCGAATATCGGGTAGTGATATATATCTCCTGATAAAGATGAATTTGAGAGTCTTAAACTATGGGGTAAGGTATCAATGTCCGCCTCAATACAGCAAATGATGCAAATGAAGTCCGAACATCCAATCTATATGAAGGCGTGTCCGGACACTGGGACACGAAGACGGTTCAACGCTTATCCGGGCCGAGCTAGCTAATGGCGCATGAAGTTTGAACATCTGATCCATATAAAGGCTTAAGTCTCAACGCCCTCGATATGCGTAAGACGGTCGAACATCCGATCTACGGTGCGCAAATGTGATACGTATGAAGTCCGAACATCCGATCCATATAGCCAAGTCTCGAACTCCCGATATGCGGCAAAGTCCAAGTCTAATCGCAGGCTAGCAAATGTGATGTAGACGGTTCAACATCTTATCCATATAAAGAAGTCCAATGCCTAATATGCGCATAATGGAAGTCTAACGTCCGACCATTTATGCTAGCCACGCGATACAAACCAAGCCTAAACATCTTATCCATATAAAGCACGGTCAACACTGATATGCAGATGGCAGTCTGAACGCTCGATATGCGTAAGACGGTTCGAACGCGTTTAATCATGCGGTTAGTGAATGTGATGCAATGAAGTCTCAATATTTTATCTATATGCAGCGGTTCATCGCCGATACGCAGGCGACGGTTCGAATCGCTCATCTGTTGAAGAAGCGAATGTGATGCAGATGAAGCTAAAACATTTGATCCACATGAAGGCAAAGTTCAACGCATATGACAGCGTAAAACGGCCTAAACGCCTGACCGGCCGAAAGTAGCGAATGATGCGATGAAGTTCAACATTTTATCCATATGAAGGCTAAGTTCGAACGCCCGATACGTAGGGCGATCTTAAGTCCGAACGTCCGACTACTCTGCATAGAAAATGTGATAAAATGAAGTCCGAACATTTGATCCATATAAAGGCTAAGTTTGAACGCCTCGACACGCAAGACGGTCCAACGCCCGATCTATGGTGCTAGTAAACGTGATACCTGATGAAGTTCCAAATGATCTTATCTACGGCGGATAAATAATGTGATGCAAATGAAGTCCGAACATCTTATCCATGAAGCGGTCCGAATCGCTTCTAATACGCCAGAAGACGGTCCGAATCGCCTGACCGGCCAGGTTAGCAAACGCGATACGCATTTGAGCTCAACATCCGATCCATTTAAAGGCGAAGTCCGAACGCTGTGATACGCAAAAGACTTAAGTCTCGAATCGTTCTGATTCACTAAGGCTAGGCAAATGTGATACGTATGGTTTGAACATCCGATCCATGTAAAGGCGAGTCTGAACGCCGGGACACGCAGAAGACGGTCAACGCTCATCTCGCCGAAGCAAATAATGATAAATGAAGTTCAACATCTCGATCCATACGGCTAAGTCTGAACACCATACGAAGACAAAGTCTCAACGCCCGCCGATACGTAGAAGACAAAGTCTGAACGTCTGATCTAAAGATAGTAAAGGCTAAGTTAGAGGGGCATGCCCTAGTATGACATCCAACAGAAACATGATGAAGTCCAAAAATGTCATAACAATGGCTCATAGTAAAGGCTAAGTTAGAGGGGCATGCCCTAGTATGACATCCAACAGAAACATGATGAAGTCCAAAAATGTCATAACAATGGCTCATATCCTCGATAAGAACTGTCTAGACAAATCCACCACCTCCAAACGATCCCAAAAGATAAGGGATATGCCCCAGTGTGGCATCTATCAAAACATGATGAAATCCCAAAATTTCATAACAAGACTCATCCTCTCGATAACAATCAGATGCATAACCAAACAAATTCATGATAATCCCATGGATAAGGTTGTCATATGACATTTATGCCATCCATCGTAGATGCGTGGAACCCCCAATATCAAAATATGGCTCACATCTCGCCATGAAGAACTGGCCTACACAAACAAACACATCCAAACGATCCCGATGTATAAGTGGTATGGCCCAAAGATCGCATGTCGAGGAACCGCCCAAATCTCTCGCATCCCCCACAACAAAAGGCAATCTCGTCATCCGTAACCTCAACTAGAAATGATCCAAACGCTAGCAAGGCATCTCCTAGAAAAGCCACACAATGTCCAGACATTGACCAAGTCCCTGGATACCTATAAAAGTAAATGTCATTAAAGAAAACATTAAATCCCATGGTCTCAAGAATAACTCAATATGTTCTAACGCTGCATTTGTTTAGTGTATAATAAAAGTAAAAGTATATTTATCCGAAATAAATTAAAGATAAAATAAAATAAAAAGAACTCGAATTAATAATAATACTATAAAATCATTAATTACTAATTCATAGACCTATGATCATAATATAATAAGTTCATATGCCAAAGTAGGAATAAGCATAAGCAAATCAAGAGTAATAGAGAATTGAGACCAAAGAGTAATAAAAGATATTAGAATAAATAAGAAAGAAAATAGTGGAAGAGACAAGTGGGCTCAAGGAAAGAGTGAGGAAGTTTCTCCTCGAGTGGAATAAAGGAATAAGACCAAAATAAATATCTCCTTTGGTCTTGGAGAAAGGGAGCAAAACAATTTATAAGAGAGAAGAGAAGCAGAAAGGAAGGTTACAAGAAGAAGCATAGCAGAAAAGAAAAGAAGAAAGAAGGAAAAGAAAAGCAGAAGGTCACAAGAAGGAACTATGATTGTATAGAAAAATATGGGTGTATGGAATCAGAATATTTGTAATGAATACATTACGTCTTGGGTTGTATGGACCATAGAGTATAGTTTTGTCTAAAACTACGGGAGTGGAAATCTAGTTTGACTAAAAGGTTTGTATACATGGTTTAGAACCCTATCTTGTGTATGGTTTGGTTTGGGAACCCTAAACTCATTTCTTGTAGGGTTGAGTTGAGAAGAGCTCTAAGGATCCTAGATATGTGTTTTAGGAAAGGTCTAGTTGCAGGTTGAACCAAGAAAATTCCTTATGTTTGATCATATAGAGTCTGACCTTAGAACGAAGTTTTGTGTCAGAAATAAAGAAATTGAAGTAAGTCCTTTTTGATAATTTGTAGCCACATCAATTAACTTATTATAGGCCTTGAATTCGATTTAAATTCGTAGACCAAGTTATGGTCCTTACCGAGATCACTCATGCAACTGGCCTGCCGTCCGCCTAGTCAACTACTGATCAGAACGGGGTTTTTTGGTAAGAAATAAAGAGCATTTGAAGTAAGTCCTTCTCGGGAAATTGAGCCACGCCCATAAATTGATGTGAGGCTTTGACTTCACCTGACCTCGTAGACTAATTTATGGTCTTTTTTACTCGACCACAAATGGGTGGAAGTGGTCAGCCCATGCAGGTCGCCAAATGTAGGTCGCCAGACCTCGCCATGCGTAGCTCAACCCGCCATGCAGAGCTCAACCCGTCATGTAGAGCTTAGTTGCCCCGAAGAGCTCACGCCCGTAGAATGAGTCGTCGCAAATTTCGTCACTTCTGGGGCAGCAAATGCCGCCAGTCACTCGCCAGATCACCACGATGACCTCCAACTTAAGGTCATATCTCCTTCGCTTCAACTCCGATTGGTGTTCTCGACTCTCATGGAAAGCCCATCATCGGCGAACGATCCAGTGCCTGAGAAAGATATTAGATGTCAGACCGAGGTGTTAGACTGAGCTCATCACTTCAGCGGCAGCCGCCGGGCTCAGTCACCGCCAAGATCGACGCATGACCTCCAACTCTGGCAATATTCCTTTCGAATCTACTGCGTTCTTTGACCTATGGAGCCACCTCGAGCCAAGAATCCATCCATATGCCTGAGAAAGATATTAGATGTTAGGACTCGAGGTGTTAGACCGAGCTCTGTCACTTTAGTGCAAATTGTCACCTGTGTCAGCTCGTCAAGATTGGATCACGCATGACCTCCAACTTCCTGAAGGTCATATCTCCTTCAACCGCTTCAACTCCGATTTTGCGTTCTCGACTCTATGGAAAGCCCATTGAGTCAAGAATCCATCCATATGCCTGAGAAAGATATTAGATGTCAGATCGAGGTGTTAGACTGAGCTCGTCACTTCAAGCAGCTTGTCACCCAGTCGCTCGTCAAGACCGACGCGCATGACCTCCAACTTCTAAGGTCATATCCTTCGCTTCAACTCCGACTCGTGTTCTCGACTCTATGGAAAGCCTTTGAGCTGGGTATAATACATTCATATGCCTGAGGAGGCTAGTAGATGTCAGACTGAGGTGATAGACCAAGTTTACTGGAGGTCATTCCAGCTCGCCAATTCAGTCAACTCGTCAAAGCTGACGCCCACGCATGACCTCCAACTTCTAAGGTCATATCTCCTTCAAGCCAATCTGACCGGTGTTTCGACTCTAAGTAAAGCCCATTGAGACAAGAATACAGCCATGCTTGGGGTATGATAAAAGTGGAACTCATATTAGGTCCGTAGATAAGGAAAACAAGAAGTAGATATGAACAAGAAATAAGAACATAAGTAGATTTAATATGGGTAAAGCCAATCGAATACATGGTAAGAAAGGAATATAAAAGAAAAGATAAAAGATAAATAGTTCGACATGAAGGGTACATAAGGGCTGGAAGAAGAAGTCTATGTTCAGACTCTAGGGAGATAGAATTACCGATAAAGCACAAGTAAAACAGATGGCAGAACGTATATGTCATAAGATAAGAAGATGTAATTAATAAAGTATATGAAGATAAAAGATGTTACTGTGGAATGGGTACCAGACACCTAATGATAAGTATGTATGAATATAAGAATGAGTAAATGTATAATGATGATAGGTTTATGGGTGCAAATGCTATATGCGCTATATATGATAGAATATGATATGAATATTATAAGAGATGGAATATGAGAAGCAAACATGAACGAAATGTGAGATAGAATGTATATATATGACATGATATGTATGTATTATAAGAGAAATATGAGAACCGTAATATGAAGCTACGATATGAGAACTAATGCAAACTAAAGTAATGATGGTATATATCAGATAAGCAACCGCGATAACAATAGTTAATCATGCTGCGAAATAAGCGTACGTAAAATGTAATAACATTGATCGTCGCTGTAACCCGGTAGCGGGATAGATAGGCCTATAGGGAAGATTCAGCTTGCCGCAGTGATAAAGAACAGATATCGAGGCCCCGCTTGGTCGATGACATAGATCCCGCTTGGATCGCGTGGGCCTGGGGAAGCGTCACCACGGGCCTTCTGCCCCCATGGATGGTTACCGTTCCATACGCTGATGATACCGGCATAATATTATTCTGCAAGACAACAACGCTTTCTCTTTCTACGCTGAGATACTCTTCTGTATATATTAAACATCTTCCTGCAATGGTGTAAAACAAAAGTAAGCTTTAGTCCTATCCGTCTAAGGTTTGCGTGTGCATGAAAAACAAAACAAAATGAAATGAAGAGAATATACATAGATTATAGAAGCATAGTAATCGCTTATGCGATGATAGAGCAGAAGCTAAGTACAAGAAGCAAAGTGTCAATGATACGAAAAGTATACGAACAAGGCGCACATGAAAGAGAAAGTAATATGAAAAGTATAACAGAAAACAAGATATGAAAAATAGTACATGAAATAAGACATGAAACAAGACATGAATACAAAGATAGAAATTAGTGTACATGATAACAAGATCTGAAATAGAACATAACAAATGATATAAATATTAATCATGAAAGTCATATAATGACATGAATATATGATGATATACCTAAAATGACGAGATGGAACATGCTAGAACACATGATAGAAATGCATAAGTGTTAAGAACTATAGAGATAAGTAAAAGATGACAAAGCACATGACAACAGTAAAAGTATAGATAGGAAATATGTTAAAGACAGAGAACATGTGACATGCAATAGAAGGTAAAGATGATGATATAAAATCGTGCCATATGAAATCGATGACATGATATGTATATGTATAAGCTTCTCGAGATTACCACCATTGGTGGTCGTCTGGGCTTATGTTCCAACTAGTTTAAAGACTCGTGCTCTCAATCCGTGTAGGTACAAGGTAAGACAAGGATAAAGTGATGTGACATCCTATATCAAGCAGAGTAGGCCACCAGAGATAGGTGTTTCACCGTATCGTCTGAAGGACCACATTTGTATTAGAAAAGAAAAAATATTGTACATGTATGCGCAACGGGACTCAAGATACGATATGGGACGCTGGCGACACCACTCCAAAGTAGAACTTTATATATGAAAATGATTTCGTTATTACGTAAATTGCTCGTATAACCACGTGTACAAGTTCGGCCGAAAGAACCACAATGAGATTCCCAAACAAAGAAGATATAGTCTCGCACTGACGGCTCGAACCGCCATTCGGCCTGGACGGAACTGGCTTCACACTCGTGGTGGTCTTGGCGACACCTGAATCGTAATGTAGGCTAGGTGAGGTAAAAGAAATGAAGGGAAACTAGGCTCAAACACCCAACGATCAACCCTATGCCCTCACGTGGAATGCCACATGCATAAGAAGTCTCATGAGCCATGTACACAAGAACATCTAATGGAAGTGGTAATAATAATGATGGATGCAAAAAGTAACATGGTGAGATAGGTAAGAGGAAAGGACGTAGAGTGAAACACCAAACTCAACTAATAAACATATGAGGCATAAATGAAATGAGAGGTATGAAGTCAAGGAGATAAATAACAATATGGAAAAACCGATGATGATATGATACAACTACCCAAACTGTGATGGGGAAGACATGTCGCCGACAAAAATGGATGATAGCCAGACACTAACTCTGAGCTCCTAGAGTAAGATCTGGCCATCTCATATACCACTAATAAAATCTCAAAGTAAGCACATGATACTAGGATCTCTGAAACCCACATATGAACTCCCACAAGTAATACATGAATTAAAATATAATGATCCTCATAAATCCACATACGAACTCAAGGAATACTTATACTGAATACATATACGTGTGCATTTATTTATATATTTCTTTTCTTTTCTCTTTTTTTTTGTTTGTTTGTTTGTTTGTTTGTGTGTGTGTGTTTTTTTTTTGTTTTTTTTTTGTGCATAGACTGAATAAAACAATGTGAGGCAAACCATGGCAGTAAACGAACATATCTCCAAGCTGGTTAAAAATAATAAACAAATCTAATGAAATGACATAAGCCTCTCAAACTAAAAGTCTCGAATAAATGTCATATGGGATGACAGACAAACCCTCTATGCAAGAAATGAATAGATCACCAATCTAAGTGGGAAAAATGAGATAGAAAGGTGAAGTCGATAGAAAGAAAGTGGTGAAACATAGAAACTATGAAACGGAGCAGAGCATACAATGAAGTGAATGCTAGAAGCGATGTAGAGAATATGTCAATGTGTCCATAACCTAAGATCCCTAAACTAAGGCATCCACACACCGTAGGGCCCCTATCCTGGGGGTATGAAAGGTAAGTTGTGGCTATAAGAGAAAAAAAATAGACCAAATGTAGCGTGTGAGGCTCCAAATGGCTAGCAAATCCAGAAAAAAATGAGTAACAAGGATAAGGTATACGGCTAACCTAAATGATGGCCACTAACTCGCTAACTGTCTTAAACGTGAAACACTTGATCCATTACTATTGGCTCGAATTGGTTTCATCTAAGTCCATCAACTACAACTCTCCGGGGGTCAACTCTCTAATAATGTAAGGTCCGCCTAGCTTGGCCCAACTTCCTCTAGGGTCGGTGACTAATCCTCTTAGGACTCTCAAAACCAAATCGCCTCGCTGTAGTGGTCTAGGCTTGACCCTCTTTTTGAAAGCATGGGCTATCTTCCTTTGGTAAGACTGAATATGGTCAGCAACTCTCAATCTCCTCTCATCTAACAAGCTAAGCTGATCAAGCCGTGACTGAACCCACTCCGCCTTTGAAATCTGCTGCTCTAGGGCTACTCTCAAGGATCCCATCTCTATCTCAATAGGCAAAACTGCCTCCATGCCATAAACTAGAAAGTAAGGTGTGGCTCCTGTAGACGTGCGAAAGGAGGTGCGATACGCCCATAACGCGAAAGGAAGCTTCTCGGACCAATCAATCTAAAGTCTTAATTATCTTCTACAGAGAATCCTCTTAATATCTTTGCCGCGCCTCTACGTCCCATTTGTCTACTTCAACCATAATGCAGACAACTGGTGATGTCGGATGTCATATCTCCGTAATAAGTGTCAACCTCACCCCTCGAAATGCAATAATCTCTATCCGGAGCATCAACTCACGAGGAACCCCATATCTCGCAGATAATGTGCGACCGATAAAGGCCACTTTCGCGCATTTTAGCTTGCATAAGAAGTGGCCTCCACTTCCACTTCGTGAAATAATCCAATAGCGATCAGAATGAACTCATGACCACTAGAAGACTTCGAGAAATCTTCCCAATAATATCTATGCCCCAGATCAAACGACTGGGCTGCGAGGTCAATACATGCAACTCTGATGGTGGAACGTGTATGAGATCTCCATGCATCTGACACTCTGTACATCTCTGAACAAACTGACAACAATTTGTCTCCATGGTCAACCAAAAATAGCCAATCCTCATAATCTTGCGAGCCAACATATGTCCTCTCCTTATGTGGGTCCACAAACCCGGTGATGACCTCTCTCTATCGCTCGATCAACCGACCCGATCCACACAACAATAACACAAAGATCAACCGTACGCCTATATAGTGTCTCTCCATGTATCACAAAGCGGGTGGCCAACTACCTCAAAGCTCTTCGTCTTTAGCCGCCACGCTCGTGGTATGTGCCATCTAAGAAACTCAAATACGATACCACCTCAGACCATCATCAAACCCCCCGACTCAATTAACAATAAGGTGAACACTTAGCCTCAACTAGCGTGGGGCTAACTACCACACTTCCAGAATGTTAATCATGGAAGTCAGTAGCTAGCATCAATAACCGATTCTACGCCTGTAGGCGAAGGTAGCTCAAGTCGCCAAACCTCCCTACTAGTAACTCTAAATAAGCATGATACGGCCTAAGCTTCACATCTCTCGGGTCTTCCAATCACCCCGATCTGTTTAATCACTAGATTAGAATCACCGAATATCTCCATCCTTCTAATCCCAAGCTCAAGTGTAGTCTCTAACCCAAGGATACATGCCTCATACTCAACAATGTTGTTCGTGGCCGGATAACGATCCACAAAGGCCAAACAAACTGATCTCGGGATATGATCACCATGTGGAGAAATCAATAGAACACCTATCCCATATCCAGAATGGTTAGCCGCACCATCAAAGTACATGCGCCAACCAGACAAACTAGTCACCCCTACGATCTCCTCATCCGGAAAATCATCATCAATCACTTACTATCGCAGAACTCGGCGAGGCCAAGTGATCCGCTAACACACTTTTATGTACTTTGGAGGACATAATCAATATCAAACTCTGGCCAAAAGTACAAGCCATCTCATAAGCTCGCTTCGCTAAACCGGTCTCATAAACAGAGATTTAAAGGATCTAAAACGAGAAACAAGCTACACCTTAATACTCATGTAATGTCTCAATCTCCTGCTGCCCAAACCAAAGCTAAGAAGAAGCGCCTCAATCATAATGTACCTCGCCTCACTCTAACATCCTCTTACTCATAATAGATAGCTCCGCTTCCTCGACATAATCATTAGTTAAAGCAGCATGCACCCTAAAGTGACATCTAAAACTGAAAAATATATCAAAGAGTAGGTCGCCCAAGCAATGGAGGTACCAAACAAAGAGGGAGCACACTTCCTCGATCTACTCAAACGCCCGTTGGCACCGATCATCCAAACCTAGGTTGTTTTTCCTTAGAAGCCTAAGATAGGCTCACAAGTATCCGTCGCCTAACAATAAACCCGTTAATATATTGCAACCTTACCCAAGAAACCCCGCATCTCCTCGTCTTGGCTCATAGGAGACATGTCAAGGATAGCTCGATCTTATCAGATCCGCCCAATACCTCTCACTAATCATGTAGCCTAAGATCTTCCCGTATGACTCCAAAGTACACTTCGATCTCGCCCCTCAATCTAAAGCATCTCGATCCTCCGAAAGCGCCTAGAGTCGCGACAGCTGATCCGCCTCACTGACTTCACAATCATATCATCTACATAGACCTCAACATCCCCGCGGCATCATGTCATAAAACAACAGAGTAGCCGCCTTCGATAGGTAACACCCGCGTTTCAACACCCTAAACGACATGACTTATACTGCAGAGGGTTCCCACTCGATGAAAGATGTCTTCTCCCCGTCCCTGAGCCATCATAACTGATTATAACTAGAGAATCCATCCATAAAGACAACATCAGCATGCTCAAGTAAAGACTATCAACCAAAGATGTCATCATGTGGGAGAGGAAAATCATCCTCAGCTAGCCTTATTGAGATTTCTAAAGTCCACAAACTCTAACCTGCCGCCCTTGGGAACAGTGGTCAACAATGCCGTACCACTCTGGGTATCGACCACCGGGAGCAAGAAGCCAACACTAAGTTGCTTTTGAATCTCCTCCTTCACCTGTAAACTCCATCGAGGGTGTAATCGCCTCAATTTTTGCTTAACCGATCCAGCATGTGGCACAAGTGGTAGATGATGCTGAACTATAGAAGGGTCGAGGTCTGGCATGTCCTCATATGACCACGCAAAAACATCCAAGTATGATCTGAGTAACCTGAGCAAACTATCCCTCTCATCTGTAGACAAAGTGGTACCGATCCTCATCTCTCTAGGTTGGTCCGTTGTACCAAGGTCAACTGTCTCAAGGTCATCAAAAGGAGGTGAAACTCGCTCATCAATAAAGCTATGATCAAGCCTTCGACCGGGTAGCTACCATCAAATCAGCCGCAAAGGCTCATCATCAATATCATGAATCTAAGGATGTAAAGTAATGGAGGTGCACATGCATCAATATCATCAATATAAGAGACAAGAATACTGGAATGCCCAAACTATTGTGATGAAAAGGCAAGTACATCATTGGAACATGAGACAAATCCTGACAAAACATCAAAAGAAAGTGGTGGGTCCACAACATCATACTCTCCCACAACATGTCCAAGAATATCAAGAGATGCAATATCAACAATAACATCACTCGTAATCGCATCATCATCTAAAGCAAGAGGAGCATCCTCATCATCTCTCAAAGCAAGCACACGAAAATAACTATGCGTGAATCCGCTCGAAATGACTAATAACCATCCTGGTAGCCCTCATCATAATCAAGCCGACTACATAACCCCATCAATACCCCATAATCGCCTATCTCATCGAAAGTACATAGCAGCACATTAGACCGCCCGGGAAGGAGAAGCCGATCAAGGTGGTAGAAGCAAGCGAGCCCTACCACACAACCGGTCGCGGAAAATCCGATGCACCAACATGCCGATACTCCGCAGTTCATCAATCGATCCATCTGGGGATGCAATAATGGTTTGAAGCCCTCACAAAATAGTCGCTAACCTTAAACCGGTAAGGACGGCGATAGTCAAATGGAATGTACCAAGTCGAGATCCGACCGCCTCCGCACACGCGCCATGCATCGAAAATCGCCTACCGTACAAATCAAACCAAAGGGTGGGTCGGACCAAAACCGTGATAACCACCACGCCATGCCGACGACGCCCCTAAACTCCAAACCGTGCATGGGCGACATGCTCCCCATCATGTCCAAACGACCGTGGCCGCTGGCGCCGATCAAAATGACATAGTAATCGACCCTACCAAAATCCCCGCTCCACGGCCTATATCTCACGTGCCGAATCCAATCACAAGCAACCATCACCCCATGGCTAATCTCTTAACACCGCTCGTAAGTCAAATGTGCCCCTCCCAGATGAAATAGGTGATCACTGACCATCATGAATGAACTTCACCTTTCAAATGAAGTAAGACGGATACGCCAAGACTATGAACCACGGGCGCCGCAGTTGAAGGATACAGGATCTCAAAACTAAACATAATCCAAAATGACTGGCCCAACTGGTCACTGAGTCAAGGTGCCCATCACCTCTAACAGTAATCATAAGCTCTCACCGCCCGTAGATGGCTCAAAACCCATGTGTCTGGTTATCCTGAAATTGCAAAGGGTGCGGGAGAGGCATTTAGGCGATCCATCGCTTCAAGAGATGACGGAACACGCACGACTCCAACAAACAACCGTATATGCAAAGGTCGAGTGGGTCCAACCCTCCGCTGTGTCATCCTCGAAAACAATGCACCGCTCGACCAATTGTGGAGCATATGTATCAAGCCCTCTCGAGATGTGGCTGGTCAACTCGAATCCGCCGTATCTCTAATCAAAGTCTCTATAGTGTTGGGGAGGCTAACAAACTCCAAATAGAGATACGAGAATGTGTACTTCCGTAGCCGCCGATGATCTCATCATCCTCTCTCACCCCTTCGCTCTCAGTATCAGATCTACGTTTAGATTTAATCGAGGCTACCGTCTAACCACTCTACCTCCTGGGCGATAACATATCGATCTCCGCATCGTCCGTCTCTCGATGTGAGTCAAAATAAAAGGAGTCTCGAACACTATCAGCGCAAAGCTCACCGCCTCTGTGGACCAAATCGGGAGCAATGCTCGACGCTGAAACGACATGTGAGTGAATCTGCTGGCTTGAAAACACCTCATGAACCCCATATTCAAATGCTATGGGCTCCAACCTCTGATCATCCAAAGACAACATATGGATGCGATCCTCGGACTCAACAAAATCAATGGAATGAATACCTCCCACCAAAGGAGGAACCGCATGTGTAGAGTAAGTCGAAAGGGGGTTAGAACTAATGCTATTCTGTCCCAACTGCACAATACCCCCGGTTTCAATCAAGTCCCGTACGCTGCCTCAAAGCAAAGGTAATCGGGA
This sequence comes from Tetrastigma voinierianum, assembly GCA_016808115.1. Classification (NCBI taxonomy): domain Eukaryota; kingdom Viridiplantae; phylum Streptophyta; class Magnoliopsida; order Vitales; family Vitaceae; genus Tetrastigma; species Tetrastigma voinierianum. The sequence continues at coordinate 100,094 of JAEQBH010000222.1, read as the reverse complement.
TTGTGAGTATGTCCGTGGACCTCATGATAAGCACAATGCAGGTCCATCCAAAAATGAGGGTGAACAACTACAGTTGATGGCCCTTTGGCACAATAGACTAAGCAATCCAAGAGGTCATCAATGTCCGAAGACCACCCAAAGGCATCCCTAAACAGCAGAAGTGTCTAAGCCATTCAGCCAAGCCAGATAGAACTGGGCGCTGGGTCTAAGATGAGCACAGTGGTCTCTCCACAACCTGTGCAGCGTAAACTAGGTGTGGTGGAGTATATGGAGCTAGTAACCTAAGCAACTGAGGTGGTATGGAAGGTCTATACTAAACTGAACTCCGGGCGCAAGTCCCCAGGCAACAGATAGATGCATAATCGAGGCCCAGTCCCATGTCTAAAGGAACCGATGGTTCTACCTCCCGGTCTATGTGGATTCAGATGGCTTTCCCTTACTATCGTAAGAGGAAGAACCGACCATAAACCGCACGCCTATACCATCCTCGATACCGTACAATGCCGTCCATCAAAGCCTCAGAATCCATGGGCGCACCCAGACAATCTACAAGACGCTCCAAATGCACCAGTCAGAAACCTCATGATCATGCTAATCAGCTTCTCTAATGGACGATCAACTGACCGAATAACCTTCTCCTCCAATGGGAGATGAATGGCGTAGCGCCCCATGAGCTCCCTGCCTCAGTGCCTCAAGCTCTCCTGTACCGACATATATGACAAGAGTCAGAAGAGAACCGGTCTGATAAACTCATGGGCAAGATCCCTCCAAAGTCGCCTCTCGCGCTGGCATCCAAGGTGGCAAACTACCAGGCTACACCGCTCAACGACAAAGGGGGAACAACATGATCAACTGAGCCTCATCCAAACCCATGCCCCTCATCAACTGACTATCCTCAAATGAGTACGTGACATCCTCCGCCCTCGTATATCGCCCATGTCGCATCCGAAATCTAGCCGAACGGGTCACTGTGTGCACTATCAAATCCATCCCACATATCCATACCTCCTGTAATCCTCAACCCGCCTAAGATCCCGCTCTACTCGTATGTGATCATCAAGCACCGATACCGAACCTGAATAGTCGCATGTGGCCGACTACCTCTCGGCAGACTCCTCTCTCCTCGATAACAACAGGAGTGCCCTGAGGGATAGGCGGCGGTGCCATCTGAGCCATCGATGGAGGTGGAGGTGGAGGTGGAGGTGGAGGTGGAGGTGGAGGTGGTGTCCCCATGTCAAACCAATATCCTCCTGCGCCGGGAAATGGTAAACTGTCTGGGTCAATCCTCTGACCGAGGTCACATCAGATCTCGAGCACAACGATAGCGGTAGCAATCCCTGCCAATAAATCACGATGCGCATTCATATCTATCTGACACACGACCATCTACCTCAACTCTAACCCACGAAGATGGTCCTACCAGGTTAGTGAATCCCGAAAGTGTAATCTAAACAAATGGGGCCGGAGTCCATGTCGAACCAAAAAGAACGCTGCTATAATGAAACTGAAATAAGCAATCCATCACTATGCACAAAACTGCCCCACTGAAACTCAATACTCTGATCAATCTCTGTATACCCTAGAGAGGAAACCAAAATAGAGGAATCTAGATCCATATCATGACAAACCGCCTCAAGGTTCACGTGATGCACCCACGCAGACGGGAGTCCACCCGCAGGATCTAAACTCAACATGGGCGTCAATTATGGCTCTAAAAAGACAAGCAGAAAAGCCTTTAAAGTGTCCCTAGTAGAGCAATCATCTCACAACCTCCTACACGTTCCGAAGAGACTCCGGCACTTCCATGCAAGGTGGTCATCAACTCCACACATGCACTTCGTCAACATCCTAGAGGCGCCCTATGGTAAAGGCTCACTACTCTCAACGCCAAGAATAAACCAAGGTGATGTTGTATGTGCGGGTGCATCCAAAACCTAAACTGCATCTAAACCGTAAAAGGCACACCACACAAAAGTATCCTAAAATCTAGCTCACATACAAGTTCAAGATCTGACTCTCAAAGATCAATATGTCTACGCACCTCTAAAATGTTCACAAACATGGATATAGCCCATCACTGTGACTCTTACTCCTACCACTCAGCTCTGGGTAGGTGCCAAGGAGCAACAAGTCTCCAACTCCAAACACAAAACCAAGAGACACAAAGTCGACGAGACTAGAGATTTGGAGATAAGGGGATACATGTGCATGCATGCGATTACAAGCAATCACGCAGAGAACAAAGAATTATGCAACAGACAATCATGCAAAGCGCAGGTATATCATCCATATCTACACATAATCTAAGTAAGATTATAAGATGAACATGATGTGTATATAACAAACAATGAGAAACAAGTGACATAACAAGATGAAACGTATAACCCACCTCAATGAAGTCAACCAACCAATACTAATGACAAACACTAGACATATGAAAGATACAATCACTAGAAATTCTCAATGTGCTATACACAAAAAGCACAAAAGTATCTATCAATCCAATGATCAAAAGCTAGCATTTTACTGAATTTGTATTTAAGCTTGACCCTCACTGTCCCTAGTGGAGTCGCCATTTTGTGGACCCTGCATTTTTTGCTATTATGTGTTTTCCACTAAAAGGCAAGACTCGTTTTTTATTTTAAAAAAACCATTTTTAGAAAACAGTTTGGAGTCGCCACTTATTTTTGTTTTTTTATTTTAAAATGGAAAACAAAATAAGAAAGCAAAACCCTAAATGTGACTCCTGATAAGAAAAGGCAGGTTTGGGAAAACCGAGTCTAGGTCCGGGGGTCAGGTTACTTATTGGGAAGGTATGATGAAAGCGTATCACCCCTCTAAGCCCCTAAAGTTGGGTCTTCACTAAACAAACTAAAGAAAATATGGCTTTTGACTAATCAACTAATGAATACCGAAGATAAGCGATACTTAATCTGAAAGTATACGAGACGTATATAAATAAATAATCAAACAAAGTCGGATGAGAAAAATGTGTACTTGGACGACATGTTAGAAGCGCTATCAATTGGGAAACAATGTTAGTAAGTAACAAAATCTGAAGTTGTAAATTTGATTAGAAATTTGTTATAAATCATATGTCAAATTATTAATTAAAATGATAAATGGAATGTCGGGCCCCACCCAAGCCTATTTATATGTTACACAAATTAACTCCCCAAAATTCCATTTTATTGGAATTGTAGAATTAACCGTGTGTTTGAAATTTTTGAAGACCGGTTTGGAATTGAAGTTTTCAAAATTGGAAGTTTGAAGATGAAATTTGAAATTTGAGATTTTTTTTGGGACTTTTAGAAATTAGGAATTTTCAAAATTTAAGACTGGAACAACTGAATCTTAGGATTGAGATTTGGAAATTTGAAATTGATCGCTTGAATTTTGAAATTATGAATTTTGTAAATTTGAAATTATAAACTTTAAAATTGGACATTGGAAATTGTGGAACTTAAGTTTTGAAATTATGACACTTGATTTTTGAAATTATGACACTTGAAAATTTGAAATTTGAGATTTGGAGGACTTGAATTTTAAAATTGAAAATTTGAAGTTTAGAAAATAATTTGGAATTTGAATTTTGAAGATTTTGATACTTAAAGTGAAATGAAAATATAGAAACTTGAATTTTTTTAATTTAGGGATTTAATTAAATTAAAGTTCACATATTAGAAAAAATAAGTGAATTTTATATATATATATATATATATATATATATATATATATATATATATATATATATATATATATATATATAAATCTACCGCTAATTTAATTAAATAAACAAAAGCAACAATATACTAGCATAGGAAAATAAAATAATAAGACTATAAATTAAAATGACTAATATAATATATATATCTGAGACAATTAATTAAAAAATAACTATATAAGAAGAATAAAAGAAAGTCAAGAAAAATACCGCAGTAGGCCAGGTAGCTCTACGGACCGAATCACCTCTTAAAAATTTGAAATTTGCCTCCAAAGCGAGTTCGTCTCCAAATTGCACAGAGCAGATTTCCCCAAGCAATCTTATTTTAAATCAAACTTTGAAGCTTTGAGACCAACTAGGACCTCAGCTCAATGTGAGAAGACACATAGTCTCTTAAAAAAAAATTAAACTTAAGGAGTAATAGGACACAAATTATATAAGTTAAATGCGCAATTTATTCGAAAAATATTTAATTAAGGGCCGTGGGTGTTTTTAATTGGAGGCAGTATGGTTTAAAGCTTTTCTGCTTTTCAATCAAGGGGGAGAGGCCCCCTTTTATAGGAAAAGGGAGACCTCTCCCATATGCTGATAATGGATTGCGCCAGCGAATGAAATAATCCCAAGCCTCAAATTTTGGGGTTTATAGGATAAGTATGAGAAGTTTAAAAAGAAAAAAGTAGGGGACCACATTTGAAAAAAATAATAATAATAATTTATATTAGGAAATTTAATTCAAAGTAAGAATATTAGTCATTAAGATAAGACTTGAAAAGAATTTAAGTTCAATAAAAATTTGAAAACTAGCAAATTTAAATTATTGTCATTAGAAAATTAAAAATACCATAAGGATAATAATAACTATATAGGGATAAAATATTGAGAATGAATTTTGGAAAGAATACAACTTTATAAAATTTATGAATTCGGACTTTTACTATTATGGAATTGATTTAGAAAGTTAAAAGTAATAATAATAATAATAATAATAATAATAATAATATTAATATTAGAATAATAATAATTGAAAAGTTTTAGGATTCATAAACCTATAACCTTTACGTAGAAAAGTATTAATGATATTTCTTTCTTATTATATTATGATGAGATATTTTTCTTAGAGAAATCGTTCGGATTTGCTATTTCAAGATTTTCAGTACTTCTTTGAGGTAAGTAGTTATATCAGCTTTTTGAAATATTATTATTATTATTATTATATATATATATATATATATATATATATATATATATATATATATATATATATATATATATATATATATATATAAGTGTAAGGGATATTAATGCAAATTTTCAAAAGAAATTATTTGTTTTTCGTCATTTTGATGATGAAAAATTTTAAAGTTGAATTATATATATAATCTTGGTTTTATAAAAAGTTTTTTTTTTTATTTATTTGATTATCCATAGATCAAACAGTGGTTTTGTATAATAGTACTTTCAAGATTTGTTTTTATTATGAAAAAAAATGTGGAGATATAATTTTTTATGATTTGAATTTTTGAATGAAATATTTGACCTTGGTTGGATTATTGATCAACGGAATAATAGTTTACTATTAGGCCTTGTCACTTGGGAATAACGATTGACCTTTACGTTGTATTAGTGAATGTGGTGATTTGAACCACACAACCTCACAGGGGTTTCGGTTAGAGGTAACTAATACTAGTAGTGTTTGGTTTCATCCACCTTAAAATAAACAATTTGCGGCTAGCCACCCATTTGAAATGTCCCACATGGCTGGGCACCATTTGATGTTTGATGACTAGAGAAAAATATATTTGAAATGTATTTGATTTTAGACTTTGATATGAAAGTGTTTGAATCGAAATTTGATATAAATTATTTGGATCATTTGATGTAAATGGATTTGAGAATGTTTTGAAGGAAATTTTTTAATGTTCCTACTTATTTTTGAATAGAAAGTTTGGTGAAAAACATCTACTATTTGTTTTGTGATTGAAATTTTTTGATCCATGAAACTGTTTTAGTATTTCTTACTAGGCTGTGAGCTCATCCCATTCGTTAATTTTTTAGGTACCCTTAGTTTGGGTAATGAGTGTTGGCTAGGATGAGATTTGTCATCTTTAGGATTTGATTTTGAAATTCGTTATGGACTTTGTTTAGTTAATGAGTTTATACTCATTCGAATTGTTTGGTTTTCATATTGTGTTAATTAATACTTGAATATTGAGACTTAAAAAAAAATTGTTAATGCAATCTTGGAATTGAGAATTGATGAATTTAGAAGGTTGTGCATTAGTTTGACCAGGAATTTGGTAATTGGACACCATCCAGTTACAAAAGAAAATTTGTGTCTTTAGCACTTTTAGCCTTTCGAGTTGAGGTGAAATGTGATCGTACCCATGGGCCGGGTTGGGCGTGACACAAAAGATTTTACTCTTTAGCACCAGCAGGCTAGAGTTACCTGGATCTTGATGAGGCGTATCGTAGAACAATCACATGGACATTCATTAAAGAACCAGAAGATTCTTTTGCCCAATGAATTTTCTTGTGACCCTTGTTCACAAGGTAAATTAATAGCTAAACCACTGCTGATGAAGACCAAATTACCATCATCTACCTAGGGACATGTTATGCATGCTGCAAGTCTAATAAGTATTAGACCAACTTCTTACCATGAGTATTCGCCCCATGAAACATGCAGCTGGTAAACAATAAACCTTTCTCACTTCACGAGATCTTTGGTTGTGCGGTCATCTCCACCGAGTTGCACCTACACAGCAACACTAAAATGGGTCCCCATTGATGAAGACTTGGGATTTATGTAGGTTTTGATTCTCGAATCTATCATAAGATATTTTGAACCCCATAACAAAAAGATATTTTGATAGCTGCGGATTGTCATTTTAATGAGAGTATATTTCCTCCATTATTGAGAGAAAAGTCAGTTCCAGAAGAACAACGATAAATTACTTGGAATGCATCTATAATGTCTCATTTTGATCCTCATACAAATCAATGTGAACTGGAAGTTCAAATGATCATTCATTTGCAAAATATGACAAATCAATTACCATATGTTTTTATTAATATAAAGAAAGTGTCAAAGTCACATATCCCGGCTGCGAATACTCCAGTACGGATTGATGTCCATGAAGGACAATTAGCAAATGAATATAAAATATGCCTGAAGCGTGGGAAACCTATTGGCTCAAAAGATATAACTCCCCGGAAGAGGAGAACACAAATGAGAAGTGATACCCTTAAAGAGGTACATGATAAGCAAAGGCTCACTGTAAAAAGACGTATGATAAGCAAAGCACTGAAGTGGTATATGGTGAACAAGAGGCCCTTGTAGAGGCATATATTGAACAAAAGACCCTTGAAGAGGTTCGAAATAAAGAAATAGCCCCTGAAGAGGCTTAGGTACCTGAAAATTATGAGATATCAATTAGTTATGTGCACAATGAATATAAATGAGATCGAAATGATATTGTTATCAATAATATTTTTGCCTTCCAAGTGGCCTTTGAAATTATAAGAAATAATAAGGACCCCGAACCACAAAATGTGGAAGAATGTTTATATAGAACTAATTGGCCAAAATGGAAAGAAGCTATGTAGGCAAAATTAAACTCATTAATGAGACGATAAGTTTTTGGACCTGTAGTCCAAACACCTAAAGGTGTAAAGCCTGTTAGATACAAATGGGTATTTGTACGAAAGCGCAATGAAAATATTGAGATCATAAGTTATAACGAGTGATTAGTAGCACAAGGTTTCTTGTAGAGACCTGATATTGACTACGAGGAAACATATTATCCTGTCATAGACACAATTACTTTTTGCTTTTTAATAAGCTTAGTAGTCTCTGAAGGACTGGATATGCGTCTCATGAATGTCATCACAACTTATCTATATGGATCCATAGATAATGACATATATATGGATATCCCTGAAGGATTTAAATTGCCTGAAGCAAATAATACAAAGCCTCGTTGTATGTGCTCTATCAAATTACAACAATCTCTATATGAATTAAAGCAATTCGGATGCATGTGGTACAATCGCCTTAGCGAGTATTTATTGAAATAAGGGTATGCAAACAACCCTATATGTCCATGCATCTTTATTAGGAAATCAAAAACCGGATTTGCAATTATTGTTATATATGTTGATGATTTAAATCTTGTTATGACTCCTGAAGGGCACACAAAAACAACAAAATATTTGAAAAAAGAATTTAAAATGAAAGATCTTGGGAAAACAAAATTTTGTCTCTACCTATAGATCGAGCATTTCCCTACTAAAGTTTTGGTTCACCAATCAGCTTATACTAAGAAAATTTTAAAGCGTTTTTATATGGATAAAGCACACCCTTTAAGTTCTCTAATGGTTGTCCGTTCACTTGATGTGAAAAAATGACCCATTTTGCCCTTATGAAAAAGGTGAAATTTTACTTGGTTCTAAAGTACCATATCTTAGTGTCATTGGTGCACTAATGTATCTTGCTAACTGTACTCGTTCAGATATTGTTTGTTCTGTCAATTTATTTGTCAAGTATAGTTCCGCTCCAACCCAAAGACATTGGAATTGTATCAAGCATATATTGCGCTACATTCAAGGAACAACTTATATAGGTACATTTTACTCAAATGAATCAAAGCAATAATTGTTTGGATATTCTGATGCAGGATGCATTTCAGATCCACATAAACCCATATCACAAATAGGGTATGTGTTTAATTGTAATGGACCTACTATTTCTTAGAGATCCTTTAAGCAAACAATGGTGGCTACATCATCGAACCATTCAGATATTATAGCAATTCACGAAGCAAGTCGTGAATGTATATGGCTAAGATCGATGATTCAACATATCCAAGAATCATGCAAACTCCCTCATCAAAGATAATTAAAATAACATTATTTGAAGATAATGTTGCATGCATTGCACAGATCAAAGGAGGTTATATATAAAATAAGATATAACTAAACACATTTCTCCAAAGTTCTTTTATACACATAAACTCTAAAAGAGTGGTGAAATTAAAATTTAACAAATACGCTCAAGTGATAATCTAATAGACTTATTCAAAAAGTCATTGTCAACCTCAATATTCAAAAAGCTAATATACAAGATTGGAATGTGTCAGGCTGAGACGTTAGTGGGGGTTGTGCGCGACATGTCTTAATTATCTTGTACTCTTTTCCGCCAAATCACAGATTTTTTGTCCTATTGGGTTTTGGTAAGTTTTAACGAAGCGGTCATGGTAAGAGCGATTTACAACATCATATGAATATTGTACTCTTTTTCCTTCGCTAGGTTTTATCCCATTGGGTATTACTAGTAAGGTTTTAATGAGACATATTCTTGATGGTGGTTATTCAAGGAGGAGTGTTATACATTAAGGGTTTCTTCATTTGGTGAATAACCACATTCACATAATGTGGCCTTAAGTTCATTAATGAACTCCAATTAATCAAGGCTTCATTGAATGGTTAATTATGACCATCATGAAGTTCTTCCTTTATGAATTTCCTTAATTAACTCCATTCATATGATACATGTATAAAAAAGCCTATAAAATGTTCCCCTTTCCTCCGTGTAAGATTATTCCCAAAGAAAATATAATTCTCTTATTCATCTCTTTTCTCTCTCTTTATTAATTTTCATCTCCCTCTTCACTTTATAAATATAAGATACAAAGATAGCAATACTAGTATCTCTCTAATCATATTTTGTGTTACAATTACACAATTATTTACAACAAACTCTAAATTTATATTTAGTGTGTCAATATGGCAAAGTCGTATGTTGTCTTTTAAAAAAAAAAAAAATCAAAATCCAAAATTAATGCTCATCTTAATTCAAATATATGAGGAGCAACACAAGTATATTCCACTACTAATTATAGATAGTACATCCACTTTTTATATGATTGTACCAGGTATACATAAATCTGTCATCTTAAATTTAAATCTAAATCCAAAACTCGTTTAGTCTTAAAAAAAAATCAAGGTTTTTAATAAAAAAAATCCTTGAATAAATTTATGAAGCTTGTCGAAAAATATTGAAGTGTATGAAGAGTAGTGGTATAACACTTTCAGAAAGAGTTTTTTTAATTTAGAGATCGAAGGTGACTCAAAAATAATGATAAATTGTTATAATAAGAAGATTAATATTCCTAGTCCTATTTTTTTATTAATAGATGATATTTAGAATTTATCGTAAAGTTTAAATATTTATGTTTATCATCATGCCTACAGAAAAGGTAACATAATCGATGACTGTCTTACAAAAAAATGGCTCAATAGTTTAGATTCTAATATTTGATGGTCAAATTTCTCTAAAGATATTATTAATATCAACTTTCATGATTATTATGGGCTTTTTTTCCAATCGTCTTTGATAAATATTCATATTCTTTTCTTTTTTTGGCTCAATCATTTCTCCTTTTCTTTTCTTTCTCTATTCCAAACACACTTTCCAAGCGCCATGGAAATACCTTCTAATGTTTGGAATTTCTTATGATGAAGTTTCAAATTTTGGAAATCACTTATAAAAATTTTAAAAGTCATTTGAAGTTATTTCTAAATTATTATCTGATAGTAAAAAATCATTTTATTAATAATGTTGTACAAGTATTTTTAAGAGAAATATTGTCTGTATAATCGTATCTTATCAAAATCACTTTATAATGTATCGAAAAGTTTTTTACTCTATATATTTCGAGTGATAATATTCATTTTGAAAGTATTTTTAGGAGAATCGACTATCAAAATTTTTTTTTAAACACTATTGAATGATTTTTCAGATTTTTTTATAGTATATACTAAATTTTATTAAATTTATTTGTTTCTAAAAATAATTTTAATTTCAAAAGCGATTCCAAGAACCACAAGCCATTTGGACAAATTTACTTTAAAAATTAAATCAAAATTGATTAATAGAGCTTGGAGTGGGCCGGTCCGGGCTGGGCTGAGCAGGGCGAGTGTGGAGGCCCATTCATCGGCCCATCCATTGGCCCAGGTACTATATAAATTCTCCTTGCATTCGTAGAAATGGAAAAGGAATTCTTCCCGTGAGTCGGTTTGGGAGGGAAGAACATTAAAACGACGTCGTCACCTCATCTTCATCTCCACCTTCACCTGCACTTCTCCATCCATCGCCAGGTAACCCTAACCCTAAGCCTGGATACTTTTTCCTGCTCCTCCTCCATTTGATCTAGGTCGGAAGATAATGGAATTAAAAGCTCGGTTTTATTCTTTTTAGCGTCGAATTTCGTGAAAATTGATTTCCCGTCGATTTGAATTGAATGGTGGTGGCTTAATAATCTGTTCATTTTTTTTTTAACATCTTATTACACTTCTTCAAACAATAATATTTTGCGTTCTGGTTTCAATTGGATAGGAAATTTTTGTTTTTCGTTAAGTCTTACTAAATTCATGTCGTTAGGGTTAAGAATTACCAACAATTCGGTGGATAGAATGCATTTTTCCTGTCGTTTATATATATATGTCAATTTTAGAGATAGTTTCGAGAAAGCATGTTTCCGGTTCCCGATGTTTTACGTCACATAACGTGAGAATATGGTATATCGATTATTGCTGCCTTGCAGGGTGACAATATTATTAGATGGGTGCCAATATTTTCTTTTTGTTTTTATTTTTCTCCGAATGCTAATTTAGATTGTTTTTCTTTTTTGTCGTAGTAAATACGTTCCCAGAACTTTCATTTTTCAATTTTCATTTTATATTATTTGGATTAAGATGTGCTTGTCAGCTTGATGTTATGGTTTTAATGGAAATGGTTTAATTTACAGGAAATATCTGCATTCCCCTGAAGATGTCTTCATTGACTGCAAGTGCTATTGCTATCTCAGCAAAAAGACCACCAGGTATATAGATATCTATCCCAAATTGTTATAGTTCAGTGGCTGAATATGATGTAATGATGTTGTTGTTTTAGTTGTCATTCTATCATTTTCTTGTATGCAATTTTGAAACGGGTGAAGGAGCTAGCTATCTGATTATCCATTATCATTTAGTCATTGGAAGTGCATTAAGATTACTTCTTGTTTTATGCTCTAAATAAGTATTAATCATCATTAGATGTGAATTAAGATACTTTTGTAACTTGTTGATTTATACTTGAGATTAGTGAGGTATCCATGTTGGGCACATTATGTTAGATAGATACTTCATCTGAACTGGAGGAGGTGGTGCAGTTGGGATGAAAGGGGGATACTTCAACAATCATTTGTTTCCCTATATCCCGAGGTTTGGAGAACAAACAAATTTGGCACTTAGAAACACTTCTGCACTTGTGCTTCATGAATGGCTTTATTAAAAAGTTAAATTCTATAGTTTTTTATTCTTTGATCTATCTGTGGTTCGTTTATGATGTTCATGAAAAATATGTTCCACTGACATTTGAATTTTTTAGTTGGTTAATATTTAGATTGTGTTAGTTGGGAAGGTGTTTAAGATGCCCATGTTTTGAACAGAGAATTACTTAATGGCACATTGTTGTTTTCATGCTTCGTTTGGAATCTAAAAGAATGTTCTGCAGATATTGATTTTGCTATTTGGATTAAACTGTGGTGTATTAAAAAGAAAATTTATGGTGCTGATTTGTGGTAGCTTCTTTTTTGAAATCAGAAAGTGAATGCAGGGGCCAAAGTAAGATTCTTGGACCTGCCCCAGTAGGACTTTGCAAACAGTCGCTTTCTTTTGGTAGAAAACTAGCTATTGCTCATACTCGAAAGCAGTTTGCTTCTCTCATATGTGCTTCTGCCCTGGTAAGTTTATTTTTGCATGTTTCCTGTTAGCTGTATATGCACTTTCAGAAAATTGTTAATACTTTCATTTTATAATAATTCAATATGCTATGGGATATTGTTCATCTGGGAAAACTCTGATCTATATTTTCTACAAAGCATAATTCTAGTGTTTTTTTGGGTGTTTAAAGAAAAAGATTGCCGCTCATTGTCCCAGAGATCTTCGATTCCCTAGTTTGAAGTTGAACATGGTTACTACCTCAATCTAATCTCATTTGTGCCAAAATTTTCTATACTTGTCATCTGGGTTAAAGGTGGCATTGGAATCTATCAATAAAAAATTTAGATGTTATGCGCATTCTCATCCCTCTTTTTATGTTTCTTGTATTCTCTTGAGGCGCGACTTTTGTATCTTTTCTTCATATACTTCTTTTTACTTATCAAAGAAAAAAAAAACTCTTTTTTTATGTTCCACCTATATGGCATTCTTTTCTGTGTTTTCCAAGTAACTGTGTTATGTGGGTATCTTATGATAATCACTAACAGTGGAAGTGCGCAAAGTCATCATGATATAAATCACACAGGGACTCTGCATGTTATTTTTTTCCATAGATGCTTGTAATCTACTGTTGATAGACAATATGGGATTTTAATAAGGTCTTAATGTGGCATTTTCTCATTTTAGAATGCTAGATGTGGTGCAGAACAGACCCAAACTGTTACCCGCCAATCATCAACAATTACCATTGCTCCTGTTCAAGGTAACTATCTTAAAATAACCATGCTATCAGTGCATTGCTCAATGTTTGATTGTAAATCGATCTTGTCCATCTTCACCTCACCTAAGGTATCTCCACGAGTTATAGAATCGTTGGCTTCTTTAGTCTGGAGCTAGGATTTTGTTTATAATGGAAAGTTTAAGATAGGGAACTAATTTCTACAGTTAAATGATAAATGAGGCAGTGCTATTTAGGTTAGCTGAACCATGATATTCTTTTGAGCCAACATTTAAGTAATCCCACCTATCCAAGTAAATTATATATCATGTTCAACCACAAGCTTACTAACCCAATAGCAGCAAAAGAATGCTTCAATAGTGTGTGGGTAATCTTGCTGACCTCAAACCTATTATTTCGAAATATTTTTTGGTGGCTTTAAGAAAACATGTGCTCTATTTCTTTGGATAAATGGCACCACCAGTAGAAAATTGACTTCATCTACAGTGTGTATTCTAAGTTTGTCCTTAGACTGTTCAAATTGATAACACTCAATGTGGAATCTTTGGATACAGCACATTGAGATTAGTGTTCACTTCTGTCTCCATTGTTGCAATTCACAAGGTTCATGGAAATAGACTCTTTTCTAATCCCTTAGTTTCATATCTGCATAATCTTCACCGAGTGGAAGCTGGAGATATCACTTACAAAATGTGTGCAAAGATTCATAAAATGCTCTCTTTCCAGCCATATATGCTTTGAACCAACTTTTTCTGCAAACTTCTTAAGTGATTCTACATCTCTTGTGTGGTTTCTCTTTTATAACCAGTTACTTAATTGCATATTCTTTCATTTGTTTAATTTTTTTTCCCTTTATATTCTTGATCAAGATCTGTGAGTGTGTAGGAAAACAAGGTGTGAGTGTAGGGGAGGCATGTGGGGAGGCATGTAGGTTTGCTGATGGTTTTGCCCGGGCAGAGATGGTTCTCCGTCGATTCCAAATCTTTCAAGATAAAGGTGGTGGTGGAAGGCAGAAAGGTTCAAGTGGTCATAACAGAAAGGCGAAAGGGACGAAGCTCTTGGATTCGCTTTGGAGAAGAAGGGGCGAGAATTTTACTCAAGAGTATTGAATCTTTTAGAAAGGAAATGATTAAGAATAGTGAAGGGTTTAGGTGGAGGAGAATGGAAGTGCGATGCAGGTTAGGAAATGATCATGGGCGTTTTATTCTCTGTTCGGTGGCAAATCTAGACGGAAAAAGGCATCAATTGTTCTTCCCTGAAGGAAACGGCCTGATAAATGGGTGGACTTTGGTAGAAGAAGCCCTGCAAGCTACGGGATATAAGGAGGACAAAGGAGAAAAAAGAAAACCAGTAAAGACATCTCTCCTTGGCAAGGTGGAGAAACACAAGGGAGGTCTAACTCTAGATAAATAATTTGCGGAAATAATGACTCCTAGAAGAATAAAGCAAGACACGATTTGGTTGGACATTAGCGATTGTATTTTAAAAGGGGACCTGGGGTTGTTAAAACATGGAGTGGTGGGAAGCTGGAAGTCACAACCAACAACAGACCTGTTATTGACAAAGGTGGAAGCTTGGGCCGAAAGGGCTTGGAGGCTGAAGGGGCACATTTTTCTTCACCCTCTAAACCATAATCTATTCTTCCTGGGTTTTGACTCATCGGAAGAGGCAAACTAGGTCATGGAGGATGGAAGCAGGATCTTTAGGGGTGAAGTGATGCAGTTGGAATGGTGGACCCTGTCAACAGGTTGCACAAGAAGAAAAGGCCAAGAATCATAAGCTTGGATTAGAGTGGTAGGTCTTCCCTTGCATTTGTGAACAGGAGAAATCCTGAAAAAAGTGGGAGATAGCTATGGAGGTTTTGTTGCTCTGGATGAAGAAACAACCTTAAAAACGGATCTTCTTTGGGCAAGAATTCTGGTGAAAATGAATAGCACTGGAAAACCTTCATCGGTCAATTTGCTTGCGGGGGCCAAAAGTTATGAACTCCAAATATGGTGGGAATCCCGACCTTGACAGTAAGCGGAGGCTATATACTTGAAGTAGCGAGCGTCGGGAGCTGCAGCGGAACCGATGGGGAAGGCGATAGAAAACACGGCGTTGGCGGACGCTGCGTGAGGAGCTTAATGGTGACGAGACACATTACTCGAGAAGAATGAGGGGCGTGGGTCGTGGTTTCTTTTGGAAACGTGCGACGTGACGGCTTATCTCAATCGGAGCGTGGTGATTTCCAAGTGGGGTTTACGCATAGTTTGAAATTCAAAACAACGGGGTTTAGGGTGTAGTGTAGGGTTTAAAAGCCCATTTACGGGACCTGATAAGAGGAAGTTCGAGGCCTTAGGTGTGGTGGTAGAAACCCATGCCTATTCAAAGGCCTCCAGGAATACAAAGTCTAATAGCTTTGGGAGCAAACCGTCAGACCCACGGTGAGGACTTCTCAAAAAAAAATTGCTCAAAAGAGTAGCGTGAAGGATGCTGGAAAAATAAAGGGCATGTGAATACTAGTTGTAGTGCCTCGAAGCAGCGGTGCGGTCGAAGAGGGCTTTCAGGATATTTACCAACATAATGCCGGGACGAAGCGAGGATAGCTGCAATATAAGAGTGGGGTTGGTAGAGGAGAGAGTATCCTTGGAACCTGAGGAGTCGAGACGGAAAGAAAGGGAAGCTCATCTACGTAACCGGATAGGGATCAGGCCTCGTGGGTTCCAAGAGAAACCGTGTCATCTGTAGACTTGGGTGTTGTATGTGAAGAAGACGGCTCTTCTGTTAGGGAGAAGGTGCAATGTTATAGGCTTGCTGCCGAAGACTTGTCCAACATAAATGACGATCTCGGGTATAAAATCCAGTTGGGGAGGAAGATCAACCGCTCTCCCAATACTTCAGAGGAGACAACAACAGGCCTAAGGCTCGAAGTAGAAAGGGAAGACGGTACACGCACAGGGAGGAGCATGAGACCAGAGGTTGAAAGATTGGGGAAGGCTAGGAAGGGATGATGCGTCTCCTCGGTAGTCTGCGACAAACTGATCAAACCTCGAGAGAATACACAGCTCGGGTCTGAGTCAAGCCCAGGGCGGATCAGGGTCGGTTGTTTTGACTCGGATCGTGAGTTGGGTCGGGTCCAGGGTTGGCAAGTGGGTTTGGGTCTGGACTATCGGGTGGACCTAAGCCCGATTTCCGCAATGGGCCTCCCTCTTCGTGGGTGAAGCCTTCTGGCCCATGAGGCTGAATGTAGAATGGGGGTTGGAACAAGACGGGGCTACCACTTTCAAGATGCTGTTTGCCTTCAGTTGCAAAAATCCTATCTCGATACTCTAAATGTCGGACAGAGGGAAAAGCCATACACCCAGGGAAGAAGACTGGCTTAGAGGCATCTAGTTAGGAAGATGCATTGCGTAGACAGTGCGGTGACAACCTCTCTCATAGTCTATCCCTACTCATTTCTTTGTTTTTGGCCGTCCCCTGCTACCAGGGGGTTTTTTAGGCCCGGGGGGTATATTTGCGAATAAGGATCTAGAACCACTTAGGGTGATGGCGGCTGACGGTAGGGAATGGGGTTTGGAGTGTTCTGGAGCGATAATTGATGTAGAGGAGGAGCTCGGTGAAGTTGGCGAAGGCGGAGGCCTGAGATGAGTCATCGGAGACCTAGACTACGAGTGGGAAAGTAGTTGTAGCTAAATTTAGCAATTTCTAGGATTACTGCTAAGTGGTTTGAAAATGAGATTTTTGGAATTGCGAGAGAAATTTAGTGGCCCGCAGCAAAATCGCTGCAAGAGAAGAAGGGAAACTTGAGAGTCTCAAATGGCGGAATTAAGAGGCGGGAACCTTGTCAATTATAATGGGAATAAGACAAGAAGGAGGGGAGGATAGGGAACTGCGGTAAAGTTAAAATGAAGATTAAAATTCTATCTTGGAATGTTAATTAGCGTGAATGATACGATAAAGGAAGGTGATCGACAACTTTCTTAAAGTCAGGCGGACGTTTGTTCTATGAAAACTAAGGTCAGAAGATGGGCTATCGATATGTTGGAAGAACAATTTGAGGGTGAATTAGTTGTTTTGAGCGAAGCGTTGAACGTTGTATGAGGGTCCGCATGGGGCATTCTTCTGCTTTGGGATAATAGTCGCATCAGCTTGTTGGATTTTGTGGTTGGTAGATTCTCTGTCTCGTGCTTGTTTAGAATGGTTGAAGATGGGATTCAATGGGCTTTTTCCAAGGTGTATGGTCCGGTTGAGAAAAGACTCGGAGAATCCTTTTGGTAAAACGTTCGATCAAGGTCTTTAGGAAGAACAGTGCGTGTGGCGATTTCAATGGAAATTCTCTATCCCGATGAAGATCTAGAGTGGCGGGATCTCTAATTCCATGAAGGTTTTCAGGCATCACAAATGATCTAGAGTGAGACCTTCAGCCGGGGAGGGCCTTACACTTGGAGGGTGGACTCAGCAGTAGATCAATGTCCCATTTAGGCAATGATTTTTAGTCCTTGGCCCAGGAGAGCCCTTGCAATGGGTGATCCCGGAGATGTCTCCCGAGCTGATCTGATCATTTCCCATTTGTTGGACAGTGATGGTGTCGAGTGGGGCCATCCAGCCTACATTTGAATTGATGTGGTTCTAAATATGAGGATTCAAGAGATCTTGAAAGGGTGGTGGCAAAATCTCCATTTTTACGGTTCCTTCAATTTCATCCTCTTTACAAAATTAAAGGCCCTAAAAGGTATTTTGAAGGCTTGGAACAGAGAAGTTTTTAGGAAAGTCGAGACTAACAAGGAGGATGCCTTATGCAGGGCATCTTTTCAGGGATGATCGAGAAGGAAAGGATCGTCCGAGAAGTTGATGAACGTTGTGCCGTAGCTGATTTCAAAAAGCTAGCCCCTTTGGAGGAGATCTCCTATATTTAAATCCGTAGAGAGACATAGTTGGGCTGAAGGGACGGTGAATCATTTTCATAGATGGCTAACGCCCACAGGCGAAGAAATTGTTTAAAAAGCATTTGCATCAATGGTAGAAAGTTAGACAAGGAGATTGATATCATGATGTGATCGGTGACGCTTCCAAAATTTGCTGGCCCCGTGGTCGAGTCGGCCCTTCGATGAATACTGGACGGCCTATGAGCCACGCGAGGAAACTCGAGGAAGAAACTGGACAAATTTACTGGGTCTTAATAGTGATAAGGCTCCCCTGGTCCCGATGGTTTCCCAAATTTTTCGGGGCTTTTAGTCAGACTTAAAGAAATGAGGTAACAGTTTTTTCAAGGGAGTTTCATGATCGAGCAGACGGTCGCACCCAAATGCGACTTTCTAGTTTTGATCCCAAGAAACAGATCGTAAGACTTTATGATTTATACAATTAGCCTGGAGGCCTTTTACAAGATTTTGACCAAAATGTTAGCCAATAGGATCAAGAGGGTCATGGACAAGGTGATTTCTAAGTCCCAAAATGCTTTCGTAGAGGGGTGATAGATTTTGGACGCTGTTCTGAGCGCCAACGAGATAGTGGATTCAACCTCGGTATGAAAACGATTGTCCAAGCGAGTCGATATGCGAAAGCTATGATAGCATCACCGGAGTTCGTTCCATGTCATGGGCGTGACGGGTTCAAGTGTACCGATGGTCGAAATTGATAGCATGCATCTCCACGCCTTCTCGATCCTCATAAACTGATTCCTCACGGCTTCTTCCCAAGCTCTAGGGGTTTGAGACAGGGTGATCCCCTCTCTCCCTACCTCTTTGTTATCAGAATGGAAGCTCTCAATTGTCTGATAAATCGTGCTATTGAAGAAAACTACCTTTCTGGCAGTAGGATTGCAGACAGGAAAGGGGAGGATTTGACTATCTCCCATCTTCTCTACGCCGATGACACACTCCTCTTTCATGGTATCGATGACCGCCAAAGTTTATAAGTTGGATACCGATGTGGTTCAAGCTACAGTTCGGTTTGAAAAATTGCTAAACAAAAGTGAAATTATCCAAATTTGGGCTCCGTGACTAACGACGAGGAGGCCTCGCAGCCGGGATGTAAAATCGTTCCTTCCCACGTCCCACTTAGGCCTTCCCCTAGGTGCCAAGCATAAGGCTCGTGTTCGGGACCCTGGCCAAGAGAGATTCCGTAAAGAGGTCAAGCCCCGGAAGATTCAATATATTTCTAAGGGTAGCGCAGGTTACGCCACTTAGTATCCCGTCCGCCTCCCAATCTATTATCTTTCTCTTTTCCGAATGCCTCAGAAAGTGTGTGCCAGATTGGAAAGGATTCAAAGGCAGTTCCTTTGGGGGGGGAGCGACCTTGATAAGAAAATCTCTTTAGTGAGCTGGGTCACAGTGTGCTCAGACCAGAGTAAAGCAGGCATTGGGATAAAAAGTTTCTCTAAGATGAATAAGGCCCTACTTTGCAAATGGAGTTGACGGTTTGCCAACGACAAAAATCTTTTTGTATTTCTACGGAGAGAAGGTTATATCTTTGTAAATTTGGTGAGTCCGTGAGGGTTGGCATGCAGTGACTGAGAAGGTGGCTTCCTTGGAACTAGCTTATGGAAGGAAATTAGAAAAGAGTGACTCGGTTTCATCTAGAACGCGGTGTTTGCCCTAGGGGTTGGAAGGAGGATCAACTTCTGGAATGATGTTTAGTGTGGTGAGGAGGCTTTGAGTTCTAGTTTTCCCTCTCTTTTTAATTTAGCTGTGAACAAAGAGGCCAAGGTTGCGGACATCTGGGATAGTAGCGAGGGGGTTGGGTGTTGGTCCCCGACTTTCCCTAAGAATATATATTGACATGAGCTTGAAGAGATGATAAGATTCCCTACAAACTCTTCTTGATCAAAATTTTCGTCCCACGGGTGAGGATAAGCTTTTGTTGAAGAATGTCAAGGAAAAATGGCTCTCTGTTAAGATCATGTATAAAGGTTTTGATATCTCCCCTGCCTTTGATTTCCCATACCGCTTGGTTTGGAATCCAATTGTTCCACCAAAAATTGGAATCTTTGCTTAGGAAGCTGCTTGGGGTAAAGTGCTCACGTTGGATCAACTTAAACGCCGTGGAATGACTTTTGCAAATAGATGTTTTATGTGTGAAGAGGAAGAGGAGAATATGAACCGCTTATTGATTCATTGCAAAAGCTAAAATGTTTATTAGGATCTTTTTTGTCAGTACCAGGTTAGTTGGGTTTTAAATCAATCCTTCACACCCTTTAACTTAAGCAAGAGCAGTTGTAAGGTAAGCGCAAATGGTTAACAGCGCTGTCTTTCAGTACCGGAATCTCTACTGGCGACGTTGAGAAATAGGTTGGTGTTCGAGAACGAGGTCTCTTCTGCCCAAATGATTAAAGCTAACTTTATTTCCAATTTGTGGATTTTGGCTAATCTGTATAGTGTTAATAATACACATTATGTTCTAGATTTTCTCACATGGTTGGGGAGTAGGTAGGGTTTTTGGGTTTGTTTTCTGTTTGTTTTTGTTTTGGCTCCCTTTTGTTCACGACCCGTGTACATTTGGAATCTTTTGCTATCTTTATAATATTTGTTTTTTTACTGATAAAAAAATATTCTTGATCAATTTGATTTTATTTTCCTTTCAGATTGATATTTTCCTTTACATTTTCTTTAGCTGTCACACCCTAGCACCCACATGTAATACTAGTGTTTTCTTTGTTCCATTGGAGATCATTCTCAACCACAAGAAGGACATCTAAAACCAATATCTTTCATATTATTGGAAGTTGTGTTTTGATGGGTTTGGCTTATAATGTTTGACAAATTTTCCAGGTAAGGAAAAGTCACCAGAGCTTGATGATGGCGGGACCGGATTTCCACCTCGCGACGACGGTGATGGAGGTGGTGGTGGAGGGGGCGGAGGCGGCGGCTGGGCCGGGGGTTTCTTCTTTTTTGGCTTTCTTGCTTTCCTCGGCTTCTTGAAGGATAAGGAAAGCGAAGGGCCATACCGAGATAAGCGATGAAGAAGATGATGAAAGAGAAAAATGTGTAAGAATACAAAAAAATATGAAGGCTTCAACTCCATTCATGTTCTAGCTTCGTGTTTTTTTTAGGGCTGTATTCTTTTTTGGCACAAAAAAATGATAGCTATTTGCAACGGTACCATGGTCTAAGTTTGACAATGTGTTGTTATCCTGAAACTACCCAAAAAAACAAAAAGATAAAGATAAAGAAAAAACATATAGAATTTTTTTATTAATATCAAACATTGAATATGTTTTGGAATGAACCTTCACTAGGGCTTTGCTTGGATTGGGTTTTGAATCCTTATAATATTTTGTCATATATATTTTGATATTTGATATAGTTGAAGGAAGTAAGTGGGTTTCACATAATATGTGAAATTCTAATTTCGTTTGAGAAAGTCATATGGTAGAAACATTCAACCTTTAAATAGGCAAGGGATAGGGAGGGGTACGGTTCCGGTTTGAGTCTAGTGGGACAGTCTAGTTCAATGTAACAGTTTATTTAGCCTTGGAAAAAAGAAAAAAAAAAACTCGTTAGGAAACAAATTTTTGTTTTTGAAGAAAAAAATAAGTTTATTGATTTCGATTAGTAATACATTGATAGGAACATAGAATTAAAATAACTAAAAATATATGACGATGAAATAGCATTCGGGATAATAAGCGCTAATGAAGCAGCCAAAATACATATATTTGTGATTGAGTTTTCACGTATTGATATTCTATATTATGATTAGAATATCTTTGACTTGATTACATGATATCACAATGATTATTGATTTGATTTAACTTTATCTACGTCGTATATATTTTTCTTTTGTTTGAATTGTCGAATAAAAATAAATGTCGATGATAAAGCCGAGCCAGTCGTCTTAAATGATACGATCATTTCATTAAATATAAAGGCCACGGCGGTAATGACAACTCATAGCGAAAACGACTGTAATAGCTTATGCCGGCTTAACAATAACCCTTACAGCATAACTTGTACAATCAGCACTTGCAGCGATGCCATCAAGAAAAAATATATATAAAAGTATAAGATTCTTAAGCCTTTATTGGGAAAAGATATGTAGAGATGTGATTTCAGGCAAATAATGATAAACAAATCACCCCTTCTTACTTTTATTGAGAAAAAGTTAAGAAAAAAAGAGAGGCTAGAGTTTTTGCAATTATGCTTTCATTGAGAAACAAATTAATAATTTATTTTAATACTAATAGTATGAATAATATTATTTAATATATATGGCTTGTAATATGATTTATAGTATATATTAAGTATAAGAAATAGCCTATATTTATGTTTCAATATTTGTTTCAAATAATTTAATTTAATGTTTTTGTTGAAAATATTTTTCTAAATTCTCATCCTTTTCAGATTTACAAAATTGATAACGTATATTCATATTTTTATATTTTCTATGTACATAATCAATTATGTAAATACCTTTAATTTTTAAAATCATTTAAATTTAATTCCTTTTTTTACATTTATTCAATTGCATTGTATCGTTGTGGTATTATGGAGATTCAAACATGGTCCTTCCTATACCGGACAAACCCTTAAAAATTTAATACCCATTTAAAAATGATGTATCTAAGTTTGTTTTGTTTTTTTTCCATTTCAAATATCTTTGAAATTCCCAAACGCTTTTAATTTATATCAGTTCTAATTAAATTATAGTAACCCTTAAAACTTGGCTCAAGTGATGAAGGAATGGGACGGGTT
This sequence comes from Tetrastigma voinierianum, assembly GCA_016808115.1. Lineage (NCBI taxonomy): Eukaryota > Viridiplantae > Streptophyta > Magnoliopsida > Vitales > Vitaceae > Tetrastigma > Tetrastigma voinierianum. Next base: position 77,194 of record JAEQBH010000222.1, on the reverse strand, counting down.
TATGGGAAATCTCATATTCGAATTCAAGATCAGAGAATCCAAGAACAAAATAATAAAGTACTACAACTATATAATGCAAATGAATATAAGTTAAAAAAATAAATAAACGGGAGCAAATTAAAACCTAACCGGTTTATTTATTAACCAAACTCGCCAAACATTAATTCCGTTATAAAAATCGGGTCCATAGGCTTTTTTCTTTTGTAAAAGTGAAGCGCAAGAAAATAATTTTTACATTGTATGGTTAGCCTACATTTAAGATAAAACAAACTTGAGTAACATTTATTTTTGTAAGAGAGCACGTAATGGTAAGTCTTTGTTAGAAATTATTTATGTTTGGATACATATTTTAAAAAACGTTTATGCATTATTTTAAAGTGTTTGGATGCAATACTAGATAAACACTTATAACAACTAAAATTATTAAAAACATCATCATAAACACTTATGAAATTGAAGTATTTGAATAAAAAAACGAAAAACTAAATAACTAAAAATTAATATTATATATATATATATATATAAAGATTCATTATATACTGCGAAAAGCATTATATTACAGAATATAAATCTCTAATATAAAAAATAGATAATGAATAATTATCTCATCTTCACTTTTGTTTCATATGCCTCAAAGAAATTATAAAAACTAAAATATTATTGGTTGTTTCTTTATTAAAATATTTGGGACGCTTTATATAAATTGGAACGTGGTGTACCATAAATCACAAATATTTCCAAAACAAAATAAGAAACATCATTAGTGTTTCCATCATCATCAATATCATTCTTTCCTTCATCAATATAATATTTTTATATTTTTTAATTATATTTCATAACTTTTTCCTATTTTTTACATAAATTTTTTAATTTGTTTTCTATTTTTTCATTATTTTTCAGATTTTTTTTTCCCTATTTTACATAATTTAAAAAAATTACTTATTTTTACATAAATTTTTGGAATTTTTTTCTATATTTTATTATTTTTCTGAATTTTTTTTCCTATTTTCAACATAAAATTTTCAAAAAAATTACTTATTTTTTACATAATTTGTTCATAATTTCTTTTCTATTTTTTTTACATAATTTATCAAAATAACAGTTTTGTAATTAAGATTATCACTTTTTAGGCTTTGCATAAACTTTTTTAAGTTTATTTTGATAAGCTTTTCCACGATCTTTATTGAAAAAAACTAAAAATGGCTTATAGGAAGATTATAAGTTATTTTCATATACTCTTTCAAACACCTATAATTTTTATTAAAAGTACTTATTTGATAAGATAAACTCAAATAAACTGTAAATAATCTTTCCTAAACACACCTTAAATATAAATTATGTGGGTACCATGACGCTGAGCCCAAACCCCACTGCTCAGATAGGCGGCGCGCCAGGCCATTGCTTGGCAGCCTCATGAAGCTGACTACAGGCGACTTTATTCTGGCTAAAGAAATACGCATGGGAGCCGCCCGAGACGAGACGATCTAAAGGCCGTGTGGGATCCAGGAGTCCCCGACGAGCCGCCTCACCACATATGGGGAAAATCTTGCAAATGTATTTATCCTTAAATTTCCTAATTTCTAAATCATTTATTTTGAAGGATAATCCTTCATAAGGAAAAACATATATTATCCCTTAAAAGGATAATCTTTGGTAAGGAAAAACAGATCTTATCCCATAAAAGGATAATCCTTGATAAGGAGAAAAGGATAATCCTTGATAAGGAGAAACATATCTTATCCCATAAGAGGATAATCCTTAATAAGGAAAAACATATATTATTCCTAAAATAAGAACGGAGATTTAGGAACCAAACCCTATAAATTGGGAAGATGCCCCACAGAAGAAGGTATGCAATTCCTACTATTTCAACCTCTTTCTTCTTCTACCATATTGTGTTAATCATCGGAGGCAGCCGTCGCGCACGTCGGATCGCCCTTTTTGAGTTCACATTGCGTCGCGAGATGCCCACGTAATCGGGGCAGGAGCAAGTTGGTTCTTACAATTAGTAGCCGTCGAGAAATAGAACAAATTCTGCCCAGAAGCGATTAGCAAGAGCTTAGCTCAAGCAGTGTCCGATGGCCCTGCGTCGTTTTTGGAGCTGGTCGATCCCATTCCACATCGTCGTCGGGGTAGTCGCGATGTCCATGCAACGCGTGATCGACCGCCCGGAAAGGTAAATTCCTCCGTCGGCGTCAAGGTAGGGAAGGAGAGTGAAGGCAGGAAGGAGTTTGCAGAAGAATGCATGTTGACCGATTGCGGGGACTCGGATCGGGAATCAGTAAACCTAGAATGGCCCAGTAATAAAGCTGCTAAAATATCCTCTATCAATCTTTGAAGCCCAGCTCACTATAAAAGTCAGGATGTGTGATAAATGACATGTCGGCGGTACTTAAGATTACATCAGCAGTGCATATCAAAAAAAAAAAAAAAGAAAGTCCGGATGGTGTGGCCTTGATACGGGGGTCAGTTGACTACGTCAACTGTGGGAACCTAGAGTGGAGGTCGGGTTACTTGACGCCACTTGAGAACATCGAGACGGAGTCTCCTTTATACGGGAGCTCTACCCCCCGAATACACCTTTTTGCATATCATGTCCCAAACAATCAATATGCAATATAATCTCCAACATGAGTAAAAAATGCCTCTTGGAAACCATAAACCAATACTTTCATAAAATCAATTATCATAACTATTGCTTCAATTATCTCCCGATAACCAATAGTTGATAACACTTTTTATTTTATACAAACATATATTAAAACCTACAATTCTAATACTGATGTGTCCAAAAATATCAATACAAGCAGGAAGCTATTTAAAGGCCAACCTCAAAATGAGATTGTCCTCCTCGGCGCTGGCTGTACTGAAAAATAGGGGGGTCCCACGACGGGGTGAGCTAAGCTCGGTGGGAGGGGCTCAGCCTGAGGTAAGGTTTCTTCGTAGCTGGTGCGAGTCTGTCTTGCAGTAAAACCAGCTCAAGTAAATACATGATCCTCTTGAGATATGCACATGTCATCCCCATGTCACGAGTCCTCACGAGCTTCGCTCCACCAGCTGCAAGCGTATGTGAGAAATATTGATTTTGAGAAACAAAATCCGTTTTTCTTGAAAATACACTACCGAAATGTTCGGTAAAATAATGGACTACCCTCAGGAATTGGTGGTTGGTGACTTTCGAGCGTCCTTAGTCCTCATCCGAAGTGATCTGTTGGCCCATCTCCCCAACCAGATTCTCGGAATATCATCTGTGAAATTCCTTTATAAACATATCCGTTTTGCAAACTACGCATCATCCTCACACCTAATTCTAGGCTACAGTGCGCGCTAAGTACATTATGCCATTTTGCAAATCCATTTACACAATATGTCAATATGCATATTTTCAATCAACTATAATTACACACATGAAATTCACACATCAATCGTCACCCGATCTAGCTCACGCAGGTAAATCACTTAATCATCACCAATAAAGCACAGTAACTACAATTTAATTTCTATATAATTGTGTCATTATGTCTTACCTCGAGCGTAACTTTGACAATTCTTTGATCGACCAACTCTCAAATTTATTTCTACACACCAAAGCCATTCAATCCACACAATTTCAATGCCCAAAATACATGGGCTCATGGCCCCATTCCCACCTGAAGCTTCGGAATTTGTTTTAACGATCGAAATGATGTACGTCACGGGCGACCACGTGTCTCGGTTCACTTTTTGGAGCGAATTTAACTACCAATTTCACATCTTTATAAACACCGAAGCATAATTTATTCCAGCCGCAATGACAGTTTAAGATTTACATCGCGGGCGGCCAAAGTCTCAAGAAATTTCTGATTTCGGTCCCGTGTTTTTGAGACGTCAGCGTCGATCCGGCATTTATTCATCACGACATGCATTTTTATGCAAGAATTTCCAGAATTAAAGACCAACTGACCCTCTAAATTTACGGAGTCCACGACATCTCTCATATTGGGTTAAAAAAATTAAATCAATTTTGGTCGAAGCTTTGGGGCCAGATCAAACCTCGGCCTCAAACAGCCAGCTGTGGAAAACCATAAAAATGGGAATAAAGCATAAGTAGGAAAATCCACCCTCTTGGGTTGTCAAAACTATGACCAGGTCCTTTGCGTAACTCTTTCCGGCGTAGAGCGTTCCACTCTTCTTTCCGGAGTCGGAAATCGACGGTGTCGCGTGTATTTAGAGAGTCGAGCTCACCACCTGCAGAATCAGCCAGTTTTGCTCCTCCGCACTACTGCATCTCCCACGATGACCTCTCACGTTTTGTCTTTGATTTTAAGTGGAGAAGAACACTATTTGATCTTTTGTCTTTTGTGACTTAAGGTCGAATCTACAAAATAACGTGTGTCCTCTTTGCAGATTTGATAATCGGTGCTATATCGACCGTCCGTTTTCATCATTCTCTCTTTCCATGCTGAACCGCTAGTGCGGCGGAGTACATCGCATACCGTATATACGTCATCAAGAAACCGATTTCACGGCACGGCAGCGTGCCTCGAAAAAGCGTGCGACTCCGTGTCTCGACAAATTGCGGGTTTCGTGCTAACTGTTTGTGAGGCGATTTCCAGCGGTGCAATCGTTTCGATCATCAAGTCCCAAATTAATTACGGATTTTAGTAATTAAAATTTTAATAATCAAAATTACGATTTTGCCCTTATTCCAGAAATTTGAATTTCTCGGGTCTTACATTCTCCCCTCGCCCAAAGGAATTTCGTCCCGAGTGTATGCACTGTCCCCATCAAACCCGTATGCATATGTACCCTTACCTAGATCACGGCCAGGTGTCGGTTATGAAGGCAGACTAAAGTCACGATTCTTGACTAGCCGATGTAGTTTGTCATCACATCCATGTCAAACACGACATCGCTTAACCAACATGTCTACCACCCTAAGGTCCACCACGCTTCCGTTGCGCAACTCTGATCTCTAGAAAAAATCAAATCCACACCTACATCTGAAGAATTTTCCATCATATATTTAGGCCTCATTCTCTAGCTAGAGCCTTCGATCTAATCGGGTGTCGAGAGGTAATCTCCATAGCCTCTAACGCTCTCGATCTGCGTCGAACGATGGTTGCTTGTCGGGACCTCTCCCCACAGCGAAGGTCGGAGGGGATAATCGTCTGACCTCCCGGGAAAGATTCTTGGATCTTTACGTCTGCAGTATATACTGCTTTGTGCTATAGCATTTCTTTGTAACACCTACGGCCTCGGTAAAAGATCCCGGCGATCAAACCTTTGTTTGTGCACGACCCCGGTGCCACGTGGGGCGTTGCCACCACATCCTCGCCCTCTCACACTGGCCATGCATTGGTCCCCGATAGCGACACGATTCATGTAATTTTCATTTCAGTCTAACTAGCAATGCAGGTGCCAATTACTAATAGACTTGACAACCCTGAACTGACCCGTTCATTTCCTAAGTGGTTCTAAATTTCAACCACTCGATTCATTCATTTCAATAAGGTTCGACACTTTCTTGTTCATTTGATTACCCCGAATCCACTGGGTCATAACCATGTGCCTTAGTATTTACCTTTTTCACATCACAGCGTTTCGCATCGCGTATGAATTCCTACGCAACTACCACCCGCGCGAATTACGATTTCAATTGGTAGTTAATACAATCTCTACGATATCTACGAGGCATAAGCTTTGACCCAGGACACTAATCATACACTAAACAGTGTATATATCAATTTCGCGTTTAAAATATTGTTTTCGCCGAACTTTCGTTTTCAAAAATTTTATTTTTGAAAATTTTATTTTTCGAAAATTTTATCATAATTTTTATTTGATTTTCTTTTATTTTAATTTAATAAAAATGTTTTTTTTTTCCATTATTTCACCTTTGTTTCCATTTCCAATTATTTCCAGTAGCTGGAAACACCCCTATTACATGGGAATCCCCCATATTATATGGGAATCCCCCATAACTTATGGGAATCCCCCATGTTATTTAAGAATCCCCCATGTTACATAAGAATCCCCCACGTTACATAAGAATCCCCCATGTTACATAATAATCCCCCATGTTACTAGATGAGAATCCCTAGTGATGTAAGAATCCACATGAAGGAATTCATTCCAGGGGATTGGTCGAATGTCAGGAAGTGAGTCGGGATACGTGTCGGAGTGAGTCGGAACCATTTAGGAGTGGTCGGAACCATTTCAGTGGTGAATGCGCGGGGACCACTATATGAGAATCCCAAACTATATATAAGGAGAATCCACACACTCGTTACGTAAAAATCCCACCCGCGTATATAAAAATCCCTGTAATATACTTAAATTATTTTCTTGTCCGAGTTTCACAAATGACAAAACTCCTCAAAATTTTTCAAACACTTCCTTGTTTTTCCTATGTGCTAATTACTAAGCACACAAACCAATCATAACACATACAACATGGTATGCACCATTAAAAATGGCATTCAGATGAATACATCACATTTATCAAACAATCACTAAAAACTCCACGTCACGTGTGATATGCTGGTTTGTCCGTGATTTCTGGGGTAATGCGATACCTAAACTGACTCAGCCTTTTTAGTGGTGATGTTTTTACGTGCGCCATGGCTCAAGCCCAAGCCTCCAAGCTCTGGGCTGTATACTACTCCGTCAAACCACTTGGTGGTGATGGATACCAACGAAACTCTGGTATTCATATACCTAAGCTGCGATACCAAATTTGTGTGGTATCGGACTACATATAACACTACACCCACAGGCTCCCAAGGTAATCGTTTACCTTAGCTACGATACCAGCAGTGAAAGTACGGTATCGAGATTTCAAGCGCGGAGATAACGAGGCAAGCACACTCTGATTGCATACCACTAGGCCCATGCCGGCCACGCTCTGGTGTCGTATACCTTAAGCTCGATGCAAATTTGTGGCGTTGATGTCGAGAATTTAAGCTTTCTCTTCGCACGAGCTCCCAAGTGTGGTTTACCTTAGCTATGATACCAGGCGTGGCCCAAAGCAGAGTCCGTTGACTGCCGTCGACACAGAACCACAAGTGAGGTCAGTTCACCGTGTAAATTCGAGAAAATCGGGGCGAGTCTCAGCATGCGGGAGCTCTACCCGAATACATAACCTGCATATCATATACGAGTATTAATATACCGTATAAATCTCAACATGAGTAAAAATACCTATTATGGGCTCATAAACCAATACTCGCCAAAATCAATTATCATAACTATTCTTCAATTATCTCACAATAATTCAATAGTTGTCAACACTTTTTAATACCAAAGCATATATTAAAACCCTACAATTCTAATACATGTATGTCAGAAAACCATTAAGCCTAGCGGCTTCTTCGAAATCAACCTCAAAATGAGATGTCTCCTCGTAAACCTTTGTACGAAAAATAAAGGGTTACTGACGGGTGAGCTAAAACTCGATGGGAGAATCATACTAAGTGGGTACTCACACCTAAGTGCGAGTGCAATGCTCCAGTAGCACACACACTTTCAGTAAATGCATGATCACTACTTGAATGTCTACATGTCATCCCATGTCACGAGTCACAGCAGACTCACTCACGCTTGCCTAAGCCGTATTATGAGAAAATAATCATTTCAAAACAAAATTAGTTGTTCTTGAAAATACACTACCCAGAAATATTTGGTGGAATATTGGACTACCCTAGAAATTGAATTGGTTGGTAGAGCTTTAAAAGCAGTCATAGTCCTCATCCAGAAGTGATGATACATTGTGTCTCTGACCAGATTATAGGAATATCATCTGTTAAATTCCTTTCGCAAACATATCAGTTTTTACAAAAAATACGCTGCTCATGCACTCACACCTAATTCTGGCTACCAGTGCATATGAAAATGCATTATGCCATTTCAAATCATTTACGATATGTCAATATGCGTATTTTGTCAGCCCATAATTACACACATGTAATTCACACATCAATCATCACCCAATCTAGCTCACTTGAGCAAATCATAATCATCACCAATGGCTTACAACACAATTTAATTCTATATAATTGTGTCATTGTGTTAACACATCAAGCATTAACCTAATAATTCTTTGATCGACCAACTCTCCAAATTTATTTCTACACACACCAAGCCATTCAATGCCAAAATACATGGGCCTTTATGGCCATTTCACACAAACACAAATTTGTTTTTAACGGTCCCAAAACCCAGCAGTGGGGTATCCACAGGCGACCCACTTGTCAATATCTCGGTTTCACTTTTTGGGCCGAATTTCTTGTTTCCTATCTTATAAACACGAGCATAATTTATTCCAACCTAACGGCCCAATGAGTTACGGGTATCACGGGACGATACCCAAAGAAGTCTCCAAAATTCCTACAATTTTAGTCCCATGTTTTAGGGCGATGTGACCATTCGGCATTTATTCATCTCAAGCATGCATTTTTGTAAAATTTCGAATTAAAGACCTAAACGACCCTCTCTAAATTTTACGGGCGATCACGGCCATCTCATATTGGGTTAAAAATTAAATCCAATTCGGTCCCAAACTTTGGACCGATCAACCGAAAAACCCCTCACGGCCTCAAACCAATAGAAACATGGAAAACCCTTAAAAATGGGAATAAGCATGAAGTAAGGAAATCTACCTCTTGGAGTTGTCAAAAGGCTTCGCGAAGCGGGGTCCAAGTGTAGCACGCTCCGCGTAGAGCGTTTTCCCCTCTTGCTCGTCGAAATCAAACGGCCCGATCGCGTGTATTTATGGAAGTCGAGAAGGCTATCTGCAGAATCGCCGTTTTGGCATACTCACGCCTACTTCATCTCCCTAAATATTTCCGTTTTGACTTTGATTTTAAGTGGAGAAGGGCACTATTTGATCTTTTGTCTTTGTGACTTAAAGATCCGAATCTACAGAAAATGACACATGTATGCCACTCTTTTACGGTTGATATTCGGTACTATCGGCCGTCAATTTTCATCATTTCTCTACTCATACCACTTATATTTTTGTAGTACATGCTATCTATGCCTTTAAAATTCGCATCAACCGATTTACGGCACCGAACGCGATGCTCGAAAAGCGTGCCGACTCAAGTATCTCGGCAAAGTGCGAAATTTTACGTGCTAACTGAATTTTAGCGAACGATTACCAGCAGTGCAATCCGTTTCGTCATCAGAGATCTAGAGAATTAGTACGGATTTTTAACGTAATTAAAATTTTAATAATCAAAATTACGATTTTGCCCTTATTCCGGAAATTTGAATTTCTCGGGTCTACAATTCTCCTCCTTAAAAAGGAATTTCGATCAGAAATTACATGCACACTCATCAACCATGGCCACTTTATGTGCCCTTACCTAGCTCTCACGGTAGGTGTCGATTATGAAGACACGACTAAAGTCACGATTACTGACAACCCGATGGTTGTCATCTCATCATATCAGAAGCGACATCAACAACCAACATGTCTACCACCCTAAGATCCATACGCGGCTTCCACATTGGCAACTCGATCTCTAGAAAAATCAAATCCCTACCTACATCCTAGGGAAGAATTTTCCGTCATATTTTAGGCCTCGATACTCTGAGTAGAGCGCGGCTAGTCTAATCGAGATTTGGCGTCGAGAGGTAATCTCCATAGCCTCTAACACTTTCTCGTCCTGCATGAACCAATGGTGGCTCGCCCGGACTCACTCCTACTGTGAAGGTCGGAGGATAATGCGTCTGACCTCACGAGAGGTTACTGGGATCTTCTGTCTACATGCTATACTAGCATTGCTGTGCATTTGTTGTAACACCTCGGCCTCGGCAAAAGTCGTGATCGAACAAATGTTTGTGCGACCGGTGCCCGTGGACGTTCTCTACATCCTCGCCCTCTCTACTAGCCATCTACATTGGTCAAATGGCAACACGATTCATGTAATTTCGTTTCGGTCTAGCTGGCAGTAGAGTGCCGATTACTAATAGACTTGACAACCTGTGAGGCGACCAGTTCGTTTCCTAAGTGGCGCTAAATTTCAACCACTCGATTCATTCATTTCAATAAGGTTCTACACTTTCTTGTTCGTTTCGATCTTTACGAATCCACTAAGGTCGTAACCCTGTAACCTTAGTATTTTACCTTTTCCTATACGCGTTTCACCGTGCGTACTCCCTCTGTGACTACATGTAGTCCCGATTTCAATTGGTAGTTAATACAATACAGTATCTCTGAGGCATAAGCACAGCCCCGAGACACTAATCATACACCTAAACTAGTGTATATATCAATTTCGCGTTTAAAATATTGTTTTCGCCGAACTTTCGTTTTCAAAAATTTTATTTTTCGAAAATTTTATCAAAATTTTTATTTGATTTTATTTTATTTTAATTTAATAAAAATGTTTTTTTCCATTATTTCACCTGCCTTTGTTTCATTTCAGTATTTTCCAATTATTTCCGGTAGCTAGAAACACCCACGTACATGGGAATCCCCATATTATGGGAATCCCCGTAACCATGGGGAATCTCCATGTTATTTAAGAATCCCTCATGTTACATAAGAATCCCCCATGTTATTTAAGAATCCCCCATGTTACATAAGAATCCCCCACGTTACATAAGAATCCCCCATGTTATTTAAGAATCCCCCATGTTACATAATAATCCCCCATGTTACTAGATGAGAATCCCCCAAGTGATATAAGAATCCCTATGAAGAATTCATTCAGTGAGTGAAATCATGTCGAGTTAGTTGGAATGTCGGGAGTGGTCGGGAATGCGTCGAGTGAGTCGGAATCGTGTGGTGAGTGGGAACCATGTAAGTGGTAGGAACCATTTAAGTGGTGGGAAACATTTCAGTGAGTCGAGTGCGGGGGACCAGCATATGAGAATCCCCCACACTACGTTACGTAAAAATCCCCCACATTATATAAAAAAATCCCCTATAATATACTTAAAATTATTTTCTTGTCCCAGTTTCACAAACTGTAAAACTCCTCAAATTTTCAAACACTTCACTTGTTTTCCTATGTGCTAATTACTAAGCACCGCGAGCAATCATAACATACAACATGGTATACAAACCATTCATCAAGCATTCACGCGAATACACATCATTTATCAAACAATCACCTAAAACACATGCATGCTTAATTGTCTAATTTTGTCCGTGATTTCCTGGTAATCAATACCCTAAACTCAACCTCAAACACACCTAGTGGTGATGTTTTTGTGCCATGGCCTAAGCCCAAGCCTCCATCTCTAGGCTTCCATATGCCTGCACTCTACGTCAAACCACTTGGTGGTGATGGATACGAGCTTAGAGCTCTGGTATTCATATACCTAGCTCGATGCAAATTTGTGGCCATTGGTATCGGGAATTTACACTTATAACTACACCCACCGGAGCTCAAGGTAATCGTTTACCTTGGCTGATGATCTGGTTGTGAAGGCGGTATGGTTCTTGAGTAATCCTAACCCGGTAGTACACTCTGATTACGCACCCCCAGGCCCATTACCCGGCACGCTACAGTGTCGGCTATACCTTAGCTGTTTCAAAACACGTGGCGTTGGTATCGAGGACTAAGCTGTAACTACACCCACCGAGCTCAAGGTAACCCGTTTACCTTAGCTACGATGCAAGGCTGTGCGCCCCCGAAGAACCGGGGGTCCGTTGACTACCGTCGACACACGGAATACAAGTGGAGAGTCGGGTTACCGAGCGCCACTTGAGACTGTCAGAGCGAGAGTCTCCTTTGTACGGGGAGCTCTACCCAAATACATAACCTGCATATCATGTCCCAAGCAATCCAATATATGCAATATAATCTCAACATGAGTAAAAATGCCTATTGGGCTCATAAACCAATACTCATAAAATCAATTATCATAACTATTCTTCAATTATCTCGATAATTCAATGATTGATAACACTTTTTTGTTTTATACAAACATATATTAAAACCTACAATTCTAATACATGTTATGTCCAAAAACCATTAAAGCACAAGCCAGAAGCTTCTTCAAAATCAACCTCAAAATAGAGATGTCTCCTGGCGCTCTTTGTACTGAAAAATAAGGGGTCCACGGCGGGAAGGTGAGCTAAAGCTCGGTAGGAGAATCGCCCTAAGTGGGCTGCTCACCACTAAGTGCGGAGTGCAATGCTCAGTAAACACACTCAAGTAAATACATGATCTACTTGAATGTCTGCATTATAAGTAAATAATCAAGTCCTCATAGGCTTCCTCACACTTTTTAAGCAAGTGTATGAGAAAATAATCGTTTTCAAAAAACAAAATCAGTTGTTCTTGAAAATACTCTGAAATGTTCGGTAAAATGAAATGGACTACCCTCCGAGGTGAATTGGTTGGTGAGCTTTTAGAAGCAGTCAGCGAGTCCTCGTAGAAGTGATCATTGGCCCATCTCCCAGCCCGATTCTCAGAATATCATCTAGTAAAAATTCACTTTCGCAAACATATCTGTTTACGAAATACCTTGTCATGCACTCACACTAATTCTAAGAGCTACGAGTCACGTATGAAATAATTATCTTAATTTTAAATCATTTACACCAATAATGTCCGATATGCATAATTTTCCAATCAAAGCTATATAATTACACACATATGACATTCACATCAATCATCACTCAATCTACAGCTCACTTGAGGCAAATCATAAAATCATCACCAATGGCTTTGCCACAATTTAATTCTATATAATTGTGTCGTTGTGATCTTTACTCAAGCATTAACCTAATAATTCTTTGATCGACAAACTTTCCAAATTTATTTCTACACACACCAAAACCCTTTCAATCCCACACAATTTCAATGCAAAATACATGGGCCTCTATGGCCATTTCACACAAACCAGGGTATTTTTTAAAACGGTCGAAACCAACGGAGTGGGAACATCTGAGGCAGCCCGGCAATGTCTCGGTTTCACTTTGGGCAATTTCTTCACGAATTTCTATCTTTATAAACACCCGAGCATAATTTATTCCAACTTCTTGATGACAGTTTACGGGTGTCGAGACGGCCAAAGTCTCAAAATTCTACAATTCGGTCCCGTGTTTTAGAGTAGATCAACGGCCATTCAGGCATTTATTCATCTCAAGCATGCATTTTTTTGTAAAATTTCGAAATTAGACCAAACTGACCCTCTAGAATTTACGGGCGGAGTCACGGCCATCTCATATTGGGTTAAAAAATTAAATGGTGGTCCCTGACTTTGGGACCCGTCCAGCTTTCGGCCTCAAACCAACGAAACATGGAAAAACCCTTAAAAATGGGAATAAAAGCATGAAGTAGGAGAAAATCTACCTCTTGGAGTTGTCAAAAACTGCAAACCGGGGTGCAACGTGGCGCCTTTCAAGCGTGGAAACGTTTTCCTCTTGCTCCGTCGGGGAAATCCCCAGCGGTGATCGCGTGTATTTAGAGAGAAGTCGGAAATACATCTACAGAATCACCATTTAACTCCTCGCGCCTCACGCATCTCCCAAATAAAATCGCGTTTTGTCTTTTGATTTTAAGTGGAGAAGAACACTATTTGATCTTTTAATCTTTTGTGACTTGGAATCAAAAATCTCTAATATTTTATGTATGTCACTCTTTTGCAAAGTTGATAATGGGAATGCTTCTGCCAGGCAATCAGATTTTTCATGTTTCTCTACTCATTACCACTTGCCAGATACATGAGTACATACTTCTCTGTGACTTTCGTGGCATCAAAAACCGATTCACGACACACGAGAAGGCATGATTACCTTGAAAAAAACGTCACAGGCTAAATGCATCTCGACAAGAATTCACGAGGGGAATTTGCGTCGCGCTTCGTTGCGAGCGATTATAGCGGTGCAATCGGATTTTGATCATCGAGATCTAGAGAGTGATGCAGTTTTTAGCGTGGTGAAATTTTGTAATCAAAATTGCGATTTTGCCCGCTTATTCAGTGGAATTTCTGGGTCTTACGGATGGCGCAATAAATGACACATCGGCCCGGTATAGTAGATTACATCTAGCGGTCTATATCAAAAAAGTCGAATAAATGCGATAAAATGACTGCCCGGAAGCTCGACACATAAATAACTTATAGCTGGTCAATTCCAAAGTCCGGGTGGCATAAGAATTTGACTTGTCCGGCCCAGCATAAATCACATTTAGCTGGTCAAATTAAAAGTCCAGGTGGCGCAGTAAAATGACCTGCCCGGCCCAGCTTAGATAACTTCTAGCTAGTCAATTCTAAAAGTCAGTGCAGGCGCGAGCGACATGCGGCCACGACATAGATCGCATCTAGGTGGTGAGTCAAAGTCCGGGTGGGCGCGGTAAAATGACACCTTGACCCGGCATAGATAACTTATAGGCGGTCAATTCTGAGTCAGAGTGGCGTAGGAAGCCGGCACATCCCGACCCGTCATAGATCACGTCTAGGCGTCAGATTAAAAATAAATTGGCGGGTAAATGACACACTTGCAGGCCCAGCATAGATAACTTATAACTGGTAGATTCTAAAGTCCAGGTGGCGTAGGAAACTGACTTGTCCGGCATAGCATAGATAACATCTAACTGGTCAAATTAAAAGTCGAATTGGGCGTAGTAAAAGATGACACAGGCCCGGCGCTAGATAACTTATAGCGAGGAATTCGATTCAAAGTCCGGATGGCGTAAGGAGCGACATGTCAGACCGGCATAGATCACATCTAGGTGATCAAATTAAAAGTTAGTTGTGCGATAAAATGACGCACATTGACATAGATAACTTCTAGATTTGAGTCGATTCTAAAGTCCGGGAGGCGTAGTAACATGACCTATCCGGCCCGACATGGCTAATTACCAGCCGGCTCATATTAAAGTCCGGATGGCGCTAAATTCCTTATCCGGCCCGGCATGGTTAATACCCAACTGGCTCAGAATAAAAGCCTGGATGGAGTTACATGACCTGTCCGGCCCGGCATGGTTAATATCCAACCGGCTCATATTAAAGTCCGGAGGGCGCTAAATGCCCTATTCGGCCCGGCATGGTTAATGCCCGGCCAGAAGCTCATATTAAGTCGGGATGTCACTAGTGCCCTATCCCAGGCGGCGGCGGCTAATGCCCGGTAGGCTCAGTTAAAGTTCGGATGGGCGCTAAATGCTCAGAGTCGTTTGGCACTTCATGTGTGGGACTTATAGCTCTAAGTCGTACGACTTCCTTAGTGCTGAACACGGCTGCAAGCGGAGTATGGCAATTTATAAAAGCCAGATTGTGGCTTTAAGCTTGTGCTTTCTTTCTCTTCACCGCCTGGGGGGCAGACTCTGCGTCTTGTTCCCTCAAAGGTGATTGATCAGGCCGGACGAAGAGGCTATCGAGCTGACCCCGTTTGGGAAGAGCTACTCGAGATTGACTTCCTTCAAAATATCAGCAAAAACAAAATATTCACCCCCAACGACCTCTCCTGGCAACAAACGGGGTATGACAGGAGCTATGTAAGGAAAAGGGTTGTAGCCTAACTCTTGCGAGTTCTTCATTGACAAGAGGGGCTCGTTGTGCTCCCTCCTAGTGACCTCGAGCAGTCGATTGGTGTTGGGAAACGTGCGGTTTACACACGCTTTATATCCAAACATGCGTTCAATGGATGCCTTAATTCTTCCAGTCCCTTCAGCTTTCTCCACTCAAGGTTTAAAAGCTACTTGGGTATTTTCAGGCGAAGTATCAATAACCGGTCGAGAAAAAGGGGGCATTATGGGTGCCGCGACTTTTCAGGCTGAACCACTACTACTCGATAGGTGACACCCGCAAAGGCCCACACATTACTTGACCCGCCTCATGGGCGGCGAGGCGGCGATTACACTTAAAACCACCGATAATAACCCACCGGACAGGGCAATCCACAAAACCACGTGTGGGATCAGAGTCCCTCGGTAGGCGACTCTCACCACATATGGGAAAATAAGCAAAGTATATATTTATCCCTGAATTTCCTAATTTCTGAATCATTTATTTTGAAGGATAATCCTTCATAAGGAAAAACATATATTATCCCTTAAAAGGATAATCCTTGATAAGAAAAACAGATCTTATCCCATAAAATGATAATCCTTAATAAGGAAAAACAGATATTATTCATAAAATAAGAACGGAGATTTGGGAACCAAACTCTATAAATTGGGAAGATCCTCCATAGAAGAAGGTATGCAATTCCTACTATCTCAATTTCCTCCTTTTTCCTCTCCATATTACTGACTTAATCATCGGAGAGGCGATCGACCCACCACCGTCGGATCGCCCTTTTTGTAGGTTCACATTGCGTCGCAGATGCCCCGTAGATCAGACGAACAAAATTGGTTCTTACAAATTACATATTAATTTTACCATATTATAAGTAAAGTGTTTGTTTTTTAAACTACGTTTGTACTACATTGAAATAAATTTAAAATAGAGAACATACAAAATCCAAGATAATATATCATCGCATGCTAAGACTATATTATTTGATTAGTTAATAAGGGCAGCGTGGTAAGGTAAGACTATGCTTCATAGTGTTTTCAATTAAAATATTTTCTTTAAAAGTGTTTTCTAGAAAAGCTATCTATAAAGTGCTTTTTCAATAAATACCACAAATGATTTTTCAATATTATATTTAAATTTTTCAAAAATTTAACCCATTTTTAAATTTAAAAAATTGACGAAGAGTTAGATTTGCAAAATTTGGTTTTTAGATGGTTTTTTTTTAATCGAATCCCCTTTAGTTATCATGTGAGAAGTCTATCTTATACTTTTATGCTAAGTTTGAAACCCAAAAAATAGTAAAGAATAGAAAATAAAGAGGAAAATGGAAGGAGATAAAAAATTTAGAAAAATAAAGATATGTTTAAATTTAATAAATTAATTTTATATATTTATTAAAACTTATTTTATTTGTTTTTCTTTATTATAAATTTAAAAATTTGTAAATTTTGAGTACTTTTTGGGATCAAAACATATACGGCAGATATGGTATTTGCATTCAAAATGTGTTATTTTCAATATTACTTTTGCAAGATGATAGTTTTATAAAAAACTTTTTAATTTATCTATTTTAAACTAACTTCTTTTATTTAAACGAAGAGACGAATCAGATCAAAACTAATTTCTCTCTTAATAAATTGGTTTTTTCACAAAAGTTTTTTAATTTATTTTGTGTCATCGTCTTATATGGTGTGTTTATGTCGTGTTAGTATGATAGTTTGATTTTAATCGTATTGTTGTGGCGCTTTTTTGTGTGTGTGATTCGAATGACAAAGAATATTTGATGAGACAAATACATCAGATTAAATAATTATCGTCAATATGCTTCAAACTAGAGTTATAAGTATTCTAGTCATGATAGAATATAATAGAATTATTAAATGTGTATGCTTTGAACTTATTCATTGTGCTATTAACCTGGATATTGAGTTTGTAACGACCCGACCCATCTAAGGAGCCCTCACGGCTTTAAAATGTGTATACTATATTGAAAAGAGTCCACACTTATATAAGAGGACGTGAAGTTTATTTCATTCGACGCGAATTAACAAACACCCCCTTACGCAGATATAACGCCTTCGCGATAGCCCTACGCTGACATGTATCCAAACATATAAACACTTCTTACGTATTAAATGTACGTAATTTCACATCAAGGCCTGGATCTGGCCTAATACCATTTTGTCACACTCGAAATTTCTTGGAAGATATTCCTAATTGGCCTAAACCAAAGGCCCGTCGTATGTATTACTGTGATAGTCAAGCGGCAAATAGGAAGGGCAAGGAATGTCATGTATAATGGTAAGTCTCGACACATACGGCCAAGAGACACCGTAAGACAACTTTTATAAATGAATTCACCATCGACTTCATGCTCAAAAGATAATATTATGATCCATAACAAAAGGCCTAACTAGAGAAATGATTGCAAAACATCATGTAATGGGGTTTAAGGCCCTAAACAAGTCATCATATGACACCCTACCTACGACCTGAGATCCTGTGGATCTAGGTTCAAAGGGACAAACTAAGTTACATGAAGCATGTACAGAGAAGATCGGTTTAATTTGTTTTACTCATTCCCTGATAAAGACAAGATACATGGTTGCAAGAAAGCCTTTAATGACATGAACCATATTGCTCATAAATCACCCATGCGGAGCGCTGGGCGAAGGCCAGCTTCGTGAGAATTGCAAAGGCCTGATTCTCTAAACACCTACGAGACCGCATGTGTTCATGGCCAAAACGAACACAACAGTGAGAACCAATTTTATTCCGAGAAATAACAGGTATTTCTATTGTCTAAAGCTTACACGAAAGGTCGATACTCAAAGACATCAAGTCTACCGATTGACCGAGTAAGTCCGGGATAGTTTCACTAAGGAAAGTTCAAAGTCTCGTACTACTTATTCCCGATGCAACGCTTCATAGAATAATCGCATTTAAGGCTCTCATGCATACACTAGAGATTGATATCGAACTCTGTCATTCATGTGGGGATTGTTGGGAATTAAATGAATGAAAAGATGTGTCCCCATCGAACGCATTAATTTTGCTTGCTCTCATACCTTCAACCGATACGCTCATTCGCTGGCATACTCCTGTGCTATTTATACCCCCGGCTTGCATTTTAATATACGTAAAACTATTCTTCACTTCATCATCATTTGGTGCGCATTGTTCTCGCAAGTCAGCCCGCTTGGGTCCTCTCGATCCGCACTAATGTCAGGTCCTCGATCCGCACTACACTTCCTAACGGTGATCCGTTTCATCCTGCGAGACGATCATTCATTATCCTCTGACAAGTCGAGGCCCAAATTGCCTTAAGGACACAACATTATCGTTGGCTCCTGATCTCGGCTTCTTAATCATTTCTGTTTGCACTGTTGTGCTCGTTTCCTTTATGTTTTTTGCTTCGCTTTTGAACGAACTGGGGAACTACAGACACAACGTTCTCGTTATGTTCCATGGGATTACGGGGCCAAACGAAACATACTCCCACATCGAGGTCAGACATCGACTCGACAGCAATTTGTGTCAAAATGCATGTAAAACCATATATAGATATCGTTCACTTAATCTAAAACGCCCCACCCGGGCTTTAAAACACGTTATTGCGCTGGCAGGTTCATACTTATATAAATATTATAAAATTTCTCTCATATCCGATGTAAGATATGAGAGCGTCAAACTTTAAAGTTTTTTATAAATTTGATTATATGTTTTTATCAAGATCAAATCAATAAAATTATTCTCTAAAAAAAAAAAAAAACTTACGCGGGTTCGATACGATGCCGTTTTAGTAGATATATACAATGAGAGTTTCCCGCAACCCCTCGTCGGTTATCAATTATAACCTAAGAAACCCTTGACGTTGACAAATAGCTCTAATTCCGAATCGAAAAGCTTTACTTTTAGATCAAAACTCCAATCCAAAGGATCTGAGAATCGATTATTCATAAATCCATGGGAAGAAGAAAGGAGCGCCGCCTCGCCGCTATGAGCGCCTCCGGCCGTCGAGTCAAGCTTGATCTCTTCGCGGAACCCTCTGGTACTCTCTCTATTTATATACGCATATCTGCATTACATATGTATGTGTCTGTACCGTGGATTACTGGATTGTATTTGTTAGGGTTTCGGTTGGAATTTTTTTTTTTTTTTGAATAGGTTTTTAGCATTTTGTATCTGTTTAAGTGGGTTTAGTTTCTTTTTTTTTTTTTTTTTCTGCAGTTCGCGTTTTGCTTGGTATTTGAGAAAACGTAGTTGAGAAATTAGGGTTTTGTAAAGATGGTATGTGTATTTTGGTTTGTATTTTTGTGGCTGTGGATTGTTGGGATTTTGTTTATGCCTTGTTTGGTTGCTGAGAGAACATTAGAAAAGATAGAGGTATTGAGATTTTGCCCAGAACAAACTAAAGAGACCTAATGAATTTGCCCACTATCATGTTTTAGGGGGAAATAGTGTTTTTCTATGAAAAGTTTTGCATGTAGAGGTTTTCTTTACTGAAATATGGTGGCATTTTTAATGCTATCATTTGGAATGATGGTTTCATCATTATTATTAGTTCATCCGTTTTGTTTGTGTACATATATGTATTCACGGGTTAACATTTCTTTGACTTTCTAGGAGATTTGGGTGGGTCCTCGGTACGAGATGAAGTTGGAGGAGATCTAGATTCGAAAAATCATGCTGCATCACCCAATTCACCATCTTCTTCAGGTGGGTTCCGTCAGTTTTCTTCAAAAGGACTAAGTATAGAGGACATGAGTGCACAACATTATTTTGGTGGATGTAATGGAACTATATGTGCAAGACATTGTTATGTTGTTTGGCCCGAGAGTTTGTTTCTGGAATGTAGGGTTGCTGTGGTATTGGGGACCTTCAACTGATCAGAACAGGTCGGGCCTTGCCACAGTGTTAATTTGAATGGCTCCCAACCTGTTATGCTCTTTTCACGGCATCAGAGTATTTGGAGATTACATCAGGGAAATTTTCCTTATCGGTTCGTATGATTCTGTCTTTATTTGCCTTATGCCTTGCTGACATTTTATTTTATTATTTTGTTTTCCAGGTGGCTGTAAATGAATGAATTCTGGGACCTAACCATTAAAATATTATTATTGCCTTTTCTCTTCCTTTTTACCTTTTCCCTTACTGATAGCTATTGCTTGGATATTGTAATACTTAAGTGCATCTGTTTGCTGGGCTCAGATATAATGATAACAGTTAAGTAAATATATTATTGTTTTGAAAGCCTTTGACATGTTAGTATTTCTTCTTCAGGTCAAAAAGTGGATAATCCATTGCTCTTACTTGGGCAATATAGCGATGATGAATTGGAAGAGGGATCGAAGAAAAGAGTTACCTCTGCTGTTGTGGAAAGTTCCTCAGCTGATCATAGTGACGAGGTGGTTTATTTGCTCCTCTACTTTTGTTCACTTTGGCTTTTAATCCAAAATTGAAGAACAAGATTTGATTTTGACATGATCATCTTGTGATAGGTGTCTAAGAATCTTTAATGTTTAATCTGGTTCAGTGTAGTTAAAGGCAAAAGGCTATGAGAATTGCAATAAGATCATATATTGCCTAAGATGCAAGGCATTAGCTGTGGCAGTAGCTCAAGCAAAACAGGGTTGGGAAATTGAAGTGTTTTATGACTTGGTGGAAAGTATTATGTATATTTGCATGTTGCTTATTGAAACAATATAGGCATTAATTATCATCATAATTATCTTTCAAAACCAATCATATTCCATCATGTGAGCTGTCTAGGATAATTAAAAAAATAAGGCTAATGATAATGATAATAATACAATGGTTCAAGTCATCAAATATCTATGTAACATCATCTAAACCATTAAAGTTTCTCTCTCAAAGAAAAAAAAGAGAAAACCAGAACAAAGTTTTGATTTTAACTTCAGCAATATTCCAAGTTCCTTATAGAAGTGGAAAATACACAAAAAAATATTGGATATTTAGGACCCGTGTGGTTCTTGTTTTTGAAAACTGTTTTCTGTTTTCAAAAACAAATCAAGAACACGTTTGGCTTCCTTTTTTTTTTTTGAAAAACTCAGAGAACACAGAAAACATTAAATTAAGAGAATAAGAATAGTTTTTAAATGGCACAAAAATGGTGTTCTCTGTGTTTTCAAAAACTTTTCACAAGAACAGTTTTAAAAAATAGGAACCAACAAGCTTTTTATTTTTGTTAATGAATTTTTGTTGGTTACCTAAATAGTAATCAAACCTTTTTTTTTTCTGGAAATATTGCACCCATAGAGAGATGTTAGGGTTGGTGGCAGATTAGGGGTTTTGTGGAAATTAACATTCACGAACCCTTCTTACCAAAACTTTTACTCCAACCGAGAGAAGAAAAACCTAAATGCAGTGTTGAGTTTAACTTGGGCAATATTTTTTGACATCTATTCACTTTTTATATTACGTTGTAGTAACCTTTACAAGGATTCGAACCTGGATCTCCCGTAGCCCCTTCCCACCCTTTTACCACTTGAGCTAAGCCTCAAGGGCAACTTTGACAATATTTGGACTCCTTGAACATAGAGATACTTTAGGGTTTTTGGTAGGTTGGGGCATTTTATGGAAATTAACATTCATTAGTTCAATCCAATAAGGCAATATTACTCTTGTCACTTTGATCAAGTTAATTCCATAGGCTTTGTCCAATCCAGGGAGGATCAGAATCAATTATTGGTTGCTTCCCCTTGCCCACATGACCCAATCTAGTGATTGTCTTTTTGAACAATGATTTGATCGACTATCATCACAAATTTTATACTGAACTTTAATAGCATCTACAGTTATATTTGGGGTTTGGCACCAATTTACTTTTTCCCAATCAAAATTCACAACTAATCAACTTTAAGTGCCTAATTTGCATTGATTTGTAGTTCTCTAAATGCATATTTTAAAAATTTTCTGTTTTTTGGAATTTGGGTTTGTGTATTTATGTTGTGCAAATTTACGGATGTATAGATTTCTCATTTTTAAAGCTCTTTTCGGGTGCATCATTTTGATAGAAGAAGGTTTGTCCATATCAGAGTGCAATGGAAATCCATTTCCATGAACTTTCTAAGTGTAATCTAATTGCGATTTTTCCACTTTCCTGCTTGCTGCCTATACACATGTTTCTTCACATGCTAATCATGTCATTTTTATCAGGTTAAGGGACTCATTGTCAGTGAAGATGCGGATATTAATGCAGGTGAGTATATTGCTCCTGAGGAAGTTAAACAGCAGGACATGGAGAGAGATGGCACTTCGCTAGATACTCTCAACAATCTGGAAGGCAGAGATATTAGAGAAAATGATGTGATTTCATTAAGTGCTTCATCCAAAGAAATGAGTTCTGTTGAACAAATCTCTGTTCCTGGAAATCTTGATGTCCAAAGCACTGGAGATACGAGTTTGGGCTGGAAGATGGTGATGCATGAGGAAAGTAACCAATATTACTACTGGAATACTGAGACTGGGGAAACTTCATGGGAAGTACCTGATGTTTTGGTTCAGGCATCCCAATTAAACCCTGAACAGAAAAGTCTTCCTGTTACTGAAGGACTGGAGAGTGCTCGTCTTGGGTATGAAGTCAAGTCAACTTTAGATGTAGAATGTTCTGATTCCTCACCTTTGCATAGTACTTGTGTCTCTATGGGTTCCAACTTGGTTTCTGAAACCAAAGAAGTTTATGGACATGTTTCCCAAGTAAATGAGTACACTGAAGGTAGCAAAGGTGAAACTTTAGAAGTTAAAGATGGGGCTGCTGTTATCAACCAAAACGAATTAAGTAGTTATGGTGCAGTTAATGATCTTTTGGGTAATGGGAATTCAATAAGAACGGGTTTGGAGAAGTACGTGCATGAAAGAATAGCTGACAAAGAACCAGAGACAGGGATTGATATTTCTTTCCATCTTGTGGAACAAAGTGAAAGTTTGTTAGAAAAATTGATGACACTGAAAGGGTATGCATGCCTACATCATATTTCTTCATCTATTCTATGCATTAGCTTTCTATTATTTGTTTGTTGGTAATTCTATTAGAATAAATGACTTTGAAATCCCAAAAGTCTTGACTTTATTCAGTGAGTCTTCTTCTTATAATTTCTTCAATTTATGTTTCAGGTCAATGAGCGACCCGCAAGGTCATGGCTTGATATTGAAGTATATTTGGGAACTTGAGATTAGAATTACTGATTTTAAGTCACTTTTATCCTACGGATCATCCTTGCTTCCATTTTGGGAGCATTCTGCTAGGCAGATTAAACGTCTGGAAGTTGCTGTTGATGATCAAATTTGTCAATTTTTAAAAAATGCAGAGAATGAAGTCGACACACATAAAAAGAGAGATCAATCACTGGAAAACATGGGGGATGGATGTGAAGCTGATAGAAATGAAAATAAAGACTCACAGAATGTAGTCACTGATGATAATATTGCTATCACTGGGCATATTTCTTCATGTGGATATCCTACCAATTGTGCAGGCAATGGCTCAGAAGCCAATGATGGAAGAGTCACTGGAAATGACCTTCCTGATGAATTCACTGCCAAGCCTGGGCTACACGCTGAGGAAGATGTGGACATGGACGTGGACATGGAAGTTGATGATGCCGTTCCCTCAGGAAATGCAGCAGCCCAAAATCCATTGGCCACTGAATATTTTCCTCCACAGGAGCAGTCTATTCAGCCAAATAATCTACCTGTACAGTACTCAGCCGTGGTTTCAGAAGATGGCTTTACCATTCCACCTCCTCCTCCTGATGAGGAATGGATCCCCCCACCACCTCCTGATAATGAAATTACTCCTCCTCCACCTCCACCTGATGAACTGCCTGAGCCTGCATATCCCCCACCACCATCATATCCAGAGACAGCTGAACCTGTAACTTACACTGGGCAATATGATCTATCGTACCCAGATTCCAACTTTGATTATTATGGTCACAATGCTGCTGAAGTTCCAAGCAATAGTTTTTATGGACTCACAGAGGGACATCAAGTGGCAAGGCCCCATCAACCAGTGTACTATGACATAGTCCCCACTGTTTATCCGGAAACTGCCCTGGTTTTGGTTAACCCCGTGGAGACAGGAGCATATTATGGAGTTCAGGATGGCATGTTACCTCCCGTTTCTGCAGTGAGTAGTGTAGAATCGTCTGGGCTTCATACTGGATCTGCTTCAGTGCATTATGACACCCTTGCTTCTGATCAAATAAGTACCAGTAATGCTCCAGCTGAAGTGGCCTGCCATTCTTCATCAAACAAGAAGGTTGATGTTCCAGCTGTTGGTTGTCATGCTGACATGGCCTCTATAGAGGTTGCTTTTAGTTCAGCCACAATTCAAGCTCCAGCAACCAGTTTGGTCAAAGAGAGTGTTCCTATGCCATCAACCAATGTGGTAACTGGTTCTGCTGCATCAACCAGTTCTAAGGTTCAATCTAAAGGTAAAGTGTCTAAACACCTAGAGTTTTTTTATGGATAGTTGTGAAGCCCCTTTTTTCACAGAAAATTTTCATATGCGAGGATGTTACCTATGAACTTTAAGATCAACTACATCAAAACGTCGGCTCCTTACCCAAAGCCCTGTGTGGTGCCATGTTACATTGGCGTAGGCGGGTTCTTTTTTTTTTTGTCCCTTTTTTTCTTCTTCTTTTTGGGTGGGGGGTTGTGGTCATAAGGAAAGGGCAAGTGTTATTCTTTGGGTTTACTTACGAAACTGCCTCCCAGAAGTTTCTTGATTTGCATTTGCAACCTTTTTATTTAGTTTTTTTAGATCTTTGATGACTCATTGAGGGAAAATTATGGTAAATCTAGAACCAGCGAGGTCAATCCAAACTCTTTGGAGCCAACTTTAAGGATGGAAGTATGACTTGTCAAGGCTTAAGATTGTTTGCAATTTTTTATTTTTTTTAAATTTGGATGGTCACTGACCTCTAAGCAAGTTATTGTTGCTAATACTGTGGCACTTCTTCAGTTGGGGCTCATTTGATTAGTGATATGTCCTGCATCACCATATTGATGGTGCACTGGACGAATAAATCATCCATTCACTTTGTTAAATTTATTTGTTTGCTTTCCTTTTGGGAAGCAGATGTTTAATGGCTTAAATTTGAAGTTAGTTCTCCCTTTTGCCCCTTGGTTTTTTTTTGGTTAAGTAAACTAAAGGTTTATTATTCCAACTTTTGTTCTTCTCTTTCTCTTTATCAGCTTCACGAACTGAAAAGCGGACTATAGCCATGACATCCTCGTTGAGGTCAAATAAGAAAGTTTCCAGTTTGGTGGACAAGGTGCATCATGTATCCTGTATATTGTTTCACAACTTTGAGAAGGATGATTGTTTGGAATCATTAATATCTAACATTTCTGTTTCATCAGTGGAAGGCTGCAAAAGAGGAAATGCATGAAGACGAGGAATCCGAACCTGAAAACCCTGTTGAGATATTAGAGAAGAAGCGGCAAAGGGAAATAGAGGTTTGTGAATGTCGTCTGTCTCTTCATTCGAGTGTTTTTTTTCCTGTTTCTTACAATCCCTTTCATGGCAGGAATGGCGGGCCCAACAAATTGCAAGTGGTGAGGCTAAAGCTAATGCTAATTTTCAGCCGCTGGGTGGTGATTGGTAGGGAACCCTGAAATCTACTCTAACCAATTCCTCATGGCACTCCTTTATACACTGAGTCAGTCAGTCACCTTCTAAAAAAGTTGTCTTACTGTGCTGAAGTGGATTAAATTGTGAAAAACTGCAGTCATTTATCTTTACTTAGTAATAATAAGTATCATTTATTTTAGGCTTAAAAATGCAGGACTTTCATAAAATTTCCCTTTCCATTCCCTTGGTAGTGGGGTTGAGTCATACGTCCACATGGCATTTTGATTTTGATTTTGATTTTTGTCACTTCTAATAATTTTTAAAGGATAGCGGATTTTTATGGCCAGGCGTGAGAAGGTGAGGCGCAAGCGAGCTCGAAAATCAAGTGAAGATAAGAAGTCTTCCCCACCGGAGCCAATCACCGACAAAGGCTTAGCCGCCGCCGGCCAGCAGCCTGATTTAGTAGAGGAGCAGTCAAGAGATCTTCCCTCTGGATGGCAGGTAGTAGTTTTTTATATTCTTTACAAACCAAAAAAAAAAAAAAAAAAAAAAAAAAGGAAAAAAAAAGAAGCAGTTGCATATATAACTAACTAATCAAACTTTTGACTTGGGGGTTGGGAATGGAAGTTAGTTTGAAGCAAGCCTCCTCTCCTCTCCTCTCCTCTCCTCTCTGGAAAATTTGATTGATCCCATGAAATTCTAACAGACCTTTTGTTTCTTTCTTTTTGTGGCCTCCCTCCCTCCTATCTCGTGCAGGCATATTGGGATGATTCCACCAAACAGGTCTATTATGGAAATGCAGTCACATCGGAGACAACCTGGACCAGACCTTCTACAAATTAAACCTCCCCCCAAAATAAAAAAAAATGTCTCTTCTTTTGTTTTTTTTTCTTGTAATGTTATTAATTCATAGCGGCGTCTAATGAATTATTAATTTCCTGATCTGTATTTTCCCATAGGGAATCCAATGTGGAGAAATTTTGGTTGACACTTATTTTTAGAAATTCAAATTCAAACTACTTTCAGATTAACGCTTTCTTTACACGGCCACTGCGGACATGGGACATGGGACATGGGACATCCCCCCATTATGTGGAGAATTTGAATTTAATGTATTCATAATGATTCCTACTTTCCTTTTTCCCCCTTTTTTTTTTTTTTTTTTTTTACCAAAAAGAGTGTCATGTGCTCCAACCAATATTCTTTCCAAGTCGGGATTCGGAAAATTGAAAATTCAGTGAAACGTCGTCGTTTGATGGAGTCTCGGCGTGCACGTCTGTAATCAACCTCCCCGTGTGAGCCACGTTGCTCCGAATTGAATTTATCGTCGTTAATAAAACTGCTAATCATTATTTGTACTAATAATTGATTAAGATTTTAGGACATATTTAGGTCATTTTGAAAAGAAAATTATTAAAATAGATTGAAATTAGAAATAATGCTCTAATTGGAAAAAATTTTAAATACGATATTATTGTTTAAATATTAATTTAGATATTATTTTAATTTTCAATCTTTTTAAATAACTTTTTTTTAAATGAATTATATATGTTATATATGTCCAAAACTCATTGATTAATTCTTTGTATCTATCTATTATCTATCTATCTAATATATATATATATATATATATATATAGCTGTCTTCCCACTTTCGGTGTCCGCAGAGGGAATAGACAGTGAGAAATGGTGAGTGGACATCGTCTTCACTCTTCCTCTTCATTCTCTCTCGGCAGGTAAATCCCTGTTGTTTGGCTCCCGAGAAAAATTTGAACGTCATACTATTGCTTACTCTACGCACTCACATCTATCTCGAATCGCATCCTGATTGCGAAATCATTCGTTTTTTTTTTTTTTTTTCTTTTTCCCAGGTTTCTAAGTAGCCACACCAAGTTTCCATTTTTCGAATTTTTTTTTTATTGTTTTTAGATCCGTTAAGCAATACCGAATCCAGTCTCGGAATTTTGGTGATTTTTGATAAGGATGCTTGGGTTTCTTTGCTTTGTTGATCATTTTGTGGAATCGAGATTCATTTTGTGGAATCGAGATCAGATCTGGTTTGTACGTGTATGGGCGGTTTGATTGGATGTGTTAATCAATCAATGACTACGGAAAATGCCTGTTTGCGAAACTTGTGATTCTTTCGATTAATTGAACTTTGTATAGCTTGAATCAGGAATTCCCTGGGATTTTAAGTAGTGGTAATTTGATTTTGGGGTCTGAGGTATTATTTTACATATATGATATATAAAAGTGAAAACAGTTAAAGCTGAATGGTTTTGAGTGTGGACACATCTCCAAATGTGTAGAGGCTCCATTTTGCAATGTTGAACTGTCTATTAACTAGTTAGTTCACTCCCTGGATACCAGTTTCCAGTTTTCTCATTCCCATACGCAGGAGTTTGGAAGAAGACTTGCTGTTTTGTATCTATAACTATGCTAGCCGATGTTCGCGGACCCTTTGAAATTATTATGCTACATAATTTTCAATGGAAATATTGGTATTTATTTTCATGGAATGAAGTAAACAAGAACCCTTGTTGGTATCCCCTTTCTGACGAACCCCTCCCTGGTAGCTGACTGGCCAAGCACATTTCAGAGAGAGAATACCATTTAGTTTCTAAATGTTCTTTTTACTTATGATGTATATCTTGCATATTTAAGGTGTAACAAGTTAGGATTTCACTGCTTATTACTAAACCAGAGGAGTTTTGGATGTTTCAATTGTTAGAACCCTACAATTATAGGGTTTCTCTGGTGGAACAGTAAATAGTGAAACCATCTGCTAGGGATTATTGGTTTGTCTCTTTTTATATGAGGTATCCTTAATGCTTTTTTCTTTGTCTTCTGTTGAACAGATATGAAGCGATTTGATGTGCTGGAAATATCATGTTGCAGTGCTTAGAGGGATGCAAGCATTTTATTGCTTCCCTACTGCGTTGTTGTGATATTGATTTGTATAATCAAGCAAGAGGTCTTCAAGATCCTGAAGTTCTTGCAAGGGAAACAGTGTGTATGGCTCTTATCAACCTGTCATTGTCATTATTTTTTATCGTTAAAAATTAATTGCTGATGTGATCAATTTCCCCCTCTTTTTCCAATCTTTTGTTATATTAAATTGGTTTTTATTTATTTATTCATTTTATAAGAATGTTGGTATATAATCTATCATTTCTACTATTTATTTATTCACTTAAAGAATGTTGGTATATAATCTATTATTTCTACTTGGTCGGGTGTAGATGAGGCCTAGTGAATGTAGTTGAGGGCTAGTGGGTTTTTTTGTTTCCTTTTCCTCTCTTTTGCGCCCCCCCCTCCTGTATACCTATGGGCTTCCCCTAGGTGCTTTTTGATGAATATATTTCATGCTTTTACTCATCAAAATAATAATAATAACAACAATAACAATAATAGTAATAATCTATCATTTCTACTATTTATTTATTTATTTTGAAAGAATGTTGGTAATATGTGATCTATTATTCCTAACTAATGCCAATCGTTTGCCTTCTTCCCTAACTAATGTCAATCGTTTGTCTTCTTCCAACTCTTTGAATGAACTATCAAAGCATTATACTAAAGATCGTAATCTTTTTCTTTCCAATACAGTTAGTGTAAGTGAAATAGAGGCACTATACGAGCTGTTTAAGAAGATCAGCAGTGCTGTGATTGATGATGGTCTGATCAACAAGGTTTGTAGAGAAGCTATTATTCAATTAAGGCAGTATTAGAAATAAAATTATAGTACTGCACCTCACATAAATAAATCTTTTGATTCTCTCCCATTCCATCTGTTGTTTTCCTAAATGTGAGTGGTTGATGTTTCTACAATTCCAAATTGCAGGAGGAGTTTCAATTGGCTTTGTTTAAAACAAACAAGAAGGAAAGCTTATTTGCTGATCGGGTACCTTTTTCTCTTTGATAACTCATACGTTTTCTTACTATCCTTGAATTTTCACCAGCAGCATCCTATAAACCATATATTCATGTAACTAGAGCATTTTCTATCATTTCTTATCCATCTCATGTGCTGTAGATATTCAACCTAGTTGTATAAATATATCATGACATGCTTATATGTATAAGAAGATTATGTTGAACTCTTGCATCATTGAATAGGTAGTTTCATTGGATATTTCAGAAGAGTTCCAAAAGACCCTCATATGCCATTTGATGCTAATCAATTGTAGGTATTTGACTTGTTTGACACAAAGCATAACGGAATACTTGGCTTTGAGGAGTTTGCTCGTGCGCTTTCTGTTTTTCACCCCAATGCACCTATTGACGACAAGATTGAATGTATGTTCTTTCAAATCCGTGATTACAATTATCCACATACTGTGTTCTTTACACCTCTTTCAACAGTGATTGTGGTTCATTTTATCATAATGTAAACAAACAGCTTAACATGGATTATTATGCTTATGGTTGCATATATGTATGCTAATTAGATGCTGACTTGAATTTCATTCTTTGTTATTGGTTAATTATGTAGTTTCTCCACTACCTTTGTATAGAAATGACAAACTTGTCTATGTGATCATGCAGTTTCTTTTCAGTTATACGATCTCAAGCAGCAGGGTTTCATTGAGAGGCAGGAGGTAACCTTCTTTTTTTTTCTTTTTTTGAGGAAATTCAATTAGAGTTGAGCAAATCATACTTTGGTTTTCAAATAGAGCATGACAGCTTGTGTGTATTAACTTATTTTTGTGGCAATATATGAATGCTAAGAAACATTAACTTGCACGGTTTGTGTTAGACATGTAACTTTTCACTTAATTTTCTTTCCAGTGATAACACCCATGTTGATACCTTGTCTCGCAATCTTTCATCATGATGGTGATTATCATGGACCTGGCCATTGTTTTGCACAAAAATGTTGCAGCCTCTAGGTTCTTTGACACATTAACATTTCATCATAGTGAATCAAGAAAAAGATCAATTAATTAAGTCATGAACATACCATGTAGATGTAAGAGAGGACCCAACTGCTTATGTTGATTGGTTATTAGTTTCTGTTTCTTCCTCACCCCTAAGAATGGAACTGTGTTTAATGAATGAAAGGAACCATTGAACTGCATTATCAAATGCCTTTTAGTTGTAATTCATGGCACAAAATCTTTCTTTTTATGCCTTGATGTGATACTATTAAAGACTACTTGTGCATGTATAGTGAAGAGGAGGACTATTATTCTAATAGAGGCATTGTGGAGGTAGGTTTAGATGATCATATGATAAAAACCAGGAGTAAACTATGGCATTCATTTAGCATAAATCATATTCTTTTTACCTATCAACACACCACACACACACACACACACATATTATATATATATATATATATATTTTGGATACACCCCTTCTGTTTCATTGTCTTTTATTTTCCTCTGTAGAAGGTTAGAACTGCTACATAAGAGTCTACAATGAATATGCAGATTGCTTGCTTTTATCCTCTTATCTTCTTGTACTTTCTATATAGTCTCTTTTGCCATTTTAGTTCTTTTTGTATTTGACCTCCTATATTTAGGTGAAACAAATGGTAGTGGCCACACTTGCTGAATCTGGTATGAATCTTTCGGATGATGTTATAGAAAGTATCATTGACAAGGTGCTCCCTCATCTCCATTTGACTCATTTAACATCTTGTACCTTATGCCGATCACCTCTAACCACTGGTTTTGCATGTTTAATGGATGGTGTAAGC
Source organism: Tetrastigma voinierianum (assembly GCA_016808115.1). NCBI lineage: Eukaryota > Viridiplantae > Streptophyta > Magnoliopsida > Vitales > Vitaceae > Tetrastigma > Tetrastigma voinierianum. Next base: position 45,432 of record JAEQBH010000222.1, on the reverse strand, counting down.
ATCCAGTTCTTATATTTGCTCTTCTTTAAGGGATTCCACTTTACAATGCATTAAATTGAACAATGTACCTTGTAAATTATAAGTTGGTCTTAACTCTTTGTTGAGTTTGGCTCTCAATGGTGTTCTTTTGTTTCTTTTTTAAGGTAGGGCACTGTTAATATGTTCAGATATGTTGAAAATAGCAGATAGTTCTATAAATGATTCAATTGTTTATTCTTTCTTGTCATTCTTCAGATCAACCTACCTGAGCTTTCATCTAATCTCTCTTTGTTAACGTAGGAAGGAAGATAATTTAAAATAACACTTAGACATACATGCGCACAATCCAGTGCAAAAAAAAATAGCATAAGGGAGGAAAGCAAATCACCAAGAGCTTGAACAAAATAAAAATAGACAATATGTGCAATATATAGTTTTTTTCCTCTTCAAATGAACATTTTGATGGTTATGTTGTCTGATACAAAAATTCTGCAATCTATCATCGTCTTATGAAAGTTGATCTCTTCTAAATTTGCTATTCACTTTCATAATTTAAATGACCGGAATGACTCAGTTGCAAACTGAGTTGGCAACTAATGAATTAAAGAAATTGCCAGCATAACAGGATGAGAAAATTTCTACAGGTATTAGGTTGCATGGTTTCGGGAATGATGATCTCATTTAAGATGCAATATCTTTGCCATCCATCCAGTATCTTTCACCTATGGACCCTAGAGTTCCATTTGCGTGCAACACCTTGGGTTTCTCATATTTGGGAAAACTCCTCCCAATTGGCCTGGAAAGCTTTAGGGTAGCAGAGGAGAAAGGGGTGGAAGATGCTTACTATGTGCCTACATTAGCGGATCTGATAAGAATGAATTGGAGAATCTTGGAAGGGCCGAGCTTGGGGTTTTCACTGGGGTAGAAAAGGAAAAAAAGGAACAGAAAAAAAAAAATTCTTTAAGTCATCTCTTTTTTTATATATTTATTTATCAGGTGGGGCTGACTCGAGGTTTTTTGGAATGCTCTTCATCTGAACTTCTGTTTTTCCATTTTAGATGTGCTTGCATGTATTGAGTATGCTTCTGTATCTTAGGAGTTATCACCCTTTAGGAGTTTGATATTCTCTTTACCCACCAAAAAGAAATTAATTTTGTAGAAATTAATTGTGGTTGGCTGGAAGTGTATATCTTTCATAAATTCACCTTTTATTAATAGATTTCAGTTTTCTTAATTTTTCTTGATACGTACGGATTTTATTTTCAAATAAAAATGATAGCATTTATAAAGCAACATCAATAAATATTCTATACATTTTTTACTTAAGATATTTTTAGCATGGATTTAGCTTTTGGAATCCTATTTTGCTGCACTTCTTATAGCAATAATTTGGAATGTACTGTTTCATAGTTGAATGTCTAATCATTATGGAAAAGTGTAAAAATTTAACCATGGAGCTATTTCCATGATTTTTAAACTCCTCGGTTGAGCATCAAGTTGTGGGAAACTCATTTTGGATTTTGTAGTTGTTTCTTGTATCCATATCTTATGACTTTGTTTCTTTTTTCCCCTTTTGTGCATTTTTTCAGACCTTTGAGGAAGCTGATACGAAACATGATGGAAAGATTGACAAAGAAGAGTGGAGAAGCCTCGTCCTACGACATCCATCCCTTTTGAAGAATATGACTCTTCAATACCTCAAGTAAGTTTGTGAATTTTATGCAGTTTATTTTGTTTAAACTTTGATCAGGACTGTCACTTCATCTCTGCCATCCTCCAGAGAAAGTTGAGGTGCTTTGAAGTCAAAGTGCTACCATGTCCCTAATTTGTGATACTTTATTGTTGAAGTCCAATCCTTGTTCAAAGCCCCATCCAATATCATATAGCATCCAAACATAACCCTTACTGAAATGCATGGAAGTGAAGACTATTAAAAAAATAAACTTCCTTGTAACTAATCTCAAAGGCCAACTCTACCACGCTATCAACACTACCAATTGGAATTAACTTCCTTCTAAAAAAATATGATTTTGGACCTAAAATGGACTCGAATGACATGATCAACAAACATAAGTTAGTGACCTAAGATTGAAAAAATCTAATATTGAGAAGCCTTGCAAAGTCTGATAGCATCATCAACAAATTGGAGATAGGGCACTCTCATGCCCTCTTGGCCTCTTCTCACCTTAAACACTAAAAGATTATCTCTCTCCTTTACCCTCTTGAGAAAGCCGTTAAGTGTTTCCATTGCTTTCACGACTAAATAAGGAGACAAGGATTCCCTCATCTGAAAACTCTACAGCTTTAAAAAAAAATCCTGAGAGTGCCATTAACAAGAAATTTTTTTTTACTTAATCTGACCTAAAATTTCTGACTATAGCCTATCTTATCAACAGTCTTTGGAAAAAATATCTCCTCATCTGAAAACTCTATAGCGTTGAAAAAAGCCTGAGAGAGTGCCATTAACAAGAACAAAAGGTTTACTTAATCCGACCTATCAATTTCTGACCATAGCCTATCTTATCAAGAATCTTTGGAAAAAAATCCCCATTTCACATGATCATACTCTTTTTTTTTCATTATAGAATCAATAGCTTTGTTAGCTACGAGCATTATATCTAGAATGTGTCTTCCCTCGACAAAAGAATTATGATAATTGGATGCCACTGTTCTTACCACTTTTTAAAGTCTATTAGCCAATACTTTTATTAATAGCAACTTATACATCTTCACTGATAAAAAAAATAGCAACTTATTCATCTTCCTGCCAAGCTTATTAGCATAAGATCTTTTGGAGCATCTACACCACCTTTTACTTGGAATTAACAAAAAGAGCATGGCATTTAGGCTTTTTCCATACCTACAGTAGCCGTAGAACTGTTTAAAAGATCCCTTCGCCTTGTTCTACAGAAAAGCCCAATGAACTACCAAAAGGCTATAGAAAAACCATTTAGTCCTGGAGCTTTGTCCCTATTCAAGTTTGACAAAGCACCTAAAATCTCCCCTGAGAAAGACACCTCCAATTTTCCTTCTTTTCAATCATCTAAATTCTCAGAAGACATTTCATTAATGCTAGGTGTCTGATCCCTTGGTTCAGATGCAAGGGTGTGGAAAACTCGAGCCACCCCTTTACTATATATCTTATGAGAAGACTTAAATGGTGTGTGTGTTTTTTAGCCGAATAGAAAAGGCTAAAATATTTGGGTTTTTTTCTATTCAATTAAAAGTAACCTATTAATATCACCCAATATAGTTGAAGTAGCATGACTGTGGATATGCTGATATGAACTACAAGTATTACTAAATTTAAATTCACAATACAACCTAAGGGTGCCATGTGCAAAAATTATGATTGCTACGTAAATATTTCATTTCTAATTTTCTACATAAAAATTGTGGCTGCTTTTGTATAGATTCTATGTTTATGCTTAGGTGCTTGTTTTTTGAGGTGGTTTGTATGCTTCTTTCCTTTTGTCCCTTTTTGTTGGCTCTTAGGGCCCCTCTTTTAAACTCCCTGTGTATACTTTTTTTTATCAATATAACTATAAAGTGCCTTTTGAGGCAAACCATAAAATCTAATCTTGCCCCATTGGATACGTTAGCTTCAAATATTGACTTGCTAGTCTGGATAAAATAATAATTGGTATTTTTTTTTTTAATTTCTTTTATGATTGAGCCACTGAACTGATGTTGATTTGTTTGATTTCCTTATAAACAGGGACATCACCACCACATTCCCAAGCTTTGTCTTCCATTCTCAAGTTGACGACACCTGAGCTCAATAGATGAAAGCCTGCCGGTTTTTGCTAATAATGGCAAATGATATAGTAGGCCCCTTATTCTGTGTTGTAAAGGGCCTAACAAGAAGTATTGGGTTTGCAATGTTTGTTACTATAGGCGGTGGATGTGACCCCTTATGCCAAAGAACTAGACTCTCTCCCTTTTTAGTAGATAAGGTTTCTTAGTGTGAGAATATGCCAAAGAATTAATATTTGTTTAATTAATATTTTTTTTCAGATATAGGTAAAGAGTTTGTAGGGGTGGTTTGATTTGACAAACAGGTTCTTTTCAGCAGGTTAGGAGGACGCAGATCCTACAGATCTCAGGGTTAATTAAATGTGCAGTTGCAATTTCCTGGAGTGTTTTTTTTTTTTTTTTTTTTTTTTAGGGTTCGGGTTATTAAAAGGTACAGTTGCAAATGCGAGAGCAAGTTTCTGGCGGATTAGATGTTGATTTTATCTTTTAAGATCTGTATAGATTAAAATTTTGTTTGAGAAAGCACAGATCTTAAGAAATAAAATCACCATCTAACGGTATAAAATTCATTATCATATAAGAACGAATTTTTTTATAGTTAAACCTTTTTTTTATCACTCCTGCTTCAGATTTGCTATTATAATATAATTACAAATGCTAAATCGTTAGGTGTAGCTTTATTGAATTGGTGATCATTAGGTTATATTGAGTCCCTTTTAGGTCATTGGAGGTTTATTCGACTGTTAATTTAAGGATCCCATGGGATTAGTTGAGGTGCGTGTACGTTAGTGGCTGTTAATTTCAAGGCCCTTGTGGGATTGTTTGAGGTCCCGACATTCACAGTTAAGAAGAAGATAAAAAGTAATTACAAAGGCTACCGTATGAGGAATTGTTCCTAACTTTTTGAAGTTCTATTTTGAACTGTAACATTGTAGCTAGTAAAAGCTTGATAAATGCTAAATGCTTTTTTCAACAGAAGTTTGGGAGGTGCACTCAGACTGTCACACACCCACACCACGCTAGGCAAACAATTCATTGAGCCCAACTTTCTTGATTTCAATTTGCAAATGATTATTAATTGAAGAACGAATCGCGATATCATACAGATTGGAACTTGGAAGGCCGTTGCCGTTTAAGAGGAGAAAAGAGCCATATTCCCAATTCGCAATCTCCAAAATTTTTATCCTATACTACAGTTTTCTAGGTCAGTTGTTGGTAATTCAGCATGACAGTTCACGAGTCTAAAGGCTAATTGAGGGCCTGTTTGGAATCATAGATAAATCTAAAAATATAAATTTTTTTTTTAAATATTACTTTTTGCTGTTGAAAAAAAAAAGTTACTTAACAACATAAATAATAAACCGTAATAAAAGAGTTACTAAAATAAACATATAAACAAGAGTTAATTTTTCAATTTCAGTTTGTAAGATCGCATGAATTTGTTTCGAGGGGGACTCAAACCCCACTTTCTCATGCTTGAACGTGGTATACCAACAAATTAAACCACAACCTCTATAAAATGAATTTACAAATATTTAAATAAAATAACATAAGCCGAGGGCGCTTTCCAAAAATTGGCCCAAAAGCTCAGGGCAGGCATTAGTAGTCAGGCCTAATGCTAGGGTCACGTTCTTGCTTAACAAAATAAGAATTTGGCAATATGTAACACTCATTTATCGCTTCATTCTCATACCAAAATCAGGATACTAATATGTATATATATAGCCATAGAAACTAAGAGTGAAAACTGAAACAAGCTAATAGAGAGAGAGAGGGACACCTAAAACAACTAGAACTATCCATATCGAAGCAAAACGTAAAAAAACACTAGCAATACACTCAAGTTCCTTCCACCGCGGTTTAAGACCGACGGTGAACTTTTTTAAAATCCAAAGCATCGAAAGAGAGAATTAGAAAAAAAAAAAAAACTCAAAATCTCAAAGGAGGGGTTGGTGGTGGTGTTTTTAATCAACTTCCTCCATCTTGCTGCCCTCCTCACCGTGAGCAGCATCAGCCTCCTCCAATGGGGGCATGTCCGCATCAACATCCCCAGCTTCCTCCTCGTCAATGTTCAAACCAAGCTTGAGCATCCTGTGGATCCTGTTTCCGAAGGTGTTGGGATCATCAAGACTGAAGCCGGAGGTAAGGAGAGATGTCTCAAAGAGCAGGAGGACAAGGTCCTTCACTGACTTGTCGTTCTTGTCTGCATCCGCCCTCTTCCTCAGCTCCTCCATGATCGAGTTCTCCGGGTTGATCTCCATCGTCTTCTTGCTGGACATGTAGCCAGCCATACTGGAGTCCCTCAGAGCCTGGGCCTTCATGATCCTCTCCATGTTGGCTGTCCACCCATACTCTCCTGTCACCAAACAGCACGGAGAGTCCACCACTCTGTCAGACACAACCACCTTCTCTACCCTGTCTCCCAACACATCCTTGATCACGTTGCATAGACCCTCGAACTTCTCTTTCAGAGCTTCCTTCTGTTTCTTTTCATCTTCGCTTTCATCAAGCTTCAACCCCTCTTTTGTTGCTGAGACCAGCTTCTTTCCCTCAAATTCCTTCAGCTGACCAACAGCGTACTCATCAATAGCATCAACCATGTAAAGGACCTCATACCCCTTCTTCCTGAGCTTCTCAAGGAATGGGGAGTTCTCAACAACCTTCTTGCTCTCACCAGTGATATGGTAGATATCATTTCCTGACCCTCCTTCATTCTGGTAACGTAGTCCTTAAGACTAGTCATCTCATCCCGCTCTTAGGTGGGGTGGTATCGAACAACTCGACAAGCTTTGCCTTGTTCGTGGAATCACCTCATGGATGCCAAGCTTGGGATTCTTGGAGAGGCTTCATAGAACTTATTGTAGTCTTCCATTGTTCTCCAGCTATCTCAAGAACATCTCAGCGCATTTTGCCTGATCAAGTTCTTTGGACCTTCAGAATCTTGTTCTGCTCTGCAGCATCTCTCTTGAAATGTTTGGAAGATCCTCCAGAGTCCTGTGCCCTTCTAAGCTAAGATACTCAGGCATTAGCTCCTCACAGTTGTCCATGATGAACACCCGACGAACATAGAGCTTAATGTTATTGGGTTTTCTTCCTTGTGTCAAAGATCAAATAATTGCTCTTGGAACAAAGAGGGTCAGCCTTAATTCAAGTTGGCCCTCAACGAAGTGCTTCACAGACAAGTGCTCCTCCCAGTCATTGGTGAGACTCTTATAGAAAGCTGCATACTCCTCCTTTGTAATCTCCTCGGGCTTCCTCATCCAGATAGGCTTCTGCTTGTTCACTAACGACCACTCATGAGACACTTCTTTGATTTTCTTCTTTTTCTTCTCCTCCTTTTCCTTCTCCTCATCAATCTCCTCTACCTTTCCTTCTTCTTCCTTCTTTTCTTCGTCATCCTCATCATCAGAAATTTCCTTTTCAGTGGTCTTCTCGATCCACAGAGAGATAGGGTAGCTTATGAACTCAGAATGCTTCTTAATCAAATCCTTGAGCCGGCGCTCCTCAAGGTACTCAAGCTGATCCTCCTTAAGGAAAAGTGTGATCTTTGTACCCCTGCCAAGGGGTTCACCAGTTGTGTCCCTCACGACAGTGAATGACCCACCAGCCTGGGATTCCCATATATACTGCTCATCATCATTGTGCTTTGTGGTGACAATGACCTTCTCAGCAACCAAGTAGGCTGAGTGAAACCCAACACAAACTGCTAATCATTGCTAACATCGGCACCAGCAACCACAGCTTCCATGAATTCTTTGGTTCCAGATCGAGGCAATGGTACCAGGTTGTTCACCAAATCTGAAAGCATTAACAGCAGAAAGTAATTAGGTTCATAAGCAATTCAATTTCAATTATTTAAATAATAATAATATAAAACCAAAATGAATAATATTACTTTTTTCTGCTTACCAGATTTGGTCATTCCAGTACCTCACTATCAGTAATGGACAATGAGTTGTTAGTCTTATCAGGGATAATGTGGATAAAAAGCTCAGGTTGTGCATCTAGCTTGCTTTTGTCAGTCAAGCTCTCAAACCTGATCTTGTCCAAAGCCTGAATAAGATTAAAGACAATTTAAAGCCTAGATATTAGTTACAGCATATTGATAGACAAAGTAAACAAAAGAACTGAGTTTGTTTGATTAATACATTACATATGGCCAAAGTTAACAGGGAACATATGAGTAGATGAAGGAACATGGCGGGTGTTTAAAAATACCAAAAATGGGTTTCATGCCTTGTGCCTTGGGAATGGGCCGACTCAATCAATTTTGAATCAAAAGGATATAAAATTTTGATTTCTTACAATAAAGATTTTCCAATTAACAAATAATTAAATTAAATGTGCATAACGCGGTAAAAACATAACACCACACTGATTTACATACACAAAATAGAACTCCCAGATTAAAAAAACATTTCCAGCCAAATGACGAAAGGCTATGTCCCTGATTCCTGATCCTACAGCAATGAAAAGGGCAAGAGCCTGACTTCATACGCTACCTCTAATTTTAATATTAAAACCCTAACATGCGAACATCAGAAAACGGCTTACCCTGTTCATCACTAAACCAAGCAAATAGCATCAGCAATTGACTTTTTTTTTATTAAAAAGGATGAAAACAACCCTACCAATACCATTATTTATTTATGTTTTCTAATCGACAAACAGCAAAATAGAACCAAGAAAGAAAATCAAAATTCCAATAAACAAAAAGTAAAAACACACACACACATTCCCTCGTTAATCAGCTTTTTCTATTCCTTTATTTTCTCAACATCCAAACAGAGCCTGAACTAGCAAACTAACAAACGGTATAAGACTCAAACAAATCAACCACAACATGATCAACGGACAAACATCGATCACATACACCGGACCAAAACAACAGAGAACAGATCAGCGGCAAACAAAACAGGATCATCAACATACGAACAAGAACTCATTATATGAGAAGAACTTACATCAGAGGAATTGCTAATAAGCTCACGGAGAAAAATCTCCTTGTTGCTGTAGAAAGTGTTAATGATCAAACTCAAGAGCTGATTAGTCTCAACCTGGAAAAGCGAACGTTTCTGCCTGCGCCATTGGATCTATGCTTTGGGGCTTGGATGCCTGGAGTTCTGGAAGAACAACGACTGGCTTAACGACTGACAGGGTTACAATAACGTGTAGAGAGGCATACATCGCTAGGAGGAGCTCTGTTTATATAGTGAGCCAATTAGGGTTTCTAGATCCTTCGATTTCAAAAAAAAAGAAAAAAAAAAGAAAAAGATAAAAAAAAAGAAATATAGATAAAGAAAAAAAACGATCTTTTAATTATTTGGCTTCTAGATCCTTCTATAAAGAAAAAGAAAGAAACAGAAATAAAAATTAATTATCCCTTTATCATTTTGAATTTAAATTTGAAACGACATAATAGAGGATGATATCGTCACACCTGTTACTGAAAGCAGGGAAGATGCGTCACCACTTTGCAAGAGTGATGAGTATATCGCATCAATGGAAATTTCGTTCATCCGACGTACGAGTCTTCTGGTAATTCTTTGGTTAGCGAAATATGCTTAATGTAATTATCACAATAAAAATTAAGTTTAAATAAAATCACTTTAAAAACTTATCTATTAGTTATTGCATTCAAATAAATAAAATGAGTTTCAAAATATAAATAAAAATAATATACTTAAAAATTTAATCTTGATTTTGTTTTTATTTTTGTTCCTTACTACTTTTATTTTTTATTTAAGTATTAAAATTATTTAAAAATATAAATTAGTACAATTTCATTTTATAAAAAAAACATATTTGATTGAATAAAATTTAAAGGATAAATAAAAAAATAAATTGTAAATATTTAAAAATATGATTATTGAGATAAATAAAAATATATTTAATATTAAAACTGTAATTTATTTAATTCAAATTCGTTTAATAAATTTTCATACAAGATTTTTTAAATACTAAATTATATTAAAAAGATAAATTTAGAAATTAAAAATAAAATAGTTAAAACAAAGTTTAATATATTAATAATATATTATATCAATTTATTAATTGAATCGCCCAAAAATACAAATTCTTAGTTAGTAACCCAAAAAAATTAAATAAAAATTTCAAACTAATTTGGTTAAATAGGACCAAATTCACATGGGCCACGGGCCAAAATGAGTTTGGTTAAGTGTCCAGATTTTATTCGATCTTAAATTTACTTCACGTCGACAAAAGAAATTTGAATTTAAAAGGTAAAAGTATTACGTGGCGCTTTATTATATTCTGGAGTTAAGTATTATTAAATTAAAATAAATAAATAGATTCAAAATTATAAATAAAAATAATATGTAAAATTTAATCTTGCTTTTTTTTTTTTCCTTACTACTTTTCTATTTTTCTTGATAATCAAACGTATTTATTGCGGTAGATCACAGATTCAATTACCTTGAAAGTACATTCAGTTCAATATCTTTAACGATAAGAAGGGGAATCATAAAATAACGCACCATTAAGAACGCCATACATTCAAAAAAAAAAAAAAGGACATGTAACATTATCAACTTTGTTTAAAAACACTTAAGGATCTTGTTTTTTGGGAAGAAGTAATACAAAAAAACCAGGTAAATCATCATTAAAATGAAGAATTTTAAATCGCGTTTTTAATTAAAAGTTAATGGACGAATATTAACAAGGTTATCTTTATTGTTTATAATTTGTGAAATATGGGATAATCAGACTGATTAGATATGTTAATGTGGCCAAAATATGGATAACGCGATCACGGTATATGATTTCATGGATAACTAAAATATCTATTAAAAGAGGGTGTCATTAAATAACTAGAAAGACTATAATTCAAGAATAAAACTGTTTCTTATATGGAGATAAACCTTGAATAATATTTTGAATGGACATGTGATGGTTCAATAAATATAGATTTTAGATTTAAGAAAATAGTTCTTATAATCCTGACATGAAGTTGTTGTAGATTGAAACAAACAAATGATGAGGAAGGGGAGAAGGGATTTACTTATTTGCAGTGGTGCCAGATTTAGTCTTGTTTTTATGAGGATTGTTCAAAATAATGATTGGAATAAATGAACACCTTTTTGATAGCTCAGCCCAGATAGATCTATGGCCATTTGGGCTTGGGTTGAGCTAGCCAGTTTGATCTATGTGGTTTAATTTTTTTAATTTTTTTAATGACTGCTATAATATTTTCCTGTTAGTAAAAATTGGTTTTTCTATTATGAAAATTATAAAATAGTTATAGAAAAAAATGCTATAAATAATTATTTTAATAAAATAAAATAATACGTGAAAATTAATTTAAAATATATATATATATTTAAAGAATTAATATAATCAAGAATTTATTTTATTTTTATACAACTAAAATAATTGTTTTAATTTGTTTATATAATGAACATAAGAATAAGCTCTAATTCACTTTTCTGACATTTTCTAAAAATATAAAATTTGTAAAATTATTATTTATTATTACTACAATGTTGTGTTAATTTTGACTTGCGGTCTGCATTAGAGTGGGTGAGGCAAATCGAGAAGTGATATAATTAGGCTCAGAGCCGTTTTCATTTATAAGTTCTTATGAAATGGGGTATTAAAGAAAAAGTCCGTGTAGGCCCAAATGTTCATCTCTTCTCTCATTTTTTCTTGAATCACCCCCCTCCTTCTATCTGCTCTCTTTCTCTGCCTATATCCTACTAAACAATGATCTATCATCATTTTCGTTGGAGTTCTAAATACTAATGTAAACCTCTTGAAAACTTTAATTACATCATGTAGTACTAAATGTATTATTAAAAATTTATTATAAATATTATTATAAAATAAATATATTTATAATAAAATTTATTATAAATATGTTATATTCTTATTTAAAATGATAATACTTTTATTTTGAAAAATTTATGTTTAATATTCTATAAAAATTTTAAAATATAAAATGATTCAAAATTACAAAATTATAAATATAAAAAAATAAATCATGTACACAATATTAGTAAAATCTTATACTTTACTTATTTACTATAAGTAGTTAATTGAAGTGCTACGCTTAGCCATTACATTCGATAAGTAACTAACATGGACTTAGACTTATTTTTCTCTTTTTTTTTATCGAGAGTCGCATTTAGAGTTTTATTTATTTATTTTGTTTCAGCTTTTAAAATGAAACAAAAATAAGTGTGGCTAAAAGCGAGTCTCTCTTTTCAAGTGGAATGCATAATAGCAAAAATGGAAGTCGCGATGATGACTCGAATTTAGAGATAGTGGTCGAGCGAATGAATTAGAGAAAATGTGGCTTTTGATTAGTTGATTGATAGATACCTAATTTTTATGTTTTTTGCATACTTGATTATTGGTAGCTGATTCGCATGCATGTGTAGCCTAGGGCTAGTATTCTGAATCGACAAAATTTATAACCTAACACCTCGTACTGACGTAGCATAGCTACTATAGTACAGTGGTTCTAGGATCGCCCACAGAGATGAGTTTTCTTCTTGTAAATGACTAACAATGAGGTTCATTTGGTAGATTAGATTTTGGATTTTGGGTTAGAGCCACCTCGCCAAAGACTAACTTGCATGTGCCTATTCCGGCATGAGGCGCAACTCTTGCATTGTTGCCCATAGATCCACTTTGCTCATGTGGTGATGGCAGAGAAATTCGCGAAAGTCTCTCTATCCTTCGCTACATAGTGCATTCCGCCTGAGTCTTAAGGGTTGGGCAATCTCGTCTGAAATGCCCTTTGATATTACAATTGAAGCACTTGATCTTGGCCGTGTTTTTCTTCTTGAAAAACGTTTTCCTTTCTGTGTTGTTGGTCATTGCCATGTTCCTTACCCATTAAAATGAGCTTTCTTCTTGTTTTGTCTTGGAACCCACCTTGATACTTGCGCTTTCGCCCATAAGCTTTTCGCGAGCTAGGTCGACCATATACACATTTGTATTAAGTTTGGAAGATTCAATTCTTTCTTTAACACAGCTCAAGATGGCGCACCACATCATCCGGTGTTCGGATATTTTCGTTTTGTGGGTCAAATGCATCTTCATATGCTCGAGGCGAGACGGGCGGTCTGGCTGGACTTGTTGCTCGTCGGTCGATACGTGACCCGGTGTCTTTTAACTCACAAATCATATTTGACATCTCAACGTAAATGCTTTTTCATTGTATAGTCGATTTCTTTTTTGTAGGTGTCAAATTTGATCGTGGTAATCTGGTGGATCTTGATGCTTACGAAACTTATTTTTAAAGCGGACCACATGTCCATTGCCAAGTCATAACTATAAATTCGCATGATATCATTTTCCATACTGCTGAGCAACGTTATACGAGCTAGAGAATTCTTTCGCTTCGAGGCTTCATAAGCCTCCGGTCCCTTTTATGTTGGGCCGTATTCCCTGCCTCAGGCTCATCCAGTACAATATTGAGTACCTCAGGAGCTTCTTGCTCTTCCGGCCACATATTAGTCTTCCATCACTCCAAATCTCATGATATCACCATTTAGCTTTTCACCTTTGTCGCTCGACAATGTTTTTGGAATGAAGACATTGTGTTTGTAGAAACAGGGTTCTATGAGTAAGACATAAATTGCACGATTATTAATGTTTTATCCATACACATATATCTACCTAGTATCTAATTAATGCATTAGAAATAGCTCACATGTAGGTTTTTTAGATCAAAGGTCACTACGTTTCCAATCATCCTCTAAATCCCTAATGAGACTATCACTAAGTCGATTAATTAGGCAATTATACAAGACATATCAAAAAACGTGCAATTTCAAGTACACAAATTATCATAAAATTCAATATAAATCATAAATATTGAAACAAACTCCAAAATTGCTAGAAATAAATTGAAATTTTATATGAAGTATATATATAAAATATCAAACAACTACAAGTTAATGAAATATTAAACATCCATAATATTTACAAAGCGTCCCCGAACTTAGCTGAAGTGAGCTAATGAAGCTATTCTTTAGTTCTCTAGGAAAGCAATCTTAGGCTTATTCTTTCTACGGGGAAGATTATGAGGAATTTTAAGGTAGTAATTTCCTTATCCTAAGTTCCTTTTCACATTTAGGCTTTTTAAGTAGACCGATACAAACTTGTGAACAACAAAGTTGTCTTGTTTGTTTACTATTTTCTTATCACAATAAGAAATCTAAAGATGCGCTTTTGGTAATACATTGGTAAAGCATTTACTCAAAACTTTCAATTTCATTCAATTCAGACTCATCTTTAATTCTCCTGCCCAAATCAATTCTTGAACTTTTTCATGAAGCTTGATTATATAATTCACAACATGTACAAAGTCTTCCTCAAAGACTGCTGGATTAGGTTGGAGATTTTTGAGCTCTTCGGTAAAGCCCTAATGACACCACAATCTTTGTAAGTCCGTATGGGGCTCGCGGTGTGCGGAATGAGTCTAATCATTATTTTTCTGTATATATACAGAAAAAACTCAATTAATTCACCCTAAATAATAATTGCACCAAGAAGGAATCACAAAAATAATGTCCAACTAACCAATTGTAAATTATATAATTTTAATTTAAACAACTATTAGTATATTATTTTATCACTTATTTTGATAAAATAATACTAATTCATATATTAAAAAAAATGAAATGGATACATTTATCCAAAATTAAAATTCATATGATTTTAAATAAAGTGAATGGAGTATACTTTGTGGGTATAGTCGTGTATGAGGGTAAAATGAATGGACTCTTAATTAGATACAGTAAGTCAGAATTAATCATGAAGATCTGGGCCAGTAATGGGTATACTTCAGTTGATGCCTAGTTGGGCTGAGACATGTGTGGAGCTTAAGGCTTCCACCGAGTCTTTGTGGCCGTTATTTCAGTTATTCACTTGGGCCCATTGGGCTAACTGAACGGGGCTTACACTCTTAAATAAGCGCATGAGTTCAAATTGCTTAGGTAAATTTAAAAGCCTTTCGAGTTTAAATAAAAGCCTTAGTTTAAATTAAATAAAAGCCTTGTAGTTTTAAATTTAAAGCGCCCGATTTAAATAAAAAGCGCTTGTAGTTTAAATTTAAAAGCGCCCGATTTAAATAATAACGCCGGGTTGAGCACTCCTCAGGTGGAATCTCTAACTCAAATTTTTTTTAAATATTTAGTGAAACTTTTTGCAGGAAATATGCTTTTTACCAGAAATGCAGAAAACTGAAAACTACATTTCTATATTCCAATCTCTCCATACCAGAAAGAATATACTAAGAATATACATTTCTTTATTCCCCATGATCTCTATATACGGAAATGTCAATATAGTTAATTATAAGAGATGTGCGAGAACAAGATGAAATGAAAAATATATCTGAGTTCAAGTGATAAAAATTCCTCGGATAAGAAAAAAATATTCCTCTCGTTTTTTATTTATTGATATTTATTGATTATTATAATCATCATGCGAATTTAATCGCATGTGAATAATTGAAATAAAAAAAACAGTACCATAAATTCATGGAATCGAGAATCTCTCGACAATCATTGCTAGTCATCATTAGAACACATGAGACTTAAAAATTTAAATTAATACCAGAAAGCAAACATGAAGGCTCTGATACCAATGTTGAAAATAAATTATAAAGATAATTGATACATACCAGATAAACAATTACAGCGGAATATATGAAGATCTTGTTTGCTTCACTGGATCAGATAGTGACCATTACATAAATGAATGCCACTCATTTTCACAATCTAAAGTTCTTCTTTGTTTGGTAGAGATTTGAGAGTGCAGTGTTTTTTCTTGTCTTCTTTTTTTTTGAAGATGATTCGTAATTTGTACATCTTTCTTCTTCTTTTATTAACTGCAGTTAACTTCCATTTAACTGCAATTTTAAATTCAAAATTGAGTTGGGTCATGGATCATGGGTCATGGATCCATTTTGGGCGACCCAACTCTAAAATCCAATAGGTTATTATAAAAAGAGTGGATTTTTGTGGTGAAAACTAAAAGTAAAATGAAGTAAAAATATAGAAAGAATTCCTTTGAAGTATCAGGTCACTGGACTTGGGTTCCTTAGGTAAATGAGGGTTTCTCGGGGTTTTTTCCTTGTATTGGGGATAATAACACATAGTTACTTCTCGAATCGAATCCTGGTTTAGTTATAAAACTTAACCCTCAATAACTATCCTTGAAAATGGTATTCACTAAGTATTAATGGTCTCAGACAGTAAAAACATGTCTCCTTGACTCACCTTATAATATCTCATAAATGATAACTAACGAACATCACATGAGCCTTGAAAGCTTACCAAGTACTGACCATTCAAGGTGACTCGAAGGGATCTAAACCTAGAGTTTAAGGAAAACACATAAATATCAGTGAATACCTTCGTTGAAAACATGAGAAACCTTCATTTTCCTCAGGTTCCTTTGCCTAGTGCCCTTTACTTCAAGGAAGGAGGGGGTTTAGTCACTCATCCTCTGAGTTGTCATCCTTAGAGGGTGTTTGGCTAGTGAGAAAAGAAAAGAAAATGAGAGAAAATGAAAAGAAAACGGGAGCTTGTTCAACAAGCTTCCCCGAGCAATAATGAAAGTTCGATTCCTTTACAAAGTGTTGTTTGGGCATTATATACCACCCAAAACAATGCAAATTACCAAAATGACAAAAGCAGTAAACAATTACAGGGATAAAATAGGGAGAAACCAAAAAAATGAGGTCAAAAAGTCAAAAGAAAAAAGGGGCAGGAGTGCAAAATTTCACAAGGTGCGAAATTTTGCAGCCCTGCGAAATTTCGCAACCCTTGCGAAATTGTTATGTTTTTCGGCCTGCATTAGTTCTACGGCTACGAGAGTTCAATTGATTTATTCGTAGCGAGACGCATCCCTATCTTGATATTTATAGCACAGTGAAAACTACAAAAAGCGCTATAAAATTGATTAGAAGCATTGCTAAGTCCTTAACGTGCTAACTGGGTCAATTTGGCTGATTACTACGCAAAAAGTGCTCAAAACGCGAAGTGTTAAGAGTATGGAACAACACTATTTGGGTAGTAATCACTCCTCCCAAACTTGACACATTCTTTAGTCATGTGATGAAAGAAGAAGCGATCACAAGCAAGATGAACTATATATCCACAAAAAATGGTTTTTAAAAAAGGGGATAATGCCCAACTTTAAACAAGAGTCACCAAAATCCTACCCAAAGACTATCTCAAGAAGAGTGTGCTATGCAAATCCAAGTATCAAAACAGTGTCAACTCCTAGAGAAACAACCTGAAACCTTCCATAAAACCCTAAGTGTTAACTTGATTAGTTTTCAAAAATAGTCTGTCAAATCGTTCTCTCCCCCCAACCTAGCTCTTTTCTATACCTTAGTAGACTAACTAACCTCAATAGAATAGGACCCGCTTTTATTTCACAACTCTTTTTGTGTTGTAGGGGCGCAATGCTGAGGGAATCGAATTCATAATTGTCCATGTAACGGGTGTAGCGTCCATTGTACAACCAATGCTTTTACTTTTAAGATATATTCAAATACCAATACAAATACAAATACGTTTTCAATACCGTAGCTCTATCTTGTGCTCTGATACCAAAATAATATGTAAACTCCAGCGCTACCGATATGAATACAAATACGTTTTTTTGTATACTATAGAATATATAATAATATGCATCAAAACATTTGCGGTAGACCCATCATTTTGGGATAAATCCCATGTTTGTACAATATGGCATTATATGCCCTTTCCAATCAGATCATTTACAAAATATATTAGAGTTTTCAATATCAAAACATTTACAAAAAAAAAAAAAAGAGTTTATACAACATGGTCAAATCCATTTCATGAATGCACGGTAGGATCTTTACTTCGAAACCGCGAAGCTTTAACGTTGACTCTAAATCTTTACGATCTTTGTCCTCGTACCTGTTTACTCGATACCTGCGTGATGACAAAAACAACGCGCTAAGCATTTTCATGCTTAGTGGTTCTATACAATTCTCTCTTCATTTCAGTTTAAATCAATTCATGCAATGTTTATAAAACAATGCTTTTGTACATTTTTCAATGACTAATTCAGTACAATACATACATATATATATATATATATATATATATATATATATATATATATATATATTCATTTATATTCAATTACAATTCATTGGTCATTTCAAGTTATGTAATTTCATATGCACTAAATCATTCAAATCACAAATCATGCACTTTTCAATCTAATTATCATTTTGCCCTTATCGAATTTAACCTATGCTTTCGGTGCACAAGATAACGAATCACCGGCACGGTCTCTTTGGGCTGCATACCGGTATAAAAATGGTTTTATAACATGAAAAATGCAGTCCCGTTAGGTTGCTAAGCGGTTATTAAAATTAATTTCGTGAGCAGCTCTAGATGTGTCAATGGCCTAGGGATCGGGTGACCTTCCTTCTGTCGATGCGATGCTGCTTAATTTGACTGTATTAGTATACCCAATCTATCATTAACTCAAATTTTAACGGTTAACATTCTTTTAAGTGCCTTAAAATCATTCAATACAATTCAGAATAGTGTATATACATTTGGATACAGTAATTTATTTTTTAACACTCATGCAAATTTTCATATACAATTTATTTTGCAATCAGTTGTCTCAAATCAATTTAAAACGAATGAATATGCAATTTATCATAAATCATTTAATATTTCATAAATTTTCACAATAAAATTTGAAGCAGTGAAAGAAAGTGTAGAACAAACTTTCACAAATTTGAAACAAGAGAGATTGAAGAAACGAACTCAAAAGTTCCTATCCACCGAATCCGTTCTTGGGTCAAACTTTCTCGTCACCAATCCTAATCCATCACAAATATGTCACAATTAAAGAACAACCAAGGAAAATCGGTTGTGCATTCAGATTTTTGGTTAGGAGTTGTGAAATATTTTAATACTCCTTCAATTGCAAAATTTTAAAAACACATTAACCATATTTTTCTCATGCTTCCTTTACTAAAATGATAGCTCTATGAGTCTATTTTCAGTAGGAATTAGAATCATCTCATTTGAATCACCCAAACTCAAGTTACGACATTTTAATGTCAAACTAGTCGATGTTGCGATATTGGATTAATAGTCAAAAATTATCTATTGTAATTCTTTCCTATTACTATTATATTTTTTCCTAGTTTAGAGATATTTCTCTGTTAGGAAAATAACTTAATTATAGGAATAAGCAGTTGTACAGGATCTAATTATAGGAATAGTTTGATTGTAGGATCTCTACTAATTCTCTATAAATATGTACATGTAAAGATACATATTTATTATGAATAAAAATATTCTTTTATGTTTTACAAGTTGATATCAGAGCCATGAAACCCTAAATCATTCTTCTTTGAATCCTTAAACCATGAGCAAGTCAGATTCTGCAACGTCTATCACAAAATCTACCCCCATCATTATTCAACACGAAGGTTCATCATTCAATTCACGAATTGTATTGAATGAGACCAACTATGATATGTGGTCTCAAATGTTAGAGATGCAAATTGTTGAGAAGGAGAAACTCTCCTTCATTAGAGTGGCACATCACTTTTGCCACCCTAAGGAGAAAGATGAAGGCTATGAAAAGTGGTATTGAATTGATCGAAGTCGAAAAGATGGTTGCTGATGTCTATGTCCCCGGAGATTATGAAGCGATACATTTGCTTACCCACCGCACGAGATATTTGGAAAGCTTTGTCTAAAGCCTTTTATGATGGAGCGGATGAATTACAGGTTTTTACCTTGAACCAGAGGGCTTTCTCTACCAAACAAAATGGCAGACCACTCTCTATATATTATGGAGAACTGACTGAAATCTTAAGTGAGTTGAATCATTGTGATAAGGTGGTCATGGTGGATGAGACAGATATTGCATCCTATCAGAAATTACTTTAGCGACAAAGGGTGCATATATTTCTTGCTGGGTTAGAGGGTGATTTCAAGCAAGAGTGAGGCGAAATCTTGAGGAAGGATCCTATCCCTGAATTAGAAGAGTGTTATGCCCTAGTTCATTGCGAAGATGTTCGACGCGGGGTGATGAGCAGAACGATTGGAAAGTGCAGCTTGACATGATGACTCGGAACCGGAGTCTAATCAAAACTGGTCTCCTCAACAACAACAAGACCAAAAAAGGCCCATCCATCCTAAGACTGCTAATGCTGGTGACAAATCATCATATAAAAAGTCGATGCTATGAACTTGTGGGATATCCGGAATGGTGGGATCATAGTCGTGATTCCCGGAAGAAGAATTCCAAGAAGGCCTCTCTTTGCTGCAATTAGTGACAAAGACAGAGGATGATAGCGGTGAAAAGTCCTCGGCATTAGCAGCAGCAGTAGGTAATGGTGGTAAGGTTTTAAATATTTCTACACCTGTTTCTAATAGTGCATAGATAATTGATTCCGGTGTTACAGATCATATGACATTTGATTCTAGATAAGTTTTACCTCTTAAATCTTCCTCACAACATTCTGTTTCCACTGCCAATGGTACCTCAATTCCGATTATTGGGAAAGGATCCTTGTCCCTCACTAACACCTTGAATTTATATTATGTTTTGGTTGTTCCCTCTTTGAATTATAATCTTTTGTCAGTTTCTCAAATAACCATTGCCTTATTTTGTGTTGTCATTTTTTGGCTTGAATTTTGTGTATTGAAGGACATCCGGACAAGGCAAACGATTAGTTGTGGTGTAGGCGAGAGCTGTATTGGACTTGGTATAAAAGTTCAGATGAGTTACATCGAAGCTTTAAAGATTGGGGTTACGAAAAAAAACAAAAAAAGGGAAATGCGAGATATGGTTTATGGCATTGGCGTTTGGGCGTACTTCTTTTGGTTACATGAAGAAATTATTTCCTAGTTTGTTGCAAACTTTGATGTCTCTAGTTTCCAATGTGATGTTTATGAACTTGCAAAAGTCATCGTAGCCGTTTCCATTAACTTTGAACAAAACTCTTGTTCCTTTTATGATCATACATTTTGATGTTTGGGTCCCACGTCTAAATTTGCTACTTTGGATGGATCGCGTTAGTTTTACTGTTACTTTTATTGATGATTGTACCAGGATGACTTGGGTATGTTTGATGAAGTCAAAAGTGAAGTAAACTTGTTATTTCAAAATTTTGCTTAAAATGGTTTATAGTTAGTCTGATGCACGAGGTTCGGGTTCTCGCGTGTGATAGGTGAATGTTGAGTTTTGAATTAGACGGTATTTGGAAGCCCATGGAACCATTCATCAAACTACTTGTTCCGATACACCCCGACAGAATGGGGTGGAGGAGCGGAAAAATCGTCACTTGTTGGAGGTTATGCATTAGCTTCATTGATGCGTACATATGCGCCTTATCATTAAGGACACACACACACTCTATAACATATTTGATCAACCAGGTACCTTCCATCACTGTGATTTTGGGACACCATCCCAGGCTCTCATTGAAGCAATTGTTGCTCCAGTTGGTCCAAACTTACCACCTCATGTCTTTGGTTGTGTAGCATTTGTACATGCTATAAGCGTCGTATGACAAGTTAAACACCTCGAGCATTCACGATGTGTCTTTTTAGGGTATCTTTGCTTTATCAAAGGAAGTGCAGATGATATCACCCTCGAGCAAGCGAATGTTTGTTACAATGAATGTAGTTTTCATGAAGACTCGATGTATTTTCCTGCGAGCTTTGAACTTCAAAGGGAGCACACAGGAAAAGTTGAGCTCTAGACATGATTTTTCGATGCATATGGGGAACTCTCTGAACCTAGTAACAATCTAAATGGGAATGAAAAGGAACACCCTGAACTTGGTAATGAGAATGCTGGTGAATTGGATTTGAGTGGTATAAATTTGGACCATAGTGGTGATGAACGTGATGAAGACCTAGAAAATGAAGTTATGGATCAACCTCCATCCGAATCTCGCACCACGGGCAGCGTACACGAACCAATCGCCTACGGATGGTCCTGTGTAATGCGAACCAGAAAACAACTACCATCGAGTCAAACCAGAGGTATTCCAAAACCCACATATGAACCCGAACTTTCTAATAAAGTTAAAGATCCCATGAGTCACTATGTGTCTAACCATCGCTTGTCTGAATCAAATAAGTCATTTGTAAATCAATTATCTACTGTATCTATTCCTAACACGGTGTCTTTGACCTTGGCGGTAGCGATTTGCTATGAATGTGGAGATGAAATCCTTGTAGAAGAATGAAACTTGGGAACTTGTTGATCGTTCTCCAGGGAAGAAACCAGTTGGATGTTGGTGGGTTTATACTGTGAAGCACAAGCGGATGGTATAAGTTGAGCGTTTAAAGCGAGGCGAGTAGCAAAGGGTACACCAAACCTATGGAATTGATTATCTGGATACATTTGCACCTATGGCTAAAATCAACCTGGGTTCGAAAGTCTTATTGTCTCTAGCTGCGAACCTGGATTGGCCATTGCAACAATTTGATGTGAAAAACGCCTTTCTGCATGGCGAGTTGTTTGAAGAAGTGTACATGGATTTGCCACCAGGGTGCATGATACTAGAAGTGCATTGTCGGAAAGTGTGCAAATTAAAGAAATCATTGTATGGGCTAAAACAATCTCCGAGAGCATGGTTTGGAAGGTTCACGAAGTCCATGAGGTCTTTTGGCTACCATCAGAGTAATTCAGACCACACTTTATTCTTGAAAAAACAGCATGGTAAGATCATTGCCCTTATTGTGTATGTTGATGACATGGTGGTTACAGGAAATGACCCTGATGAAAGGAAGGCTCTACAAAGTTACTTGTCAAGCGAATTCGAAATGAAAGACCTCGGTCACTTGAAATATTTTCTTGGGATCGAAGTGTCTCGATCTGATAAATGGATTTTATTGTCTCAAAGAAGATATGATTTAAATTTGTTCCGAGGCGGGTATGTCGGCATGTCGACTAGGCGATATACCCGATGAAGAAGACGAAGTTATGTTGAGACTAATAAGGTGCACATTGATAAAGGAGATATCGAGGCTCGTTGGAAGATTAATGTACTTAGCCCACACTAGGCGGATCTTGCACATGCATTGAGTATTGTTAGCCGGTTTATGCATAATCCTAGAAACGACATATGAATGCGGTTATCGCATTTTAAGGTATCGAAGTCCGGCTCTGGAAAGGAGCATTTGTTCATTAAAAATGTAGATTGTGAAAGTGTGGATGCATATAGTGATCTTGGCCCGGGTTTGGGCTTGATAGATGACAGACGATCTGCGGGATATTTCACCTTTGTAGGTGGCAATCTCTCGTTACATGGAGAAGCGAAAGCGAATGTTGTTGCGTTGTATGGTGGGTGAGGGTATGACACTTGGAATATGCGACATTGTGGCTAAGACTTCTATTGATGGATTTGGAAATGCGCTAAGCAACCGATTCGGCTTTATTGTGACAATAAAGTAGCTGTGATATTGCTCGTAATCGGTACAACATGATCGTACAAAGCATGTGGAGGTGGAAATGATTCTTACCGTTAAGGAGAAATTGGATGAAAATTGTCGAGTTGCCTAAGATTCGATCTGCGGATCCAATTGGCTGAGTATCACTGCAAACTGTTTCAAATTCGAGTGTTCTCAAAGTTTTTGGGCAAGTTGGGCATGTGTGACATCTATGCACCAACTTGAGGGGGAGTGTTGCGATATTGGATTAATAGTCAAAGATTCTCTATTGTAATTCTTTCCTATTACTATTATATTCTTTCCTAGTTTAGAGATATTTCTCTGTTAGGCAAATAACTTAATTATAAGAATAAGCTTGATTGTAAGTCTAATTATAAGATAGCTTGATTGTAGGATCTACACTATCTCTATAAATATGTACATGTAAAGATACAATTTATTATGAATAAAAATATTCTTCTATGTTTTACAAGTGTCGATATGCCTAGCTCACTGGATCACCTACTGTTATTTTAAATTTCTGGGGTCTTAACTCCATAAATTGGTAATGATTTCCTTCACTCATTTGAAGCTATGGTTCTAAGGTTTCTTCTCCAATTGGAATCATCCAATTTGGATCACCAAAACTCAAGTTATTGCATTTTACATCTAGACTACTCTAATTTGCAAAACAGAATTTGCACATAGCTCCACTTTGTCAGATTTTTAGGCACTTTGAGGTTACAATTTACATACAATTCCTCAAGTAAATTATTCCCCTAGAAGTCCTAGTTTGCAACAGAATTTTAATCACTTAATTTGGATGAGTGAAAAATCAGCTTATGGCCAAAACACCAGCTACACCCAAAACAAAGCATACCCGTTAGCTACCTGAAACTCACATTTAAACCCATATTCGGGAGCCTTAGAGTTACAATTTGCTCCTGGCCCCTTCTATACATTTGTAGATTTAGCTCTTATGGTTCTTTAAGAATTGGAATCACTCCATTTGGATAATTATAACTTAACTATGTGAAACAAGAACATGATTTAAAAAAAATTGTGACAACTCCTTTGAAACCTCACATTTCCTTTATAAAAAATTTCTAAAAACCAATCAAACCAATCAAAACAACAAACACAACACAGCAACCCCAAAACTTGTTTTACAACCAATGCAAACACTTTCATCTAAAAATTTTGGGGTTTCCATCAGCTGACTCAAGAAAATAAAAGTTAGGGTTTGGTTTCTATACCTTTAATCTTTTGATTCTTCAATACCAAGCATCCTTCCTCCACTTGATCTCCTAAACTCTTGGTTACTTAAAGAAAATCATCAATCTCCTTTCTCCACAAGCCCTAGCTCTCTCTTTCTCTCAGCGAAAATGCCCAAGTAAAATGGCTTTCCTAAGACGAAATTGGTCTTTAATCCCATTACATCGCTAAGGCCATGTTTGGCTACTCCATTAATTCCCATTTCTCATTTTTGCCATTTTAACACTTCATTTCACTTTCATTTCAATTTCATTTCATTTTATTCACATTTTTATTAAATTTATTTGGCTCTTGTAAAATTTCTGGATTTTTATCAATTTTCGTTTTTAGTCATTTAAACGCTGAAAAAATATAATTTAATTTATTTTACACCTTGAACATGTTATAAAGCGTAGGGTATTTTCAGGGCATTACAACGGGGTCCACCGATGACTCCCAACGAATTAAGGTTTAGGGCATCAAGTCATAAGGATTTCTCAACTACTAACTCTTCAGGTTTTACCCTGGACTTTTAATAATAGCTAAAACTCCAGACACCTACAATTTGTTAGACTCTACCTATCCTCGTGTAACGGCTCAACAAAGTCGATGACTTCTAACTTGATTGGTTTTAGAGACCTTAGGGCTTTAAAGACTTTCGCCATATACCCCTCGGACTGTGCTCGAGTTTCAAGGCAAGTGTCACAATTTTTTTTCTTTTATGTATTTATTTATTTTGAAAGACTCATTGGTCTCTTATTCAAGGGTCTCGACCTATTAAAGGTGTTCAAAAGGTACTAGGTCGAACTTTTGCAAGGATTAGGAGGCAAGATAGTTTTTTAGCTTAATATTGAAACCTAATGTGCACAGTGTGTGGTTAATTCAAAGTGGAAGAAATAAGGTTAAAGACAAGAAGAATTTCAATAGTTCATCAACTCAACTAAGCATAACACCATTCTAATATCAACAGCAATGGGACAAGACTTCAATTTCTCAAATAGTAAGTTGAGCATTACAAAAAAAAAATATAAAAAATCTGTAAATGAGAAATTATAAACAAAAACTAAAGCATGTGTTGAAAACTAAAAACATATACTTGTACTGTAAAAAAAACTAACTAACTAGCAAGCCATTCAATTAAACAAAACATACTTGCTCAAAACATAAACAACACTTCCTTCATTAACTCTCCCCCTAACCGAATTCAACATTGTCCTCAATGTGGTATGGAGCGGAAACTTAATGAAGGAAGTGATACTTCCTCAAGTAGTCGTGGAGGGTGGAACCTCATCCTCATCCTATGACTAGCGAGGAGCGGAGATGATGAAGCGGTTGGTGGGCGCTAAAGCTCTTAGTCTTTGGTCTTTGGAATGACCCTCGTTGTAGGTGGTGGAGGCTCAAGGAGGGTGAACTCCTTCTTGTACGGTCAGGGGTGTGCCTCCTGACTTGAGCGGTGGCCATTCACTTTGAAAGTTTGGCCCTCATTTGAGCTGAGAAGTTCCACTGCTCCATTAGGATAAACTTGATGAATGGTGAAATGACCAATCCACCTGGACTTTAGTTTTCCCAAAAAGATATGAAGTTTGGAATCATAGAGCAAGACTTTATCTCCTGTTTGGAAATGTTTTCGAACCACCATTTAGTCTTGCCATTTCTTAGATCTTTCTTTGGCAATTTTGGAGTTCAGGTAAGCATCATTTCTTCCTATAATTCATTGAGGTCAAGAAACCTTTTTACTCCGGCTCTTTCCAAATCCATGTTGAGCTTTTTAATTGCCCACCATGCCTTGTATTCAATTTCCACGGAAGATCTTGGCCCTTTTCCATAGAATAAGTAGGTTGGGAGCGTCAAGAATGGTCTTGAAAAATTTGTTCTATACACAATGAGTCTAGCATCTGATGGACCAATCTTTTTATGTTTAGATTACCACCTTCATCGAAGATGGTCTTAATCTCCTTGTTAGCTAGCCTAACTTTGTTGTCCTTTGGTACGAGATGATAAGGGAGTGGCCACTTTGTGTTTCATCCGTATTTAGGCTGGAGGGTTTCAAGGGTTTGTTGCAGAAATAGGTACCTCCATCACTTTGATTATAGCCTTGGGGACTATAAATCTGGAAGACATTCTCCTTTTAAAATTTTAACACCACTGTGATCATTTATCTTATGAGGATTGCCTCGACCCACTTGGACACATAGTATTTACGAGATGTATGAATAACCAAAAGACGTAGGAAATGGCCCTATGAAGTCAATGCCCCAAACATCAAACATGTCTCTTGCAAGATTGAGTTTAAAGGCATTTATGTTACGATAAACTACGAGTCTTTGGCATCGATATGAAGTTCGGCACATGGCATGGCGTCTTTGAGCGATGGCGTTAAAAATAGATTGTAGGATCTTCATAGCTGTCTTTTGTGAAGCAAAATGACCTCTGCCATAGATATTTTCATGGCGTGGTGGGATCCCTCATTGTTTCTCTTGAGGCACACACCTTCTAATGGTTGATCGACACTTTGGCCATTTGAACAAAAATGGATTCGCTCCCGATAATAGGGAATGAATCTTGGCAAGAAGTATTTCTTGTCTGTGTTTTTCCAATCCAAATTTGGGATCTCCCATTTCTAAATAATTAGCAATATCTTTGCAAGGGCATTCTCTATAGCGGTGAGACTCCTCGGGGGCTCATCGTGGTGGAATTTGTGGGAGTCATGAGTTATGGTCAATCACCGGGGAGATGATGCCTTTTCATTCTCCTTTACTCTTCTTGTCTTTTGATTTGGAGTTAAATTCACGGGTAGGAGAACCCACGATAAGCCTTGCCTTAGCATCTTGTTTAGTTAGCCAATTACTTCAAAGCGAGTGGTTTATAAAATAACAATGAATGACCCCACTAAGTATGTCATTTGTCTAAGGCATAGACCCCTCTTTGTTAGCTCATTTACGTAGTTGTGTAATTTATTTGACTACATTGAAGTCTTGCTGCATAATAAATCAAATAGGGCTTTCCATCTTCTCTGCTTAAGGCGCCCCAATGGAAAAATCAATTGCATCACACATTACTTCAAAGGGTAGTTGCCGGTTAGGATTGCTCGCTATAGGTGCGATGATCGGGTGTGATTTGAGCTCCTCGAGCTCTTTGGCATCTTCCATCCTAAACAAATTTGGTATCCTTGACTAGCCGGCTCCCGGAGAGGGTTTGCAGCTTTTGAAAAGTCTTTAATAAACCTCTATGAAACACTGCGCTGACCGAGAGATTGCCTCGAGTTTGCCTTCGACATTTGTGGGGTGGTAGCAGGAAATAAGCTCAACCTTGGCTTTATCAACCTCAATTTCCTTGTTGGAGATGACATGTCCAAGGACTATTCCTTGATTTACCATAAAATGGCATTTCTCCCAATTAAGCACCAAGTTTTTCTCGATGCATATGTTTAGAACAATCTCAAGGTTGGCTAGGCACTCCTCAAAAGTGCTCCCATATATGGTGATGTCATCCATGTACACTTCCATAATGCGTTCCACCATATCACTAAAGATACTGAGCATACACCTTTGGAAAGTGGCAGGTGCATTGTAGAGGCCAAAAGGTATTCGCCTGTAGGCATAAATCCCAAAGGGGCAAGTGAAGGTGGTCTTTTCCTGGTCCTCCACAGCGATTTCGATTTGAAAGTATTCGGAGTAGCCATCTAGAAAACAATAAAATGGGTGCTCGGAATCTCTCTCCAGAAGTTGATCCATGAAGGGCAAGGGGAAATGGTATTTCCTTGTCACTGCATTTAGTCTCATGTAATCTATACATACCCTCAAACCCGTGGTAAGGCGAGTAGGCATATCTTCTCCCTTCTCGTTCTGTACAATAGTTAACCCTGACTTTTTGGGTATGACTTGAGTAGTGCTCACCTAAGGACTGTTTGAAATGGGGTAGATAATGCCGGCCTGCATCAATTTTAAAACTTCAGCGCACACTATCTCTTGCATGTGTGGATTCAATCATCTCTGTGGTTGCGCACTGGTTTGGCTTCCTCCTCCATGTAGATGTGATGAGTGCAAACCAAAGGGCTAATCCCCTTTAAATTCGAGATTTGCCATCCAATCGCTTGTTTGCACTTCCTGAGGATTCCAAGCAACTTGCCTTCCTGTGAGGCGTTTAGGGATGAAGAAATAACCATAGGGCATTGGTTGCCCTCCCCTAAGTATGCATATTTCAATTCTGTGGGGAGGGTTTGAGCTCAAGCTTTAGGGGCTCTTCCTTCTCTTTGTCTCTTTGATCATGAGGGAGGATTTCTTCTTAACTTTCAAGGACAAAGTAGCACACATAATGCGATAGTTCATCCGGTGTTTCAGAAGCTTTGCCAATTCCTCTATCAATTACCTTGTGACTCTGTTTGCTCACACTCTTCTTCCACAATGGTGTCAATTAGACACACCTCTTCTAGGTCTTCTTCCTTAGGGTGAACATGCTTTTTGCCGAGATGAAAAATGTTGAGTTCCAGTGTCATATTGCCAAATGTAAGCTGCATAACCCCATTTTGACAATTGATGATTGCATTCGAGGTAGCCAAGAATGGCCTTCCGAGTATAATGGGCACATAATTGGCTCCCACACCTACTGGCACAATATCAAGAACAACAAAGTCCACTAGGTAGTAGAATATTTCCACCTGCACCAAAACATCTTCAACAGTGCCCTTGGGGATTTTTACTTACTTGTCTGCTAAAGACAAGGTGATGGTGGTGGGTTTCAAATCTCCAAACCCCAATTGCTTATAGACTGAGTAGGGTAACAAGTTGATACTGGCCCCCAAATCTAGTAATGCCTTTTCCACACAAGTTCCTCCAATGTTCACTAATATGGTAGGAAACCCTGGATCTTTGTACTTCACTGTATGATGACACTCACCTGCTCTGTCAAAAAGGCCTTCTTTTCCACATTCAGTCCTCTCTTTACAGTGCATAAGTCCTTAAGAAACTTGGCATAGGTTGGAACTTGTTTAATCATGTCTAAGAGAGGCCATTGACTTTCACTGTCTCGGCTTACTTCAAGAATCTCAGTTTGGTTGTTCACCCTCTTTTTGCCTCTTAGTGCTTGAGGAAATGGTGGAGGCATGCTCTTCTTCATCATGTCTTCCTTGATCACCATCCTTTCTGGCTCCTTATCTTGTCATTCTTTAGCTTCATCAAGTGGTTTAGGCATTGGCTGCTCAACTTTTTTACCACTTCTCAAAGTGATAACTGCTTTTACTTCATCCATTTTAGGAGCAATTTCACTCGAGTAAGCTATGTCATGAACTCCCTTGGGGTTTTTCTGGGTTTGTCAATGGAACTTCCCTTTTTCTTGTACTTGGTGTTGATTGGTCAGCCTAGAGATGGAATATTGCAGGTTGTCAATTTTCTGGGCAATTTCATTCTGGAACCCATATATTCTTTTGTTCATAGTGCTTTCCACAATGTCAACCCTCTGATTTAATTACACGTTTACTACTTTATGCTCTTCCACAAAGTTACCCACCACCTTGCTCAAATTTAGAATGGTATGTTCAATTGGAGAAGTTGACTGTGGTTGTGATGGTTGAGAAGTTGAAGCATATTGTGGAGGAGCAGGAGGTGCATACTATGGAGGTTTTGGCTTCCAGGAGAGATTTGGGTGATTTCTCCAACTAGGGTTGTAAGTGTTTTCGTATTGTGCATTAGTTGATGGTTTGAATTGACCAACAACATTCTCTTGTTCTACTAACATCTCCCTCATTGTCGGAATAGTTGGACATTGTTCTCCAAGATGCTAAGTGGACTGACAAATGAAGCATGGCTTGTTTGGCATAGGAATCTCAGTCATTGCTTGCACCTTATGCGAGTTTCTCATTTCCAGTTCTTCCAACCTTCTAGTGAAGGTGGAAACTTTGGCTTTCATGTCCATGTCCTCCAAAAGAGAGTACATGCCACCCCTTGTACTAGGTTGAGGTCTCATTCTTTTCATCTCCCTTGGGTTAGGCTCATCCCAACCTTTTGAAGCCTCAACTGCATAATTCAGGAAATCCAAAGCTTCCTTTGGATTTTTGCTCAAGAAATCTCCTCCGCACATAGTCTCCATCAATTGCTTCATGGCAAGAAATTCCATCATAAAGTAGTGACCATGACCATGTGTCAAACCCATGTGGACAAGCATTTAATTCTTCAACCACTCCCAACATGCATAGAATTTTTCATTCTCAATAGAGGAACAAATCTGCCTATTCATATTCTATAAGAATCTTCTTCAAGAAACTAAACTGCATCTACTTATTTAGTTTCGTATGCTCCTTGGCCTTAGGGAGTTGAGCCAAAATTTGGCTTTATCCTTCAATGTGAAAGGAAAAAGCTTGAGCCTCATTAAATCCATTGTGACAGTATCCTCCTTGAAGGTGTTGTAGACCTCCTCAAACTCTCTCATGTGCGAGTAAGTGTAAAACCCGAGAAAATTCTAATTTTCTGAAAAATGGTAAAATAGTAATTTCGGTCAAAATCCTGAATTTTTCTAGATCTCGGATGATGAAACGGACTTCACCGTTGGAATTGTCTCATGAATCTGCCAACCATCAAATTTCGTCGGAGTGCGTGACGTTCGAATTTCACGTTTTTCGAGCAAGGGAGGGTGCGGTACATGGCACGGTGAGTGACTCAGGGTGCCATGTGTCATGCGGGAAGAGTCAAACATGAGCTCCAAGTGTGACCATGAGAGACATGACATCATGCCATTGGAAGGAAATCCATGTTAGATGGATGAGAGGATAAAAAGGTGTAATCTATGGAGCGATAGTAGCGACATGTAGCGAAGTACTCCCACTTGACCAGCAATGACCGATTGAGTGGGGGGAAAAGAGAGGAAAATAGAGAGAGAATAGGAAAAGGAGAGAGAAAAAAGAGGGATTTTAGAGAGAGAGGCTCTACTTTCTCTCTAGATTTCCCAGTGATCGGTCTAGTAAACTCTGACGAGGCAAGGAGCAAAGTTGATCCCCACTGCAAGAGCTACGTGTATCAGTTTTATGGAGTTTCAACAAACTTCGAAAGGTAGGGGTTTTCTCCTACTTGTTTTATTCTTTGGCTAAGAGTCATTTTACTGGATAGGGATATCTTGAGGCCTGGATGGCCGGGTTTCGGTTCAGATTTAGGCGGGTGAAGAAATCCACAGAGTGGTTTCTCCACCAGTCCGGCCAGCAAGTGGAGCATTTGTGTGTGGCTTTGTGTGTGGATATGTTATTGCTTGATTGAATAACATGTTGTGTTATTTGTGTGATGCTATGGGCAGTCCCAAGACGGACTGCCGGATTTTATATTAGCCCATGTGAGCTAATTTTATGTTATTGCTATGTATGAATGAATAACATGATGATTGTGTATAAATTACATTTGGTATATGCATGGCAATATATTAGCATGATTGTTGTGAAATGTATATTGCATTTCATATGCAACTGGGATAACCTAAATAATAGGTGTGAGTGCATGACATGAAAAACGTGGTTGCTAGATGGATTTCAAAGGAAGATTTTCGAATTGCCTTGGGATTGTCAGCCAGTTCATCTCGGAGGAAGACCATGTTTGTTTCGGAGGATTATCCGACAATTCACTTGAAGGTTGTCGATAAATTTTGAAACTTCGGTATTATGTTTTCAAGAACAAAAACCTTTTGTTTTGAAAACAATGTTTTCTCACACTTGGCTTAGGCATGCGTGAGGGAGTCAGTGAGGGCTCGAGAAGTGGGAAAGGGTGAGTCACATTCTCATCTATTTCATGTAGACATTGGAGTAGGAACGTATATGTTTTGCTTGAATGTTTAGTTTGCCATTGCATGAGCACTTAGGTGGGGAGTAACCCATGTAGGATAATTCCACTACTGGGCATTGCTCACCCTATCGAGGGAAAAATTATTTCGAACGAAGGTTCACTGGGGATGGGACCTTGTCAGGAGTCTTAGAACGAAAAATGGCCATGTGTGGCCTTGTTATGTATTTTGTAAAAATGCGGGTAAAAGACCAGTTTGGATATTTAATAATCAAAACAAATTGTAAATTAACTTATTTTTGTATAAAATATACATTTTGGTGAGTATGGATGTATGGGCCGACGTGACCATTTTTACTCATGTTTGGGTCTTATGATATGAGACACACAGGTTTTTACGCGAGGTTAGCCGGTGGTCTTGAGACACCCTAGGATTTGGGGCGTCACAATAAGGGTTCTCACTCTCCATGCCATGAGAAGTGGGAAGAAGTGGCATAAGGTAAGGCCTAACAACCATTTACTCAGTTGGAGGCACAATGCAGGAGGGTGCACTCAGCCGAGGAGGGTGTATGTGGTCCCTCATGGATATATATGCATTGGGATTCATTTCCACTGCCTGCTGACTTTGGTATTCTTTAGGTAGGAGTTTATGTTCCAATGGTTTAGGAATTCAGAAGGTAGATTAGTAAAAATCAGAATTCCACAGGAATAAGATTCTGAATTGAGCCTAACCTAACACCTCTTACTGGTGTAGCATAGCTACTATAGTACAGTGGTTCTAGGATCGTCTACAGAGATGGGTTTTCTTCGTGTAAATGACTGACATTGAAGTTTAAATTGGTGAATTCATTTTGGATTTTGGGTTGTTATAAAAAAAGTGGATTTTTGTGGTGAAAACTAAAAGTAAAATGAAGTAAAAATATAAAAAGAATTCCCTTGAAGTATCAGGTCACTGGACTTGGGTTCCTTAGGTAAATGAGGGTTTCTCGGGGTCTTTTTCTCGCATTGGGGATAGTAACATATAGTTACTTCCCGAATTGGATCTTGGTTTAACTATAAAACTTAACCCTCTATAACTATCCTTGAAAATGGTATTCACTGAGTATTAATGGTCTCAGACATTAAAAACATGTTTCTTTGACTCACCTTCCAATAGCTCATAAATGATAACTAACGAATATCATTGGATCTAGCAATAAGCATCCAATGAGCCTTGAAAGCTTATCAAGTATTGACCATTCAAGGTGACTCGAAGGGATTTAAACCTAGAGTTTAAGAAAAACACATAAATGTCAGTGAATACCTTCTTTGAAAACATGAGAAACCTTCATTTTCCTCAGGTTCCTTTGCCCCGTGCCCTTTACTTCAAGGAAGGAGGGGGTTTAGCCACTCATCCTCTGAGTTGTCATCCTCAGAGGTGTTTGGCTAGTGAGAAAAAAAAAGAAAATGAGAGAAAATGAAAAGAAAACGGGAGCTTGTTCGACAAGCTTCCTCCAAACTTCAATTATGAAAAGTTCGATTCCTTTACAAAATGTTGTTTGGGCATTATATACCACCCAAAACAATGCAAATTACCAAAATGAGAAAAGCAATAAACTATTACAGGGATAAAATGGGGAGAAACAAAAAAAATGAGGTCAAAAAGTCAAAAGAAAAAGGGGCAGGAGTGCAAAATTTCGCAACCCTTGCGAAATTGTTATGTGTTTTCTGCATGCCTTCTGGTTCTGCAGTTATAAGTTCCAATTGATTTCTTCATGCTCAAGCTACATCCCTATCTTCAATATTTACTAGCACAGCCCAGAAAACTTCTAGCCCATTATAAAATTGATCAGAAGCATAGCTAAGTCCTTAACGTGCCAATTGGGTCAATTTGGCTGATTACTACGCAAAAAGTGCTCAAAACTTGAAGTGTTAAGAGTATAGAACAACACTATTTAGGTAGTAATTAGTAGCACATTGAGAGTTTTAATTTGCTAATTATACATTTCACATGCTTGATTGTTTTATCATTATAATTGGTTGATTGACTTTGTTCGTTGACCTTTTTACTCATTTTGTTATGTCACTTGCTTCTTGTGGTATGCCCATTTTATTCACCTTGACACATATTATTTTATCATTGTTGTATATTCCACTTATTTTGATGTGCTGGTTGTTTTGCTCGACTATTCTCACAACATGTTGACTTCCTCTTTATCTTATTCTTTACATGTATTCTCTTATTTTTGTATATTTCATTTGTCATGATCTAGTTAATTATATTGGTTGGATATTTTATTTATTAGAGCATGTCGATTCCTCCTTGTTGTATGATTGCTCTACTCATCTTGACACATGTATATTTGATTAATTGATTATCTCATTTGCCTTGACATGTTGATTATCTCAATTATATATTTACCTTGATAACCTCTTTTAGTATG
The DNA here is from genome assembly GCA_016808115.1 of Tetrastigma voinierianum. Taxonomy (NCBI): domain Eukaryota; kingdom Viridiplantae; phylum Streptophyta; class Magnoliopsida; order Vitales; family Vitaceae; genus Tetrastigma; species Tetrastigma voinierianum. The sequence goes on along the minus strand of JAEQBH010000222.1, from coordinate 10,827 downwards.
ATGTTTTTGTTATATATTCACCTTGCACTTACAACAAAACTTCAAATTTATGACGTTTTGTTCCTTGGCGTTTTCAAAAAATGTCATTATTATATTAGACATGCCATGACATTTTTCTAAAAACGTCATTATTTGGTACATGTTTTCTCTTTTTATGACACTTATTAGAAGTGTCATTGTTAAGACTAATAGAAAATTGCACTTTAATTTCTTGACTCCTTAAAAAGTGTAAAGGAATTAGGTGCTAGAAATTAAAAACCTAGTGTCATTGATATGAAAACATTAATTTTTAATTTATTGATTCGGAACTAATTACTCTTGTATTTTTTATTTGTAAAATAAGTAATATTATTTTAAATTTTACTTATTACCTTTTCACCTCTAGATTAATAAAAAAAAAGATTATCAATATTTAGTTGAAAATTATTTATTAAAAATAAAAAGAAACTTATTATCAATTTTAAATATTTTTACATTCAAAAAATGTTTATTTATAAAATAAGTAATAATATTTAATTATTAAAATTTATCTGTTAATTTCTCCTTTTTTTTTTCATCTTTATATTAAAAACTTTATGTTATGTAGAACTCTCTAAGATGTGACTGACAAATGGCAGTCATTAAGAGGATTCCCCTTTTTGTAAGAGAAATAATATTATTAGGGTTTTTTTTAGCAAGAAGGAGGTTTATCGGGCGTGGAGGAAGAAAATGGAGAAACAAAGAAATTAAAGGGGAGGTTCTTTTGGACGGATTCTTCATGAAGTCAATTTCCAGACCTCTAGAGCTTCTTTTGGCTTCCAGTAAGTATATATTTATCCAGTTTTCCTGTTCCATAGAAAAGGAACCATTAATTTGTCCATCATGAGCTCTTAGGAAGCTTTTCATATATTTTTGCATAATGTTGAAATCCACCCTTTTGTGTTTTGTTTAATCTCAAAAAAAAATCTTATAGCGCCAGTATATTTGTATGTGTAAAACGGGGTTTTAACAAGTTGGAAGAATCAATGTAATCTTTCTGTTTTGTTCATTTTTCAAATGTACTATGAAAGAGATGATGGTTTTAACAAGCTTTACATCATTTGATTGCATAATTGTTGCTTATCGATAAATGACATCATTGGATTTTGGTTGATGCAGAGAGGATAACTAGGAGTGGCAATGCGAATTTTCTTGAGTTTGGTTTTCTCTAACTTTTTCTCTCTCACGATCGATTCCGACTCTTACTTTCTTATCTAGCGCTGCTTCTATCATTTAAAGTCATCATCTCAAATATAAAATAAAGTCAAATATTTATGTGCTTTCAGTCGAATATCTATGTGCCCATAACTTGTTTGATAAAGGTCATTTGAGAATCTTTTTCTTTTGGAGAGCAGATGACTCTACATTGCATGTTTTTCTTGCTTTGATATGCACTATAAAAGTGCATGATAATAAACAAAAATTTCTATTATCCACAAAGAAAGCAATGTGAATTCTCCTGTAACAAATAAGAAATTTCATATTGAAAAAATAAATAATGTGGCCTTTAAAGCTGGGGGTCCGTTGACAACCGTCAACCAGCGGAGTTTCGTGAATGTGGATGGCTTTGACATCACTCATCGAGGCGGAAGTCTCCTTTGTATGTGGAGCTCTGCGAATCTGAACATGTCCCAAACAATCACAATGACCTCAGGGTCGACATGCGGAAGTAAAATAATGGCCACTTAAGCCCTACATCAACACTTTCATAAAATATATCAACTATATACAATAGTTTCAAGAGTTAATAAATCACTCTTACAAACATATATCAAGTTTACAATTTTAACATGTTATACAAAATCAATACCCAAAGCCACAATCGCTTTCTTCTAAAATGCGGTCTCTAGCGGCGCCCCGTGCTCGTGCACACTCTGTGCACGAAATAGTGATCCCTCGGCGAGGGTGAGCAAAGGCTAGTAAAGATAATTTCCATAGGTTACTCCGCTAAGTGCACATGCCTTGGCTCATAATCACATTCAAGCAATTACATGAACCTACTCGAATGTCTACACTGACCGATCCGTGTCAGAAGTACTCACCAACTCCCTCACATGCCTAGCCCAGTATGCGTTAAAATATTCGGTTTTCAAAACAAAACTTGTTGTTCTGGCTCACAGCTCTGAGATTTTGGTAAAAATATTGGACTACCCTTGAGGCCCGAATGTGTTGGAAGTGCCCATAAACAATTCATGGGCTCCTCCAGAGCGTGTAATTGTTGGACCATCTCCATTCTGATTCTGGGAAAATCATCCATTGAAATTCCTTTCACAAACATTTTTCGTTTTTTTGTTTCATTTCATGTCATGCACTCGCTCCTAATATTATAGAATTGCCAGAGTGCATATGGAATGTATGATGTCAATTCCAACACATTCATGCTAATATATTCACATGCATATATATTAACATAATTCAATCACATAAAGCATGTTATGTAAATTCTCAACCAATTACACCAAAATTATCTCACATGGGCTAATTAACAAACACAAGCAATTCATTTTGAATCACTCAACACATAAAAATTCACACAAAAATATTCACGTGTCACATTCATGTGAACAGTAAAACCCTCGGGTTACTGTTCACGACCACACAAAATAGGAATTTTCTCCACTCGGTTCAAAGCTTTTGAGACCGAGTTTACGGCTAAAACAAACCTCAGAACGTTCCTAACCATTTACATGGTTCTTAAACAAGGATTAACACAAGTAGGAAAAGATCCCTACCTCTTGGAGTTGTCGAAACTCCACCAAATTAGTCTTGCGTAGCGTGGTCTTGTAGCGTACTTTCCTTCTTGCTCAGTCAGCCAAGTGGTTTGATCGGCCGGAATCCTAGAGAGAAGCCACTCCCTCTCTCACTAAAAATCAAAAAATCCAGCCACTGCCTAAACCCCCAGCATTCTGCCCCTTTTTGCCTCTTTGAAGAAGATGAATAGCGTTAAATGCTGTCGCCTCCTCGATTAACGATTTTATAATTCCACTATGTGTCCCTTTTCTTGGATTTTGACACCTTTATCTAGGCTGTCCATTTCATCATCTCTCTAATCTTGCAACATGTGTCACAAGAGTACATGTTATAGGTGACTTTTGTCACATCACATGTCGTTTTACGACACCTAATACTCGGTGCCTCGAAAAACGTGCAAGTCATTGTCTTAGGTCGACGAAATTCGACGTAGTAGCTAGATTTTGCAAAACGATTCCAATGGTGAAGTCCATTTCATCATCAAGAGATCAAAAAATTCTGGATTTTGACAGAAATGACGATTTTGCCCTTTTTTCGAAAATTGGAATTTTCTCGGGTCTTTCATTCTCCCCTCCTTAAAAGAAATTTCATCCCGAAATTCTGTACAATCACTACGAAACACATTCATATGCAATGTGCACTCTACCATGCATGTAAATAGTCATTTAAATATTAAATGACTAAACCACATACCTTCATCCCTAAACAAGAAGGGATAGGTGGCCCGCATCGTGTCCTCGCACTCCCACGTTGACTCCTCCACTTCACAGTGCTTTCATAACACCCTCACTAGCCTCACGGTCTTGCGTCGCAAAACTTGATCCCGGCTATCCAAAATGCACGCTGGTCCCTCCTCGAAGGTCTCATCCATGTCAATCTCAATCTCTCCCTAATCCATTACATGAGCTAGATCTGAAGTATACCTTCGGAGCGTGAAGAAGTGAAATACCTCGTGGACACCTGACATGCTAGGCGGTAAAGCTAACTGATACGCTACAATGCCTACCCTCTCGAGTATCTCGAAGGGCCCAATAAACCTCGATAGCTTCAGCGCTCTAGAACGACCGCTCCTGCTTAGGCATCACCTTCAAGAAGACGTGATCACCAACCTCGAACTCTAAGGGTCGACGTTGTACATCTGTATAACTCTTCTACCGGCTTTGAGTCGTGAGGCTTGTCGTATCAGCCGCATTCTCGAGTGTCTCTGTCGGATCGGGACAGGTAGTGGAGCTCTCTCCCACCTCGGTCCAACATAACGGTGACTTACATGGCCTCCCATACAATGCCTCATATGGTGCCATCGTATACTTGCTGATAGCGTTGTTATGACGGAATTCCACACTAAGGACCGTCTCCTCCCGGCTGCCCTTATGATCAGGGCGCATGCTTTCGCGACATGTCCTCTAACTTTACACAGCCATAGTCCTCTCACGTGACCATTTGTCTATGGGTGGAAAGATTTGTACTCATGGTCGGTAGTGTGACCATAGCCTTTTGAAACTCTTCAAAAGTGTGCACGTAAACCTCGGGGTCTCTATCCGACACTATGGATCTTTGGTACTCCATGTAGTCGGACGCTATCTCTCGAGCGTCTGGCCGGCGAGAATCTCTCGATGTGAAGGTGTCTGCGGCTAGAAAATGTCGGCGGCCGTGGCCGGTCCATTATCACCTCTGGGTATCATGTCTGCGGTGTCCGTGGCAGAAGTGGGTCACAAAATCCATCGGTAGCGTGCTCCACTTCCCGCCATTACGTCGATGGCTGAAGTAGCCACGGCTTACGGTGCTCAGCCTTAACCTGGCGACCGCATTGAGACATTGTCGAACAAAGTCCCCTCGATGTCTCTTCATCCCGTTCGATGTCTGAAGCGGCGAAGATCTGGTACATCGCCGTGCCACACGGATGCCACGACAAATCGAAGCGGTGAAACTCTGAGAATCTCCTCTCTCCGTCGATCCAAGCGGGAACCCTTGCGGTCCTGCATCGAGACTATTATACGCATAGGCAGTCGACCCTCGTCACATTTCTGTGTGCAGGTCCTTGATGGACACTATCTCTGTCTACCCACGGGACTCAATCACTCTACTCAATAAAGGCAGTGCTACTAAACTCCCCAAACGTACCCTAAGCTGCTAAGACATATTGTAGTCAGTTGTCACATGATCTCGAAGCATCATAACTCTCAGGAAGCTATACTAGCCAATGCTCCCGTGACTTCCATTGACCCGCATCGGCCACCACATTTGCCTTAGGGGTGGTAATGCAAAGTGAAGTCATAATCTCTAGGAACTCCATCCATACTGCGTTGCCTCATATTGAGGTCCGTGCGTAGAAAATATACTTGAGACTTTTATGGTCTAAGTACGCTCGAACTCGCCATATAAATGGTAGGCGCCAAATCTTCAAGGCAAAAGACTACGACAGCCAACTCCATGTCGTGTGGGAGTAGTCGCTCATGATTCTTCAGTAGCGGGGAACCTGGCTACTACCCTCTGGGATTTGCATCAAAACACATCGATTCGGCCCTCGAGGAACATCGCGATACCTTTGTGTACTTTGTCCTGTCTGGGACTATCAAGATGGGAGTTGAAGTAAGCTCCTCTTCAACTCCTGGAATGCCTCCTCTCATCTGTCATCCCAATCAAACTTGACCTCCTTCCGGGTCAATCTCGTCATGAGTCTTTGCTAATTGGGAGAAATCCTCGATAGATCTCTGTAATGCAGTGATCCTAAGAGGCCGCGTATCCGGCGGCTGCCGGCCTTTCCCGAGCTCATCACGGCCTCGACCTTCTGCGGGTCCCGCGACACGATCGCGGCCTGCATGTCCCAAAATATCACCTCGATGGCCAAAACTGGCACTGCGAACTTAGCGTCTGGTGATGGTCTCTCGGCAAGCGTAAAACAATCATCAGTGATACTCATGCTCCGCTCGGTAGGAATTAGATCGAAATAATGTCATCCCACGAAGACTATGACCGGCTGATCTAGATAGGGTTGGAATACCCTATGCATGAGGTCCATGAATCTTCTTGAGCGCATTCGTCAATCAAGGAGTATCAGCGCAAACTCAAAGTGCCCATACCCAGGGTCCTAAACGTCTTGGGATATCTGTCTCCACAACCCTCGGTGATGGTAACTGATGCGAAAGGTCACATCTTGGGTGACCGCTCCTCTCAACTGATCAAACAAGTCATTAATCCTCGGCAATGGGTACCGATTCTTGATCGTAACCCTGTTCAACTGCCTGCAGTCAATGCACAGTCGAAGGATCTTGTCCTTCTTCTTACGTAGCGAGCGGAGGGCGCCCGCGGTGAAGTGCTTGATCTAATGAACCCCTTGTCCAGTAACTCCTGTAGTTGGACTTTGAGTTCCTGCAACTTAACTGGTGGCATCCTATGCGGAGTCATAGAGATGGGTGACGTACCATGGTGTGACTTCGATAAAGTACACAACCCTCTGGAGAGCAATCGTAACTTATCGAGAGAAAAACATCCTGTACTCATGAGCTACTGAGGTAGATCTAAGTCCCGATCTCACCTCGTCTTCTAAATTAAAAGGCTTCGCTAGCCAACTCGCCAAATGTCCTTGACACACCTTGGATAAGAGTATCTTTATCTGGGAAAATATCATACTTGTCCTGAAATACAACACGAGTACCATCTTAACGATATGGCGTAACCCTTCTACGCTCATGTCGATAATGACCTTGTAAGATGTCGATTGATCCATCCACTGGGATGCCCATCCGAACTGACATGTCCATGATCCTCGGGTCCTTTGTGGTGAGTCCCTGAGATCTCTAACTTCATAACCCGCGACATATCATTCCTATCCTGCCTAATCCACTGAGGAGAACTCACATCGAGCTCCTCTGGGGTCTCGACCTACAAGCCCTGACTCATCACTTTGTCATTGTCCTGTTTTGACTCTGCAGGAACTCTGAGCTTTTCGCGTGACGACGGTGTCAGGAAATACTTACCTAGGAAAAGATCATGGAACTCTGCCCAAGTCATGGCCTCTAGATCTCTAGAGGTCTTTGCCCAATTCCACCATATTTGGGCCTCACCCTCTAGCTGGAATGCAGCTAGTCTAATCCTGAACAGTATCGGAGGGTAATCTGTAGCCTCTAACACCTTCTCGTGCGCAAACCAATGATGCCACCATCGGATCTCCTCCCCCTGTGTGAATGTCGGATGATGTGCCTAAACCTCTGGAGGTTACTCGGACTCACTATTCCTCTTCTTGGCTAGATGTGAAATAGCGTGATCATGAGCTCCCTACGGTACCTCGACAAGGCTGCTTTGGTCAAATACTGGTGGTGTTTGACCAGTACCTCATGGGCGCCCTCTATGTCCTCGCCCTCGACTAGCCATCTACACATGTCAAATGACAAGTTAATATCCAATGCAGTATCTCCAAGGCGTAAACACAGCCTCGAGACACTATTCACACATAGAAAACATTTCATATACAATGTCCTTGCATTCATAGGAATTGCAAGACAATAATTCCACATTAAATCATTTTTTTTAACAACAAAAATTTTATTTTAGAAATTTTCATTCTTAAAGATTTTTTTTTTCATTTGATTTGATTTGATTTGATTTATTTATTTTTATTTTTTTGAAAATCTTGTGAACAGTGTTCATGAGCGTTAGTCAACGATGACTGAAATAATGCCTTTGAGTCAGCCCAGGTTAAGTGCACCGGTGTGCACCTGCTGTTGGTACGTGCGTAGTGCGCCCGGAGTTCTTGTAGCCGGTGCGCTTAGGCCGCGCGTTGGGTCGTATGCGATGGCTCTGTGCCCAGAAATGATGTCGCGACCACTGCTTGGTGACCATGTATGTCGCAGGCCCTGAGGCGGTAATATCGTGGTAGTAATGTCGGCTCGCCCTTCTTGGCGATATCGCTGACCACCGGGTGTTGTATCGCCCGACACGACCGGTGACCCACGCCTCTCGACCCGCGTCACGACGTCGCGATGCAAAATCTTTGTATCGTGACACAATTCCCCCAGCCTGTCAAGCCTTCTTCTGTCACGATACAATTTATTGTATCGTGACCCTCACTCCTAGTAAAGTCCTCAGCCTATCACGATATAACTGATTGTATTGTGACACACTCCCCCAGCCCAAACTGTCTCCGCGATACAATCCGATTGTATCGTGACATGCTTCCCAGCTCACTGCACGCCCAGAAGGCTATGTCACGATACAATTTCCATTGTATCGTGACACGATTGAAGCGATAACCTAACAGTCTGCTTCGTTTCTTCCTTTTTTCACACACATTTTTCATTCATACTACTGGGCTTCCCAAAAAACATATATACATTTTTTTCACAAATTTTCGATTACATCCAAACTAAATTTATTAAAATTTATTTTATTTATTTTTCTTAGGTTTACACCTTGTAAAAACCCAGAAAAATTCTTCACATCTTTTTTTTTTTCCAATAAACCAAATAAATTTCTTAAAATTTATTTTATCCATATGTTTTTTTTCCTATGTGCTAATCACTAAGCACACAATCACACAACATTCATAACAACCAACATGTTATACACTCAATCACACATAAAACACAGTGGATGTAGTGTTCTAATCGTCAGTGATTATGCAGAGTAATCACATACACACTCTACATCGAGCCACTAAGTGGTAGTTTTACACCTCATGACCATGGCCCCTAAGCCAAGTCCCTCCAAGCCCTAGGTAATCATATACCTAAACTCGATACCAATTGTGGCGCCTCAAAATCGGGGGTGCGGTGACAACCCGTCAACCCATGGAATACTGTGGATAATCGAGATTAACCGAACTCACTCTCGAAAATCGGGCGAGTCTCCTTTTTGTACGAGACTCTACCCAAATACCGAACTGTCCTAAACAATCCTGGCCAGCCTCCACCGGGTCCACATACGATAAAATAAGCGTACTTAGGCCCTGCATCAACACTCTAAAAATATATCCAATTATACAATAGTTTCAGAGTTAATAAATCACTCTTACGAACATATATCAAGTTTACAATTTTAACACATGTTATACAAAATCAATACCCCAAGAAGCTACAATCGGCTTTCTTCTAAAAAATGCGGTCTCTAGCGGCGCGATCCTCGATACACACTCCACAGCTACGAAATAGTGATCCATTGGGGTAGGCAAAGCCTAGTAGAGATAATTTCCTACATGGGTTACTCCCCACCTAAGTGCACACGCATGACAAACAATCACATTCATCTTGATTACATGAACCTACTCGATTGTCTACATGACCGATCCCATGTCCCGAGTCCTCACCGACTCCCTCACACATACCTAAGCCAATATGCGAGTAAAATATTCAGTTTTCAAAACAAAACTTGTTGTTCTCGAAAACACACTGCCGAGTTTCGATAAAAATATTGGACTACCCTTCGAGGCGAATGCGTTGGAGAACCTTCCTAAACAATTCATGGGCTCCTCCGACGTGTAAATGTTGGACCATCTCCCAACACAATTCTCTTGAAAATCATCCATTGAAATTCCTTTCACAAACATTTTCTTTTTTGTTTCATTTCATGTCATGCACTCACTCCTAATATTCTAGGGTGCCCCAGTGCATATGGAATGCATGATGCCAATTCAACACATTCATGCTAATATATTCACATGCATATATATTAACATAATTCAATCACATAAAGCATGTTATGTAAATTCTCAACCAATTACACCAAAATTAGCTCACATGAGCTAATTAACAAACACAAGCAATTCATTTTGAATCACTCAACACATAAAAATTCACACAAAAATATTCACGTGTCACTATTCACATGAATAGTAAAACCCTCGGGTTACGTTCACGACCACTCAAAATATGAATTTTCTCACTCGGTTCAAAGCTTTTGAGACCGAGTTTACAGCTAAAACAAGCCTCAGAACGTTCCTAACCATTTACATGGTTCTTAAACAAGGATTAACACAAGTAGGAAAAGATCCCTACCTCTTGGTGTCGAACTCCCACTAAATTGGTGCCGCAGCGTCCCTGCGCGGCGCTTTTTCCTCTTGCTCGTCGAAAACCGAAGTGTTTCATTCGGCCGGAATCCTAGAGAAAAGCCACTCCCTCTCTCGCTCAAAATCAAAATCAATAACTGCTGAACTGACGATACACTTTTGCCTCTTTGAAGAAGATGAACACTGTTCATATTTTGTCCTTTCCTCATTAACAATTTTATAATTCCCTGTGTCTCTTCTCTTGGATTTTATACACTTGACACTATCTAGGCCGTCCATTTCCATCATCTCTCTACTCTTGCAACATGTGTCACAAGAGTACATGTTATATCTTGAGCTTTTGTCACATCATATGTCGTTTACTACACCGATGCTGATTACCTCGAAAAGCGATGCAAATTCGATTGTCTCGGAATTTGGCCGTGATAACTAAATTCGAGGCGATTCCAACGGTGAAGTCCGTTTCGTCATCGAGAATCTAGAAAATTCAGTTTTGACGAAGCCAGTGATTTTTCCATTTTCCGAAAGTGGAATTTTCGAGGTCTTACAAATAAAATATAAATCTATGACTATTTAGGAAGTTAGCTCTAGATCACACAAAATGACATGCAATATTTTTTCTTCTAATTCATCCACTTCAAAAACATAAGTCATCAAAGAGGGAGCCTACTTGGGTTGTCGTATGAGTAAGTAACTCCCTTATAAATTAAGTAATAAAATTTTTAGTTAATTTCTTAATTTGTAATCCAGTACAATGACTTGTAAGTAACTACAAAATATGTATGTATAAAATTTATTTTTATGCATATAGTGTCCAGTACAACCAGACAATGTTGAATGTGGATACTATCTGATGATATATATGAAATATATTATTGTTGATTAAGAATGTCTTGCATCAAAGGTATATGATGATTTATTAATTATTAATATATAAATTTTTACCTTATTTTTCAATGTAATTGATGAAACTTTTAATTTACTTTTTAATAGTTTTATGAGAAAAAATCTTACAATAAAGATGAGTTGAATGAAGTACGATCTGAATGGGTGATGTT